>JALIRH010000007.1:22016351-23310204 GCA_023055505.1 Callipepla californica brunnescens | reverse complement strand
AACTGAAGTATCACACCGAAGCGACGCTCGCCCCGACCACAGTGCAGGAGCGAGGCCGTACCCCGGGTGCTCGGAACTGTCCTTCAGCACCACGCACAGGTTCCGCCGGAATGGGCGGCGACTGCTCCCTCTACAAAGCACAAAATGCTCATGTTCTCCTGTCAGAATATTCTCAGTTGAAACGGATCGCATCTCAAGTGCTATCTGTCCTACATAAGGTGAAAGACTGTATTTCTATATCAGTAATCGCAGCTGCTGAAGAAGTCAGTATTTTCAGATTTGCTAGCTGCAAGTATCTGAAAGTTGGACTTCACTCATGTCTGCAAGGATGAAAAATGAATCACTAAGATAAATAACTCTTCAAATGAGTAGTTTGAATTACAAGCTGACAGAAAATTTAACTGTGAAGTAAGTTGTATAAAATGAACACAGTACAAGGACAGCATGGATTACATGGCTTATATTAAACTACAGCACATAAATATACAAAACTCAAAGCCAGCTGCATGTGTTACATCACCACGTATCTTTCTACATACAAATATCTACTGCAGAAAAATAAACAGCAAAAAATATTTTGATTGAGAAAATTATTACAGAGACACACTCAGTGCTTCTCAATAACAACATAAAATATCTGCCAATGGTATGCATCACCTGAAAAACAAAGATAGTAAGAAAGAGGAAGTGAGAGCAAATTTTGCCCACAAACTCACCTATATAAAATCCTGAAGTGCATCCTTTCAGGGAAGAAAACTTAAGTGATTAGCCATTGCTAAAATTAGAGTGTTTTCTTCATTATCTTAGGCTTGTTGATGGCTTACTAATAAATAATTTTCAGTTGCTCATTTTCTTGAATGTTCACTTTTTACCCTATCCATTATTTTTCAATAACATAAGCCACGAATAAATAAACAATCCTCTGTATTTCCTGCAGTACTGATGATATTGTAATGTAAGTTTCTTCCACAGAATTGCAGTAACTTTAATCTTTAGATAGAATTCCTGGCCTACACTACCACAAGCTAGTGAATTTCCTTTCTATACTACTGATTGCAGAATTGCATACAAATTCATAGCCCCTATGGCATCCTTTTGCAATGAGGTAACTCATGAATACTAATAACCTCCTAAACATATAATAGTTGTGGACCAAATGGAAGACGAGCAATCCTTTAATAATGAGGAACATTACATTTCTAAAAATGATCTACATCTTGTTATTAGTATTATATGATATATAATTAATAAATCCAAACTCTAAATTGCTCTGTCAGTCTTAGAATATATTGTCATATTGACCTATGATAAATGATGTTACTTCTAATTACTAAGAAATCTATGGCACTCCATAAACGAAATACGGTGCTTCGCAAACCAAACGACAAACACATATCCCTATTCAAATTCTCTCTAGAAAAAGAGACATTTTTAGACTACAAAGTTAATTGATTCAACAAAATAATCATTTTCTACAGTCTGTACAACCTGCAACTACATATTAATCTAACTTGTACATTGATCATATATTATATCCATAAAATAACTATTAGAATCACAAATAAATTCATTCTGATGTAAAATCACTACATTAAGGTCCTAATGGTGTATTAACAGTAGCAGAAATTGTCAACTGTAGATTATATCTGTTCCTAACAATATTCCTTCTTCTCAGTAACATAAATATTTCCTCTGAAATTACAAAGTCTCAGCTCCATTGCGTTCAGCATGTAAGCTCACACTGAAATAAGGGCAGAGAAAACTTCATTACAGAAGTCTCTGGGAACTTAACTGATTCACATCCTACTTTGGAAGATCAGGAAATTTTCACATTGGAATATATATGAATCTGCTTTCTGGAAAAGCACAAATAACAGACTGACCAGAGAACTGCAAGTTTCAGAGCTCTGAAGGATCTGTATTTTTTAAGCTTGTAAAAACAGCATTTCTCCATGGAATGAAAGAAGAATAATTCCAAAAGTAATTCTGAACACTGGAGGATATGAGCAGGTTTTTCAAGAACATTTCAGCAAGTAAATGTATGTTCTCCGAAACAGGCACTGAAATTGTATCTGCATGCAGGAATGTCTGTGTCTGTCTGTGTGAAGAACCATGGAATTATCAGTTTGAAGCCAGCAAATAATAAAGATCGTAAAATGATACCAATACAGAGTTGTCAGCAATTGCTCAGGGTTAAGTATGGCTAATACTGCTAATGTGGACAGGCTAATGGAACCAAAGAGCAAACAGCTCAGTTGACTCAAACTTGACTACTAACAGAGATGCATACACTAAATTCAAGGGTACCAAATATAGAAAGCATGTACATGTTAAATTTGTATCAAGAAATTAGGTAGTGTGATTATGACATGTAAGTATGTGATTATGAAAATGTAGAGTTTTTTATGCTCAACACTAAATTGAGAAAACTTCCTTCAACAGCAAGAAGGCTGAATTAATCAGTTTTTCTTTCTTTCTTTGACATTCAGCATGTTACTCTCCCTGTTACACCATGCTGTATTGTGTAACCCCCACTAAAGGTACTGAAGCACCTGTGATTTTTTGGAGTAAAAAGGATAAATCCTAGATAAGAATCACTTACTAGTCCTTTGTAGAAGTAGCTAGCATCAACAGAAAATAGATACGAAATAGAGAGTCACAGAATCCTTGATCCTAGAACGAAGCAGGAAAATCTAAAAGGCTACATGAAATAGTGGAATGGCATAAATAAGAAAGAAAATACAGAAAAGCTATATAAAAAGGTAAACTGGGATGAAGACAAAGCAGGTGAGAGCTACTTCAAAGTCTGAGCCCTAGCAAAAACTATTTTCCTAGATTTCTTCATTCTAAAAATATCCTGTACCGGCTGCTAAAAATGCTTCAGTCCAATGTTCCTACAAGTTTATATTTTATCTTAATCAACTGCAATAATGAAATGAAAAACTAATTGAAACTATTTTTTACACTTTTTTCAAATCATTCAACTGCTGGTAAGATGACAGTTTATTTAAAAAAGAAAGCACAATTAGATAACAAAAATGCTCAAGCAGTGCTTCATATTAGATTTTTCTTGTACAGAAGTTCCAAATGAATTGAAGACTCTATTTCCCTCTCTCTCCGACAGAGGCATAAAGCAGTTTATAATGACAGATTTAAAATGTATATATATTTAGATAATACATACTTAGAACATTAATTACTCTGGCTTCACCCTGGTCTTATATGTAAACGACCTCAGAACCAGACATTTCCATCTGTAATATGCTGTTGGGGGGTAAAAAGAATGCACAGAAATATTTTTAAGCAGCTTAGCTTAACTGTTTTAATTTGTCTTGTCTCTGCATTAATCATTTGGAGGATACTGCCCTCTACTTTCCCCAATGAAAGCAAGAGTTGTGGCACAAGTTAAACCAGAAAAGATCATCTAAGCAGCAAAATTAATCAACTACAATAAATATTCAAATTTTTGAGAAGTGAAATAATTAATACAGCAGTTTCAGTGCAGTGCTATTTTCTGAGCTGCTATTCCTTATGGAAACAAAGTAAGAATGCTTACTTATGTCAGATATTTTGGTGGAAAATGCTGGCCACTTATACTTTTGCTGCTTTGGGTGTTGGTAGCATTTATAATTCAAGTTTGCAAAATAATAATTTGGGTAAATTTTTCCATGTCCAGTTTCTGCACAAGGCTGATTTTTCAGCTTTTCTAAGTTTCAGCAGAAATACCATATGTAGTCCTCATTAAGGAGACAAGGAAAATACACTAATATCACACTGTAACACAATAAACTCATTTTCCTCACTTTGAAAAGTACTTATGACTGACTGAAAGATCATCATAGGCTCACAGAATAGCCTGGGTTGAAACGTACCTCAAAGATTATCTAGTTTCAACACCCCTGCTGTTGGCAGGGTCGCCAACCACTAGACCAGGCTGCCCAGAGCCACATCCAGCCTTGCCTTGAATGCCTCCAGGGATGGGGCACTCACAACCTCTCTGGGCAACCTGTTCTCTTATGTCAACAACGATGTCAATGACATAATCCCTTTACCAAGCAAAAACTGTTTTCCACCTTTGAATACAAAGTACATTTTAGAAAACAGCATCTTCATGTCCTGTTATGACTTGGAAAATATCAACATTGAAACTACCAGAAGACTTCCTATCACACCATGTTTATGCACTCACTTGTAATTCCCATTGCTGATTGACTGTTTCATAAATATTATTTCAACTCCTGGCTAGAGGCTGAAAGTTGGTACTTTCCCAGAAAATTTCCTACTTTTGCCTACTCTGGAACTGGGAAAGTTATTTCAACTGTCCACAATGCAGTAAAACTGCATATTGTGTGTTGACAATTAGGCAAGACACAAGGCAAGGTCATTCAACTGCAGTGAGATGGACAGCAATCCTTGGAAGGAAAAGACTGGTACTCTAAAGAAGGAGAATAAGAAAACTTTGGGAATGTATTCTTCTCAAGGCTCTTTTCTTAAACCAAAAATGCTCCCAAAATCCCTAAGGTTGAATGCAAGCCTTTCTAACACATAATCACAAATATTTATTACATAATCTCATGTGATGGTCAATTTCTCTTTTGCATCAACAAAATGCTATTCCTTCATTCCTCAGAGAAAGCAAATTGCTTTTTCATGTGCCATTCATCAAATTCTGCAACTACATGCAGATGCAATCTTTCGTTGTGTAATTGGGTTAAGCAAACAAACTTTTAATGAACCTCTTGTGTTTTTTACTCCAAACTTTCCATATGATGAGGAGTGCTAATCCACAGCATTAAGCCAGAATAAACTCACATGTAAGAGGCAGCATACAATCACTAACGAAAACTCATTGAAATAGATTTGTCCATCATAAAATAAAAACTTGAGGACAGAAACCTGAAGAGATTCACTTGCCAGAACAGTAATTATCTACCTGAGCCAGAAGACCATCCTTTTCTTCCTGCCATTACCCATCCTCCTCATCCTCTAAACATACTCTAACTTCAGGAAAAAAAAAGAGGTTTTAAAAGCACTGACTCTATGTGCACAGTCTTTATTTATTCCTGGGATAGGCCCATACCAAGTGCTGACTAAGGAAATTTCTGCATGTGAGACTAATTCAATGAATATACCTACACACATGAAAAAAAAAGCGATAGATTTACAGAGTCTCAGTATTTCCTACTTTCAGCACTTAGTTTTGCATTATTCATATTTGCTTTGTATATAGTGTGAAAGCTTACTTTAGTAATCATATTACACAAATTTGATTTTACCTATTTATGTCACGAGAAGCATTCATAGCTAAGCAATAAAATAGATGGAGTATTTCATTTAAGCAAAGCAAAAATTCTGCTATTTTTCAGTTATTTTCTTCTGCATTTATTGAAATAATTTTATTAAAACATATCCATCAATAAAAAAAAAATTAACACATCGCAAACTGAAGAATGAAGAGCCATAAACTTAACAATTAAGAACAAGAGTTGTTAAGTCAGTTTTGATGGCTATTCTTCCACTTCATGTTATTATTAGTTTGTCAGAGCACTGAATTGCTTAGCCAGGCAAACTTTGTTAAAATTGCAGGGTTTTATTTTTTATTTTTTTAATTTTTTTGACGTGAGGAATTTTTAATTGATCTGCTTAAAAACACCTTCATTGCTTTGGCTGAACTGGCACTTCATCATGCTTGAATTCCTCTTTTAACTACTCATATATTATGTTATTTGAAGGCATGGAGACTAACCATAAATCACAGACTAATGTACAGGTTCAATCTCAAACCAAATTGCTATGTATTCTTTTCCAGTACTTTTTAAAGAGGAAACAGCCTGTATAGTTACCATTCTATGGAAACACAGCTCAGCCTGAAGTCTCAACCAGATTTTCTGTCATATAGGAGTTCTTTCTCTTCAAGAATGAACACAATCCTGAGGTTTTGAACCTAATGCTTCTTCATTTCTCAGATCTGATGACAGCTAGAACGCACATGAATATGTGAATCTCTTAATATGCTAGGAAAATTACATCAGTCCAAAGTTGCACTTTACTGAAATTGTGTTCATCTTTCAACACAACTTTGCTTGGACTCTTCTATCTTATAACTGTATTTTTCAATTTTAAATAGCTGCACTTTAACAAAGTAGCAGTTATGTCGCTACTACTCAATACAGTTCTGCTGAAGTCTGCCAAATTTTCCATTAGCTTGAAGGTTTGTTCTATGTAAAACAGAGGAGATCATTTGTTTAAAGGGCCTACTTTTATTGACAAGTATCAGTCACCCCTCCAGGGGAACCTGAATAAAAATACTTGAGTATTTGTTTTTTAGGCACAGAAAACAGTTAGACTCATAACTTTTAAATAAAAACATAACTGATGTACCTTTTAAACACAGTTACAACACATTACCCTAATATTTTCCAGAGCAACATGTTCTAAAGAATTGTAAAAAATGTATTCATGATTGTAAAATGCATCACTATCTTCAATACAGCTGTTTCAAGTGACATTTATCACACATGTCTCTGAATGTTAAATTGTTGCCTTGACTTACAAACTTCCAATTCAAGAAGACACACAAAGAAGTGAACTTCAGTAATCCCGATTAGAACTTTCTGAGCTTCTACCTTTGTTTCCTGTGTTCATTTTGCAATTTTTATAGCTTCTGCCAGTCTATCCACTAACTGAAGGTGGTGAGTTTTAACCAGAACTGATACACTGTGAAGTGAACACCAAGGTTTTAGAAGTTTTCTGATATCTGATATGTAGAAAGAAAAACATGCCTTAAAGAAGGTCTCCCGCTGAAGAAAGCTACTTTTTGATCTCAGTACTAATGTGTTCTCTTTGGTCTGCCAGCTAGATATTCTGGGTAAAGGAAAATCATGGAGGTACAGTGGATGAGGGAGACAGCTACAGTGTGGGCATTAGGATGTGGCACTCCATAAAAGAGCAGTTTCAAAGCTTCTTGCATGCAGTCTTTTTACTATGATGAATATCAAAGTGGAGTTAAGTTAGATTCATTTATTTTCTATCAGCTATCTATCTTAACACTTATGTTTTTCATGAGCACTGCAATAACACAGACATTTCTCAGGGACACACATGTGTATTACTGTTACATAACATACAGTACAAATGAGCACACTAAATGTGGAAAACCTGCATCAAAACATTTACTGAATCTAGTGCCCAATTTATGGCATTCATTTGCCTTTTTCTTTTTTTTTTTTCTTTTTTTCTTGCAGTGGGAGTTTCAATAGCCACTACAGAGTAGATACATTTTGTTGCTGATTTTGAAGCATACTGTGCTTTGAAACATCGTCATTCTTATAATTTTGTCCTACATGACATCCTCTACAACATTAGTATTAAGAGGATCTTTGGATTGAACAAATGGTAACACCAGTCACATATTAAAATGTTAATTTAAACATCTTACTTTTAAATAAAGACTTGGTAATGGAAAATTCCAAGATGAAAGGAATCTCCTGGAAACAGAGCAGGCTATGAATCTAGTATGGGCCTCTACTGTTTATTTTTAACAGTAAGACCCTTGGAAAGTCTTCAGTCTGCCAGCAGCACTGGCTACATTACAGATACTTTGGGGTGCCACTGCAGCTGTGGGAGGGAGGATGTTTTCCATAGTAATATCAACTAATTAATCTCACTCAGTATTTAAAGACAAAACTAGAAACAACTGCATTAACTGCACAATAAACGTTGCTTATTACATTATTCAAAAAGCGAGTCCCTATTTGGTGACCCTAAGTGTCTTGTTTATAGTAGAAACCTTGACTACAAAGAAACAGTCATAGACAGGCAAATATCAGGAATATAACTGGAGTCATAAATACAGCAGTTATCGTATGACATTTTATAACAGTCTTTTTTATACCAGACTGAAATTTCATTATTGTTTTAGTCATGCTTCAGAAAAGCTAAAATAGTGAAATAACGTAGTTCTAATACAAGTGATAAATTAATTTTTTAAGCTAACGGGAAAGTGCTTGACAACTTGATACAAGTTCTCAATGCAATGCAAAACTCCTGCAAGTCAGAATAAAACATACAAATAAGTGTTTAATATCATGACTGAGCAAAACACCCACCATGTACTTGAACTGCCATCCTTCCAGCAAATCACATGCCACAGTACAGGCTATGCAATTCTCTCTCCCACCAAACAGCTAACCTTGCTAACAAGATTACACTTTTCAAAGGCTCAATTCTCTGAAAATTCCAACTTTCAAACTACCCATCTTAGTTCAAACATCAACCTGACATCTCTAGGTCACACACAGAACACAACCCTGGATTTCTGTGAAAGTTAGCTGAGTAGCAGAGATTAATCAAATTACAGTAAGGTCTCTCTCATATTATATGCATTATTTCATTTTGAGGGCATAGTTAAAGAGGATGGAAGACATGCTTAAAGCTCCCAGACAAGAATGAAGTATAGCAACAGATTCTTCTTGAAAGCTCTTCCACTAAGAAACAAATAACACACCCCATCACCATTAAACTAAGATTTCGGATTCAGTAAATGTTTTCTATAGGCAACGAGGAATTCTGCATTTTGTTTTTACTAGCAGAAAACACATCTGAAGAGAGGCCTGCAAAAGAAACAAAACAATTCTTCTGGCTTCATATAATTCAGTTCTACTCAGTATATTACTGAGGTTAAAAAATTTGGCCTCTGGAAGCCTTCTATCTAACTACAGTACTATAATGTAACAGACAATAGTATAATAAAAGATAGTTCCTAAAAGCTGAATTTAGAAAAGAGATACTTAATCCTTATGAAGCTAAGGTACTCTACTCACTTACAAATTTCACATGACTTTTTAGTTACAACTTACCAAACAATAACTCCAAATTTAAAAGTTAATCTAGCAGCGTAACACTTTGAAGTTGATTCTGAACTTTAATAGCTATGAAAACCAGTATGATTTATTTATTCAAATTAGAAGGGTCACTTATTTCTTGTCATTGTTTTGCTACTTGTACATGAAAGCAGAAAATAAATGTAATGCTGCATTTCAAATATACAAGCAGCAAGGTTCTAATATCTTCTATTTCTCTTCTACAAAGGAGGGGGTAGCATTCTGTACAACGATTTTATAAAAATACTGGTGGCAAGGACTAAAAAAATCAGGAACATCTTAGCTGGCCTGCTAAACTCAAACTCTGATCCCTTTCATGCTAAACTACATTACTGAGTATTTCACTGAAAATTGATACAGCTCAATCCTTTTTAATTAATATAACATGAACATGCACTGGCACACATTTGTATAACAAACATGGAACCAAACGTAAGCAAGATATAAAAGCAATCTGTAACATTCAACACATTATCAGAATATGAGGATAGTGAAAGTTTAGAAAAGTAGCAAAGTGAATATTCCATACAAAGACAGTTTGGAATTGCCTGTTGTTTCTATTTCCTTGCTGATTTGCTTTTATTAATGAATATACAGCACTATTCTTCTGCTGTTTCTTCTACTAGCTGCTTCTGAAAAACCTATAATAATCATTAAAAGATTTTACATTTCATTTTTTCCTTTATGAGTGAAGAACCTTAACTACATCCTGTACACTGTAGCATAAATTCAATATATAGACTATAATTACTTCTGTAATTAAATGAATCAGTCTATTTAAACACAGAACATATTCTCATTAGCTGAAATGCATTAAAAGCTTCTGGTGCAGCATGTTTTCCTTGACTGTCATGACATGATGTTGACCTTAACTCATCTGACTAGATGGTTCTGTACTGCTACATATCAAGTGAATTACTGAGCTGACAAGGATGGATACAGTCTAAACAGAGGGTAGGGGAAGAACTGAACTGATTGCACAGGTCACATCACACGTTTATGACAGCAACTGGCAGCGCTACTGTGAAAGCTGAGAGGAGATCAGAAGAAACTTCATACTTTCTCAACTTTGTGCTCCGCCTCAACACCCTAAACTGCTAAACTAACTCCAGTGTGCTATGTAGGTGGAAGGAATACAATGGGAGAAAATCTATTTTGAATCTAAGAAGTGCACTGTGGCTACATTTCAATGCTGGCTGTCCTCAGTGAGATGGCAAACATTCAGCTACTTATCTAGCTCTACACTTAAAACTTTGAGCATTTTTTGCAAGAGAATGACAGAATAAGCAGCATGTAGCGGAACTCTCAACATAAACAGGAATCTACATGTGCAAATGTTACTAAATAAGAACCAGCTACAAGCACAAAGATTCTAGTACAGATGTGTTTAAATATTCTACAAATAAATTTACTCTGTAATTAAAATAAAATTTTAGGTCATCAAAGAAATAAGATGTAGAAAGCCTTCTAAAATAAGTGGGTGAGAGAAAAAGCAAACAGTAAAGCTAAAGATGGAACCTGATAATATATTAAGCTCATATGAGTCTTTGTGATGGCACAGGGTACTTTAAGTGACCCTAGAGAGTAACTCTGCAGTCCTATATTTTCAGATGTAAGACAGAGCAGATGTAGGGAAAACAGGCATACAGATAGCACATACTACAAAATAGGACTGAATCACAACCAAATACTTCCAGATGTGTCACCTAATAAAGCTAAGGCTTAATGATGCCGCATTCCTTTAGATTTATGTCCAATCTGTTCAGGTACTCATTAAAAATATGCCTCAGGACTGCTCACCAGAAGTACATTTATCAGATCAGAGTGGTCAATTACTATTCTATCAGGTTGCCACAATGAGCCGGAATTTGCGTGCTTTCGATGTACTCATGTAACACAAAGTACTGTGGTCAACCTTAGAGCCTGATATAAAGAGGATGATATAGCACAGGGAGAAGTTTTTATTTTTATTTTTTGTTGGAAGTGAGGTTTGCTGGTTCAGATACAGCATCACTGTTCACAAGGACAAAGCCTTTCCTGAAAAACTCCTTCTAGCCATCAGTTCTCAGTTTGCTTTGGTAGATGGCATTTTTCCTCTCTAAATGCAGGATTCTGCATTTCCCTCTTTGATCTTTCTGAAATTCATATTGACCAATTTCTCCATTATGTCAGTGTTTCTCTGAACAGTGGCATACTCATTTAGTCTTTCATCTAAACTTGTCAGTTTTCAACAATTTGCAAAACTGCTGCTGAGTGTGCACTTTTTCCAATCGTTCAGGGCATTAATAAAGTTTTTAAACACTATTACTGTAACAGTGACCCTAGAGGTACACCGTCGATGACCTCCAGCTGGATTTTGTGTTACATATCACAGCCCTCGGAGTCTGGTATTCAGCCAGTTTCCAATATGCTTCACCATCCACTTGTCCAGGCCACACTTCTGTCTAAGAAGATAATAAAGATAATCCCAAGAACAACTCATTCTCTCTCATTCACCAAGTCAGTTAATTAGCGAAAGAATGCTGTCAGGTTGGTCAGATGTGATTTTACCTTCATAAATTCATGCTGATTATTCACAATCACCCTCTTATTTTGTACATTTAGAAATTGGTTCCAGGATTATTTGCTCCATCACCTTCCCAGGAGTCAAGATGAAGCTGACAGGCCTGTTATTCCCCAGATCCCCTCTGAAAATAGGAATGACGATTTCTTTCTTCCAATCTTCAATAAAACTCCCTGGTTGCTGTAACTCTCCAGAGATTACTGAGTAGCCTTGCAATGACGTTGGTCAGCATTAGATCATTTATACGCCACGGGTACATTCCGTCATGTCTAAAGGATTTATACAAGACAGTTTGTTTAAATGTTTCCTGACTTGATCATCCTCTGCTGAGTCCTGGATCCAGACTTTTCTTCTGCTCTAAGAGCTTTGAAATCCTCAAGGCAAATCTTACAAATCGTAGATACTGAGGCCAAGGAAGAGTACTTGGGTTTTTTTGTGTGTCCGTTATTATTAGCTGGCTTCCCTCATTCCGTAGCTGGCTCACACTTTCTGTTATTCCTTTTGCTGCTGATGCACTTCTTGCTGTGACTCCTGACCCCTTTCAGATTCAACTCCAGATGGACTTCAGCTTCTTTAATCCTATCCCTGCATACTTGGATAGTGCCTCTGTATCCTTTCTGTTTCCACTTTTTAACAGTTTACTTTGAATTCCTGCGTACTGGGATGGAACAGTCTTGAGCTTGAAGGAGATGATCACTGAAAATCAGCCTTCCTTCCTAGATCCTTCTTATACTGCATCACATGAAATTTTCCCAAGCAGAGTCCTGAATAGGCCAAGGCCAAAGTTGGGTTGGGATGCTGCTTTTTCGTTTCTTCAATCCTCTTAGGATTGTGAATTTCAAATTGTCATGGTCTCTGCAGCCAATGCTGCTCCCAGCTTTCACACTCCCACTTCTTTCTTTCTTGTTTGCAGTTATTGTCCAGAAGAGCGTCTCGCCTTGTCAGCTTCTTGATCACCTGTGTCAATACACTGTCATGAAAAAGACTTCCTGGACTGCTGGTGCCCTACTGCATTGCTCATCCAGAAGATCTCAGGATGGTTTGAGCTCCCCACAAGGATCACGGTCTGTGAATCTTAATCTTCTTCCAGTTGCTGGAAGGCCATTTTCATCTACTACTTCTTGGTCAAGAAGTCTGATAGCAGACACTCAGAACATTATCACTTTGGTCATCCCTCTAGTCTTAACTCATATGATTTCAGTTGGCACACCATTCATCTCTGTGGTGAGCTCCCTGCATCCACTCTGATCTCTCACAGAAATAGTAACTCGCCATCATCCTTGCTTCTCTGGCTTTTGCCAGTCACAAGGAATGTATGAGTGTTTTACAAGCCATTGAGTAGCATGGCATAATGTGTAAAATCAGGAGTGGTATAAGTCCACTCTTCCGGCCTATTATATTTAACCTGTTTCTTTAATTAAACATAAATCAATTTAAAATATTATAACTAAACATAAGCATTTAATTAAACAATACATGTAAAACTAGTTGAACATATGTCACATACATTATTATATTACTATATATTAAGCATTTACTAAGGCACTTAATATAATTCTTACTAAAGATGAGGTTTTCAAATTTTAAGTGAGCAATAACTATGATATTTCTATTGCAAAGATCTTTTGTTTCAGATATAGTAGAAGAAATTCACCTTAAAAAGAGTTATCTAGTTTTTTATACAGTTGACAGATACAATGTAAACATTTTATGGCAGACAATTTGCTAAGTCCTCCAGAACAGTAACCTCTAATTCACATCCAAAATGTATGACAGTTCCCTACTTGATGTTACTGAGAAGCATCTTCAATGGTATGCTTGTATAAATAGGATTCTAATGAATAATAATGCCATTGTATCATGGGGAACAATTTTAAATCAAGTAAGCAAATGCCCCTTTTTTTCTGGTCAAGTCTACAAGGTTTAGATTCGTCACCCTGTATTTAACATTGATCCTTAATTATTAACTACTTGCATTAAATCCTGAGAATTCTTTTCTGCTTTAATTAGCATATGGAAAGTGTTCCCGAATCACAAAAAGTAATGTCTGTAGGAAACACAGGAACAAAGTATTGTTTGATTGTATTACGAATTCATAGTGACATGGAGTTGACAACTAATGAAAGCTAAACTGCATAAAGAAGAACTAGTAATCTGACTTCAGTTATGAAATAGACACAAAACCTACGTGCTATGAGAAGCCAAATCCACTGATCTGATTATTATTCATGTCAAAATTGACACAGCACCTGATATTTGCCTGGAATTCCACTAGAGACCATAATGGTCAATCACACTTTCTAATAACAAGAAAGATGTTTGAAATAATGTTATTTCATAACGTTATTTCTCATAATGTTATTATGACGGTTGCTCTGAAAGCAATGCCTCCTATTTTCTTACAAAATCGGTGGCGAATGTTGGTGGTATGGCAATAATGCTTGAATGTTCCCACCAATACTCAGTTACATTTTGCAGCTGCATGACAGATGGCAGCAGAGAGGCAGTCTGACAAAATTGTGTCTGACATGTAAGTGCATATGAAGCAAAGGTGAGTTATTGAATTCCTCCATGCAGAAAAATTGGTACCCACTGACATTCATTGATTTCTGGATATCAAAGAGTGGATGTGAGCACAGTGAGGCAGTTGGCAGTGTGTTTTAGCAGT
This sequence comes from Callipepla californica brunnescens, assembly GCA_023055505.1. Classification (NCBI taxonomy): domain Eukaryota; kingdom Metazoa; phylum Chordata; class Aves; order Galliformes; family Odontophoridae; genus Callipepla; species Callipepla californica. The sequence goes on along the minus strand of JALIRH010000007.1, from coordinate 23,296,091 downwards.
GGCAACAGTCATGTGAAAGACAAGCCAAGTTCTAGATGCTCATGCACAGCTCTCACACCAAGAAGTGAAGAGCATGATGATCAGTTCATCCATGCAAATTGATGGATTATGACCAGGGATCTGTGTATGAAGCTCAATGTCAGCTTCAGTGCGCTGGGAACAATGATGGCAAGATGGATGAGCAAAGTTTGATCTCAGTGCATTCCACAAGTTCTTATAAGGAACATAAAGAACATCATATGCAAGTTTATCAGGACCTAATGGACCAATATGAGGCTGAAGATGATAGTTCCTTGTATTGTATTTTTACCAGTAATGAAACGTGGTATCAACACTACAAGCCAGAGTCAAAACAGCAGTCCATGGAGTGCTGACGTGAATTCCCCATTAAAGAGAAAGATCAAGGTCCAGTCCTCAAAGGGTAAAGTGATGTACACTGTCTTTTGGTATAGCAAAGGGGCGACTCCCTCTGGACTTCCTGGAACCTGGACAAACTATTAACTCTGACTGCTACATCACCACACTCACAAGCTGAGTGCTCAAACTTCCAGACTCAGGCCAGACAAGACAACCTTTCTTGCAACATGGTTGCACACTGCCAATCTTGAATGGACTATCCTAGGCAGCCATGGTACAGTCCTTGAGGGCTGTGTGAGAAACCTTTTCCTAGTAATGATGCCAGCACAGCAGCTGTGTAACAGTGGGTCACTTTTGATGGCACATATTTTTACAAGTGTAGCATGTAGGCTCTTGTCCATCACTAGTAAAAATGCATAGGTAATGATGGTACTATGTTGGAAAACAATGTTACGAAGCTAAGAATTTGCTCTATCAAAGTATTATCAGGCCCTTTGTATCTGTTGTAGTTTCCATGGAAATAAATAGGAGGCATCACTTTTGGAATGACCTATACAATTTATTCATGCATAACCATTTTTTATAATATTCACCTGCTAAAAAAAATAAAAAATGAGGAAGCTGGTTTATATACTCATATTTAGAACCAGCATCAGTTGTAATTCCATCTCACAACTAATTAGAAGTGCTGTTAATCAACAAAATATCCAGACCGAAGATCAGCACGCATGCTGTCAGCTTTCTGACAGGTAATTCCACTACAATTATACTGAAATTAGTCTTCTATCTTAAAGGGTTTAGATAGTCTTGCACTGATCAACAGACAGGAAAGATTTGGTTCTTATTGTCTGTGTTTCTTAGCTTGGCCAACATGCTTAAGTTTTCAAACACTACAAACCTTCATAATTGCAAGTTTTGACCCAAGGAACAGTTGAATTGTTACTATCTGCTATTCAGATAAGATACACTATATGTCCGTGTTGATCTGCATCTGTCTGTTTTCTCCTTACTATAACCAGAATTTTATTCTGCAAATGATATGTGTTAAGACCAATGCAATTTGAATGTAATGTAATGGAAGAAGTAACTCATCACAATTACAACTGCTGTACAAACATGATCAGTTACATTTTTATAGCTAACCTGCATACACTTTTGAGTCACAAGGTGTGTTGCCATGTTTTAAAAATCTTAACTGTTTGAACAGAGAAATAAATATTTATAAATACAGGGTAACATAGAATACATTATCCAAATGATAGAATCTCAAATTCTCAAAACTGAGAGAAGGAGGGACTTGATTAGTTCTTCCAACTTTAGTTAGTTTTTTTTTTTTAGGACCTATTCCTTCCTGAAGAATTGGAAAGCAAATCAGGAGACACTGACTGAGCTGGTGGTAAAGTTGGTGGATACGAACGGCAGTCCTTCTGACTTCTAAAAGTAATCATATTTTGCACAGAACAGCAAAGTTGTTGGTTTCTTACTGTGAGCCTTAAGACAATACTTTGTATTTTCACTTGCCTAACAGCTTAATTTATATCTTTCCAGAAACACAATAACATGAAGGATGATAGGATCGTGTTGACTAACATCAGTAACTAGAATCACTGCTGTCTTAAAATGAGCTGACACATTTCACATTGAGAAATATGACACCACAACTCTAAATATGAATAACTAATCAACACTTCTAAGCTCACGTAGGAATATTAGAAGATAACAGTTTAACAGGTTACTAATCTGAAGCCTGCAGTACTGTCCAGTTACACTTTGCTATTTAATATAGTTCACTTGCTGGCAAACATGTAGGATTCAATCTGCTCGACTCAGTTCAGAGAGAGATGGAGTTAACCTTTCCAAAGATGTTTCAGAGCAGGAATCTTGCTGGTGTATTCTGAATGCTGGTATTTTTCTCCTGAACACAAAAGGTACTCAAGCACAGTACTTGGATAAGCTTTATTTAGCGAGATGTCTAAAACTGGGCCAACTTGTTTGAGCTTCTATATGCTTACTAAGTTCTTTGCAGCTCTCATTTTCAGAAGATATCCAAAGAATAGAACTTAGTACATAAAACTGGCAATTCAAAGAACTTCAGGTCCTTAAGCATAACGTTACACTCATACACTTGCCAGGGTCACGCGGCTTACACATTTCCAAGTGCAGATGATGATGGAAATCTGATTTCAGTGAGACGGAAAAAAAGCAGTTTAAAAATGCTTTTTTCCTTGCCCCTCCTGCTCTATTATTGCCTCTCCTCATACTTGATATATGCTAACATCAGGTTCATCAGAGGAAAAAAAAAAATTTTGAACTTCAAGTTAGGAACAAAACTTGAACTTCAAATATCTAATTGACAGAATTTAAAGAAACATTAAGAACAAGAATCAATTTAACATACTGTTAGATGTCTAAAATTAAAGCAACCAATATTAACTAGTTATCTAAGGTTCCTTTAACAATTAATGGTAGAAAAAGACATTTCCCTCATTTATGACATCTCTCATAAGAAGAAAATCAAATAAGATAATAGGGGGCATTCTTCTTTTCAATGATACTTTAGACAAGTTAGACAAATTATTTAATAAACATCTAATGTTAGATGAATTATACTGCAGAAATACAGCTTTTAAGGCTGAAGTTAAACAGAATGAATCTCACTCTGAAAAAACTGTTCACAATATAATCAACATTCTACTCCTATGTAATAAGAAGCTCTGCTAAGAAGGGATTACAGACTGTCACAGAAGCTACTGCTACAATCACAGAAGAGGAGGAAGCTAACTTTTCCTCAGATCATCAGAAAAAAGTCTTCTCTCAAACATCCAATTTGCTTTCAGTCTAACTTTGCTTGATGCAAAATCACAATGATATATCACTTTTGCATATCAGTTCAAGGAACCTGACCTTCCATAGCCACAATATCCAATCACTAAAAGGCAAACGCAGACAACTAACACGGAAAATTTTGAAGATTGGATGTTAACCTGTTGGATAAAGTACTTCTCAAGGTAGCATCAAAATGATTTTAAAATTCACTAGTTGCATTTAATGGTTGAAATGAGCTCATTTGGAGAGTGCTGTCCAAAAGCCCCTTGAATTCCAGCCGCTCAGAGCCATGCCCACTGCCCTGGGGAGCCTTTGTTCCACGATCACCACCCAATAGGGAAGAATGTATTCCTAACTCCCAGCTGCACTTCCCGGACACAGCTCCATGCCGTTCCCTCAGGCCCTGTAGCTGTCACAGAGAGCAGAACTCAGCAATGTCCCTCCACTCCCTGTGAGCCTCCCCTCAGCTCTGCACTGGGCTGAGAAAACCCAGGGACCTCAGCTGCTTCTCATATGTCTTTCTTTCTAGACCCTCATCATCTTTGGAGCACTCTTTTGGACATTTGCTAATAGTTTTATGTCCTTCTTACACTGTGGCACTGAAACCCACACACAGAGCTTGAGGTGCGGCCGCACAGCACAGAGCAGACCAGGACAATTCCTTCTGTCACCCAGAGGCAGTGCTGAGCCTGCTGTATCCTAAGGTACATGGCCCCTTGGGCTTCCATGGGTAAACTGCATTAGGTATCTTTCACTTTACTGGGTATTTTAGGGCAAAAATACCACAGTAGGCTTAGGAAAAAAAAAATACAAGTAACTTATGAGTGTTAGTTTCTTCTTCAGATTTCTACTGAATGAATTGTAGTGTACATTATTACTATATATTTAGTTCACTATGTAAGTACTATCTGAACTTAAAGTAAAAAAAAGCAATCAAGAATCACAGAATTTGTGGTCAGACATTCTGCAATCAAAGACTATCCCTGTTAAAATTTTCTCAACAAGGAAATACTTATAGGAAAAATCCTTTGTTGTTCAGCCTGCCACAAATACTGCGAGACAAGGTCAAAATGACGAAATTCAATATTTAGAAAACAGAGGTATTTCAGAATGACTAAAGCTCTTCATAAGAGACAAATAGAAAAAAGTTCAGCCACAACGAAATGCAACATTTAAATATATAATTTGAAAGGACTTTAAACACATGAATAGCTTTTACATTTACAGTTGCACTGTAGTGTTCTTCTGGATTACAGATTGCGTTATTAATGCAGCTGTCAGGTTGTGTTCATTCATCAAAAGCATGACTCTGAATATACTTGTGAACTTTCTTTAACAATAAATCAAAGTGGAGCTAGCTCATACACAGAGCCCACTTTCTGATTTTTGCTGTCATTCCTCACCAACGTGTGAACAGATTAAAAAGCCTTCAGCTATATGTCATGAGTGGTGAGTCTGTCTCAAAATGTTCTGAAGTACTATATGGTGCCATCCAGACTTTCAACAGACTGATTTTCTCCATAGGCTTATAAATATACATATATATATTCATATGGTTATTAATTCATTTCCTGACTTTCAACACTTAAAAGTCCTATTTTTGGGAGTGCAGACGTTTGTAGATGTTAACATAGACAAACAAGTCAAACCTACAGACATTGTAACTGGTGGAAGTTTTGCCATCAAGTTAAACGAAAGACAGGATCCCATCTGTATATTTAAAAAAGCACTAAACTGAGAAGCTAATTACTAATAAGAATAAAAGATGTTTGATTACCAATAATGCAAATGAATTCAACAACTTTCAAAGTAGAGGTATAAAAATTATTATATTAATACTAGCTTCACAGCTGGAAATTCATCATCCATGAAAACAACAAAACAAAAGCAGGCATATAGGAAAATAGACACATAAAAAGAAAGAAAAAGAAAGAAAAACAGAGACTTCATGAAATAAATTACTGAGATGACAAAATTAGCAACATTTGTGCTATAATACCTTACTTGCATGTAGACTACACTGATTCATAGCCAGCAATGAGATGACAATGTCATTAAGTCCCACTCCCCCCAAATACATAACTTAATGGGAACTTTTGCTTTCTGTTGTAAACACGTAAGTGCAAAAAAACACTGTCATCTTTGACTAGCAGTGGAAGATAGTTTATATGTACTTAGACACATTACATAAGCTCTTCTTGTGGCTTTTCAATAACCTCTGGTTGTATTTTGGCAGATAAACAAAAATGAGGTGTGATGCAACTGAAGCTGCATTGAGAACTCACCTGATTCTGCCCCGAGGGCGTTCAGATTGCTCTGACATAAAACTTGTGCTGCTGAGGCGTGAGGCACTGCTGGTTCGGGAAATGGCTGATACGTCACTGACATCACTATCTGATGATTTGGCAGAGACGTTATCACAACTTCTGTACTGATCTGTTTGTATGTTATACTAGAGATCAAGAAAAGAAAGCGTGAGGAGTCTCTTCAAAACAATGTATATACTGAGACAACAAATGACCTAAGTATGACAATCCTGTCCAGTTGCTTTTTGATTTAACAAAATTCCACGAAATTCAAAGAAACATTCATATTATTTATAATCTCTTTATGTCTAGTGAAGAATTAAAAAAGTGGTATTTATTGAATAAATCAGATATTTGAAATATATTACAGGACTGGAATTTAAATAGGTTGCTGGATCTTCAGTACTCCTGAGTCGTAATAATGAAATATTTATGCAGTGTATGCACACCTTCTCAAGCACATGCATATAATCTATTTTGTTGCAGATCTTTTTTAAACTTTTCAAATATTAAAAAAAACATGCTATGAAATACTTGCACAGAGTTCATTTGCTACAGTAGAACTGCATATAGTCTGAATGAGAAGTAACTACAAGAAGGTTACTCTGAGGGGTTAATTTCAACAGCTAAATTCTATCTTTGCATTGTGATACTTAAGAACTGGTCATGCAGAAAGCTAACTCAGTAAAAATAATTTTTGCTCTCAAGCAGATTGGTTCCCTGACGTGGTTGCTTCTACACGTGCACAAGCATAAGAACTAACAGAGGACCTGGCAGGAAGAATATGCAGAGAGGGACAGAAATTGGTACACTTCCATCAATAGCAGAAGCTTTGGTTAGTTAAAACTGTCTGAAAATCCACACCATCTTTTATCACCCACATCATCAGTAAGACATACTAAAATAGAAGCTTCACTCCCTGAAATGTCACACTTAACTAAATCTTCAGTCACAGAGATGTAAGAATCAAGTCATTGCCAGTTTCCCAAAATTAAAATTCACTATCATCAGAGAGAAAGGGACAGTTGGATGAGCAGGGTCTCTAACAGTGGCACACTTTCCAGGGCACGTTATGAGAACTATGAACATATGGCAAGATGAGGCAACTTTCTTTACGCTATTAGAATTCACATTCCGGATGTGCTCTATGAAACTGCAAGTCATTTGAGTTTATGTATGAATTATACTCAAAGTTGTAACCATCTGTGAATACCCCCAGCTAAAGCAGGCATTAGATTGCAGGCTAAGCCAGTTGGCAAACGTCATGACTTAGCTTAAAAAGCCTGGCAAACGAATTTATCTCCTCCTGTCCTCAAGTCATGTTTATTTTCTAGTGCTCCACAGCCTTACAGCAACTACCTTAGAGGTCTCCACTGCACACTTGAGAACCTCTTGTTAAACCAAGTAAGATGAAGAAGTTAATTAGGGTAGAGATTGTGAGGGAATAAAGACTGTGAGTGTAGGAACCTGTAAGAAAAATTGGAGCTACACAAATTAAGCATCTTAGCACATGTTCTAGGGTTACTCAGTGTTTCTCTACACTAAAACTCATTGGATAACATTTTTCTTCTATAAGTCTATGCTTCAAAAAAAAATCAATAAAATAAAATATGACAGTATTTTTAAACTCAGGTTAAATAAAAAGATTTAGAGTCTTGAAAAGAAAAAAGAAAAAAAAAACAACAACACTTTTTCCAAATTAACAGCACCACTACCATACCAGTCTTGACATTTGAGGCAAAATTCCCAAAGAATTCCTAAAGACATCCTTTAAATTTTCCTAAAATGACATGCCTAAAAATAGGAAAAGTATTTAAGCATGTGGAATTTTACTGAGAGATGGGAGATGAAGAAAGAACTAAACCAAAGTCTTCTACAGCATTGGTATTCCAACCTCAAAGCTTCAGCATAAAAAACAGAGATTGCCAAGAGAGAACCCTTCTCTTCACAGATACAGAGATTAGCACAAGGATTAGTGAGGCTGGAAGCTAACATTGAGTGTTGCAGCAGTTACATTTTACTTCTTAGGGATTTAGCTCTTTCTTCCCATTTCCTTTTACTGAATTCCCTGTCCTCTTATGGAAGCATACGTCATTGTCAGCTTCTTATTCCCTGCCCACCCTTTTCAGTACAGTCTGACTATCGAACAGCTGACATCCTGAGTCCTAATCCTAAGAGCCTGAATGAAGGATTGAGAGGATGACAAAAAACTAAAGAACTCACATAGCTTTCTCCCTTTCCTTTTTGCAGATTCTCTTATATAAGAACACGGGGTATTTGAGAAAGCTGTGCCAGCTGGTTTGTTCTGTTCCTAGAGAACTTATTTGGGCAGAAAATCTTACGACAGTGATCATTAAAAGAAGAATGGTTTATCATTACAATACACCCGAATTTATCATTCAGAGGAAAAATGTCACAAACTGAGATCTTATTTGATACTTTCATCAGAGCAATGCCTGCAGTTTTCCAGTTGGAACCAAAATTAGTCCCACTCATCCAGATTCCTACCGCTCTTCAGCATAACTGTATATATTTATAATGCATTTCTCTGTCATGTTACATTTAACTGTTACATGAAATTCATCCTGAAGCTTCCAAATTAAGTGAATTTTCAGTGCAATTCCTTCCCTTTCAACTCTATGTCTTACACAGTTAAAGCTAATGTATCATTTCTATTTCAAAGTGCACTATTTGTCACATCAGGAAAACTGCAGAAGTTTATCATACTATCTGCACTGTTTGTTTACTTCTGCATTATAAAGACAGACGTTTTTTCAATATAACTATCAGAAATATAAACATTTGGCATGCAGTTCTTCCATTAATTTTACCACCTTCACTTCTGTGCCAGCAATGGGACTACAAAAGGGTTATGATGAAGAGCAAATGTGTTAACAGTGGCGAAAAGAGCACAGAAAAACAAAAGGAGTGCATTTTGTGAATACTTTCTCAGTTCCACAATGATTAGCAGTATTAGCTATTTACTGGTTTTGACATATTTTTGAAGTCATTTAATAACACATCATAATTAGATTATCTTCCATATTAGTAAGTTTTTATATTTCTATACTTCTCCTCAACCTATGGAGGACAGAATAGTTCAGAGCATTGACAAGTGAGAGTGTGCTTTTTCCTCTGACTCCAGAAAAAGCCTCAGGTGTCTAACTTCTGAAAACAGATGACCCAAAATGCTTTAAATAAGAAAATTAAATGGGGATTAAAACGAAAAAAGAGAAACCCAGATTAGAGGCATTCAGGCCTAGACAGGTTCATAGAGAGTCTTGAGCATCCTGAGATAATAGCTGACTTCTGAGGCACCATACTCTAAAGATGAATTTGACCAGGAAATGCTGAATCGCAGCACAAAACCCAGTTTTAAGCCTAATTTGCAGAGGGCTCATGTGAATGCTGTGTTCAAGGTTCAAGGCCTGGCAGCCAGAACCTTGATGTGTCTAGACCCTGTCTGTGACTACTACCAGCAACTGGGTCTGTGCCTCAGGAGCAGCAGACATGGTGGTCCAGAGACCACTAAATACCAGTGTTATCAGGTAGCTTAATATCCAACTCAATCTACTTCAAGTATCTCTTATCTTCCTAACCAGGAACAGCAAAAATGAGCAAGTCACACCACGTAAAGCATGCAGTAAAACCCAGGAGTCAAATTAATCTCAATGAATGTTTTGAAACCGTATGAATATTGGAGTGAACGTACTACCAGAATGATACATGGGTATCATTTTATATTTGAATGTCGAGGCAAGGGGAATAAAATAAAGATACTGGTGGCATCAGCCTCCAAAAGAATCCCTTTCTGCAGCCACAGGTGTTCTGCATACAAAAATTTGGTAGTCTCTTATCATCCTGTATCTCCTACCCATCCTACTCTTGTAGGCTTTAACTATCAACCTAAATTCAGACTGTCAGAAATCTAATGACGATTATACTTTTTATGCTACGTGAATTCAAATCACAGTGTTAACTGTGTTGGTAGCACACCTAAATATAGAGCGATGTCCTTTAAGTAAGCATGACAGTGCTGTGATCATTAACAAACAGACGATCCAAAAACATGCGTTGCAAAATATCTGAAAAGCTGGAACAGCTGCAGCACAGCGCTTGTGTTCTATGTGTGGTGTCTGTGATGAAAGCTTACAGAATATTCAATTAATAGTATCATTACGATATTCTGTCATTTATACCTGTGTAAATCCAGAATTACTTATTTTCCCAAACACTAAAACAGCAAATATATATAACAGCGCTGCTAGCCTCTACAGCCTTACCAGATATTTAAAGTTCTCCTTTAAACCCTTTTGCCAAATCCAGAGTATTTTTTTTCCACTTGATGCTTTAGAATTTAACTGTTTCACATAAATTGTAGGTGTTTTTTTTTTTTTTCTCTCTGTAACTGAAGAAATAAGAATTGAGGGTCTCAAAGCAAATATAGCACAAGAGCCATCAAGACCTGTCTAAATGCTGTAGATAGTTACCTATTAAAATTTGTTAAAAGTTGTTTAAAACACAGATGTTCAAAAATGGTTAGCTAGCAAATTACTCCACTGCACTGTGAATGCTTGAAAAACTAGTTCCTGGCTACAAAGACTAAGAAACTGAGAAACTGAGCAGAAGAAATTACAAAAAAAAAATAAATGGAAGAAATAAGAAATACACCAGATACAGATTGGAAATTGTACTGACTTGAGTCAACAGAAAGAGAAAGTAGATTTAAATATAATAAATTAATTCTGTCCATATACAAGTAAAAATCTTGAGTGGCTTATGGAAGTTTCTGTGTAGTAAACAAATAATATTTGAAAACAAAAACAAAACCAGAGAAAGAGTCAAATATATCTGAGCTGACTGATTTGAAGGGAAATTTTTCTGAGTGTACAGGAGAAGTTTCTCTAAAAAATATACTTATTTTCTGTGCCAATGGGTGAATACTGCTATCTGAAAAAGGAAGCATTTCTTTCAAAGAGGAAGCAGAGTTGTAAACTCTGCTTGCAACTCTAGTTTCTTTTATAGCTACTTAATATTTCTTTCTTACTATTCTAAACTGTCTATTAGACCACTGAACAATTTTTCATTTTCAGTTAAAGTAAGCTTTAGTCCTGCTGTTTTCAAAGAGTTTTCACAGATTTCGGCACCAGAAATTAGGTATAACCTTAAGTCTTTAGAGATCTTACTATATTACCTGCCATGACTTACTACATTTTGATGTAGCAAACAGCTACATCACTGAATGTAGTACAGAGCATTAGAATGTGCTAATATAATTTGTTCTCAGCACTTAAACATTTATTATACATTGGATCATCCCACAACATAGAATCACATAGAAAATGCATGAAAAGTTAGTTTTGGATTTAATTAATTCATTCTCACTACCTCTTTTCTAGCATGGAAAGGATACATCTCTGTCAGAATATGAGGTAATGGCCAAATATTTTTTTTTATAAAACTGGACAGAGAATTTGCTTCTCTAGAGTTGTGGTCATACATTTTTTTTTTTTTTTTTTTTTTAAGTGTGAACAAGCAATATTTCAAAGTTCTTTCCATCTAGTATCCATCTTGTGGAAATTTCAATTTCAATTTCCACTATTTTTTTTTAAATAAAGATAATAATAGAAACAGCTGGACACAAGTGGATTAAGGAAACATTGCAGCTTGATTTTTTCCTATCATTCAACTATGCACCAGATTTGCATTAGCCATAGTCAGTCAAGCACACCAAATAATAAATCTGGCCAAATCATAAATCTGAAAAAAGTACAAACGTGGTCATCCTCGACCATATCTTCACAACACACATTTCCCTTCTCTCCTGAAAACACTATCAAGCTCATTTTACTAAGTTATAAACATGTGAACTCACTGGGAGTTCAAAAGACACATTGCATCTCACTCTCCTGTCCTGAGTTGACAGAGCCAACATGATATTCAATGATAATAAATGAAATATTATGATTATTATGCAAATTTCAAATTCTGATCAGAATCACAGAATGCCTGAGGTTAGAAAAAACCTCTGGAGGCCATCTGTTCCAAATCCTTCTTTCGCAGAACCACCCAGGGCAGATTTCCAATACTTTTTTGTTGTTTTGTTTTAGTAACATCTATTGCTGGTAGTTTGGTAATTGAGGATGGAAAGCTTTGTTTCCCTTATTCTTCTTCTCCATTTTAAATTCTTTGCTCACAGTCTCAAAGAGAAACATCATTATTATAAAGTTGTCTCCATATTTAACTGTAAAAAGATGATGATACATGGCCCACTACCCATTCTAAAGTGAATTTCTGCCTTTTCTGCACTGCTGAGCACCTTCTGTTATTCATTATTTTAATTTGTGTCTACAGGATTCCCAAAGAAGGGACACAGGAGGGCAGGGACAAAAAGCCTGGTGCTGCACCACTATGAAAAATGCCAGGAGTATACATACTGTTGACTGAACTCTTGAAAAACTGTCAGTGCTTGCTGTTTTCTTTACAGTACCACTTCACAGACTGAAAGACTGTTTCTTTTAAAATGCACTTAGTTCTTACTGGTATGAAAAACTTCTTGTAAATGTCTCTCTTAAGGCCTAAATTATTAAAAGCTGTAATTTCCTTGAAACTGCTGCTGAGTATATGCTGAATATATTTTTAATATATTTGGTTGTTAAATACATCCTCGAGTCTTTTGCAGTAAACTTTTACATTTGCAGTGCCATCCCGTGGTTACTCATTGCCAACACACTACTAAAGAGAAGGCCTTGGTGGCAGTGGAAGAACAGAACTGCAGGAATGCTCCCCACTTAATAGCTGGTTATGTTTTTGCTCTCCACTTACACTACAGAGACAGCATGCTACATCTCTAACAAGGAAACTTCTGCAGGTGTTCCCCCTCTCTTAGGCTTTTTAAGGCAGCAGGACTTCAGCACAGCACAGCTCCGGCCCCTCAAATCTTTACTTGTGAGAGACACCCCAGATTTCTGAGATCTTCTGCAGACTGCTTAGAAGTCTATAGGGCTTTAAATTTATATGTCTGTGGGATATCATTTCAGCATTATCAGGAAAATCATACATGAATATGAAAACAGCTGCACGAGACTGAATCTAATTATTTCCAGCTCTTTCAATATGACATAACAGCCTGGAGAAGAATAAAAGAACAGGGTCAGCACAGAAGGATACTTCTCTTGTCCCCTATTTCAGCCCCCAGAGATTTGCTGGCCTGGGACTTTGCAAAATCACGGTGACATGTCACTGTTTAACAATTGTTGAAGGACCTTTCTTCCCTGAATAATTTTATGAAGTGTTCTGCTTCTTGCAGATTCATTTTAGGTAATACCAAAGTAAGTTCATGATGGGTATAAAAATGATGTTAGAAAACCCTTACTGAAGACACTTTCATCAGGCTAAATAACACAGTGATCTTGAGGGTGATATAGTATTGTAAATAGACATGTTTATATCTTCATTTTTCAACCGAAGTATCATTTCAATACTGCTAACTTTACCTTGGTATATTGCTCACGCTCATGTTCTTGACTAGAACCAGACCCTGATGTCTGATTATAACGGTGCACTTTCATTTTCATCTGCCTTGTTCGCTCCTCCACTACTAAGCTTGCTGCAAAAACACATAATGAAAATCAATTAAAAAGAGTGAAAAAAACTTTGGGAAAAGAAATAAACAAACAAATCAATTCAGCAACAATTCTAACTTATTTCCATCTAAACAAAACAAAGAAATGTACAAACATGTAGAACAAGCAGGGTGTAAAAACATCACAAAGGAACACTAACATCAAAAAATCAACCACTTCCATTGCCAAAAGTCTTTACCTGAAAATAGGTAGACATCCCAACTTCCTATACATAATCATGCTGGTGCAACAGATATGAAGAGAGTGAAAGAATTTAGGTGGTAGGCTGGATTATAACATTATAATGTCTGGATGGAAAGGACATAAATCTATGAACATCTATCCGTATGTGTGCTTAACTGTAGAAAATACTACAGTAGCTTTCAAATGACTAATACATTAAACAGATATTAACATTTATTTTGTAAAGTAATTAACTCCTACTACTATCTTAATACCTAAATGTTTACCATAAACGTTATTTTTAAGAAAAGTAACCTCTCAATTGAACCTGTTATAGTAAAAGATACAATAAATTCTTTTTCTTTTTTAACAAGAAGTCCTTTAAAAACTCTACTCTCTGATGTTCACTTCTACTTTAAAGAAATTGTATGTTCTTGTATTTTTTATTTCCCTATGATGTATCTATAAAAAAGGAAATCTAACATTAAAACTTGAAGAGGTTGTGGTGCTTTAAAGAATACCTGATTCAGTCTGAACAAGTAATGACAATGTTGACTGCTTGCCACAGGAAGATGCCCTTGCACTAAAGGAAAAATTGTTCTAAAAACACCTGGGCCAAAGCTTTCCTAAAGAAAGTTAATTATGCACAAGTGCAAGATTATCAGAGGGAAATGCATATTCTGCCATTCTTAGAGTTGGTAGAACTACAAATGCAAAGCAATATCAATAAAACCAGAACCTTGAAAACTGGCATTTTGTGACAGTTCTAGAACTAGACCCAAATATTCATCAGTTATTCTAAATTAAAGGAGCATCTCTATGCTCATCACTGTTCACAGGTTCTAACATCTGAGAAGAATGACTTCTTTTAGCTGCAATTTTTTGTGTAACCATAAGTCCAAGACATGCTTACTTGGGAAAACCCCTTCAAAATCATTTTTCTTCTTTTGGGTCAACCACGGACTTGTATGATTCTCTCCAAAGATTAGTTTTTAAGAGCCAGGATTTTTGTAAACAGCCCCTCCCACTTTAGTGACAGGAAACAGACATCAATTTAAAAACTGCATGGAATCAATTTTCAAACACAAACCACAGAGAACTTCAATTTAAGGGAAAACAGGCATACTATCACGATGATTACAGATTTATATTGTGAATTAAAAGGTACCAAATTTACCATAAGTGGGTTTTACGCTGCTTTTTAACAATTTAAATGTTAATTGCATTTCAGCAATTTAAATTCTTTACACATCTACTTCTTCGTGCTTTGCAAGCACAAACATAGAAAAAGCAAGCAGTACCCTCAAAGTTAAATATCTTAAGTTGTGTTAAAACACAAGCAACAATTGTGCTTGCATGTACCATCCATAATGAGCTTGAGGAAACTGTGCACTGGTTTGGTATGAAAAATATACAAAGGTGTCACTGTCAAAAATGTTTATTTCATGTCCTCCTTCCACATTTCTCATTTAAAAGCAGGAAAATTAAATACAGCAAATTATGGTAAAGTTCTGCTACAGCTAGAAGTTTAAGGCAAAAGATAAAATTATCATCATAATCTTTGACTTCTCACACTGCAGAGTGACCAATCTAGGAAATTCTGCACATGCAGAATATCACACTGGGCCCAGTGATTATTCCAGAGGACTATGTTGGTAATTTGTACCTTAATTGCAATGAGTCCAGTTCCACCATCAGATATGCAGGCACAGCTCCAATTACTTCAATGGAAGTTGCATGGAGGTATCTGAAGGCAAAATTGAGCACTTTAGGTGAAATTTTTAAAGATGGCCTCTTATTTTATGGACAGATACGAAAGGATTAAGATATGTCAATTAGTGACTGAAGTCAGAAACTCAGATATCTCAATCCTATCATATATGCATGAAATAGACAGAGGATATAAAAATCAGAGGGAAGCTTGAGACCCCTTTAAAAATTTAGCCCTATATGTGTATTGTGCACAGCTTACATTTACTCTAAAAATAACTATTTCACCATGTAACAGGTAGCTGCTTCACCCTGCTAACTTATGATACCTGAGAAAGAGTATTCTATTATGCAATGTCACACTATTCCAGTGAATATGCACAAAAGTACTGCAGTCAAAGCTGGGTAAACAGTCAACCTTAACTCCTTAATTCTGGCTTTTGCTTGTATTTAAACCGTAACCTTAATCACAAACTTACATTTCGCATTAATTGATATCATTGTACGAAGTAACATGAGAACAACTAGTGAGGACTGTTAAGTTAATGTAAAGACTGGAAGAAATATGTTTTTTGTGCATGGAGCAAAATGTTCCATTAGCTATTAGCTAAAAACGATTGCTTATCAATCTACTTCTGAGAAAGCAACTGCAATCTAGAAAACACAACCGCATTCTTTACAGCTTTGCTCACCATGCACATTTAAATGTATGATATATCTGTTTTAATTCTGTGATGAAAAATTTTGTCTGCCTGAAAAACAAAGTGGTATATTCTTTACATTTCAATCAGAAAAAGGAAAAAAAAAAACAAAAAACAAAAATATGAAAACAGGAGCAAAAGCACATGAGCAGATGCTGTAACAACCATAAGTAACACCACCATACAATCACAATACTTTCTTGGAACACAGCTTGTTATCACAGGTAATGAAAATCTGACATAAACAATTCCTCAAGAATTTAACCTATCTCTGAGAAAAAATATGGATCTACTTTATTCTTTACAGAGTGCTTTTCCCAGAGCTCTTGAGAAAAACTACACAGTAATCTTCATACTGAAGCACAGAAATCCCCATATCTCTACATTCTACAGTGGCCACAGAATTCAAAATACGAACATTTACCACAAGCAGCTCAATTAGTGGTACACTACTACCACCATCAGTTGTGCCAGAAGTCACGCCTGGAAGAGCTATCTTAACACTTTCAGAGATGCTCGTCAGCTCTGAGATCAAACAGCACAAGAAAGTAGAGAGCTCATGGAGTGAACTGCTTAAGTAAGAGGTGCACATTTAGAGAAAAAGCTTTCATTATAAGGAGTTTTCTTATGTAAGCTAGGTGGAGATTGTAGAATAATAACGTATATAAGAAATAAAGCCACACAGAAGAGAAAAGACAGACATACAAATGGATTCAAAGTATTATTCAAAGTAATTAATGTGCTTAGAAAACATTCTGATTCCTGTAATCTCAAGAGTACTGAGTCTGTTTAGGATGGAGTTAACTTTCTTCACAGTATCCCTTTGCTTTGCTTCAGATATACAGCACCCAAATGTTTCAGCTATCACTGAGCAGTGCTTAGACAATATCAGAAGCCTCTGTTTCTCATTCAGTGATAAAACTGTCTTTCCAAGGTAGCCAATATTTGAAGTCTGGGCATCAGTCTGCTGGTGAAAGATGGTGAGTAATTGCTTTTGTAACACTTGGTGGTTTAATTTTTTTTTCCTTTCACTTACTAACTGTCCTTGACACTGCGCACTACAGCCCACACATTTTTAAACGCTTCTGCTCTTACAGTTCTTAAGTACCTAGCCATGGAGAGAGCAGGGAGAGAGGAGATTATGGGTGTGTAATTGATGGCTGAGGTCAACCCACCTTAGTGACCTACCAGGAATTAACTGTCCCATGTAATTCTGAATGGTTTTCCATCAAACAAGCAGAAGTTCCCTAGTAATTATTTGGTTTATTACTGAACTCACTGCTAAGTCTCTTCTACCTTCCACTGTGAATGGGACTCATAGCAGAAAATATGGCCTCCTAAGATTAAGACCATCTTCCAATCCAGAGGCCTGTGACATCTCTTCCTGGGTCTTTTCAGATGTCATTTAAGAGATCCTTTTGAGTACTGGGCACCCTGCACTGTAATTCATGATATAACTTGAAGGTATGTCACATGTTAAAAGTACAACTAAGCATCTGGATTTCTAATCTTTGTAGAGGTGATAAAGGTTTGAGAAAAAGAACAATTTAACATAAGTTCATAGTGGAAGAGTTGTTCTTTACGTATAAACTCAAGAATTTGCATGTATTTCTTCTGATAAAAGTAGTTTTGCTCAACATTAAAGACAGCTCTTGGTATATGTTTCCATCATAGGGAAAGAGATTTTCTTTTTTCTTTTTTTTTACTAAAAGCATATAAAATACATGCTCTATTTTGATTGTCTTAAACATGCAAGTCCAAAACATGTTACTTAAAGGAGGTAGGGAATAAACTAATGAAAATAGCTAGAGCTCTTTAACTTTTAGTCTCCAGCCTACCCAGAAAGGAAAATTAGAATAGAACGATAGGTGTGGTTTTGTTGTTCCATTTGTTTTTGAAAGAAGAGAGCCATTTCATTATTTTTTCAAGAGAGTATCTGTATACTAAGGATTTGTATACAGTCATACTCCTTATAGCATGTCATCACTATGGTATGAATTGCATCTGACAGCATTAACTAGTTAACAGCCCTCATCTCTAAAACCAGTGACCTTGTATGTTTACAAACCTACCTCTTCCACATTACAAAAAATATGAGAGTCTCAATTCTGCAAACTTTGGAAAGCTTTGAAGTTTGACAATCGGTAACATTTAAAAAGAAACAAGTCACACATTTGAGAAAACGGATTACAATTATTTTAGCACTGAAACTACCTCTTGCATAGCAATATGACTGTCCTGGATTCTTGATCATCAAATTCCTAGAAAAATCATTTTCTACCCAACATTGAACTGCTGCCCATGCAGCTTCAAAAATACGCAGCTCCAGCAAAATGTCACTATCGTGGAAGTGGAGGGTTGCTGTTATCTAGCAAGTAACAGAGTTAAGAGAGAAGGAAAATGCAATGTATATGAATATAAGCCTCTGTACATACAAAAACAAGAAATTCTTAAATGCCATAATGTGTTAACGAGCTTTAGGACATAAAAAATAGATAGAACAGGAACTGGAAGATAATCAATTTAATGTTAGAGGATTCAGATATTTTAGGAAGACTGTAATTCTAGCAGACTGTCATTCCAAGCGTACTCTTGGAAAAGATTCAGGGAGAAGGCATGAAGTCCACAACACGATTTTGCAGAAAAGATTTTAGAAATGACTAAAAAGAAAGTAGATTTGTTACTTGACCGTGATCTGTTATTAATCACACAGGGAAAGAATTCTAAGAGTAGAAGGCCCTTCAATTGAGTGGACATAGGTTCAATAAAATCTAGGATGAAATAGGTAAGGGCAAGCAAGTAATACAACATATATTTAAAAGAACCAGGTAATTAAGCAAAAGAAAAAACTTTCAACACTCACAGTGTTTGGGCAAAAAATTCCTTCCTAAAAGGGCATTCCTGAACAAATTAAAATATGGGCCATAACACTAATGCCAGAACAAGTAAAATTACCATGTCTGTGATTAAAGCTGATAACAATATTGGTCTCTTCAGGGTTAGAAAAAACCTACGGATGTTTTTGCACTGGTTATATCATATCAGGTAATGATGAAATACTCAACAAACACAGAACTACACATACCTCTGCTCAAGATGGTGAAGACACAGAGAAGATGTAGGTATACAGTACAGTGTCCAAGTCTTACTTGCACTAATTAATTAATTAGTGCAGGTTAGTTAATGGATGAAGTAAGGTAAATAATAAGAACAAATTAACACCAGCAGTTACGAAGGCTGTAACCTTCACCAGCAGATAGCATGCTTTCTTCACGATGCAAACTTTAAGCAAAAAAAATCTAGAAGTCTAAAACGACAGATGTCTAAAATGACAGATTTGCTTATAGAAAGGAAGTTACTGAGAAGCAGGTTGAAATGTACACTTTTCTGATAAAAATAATCTTGAAGTAGCATTCTATGAGCTCTGTTAACTCCCATCATGCCCCTAAATGTCTATGCATTAAAAATAAAATTGATTTAATTTCTTCTATCAAGAAACTGAGGCTCAGGGCACCTGCAGGCACCATAACAAATACTGGATTGCTGACAGCAGTTAGAGGAATCTATTGATAGAATTGCTAGAGTACAGATCTGCCAATTAGTAACAGAAATCACTGCTCTGCTCTCATAAAGCTTTCTCCCCAGTTGTGCCCAGTCAAGGAAACAGCATGTTCTGGCAGGGGAATGGGGAACTGTACTTACTGCAGAAGCCAACACAGATCAACCTACTCCTCACTGTCAGTCTTCATATAGATATACATGCCAATCTACACTGAAATGCAAGGAGTTTCATATCTCTCTGCTGCTTAGATGGCTTGTGGATGGGAACTGAGAAAAAACAAGATAAAACAGTTATCTTGTTTGAGAAAGTGAAAGGTGGAAGCTGGAGATGAAACTATGCAGAGGCAATATCCAGAATAAAGTCAGAGGAATAAAACAGCAGTGAGATTTGGATGGGAGAATTCCCCAGAGCAGCAGGTAAGGGAAGGGAGCACTCATGGAAGAGCGGGCTGGGCAGCACAGAGCAGAGAGCTGACACCAGTGGTGGACAAGGATGAAACACTTCAATACAGATTTGGATGGGAGAATTCCCCAGAGCAGCAGGTAAGGGAAGGGAGCACTCATGGAAGAGCGGGCTGGGCAGCACAGAGCAGAGAGCTGACACCAGTGGTGGACAAGGATGAAACACTTCAATACAGATTCTCTAAGTGATTTTTTCTCAACATTCAGGCTCAGTTTTGCAATATGTATGTTAAGAGGAACCCCTGTGGAAAGTTCAGTTCTTAAAAAATCCACAAGAAGCTAAAATGGGAAACTTGAAAAAACAGAATTTTGAAATCATGAGCAGATTAATGTTTTGAAATAGAAGGTAAGTAACACTGAAAACTCAATTTTTGAATCTTTTTTTAAGGATACAGAATTTGTTACCACTTCTCTTCATACATGATCAGCTACACACAGACAGTGAAGAAACAGTTTTTGTCCCTCTACCTGACTAGAAGGTGCTGCAGCTTCCTCAAGTTGCGTGCAAGGACTCTGTAGTATATTCTTTTGCTCATAGTTGTGTCTCTTGCTATATAACATCCTGTAACTCTCAATTCACATCTAGCATTCATGTATTCTCCTCTACTTTTATTTCTTACAATGCACCAGAGAAAGTCAGACATGATAGTGGGCTACTAAAGTAAACCAGCTGAACATCAGGTTATGCACGGTCCCCAGAACTGCTGACACTCCTCTTCCCCAGCAACTGTTTTGCCCAGCTATTTTTTCTGATCTGCATTCAGCTCCCTTGAGCCATAGGAACCCCCATGGTTAGAGTATCCCACCACCTTCTACACATTCCAAAAATTTGGGCCAAATCTATCCAAATCTGGTGGAAACAAGTTCTTTCACAAACCTGTTAAAGCATGTTCTAGTCTCTCTGCATAAAGCCAGTTGTTTCAAACAACAAAACATCCATTGCAGTCCAAATCACAGAGCAAGGCTTGTGAACTTGAAGAGTCACAAACAATAAACTGTCACAATTAATTGTATTGTTCTGTTTGAGAGAAATATAAATAGTGAAGAAAGCAAAAGCGACAGATATAACTTATGAAATCAATCATTTTTAGTTCTTTCTTAACACATCTCATAGTACATATTTACACTGCAAAATAATCCCCAACTGCAAATACCTAACCTAAACAGTATTTCTTTTCACTTTGTTTTTTGTCTGTTAGTTTTTTTACATTTTTGTGATAACATCCTCCTCTGTATTGACACTGAGTACATAGCTAGCGGGGTAGCTGCTGTATTTCACTGAAGCAAGTATGAACCAATCAGTGGGACCCATCATTTCACAAAGTAAACTGCAGTAGATACAGTCCACCAAAGCCTGTATTCAAACCAGAATTGCCCAATATCTGAAGGACTCAAATTCAGAAAAATTTAAATTGCTGTATTAATGTTCACGCAGTATAGCATTTTGTCAAACATTCATTCTGACTTAGAGGTAACTCCCACTTTCAGAAAAAAATAAGATTTCCAAGCAACACGGCTTGGCATGGGTTTGACAGGATACATTTGTCGCTTCATGGCAAAGCCTTGAAGACCTTTTGTTTCTGCTCACCAATTTGCTGATATCAGCACATGCCAGGGGGAATTCACAGGAGGTCAAAGCCACACCTGTGAGGTCTGTCTTCCTGCCCGCAGAAACCTGCCTACAACACACTCAGCCTTATGAATGTCGGGGACTTGCTGTGCAAACAGAACTGAGCTAAGGCTGAACTGTCTTCAAAATCTCTCTGCATACAAAGGATAGTTTCTGGCTATTAGCACCTTCAACTGTTCCTTAGCCAAGGTCTAGGTAACATCCTTCACAGATGCCAAGAGTTGTGGCTGCATTGTTATAGTCATAATGGAACCAGCAGTTATGCAGAGCTCAAGAAGTTATTAGCTAAAACTTTATCTATGCATGAACTTTAAATCAATCAATCAGCTTCTTCACCATTTTAAATACCATTACTATGCCTGATAAATCTATTATTTCTATAACAAAATTAGAAATTTCAAGATAAACCAATTTCAGATTCTAAAGAGGAATAAAAGATTGTACATAGATATTTGAGAAACATCCTTTTCACCTGTTTAATGCTACTGAGTAAATACTGTATACTGACATGGAATATATTAATAGAAAAGCCAGTATTAACAGTTGCCAAACGTTTGTAAAAAAAAAAAAAAATCACATATTTACCTTTTGTGGAAGAGTAATAATTCTCTTGTTCTTCAATGAATTAAATGCACGGAATGATGGAAACAGAAAAAGAAATCAGCAAATTTAAGGTTAGATAAAGAAACGTGTTACAGGTGACAATGGCATGTACAGTTGGCAGTACTCTGGCATATGTGGAAAATTAAAATGATAAACCATGACAAATAATAAAGTCTGTGACATTTTCTTCAAAATCAACAGGAACAATGAAGTTACTGAGACCCAGATTGTGGATTCTTTAAATATTCTGCTGAAGCAGTATTCTCATATCCAAATTTACGAACAACATAAAATCCTGAAATTGCTTTAAGTATCATTCTGACTTCTGAATAACATAGCCCTGTTTTAGTTTCTGATGCGTTTTTTGAAATACTGAGTGTTACACATTTATTTTCTGTCGACTGAAATCTGTAATACTCAATATCCACTGGACTACAGCAAATTGGTCTTTAAGGAAAACAAGGCTTGAATGAATTTGCAAGAGTCAGCAATGCTAAGAGAAAATACTCTCCCACGTGAGTAAAGAATCCACAAGCTGCCTCAAAATATGCAGTGCCACCTAAGAATTTCAAAATAAAACCAGAAATATGAAGACAAAACAAACAATGCTAAAAGACTAAAACCTAAAATTGAAATTACTTCTTCTTCCAGTCAATGATGGATCTAAGACAGGCTCTTAACTGCAAACATTTGATCTTTTATTGTCACTCAAGCCAGACTCTCACTGCAATGACATCTCATTGATCAAATACATACACATGAAACTGTTTTCTCCATTTTTGTTTGTTTGTTTGTTTCTTTTAGGATCTTAAATAAATATACTTGCAACACAAACCCAATGTTATTCCTAAACATGCTAGTTTTCCATATGAAATTACTATTTCTGTTGGCGAAATGGAACACTGGACGCTGAAACATTTCATTCCTGGATGTTGTGACTACCACTGAAGATTCTTATATATACTTATATGTGTATTATAGACATGAACTTCATAAAAGCAATTCCCATTCATTACCAACAGAGATTTCAGAGTGATTTTCCTTCACGAAACAGCTGCACACACGCACACATGCACTTCAACCTGTGTACACAACCGTTATACAGCTTTTTCTGACATGAGCCAAGATGCAGCAATACCTAATGCTGGTGACAGTTTCATTTTTCTAATGATCACTGCATAAGGGTTTCTGCTGTAAATATGTGCCATTGGAAGCATATAAACACGCTAGTTCAGTTATATTTATGAGTACTCTTTATATGTAAATAGGCTGCTATTATTGCAATCCTTATTTCCTTTACATGACTTTCAAAAGATGAAACCACACTGTTGAAGCTAGGAATACGAAACTAAACTGTGAGGAGTCAAACAAAAGCAGACACATGGAGAATGACCTCCTTTCCCTAATTAGCTCATTTTTATACTACAAACCATCATCACCCATTTATCTTACTGATTCATAGATTTCAATAGCACACAACATGTTTTTTCTTCATTTGTTAGATTTCCTAATAGTATCTATCATTGCTACAAAGAAGTCGTAAGGAAAGTCATACAGAGCTTCAGGCTTTATTAGCACTTAACTGATATGCATGTGTATAGACCCACCCCATTTGAGTGAAAATCACTATGACATTTGATAGTTTCTGTGAAATAAAATGGTCTCAAGAAAGATCAAAGAAGTATACTTTATACAAAAGTAACATTTAAAAGCCATGCAACTACACAACAATTTTGTTGTATGAACAGCCAGAAAAGTCAGTACAGAATTCCCACTCCTTAATATTTGTAAGTGGTTTCTACAGTTCTACTCAAACACAATGCAAATAAACACTGAAGCAAATCTCTTGCAGTTTGGTAAAAGATAATATATTGGAAGTGCAGAATTTTCCATACCATGGCTTAGAATTTTATTGCTTTAGTCACTGAGTTAAAATATCTTGGACCATTCTATAATATTGTCAGTTAAAACAAAGAAATGAATGACACTTCACTTGCAGCACAAGTTAAGGCAAAGACTACTAAATTGTGACTTTTAGAAACCACAGACATGCCTACATCAGACTAACTTTCATATTCAAGCATCTCAAGACCTTTGGTTGAATTAACAACCCAGTGTGGGAATTACTGCTGATAGGGTTGCAAAGAAACACATATTGCCATACTCTCCTTGAATATCACAGTGATTAAAATAAAAACCATGTTGCCTAACCAACACAGGAGCCTACAATCTTAACTGGAACTGCTTTAAAAAAATCCATATTTACTGGGATGGCTAAATATATAAAGTATAACTCTTTCACATGAAAATACTTCGCATGTATTCCAGGTTTTTTTTTTCAAACTATGCAAAGTAGTAAAACCTCATTAAATTCCAAAAAACTCCATAAAATCTCCTTTGGAACAATCACCAAGGAGCTTGCTTTTACTGCTGATCTGGTTTGGCTTTGGGTGTGTAGTTATGCTATTTGGAGGTTATTATATTATTCTCAGAATTAACTTTTTCTTCTCTTTTTTCTGCATTTTTTCTCTGTTTTTGACAGATAGTATGTACACCATATCTTTAACAGAATAGGGAACATTACTGTGGTCTTCCTATAAGACCGTCTTCTCTTCTGAAGTAGATGTACTGGCAAGAACCTACTGAAGCAAGTCACAAGTCGACTGTTTATAATTCTAAAACCAAAACAGTAACTAAGACAACAGTGCTCGATAGAAACAAAGAAATAGACATTATTTTCTAGTTCTAAACTTCACGATGAAAAAATGGAATGTCTAAGATTCAGTTATTCCTAGGAGAAGCATTATTAGCATGCATGTTACCATCTTCGACAGAATAGTGACAGATAAAATATCACAATTTCTTGAGAAGAAAACCACATCTACTCAAGAGTTATCTCTCTTATTTTCCATAATAAGAGTTTCATAGAGTAATAAAATGACTCTACTGGATTTCTCTATATCTCCTGATACGTAAATACAAAAAAAAAAAAAAAAAAAAAAAAAAAAACCAAAGAAAAAAACAGTCTTGATATAAAATAATTCCATCTTTCTGTAACAATTACTATAACTAACAGAACAGACATAGAATGATTAAAATTACACCCTTCTGACATCACAAAATTTGTGTAGTGTAAGAAAGCGCTTTACTACATAAATGATACTTTACAATACATAATATAGTATTTGCTTGAAATGAAGTATATCAACACTGACCACAATAAGGAGCTTTATTTTTAAATGAAGAAAGTGCAAAAAACCTTGAAACATTACTTCTTGTAGCATTTACAGATTGCGATGGATTTTGACATTTTCTGTACCCGTGGTGACTGTGAATTTAAATCACTAAGTCATATTCCAATTCAAAGCACAGTTAATGAAAATCTTTCATAGGCAAATATATTTAGATTCGATTGTAGTTAGAGTCAAATCACTTCTAGTCACTCCATTAAACTTTGATATTCATGTAGCAGGAATTAAAGAGGTGAAACTGATAACAAAATTTGATACTGAAAACCAGAGCAAATATTATGTCTTTATAGCCTCAGTGAAGCTACTTCCCTACAAAAGGTTAAAGTTAATACATACGAATATACTCAGATTATACTGTCAAAAACATTTAAAAATATTTTATAAAATCTGTTAAATTTAGTACTTCCCTGTAAATACATTCTCAGTCTGAACAATGTGTTAAAGATGGGTAGTATCAAAAAATCCTCCTTTCAAATGGACAAAGTAATCAGACAAAATCAAAATACTGTGTAAAGAAGTAAATCTCTGCAGCCTTCAATTCCATGCAGCAATACAGCTACATTGACATAGGCGGTATGACACAGAACAACAAAGTAAATAACCTATTTTCTTATTTTCTACATATGATGCAAGCATATGAACAGGCATAAATAAGAGTTCAGTGAAACAGCATTATGTCACAAACATTTATGGCACTGACAGCTTTCAAAACCAACAGCCACTGTTAAGTTCATTTCCAGTTTTTAACAAAACATTAATTAGAACTTTTTCCCATCATGCTATTTACCAAGAACAGCTGAAAGATAACAGATGAATATCCAACGGAAAAACAATATAAACAACAACTGAATTGTCATAATATCTTGTTTTAAGTTCTGTAATTGTAGATGAAGAATGAACTTTAAATCACATCCCTTATTACAATTCTCTAAAAAGCTCTCACACATAAGTAGAAATACTAATTATAAATACAGATGGAAACTAGTTTGTAATTAAGACAGTCCTAAGTTCACTATGAAACACCATGAGAAGTCTCAAATGTAAACTTTTAAATGAAAAAATAAACTATTTGTATTAGTATTTTAATCATCAGAATAAATACATCTATAAAACAAGAATACATTTTAATGTATGTTGATTGAAGGTGTACTATGCCATCACAGTTCAGACTAATAAAATTAATGCAAGCTGATTTTATATGTTAATGTGAGTGGTTATGCACACTATAAAAAAAACAAAACACACAGTAATCTAACATGATAAAAAGGTCATAGGACTATTACCTATTCAAGAAAAAGATCTGCCATCTTCAGAAAGGCACAATAAGGTTCAATAAAACACAACACAATGATCAGAAGCATTTCTTCCATTTTCACACAGAAGTTATTGCTTTTGTTAATGAGAAAAATGGGTTTTTAAACATAGAAGAAAACCTGAATGCACACATATTACCCACTGTGAAATCATAACTAATTTTAAGGCCATTTGATTTTACTGTAATAGTTCAAGCTCTGTGTGTAATTCATTGCTAGAAAAGGTAGCACCAATATTTACTCCTATTTAAAAGCAGTTTGTAAAAAACATCTTCCACATCCACTAAATTCTCATTGTCATTTTCAAAAAAGAGCAGCACTCTTCGCCCGATCATTTTAATCTTAATAATGTAAGAGTTCATGAACTGTGCCTTCGTATTTCTTGCACTAATTGTTTTAATTCTGAAATGATTCAGTGATTTACATCACTGAACCTGTCCCACTCCAGAATGCATTTGCCATATTGTGATTTTTTTTTTTATGATTAGTCTGTGTAAGGCATACAATTAATATAAACCACAAAATAAGAAGTGAACAACACTATCAAAATGTCACAATGTTTGCTTCCAATTTCTTTGGCTGAATACACACTAGATGTGTCCATGAAAACTACCATGACTCTTATAGAAATTTGGAAGTAGATAAATATAAAAGGCCACGAGAAAATTAAGGCAATTAAAACACGTGTAGCAATCCACCACTCAATATCTACTAGGCTTTCCAGACTACAAATATGCTTTCATTCTCTTCTATTTGCCATAGCGATAGCTTTTAACATGTAGCTGTGAAAGCAGAATTTAAGTAAAGTGAAGAAAAGTAAGAAGTCAAAGAGTTAGAGCTATCATAAGCTCATTATTTGATACCTTGCTCTATACTGCCACTTCTTACTGGAACTTGCGGTAGCTGTCTTCCCCTGCGACTGCTGAAGGATGTGTCTGCAGGAGGAGACTGGGTGGGACTTCCTTGGTGATGTATTCTGCAGATTAAATGAAGATAAAATAAAATAACCTAAAGGAAGAGAATTCATATATTCTTAATTTTAAACACAAATTAAATTGCAAATAGAGAAGATGGGTTTGAAAAAATTTGCAATTGATGTATGCCATATGCATGTACTCAGGATTGGACAACTAACAAACTTCTACAGCTTCAGCTTTAACTTCTCTAACTGCCTTCCATCTAATAAGAATAATTTTCTATCTTTATGGTTTACAGTGTTTTGAGGAAGTACTACTCCAAAAAAACTGAACTAAAAGCAATTTTCTAAAAATCTTTTATGATTACAATTCTCTGTTTAAGAGTATTACTGTTCTCCTTTACTGGTACAAAGACAGCACAATATGTCACTTTTATATTTCCTTTAGTTTTGTATTCCCTTGGTGATGATGTACTATTGCTCAAGGCCATGGAACTAGATAGCAAGCATCTAATGCCATGGGATAACGGGTTACTTTGCCCTGAATTTAAACACAGAAAAATACCTTTAAACTTTGAGGGGGGCGGGGAACATGCTCAAGGTACAAACTGGTAAGTGAATATAAGATTTTCAGTATCCTTATCTAAGCAAATACTTGACTCCCCTTGACTGGCTGAATTCTAGCTACCACTATTTCAGAGCACTTTGACTACTTGACTTATTACACACATATGTATCACCTTTAACACAGTGGACACTTTTGGAATGCTGGTAAGTTTGCATTAATAACAGGTAGGGCCAGTGGTAATAACTAGAGAAAAAGCTTAAGGAAGTAAAGCAAAGATGATGAAATTGCTGAGAGGGACAGTCTGTAAATTAAGCATCCTTGCCAGCTACAGTAATATCACACTAATTACTGCAGATAAGCAGCGTTTACCTACTGTGCTAAGGGTGCAAGC
The DNA here is from genome assembly GCA_023055505.1 of Callipepla californica brunnescens. Taxonomy (NCBI): domain Eukaryota; kingdom Metazoa; phylum Chordata; class Aves; order Galliformes; family Odontophoridae; genus Callipepla; species Callipepla californica. The sequence continues at coordinate 23,267,688 of JALIRH010000007.1, read as the reverse complement.
AGATTAATCGCAGTTTTAAGTAACACACTTGTACAAGTTCAAAATACTTCTAGTTTTCTAATTGCATAGATCAACTGACATTCTTTAATCCTGTGAGATTTAGCAGCCAGAAAAGGGAGTGATTTCCTGCTCAGCGTTTAAGTAAAATACTTCAGTAGTTTTCAGATGGATACAAAACAAAACACAACAATGGAAGGACAAAACACAGCCAATTTTTTACTCTTACACTCTATAACTATTTAATATCAACAGAAGAAGCACCATCTAGATGGTGAAGGTAGGCAGCATAAAGGATATGGGGGAAGTGTAAAAACCATGAAGAGAAGATAATCTATAGTACCAGGATGAGTGAACGTGTCATGTATGCTCAGGAAAGTACAATACCACACTGACACCTGGGAGGCAGAACATGAAAGCTGTACTGGACATGTAATAGCAACCTTGTCAGAAGTGGAGAAGGCGGCGCCGAGCCTCCAGGCGCAAGGTGATGGACAGAGCATAAGGGTCTGACACTAGAGTGCTCACTCGACCTGGAGCGAGCGTGATGTTTTCCCCTAATAACTGGCTGTTCAGTCGTTCGTGGGGCTGGAAGTCCCCTTCTAGAATGACATGGTAGCAGACCCCTAAAACATCAGGGCCAAAAAGAAACTGTTCAGTTGTTAACTCCAGGCACACCTTCCCATGCCCCCCTCCACCAAAGAATGTCACAAATGTTGGCTGCACGGCCAGGATGGGCATTTCAGACCTAATTTATTAATCTAGATTACAAATCCATTTCCAAAAGAATAAACTATAGAACACTCACTGCTGCAGATACACATCACCCTACCTGTGGAATTGTTGAGCACTGAATACAGTAGACCATTGGCCAAGACCCTAACTGAATCTCAAACAGCAAACACAAGCTAATAACATGTATAAGATAAAAAGTGCTAGCACAGAGTAGGCTATGAATACCTAGTTTTAACACAATGCATTTCTGATTTCAAATAATACCTTCTGTCTTTATCAAAAATATTAACTGGATTCCAATTAGCATCCTAAAGAAGCACAACTGGCAGTTGCACACATCCATCATTCCCTTAGGCATCTGAAGCAAGGAACCTATTTGTGTAACTTTCTGCAGCAGAAACCAACACAAAAATACAGTTCTGAAGGAACTCTGATGAAAACATCATTAAAATATGCAGCAAAATGATTAATCATGATATTATAATTAGCAGTATAATTATTAGAAATGTAATAATTAGATACTTTGCAAGTATTAGATTACCTGCAACATCTCAGGTTTGGGAAGTGACAAAGTAAATTTCCAGCTGTGCCTTTTTCCTAGTTCTGAGCTTTCCAGCAATGCAGCTTTTTGCAAATGATAATGCTGCATCATTTACAGAAATCTAGAAACTTCCATAAAGCCACCTCATGATATCTTGTCATTGTGGGTATTTATTTCCTAATTTCTCCAGATTTAGGAACTGTCCCTGCATACACACAGCACATCTTTCCCAGAAGTTACTATCACAATAACCAAGGGACTCCCTAGTTTGTAAAGCTATCATACGCTTACAAATTATCTTAAAATAAACAAAGAAACAAATAAATAAAGAGTGCATTTGAAGTAATATTTAGGCAGATGCCTACCAAGAATAAAGGTTTGGTTTCAGGACCAATCCATGACAGCTTACACGGAAGTCCTGCCAACAGTGCTACAAAAATGGGATTCTGTTCCCTTTGCTGTATCTTTCTCTTAAACCAATTTCTTAATTCCTGTTCTGTTCTGGCACTAACAGTAACATTCTTGCAGGGACTGACTCCCCGATTCTAGAAGATGCTCAAGATGATGGTGATGAGCTGAGATCTGAAAATGCCTCTTCAATCTCAAATGAAAATGTAAGCCATTCTGGTCTAGAAGAAAGATCTATTGCAGAAATGAAGAAGTCTACAATATCTGATTAGGAGAACGAGACAAAGAGGAACAAGAATGGGAGACAAAAGCTGGTGTGTGACTGAGGAAATGAGAGAGAAGTTAAGAAGTACAGTGAGGACAAGAATTAAAGAGAGAAAATTTGAGAGAGAAATGACTCCTTATGACAAATCACATTGCAGCACTTATGTCCATATCTTGTTGCTTGGTACCACGGCTTCTCCCAGAGGAAGTTAAACAGCAAGACTAAAATTCCAAGGGCCACAGATCACAGGAGCATTCTACATGTTCCGCATCTGCCTTCCCACAAAGAAAATCAAGACTCCTTCTCTTCAGACTGATATTTCAATGGCATAAATAGAAGTAAAGAGAGTAACAGATCACACACACAAAAAAAAAAAAACAACCAAAAAACACAGGCTGCCACACTTGGAACTATGAAGAACTAAGAATGCAGTAAGAGGGCACTATCAATCCAACACATCTGTAGTACAGGGTCTTATGTAATTCATAGCAAATGCAATTAACAACTGTCATTATGTTTACACAGCCTTAAATTTAGTATTTGGGGGGGGGTAAGAAATTAAGGGTGAAAGAACAGTGATGAATTTTTAACCCACTTTTTTGTAGTCTCATTCATGCAAGCATAAGATTATCTGTAATTTTCACATAATGAGTTTTACTGCTTCAGAAAAGTTTACTGAGCCCCATTTCAGGCTTATCACTGTGAACTATTAAGAGAATTGTTAAAACATCTGAAAATTTTTAGGGGAAATGTTTTTTTTTTTTTTTTGTCCTATTATGCTGATTTCCTAAAATATCATAGTACTTAAGAATGTAATCATACTGAGCATATTGAGGGGGTTTAAAGGGAAGGTGATAGCATGCTGATATCTTATTCTCTGTGAACACCTGAGCTACTAGTAGATAAGGTCAGCAAATTGCAAAACAAAGGCTAGACCAAGATAGAAATGGATAGTAGAAGAAATACTATAGAGTTACACTTGTCATTTGACAAGAAAATTACTTGCTTTTAGTACTCCTATTCATCTGTCAAGTGTTATTTCAGGTTGTTTTAAAACAAAAAAAAACAACAAACACCACTTATCCCCAGATAACGACTACATTGTTACACATTACGTTGTAACTGATCAATGCTAAACTGGAAAAGAATTTATCTCAGTAGAGCAATGATTGAAGTATGAACTCATTAAATTCCATATAAATTTTGTATATATAGACATCGTAGCAACATTTCCCCGTTGTCCCCAGACTCGCTCTTTCCCCACATAATCGAATATATCCTGAAATGTAGGTTATATCTTGCATAAAAATTATAAAAGTTTTGAAATAGCCAGGAAAAAAAATCTCAAAATTTCAGGCCTAGGCTGGTCATTTTAATCAGAAAATCATACTGCTCAAGCCTCAAAAAACTTTTTTTTTTTCCTATCATCAAAAATATCTGAATTTCAGACGTGTATTTTCTTTGAAAATAAAATGTGTCTGTGTTATTCATTGAAGCTTTCCAATCCTCACAATGTAAACAGACGAGCTCCTCTGCTCATCAAGATAATGTAAACCTGGAAAACACAGGAGCTCAGTCCTCCTCCACGCTCTTAGTTCAGCCAACCCAAAGGCTTAACGAGATACACTCATGATTAAGTGTTGACCCTTATTTCTTCCACTTTTTGTTAAGAATGTGAGTACATTAAGCATTTGCTACTACAATGTAAAAGCTAAAATAAATAATATTTCATGCACTAGAAAATTCAATGGAAGCAGATGCTAAAGAATCAGGGTTCATATTAACTTTTTGTAAGAACAGCTTACAAAATTTTTCAACACATTTATATATAGAATCTCACATCTTTAATATTAAAACATGAAATTGAGAGCTTGGAATATAGGTGTGTGATTTCAGTGTAGCTCTTCCTCCATCATTTGATCAGCTATCTCCTGAATTATTAACCTCCTTGTATATCATTCTCATAATTAAAGTTATTTTAAAACAGACAAGTTTTCTGAAAAATACGTATGGTAAAACACAGAGCAGGATTAATACCATACTAATGAAATACGCGGTGTATTTCCAAACTTCATCTGACAGATCAAGACAGTGGTAACAGGTCTCATACTCTGGCTTACTAAATATGACTGCTTGTCTTTACCTCCCAGTTAATCTACAGTGATGGAGACTGCCAGAAAAATTTCACCGTCTTGACAACACAACAAGCAGTGATAATAATAAGGATGCTATAAATAACACTGTTAAATTACAGCAACATTCCTTATGGTATTGTTATGCATTTTCTCTTTCAGAAGAAGTATTAGATGTATATTATGACCACTGGAATCCGTTTGATCTTAAGAGACATTTACTCATCAATCCTACCTTTCTGTTTCAGCTGCAGAGCCTTTCCTAGTTTGTTTTTGGCTGCTATATCTTTCCACTTTTCTGGTCTGCCTGTGAAATGACAAGTCAGAAATGAAATAAGCATAGAAGAAAAAGAATACAAAACTATGAAGATCTTATATTTATTAATGTATTGTTAAGATAATAACAAAAATGGATGACAGATGGAAAAGTGACAGGTATCTTCATGAACAGGTTGGTGAAATTAGGGTTTAAAACAAATGGCCCTGATTAGCTTTGACTGAGGCTGACTGTGTAAAGGTTAAGAGGTACCAAAACGGAGATGACATTAATCCTGACTGTACATTCCACTAGCTCCCATTACACAGCTCATGTCTGATTAGATACAGTGCTTCTCCTAGGTCTTTTAGTGCTCTCTTGACAGCACTACAACAAAAGCAGAGTAGACAGTAGGAAGAAAAAATGTTGCAGAAAGAACTGATAATATTCAAACAGAAACTTTAAAAATTGTTTTTAAATCCGTATTTCAAAACCAAAACAAACTGAATCACACTAGATTCAAATAACACTGTTACTATACCAATAAAACCTTGGCTTTTCAAAAACTCCATTCTACTAAAAACTGTTAAAAGATATTGAGAAAGTTTAAAACAATTCTATTTTTTTTCTCTAATTTAAATGGAAATAAATAAGAAGTTTATTTTATTCCCCGATTTAGATTATGAAAACAGTGGCAAGTCTTGCGTTTTAAAATTTCTATTATTACCCAGAGTAATGAGAACATTTTAAAACTAGGATTTATAATTTTAAACCTCTGATAATAATCAACACTTAGTTTTTAGGTTAAGCATAGAGTATTTCAGGAGTGGACAAAGAATGAGAGTGGTGATTATTCAATGTTAGGTCATGTAAGGTACCAACTCTTATTTGCACATCACACAGGAAAGATGATGAGGAAATATGTAAGAAACTTACAGTGATTTAATCAACTTCTATACTAAGGTATAAGAGAAATACTGTGCCCCCACCAAAATAAATAAATAAATAAATAAATAAAATAGTAATGAATCAAGATTTTGTTTCAAGCCTCAGTGGTTACACAAAGGGTAATCCAGTGTCTGTCCAAACAGAGGTAACATCAACTTATATTCAAATAACATAATTACAGTGTATTTCCACTGCAGCGTTTGATCAGCATTATAGCATGACACAGTCTGAGTCACAAAAAAAGGAAATAATTCAGAAATACACGATGTGTGTTGTTGTGTTTTTTTTTTTAAGAGCAGAGGTATGTATGAATACCTGATGTCTTCCAGTTCTCTAATGTATTTTCTTACAAAAAATAATCTCTTGAAATAAACTTTTAAAACTCTTTTATCTCCAAACTTATTTTTCTAGATTTATTTTCTGGAATATATTCCCATTAGTTATTTATGCTTTTAACTGGTCAAACACAAGGTAGATACACAAGGGAACAGATATGAAACACATACATCTTTAATTAAAGCCTAAGGTAACCAAAGTATTTGAATGTATGGTTAGATCCAGAGAATGCAGCATGATCTCCCAAATGATGTCACCCTTATTACTTTCTGCCTGTTTTATTAGGGGGTTTATTTACCCCTTACTCCTTTATGTCACTCATTGAGACTGTGGCATTAAGGATAATGGAGAAAAAGAGAACAAAGTGACTACTCGTTGTAGTATGAAAAATCCAAGTGTAGAAAATGTAATATACAATGCCAGTGAACTGAACAGACTTATTTCTCTGCTCTCTGTGCTGCTACTGTGAGCAGCAGGTATTAAAAATATGGTGAAGATCACTATCTCCTCTGCTCCTTTCCTCTTGCTGAGATGATACTGTTTGCATTCTGTACTGTTCAACATAATACTACATCACTCCCAGTCCTACGAACATTTCAGGCAGGTGTCCTTCCATGCCCATATAGAATGTACAAAGAGTGCACAGGGTATAAAAAAGATATTCATGCAATTTTCGAATTTACCTCTTAAATGTACTTTATAGAGAATTAAATATTATCTATGAACAATATACACATACCATGTACTTCCACATAAAATGAGAAAAAAAACCTAACTATTTAAAAGCTTTATGCAGAGAATATAAACTCATAGTGTGTAACTATAGCCAATACCTCATTTACTTGGAACTATGATTTGAGTAAATAAGGATACCTCTGCGCTGCTCCAGGTTTAGCACTTAGGTGGTCTACACTGTCCTGTTTTGGAATGCAAGACTCCAGCGTCCTTGTTCTTCACAAAATTTGGAAACATGGATGTAAATTTGGACAGAATGAGCAGAAACAGAGAGATGGTCACATGCAGTGAAGGTGAAGACATGCAATCACATATATAAACCAGAAGCATTAAGGCACAATCAGCTGTGTAAGTCTTATTTCTCACTTCCCCTTCTGTTGATTTAGTCCATACACTTTAAAAGAAATTTTGAAATATTATGAAACTAAGATGCAAAAAGGATGAAAGCCACAATAAATTTTAAACAAAGTCTTCATGCTCTACATAATGAACAGCAGCACTGCAGCTTAACAGTTGTCATTATCCTTCCTAAGAAAAAATTGACAGTATGGTTCATTAAACTAATGGATAAACCTACATCCAGCATATTTCCCTTAAGAAAAAATGATGATATTCTACCATTATAATGACAAACTTTTGATATTTCCTGAAAACGTAAGCAAATTTCATACATTTTAATATTTTCTTGCCAACAGTTCTGCTACAGTAATAATTAACAGTAACAGTTCAATAGTAAAGGCAAAATAACTTAGCAATTTAAGATAAAATTTGAATCATGTACAGGATATTTATTAATTTCTATACTATTTTCATTTCTGTTGAAGTAATTTAGTAACATCAGAATTTGTTCATAGCTTTCAGTTTGGGATAGATATTATTAGCTTCTTGGTTTATTGTTAGCTTGTAATGGAATATATCATGCAAACTATTTTCATCAATAAGATGTATCAGTATAAGATCATTTTTCCAAATATCAATCTCAGCTCTTAGAAAGTAAACAAAATTTGCAGTATATTAATAATCTACAGCACATATTAAATCTGCATCAATACTTCCAGCATACTGAGCAAATGCTAGAATTTCTCTTAAGATTCAAAATGTAATAAATTTCATAAGAAGTCAGTAAGTCATTATTATATATACAGACAGGCATAATATATATTAATATAAACAGAGACAAACTATTTACAGTTCATGTGCAAGACACTTACTGCTACTAAGTATTACAAAATCTAGAGATAAATGAAAGAATATTGCTATCAAAACTAAGAATTACTATTCCCAAAGCGACTACATAGCATTTCTATTTTCACAAAAGGCCTTAAGACATCAAGAATGTTACATTCATGACTTCCTGATTTTTCCTGAGATTTCTGAAAGGCTGAATCTATACATTATGTGAACATGGAAGTGACTATGCTGAAGGCTTGGCAGCTCCTCACTTATTCCTAGCACTTCAGTTCATGTCTTTCTAAACTCTTCCTCAGACTTAAGCTGCACAATGTTGCTGCAAGAACAGCAAAGAATCATTCACCAATAAAAAAAAAAAAGAAAAAAAGGAAGCACACTTCAAGTTCTCCTTGTGACTGTACTAGAAGCACCACCATTCTCAGCTTCAAGATGGCACTTAGACAAGAACTTTACACATGCATGACCACCAAAAGCGACTTCTCACAAACTGAAATTATGCAATGAATATTTTTATAAGGTTTACTTTATCTAATCTTGGTTACATGCTGAATTTATACCAAGATATCTCAAGAAGCACAAAGTAAAATTCATTAAGTGCTCACTTTCCATTCTTCTTGTTTCTAGCACTACTTATGATATCACAGTTTCAGTTCTCCAGTTACTAGAAAGTCTTTCACTTAGAGAGACTTTCTAATTCTAATATAAAATACCAACAGAATAAAACCTCTGAACTATAAAACTGAGAAATTCAACCCAAAAGTTATTCTTTTAAAACTCAAGAAAAATGCAATGCGAAACAAACACTTGTTAATTCTTATCACTGAAATAAAGTATAACACATCTTCATCTTTTCAAGGTTTATCAAGGAGTCATTTTCTTCCAATATGGGAAGTGATTTCCAGAAAAACAGTAATCTTGCCAAGACCTCTACTAAAATTATATTATGAATAATTATTGATAATATGCTTTAAACACTGAATTTGAATGACCAAAATTAGAAACCATGTCTAAGTCCTATGTTTAAGAAGTATACTTGGGAATAAATCTTAATTGCATTTTATATGCAAATTGGGCCAATTTGTAAGAATTCTGGAATGTACTCAAGTGAAGTGTAAGATGACATCTGTCAAAGTCAATTAATCTGTGAAAATATGATCTAAAAGTGGCAATAAGCAACTGTTAGTTATTTCTGTTGATCCATCAGATACTCAGCACTCTACACCCACAGCATCAGCTGTCAATTTAATAAAAACACACCTTAAAACCCAAAAATGTCAGAACTGAACCATCCTGTCCCACTGACAAATAAAGGTGAGAAAATAATCTAAAAGAATGTAAAGTGAAAGAATAGAAAATTTCTACAAAGATAAAGTATTCTATGCTGACATTCTATGCACTGGGTGAGCACTGATTGCACTAAGATGGAAGACTGTTCTTTCTCTAGTTCAAAACCTTGCTCCCCGAAGATCTTGCAATATGTTTATTAGAAGGCATTACATAATTTCAATCTTTGATAATTCAGAAAAATGTGGCTGATGTCAGAAGGTTTTAATTCTGCATTAAGAACAGCAGCATCCAAATGAAAACCCATTTCTCTGATACATATTTCTAATCACTTCAATGACAACAAGATTTTATCTTCAATTCTGATCCACAGCTTAAAAAATGGGAAGAACAATTACTTTTAAAATGTGCTAAACATAGAAAGTACATTTTCAAACAGTTAATATCTTTCTTACCGAAGGGTTCAGAATCAATTGGTAAACCACTGAAAAATGCTGTATCTGAATGGCCAATTTTGTAATGTTTCACAACTTAAGTTTTATAATTTATAACACAGTCTTCTCTAGTAAAAAGAGAAACGTTATCCATACAGAGTTGCACATTTCACACTCTTTCCAGTTTGTATCAGTGGAATACACCCAGCATCAAACAAACATGAGAAATTGCAGTACAAATGTGACTACTGGAGGTATTTGTGAATAGAAGGTAATCACTGGCACTCAAAGTAACTGGAAAAGTTTGATCCATCAACCTGTTTTACAGTTATAAGAGCGGTTTTTTAAGAGTATACACAAGTATGGATTATTTACATACGTATTCTGTCTTCTACCGTAAAGCAAAAATTTAGAATTTAAACATCAGTAGAAGTTATAATGTCTGCTTAAAACACATTATAGATTTATCAGGGGGAAAAAAAAAAAAAAAGATAACAAAAAAAAAGTACCACTGCCAAAGCAACAACACAGAAAAACTGACCTGAGTCAATGTTTGTGATCAGAAAAAAAATACAGTGCTTCTGTTAGTTACAGCCCACATCCAGTGTAAAAATGTACTTGAAGCACTAGTGCCTTTAAGAAAACCTACCTTCTTAGGAAAACTTGTTCCATGACGAACATCCTAATTTAGGACAGTTTAAGAGCACTGCCAATTTCTACATACATCAATCAACAAGTGTTACCAAGACTTCCAACATATCATGGTGTTTTGTGTTTGTTTTGTTTTTTAAATTAGGAACAGTTTGTTCAAAACAAAGAAAAACAAAAAAAGAAAAGAAAAAAAACCCAACAAAGGACAATAAAATTAAACACCTAAACAAAAACAGGCTCTACTACAGGTATTTGTCATATTATAAAGCACCACAGTCAAAACACCACCAGCATTTACAGAAGCAGGTAAAAACAGACTGAAGAACATTAACAGATTATGTTCTGTTTTATTAGACATCTGATTAAACAGCTTGGAACTGTTCTGGCAAACAGAAAATTTGTAAAGGTATTAATTCTAGGTGCTTTATAACAGTTCAATAAAATGCAGAGATGATATCTAAAGCTGCTATTTTATTTTGGGCTTCTGGAGATTAAAGGTCTGTCTCTACACACATGCAAACTTTCAAATTTCAGAATGCTCCTCTAAGAGTGCAAGATGCAGTAAGCCACCTTTCAGCTGGGAGGAGTTGCCTAGTACCTGTCATCCTCCGGAGATGCATGCTGGATATGAATCCTGGGACTAGTAGGTCGTCTCCTCTCTAGGGAGGGGGACCATCTACCCCTGTTTGCCCGTTCAACAAAACAGGAAAAAAACAGGACATTTAGTCTGTGGTAAAATTAAATATATGGAATTTGGGACTGGAAAAACACCCCACAAAGTAATGGAAGAGCATCACAATATATTTTTTTTTCATATGTCCAGGTATATTATTGTGGCTGTTCACTGCAGAATTATTTTAGATGAAACTGAAAATGTGTTCCCAAAACATCGGAACTTCATCACATTACTTTAAATCTTTCACACAGCGTACCATACATTTTTAAATATTCTCCAAAGCTAGACTGTTTAAAAGCTTGCCACTCCCATAGAAAGTTGTAATTCAAAAACGGAAGTTTTCAGAAGAGCTGACAGTATCATTTTCTATTGAATGCTGGCTGACATTTGTTAAACAAATCCCTCCTTACTCTTTGCACTGAAAAATGCATCCTTGGTAAATATATAGAAGTATGAATTAAAGAAAAACCCTACGGCATAATGTGACCCTCTTCTGCAACACAGTGAGAGAGTCATCTTCCGCTCCATTCATCTGCCTATAGAGATCCCTTGCTTTGCCTGTAATGGATGTACCACTTGCCTAGTAACAAGAAACTCAGTACATTTTAAGAGTTATACTTCGGAGAAAACTATCACAAAACTGGTATGACCATGATTGTCACAAGCATTTGTTCCTTCATATTCTGTTCCCTTTGACTTTTTTCTAGCAGCAGACTCTTCACACATTAAGGACTCTCACAGCAGAGTGTGATAAACAAACCATAACTCTTCTTTCTCTGACAGTGTGGCAGCATTGCCTACTTCCTAATAAAGTTCTGTTGCAGAACTAGAAAGGCTAAAAGATTAAAATAATGGCTTTATACAGGTACATTCCTCATTTGCTAATACTAATTTACTCCATTAATAAACCTAACAATATCATATTATGAACACTAGTGTCTTATGCAACTTTTTTTGTTCAAAATTTCACTTAGTTTACAAAAGTACACAGATTGACACTGCTTTTGTTTTTGGTGATGTTATGCGCTTCTAATTGTGTAACAATTTAGAAAATAAAAATTTAATGATTAATTTACAAAAGCAGCAAAATGTTTAAATAAATGCTGCACTGTTGTGTAACTGTCACTTTATGAGGCATCCTTCCAGTCCATGTAATAAAGAAAAGGGTTTGATTTATGCAACATGCAAATAACAAGGGTTTCAAGATTAGCATCACTTAAACATATAGATAGATCTGCTGGAATTCTCAAGAGGAAACAGGTTGTTAGCAGTTAGTTTCTTTTTCTCTCCAAAGCAGGAGTCAAAGAAAATGTTAATGCATCAGTGCACTCAAAGCCCTTAATATGCTGATATCCACTGTATGTATCAAAGAGCATTTGATAGAATTGTCTAGGTCATGCAGTATGAACTTTGAGAACATGTTCTTTCTCTGGATTTTAATGACCATGATCCACAGTAAAAAGCAGAGAAACATGCAATAACCTACTCCTTTACATGTCTGAAAATAACTGGAAACAATGCATTACATACCGAATGCAAGCAGTTATTTTACTCTACATATTTTTAAAATATAAACAGTGACAGTCAACATCGTTGTTAAAGGCATGCAACACGAACACTGAATGCTTCAGATTTACTAAAATAAAAAATAGAAAAATTGCAATGAAATAAGATCAAGTCTTAAATGGATCAAATGATGTTCCAACAAAGTTATCTACTGTTATCTACTTACAGTTAGCTTTGTATCTTGTTTGAGTGGTAGTGATTAGCTGACATTAAAAACACTGGGGATCTTTGAAATGTTTGAATTCCTACTTCACCCCTGGTCAAGCCCAGCAGAGCTGCACTGCATTCTACAGACAGGCAGACTCTGTTCTACATGAACTCAGTACTTTGCTGGACTACTCAGGTTTAATTGCTCAGAATTCAGCTACCTAAACCTCTGAAGACCAAAGCATATAGGTGTTATCAATCTGTTCAAGTACATTTGTGCTACCTGCTGTTACACGCAAGAATTGCTTGGAACACAAGAAATTTAGGCAATCATTAAGCCATACTTGATATTAATAAGTAACTATCACTGGCTACAATCTTAAATATCACCAGATCATCCGGGAAAGAGGCTATAATGATAAGAAACCACAGGCAAACTGATTCAGGATGTGTAAATCCCATGCCTATGTGGTTTCTTGATTTGAGGCTGGTGAAAGCACACAAATATCTCTGTTTTAGGACACAATACACAGAGGCAGAAATTCTGAGACATGGTGATAACAATGAAAAAATCTTACAGTAGCAGCAAAAACCCATTTTACATTTTTGGAAGGTATTATTACTAAATTGTAAACTAATATGTGTCTTGTTAATATCCATGAACCTTGACAGGATAATTATTTTGACCAAAAAAAAAATTGGAGTTTTTTCCTAGCTTTTCCTAGAGAAGATATAATGCCCCATTTATCGTTATATTTTGAGGATAAAAAAGACTGCATTTTAAAATAAAATCTATAAATCCATTCTATGAATTTAAAAAAGAAAACACCACAAACACAACTAGAAGTTCCTTCAACATAGTTCCTACATTCAATGATAAAAAAAAAAAGCTGTGTTTTACAGACTGCACTTCACAAAACCCTTGTGTTTCTCTTTGCTAGAAGCAGGATCAGCTCTTCCTGACAGGCATTTGTCCCATCTCTTATCAGAGAGTACCCAGTAAGAAAAGCTTTTTGACACTGTCCATCGGAGTGCTTTATTGTACTTGCTTCCAAAGAGATTTTTCGTAACTTTGTGAACTATTCTAACATTTCCCAGTGTTGAGAACCTATAGAACAGATGAGCTTACCATGCTGTAATTTTAGAGCCTTACTCTTGTCTTGAGCATCACAGACAGAAATGCTTTCTACATTCCTCGATCATTTGTTCTTCAAAGTAAGGATTCTTCTACCATTACAGGCAACTGACAAGTAACCTCATGCTAAAGTGTAAGTGGATATGTTCAACAGTGGGGCACGAAATCTCCTAAAATTAGTTTACCTCAAAACTGTAAGATTAAATTGGTAATTTTTTAGATATCAAATATAGCACATTCCTGAAAATTTGGGCTGTGTTAGAAAAAAAATCCTGATTATCAGCAATACTCTGACAAAGACACACATCTTACTAATGAAACCAACACAGAAATATTCAACCTGAATTTCATTTAAAAAACAACAACAAAAAAGAGCTTATCTGCACCCTCATAAAGGATACCATGTCAAAAGCAAATTTTTAGTCAACCTCAGGGACTTATAGAGCAAAAAGTTTGGACAGTTTTTCTGGATCTGGACCAGCGACAAACTGGAAAAAATAATGGCAGTAGAGGCCATTATAAAAGAAATTAAACACCTCTCTTTATGAGCAGCACATGGTAAAAGGTGCAGATTCTATTCAGCGCCTTGTGAATGAATCAAAGGACACAACAGACCTAATTAATGTCAGTAACAGATACAGTACTTTAGTTATTTTACCATTGCCAGCTACTGCTCGTTGAATATTCAGCTTGATGGCTGGCATCTTGAAATGAAACTACAAAATGTAAGGTACCTATATCTATGTATTATTGCATTAAATAGCTGCTTACAAATTAATACAGCTTCATATATCTACACACAAAGGAATATAGTGCTACAATACTTTTTCTAAAAGATTTAGAGTACTATCCTGTGTTTTAGTGAGGATGGCCTTATTCCTTTTCTTTGATTTTATTTTTTTGATTACTAGTCATATATTGTCATGATATCTCATGCTTTATGTTAAAAAAGACCGAACTAGTGTAGATCTACTTGAAATATTCCAGAAGGGCATGAGCCAATTCTGTGCAGCAAGGGCACAGATTGAGAATAGCAAAGTTGCAATAAAGGAGCAGTAGGAGGCTGGGGAGGAGGGAAAGGAAAATTCTCCAAGCCTGAAAAAAACAAGAGAAACCTTTTCTCAAAGAAAAACATTAAGTTCTTACAGCCTTTCTTCACAGGTCCTCTCCCAGAACAATAAAGTGATGCAGCAGCTTTCTTAAATATATTCTGGATTCACTGAGAAAGCAACTTGATATTAACAGCTGTATTAGCTTGCACTGAACTGATGTAACTGTACCATAGTAGATGGGAGTTACTATAGCTTTAATGAAGCTAAAATTTCACCCTAAAATTGTGTAAATATCAATCAAATCCAGAAGGTACACAAAAATCCCTTTGTGGAACAATCTCATCTGTCAAACACATCTATTCATCTAGGACTTTGAACCAAGTTATTCTATTATTAAAGGTTCAGAAAGCATCCATAAAAAACCTGCATAATTTGACAAAACAGTCTTTCATGAAAATTGCAAACATGACTTCTTAAGCCTTATGTGAGCTTTAATATTATTGTCACGGAGTGAAAAAAATCTTAATGCAGTGACTGGCCTTGCAATCGCAAAAGCAGATGCAACAGATTAAAGAAGCAATGAGATTTGGCTGGGTACTGTATAGGAAATATGTGGCTTCAAAAACTACAGTTCTGGATTAAAATATGAGAGTTTTGTTGTATAATTTATAAATTATGTCACTGTCTCATTAGCAGTCCACAAAGCAGGCAAGAAATAAATGTAATATTTTTTAGCAAATGACGATGAAGATTAACAATCAAGTGACGCTTGTCAAAATGCTCAACACTGTAATGCTATTATCAGCATACTGAGGACTTTTGCAAACAATGACATCAGCTTGAACTGAAACAAGAAGAGAAGCCAGAAGCAGTTATAAACTCCAAGACACAATTTACATGACATACATGAATACAGGAGCAAAAATGCCTACAAATACCAAAACAGACATGAATGTACAGGAATGTAGAGTACCCATATAAAGAAAAACAAAATGCATGAAGACCACCAGCACAGATGACAAGAAATTTATAAGTTTTTATTTTATACCTTTCTCGTTCTGGTGAATGCAAACTAGTATCTGGTCTCAAGCAGTTGGTACTAGCACTTCTAGCCCTGTCAAGGGAGGGCTGTAGTTCACTAGTGCCAGTGCATTGCATCCAATGGTAGAAGAGAAAGAAAAAGAAAACAAAGAAAGGAATACAATGTTAGATATTAACTCATAAAATAATGCTCTCTTTACAGAAAATGTAAAATCACAATGATTTAATTAAGGAAAACAAAAAAGAGCTGACTGGATGACAGAGCCAAGTTTTGTTCAGAAAATAAAATCAAATAAAAGACTGCTAAAATATTATCGCTAAGATTGTTGAAATGTTTAAAACGGAGGGAGAATATCCACTGGTAAAAGAGTGGAACAAGAAATATCAAACAATAAATCTAAATCAATATTAATAGCAATAAATCTTAAGCCAACACAAAAGGACGTGATACACCATATATGACGTGAAATCGCTTTACAATGAAGCTCATTAATTCTATAAATCCATCTTGGATACAAACCAGAGAGGGGATTAACCCTTAGTTTCTTACCTAACCAGCAGATCATCTCCAAATTTCGGAATTCGTGAATTAAGGCAATCACGAAGAAGAGAAATATCCTGTCTAACCACTGATTTGGTCTTAGCACATGCAGGAAGAGTTGAGCTTTGTAAATTAAAATTATTTAAACAAAATGAAAATAAAATTGACATGTAAGCAAAATCACACACAAAAGAATGCAGTAAAGACAAAGCATGCAGCACACAATGTTAACAGTGAGGAAAACTGCACTTAATTTAAAGTGTTTTTCTTTTATATGTAGGGGAAATTTAGAGTGTAAGAAGTTATTTTAGGAATAAGTCCCTTAACTCATGTTTATCAAAAGAATTTGAAATACTTTTTTTCTTTTTTTCTTTTCTTTCTTTTTCTTTTCCTTTTTTCTTTTTTTAATACATATAAATATAGGAAGACTACTTCATCTCTAAGAAGTCATGAACTACTTAAAGGGGACTCTAAATACTTCTTACCTGTATAGGTTCCAATGTATACCGTTTTCTAGTAAAGGCATCTTGGGTGGTAATGTTTTATAGTGCCTAACAGAACTTCTAGTAGGTGAAAAAAGAAAATGAAAAAAAGAAAAGAGAACAACACAAAAACATGCCAGAAATAAAAAGACAGGTAAAAGTAAAGCAAGATTGACCAGAACTTAAAATAAACACATAATATTCTACTGTGTTTAATATCTGCATGAGGAGATTTCTTAAAGTATGTTCTTCTCAATTCACCTGCTGTGAATGCTATCTGGGGGACAATTTTTTTTAATTTACCCTTGTTACTACAACCCTTGAATTCATGACAATACTGCTACAGCTCAGACATTGTTCTTGTAATGAAAGTAAACTAAATTCCCACTACAGAGATTTTTAATTAAAATATACAAGCTCTTGTAAAGGATTAGGTTGCTATTTATTTGTCTTCATAATCCTTTTTTTTAAACCTACAGAGATTTTAACTGAGACATGCTTCCAAAGCTAAGGATGAGAAACTTGCCAAAACAGTGATATATAACACCACAAAGATGTATTTACATCTGGTGTTTCTGAATTTTGAAGTTTTTGGAAGTGGTATCTCAGCTTCAAAACTTAATTAAATATTCTTAATAATCATAAGCTAATTAAGGAATATTTAGATGTGTTGAGGGACATGGCTTAGTGAGAACTATTGGTGATAGGCGGATGGTTGGACTGGATGATCTTGCAGGTCTTTTCCAACCTTGCTGATTCTATGATAAATCTTGACTTTTTAGCTTCGACCATCTCACAATACTATTTCTTTCATCTACCACGCAACTCCTAAAACTTCTTTCTTGAGTTAAGCTGAAGCTATTTCAACAGTTAAATCACTACTGAGAAAGCTGCCTAGTAAATAGAACTAATCTGTTATAATGCCGTTCTTAACATGAATAAATGTCAGGCCTCTATGAATAAGGAGGAAAGGTGACAATCAGTTTGCAGATTTTTTTTTTCCTGAAAGGATTTTTCATACTACATGGTCATGAACAGTATAGGCCTCAGTTACATTTAAATGTCAATCTTGCCTCTATGCTCACCTTCAATATATTGATAAAACCAACATTTAGTTTTATAGTATAAAATCAGTGTAATCATTTATTACTTTTGTTTGTTACTTTAATAGGTTGCTATTTAAGTTTTGTTACTTCAATAATTTGTGATAACTTGTTCCTTTTCTGGATAATAAACAGAAGGGAGACCAACATTTCATATGGTCTGATGTGACAAGGAGAAATGGTTTGAAACTAAAAAAGTGGAGATTTAGATTACATATCACGGTGGACTTTTTTTACTTAAAGGGTGGTGAGGCACTGCTTTATCCTGCCCAGAGAAGCTCTGGATGTCCCAACCCTGGAGGTGTTCAAGGCTGATCTTGCTCATGGCAGGGGGTTGGAACTGGTAAGCTTTATGGCCCCTTCCAACCCAAGCCATTCTACGATTATATGATTATAAGAAAATAAAAGCAAAAATTAGAACAAGGAAAAAGACAGGAAAGAGTAGCACTCTCCAAATTCAGCACTCTTCTTATCTGTATAGATAAGAAGTATCTGTATAGATAAGAAGATTGTGCTCATGCACAATTTTTAGCTGGATAGCTACCAGACTGCCTAGTGGATCTGTTACACAATTGAAAATACATGGCAGCTGGACAAAGAGCAACAAAAGCTCATCATACAATACTTACTTTGTGCATTAAGTGTGAATTTAAATTCTGTCACTGCAAAATTATAATGAAAATTATACTCTTTATTATCTAATTATATAAAAAATCACAGAGCTGGAGCATGTAGGGGTAAAGCTATGGAGAATACAGTAGAAAGAAAAATATCACAGAAAAGATGTTGAGATAACTTGATACTGCATGACAATAAACTGACATAAAATAACAGGGAGTATAGTAAGTGATTAAGCTGAAATCTAAAATGTTAGGCAGAGGCTTTTTGGCTGAAATATAGCAACTAAGTTATTTATACCTAAATTTAAATTTTGATGTAACAGATTCACTGGCTCTCATTTTTATTTTTGAAAGGTATATTTGCTTGATCAAGAAAGTCATGTTTGGCATTGGAAACAGTTAAGAAAGAGAGGTCCAAACCCTGGGATGAGAGATTTTTTAAGACTGGAGATGAGTACAAACTACAGAGCTTAAGCCTGGATCAAATTATTAGCACAATTCAAAAGGTAAAACATAAGTATTATGAATTCCCTAAAATCTGGGTTGTGAGGATGCCTTTAAGTCATGCCCTCCTTCATCCCTCTACTTTTCTCTTCGAATGTCCAATGTCAGCATGAGATTAGGTGCCACAAAGAGTAAAGACTGCTGGCTTGTGCTTGGCTGTAATTCAGACACAGAAATGGAAATAAAGGAAAACATAAGAACAACTGAAAAATAATGTCTGAAACCATAACAAAACTGCCATGCACTGGTGATCAGGACTACTGTGACTAGACAGGTAATCGACCACAAAAAAACAACTGCAAAATCAGAAATTCTTTAGCTGCTTTTACCCTTACTACTGATGTTCACAAACATATATATGCATCTCGAGCTGATTCAAAACAAAAAACAAAGAATTGACACTTGGATCACAATGTACTGTGAAACTCTGTACTTACTGGGATGTTGGGCACACAAAGCACACACAACTAACCAGAGATGTACCAGATTCCTGTATTTACCTGATGGTATGTAGGCACTCTGCACTTCTTCCTCGTTTTGCTCTGGGCAGCATAAGAAGCTCACTGCACAGACAGGATGGGTGGTGAGTGAAACAGATATAATTATGAAGCATTAGATGACATGGGTTATGCCAATGAAACGCAAATGAAAACATAAAAAGAAAAAAAAACAAGATACTTCCACCCAAATACACAGCCTGCTAATGTTCAGACCCAGACTGTATTTCTCAAAGAATGTGAGCCAAAAAATTGCCTGCAATAATTTTCAACCAAATCCTTTCACCTAGTTTCATGATGAAGTTTCTCCCTTTAAAATTCAGTCATGATTCAGAGTTCTTCATGACAAAAGCCGTCTCCATAAATCATCTACATTCCCCTAATAACTTCCTTAATTATACATGAAAGAATTACAAAGAAATATTTTCAGAAAAAGAAAGGTGACTGCTTTTCTCTATGGCCCAAAAGCATTCAAAAAAAAGGAAGGAGAGTTTGTTACTTCACTTTCAACCCCAGAAGAGTAACCTCTCTTTGTCCTTTGTTGGAAAAAGAAAAATGTGTGCTCACTGGAAATATGTTTGGACATATATAAGTTCTGACTGATACACTTTTTACAGTGTTTTGCAATGCAATCCTAATGAAACAAAGAAATTACTAATCAGTCATGAGATTTTTTGTTTCTTATTGTTTCCAACTCAGAAAATCAGCCAACTAATCTATTATTCATTTAAGTAAACTGAAGACACGCTAGCACCAGAAAGATGGTAAAATTAATACATATTTATGCCTATGGTAAGTGTGATTATGATATGAAACATCTCTGGACTTAATCTTGTAGTTTTATGAACTTCAGTATGATCAGTAAGACAAAGTCCCAACATTCCAAATTATTGTAAATATGAAAGTAAAGCTAAATTTCATGGAAACATGCTATTTTAAAAGAAGCAGGGAATCACGTGAAGTACTGTGGTGACAAAGAGAGAAAAGATTACAAAATAAATAAAGTAGCAGTTGTTCAATGTGTTTTGTGCTTCACACCATTGAAAAACCATTAATTTAACTGATGTAGCATAGGAAATATTTCTCTACTCTTCTGAAATAGGAAGACAAAAATAACGGCTTCTGCATCACAGGTGAGATTTAAGTATTTATCTGGAATCACAAGCCTGAGTTAGATACAGCAAAAGGTATTACAGGTGAACTGAATTATTTTTCTCTTTTCCATGCCTATTCTTAGAGCACTAACAGCAAATTACAAATAGATGTGTGCTTTAGGAAAAGAATACCATTTTCTAGTTACTTAAGAGATTTGAGATTTTCTTGCAAGAAATGAGGAAATAAACACAGAAAAACTACAAACGTTAACCTTCATGCACTGCTTAATTTTCAGAGATGGGAATTATTCTGACAAAGTGGATAATATCTGAAAAAGAGTTGTGAAAGTATTTGATGATATTTATTCTACTTTTGCTAAGTCAAAGGATATCCATTGAAATGCACCCATGACAAACTGTAACATTCTATCCAGAAAAGGAGTATAATACAGCAAATCCACCATTAAAGCAAAAGAACCCATGACAGTAGATTATTTACAATATAAGACGATTCTGGGAAGTTCTACACTGAACTAAGGCTGCTTTAGAGACATTTAAATTAAATATTATTATTGTAAAATAAGAACTTAACGGGAATATTTAAGAACTCAGATTAACAGATACTACTCAGAAATAAAACAAACACTAGAAATTGAAATTCAAATGGGCTGTCTCCTTGAGAATCAGACGATGATCCTAAATTCAGAGGAAAGTATATTGCTTAGCTAGGTTTCCTAATATAAAGTTTTCCTAAACAGTTTTATGTACACATATACATATTTAGACACATGTGTACACATGTGTGTGTGTATATATATATATATATATATATATATACACATAAAAAAAAGGTAAAGTGAACTGAACAGTTCTGCTGGGAGTGTATCATACCTGATGCTTTTGTAAGAGACTATCCTAGATATTTTTACAAAGGTTTATTAAAAATATTTCATATTAATTTGGGATCACTAACAAAACACTGTGAAAATAATCAAAAGTAATAAGCAACTGCAATTTCTGCCACGCAATTATCAAAAAAATATTTTTCAATGCAATTTTATATTTGATATCTACAAGAATATACTTGTTTAGATGGTGGGTTCAATAAATGAGTAACTAACACTTGCACCAATGTTGATACTAACACAGTACTGCTATTAATACTGTACATTTACTTTTTTATACCCTGAGATGTGAAAGATCATATCAACAATGAGATTGTTGGCAATGATATAAAAATCAAAGGTTGATTTTGATCCATTCTGTTATGTTACTCTTACCAATGGAAAGACAGCGAAGCCTGCAAGAGTTAAAGAGTTTCAACAACTGAAGAAATCTGGGGAAAAGCAAATTGAAAAATAGAAAAAAGAAAAAGAAAACTGTTCCTGATTGTTCCTTAAGGAGAGTAAGTGCAGGGAACCTTTGATTAAATCCTGCAAATCCTGTAAGCCATGTACATCCTTCATGTCTGATCTCTTAAATTTCTGAGTGTCTTCTGAACTCTGAGAACTGAAGGTTATTTCTTACTCATCCGAAAAAATTCAGCAGTGCTTTGCAGCTGTGCTCTTTCTGATGGTTCACCTCTGAAAAAGCATCAGTGCATCTCCTGCTCTCCAAGCATAATGCATGTATGTACTGTCATTTATATCATGTTTTGAGGAGATAAAATAAATCTGTATGAAGTCAACTTCATTTATTTATTTCTAGTGATGAAAGAAAGACTTTTAAATGTCCTTTCCAAATATGGTGGACAAGAAAGCTACCCAATAAATATTTTCAGGAATACTTTGAATATATTGCTGACTATAATAACACCAAGCATTTGCAACAAGTGGAAATTACCTGAACTAACTTAACTGTCATTTTGCTGTAGTTAGAAAGCACTTCAATTCACCTCTAAAAGGAAATTCAGTAAAAAATCCAGCTTAGATAATTCTGCATATACTTCTTCCCTATGAAGTAGGACACTGAAATTTTAAGCAGTTTCAAATAAATAATTAATTCTCATACACAAATCATGACAAAACAAAACAAAAAACAGGCAAAATCATTCTAAATTCCTTCAGTTTTTGAAAGATATTCCTAGATAACTAAAACAATGCCTACTAGTAGAGAACATTCTCTGAGGAGTGTAGCATCTTCAAATATTCCAGGGAGTGCCGAGCATCAATGATTGGAGATTTTTCTTAATTACAAGCACTGTAACTATCCTTCCTATGCTTGTGTTCTGTACCAAGTTTACCAAAAGGTGATATAAAATTCTGTGAGACTGAAAAGATAGATATCCAAAACATGCTTGCACGGGAAAACAAACTATAGCATTCTCTCCCACATTGTAGGAAGTCATCCCAGTTATTTTGCTGATTACCAAAGCACATAAATACGTTTCTCTGGTCACTGTTACAAGATTCATTAAGAAATATGTGTAGATTTATGGCTCTTGAGCAAAAACCTCAAGGTACACATTCATGAAACAAACAGCATTGTAGCCTAGGACAAACAAACAAGAACCATTAGTCCAGACACCTACTATCACTGTCAACCCACTGCAGATTTTCACCAGAAAAGAGGCATAGATTATTTAACTTTGACTACTTTGTGCAGCAAGAAGACTATCTGTTCCTTCCCCATTGCTATCAGGCTGTGGTTTTCTGCTGAACACTTGAAAACTAGGCAAACTGACAAAGACATTTCTAACAAGTTCAGACTGACAATATACCTTTCTTGGTCAGACATATACTGACTATCCATGTCTCTGGATCTGTAATCAGCTGGAGCTCTGGAGGCCTCATGGTGTCTAGTTGGAGAACGTGATCTTCTCATTTGATGAATTTCATCTAAACTCCTGAAAGACATATACGTATGATAATCTTGTTTTTCTCACAAATATAGCTTAGTGAGCAACTAAAAACTCCTGAAATACAGACATACGTATGATAATCTTGTTTCCCACATAAACAATGCAGCTTAATTGACAATTAAATGGTACAGGGTAATTGAAAAAATTATAAATAGAATTGGTAATTTAAGCTTGTTGTTGTCTCAAAATAAGTTCAATTCACAGTTACTATACAAATTGTATACCGCACTATTTATTGTACAATAAAAATGCTTTAAATGGCTTAATATAGGATTCAGTCACTGCCTAAATAGCATTTCCAAACCAAAGATGAATCACATGGAAAATATCAGTAAGAGGTAACTCTGAGAATGACATGATCATTCTCATGGCTTCACTTGAATGATTACTGAAAGTATATATCAAGTTCAAATAACTATTAAATTGAAATACACTTTTGCTTTTAAAAAATGATGAACTAAAGAAAAGTAAACAGATATCAGTGAGAGATTGTACAAACTTCAAACCAACCAGTTTCACTCACTTGTGATGCCTACCTCTGTGATGGCACATTTGGTAAACGTGAACGGGTCCTGCCCTGATCGTCGCCACGGTGAGGAGATACAGATCGTGAACGATGATGTGTTGTTCTTTGCTGTTCTGGCACAGTTAATGTTGTAGATCTACTTTCTCTAGTGCTAGATCTATAACCCACTGGTAAGAGGGCAACAAAAGGCAATTAGAGAATAACAGTGTGGATTATGCATGAATTCAGACTGTTAGTCCTTTCAGGGACACACAGCTAAATGCTTACACAACTTTCAGGTTGCCATTCAGCTGTTGTACATCCTGACATATCATGCAGACAGGACAAAATATTAGGATTACCTTTTAAATTTCTATATGTGTAGAGACAGAGAAATTGAGATGACTTTCAGTATGCACTGGAAGATGTGAAGGACAGAATTGAGCCTGTTTTCTATCTTGAGGAAGAGTACACAGTGTAATTTGTATTCCAAAATTGCCATTCAGTAGGGAATATTTGAAATGAATCTAAGTAGGTTTACCTCATCTAACAAAAGGATAAGCCCTGCCTGTGTATTAAATCAGAGACTCATACAGGACTGCTCAAAAATAAAGCCTCCTCCTGACTTGTTTCAGTTAAATACTAAAAAGTTCTCCCACTCAAATTGGTTAAAAACTATCAACTTCCAAAACTAACAAGGATTTATACTCCATTATATAAAAGATTGAGGGTCATATCTGCTGCAGACCACATTTTCCAAATACTGGGAATGAGATGCAATATTTTTTCATAATCTATTTTCACCTAGGACTTTGAAAATGTATAATCATTCTGCTATTTTTCAACTGCTGATATTCCTGATCTTTTTTTCTATATACTATTCTGTTTGTTCGCTTCTTGAACTTCACCATAAAATTCCTGAATCAAATGAAGATCGGTGCGATGCACTGCTTCCAAAAGGTGCCTGCTACACCTTTCCAGAATATCCTATGTGGATTTGATTAGAGTTGCTCTCATCTAGATATTTAGATTAGAGAAAAATCCACAGAATTATAGAAAAGGTCATCACTTTAGTCACCCATAAGAGAATTCACAAACTGTAGTACAGATTCCAAAAAAATAATTTTGCTGTTTCCCCTGAATTTGTCAAGCACTAAGTACATGCACTGTGCTTTTTTTGTTTAGCTAAGAAAGCAGCCTTATCAGAAATCTTCTCTCCATACAGGAAAAGACCATCATCTAAACACTTCTACTGGATAAATAAAACAGGTTCAATTTTTTGAGCATCTTTCTCTAGTGTCTCAAGGCTGTAGGCTTAGTTTGTTTTTTAATTATTATTTCACATAATTTGAGTGACTCATGCAGTTCTTTTCTAGTATTTTACCAGATTGTTATATGCCTCTTATAAGTAAGCCTTTATACAGAGTCAGCATCAGAGTTGGTGAAATGACACTTAATGACATTGTTCTATCTACAAGTCTAAACCTTGATCACAAGCAATCAGGGTAAGACTCTTCTAATTTCTTCTAATTTATGCATCAGATTACCAGTGTACTTCTAATAGATATTTAACATCTGAATGCATTATCTCAGCATTAGACCTGAAGGGAAGCATTTTGATAAAAGTGATAATAAACCTTCAGTACTAAATCTTATCCCATAAAGCAGATTCACCTTAATAAACAAAATATAATAAACAAAATTCTGAAGAGGGGCCCACTACACTGTGCATTTTGTCATCTAAGAAACAATAAGGCTCTTTTCTCTGATTATAAAGCTCATAACCTCAAAACCTCCAGAAATATATCCACTTATTATGCACTGATAAGCTCTGAATACACTTATCACTACAAATATGAGACAGAGAAAGTAAGTGAGAAGGAGACACGGTTCAAAAAAGATGATCAGACAATTTTACTATGGAATTTCTAGTTCATGTCAGCTCAAAAATATATGCAGAAAGATCTCTGCAGATCTAGTATTACTTTCTCTGATTATTGTGTCTTACACTTCACAGTCACCATGGTTGGTGCAAGAATATGGGGAAATACCCTTTCATCTCTTGAAGCAGAGAGATGTGGGGAAGTCAATCAATTAAGGGAATAGGAACTAAAATGACTTTTGATAGACCTTAGAAGTTAGCACTGCATCCAAAGAAAAAGATTAACAATAAAAACATAACAAATAGCTAGAAACAAACTTCAGTGATCATCGTGTTGTGTGCGTGTCTGCACTGTTCTCAGATAGCACTGAGTTAGGCATGTGAAATAAAATAAATGAACATCGTTTCACATTTTAAGTGTGACAGTGTTCAAGTCTGGGGAGGACTGGGGTTATCCTTTGAGAGCCAAAGAAGGACATTAAAAAAACGTTTGTGAATGCAAATTAGTAGCAACATAAACAGCAAATGCTTGCCACTTAAACACAATGGGTTAGTGAATACTGCAAAAGAGGCCTGATCCTGGAAAGCATGTACTCCAAAGTTCATATACTTTGTTACAAAGAAAGATTCCAAAGTCACATTGATTTTGATTTACTATAATGCTGGAATATCTTATCTGCTGAAAAAGTTGTAATAATGTAAAAATGTGATAAAAGTAGAAAGAAATATCAGGATGTCCACATTTTAAGTACAAGGACTGTAGTAAAATCAATGCAGAAAATGTCTAGTGTTTTCATCAGAAAAGACAAATGAATACACACGACAAAAACAGATGTGTTTCCTTTCCCATTATAATTAAACCTGAGCTGTATGCTCGAGAATATACTTTCTTGGAAAAAAAAAAAAAGCATAAAATCATGTTCTCTCTAACACAAGAAACACTATTTTATATTTATTGAAAATATCAATGAGAAAAAAACAACAACAATAACAAAAAAAAACCTAAGCTTCTTTCTAACCCTTAGTAACTACTCTGAAAAGTGCTACAAATTTTCAATAATAAATTTCAGTTTAAAATGTGCTTCCAGATTATTTCTGGTCCACCTAAAAAAAACAATTCCTAAGATTATCCTGTGCACTTGAAGATGCTATTATCCTGTATATTCTCCATAGCTGAGCTATTTGGGGGCAATTTAAAACTTGTGCACTGGGTGAATACAAAGCTTATATCGCAGACAGGGCAGCAGTAAATAATATTTCTCTTACGTATTAAGTTTTGTTCAGATGGTTAAACTGCATCATAGTTCCACAGTGACCATGACAGTGACAGCAACAGTAACATCTCCTCGTATCCTCAAAAACGAAGGTTCTGTGCTCTCCAGAGTGAGCAGAGAATTTTTATTTATTTTGTATTTTTTTGGCATGGGAGCAGCAATACAGCCTATGGCAGTTTATGGAGAAGAAGTTTCTCAGGTGGTCATGGGAAACTGTCAGGTGTGGCATGAAATGGAAACTGCACAGATGATGAAAATGTTTTGATATCTAAAGCACCAACTTTCTTTTTTAAAAAAGACAATGACAAGGCATTATGCTGATGTCACACTCTGCTGCTTCAGAAATGTTAAGTACAACACAATCACTTATGCAGATAATTTTAGACAGAAGAATAAATTCTTCTTGAGTGTTACCCAAAAGCGGCACAATTCATTAAAAATATCCTCTTGGATTCTGCCAACTCAATATGAGCCACTAATCCTCAGATTTTGTTTTATTTTGTTTTTATAGATCCTTTACTGACCCTTTTTATACGCTCAGTAATGGTGAGGTCACATTTGGAATACTGGGCTCTACCATAGAAGAAAGACAAAGAGTTAATGTACTCAGAGTCCAGAGCAGGATCACAAAGCTAATTAAAAGCCCGGAGCATCGTACATCTGAGGAGAGGCTGAGTGCATTAAGATATTATTTTTGTCATGTAAACAGACGTAGGCATACCACAAAAACTCGTCAAAAATAAACTGTGTTAAAGCAGAGCTTCAAATTAAGTTACTTTGAAGCTCTGAGTATAAACATCTTTTACAAAGAGTTCTATGAACTGATTCTAAAAAATCCATTGGTGTATACCATTCTAATATAATGCAATTTTCTCCAGTGCTCTCTTGAGAAAGTCTGCTCCCATGTATTTCTCAAAGCCACACTTGAGGACTCAGTGTCCTAAGAACTCCCTGTAAGAACTGTAATTACTCAGGGGTTGACCCAGAGTATAGAGTCCAATGTACTCAGAGGAATGTTCTTGAATGTTTCTGGCCAGATGGCAAATAGTTTATTTCAAATGAACGCCTTAAAGAATTTGCAGCTTTAAAAAAGTCTCTGTTCTAAATATGTAAATTGAAAACTTAGAGACAAGAAAGCATACAGATATGCTACATTTTTTAAATCTATGATTTATTTTTAAGTTAAAAGTTCTTTCTCTCAGCTGCTGTAAATAACAAGATTAACCACTTCATTAAACTAAATACAATTATAAGACATACTGGAAAAAAATTCCCACCTAAGTTACTCATGCGTAATTGTATGAAAGTAAGAGAAGAACCCTAACACATCAAAGGAAGCAAAATTTGGATCATTATGTGGTAATAAAATGCATGATGAATTTTTCATCTATATATAATGAATAAATTGTCAGATTATTTGAAACATGGATCAGGAAGACAGAGAACTTTCTAAATGCCCCCTCCCTCCCCCTCCCATTATTTAATTCAGCAATTGTCATCAAGGACATGGAACGAAAAAATGATTTAGTACTGCCAGTGAAACAGTGACTCTTAGGCTAGTTTGGGACAATTCTGACATCTATTCATTTGACTTCTAACAATAGTCAAATAGAAATAGAAAAATATGGCATCCAAAGTACAGAAGGATGATGAACTAAAGTTTAACCATGATACAGACTAAATTTATGAACATTTAGGGTGATAGTAGTTCATGGAGACTCAAGGAAACTATAAAGCATACAGCCATGCTACATGCATCTTAATCTACGGCCATGCATTTTCATTAAAGTCCACAGGAGATTGTTCTACTTCTAAGTTACAAGCAAAAAACAAAATAAAAACATGCTTGCAATAAACAATGAAACCTTAATCACTGTTTTAAAATCTTTTTTTAAATTATATTAGTATTTTTAATAATGTTTGAAGTTATGTAGTAAGCAATTTGAACCATCAAGTGGTTCATATATGAAGAATGGTATGCAAAAGAAATGACAATTAATGCATTATAGAACCTTTTAATTCATCGTATTTTAAATGGACAAGAACCACGGAATGACCAGGAAAACTTGATTTTCCCACTATGCATTCTCTAAAACCAATATCCTCAATATTCTAAAATGCTATAATGAAAATAAATAAGCAAGCAAGAAAGAAGAAGAAAGCAGGATCATGCTGTTCACCCACGCACCTGGAGGAACAACTCCAATACCATCATCAACATCATAATCTGAGATGTCACTATCACTGATTGGCCGAGATCCTGCACAATAGTAAGGTAAACAAATACCTGAACATCTGGCCATGTTATAAAACGTAATAATATGTTCATTTGTACTACTAAAATTGTAAAGATGATTTTAAGTCTAAATGGTACAAGTGGAGAACTAAACTGCAGTGACTTAGTGATGTTTCATCAAACAGCTGAGCCAATCCAAAAAGCCCACAGATGCTGCAACCTCCTCTGCCCTTCTTCCCTCAGTAGTCTTTTTCGTCAGCTCACTAAACAAGCAAAAAGATTTCTTTATTTCTCAAATAAAAAAAAAAAATAAAGGTACTTTTGTGCTATTTCAGTGAGTTGAGCAAGTTGGATCAGCTGAACAGGAAAAGAGAGGTGGTGGCATATGGCGAGAAAAGAGAAGAGGAAGCAGCACTGACAGCCTTTAAAAAATTTCAAATAACTCATGAAAACTAACCTTTAGTTTGCCATCTCTATACATACTCTTGGGCAATAATTACAGTTGTATCACATTTCTGTAATTCATTTCTGAATGTGCCCCAATTTCTTATGCATTGGCTGGAATTAATGACTTCTATATTTAAAAAAGAAATAAGAAAAATAGCTCGAAAACATATTAAAAATAATGTACCACATCCTTCCTATTTTAAAATAAATCATTTACTAAGTTAAATGAACAGAGAGGCTACAATAGTCAAATATTTCAATACATTTGTTATTTTTAGTGTGAATCATACGAACCTGAAATTGGAATCTTCAGAATAATACCTCCCAAATACAAGCACAATATTTCTCTTTGCTGCTAAAATTCACTTCTCATCTGATTATATGGTATGCATATATAAAACTACATTGGATGGAAATACTAATCTTAAATGGAAAGTGTTTTTACAACTTGCAAGGCTTCAAAGCTTATTCTTTTTTTTTAAATAAAAAGTTTTTATTTTTACAGAAGTATCCAGTAAACATGGACTTCATTTTTCCTTTTGAAAGAAGGTTCATGAAAACAAACACTTGACCAATTTTATTTCACTAGTGAAAATCGATCAATTCCAGTTGGTTTCATGAACTTGGAAAGTACTGACATGTGCTAAGTCACATCTCTTTTTGCAACACATTTGATTACATTTACAGACTACGTAATAGCATTTTTACCTCGTATGTGAAAACTAAATACTGTTGCAACATAACCAGGATTTTGAAAATTAAAAAAAGGAGGAGTGGACCTACTTTGTAATTTTTTGCTAGAGCTTTCTCCACCATGAACATGTCTTCTTGGCATGAAAGGTGATGGCTGAGGCAGAGGTAGTGAAGATTCATCATGTGTCTGTAGCTTATACCAATGTGGTTCATCATCTAAAAGTGCTGTCTCCAGCTCTATAAGAATCTAGGACAAAAATTGTCACATTTTTATTTAAATTTTAATATGTAATTTTATTATGAATTCAAAAATAAATATCAAACTCAGGATAAATGTGATCACCTCTCCAAGAAATTCACTCTCTTCTTCTTGTACTCTTGGCTGATCCCATACTGTTATTTCAAGCATTCGTTCCCTAAAATCTCTACGATGTACATGTGAGTAGAGAAAAGTTTGGTTCCATTTTGGCTCTAGACTTTTCTTTACTGTTTTGGTCCTCCTTTTACTTTTATCACTGAAACACAAATATTTGTTGTAAATCATTTTTGTAGAAATAAAAAATTCAGCACTTACTGGTTTCATTTTTTCTGATCTCATAATGCCTAAAAGAGAAAAGCATTTGCTGTACAGTGGATTGCATTTAATTCAAATGCCCAGAGTTAACTTGATACTGAATTAAAAATCTCTAGTGCGTTTTTTTTTTTCATAATTAATCTAACTAGGAAAAAAATACATGTAACATATAAAAGAATTCTGTAATTAAAAAATGTTTACTTAAGAATTGATCCAATACATAACAAAATACTTTTCTCAACTAAAACACTACCTCCTGTCTGGAAGAAAATACATTTTTACATAGGGATTCCTTGGCCGTCCATCTACTCTTGGTGGCAAATCTGTTGCTTGCAGAACATTTACTATTAACTGATGTCCCACTTTGTCATACCACAGTTTCACCTACATGAAACAAGTTACAAGAAAAAAAAACATCGAAAATGAAAAAAAATAGAATTTTTATACTGTATCATATTAACCACAAAGTAGAAGTAATGTTCATTTTCCCAAGAGACAATGAGATACATATGATTACAAATCTATTAATAAAATACTCTGGCCTATACCAAAGACTTACATATTCACCTAGCTGAATAAAATGGTGGTACCTGATTATACTGCTTTGCTTACTGTACTCACTCATGAGTCCATACAATCCAGCACTGTCTTATTATCACACTATTTAATCTACACTTAAGTAGGAAGCTAAACTTCAGGCATGGTTGAAATCTACCTACTCTCATCTGTCACGTTATAAATGTTCTAAGGGAAAGAATAAAATACAGCTAAATTATTTAATAATAACAGAATGTTTGATTCTGCTGTGTACTCAGAAACTAATAATCAATATAAAAATGTAATAATATATAATAACAAAGTCTAAGTATTCACTATGTATTTAATAAGTACAGTTTCAATTAGCATTACTGAGAATTCCATCCCAGGAGGTGATGTACACCTAAATTAAACTGCATTGCTCTACAGTGTAACTTCACATAGCTCTTCAAGCGCTCCTGTAAAGAAGATACAGTTGTACAGTGCTTGTTATCTGCAAGCACAGCATGAATAATTGCAAGGCAGGTTCATGGGCTCCTCAGTGTAAATTACTGCATGCTCTCACGTGTTAAGACAACAACTCTTTACTTCTGCTCTGATCACAGTGAATGTGCACTCACACATTTGAAAGATGTTAGCCTTTACCAACAATAACCATTTCCTTTGACTTCTCAACAGACCTTGGGAAGGCAGAGGGCTGAGGGACCAACACCTGATAAAAATTCATTATTAACTTAGGAAAAATAAAATCTGCTTACAGAAAGCTGCCCTGGTAGGACCTGTGGTGCATCCCTTAGGGCTCCGGGGCTGGTTGGAGAAATAACAGAAATAGAAGGCCTTTCCATCTTCTGAGATTCAAAAGAACTTGAACCTAAAAATATGCAAGAAACACATGAACTTTCCATCTGAAATTTTAAAGCAAATTTGGATAAATTATGAATTGATTTTTCTTTGAACTGTATAAAGCCTGTCTTTATGCACAGTATTAATGTCTAAGTATAAAGAAATATATTAAGCTGATGTAAATAGGGGGGAGAAAAAGACAGTCTAGACACTCTTAACCCAGATTAAATCCGACATTTTTTCTTTTATTCTAAATAACATATTAAAAAGTGCCTCTTAACACTGACACATAATGCCTTGAATAAAATATTCTCACCTTACAAAATGCACAGCTGAAATCTTTGATGAGTAATCTCCTTTTTTTTAATATATTTTATTTTATTTTTATAGTAGCCTATGACACATTATTTTAACACCTGAGAATACAGAGACAGAAAGATAAGCAAGACAGTCATCTGGCACAGCGGTATTGCAGGCTTGGTGGCCCTGCAGGACCCAAGGAAGTTTCTCACTGCTCCTCAGACAAGACTCAAGTAAGAAAGGGCTGGAAGCCATGGCCGTCACACAACCCAGCTGACACTTCAAATGAGATAGCTAAGGAAGCCTTTCTTTTGAAGAGTCATACACAAAATTTTCACCTCAGGGCTGTATTTTTCATAAGTTATAGAGAAGCAGAAAGTCTGGACTTAGGCTGGATGGCGTAGGAGGTGTAATCTCAGCACCAATTCTTTGTACTTTTGGTAACACCTTCTCCTACCTGTCTCCACTGTTACCCTAGGACAAGTAGATGACAATTTGGGGCATGTCTTATACACCCATATGATACAAGTACAAGACACAAAAGGACGTGATAAAATCCTGCTCGCGTTTGAAATGTATATAGCTTTCAATCAAACCTATATTGTTTCGAATTTAACACACAAGATTGAGGTAATGAATATTTTCACATAAAAACCTCAAGACAATGCAGTTTCCCAGTGCTTACCATTCCAAAAGTTCAAAGCCAGAATGACTGTACTGAGTACAAGATCATGCTCAGTCAAAGGAACAAAGAGTGTACTCACTGGACTCTAATGGGGGATGAGAACTCTCAGGAATCCGAGGAATATCACTAAAACATGAATATACACAAATAATTAGGAACAAGGGAGAGAACCTTCTGTAACAAAGAAGTTTCTGAGATCCATTTTTAGAAATATGTTTCTCTTTTTGCTCTAATGTATTATGGGGAAAGAAAAGGAAAGTATTTGAATACAGCTCACTATTTTTCACTGGAATTCATGAAAATCTTAACAATGGAAACTCACTTCAAACTTAGAAGTGAGAAGATGAAACAATATGAGTGCTACAATGTAAATATTATGGATGGACTCTACACTTTTCACAATCTAAAGCCTGAGAGGTTTTATGAAAAGAAGGGGGTAAATGGCAGTACAGCTACTGGCACTCAACTATTCTTTGGAAGAAACATTTAAGAACTAAACACAAGACAGAGATTAACTCACTAGTAATCTTTATATAAACGTCTCAAGGAGTTCACAGAATGGAACTGATGAAAATGTCTTACAATAAAAAAAAAAGAAAAACCAAGTAACATTAGAAATGTTAAACAAACAAACAAAAAAGAACAATACATTTCTTCATAGACTAAAAAATATTACAGCATGTTACAACTGGGTATGGAATTTTTTCAACACAGAAACATCAAACACATACACCAAAACAAAATCAAACCAGTTACACCCATACATATCTATCAAAATTTTGCCATCAACATTACTTTTCTATCACAGTCTGGATAATGACAGCACCTTGTTCTGCACTGTTCTCAACAATCATTGAAAATACTTTGCAAAGGCAAGAAATGACTGTTTTTGTGCAAATGTTAGAAAAGCAGAGCAAGAAAATGAAAACAAAGCTCTTCAGTAGTTCACGTGAAACTATTTTCTTCTGCAAATACTAATCCAAAATCTAAACAAAAGTAGTACTTTTGAAGAATATTAAAAGATTTTAAGTCTAAAGCTGAGCATTTTAGAAGTATTCAGGTATTTTTCTCTTCAGTGAAATGTTACCATAATGATTTAGAAGTCAATAAAGCTAAGACTTCCAAATACATAAATCCTACTTATGACAAAGAAACAGACGCTTAAGTCAGAAACGGAATGCAACACTGTCCAATCAACTAGTCTAAAATTTATTCTTCATGTTCTGCATTTTAAATTTCTGGTGAATATAATTTAACAAAATCTACTTCAGTGCCCAATTAATGTCTTGCATTAGCTTGCATCTAATGCTAACCATGAAAGTTCTTAACTTTGCCTTGACTTTGTGAGTAAGGAGCAACATGATATCCTCAGACTCATAGAAATACAACTGCATTACTTGCTCTTAACATGGCATAGTACTACTTCACAATTAAACACATGACATGCTGCTCAGCAGGGCTGCAGTGGGGACTTCTTAGTGTGTTCTCACTTCAGTTTCCAAGGAAATTTTCATCAGTCTGAAATATTTATTTACTTTATTCCAACTGATCTTTCTGTTCACTATGACATTAATTCTGTAATAGTTTCTTGTGCTAGAAATAAGAACACTCTCTTCTGCAACACAGCATTGCTCATAATGATATCAAATTTAGAACATTTAAAGAGGGCTTATAGGTGCAAGAAATATTTCAACATGGAAAATTCAATCTACATAACTGGGTGGATGGAGAAAGGCATGAATTACGAAAAAAGATCTTCAGAAGAAATAGGATAAATGATTTTAACTAACCAAAGCCAGACTGGATGAAGTAAATAGTTAAAACAACAACAACAACAACAAAAAGGATCAATTTGCCGTTTACATTAATTGTATTACTTGAATAACTCTCTGAAATCTAGAAGAGTCTGATTTCTTATGGAGGCACAGCCTCTGAGACTAAAGTACAGTACCACAGAGGAGCTGAATCACACTGGAGATAACATTTTTGGCAATATTATTCGTGGAAATCCAAGCAAAGATAATTTGTATATGACAAGGAAAATGAGAGACAAATATAGAAAAAATTTGTTTTACCTGCACTATCCCATATGAGCTCACCTGAACACACAAGAGACAGTTACCATGCCAGACTGCTTCTCAAACAGAGTACCACCAAGTCTATGCTGTCTTACATTAACAGCCTCCACCACTGTATGCATATTCATAGCTCATTTTTCCCCCTTCATCTTTAGATGCCAACCCATTAATTCTAATTTTAAAGGATCTCTTACCTACCCTGTGTCTGTAATCACAAATATTAATGTCAATTAGTTTCTATGGAGTTTTTATGATACTGTTGTGGTTATATCATTTGCTATGCCTTTATCTGCTAATTGTATTGAATTTTTCACATTTTTCTCTAATAAACACCCTACAATTATCCATTACTCAAAATTACATTTACTGATAGACACAGCAATCCAAATTTACAAGACTAAGCAAACAGTGTAGACATCAATTTTGTAATTTGCAGTTGTCTAATTTGTGGCTCTACAGTCCTCCTATTATTTACTTAAGCCAAAACATATTAAATTTAGGCTTTTTAGAACCAATATGCTAGGACTTTTTAAAAAGAGACCATTAGATGCGCTGGTACATTACTTGCATTATTAATACTGAGAGATGAAAACACTTAAATTATGTAGAAGAAATATCATTTTCCAGGTCTTTCGGGAACCTATTCCCTCACAGGAATTTTAGGTGTAATGGATTACCAATTAATGCTTTATCAAGCAGCTAGAAGTTTGCTGAATCAGAATCTAGAGTAGACACAAATCTTGGCTACACTAGATTCAGTGGACTAAGTAAAATTCACTACCGTGAATTTGAAATGAGCACAAAGTTGGAATAACAAGGCAAGGAAAAGCTAGAAGGAAAAAAAAGTAATCCAAAGCAAATCATCCACCAATTCAAACAAACAAAGAAGAATGATGTGCAGTATGTGGTGTTATTGGTTTTCTGACTTCTTTTTTGTTGTTTTGTTGTTGTTGTTGATGTTAACTAACATCAGGATTTTCTTAGTTGTACAATGGCTGTGTGGAAAGTAAAGGAAATGGAAAAGGAACTGGAAGTGGAAAAGGAAGAAAAAATAATCCAAGCAGGACACAGTTCTACAAGGATAGAATTATTATAGCATGTAACCATCTCCATATCAAGACTCAAAATAGAAGTGTAATCTCATGTCCTCTGCTTTTGCTTATGTCTGGAAAGAAATATGTATGGGTCATCCAAAGCAAAACATTCCATTTTATTGGTCCTATTTCTACTTCGTTAGTGTAAGAGTCACTGTTCAAAATTAGAAGCAGTCTTTGTTTTAGAATGCCCTTTTATTTTCTAGGCCTCAGCTCAACAGTTGCTCCACTGGATTTTTTTTCAAAAGCACATTACTGGAATTTGGTCACATTGTACTTCATTTTTTGAAGTCTCTACATTTATAGAATTCATAAAGATAATAAGTCATTTTAAGAATCAAGATGTAAGTCTAAGCATACATGACATTTGCAAATACACTGATAACTAAAGTTCATTGTTTAAAAACATAATACAGTAGTTTCTTTTTCATATGAAATTGTACAGATCAATTCCTCTTCAATTGCTTAAGTCCAGTTCAATACTTCTTTTCTCCTGATTTAAACATAAAAATTAAACCTTCAAAAATCCATTTATGACAGATTATTTTAAATCGTTAAGATTTAAAAAAACTGAATTTCAGTTTTCAATCAGGGATGTCTCTTAATTTACCTGTGAGTGAAGAATGTCAAATAAGGTTTCTACTTCCATGTTGTTTTACTCTGGATGTTAATTTGAGTTCTAACTGAACACTATTTTTGCATCAAGCTCTAATTTGTCATCAAGATTACTAACAAATGTTAATTTCATTTAAATATTTTCAAATACTCTTAATAGCAATTGGCATTGAAAAGGAAGAGTTCAATTGCAAAATATATCTACAATTACACAGTGTGGACAAAACTAAACATCAAAAGCTGATAAGACAAGGCTAAAAGAGGAATGTTTTAGTTAGAAGGAAAATGAACTGTGCTTTCTGTTTCTCAAAATAAAAACTTGCCGTATTTGAGATTGATAAAACTTAAAATATAATTAGGATGAAATTCAGCAAGTTCAAAATGAAAGAATCACGCATTCCTAATACGGAAACAGCTCACCATCCACCTGCAGGTTACTGGTACTTAGAGTCATACAGTGAGTTTGTGATCTCTGGGAAGCTACAGATAGATTTAAACCTTTCGCATTTTTTTTTTGGACTAGAGTCACTTTTTATTATAAACCATGTGACTCATCTCTGCAACCTAATTGTGAATTCACGCTATGATTGAAATTCCATCCCGTAACATCACTCAAAACAGTTCCAATATAGTCATTTTTGGGAAAGTAGTGTAAAACAACACTGTGAAACAACTGTGACAAATGCAAGGCCAACATCACTACTTTACTAATTCAAATAGATTTCATGATCCTTACAAGCCTTAGTTCACAAGCCTTAGTTCAGAAACCAAGAATGCAAGAACTGTTACCACTAAACTCTAAACATGGAATTATAACAAATAAAAATTATAAACCTGAAAAAAATGTAATTTTGATGAAACAAACTGTATTAGTTAATGTGAAGGTATTTTTGTTTCGACTTTTTATTCTGACAGCAGTATTAAAAGCCAAATATAGTCTTTTCAGTTAAAGCAGTTGTATTTCTTTTTTCCTCTCTTTAAAGAAAACCTGTTTAAAATCCTACTAGCATTGACAAATTCAAGTCTTGCAGTGCTCAGTGATTGCCTGTGCTTCCTAACAAATTATCATGTAAGTTATTCTCAATGAATCTTAAAGCCTGACAAACAGATTTTACATACAGGATCCACAAGATTCCATTATACAAAGATAAAAATAATGAACTCACAAATAACATCTTTAGAAGTTCAGTTAGTAGAACTAATAACTGTACTTAAGAAGCAAGTATTAGGCTTACCCAATAGGCCTTGAAACAATAATTTCAACTTGAGGTTCTGACTTTGATTCTAAAATAATATTGTAAACTTCTTCATTTGTAGCTCCAGGTAAGGGTTTACCATTCCATTCTAAAACTTCATCTCCTTGAATTTAAAGAGAATTTTAATTCATTTTGATATTGTTTTGCTAAAGAAGCATAAAATATTTATGAAATTTACATAACTTAGTTACATTGCACAAAATAAATTTAAAAATTTTATTAAAACCAAGAAAAAGGTTTTTGAGATACCACCAAGGGTCATTATCACAAAATATAGCTACAACTTCGCCATAAAAGCATGTAAAAGAAACAACTTCTGCAAAATTAAAGTACTTAAGTGGTAATACAGGAAACATTCCTGTGCTACATAATAAAAGTCTATTGAAGAAGACTTTACCAGAAGTTTTACTAACAGTAACTTCATCTGACAGTAATAAACGCTGATAATAAATAATAAAAGAATTAACCTTCAAAAACTGGAAACATAAATATCTAACATTAAACCTTAATCAAGATTTTTCATTAAATTTTATATATTGTGCACTTTGAATTCTCAACAAAAAGGAAAGTCTTCACTGTCTGTATCAAATGAACAAAGAAGTAAAGAAATAAATCACTACTTCTTTGGATGCTAGGGAAGAAGAGAAACCAAAACCTGATGTGAAAGGCATTTAGATAAGTGTCTTTTTTCAGTTTGTCCCTTCTAGAATTTTAATAATATGTACACTGCATTACACTTCAATACTATTATAAAAAGATAAAATTATTTAATTATAGTTTCTTAATAAAGATCAGTATATTCAATTAAACTGCAGGAAATATAAGGTAAATCTTATACTCTCACATCTCATCCTATGTAATAGCCAGAACTCTGCAGCCATTATCTGACACCACGAATGCCCTTATTTTCTTTCTTGGTTTCAATTTTGCATTTATCAGATTAAGTAAGGAACAACCATACTGCTGCTGGCTTGCCCCTCTCTGGGGAGACATACGTTAAATGATAAAACCCATGCTTGTTCATAAACCAAAGCAAAACTATCCAAACTAAACTCCTAACCACCAAAATACGCAGCTACAACTTCTCTTTAAGTTCAATGATTGTTATTCCTTTTTCCCAACCAGCCAATATTTTGATGTTTTAAGAAGAGACTCCACAAAAGAATCCAGTAGCTTTCAAAGCATTTTGGCATTCTTTAAAACACATGAGTTTCCTAAGGAAAGACTTAATGAATGGTATCTAAGGCAAGTTTCATTTTCTACTACGTTATTTAGCTGAAACTGATTTAAACATTTTGTATATTCATTACATAATATTGTCTTGGAATGAAAAATAAGTAAATTCATATATTGCTTAAGAAATTAATTTAAAAAAATCATAGAACTCAATGAAAACACAATCAATTTCTTCTGAAATTCTGCTTCTATTTAAATGCTAACAACTACTAAAATAAAATAAAATAAAATAAAATCTAATTTCTTTGTAGATAATACTTTTAATTTCCAAAAGCATCTCAGGCATTCAAAGGAACAAGGTCTGGCCAACTTTGCAGTACTTGCAAGCTAGTAGCAAAAACAATAGGGGAAGATGATGGATTTGCAACACTAAAAAATACATGATTGAAATGTAATTCACATAGCAATTAACTGGTCACATGCTCAAAATTTGGACATATGCAATAGCAAGTTTGACACAGTCCTGGGCAACATGCTCCAGCTGGCCCTCCTTGAGCAACAGACTGGACTGGCATTCTCAAGTGGTCCACCCTGTGAGCCTGTGACCCACTGCAACAAATTAGAGTGGTTTTAAGCACCCTGGACTGAAGTCCCACTGTAGTTGTCTGAGAAATCTAAATCACTCTTGTGAGGAACTATTAGATAGATCAAACTGCAGATACTTAAGATAAACGAAGATACCTGTACAAAGCAGGCTAGCAGAACATACAGGATAAGGAATCACTTCTGCAAGTTTACAAAAGAATATCTAAGATGCCTCTATAAATCAATTTTAATGTGTCTTGCATTCTATCTCCACTTATTGATATGCAAGATATAGATGATTTTCATACTTAGACTGACAAGATCTGAATTATTTTCTACTGAGTTCTAAAGTAGTATCTCAGACTGGAAGTCACTTTTGAAAGTCAACTAATCCCAGCCCCTGTTCTAAGTAGGGCCAAATTCAAAGGACAGAGTAGGCTGCTAAGGGATTTGACAAGCTGAGATTTAAGTACCTCCAAGGAAGCATATGCAGAAAGCTTTTTCCCGCAAGCTGTTTCATAATCTATCTTCAGAGTATGAGAGTT
This sequence comes from Callipepla californica brunnescens, assembly GCA_023055505.1. Taxonomy (NCBI): domain Eukaryota; kingdom Metazoa; phylum Chordata; class Aves; order Galliformes; family Odontophoridae; genus Callipepla; species Callipepla californica. The sequence continues at coordinate 23,227,132 of JALIRH010000007.1, read as the reverse complement.
TTCACAACTTAAAGCTGCCTTATTCCAAATAGTATGTTTCCTCTTGTGATCACTGTGCACCTCTGAGAACAGTGTGCTCAGGGCTCCCTGCAGAATCTCTCAATAGCCAGGTAAAAATAGGAATTAGATCCCCTCATATTCTTCTCTTCACCAGTCAGAACAAACATAGTTCTCAGCTTCACGTACATTGTAGAGGCCAGACCCTTAATCAACCTTGTGTCCCTTTCCACAACTTGGTCCACTTTGCCAGTCTCTCTCTTGCTCTATAAGAGCACCAACCATGTACGACTGTCCACCTCATAAGCACTGAACAGAGGGCAACAACAACCTCCCTCTGTCAGCCAGCTACAGTCCTGCCAAAAGAGCCCTGAACATGATTTTCTGCAAGGACACATAGCTGACTCAAGTTCCACTTACTGTCCTCCAACACCTCCAGCTATTTTTCTGCCAAGTTTTTGTTTTTTTTTTTTGCATTTCTGTCTAGTTTGCTCCTAGTGCTTATTGTCACTTAGGATTATTCTGCTACTGATGAAAGACTGTGGAAAAATTTCTGAGGTTTGTACAATTACACAGAAGTTTATGAACTAGCCAAATATTGAAAGGCTGTTGAGAAAGTTGAAAAATTGAGCTTTCCTGACTCATCTGTTTTGTGTTTTTTTTTGTGTTATAGTCCTAAACAATAGGATGAATAGACTTCCACTCAGAAAACATGGGCAAAACCATGTAATTCTGCTTAGCTGGTCCTCTGAAATTACTTTGTCTCTAAAATAATTCTTTAGAATTTCAAAATAAATTTGACTGTGTAATATCTCAGCCCAGATAAATCAGGATTAGTCAAGTGAGAGAAAGTAATTTTCAGTAATTACATTCTGCAGCTAAAATCTATTATAAGTGGCTCTACTAACAACTTGTTTATCAACTTGAAAAAAATAAATAACAAATGCCAAGACAAAATAAGATATTTTTAAGAGACTCATCATCTTCTCTATTTCTTTACTATTTGGATCATGTAATTATCATGAATTCATAAAAGTTCTCATCTGAGTTTACAGACTCCAACAAGGCATCGTTTAGACTTTTGTTTCCTAAGGCAACACTTCCAAAGCAGTTGTTCAGGGCTACAATAAGAATATAAACCTCTAAAAAGTAGTTTAGAAAACTGATCTGTATGTATAGTTCTTACTTCATTTAGAAGTAAAGCTTGGAAAGTGTCAACAGTGCAGTCACTTACTTTTATGAGCAACAAATTAATATTTACATTAAACACTTTAGGATCGTTTTCTTGAGATGTTTTCCTTTTCCTTTTTTTTTTTTTTTTTTGTAATAATTCCTGCTGAAAGAAGGATTAATAATGTCCAATGTGTTCATTGTGTCCACCCTTCAGGTGATACTGCAGTGTGAATAAAATTATTGTAGTGACTTTCTCACACAATGAATAACTTTCATAAATTTTTTATGTTGTTTTGACAGAGTGTAAAAAGCATCTCCCAAGATAAGAAAAAAAACATACCAGTGAAATTCAATCCTGACACTTCAGCACAGACCAGAAGTGCATTTTTTTCATACATTCAAGTAATCAAAGTTACTAATAAATTAGAAATGTAAGAAAATGTAGCATTCTGGAAGAACTTTACAGTATTTTTATCCATTCACCAAATATTAGCATATCAAAGAAGTCATGTTGATACGAATAACAAATGTACTACAAAATCTCAGAAGACAATGTATTTTGTATGTAACTGATTGATTTACCTGCTCTGAGATGCCCCACCACATCAGCCAAGCTACCTTTCTTCACTTTGGTAATGAAGGCACCAAGTCGTCCTAATTCTGTCATTTTTCCTCCAACAACCTGGATAATCATAAATTGGTGAGTTATCAAGCCACAAACATACATCACATGTATGTGAACACTGCAAGTGAACATCAAACCAAAGGTATAAAAATCCCCAAAACAACATTAGTGATGCAACTAAAGATACACTAATAGGAAACAAATGTAAATAGCTCTTAAGAACACTGCTATAGTTAAAAACTTGGACTGCATCCAGGCATATAAGAAGACAGAAGAGCAACTTTTGTCTTCTATTAAACAGAACTGAATGGTGTTTTGTTTTGAAGCAGACTTCATGTTACACAGATGGGTAAACAAAGGGGGAAAAAAAGGTGCTCTTAGTAGATTCGATTTTTGATAAAACATAAAAACAAAAGAAGCAGGGTTGCTGACTTGCTATCCTCTCTACACATCTCATTCTCTGAAGTCAGTACTTTTGTCAGGCATATTCTGCATAGAGTTCTATAACAAAATGAAACAGTGGACTGGTAGTTCACTAGGTATTATTTAATGTTGCCTACATGGTTACTAGTCAGTTTTCACCTATACTCAAAAAGATTCAGATGCTTACATGCCAACAGGTTTGCCAAAAGGGAATGTGCTAAGTTTACTAGTGAACGTGTTACCAGCAGCTTAGTTTACATCATACAAAAGTAAAACAAAACAAAAGAAAACAAAAAATCAGAGAAACCCTCCAGTCCGTGTTTCCTACTAGGGCCCCTAACTTTCTTCTCACATATTTAGAAAAGTATGTTTGCTGCACGCAAAAACCAGCCTGGTGCTAAAGACTACAAGACGTTTAGTAGAATGAAGCTGTTATTCTCTCACTTTGAGATGAGTAAGTGACACGCCATTACCAAATTCACAGGGATCTTTCCTGATTTAATTCCCACCACAATAAGTCAACAACCTAGACCACATGTGAGGGCTTGAACTATCAGATAACTATACATGCAAGGAGAACCTGACTCAGTCCTAAATGAATGGGAATGTTTTTCTTGGTTTCTCTTGTTTCTATTGCTCTCAGTTGGAAGTGGACGACACCTAAAATAATTTTCTCAGTCATTTTTGGAGCTCCATATTAATAAAAATATGGATGGAGAGAGACACTATTGAACTAGAACACTGTACTCCCAAGCACTGTCCAGAAGTACTCCTTTTAGGAACAAGAACCTGTTAAGTCCAGTAAAAAATGAATAATTTGGTAAACTACATGAATTGGGTTACATCACCCTTAATATCTTAACGTTAAGAACAGAATTAACTGGAATTTTAAAAATTTCTTAAGTTTTTGTGCAAATATTTATTCTCAATTTCTGTTTTCAAGTGGCGGTATTTTAAACACTGATCTTGATCTTGTAAACATTTGCATTTCCATGACACTTTTTTATATAGACTAAGAGATTGGTTACTTGACTGAAATGGAAAAAGCAGAATTCTTTCGGTGCATTATGGTATACAATGTATATGTGGCAGAAAGGAAGCTAAGTAAACATTTTTAACCAAAACAGTTCAGTTCCTTGGTCATGGATGAGTGGAAGACATGCAGAGAATAATTAAATATAATTACATTCATTATCTTCTGTGTAACTTTTAAAATCAACTAAAAGTGAGGAATATTTTTGTCATTACATGTAATTGGAGAGCTCTCTGACTTAGTATGTTAGGCTTCTACACAGTCAGGTCAGCAGAAATTTCATTTATCTCACCATGAAGCATGTAACACTTACTTTTAGCCCCAGTAATGCACCTGATTCTTTTGGCATAGTTGTTCTCTTGTTAAGAATAACACGCCCAATTAAGCGATCTCCCTCTTTAGAAGGTTGCCACGTTACTGGATGCTGTTGAAAAAAAACAAGCAGTGAAATTAAAAAATAAAAATAAAAATGCAACCATGAAGTACAAAATCTCAGCAGTAAACCTGCAGTTAAAAGCTTAATACAATTAGTTATTTACAAAGAATGCTAATAATATAATTAGACAGTCACTATAAATTCCAGAGCCCTGAAAATTGTGTTTATGAATTCTGTTTTGTAATATAACATATATATTGCATGAAACATACGGGTTCGTTATACAACAGTATCCTTTCCCTTTCTAATTCAATAGAAAAAAATATTACTAAACTCTCCTGGAGCAGTATCACACTCACTGTTTCTTTCGTGGTGAGTATTGGATTTGAACTATATTAAAAAATAAATAAATAATATCTTCTGATTGTTATTTCCATGATCCATGAAGCCTAATTTTCACGCACATTGTATATACATTTTTTAAAATAACAAAATATATATTAGCAAACTGAAATCATCAGCAATCATTTCAGTTCATACTTTTAATATTCTTCCTCCCTGTTGCTTACCGAACTAATAGGAGATGTCTCCCTGCTGTGCCACGTGGCAGGATCCAGCCAGTAATAATCCAAATCACCTGGAAGAATATGAATAGAAAGAAATGTGTAATCTCTCAAACAGAGAAAGATGTGTGTGCACTCACTTTTGCATGCATGGATTTTAACAGTTTGCAACAGTTAGATGAAGTGAACACAAAAACTGTAATATGTTCAAATTAAATTCAACATATCAATTTGAAAATAATATTGACTAATAACACAAAAAAACAAAAGTGTATAATAATGTAATTATTTCAAACCTCTATTTTTTCATTAACCACACTTCAGGACTACTTGTGCACTCCAAGTTTTTTGCCAGTAGACTTCCCAGAACAGATCCGAGTGCACAATGTCAATAGCCCTCCTCCTCCCTCATACAAATAAAATATACACTGGACCACAACTAATGATGACATTAGAGAGAATACTCCACAAAACTTAGCTACAGTTAAGGAAAGAACAGTAGACCACGCTCCTGAGTCTGCCAAAGAGTTAATCAGTACAACCAGTACAGACAGAGGGACAAGGGAGCTGGAGAAGGAGAATACACAGATTACTAAGAAAAACAGCCACACAAAAAGAGCAGATAATATCAACAGCAACTATGAGGTTGCAATCTTTCATTTTGCTTGGGATAAACTTACATATTATGTACCCCAAGAATAAAACCTGGCCTGAACACCATAAGCCCATCAGGTCAAGAAAAGAAACCATGGGCAGCATTTGAGAGAAAAAGCAGCAGGGCGTCAATACCATGTAGAATACATATGAACTGATGGAAAGCTAAGGAAACCACAGTTTGACTTAACATACTATAGCAGTGAAAGGTTGAGTTGGTAGCAAAAAATTACCAATTCTCCTGGCTGTTATCTTTTGTGATCTAACTGGGAATTGTAGTAAGAAGACCATCAGGCAGCACAATTGAGAATTTTCTTTACAAAAGAAAGGGTGCAAATGGCAGTAGGAAGGACTCTGAAGAATGATAACGGCTAGAACAGAACCAATACAACATGACTTTGGAACAAAAACTCCAACAACCTAAAGTTTAGACATTCACATTAGAGGCTAGTTTCAGTGCCTGAAAGAAATGGTTACTTCTCATCAAGGTTTATATCGGTACCTGCACTTCAGGCGTTTTTCACCTTCACTTCGGGAAAGAATCTCGGTCATTTGAAAAATTACAGAAAAAAAAAAAATTGCAGAACAGATCTTAGGATGTCCACATGCTCTGCATTGACCATTTAATAGCTACTGGGTAAAAAGCCCTAATTTCAGTGAGGTCAGTGACTTATTTCAGATACCCTTTGTACTTTCACCATGCTCTTTGTCTTTAGAAAACAAATTTTATTTATTATGTACATTTTAGACAACATATCTTCACTATCTGGTTTTAGGAAACACATCTCTATAACATCTCTATAAGACAAGTTCTTTTACTAGCACACAGGCATTCAACAAACATCCAAAGAATGCAGGCTTCTAGCAAGAAAAACTCACGCATTCATGCAGAGGGTTTATTATTTTTCTGACTCTGTTTTAATACAAATACTCAGTTGCTAATTATGAAATACAAAGTTATATAACCATTTATAATGCATAGAATATTTAATACCTTAGCAACTATGAGAACATATTCACAAGCTATTTTTAAAGAGCTTATTATTACCAAATGCATAACCACCACAAGGCATTAGCTACCACAGTTCTGGAATTTTGAAGGCTTAACTTCACATTTAAGATCTTGCATTTCTATTTTTAGAGTAGTTTCTTTCACCTTTAAAAAGACTTCAGGACTGTAGCAAGAACAACAAAATGATGGAATCAGATTGCCCTCTTAAGCTGTGTCAGCAAGCTGGGACGTGTGGTAGAGTTCTCCAATTTTCAATAATGGACTCCAATTTCCAGTAAAAAACAACCACCTTCTGCATAAACTGGCCCAAACACTTCACCTCCATGTTTCACAGCTATTTTCTCTGCAGTAGAGAAATGCTCAGGCAGGAATAAACCAAACTCCAGCATGCAGAGATGCATCCCTAGTGCTCAGAGAGCTTTTTGCTCCCAGCTCTCCTTTTCTTTCTTCCTTCCCACCTTCAAGTTTCCCCACTGCCCCTCCTCCTGCTTCTTTCCTGTACCTTGTATCCTCCACAAAGTTTTAACTGCAGCAAGATTCTTCTGTCTTGGCTCCCACATGCTCATCTTCCCTTGTCCATCTGCTTACCCTCTTATACTGTTCTTCCCCCTCCATTTTGCTGCCATCATCCATTCTCTTTCTCCTTCTGCTACTGGCTTTGGTGTCTACTCCTCAGTTGTGTACTTCAATTCCTGTGACCCTCACAACACGTCTCCTGATTCTAAACTGCATCCTCACCGCCTCCTCCTCCCCACACACAAATTCCTGGTTTCTATCCCTTTTATCCCTCCTATCTACTACAAACTTCCATAAATTTCAAGAAACTGATTGCTTGCACTGCACCCAGCCATAGGCTTGCTCATTTTTCTCTCCGTCTTCAGAAAATGAATGTAGGAATTGTCCTGCAAACCCAGTTGTACTGCACAGCAGCAGTACTGGGCATGCATAAATGAAGCTAGCAAATCAAAATTCCCAACAGAAAGTCTACAATTTTAAAATATATTTTAAATATTCAAAAAAGCATGAATTGGGGAGTTAAAAAAAGAAAATACAAGTTATTAAAAAAAAAAAAGACTGAATTCATAGACTTAAATTTTAAAATTAAGTATTAGTATTAGTATTTAGTCATCAGCATGCAAACTTTTGATTGAATCCAAAACAGTAAAAAGTTTTTTACAACAGAATTTGTTGGCTTCTCTACGCTAGATAGAATTAGACCAGAATATGCAAATTAAAATGAAATGGGAAAAAAAAATCCCCAAATGGACTTTAAAAATATTTTATTCCAGCAACGTTAACCTTAGATTATTGATATCTGAGGCTAAATACTCCACTATAATTTTAAAAATAATCTGTCATCCCATGCTTGTATTATTTCTTTTCTTACTCCTTACTTGTGCAATTCTTGGATTGCAGTATCCCAGAAATGATATTCAGTACCCGAGATGTGCATATTTCTTTAAATACACAAAATAATTTCACTGAACTAGTACTGAAATGTTCCAGGAACGGGCAAATAACAAGGAAAACCTTACAACCTGAGAGCACAGTTTCATAATCTTGGAGTGAGATTTTCTCACTACAAAACAAACTCAAACCCCAAAAAATCTATACTCAAATTACTCGCTCCACTGGCAAAAATAGAAGTGGTATTTTAGAGATTTAGGATCTTATGAAGCAAATACAATTCTTCTGAGGAAATCATCAATTTAGTGCAGCTTCAACAGCTTTTAATTGCTTGTCAAACACTGCTCTAAATTTAAAAACTTTAAATACGTAAAAATAGTAAGGCTCTAAGAACACATGATGTGCACATCACCATTACTTCTGAACATTACTAACACGTTTCTATAAAACGTACAGAGATATAATTCAAATTTAAGCCTATGATAAAAATGTATTTGCAATTATAATTTACCATTTAATTCAAACTAAATGATGAAAGAATTCTATCTTTATAAAAACCATCTATCTGAAGGAGTAATTAAAAAAGTTGTATTCCATCAGCAATAGAATACTTTTCCTATTAACTGCTCAATTACTGTAGTCTTGGACTTAAATGTGTGCCACTGTCATAAGTCATTTTACATGACAGAAAGTGGGTTGAATATTTTCTTGAGAAGTCTTCTGCAGACTTTCATCAAGATTCAAGATGAGGAGCAAAACTTTAACACATTGTTTTGATTTTAAGACTGCAATATGCATGCCTTCCAAATAAAGGGAAAGCCAGCTTCAAAACATATTTTCTCTAAAACACTTGATCATCATCAGTGCTACTCATTTGAAAAGCTGATGCTGCAATGCTGTGATTTCAAGTGAAATCCCACAAAACTGGTGAGAGTTAAAAATGACAGCCTTGTCTCTGCTGCTAAGCTGGAACTCTGCTTTTTTGAAACAGGCACAACGTACAAGAAAGCCTGTTATCCTGTATGATCAGCCATGCTGCTCCAGTGAGTCTTGAACAGCAGAGATAAAACACCCCAAGATCCTTCCCCAAATCCAGACTATATATGAAGAGTGGTGATACTCAGCAAAGAATGTGCTTCTGGTGCACTGTGCAAATCCAGATGCACCGGGTCTGCAGCTGTTACTCAAGACGAGAAGCAGACAGTCTACTGATAACATCCAGTCAGCCCACATTAAGCACTTAATTGAGCCTAACACTCAGCTGCTAATTAATAAGGCAGTTCTAGCCCATCCCTAGGAAACTCAGACATTTATTTTCAAGGTCTGCATCTATAATTAAAGTATGAACTGGCTTCCTATACAGACAGACTAGATCTATCTAATTAACACTCACAGCAGCCATCTCTGTATTTGTCTTTGTTAACTTTTAGGCTCAGTCACAATGTGTGTTAATGAGGCAAAAAAAAGCACATCAAAGGCCTCTTATGTCTCACAGTTCCCATGGAATCTGATCAATATTTCATGGAAATCATCAATCTTTTCCTAGCATAAAATCAACAGAAGTCACATATCAACCCACAAAAATGTAAAGAATCTCAAGATATCACTTCAGTGTTTTCCTTCTTCATAACCTTAATTTTCATGAGTTAGAAGACCACTCGTTACTAGTACATGTCAACGTTTTACATGGGTAGATAGCAACAGGACAAGGGGGAAGGGTTTTAAACTAAAGGAGGGAAGATTTAGATCAGATTTCAGGGGGAAGTTCTTCACAAAGAGAATGGCAATGTGCTGGAACAGGCTGCCCAGAAAGGTTGTGGATGCCCATTCTGGAGGTGTTCAAAGCCAGGATCAATGGGGTCCTGGGAAATGTGACCTTATACTTGACCTGGCAGTTGGCAACCCTGCCTGTGGTAGTGAGGTTGGAACTTGATGATGATCCTAACCCAAGCTATTCTGTGAATCTATGATTCTGTGTCTTCAGTACATTGACACTATCTTCAAAAAAAAAAAAACTGGTTACTGTCACAGTCATGACTCAATCTATAGTTAAGTCAAGAGGGCATCTCTATTCCCAAGAAAAACAATAGAAAATTAATTCATTGAATAAATGATGCACGTTTTAATCACTACAGTCAAAATGCTGACCAATCCTCTATGGAGATAAGACATGAATACACTGGCATGATGTCCAGCCTCCACATCTAAGCCATGAGCAGACAGCTTGGAAGCTACCTACTGCCTATGTATGCAGAAAGCCTCACAAAAATGCTCATTATCTCTTCAAATCAACTGACTTCAGATGCCTACAGTTAAGAACTTGAATCCTTGCAGAAGGTGGCCTGTGTTTTACCATTTATGCAGCTAAAAGGCAGACTGCTTCTTGCAATGCATGGGAGGAATTCACCACATGTCTGAAAAGTTTAGGTTATACTGTGTACTGAAAATATGTAATTGCATTGGATATGAGCTCCCTTCTGTCACATGTAATCAGCACGGAATGCTGACATACTCCAAAGTTCGAGCAAAAACTGGAACATACAAGTTACAATTTGGACATGTAATAGTCACACAGGGACTGTGCTTGTACATGCCTGTGACTCCCAGAGCTCCTAATTTAGAGCCACCCCTCTGATTATTCTATCAAACACAATCTTCAGGCTTTATAACATAATGATGAAACACAAAAATCATTCTTCTTTACCTTCTCTGACTTCCCGAGTAACTAAAAGCAATTGAAAAAGGATCCACAGAGCTTTACCAAGCTACACTTTTAGTGTACTACATACACTGAAAATCAATGTTTATTCCATACTGTGTGCCTAAAAGATGGGGATATTTTGTATTTTTTTCCTTACACAAAAAGAACACAATTTTATTTTGAAGCAAACACCTTAATTTAAAAACCTTTTTTTAAAGATGCAATTACATTGTGAACAAAGTGCAGTAAACTAATGAGATAATATTTTGTTTGCTAAGAACACTAGTATTAAACAGAATCTATTGAGGAAGAAAAATCCATGTGACTTCTACTTCAATAACTATCACAAATTAGTTTATTTAGCAAAGATTTTTTTAAAATTTATTTTGTGATCTTCTTTTAATAGGAGTAGATTTGCACACACATTCTTATATAAGGTATTTGTTGTGGGCTGAAACAAGTTTCTCAAAAGGTATAAGAGCATAAAAGAATACAACACAAAAAGAACCAGGCCAAGTTGTACATTTGACAGCTATGTGTTCTATCTGAATTATTTCCATCACTATAAGGAATCAAACCCTAAGACTACAGATCTCACAGCCAAAAATCATGACTTATTCAGCCAAATTGCAAACTGAGGATTTGTGAATATTTCTAGAACTTTTAATTAGGACACCCTAGAGAAGGCCAAAACATAAAGCAGATGCTAAGTTTCCTGAATTGTCGGGGAATCTGCTTCTGAGGAGCACCAACTCAAATTTTTTTTAGTTCCTTCACTCACGCACTGAGAGTGCTCAAGAGTTGGTCAACCCCTTCCAGCTGTATACTTGTTTTAATTCTACAAACACTCTGAAATTTTACTCAGAGTATGTGTAGGCCTTGCAGTATACACTTGTGCAAATGTCTGTGATACAGTTTACAGTGCCCACAAAGGGACTATCTCAAAAAAATGTACTGCAAGGTCTTCAGAAAACATGTTCTGAATTATAATGAATCTGCATTATGTCCATTAATTCAAAAAGTTCCCTTAAAAGCATTATTCAGAACATTTTATTGAGGACAGTAGAAAAAGTGTTTAGCACTACCAAGAATTTTAAATCAGCAGGCATCTGTTTTGTTTTCTGACGCTGCAATATCTAAAAGAAAAGAAAAAAAATCAAGAAAAATTGTGCTGCCTTGGGCGTAGCTCAGAGCCCTGGTTTTAGTGACTTTGATCAGTCTTGAGTGGTTCCGAATTCTGCAGGTGGATCGATGTAAGGAGATATTTTTGAAATTTAAAGCTTCCTTTAATTAGTTTATTATATCTGTTTAATTCCAACTCAATATTGATGCTAACTTTTTTCTACTGTATTATCTGAATCCTGTTTAGTATAACTAACACTATTTTAGTTTTGGCACGATCTCTGAAGGCAATATTTCCATTTTTATCTCCTCTGGTATTTTTCCTCTGTCAATTTCTATAAAAATTCAAATTAACACCTTATATCTTAATATTTGTTAAAGTCTGATTTATGAAGAACTTATAATTCCAGTCCAAGCTGCAAATAAAGTCTAGGGTGTTTCAGTTGTCAGTAAATAAGATTTTTAACGTGGATAAGCAAATGAGAAATAATGTAATACTCTGAAGCAGCAGTTCATGCCTTTGAAATCCTATGGATACAACACCAAGTGACTTAACACCAAGTGACTGGTAGCACCTATTACAAATAAGGTGACCAAAATGGGGCGTAATTGAACATATATTTCCTTCTACTGTGGGAAAGTAGAAAGGTATTTTTGCTCAGATATAGAAGGTAATACACAATGTTCAGAAATATGATGACAGAAACAACAGCAATGGGGAACAGGACTTCTCATTATCCACAGGAAAGGGATAGGCAGGAAGACAGTGAGTTTGCATTGATTATCCAGCATACATGCACACATGAACAACGGGGTAGATCCACACAAGTCAGTGAAGAAATAAGCAAGGAAATTCCATTTCAGAATAAAAGTTATGATTTCATTATCATGAAAACGTGAAGAGATAAATTATCTCAATATTACAACGAAAAAGAAATTCTGAGTTAAAAAACCAAACAAAAAAACCCCTTGGTTGTCCTGTGCTTCCAGGCTGTAGAAGTAAATAGAGAAGACGAAATTCTCTGAATTATGATCAAAGACAGAATCATTTCAGCAGTATCACAATGGTAGTACTCTAGATAACCAAATTAGGAAGACGAGCCTGCTGAGCTTTTTTTTCAGTGAGCATTTGTCATATTCCACTGTAACATTGCATCTGCAACTAGTGAGATGCTTTACAGGCTTTCTTTCTCTCATTCTGATGGAAATATTGCAGATAGAATTACTAAGTCTAAATTCAGAGATCATCGATACTAGGAAATTAACCAGCAAAGAACTTGGAACTTTGCTTCCCACCAGTAGAGAGGTTAAGTACATCTGCAGACCAAACTGGTGGAGACCTTAAGGTTTTGTTTGGGTTTCTTTACTTTGATTTCCATCGCAGTGCGTCTTCTGGATAATTTGCACCTAACCAACATCTTGACATTACAGTGACCTTCATGACAGTTCAGCCTCTACAGCTTTCTCCTTGCAGAAAACAGTTACATTTTCACTGCTAAATATTTACATTAACTGAAGTGTGGCTATGATGGAGAGATTAATGAGCTAAATTCTAAAGCCAGTGAGACAGGACTGGTTCTGTAGTTGTTTGTAATTGTGCAGTCTAGTATACAAACAAAACTCAAATACTCTCAACAGAGTCCAGTGGTTAGTGTGGTTCTTAAACACCCTTTAGCTCCCCTGTTCCGTAGTGTTAAAGGCTACTGACATGCTGCTGTGCGCCATGCCTACAGCACGGCCCCAAACCTCTTCAAAGGAGAGTCAGTCCCAGACATAGTTCACCTACTCCACATACTTGCACCAAGCTGTGTAGGAGTTCTTTGGAAGGCAATTGGTGGTTGCCCGAAGAAACAGGGTTTTACCTTCTTGCTATAACTAAAGGCAACTGAGCATTAGAATCTGTGCAGACATATTCCCCAGTCTTCTCCTTAAAACTCTATTCTCAGCTAGGGCTGACCTTGGTCCATTTCCAAGCTCAGCAGCATCTAGTTTTCCTGATATTCTTGCTGCTGTTTCAATCCATCTCTGTTTCGACTGTTCCTCAATCTCATTTTCTCTAGTTCATTTCTCCAGATTCTCCTCTCTGCATACTCTTATTCTCTTCTAAAGTCTGCAATAAGAATTTCACAAACAGATTTCTCAAAACATTAGCATAACTGTAATATTCAAAAAGATAAAACTTCTTCATGCAACTGTTAGGATTCATTTGCCTCATGATTTTTTTTCCCTTTTTTTCTTTCCAAAAATGACTTTTACAGGCACTATCCAGATAAAAGATTCTGAAGACTTTTGTTATTTTCAATACATTGCATAATCCCCAAGGAACTTGTGACCATCAGTCCTTCCTCTGACTTTCCCTTGTGGTCCTTAGTGATTTAGCTCAGAATCTCATTCCAAATACAGATATCTATTTTTTTTCCCCAGAGGAGAGGCATAATGTCCTTCACTGCTTCAAAAAGTGCAATGCATCAGTATGGTGATGCAGAGATAGATAATATACAACATAATCGTAACTTTATGTTTATTATAACCTATATATTATTATTATTATAACTGTAACTAGATACTATGCAAATACAGAACAATAAAAAAACATAGCACAAAACTATGTATACACTTGCAATAATATTTTTTTCTAAAATAGCATGTATTAATAAGTAACAGATACATTTTCCAGTCTGAGCTTGCTAAAGCTACTGATAGCAGCACATTCCAGGGGCTTGAGGACATATCAATTGCCTTCTGTCAAACAGAAATAAGAGACCAGAATATTTGCTTCCCAATTAAATTTGTAAATTCTTCAGCAAAGACTTCTCCGACATACGAAATATTCATAAAGTAATCAGTTAATTATTACTTTTCAAAAACATTTACATTTTGATGTGTGCTTTCAAAACAAGCATTTATTATTTAAAAACTCAGGCCATATAATATCAGTAACGTCAAATTACATCTGGCAAATGAGCTTTCTGAGCACAAACATAACTGGAACACAGACTGATGAACAAAATGATTCCTTATTCCCTGCTCAAGCTGTACATTTGCTACGAGCAAAGCTTTAGATTCAGAGGATACAACATCTCCACTCAAACCGTGCAGTTAAAGAAATCTGTTTATGAATAGATACATTTAAATAAATAATTAAAACAAAAAACATATTTAAAATCTCTGTGCCATATATAGCCACTTGTTTACCTGTCCCTGAATGGAATGTATGGAGCAGAAACTGAAGAAACCCCGCAAACATAGCAGCGTCAGCAAGAGAATGGTTAAAAAAGAACAACTGGCATCTAGTTGTTTGCAAATTGCAGTCTGCAACTGTAGCAAAGCCAAAATCCTATCAAAAATCCACTCCAGTGTGAAGGAGATGATGTAAGAAAAAAAGTCCCTATGGTCCTCGTGTCCCGATCCTAAGCCAAATTTTTCTGCAGCATCAGACATTCAGCGCTGGTGACACCAAACAGGGTTATGAGAGCTCTTGTCATCCAAACAGATTTCTGCAGTGGAGTGCAAGCATCGATTACTGCATTAGTTCATACATGCTCACTGCAGCAACGAGGAGTTTCAGTCTCCAGAAACAGCTAATGATTTCAGGAATCCAGAATTCACAATTCCTCAGGAAACAAAGTGGGGGGAGGGGAGAATGAGTTCCTTCCTCACTGGGTAGAATAGGGAAGAAGTTTCTTATTGTTTTCAAGCCAATGGTACGCACAAGCTTAGGAATCAATAGCACTGCTGCAGTTATTTATATTCAGCAGTGGTGTGCTGAATAAGTTTTAATGAACTGCACAAATGAAGGAATCAGATGGCTGTTTAAAGTTATATAAAAAACCTCAAGATGTAGATTTACTACATGAAAATGTTACTGTATCTTTTAGAAATTAATAGGATGTTCTAATATTTCTCTTATACAATGTGTACTTGAAAAATAAAATACAAAAAAAATCTAAATTTAAAAACAACAACAAAAAAAGCATTTTGATTTCTGAAGTATATATTTAGAATAAAAGAGGAAACCACAACATGTATCCCAACATACAGGGGAAAGATCAGAGATCAGATCACAACAGCTAATAAAATTTTTCTAGAGAATTTGATGTAACTTAATCACATCCAAATTCTAAAACAACAAATCTATTTTCTGAGCAGAAACAACTTTCCATGGTGAAAATGTGTTTCTCAGTAGCATATTTAGATACTGTACAACTAAAACAAACTAAAACAAACTAAAACAACTACAACAAAACAAACAAACAAAAAGCTAACTGTTCAGAAATCACAGTGAAGAAGACTGTGATGAACACAATGAACTAACATATTTAAAACTCTCTCCAAAGCGTAATAAAGAGATAAAACGTAAGTAATTAATCTAATTAGAATTTACAATTATTTCATTTTTAAATACATATACGTATCTTAGTACAATTGAAAATAAGCTTCTAGTGAAGTAGATTCCCTGTAATTCTGGAACAAAACCAAGTTACTGAATACTGTCTTTCATATACTCTCACCTGTCCAATAGTCAAAAGCAACAGAAACAGCTGATGTTCCAGCTGCCTGATGACTTTCATTGTTCTAGCACAGCATTAGCATAACAACACTGTTTGCACTGGTTTTGCACTGGCATGCCCTTGTTAGGAAATAATGCTTTGAAGGAGGACAATGGACAGCCTTTACGTATTATGAAGACAACCATCAGAGCATCTACTGGACAGGGAAAACATATACAGTTTCCTCCTAATGATGGAGAGCATTCCTTGCAAAAGGAACAAAAGGCAGGCTATGTCAAGTGGCCAGCGCTACCATAGCACACACCATTCTCCCACTGACCCTCCTGTGTTTCTCTTTAAAGAGCCTCCTACTCTTTGGTTAGGGCCAGTATTGAGGCTTCATTTCCTTTTCTGAAGAACTTGGCTTGCTTGGATTCTGAATGTTCTCTCATGTATCTACCTCAACACATAAAAAAGCAGATGCAGACTGTTTTATAGAATCACAGAACATCCCAAATTGGAAGAGACCCACAATCACTGAGTCCAGTCCCTGGCCCCATACAGCACCACCCAAAATCAAACCTTATGTCTGAGAGCGCTGTCCAAACGTTCCCTGAACTCCAGCAGCTCGGGGCCATACCCACTGCTCTGGGCAGCCTATTCCATGCCCACCACCCTCTGGTGCAGTCCCTGTCCCTAACCCCAGCTGCCCCTCCCCAGACACAGCTCCATGCCATTCCCTTGGGCCCTGTCGCTGTCACAGAGCTCAGCACTGCCCCTATGCTGCAGCTGCCATGAGGCCTCTGCCCAGCTCCTCTGCTCTGGGCTGAGCAAATCAAGGGGACTCAGTGCTTGCCATAAATATTGCTTTCTAGACACTTCATCTTCTTAGATCTCCTCTGGATACTCTCTAATTATTTTTATATCTGTATTATACAGTGGTGCCCCAAACTGCACATAGTGCAGTGTCACCCCTCCCCACGCCCAGCCAGCAGTGCTGGGCCTGATCATCTCAGAGTGCAGTTGGCCCTTTTGGCTGATAGAACACAATGCTAACTCAGATTCAACTGGTCATTAACTTTGCCTTAAAATCTCAAAACTTTTAAGAGAGACTGAACTCAATGGAATTTCTTTTTTTTTTTTTTTTTTTTTTTTTTAATTTGGAATTTTGACATCTTGCATGCCTTCAGGAAGGGAGCTGTAAGCACATGAAGAACAGTAAGGTGACTGAGAACCACCAGCATGGCTTTACAAAAAGCTAATCACCCCTGACCAACCTGACTTCTCTCTTCAATGAGATAACTGGACCTGAAGGCACGAGATAACAGCACTGCTCTGTAAACTAACTGTAGCAAGAGTTTCAACCAGCTATATCCTTGCAACTGTATCAGGGAGAAATGGATTGGCAGGCAAAATACAAGGTAGTGGGAAAGCTGATGCAGTGGACTCAATAAATGACAGGCAAAAGTCTTAAGTTCAACTGGTGGCAATATGTCAACAATATAAAGAAGTATCACAACAAAGATTTCTTGGGAAGAATCAAGCCCATCCTTTGCTCAGCTAGCAGTACTCCAGAACACAAAATGTACTTCTGGAATCATAGAAAATTTGGATGCAACTTAGGATGCACTTTGGCTGTGCATCCACAATTAAACTAAATGGAGAAAATATAGCTGCATTGGATAGGTTTAAATGCAGAGTTTGGCTGACAATAACCTAACAAAAACATCTTTGCTCTCTCTGTGTACTTTTGAAGTAGAAGACTTTTCAGTTAGGTATTGCTCAGTAATTATTTTATTTTTTCAGATTCACTGACAAAATACAACCTACCAAAGACAACTGATGACCATTCATCATTTAAAATGGTGTTCTCTTTTATATATATACAAATATATATATATATATACATATCCAGAAATGTTTTTGTGCTGTATCTACATTTTACTTTTCAACACTGTTTGGCCCATAATTGCTAAGAAAAAGCCTAAGAAGAAGGATGACTGTGCTGAAAAGGATACATAGCTCCTAAGCCAGCTTCTGCACCCTGAACACCCACCACACTTGTTACAGCTCATCAATGTTCCTTCCAAATCAGATATGAGCATATTCTGTCTACACACTTAACTGTCTGTCAAAAAACGCACCGAAGTAGAAACAATGTAGTCCCTTCAGCAGGGCACATGATGGAGCTACCAAGTTTGGCTTCTTATTTAGCTCAAGATAAATCTATGTCATGCCATCCTTCCTCTGTAGCTTTTAGTTTAAACTCTGATCTGAAGCAGGAAGCAAAGGAACTTAGCAACTGTTCAGAAATAACATGTAGATCTCATTGATGCAGTAACTTGGATCTTTGCTATCTAACTTTCATCATCCAGTAATGTTGCAATACATCTCAGTTACCTAATCTATGAAAAAAAAAAAGCCAACAGCATCTCCTCAGACCGATCATTTTCATAAACCTCCTTGACTGAGGACAATCTTCAACAGTCACTGCTACAATGTTAGGGGTACATACCTCTGCCTTCTGGACTTCCTCTGAAATCAGAGGATGATGAACTATCTTTGCTACAAAAAGAGAATTTACAAAGTGTCTATTTTTTCTTTGCGAGAAGGGCAGTAGTTAAATTATCAACAAAGGATCTGCTACATAGTCTTTTTACGGTCAAAGGTCTTCTTAGCCTAAACCTAATTCAAACTAATTGCTTACCCATTCAACTGACAGTAAAATAAAAAAAAAGATGCTTTCAGGAAAATGGCAACTGGTAGGTACATACCAACTTTCTAATTTACTGAGAAATAGCGACTCTAAATTTAACTACTACTTCTAAGCTGTTCTTTTAACATCTCCATAGAGACAGACATCTGCCAACTCTCACACCCTACAGCACAGTGGATATGAAAGACACACATTCAAAGACTTATCCCTGTCTGAAAGGTAAGCTGGGATGAAATGTTGGTACTAAGTGTTGGTATGACAAGCCTACTTCTGACAGCTGTGCTCAGCAACAGGCTTGAGCTCATAAAAATGGACTGCTCAGACCAATTCAATGTTACAAACTGTAGGAAGTGAAGACAAGCATCTAAATTGCACTTGAATTTACCTGCCCAAGAACGAATGACAGCAAAAGCCAGTATCATCAGCAAACTTAGGCTCCAGTGAAAATATTTGACCAATAGCAGTAATGTCATCACAGCTTCTAATGTGAGTAATCCTCAGCACCCTACCTTAATTTTTTTTTTTTCTTCCTTTCAACACTTGGCAACATTTTTTTTCTCCCATTGCAAAATACAACAAAAGTTAATGCTGGTCCTGAAGTGATTCACATACAGGCTGTGGCAGAAGGGTTGTACAAGCATGGGTGAAAGACATTTAGGGATCACCAGTTGATTCTTTTTATCCAGTTTAGGACAAGTCTGACAATTTACATTCCCTCTTTTACTTTCAGATTTCTTTCATATCCTTTAATTCTAAAAAGTTCAGGTTTAAACCTAGAAATGTGAGCAGTAGTACCGTATTGTGCTGATCTCATTTTGAAAGACCCGTATCTATTAAATAGCATTTTCATTGCTTTTGAAATTCTATATATCATTCAAACAAACAAATAACCAACACATCTATAAGCTGGGCTAAACACTGAGCATGTTTTTTGTTTAAGCATTTGCTTAATGTTTAAGCCAGAAAATTCATTCCTAATCCTTATGACAACTTTCTAGGTCAAAGTAAGATTAGGCCCACCATAGTGCACACAACTGATGTTCTGACAATAAGCCCTAAGTTAATACCATTATTTGTTGTGGGTATATTTGGTTGTTACTGCTTTAAAACAAGAGAAAAATACATATTGAGAAGAATTTTAAAATAAACACTCGAAGAGAAGTCTAAATGCAAGTGATGAATTTATTTGTTAAAAATAAAATCAGTTTACTAACAAAAATTAATGCATGCTTAAGTAAGTGGCCTGTAGGAAGAGCCACTCCCTAAGATTTCTTTGGCAGTGAGATGTAAACTGGGAAATGGGAACAGATTAATCAACTTTTCGTACAGCTGATCTGCGAGCGTCTTGTCAGTGGAAAAGAGACCACGGCAGTTGAACCTGCTTTTAAGATTCTGTTTTTGTTCCAGACCTCAGAGGGCAGTTTTTTTCTTCTGCAAACTCTGCTTCAGCACTACTAGCAACCCCATGTGCCTGCCCCAGGAGAAATAATTAAACCTATCTGGGCATGGTGACAAGGGCTCACTGTGTCTACATGAAAACTGGATAAAAATTCTTCCTAATGTTTTGCCATTTGAATTTGAGTTTGCGAGGTCTTTTTTATGGGGTTTGTTTTTTTTTTTTTTTTATCTCTAAGAGCAAGTCATCCCTACCCTGTATTTTACATACAGCCTGAGTCCATAGAGAACATCCAATTGCCTGTTATCTCAGAAGTTTCTAATTTAAGGTTACAACAGTTCACAACATTCCTACAGAAAACTAGCTAAAATGCTTTACACCAAGAGAATTCAGTCACATATCTGTTGCAACACTGCCAGTTATATGGCTTTGTATCTCAATGAAGCACTGGCAACTCACTGCCTAACACTAATTTAACAAGCACTTGCTTATAACTCCATAGCCATTATAATTTCAGCTACTCAAAAGTACAGAGTACTAATTGTACTGAATAAGTTTAACACTGACCAAAATTCTGTAACTAGAGCTATAGTTTCATTAACATTTGAATTAGATGCAGATTTGATTTCAAAAGGACAAGAACATAAATTGGAACTAACTTCTAAGAACTAGTAATCTCCACAGCATGAGTACTTGCTTTTGCTTGAAGTTAAAACTGTCACAGATTTAAACAAATTCTGCTCATTTTAAAACTTCATGCCCAACTCTCCCAGTGAACAGATGTTAAAATACACCAGCAGATGTTACAGTAGGACTTGACTTGCCTACATTACAGATTTAAAATACCTATGTGAAAATACTCAGCTAAGAACATTTAAAACCAGCCTCCTCTTCTCTGCAGTCTTTCAGTGACGCTTTTCCTCAGTCCATTTATAAACCCTGTCGCATGCCCTACTTTGGTTGCCAACATTACAGAAGAAGAAACTGCAGGGCAGGGATTGGATTTCTGCTCCCTTTCCTTCAGGAGCGTCCAAGCATGAAGTCCCAGACTGGGACTTCATCCACAAGTCTGCAAGTACACAAGTGAGATTTACTCAGGTTCCTTCCAGTTTGCTACCAATATCTGAGTATGAGCCATATTTTCAAGTCTCAACCACATGAACAAAATACACATTGAAGCAAATAGGAAAAATGACTATGCCGAATGTAAAAAGCATTACACCTCTCATAGCTACAATGCAATAAAAAGTTAAGCAAACCTGTCTGGACACAAAACTATCAGTTCTACACAAATTCTTATTCCTAAACTTTGAAGTCTTTTTTAAACTGGGGAGCTCAGAGATCCAAACAGAGTACTCTAAATGTGGCTTCACCAGGGCAGAGTAGAGGGGATGGATCACCTCCCTTCTCCTGCTGGCCACGTTATTTCTAAGGCACCCAGGATCCCATTGGCCTTCTTGGCCACCAGGGCACACTGCTGTCTCCTGGCAAACCTGTCATCCACCAGGACACTGAGGTCCTCCACAGAGCTTCTCTCCAGCAAGTCATCTACGAACCTGTACTGATGCATGTAGCTATCCCTCCCCAGGTGTAAGTATCTACACTTGCTCTTGTTAAACATAATCAGGTCCCTCCCTGCACAACTCTCCAGTCTTTGAGTTCTCTACCGAAGACACAAAATCGCACTGGAGTGTCAAAAGCATTTACTTTCCATAAAGGTAATTTGGGAGAAATTTATAATAAATAACTTCATAAAATAGCATGTGATACACTTGTTAAAGTACACTTTTAGAGAGTTTTTTATGCTCAGAAAACAGGCTAATGCACAGAATATTTGTGAATATTAAAGTACTTAGACCACATAGTCCAGGGCCCAATCCAGCCTGGTCTTCAGAAATGGGGCATTCATAACCTCTCTGGGCAGCCAGTTAGATTAGATGTCAGGGGAAGATTTTTAAATCTTCCCTCCTTTGTTTGAAACCATTCCCCCCTTGCCCTACCACTATCTACCCAAGTAAAAAGTAGATTTCCCTCATGTTTAAAACTCCTTTTCAATATCAGAAGGCTGTAATGAGGTCTCCTCACAGCTTTCTCTTTTCCAGTTCATCTCACATAGGAGAGGTGCTACAGCCCTTGGTTTACCTTCATGACCGTCCTCTACACCCTCTACAAAAACTCCGCATACTTCCTGTGTTGGGGACCCCAGACTTGGATGCAGTACTCCAGATGTTACCTCACAAGGGCAGAGTAGAGGGGGACCACACCTCCCTCACCCTGCTGGCCACCCTCTTCTGACAGAGTCAAGATACCACTGGCCTTCCAGATGGCGAGCACACACTGCTGGCTCATAGTAAGTTTTTCATTAACCTAGACCCCTATATCTTTCTCAGCAGGGCTAGTCTCAAGGAGTTCTCCCAGTTTGTATACATTCCTGTGATTGCCTTGATCCAAGCGCAAAAACTTGCACTTCACGTTGTTGAATGTCATTAAATTCGGAAGGGTTCACATTTCAAGTCTATGAAGCTCCCTGTAGATTTGGTCAACTTGGCTATCACCAAAAGAAAAAGAAAGAACAGGACACAAAGAAATAGTTCTCCAATAGTTGCTGTACATAAGAATCTAGAGAGCTATAAGCAGTTTGTGCAGTTCCACAAACTCTACTTCACATTTCATATGCTGTTTATTTATGTAACAGTTTCACAGAAAATTAAGACTATCTCCACCTTAGCAAAATTAACGTTCACCACTACTGCAAAACACACATTCTCAGTGGTCTTGGGAGATACGTAGGATCTCAACTTCTCCCACGTAACAACTCTTACAGTCTAGCACGAAACAAACTACTTGCAGCAAAGGTTTTGATCACAGTCAGTTTGTATTCTGATGTATAAGCTATGCTACAAGCATACTGAACAGTTTAATGCAAATCAACCAAGTTTGCAACCCTGAAAAATGCAAAATCTTTTTTTCTACCGTTGAACAACACACAGTTAGTAATTCTGATCACAACAGACACTATTTGAGCTAACATAAGTACTTTTTTATTGTAGCTGCTAAGGATTCGGCATCTAATCTATTGTCAATTTAACCAGTTTTCTATCATTTTTTGCTATTGACTTTTCAGCAGTCTTACCCATTCTACCTATACTTTACATATCTACAAAACTTTTAAACATCTGCCATTTTCCAAAGGTAACTTATATTTTGGCAGTTCAATACAGAACTGAAAGTAGTACAAAACACCACTGTGATTAATGTCATAGAATCACAGAATCAACAAGGTTGGAAAAGACCTTCAAGATCATCTAGTCCAACAGTCCACCTCCCACCAATATTTCCCCACTAAACCATGTCCACATCTTCCACATATGACCATTTCTTGAACACCTTCAGGGACAGTGAGTGCACCAGTTCCCTGGGCAGACTATTCTAGCACTTGATCAATCCTTTAACTTGAGGCCATTCTCTCTAGATCTATCACTAGTTATGTAGGAAAAGAGGCCAACACCTCCCTTGCCACAACTTCTAGGAGCTGTAGAGAGCGATAAGGTCTCCCCTGAGCCTCCTCTTCTCCAGGTTAAGCAATCCCAGTTCCCTCAGCCAAACCTCATAAGACTTGTGCTCCAGATCCCTCACACAATCCAGGGCCTCAATGTCTTTCTCACAGTGAGAGGCTCAAAACTGACCACATTATTCAAGGTGTGGCTTCACCAGAGCTGAGTACAGGAGGATGATCCCATTGGCTACGCTTATCATACAAGCCAGGATGCTATTGCCCTTCTTGGCCACCTGGGCACGCTGCTGGGCTCATTTTTAGTTGGCTGTTGGACCAACATCCCCAGGTCCCCTTCTTCCACAGTCTTCCAGCATCTCTGCCCCCCAGAAAAGTGCTTGATTTGTACTCAGTTGCCAGATGTTCATTTTGTTTTGTAGGTTTTTTTTTTGTTTTTTTTTTTTTATTGGCAGTCACTAATTACAAATATTAACTTTAAGATATTGGATTTACTGGTAAGGTTCATCAAAGTTCAAAATTTATTTGCAGTAATTCTATCATTCTAGCTCCATTTATATTATTTTTGGCACTAGGTATCTGATTGAGTAGATGACTTAGATGAGAGGATAGATTCCAGACGCTCCAGGGCTTTGAACCTAAAGAGCTACAAATAAGGACCCCTGCAGTAACTCTCACATATTACCAGCAAAGCACTAATGGAGTGGTGGATTAAATTCTGCTTTAATTATGCTGTTAAATCACAGGGGATGGGTTTCTGATTTCAGTTATAATAGTGATATTTTGTCATCATTTTGTATCTTTTAGTAGCTACTGAGATGTTTATATTTTAACTTTAAGATAGTAAAAGATTTCTAAAAGATTTTGTTAGTTAATAAAAACATCCTGCCTTTCCATCTGTCCTTACAAAATACTGCAGGTTATTTCAAGCACTGATGAAAATTTAATTCTAAAAATAATTGGATACCATACTACCACAAAATGTTCTTGCTTTCTCATTTGTACTCAGACTGCTTAGCTCTTCTTCAATACTACAATTCCCTCTTCAAAGACTTTCCACTTTTTCAGTTATAAGAACAGCAGGCCAAAAACACAAATGAATACAAACCATAACAGCTATACCTCATGCCTATTAAATGTAAAGGCATTCTTCTGGTATTACGTATTGCATACACATACACCCATGCACATGCAGAGATCTCTGAGGGTCCCTAGTTCAAACACTTTTGCTTAAAGTGGGGTCAACTAGAGGAAACCAGAATAAGTTGCTCAAGGCCTTGTACATTAGATTTTGAGTAATGCCAGTGATTCAGATTCCACAACATTTCCAAACATTCTTCGCATGCAAAAAGGGGTGTCATTTTTTTTTTCCTGCTTTATTTTTTTTATTTTTTTTCCTGATTTTTTACTGTGTAATTGAAATCTAGATAAAAATTTCAGGGGCAAAATTTCAAGGTCACCACCTTTCCTTAAATATGAGAAGAAATTTGAATGGAAAAGTCAGTACTTATAGTTAAACAAACAGTTATTCAGATGGGGTAGAAAACAGATGTCTCCTTATATGCATACACAGATCTTCAGGGGATGTCAGGAGACTACAACATCAGATACAGACAGACAGACAGATTAGCATATCTGAATCAAAGACATGCCAGGATATAAAAAGGAATGCAGATATGCCATTGGCATTTCGAGTATGAACACCTGCAGTAACCTTTCAAGTTACAAACAGATAGTTAAAGAGCCAACAACCACTACTTCCAAACACAAAAAGTACTCAGTTCCACAAAATGTCACTTAAAGACAAGCTACTGTCAGTAATCTATCACAGCCTTTCCTGGTGATGCTTATTTTATCTACTCATCATTCATGAATTTGATTAACTCCTCTGGCAAGAAGAAAAGCTTTGCTCAAAAGTATGCAGTGAACTACACCAATTCCTTACTGCTGAGCGTTACCAGCAACAGATAAAGTCAAACTGAAGTAACAGAATGTATACTTGTAAACTTCATATCAAAATCATCTAGACAATGGGTTAGGTAATTCTCTTTCCTGTATAAACTGTATAAAACTCTTTGTGCTGAATATACTACCACTGCTAACAGTAAACTGAAAGGTCTTTGATAGTTTTAAAAATGTCTTAAAATGTCTCATATCTTAAAACTGAGGTACGGAGAAGATTATAACACTTTACCATGTTCTCAGATCATTACAGAACTCATTTTCAACTTGAACTGATTCAAAGAAAATAATTCTGCATAAAGCATTGACCAACTGTACAAATGTCATCAAGAGGATAAACTAGAATTCTTAAACGCTAACCATCCCTGTCAAAGAGTGAATTAAATTAGAAGAACTCATCAGTTTGTGCTACTTTGTAACAACCTCACCTAAAAATGCAAAAGGAAACATTGCAAAACCAAATGTAAACAGGTATAAGAGACTTCTCAGCTGGAAAAACAAACAAACAAAAAAACAGGAAGGGGAGAAACAAAGGTGTACGTTCAAAAAAATGAGGCAAAAGAGAGTAAAATACAGCTGTTGGTTTTTGTTTTTGTTTTTTCCCAAAACCACGGCCATGTGCATAATATAGATAAAGGTCCTTACCTTTTTCACTGACACTTTCACTTTCTATCTCCACATCTTCACAGCTAGTATATTCTGGTGTTGAAGCCCCTTCTTCCTCTGAGCTACTAACTGACATCTGCCTTTTCTTTCCGCCTCTTTTTGCTCTATGAGGCTTTGGAGGGGATGGCCGCACTGATTCCGACTGGTCAGAGCTAAGGGAATCATTCCTTAGCATGGTCTCCATTTTCTCCCGCTTTGCTTTTCGCATGAGAATAGCAGAGCTAGGATCAAGGCGGCTCTGTTTTTTAAAGGAATCGTGGTTCTTGTATTCTACGTGTTCTATAGGAACTGGACTATGCCTGGGAGTTGGTGGACTATGATTAGTTAATTGTTTAGAAACAGAAATTCTTACATCACCTGTTCTGTCTATAGAGTACGACCTCTGAGTTTCCACAAGAGATTTTCTGTCCTGAGTTCCCTGTAATTGTGAGCGTTTTCCTAAGTTATTCTCAGGTACCTCCGCTTCCTCCATTTCTGTGTGTGGCAAAGCTACATCACTGTGTCTTCTCTCATGCCGTGCTTTAGAAACTTTGGCATGCATACGCATTTGCTGTTCCTCAGGATGTGGTTTAACAGGATATCTTGCCAGATTGGGGTCACTCCTGTACCGAGTATGATATTCATCTTCTTTCCTTTGTTTTTCATCATCAGGCACTTTGCCTTCCTCAATTTTCTCTGGCAAGTCAGGATAGTCCTGTGACTTCCCTTTTTCTAGTCTTCTATTTTCATGCCTTTCTTTACGTTCCCTATCATCTGCTGGTCCTTCTTTTTGAAGTGAGGTTTTTGGCACACGCTTACGCTCACTCTTTACAACTTTGCCATTCTGCTCTGAAACCAACGTCTTCTTCCTACAATAAAAAAAGAAATTCAGTATTTAGAAAAAATTAATGCACAAGAATACTTGTGTAATATACATACAGAAAAATGCCATATTTTGATGAACTTGCACCAGGAAAAAGCCAATAAGACTGACTTTGTGGCACTGAGTCTTTCCTTCCTCTCTTCTTCCACACATACATTTTTCAGATTAGATATCACAGATGTACCCTAAGGGCCAAAGTTGGATATGATCCAAATTAAGTCCCTGTCTCCTTTTTTTCCTCCATCACCTTCTTCCTGAGCTGTTGGCAATACGTTGGCTCATCATCAATGTTCTCCATTCAAAAGCATTGGACTTCCTTTGAAAGTCCCAATAAAAGGAAAGAACATTGCTATTACATTATTAATAAAACTATTTCATTTTTGGATAGTTAAGCAGAAATAGAAAACCTTTTGATGCATTAGAAGTGTCCTTCAACTTCATGATGACTGTTCTGTGGCCCTTCTCAACGTTAGGGAAAAAAGTCAACAGAATCAGGGAAGGGCATCAGGTATTGGTTCCTATTATACCTATGCTTAACCCTAACCAGAGTTTTGCGCCTGTTAAGCTACCACTGACCTTACCCACACAACAGGTTACTAGCTATTCCTCCTCATTTATTTTTCAGCTTCAACAGATAAGAAAAGAATCAATTTTTTGGTCCAAGGGAGAATCTTCCATGGTAGAATCTTATTTTGTTGCCACATGGCCCCTCCTCATTTACTCCATATCTGGCACTCAGCAGTCAAAAGAGCAGCAACTGATTCATCACATTATCCTCCCTTAATGTGACACTCTGTGCCCAGTTCATTACAATGAGTGCAAATCAGGAATTCACTCATTTAGCCACCTAAAATACAGAATCATAGAATCACTTGATTTGCAAGGGTTCTTTAAAGGCTGTCTAGTCCTACTCCATTGCAATGAACAGGGATGCCTACAGCTCGAACAGGTTGCCCAGAGCCCCATCCATCCTGGCCAGTATCTGTTATTGTGAGGCTCTGCCAAGGCAGAAAGCCTTACCTTTCTCTTGGAGGCTCACTTCTAGACCTTGATGAAACTTGCTTTTGGTCCAGGCCCATAGCTGGCTGCGATACTTCAGCTCCTTTCCTCCGGTCAGACTGAACACTGGAAGGAGAGGTCTCCTGTGATGAGGCAGCTGCTGTGCTTAAAGGAGTCTGTGATCTCGACCTCTCTTGAAGCCTGGCTTTCTTTTCCCTTGGTGCATCGGAGCTTGCACCAGTTGCTGTATCACTCAGTGTTCCATCCTGACTGGGTGATGGCTGTGGTCCACTTCCAAAAAACCACGCTCCGGATTTTGTTAAGATTTCTTGTTGCTTTCGACATAAATTGCATACCCACATAACCTAGTTGAAGACAACAAGAAGAGTCAGTGCAGCTATCCCTCAGACCATGGAGCACATGCTCACGCTGTCATGGTCAGCTATGGCCTCCCATTTCCTCTAAATTGATGAGGTTTGTGCTCATGCCAGTGCTCAAACATGCTTATCCAAGCGCTACCTGCACTGGCCAGAGCCAAGCATCCTACAGGCACATGCTCTGCAAGCTTCTCCAAAATATGCTGTCAATATATGCCAATATAGTAACCCTCCTCAGCTCAGCCCTAGCTCTCTCGACTCAGTGGCTGTGTGCTGGCTGTGGTGAGGCCCCCACCAGACCCGGCAAAGCCTGGTTCTGGGTAGCAGAGCTCTACCCAGCTGCTGGTCCACTGCCACAGAAAACTGACATGGCATTTCCCTTTGATTTTTCCCTGTACCACATAGTATTATTCTATAAATAAGTTCAGAATTTACTGGGTGTATGTTTAGCTACATCCACAACAGCTACTTACCAGAGACGTAACGAAGGACCTATATAAAACCTACTAATAGAGAACTAAATGCACCAACAGTACCATATTTTGTACTACTTGAAAATGATAAAAAAAAAAAAAACACCTCTCTGATTTACAGTGATAAATCATAAATAAACAAATGTATACCTGACAATTACAGTGCTGCTGCAAAGGATTTTTTACCTAAGTTCCAAATACATTGATTAACAGGAGCGCATACAACAAGGCAAGACTGTACATTTCAAGTCTACATCCTGCAGAACACAGTCTTAAATATAAGAATGAAATAAAAGATTCTTGAGCAAACTGAAGTCTGTGAACATGTTTTTAATAAATGAGACATAGATAAAAGGAGCTTTTGAGGTAGAAGAATGAAGACAAAAATGCATGAAGAATATATGAAGAAGGAATTTTTTCAGAAATACAGATAGAGAGGGAAAGTAAGATTGAAAACTTATGAGGAAAATGGAAAGAAAACACTGAGTTGAATGTAGAAATAAGTAAAGGTAAAGCTGAAGTAAGAGAGCAAGAAGGATAATAGAAGTTGGAGAGAAAAATGTTTAAATTATTTTGGGTCAGTACAGAAATGATACAATTGTGGTAAAACGATACAGGACTTACAATGAAAAGGAACAGAAAAAGCAATTGTTAGAGGGGGGGAAACTGCAACAGGATAAAACTTTGGCAGCAAGCTCTTATTCTCCACCTTGGAAGGAAGCACATATACCTTCTATGGTAGAATTAAAATTTCAGACATTTAACACATGTAACAGATTTATTTATAAAACACCCTAGAACAGACTATCTGTTTAGGTCTGAATACATTACAACTTCCAGTATTATTTCTGTAGCACACCGAGAAGACATCAAACTTTTCCCTGTATCTGGACCACCAGATTTTCCTATGTAGGAAGGACAGTAAAATACCAATTAAAAAAAAAAAAAAAAAAAACCTTCCACTAACTAGGAAAAAAAAACAAAAAAAAAAAAACAAGACAAAAAATCTACAATTATCCCAGTATTTCAGCAAAAATATGTCTGCTGTTAAAAGTGGAGAGATAGTACTCAGTTGGAGAAGAAGAGCAGCAAACTGTTCAAAATAAATACTCGTCACTGAAGAAAAAAACCACTCAGATTCCAAAATGCTGTATTTCCTTCAACTAGAACACATCTCAAAATAGCAATTCTGGTTATCAAACTGTATTTTTTAGCAGAACAGGTTTCAGTCTGGCATTTCTACTACAGGTATTCAAAAGAACAGAGAGGCTAAAAGGAAAAAGAATTCACACTTATAAATGCCTTCATAGGCTCTGAAAAAACTGTTATCTCATTTAACAACAAGTGTGTGCATACGCACACGTCTGTATGTAAAATTTATGCCAGGGCTATAAGCTGAAGTCATCAATCAAAAATATGGTATGGCCTATGTATCACTGACTCACAGGGAAAGTTGAAAAAAGGATTAATAAAAATTTAAGAAAGCGAAGCTTGTTTAAAGGAACAGTAAGAAATACTATAAAAAAATGAAATATTCTACATTTATTGCATATGGATGTAAGTATGCGAGCACTTTAAAGGAGTAACAGACTTCATTTTCAATTTTATGTATTTCAAAATTTAAACATGTATAAAGGCACGTTCAAATTATCATTAATTTACATGATCACTTTGATATTTTAATTAATTTTATGAAACTACTATAAAATCCAAACAAATAGGAACAGCCAGTGCACAAATAGATACAAATAAATACAGAATACAAAAATAAATGCCAGACATGTAAAAACAAAAAAAAGCATTTTCTTACAGCTGCCTTTAAATACCACAGTTTAGACACAAAATACAAACCAGTCACCACAGATAGCACACATAGAATATCTGCATTATACTCACAAGAAGCTACACTACCATCCCTCTTTAGGATTCTCTTCAGGACTTAACAAATGTTACATTTGCCTTGAGATATATTCAGACCAAAAGAAAAAATGAAAAAAGCTTTTCTATAAAACAAACAAAAAAAAACAAAACCACAAAAACTTGAGGTGGTATGACAGTTTCAGTGATAAAACTGTATACTGAAGACCATTTTTAGAAATAAAAACGCTATATTGAAAAACATTTTTAGAGAAGTATGTGGAGCAAGCAATTTAGCAGCATGCAGGAATTATATCCTGATTGAATATACTGGGATGTGATCCAAACTAATCTAAACGAAAGCAGGTCTGTGTAATAACTTATCTTAACAATCCACAGATGTTAGGCAACCAAACAAATGCTCTGATGAAGGATTACTGTTCTCTAATGTGGCTTCTGGGCCTCCATGCGATGCATCAGTAAAATGAAGGGTGTTAGATTATTTTCCTCTGGACTGTCACGTCAAAAATAGTTTGCTTACTCTTTTCTGGATGGTGAGCTCTGATGCAGCACTATATTAAGTCAATCAAGGCATCTATAGTTTTGTGTTGTTGGTTTTTTTTTTTTTTTGTTATTGGGTTTGTAGCAGGTTTATAGCATCCTCCCATAAATCAACACACACCCGCATATTAAGCTATTTAAGTGAACCGACAAAGGAGTGCTCCTCATCCAAAGAGTTCAAATGCATGGCTCAGGAGAAACGTTCATTTGCACTGCATAGCAAAGGGATCTAGGCTTTACTGCTACACAACAGAAACAACGTGGCACATACAGAACTAAGCAGAGGTGGGTCAACAACTCCCACACAGATTCACATCAAAAACTTTACAGGCTGCGTGATAACATGCTAGAGGGTTTCCATGCTTGCCTTCAAGTGGAATATGGGGTATTTCATTCACAGAAAAAATATTCCCCAAACTTACTCTTACAGGTACTGGTGATCCACAATGAGTAGGAACAGTATTCCTGTACTAACACAACATGAAATTCCAACTTGAAAGAGCCCATAGTAAACAATATATACAACCATGCACACAGAGAAAAAGATAATTTTCAACTATGAAAATAAGAGCACTTCTTTATGATTAAATATTTTAAAACTGTGTTTTAAAGTGAAGAAAAAGGCTTTTTTCATATTCTGATTTGGAGACTTCACTCCAAACATGCACTGGGAGGGTAAGATCATGTTAAAGGGAAACAAACCTTATACCAAATCTGTGAGCCATTTGGTAGGCTAAACTCACACTGAAGTTGGAACAAACTCCCCAAAATCCCAAGCCCAGACATTTGTGAGTATTTACTGTAAGTGCAATCCTTCAACCTTCATGAGTTCAGAAATGGTAAACTCACAACTGCACAAACACTCATGCATCCTGCTTCATCTACACACAAGAAATTAAATATAATTAGCTGTGTTAATATAGCAGGCCACAAGGTGTTCCTTATTTCAAAATATTTTCCCTTATGAAAGATGTCTAGACAATGTCTTTTCTGTTTACTGTTTTTTTTTTTCATGTTTCTTTAGCCACCTTCTTTCTATATATAACTTCTACAAGTTACAAGTTACTTTAAGCAGGTCTAATTAGGCAGACCCTCTTCTCTGCTTAAAACACTATTAACTTCAGCAGAGCTAAGCCACCATCCCACATCACTGCTTTAAAGTCAGAGGGAAGGAATACCATCAGTTTTATCTCATGATACTTTCCATTCATATACTTGAGTTAAATTACAAAACACTTCATTTTTCTCAGGTAACAGAAAAGAAGCAGCAAACAAATCAGTAAGTAGCACCGCATTCAGCTATTACCATATTAAAATGAATTATGTAGTAACACAGTAGCTATAGGGTTGTAACTCCTACACTCCATGAAAATATAAAGAAATGAAGCTGAAACATCTATTTCAATACTCACATTCAAAAGTCCAAAATCTAAATAAGCACGCAACCTTATCTTCGTAATGAAAATGTGCTTGTGAAACCAAGCTTTCATACATTTTTCAAAATTATACAGGCAGCTGATTACCTCTAATGTCTCCCTACCACCAAAAGTGAAATTCTTCTCACCACTCTTCTCACCTTCACTTGCTCTTTTTCCCTATCCCAGTTTGCTCTCCTACTCCCTTGCTTCTGGCTTCATAATACCACATAATCCATTGCATCTTCTTTGACTGTCAGATCAAACCAGCTAAACTTGAAAACATGGTAGAAATTCATCTGTGTTTTGTAGTTGGGTTCATTTTTTGTCACAGCAATCTTTCTCATGGAGGGATATGATGAGCAGTTACATAATGCTGTCAAAAATGGAGGCGAATGGAGGGAAGGGGATGTTTCTCCAATGCAGTAGCTTACTCTCTCTTGGAAAACTACATCTTAAATCATCTCCAATACCAGCACACAAACATTTCTGAGCATTGAAGCGAAATGACACGAAACAATCTCCACTTACAACTAGGACTGATTCAAAGCAAGGTGGCTGCATGCAAACCGCTTCCTAGAGATGATCTCTGGAACACCTCAGCTTAAAAACCACCAAGAAAACTTAACTGATGAGAAAGCGCTAGTGGCAAGAAGACAAACAGTAAGCCAAGTAACCTTCTGTCAGTTTACCAGCTCAGGAGCAGACCCAGACTGTGTTTAATTTGTTAGTACAGAAGTAGCCTAGGAATCCAAGTCTTGCTTTTGCTGCAGCCTGTCCTCTGGAACAAGAGTTCAGAAGGACAGTTAATTCTGTTTCTTGCCTTTCTGAGCAGGGATGGGACTGCTTTGCCCAGACTGATGCTCATCAGACGTAAGGGGCTCAGACATTTCAGGACTGTGATATATCTCCACTTTAGCACTCTCAGTTCTTCTACTCTGCGCAGAGCAGACTTTCTTCATAATTTAGGATTACAGCTAGATATTTTTATCTCAACTTTCCAAGAAAATGAGGCTTATGCTGACAGCTGATTGGTTTCTTCCCCCTTTTCTCCTCACACTCTCCAGCAGCATTTTCCCCAGTAGACAAATGCATTAAATTTTGCACAGGCACAGAAGTTTTCATAAGGTTATATTCTTTTACATTTCAAGAATAAAAGGCAACTTTGTAAACACCCAATACACATCCCAGTGCAATCTTATATCAACATCACAGAATACAGATAGCAATTGCACTTCAAGGTATGCCTAAATGGCAAGAGGATCCACTGTTAACGGGACAAATTGCCATCTTACAATCTGTGCTGCCACTCAGATATTTGACTGACAGCATCCACAATGTATGTTTAAAAGCCCGCCTCGACAGATTTTCCCACATGTACCAGACATAACTATGAAACGCAAAAAAAAAGTGAACTGAGAGGTTAACTTTACAAATCAAAACTCATGTGTACAACTAAGGATTACAGGAAAACTTCAGTGTTTACATGGAAATCTCTACAGGCATGACAGTTAGATCTAAGTTCTCACTCTTGTCAGTGGACATCTAGTCAATATATCTAACAGGATCCAATGAGAACACACTCTCAAGCAGACACAGTGGAATAAAATGAAACGTCATGCTTAATGGTAGGCTTGTCCCACTAGAGATAAGTCAGCACATCCCTCCTGCTGCCATAGAACAACTCAGAGGGCATAAGCCTGCCACAACTATTATAGCACATCTACCAACCATATACGTGTGTCATGTACCATAGGCCATCAAATAGTATCAAATGACTACTTTCAGGTAACTGAACCTTATATGAATCTCAAAAATCACAATCCTGCCATCCTAAGTTTCTAAATCTACAGGTACAAACTGTTTACAGAAAGAAACAGAAAATGTACAGTGGAGCAACAAGCCAGCTAATGAAAGTCCTTTTCATATCAATTTTGTTGATACTGCTGCTATCAATGGTATTACTAGTCATTTTAAGATAAAATTAAAAGAGAATCAACTTTCTTCACATACATTGCTGCCAAAAGCTCTCAGATACAGCTGCCAATCTTTCAGAAAGTTCCTGATAACTTCTACAGAAATTAAACATTTCTGAAATAATCCTGCAGTAAACTGAGTGCTCAAAGTGAAAAATGCAGGCAATTATAAAGTTGCCATATGAAACATCTCTAAAATAGAACATATCCAGGACTCAGTCAGTATCACAATGTACTTGTCTGAGAATGCCTTTGAAGTTCAAGTGAGGAAGGAACTATGTTCACTAGTGGAGAAGTTGGAGTTTTTGTTTTAAAAAATCCACACCATTATAACAGCTTGAAATCATCTTTACCTGCAAATAAATCTGTTAAAATTGTGATTGCACAGCAAGATTAGAGCTTGGACAAATCTGTGAAACCTTGGATCTGAATTTCCTTGCAGCAATAGTTTTGAATTTTTGAACTAAAACGATCCAAAATTTACAAAACTTATGAGTCTGACATAGGAGGCTACTGTACCAGGAGAAGAGAATGGAGGAATGAAGGAAAGTATGACTCACCCTGACTGGCCAAAAATCAAA
The DNA here is from genome assembly GCA_023055505.1 of Callipepla californica brunnescens. Lineage (NCBI taxonomy): Eukaryota > Metazoa > Chordata > Aves > Galliformes > Odontophoridae > Callipepla > Callipepla californica. The sequence goes on along the minus strand of JALIRH010000007.1, from coordinate 23,192,204 downwards.
GGGATTCAGGAAGTTATAAAAGTTTGAACTGACTTCATCTGGTCTTCAGAATTTCATTTTTGGAAACAAAGAATAACACTCAAAAAAGTTAGTGTTAGGCAGTATAGTCATTATTCATCCACAGGTCACAATAAGGGTTATATCACTTCTTTTTTTTTCTGAAAAACAACAATCTAAAACATCACAGTGGTTTGATTTCTCCACAACTCCTGGGGAGGAGAAAAGCTGATTAGTTTTTGAATATTGGAGTGTTCACTCCTTCTGTATTTGTCCATAGTATCTAGTTCCCCTTTGGTATTTTTACTTCTTCTATAACCAAAGAATTTTAAGTACCAATAATAATCACAGCTTCAGTATACTATTAGAATACACTAGAAATCATGATCTCATCAATTATTTTCTGCCTTTTCCTAACCCTCCTAAAAAAGTTTTGCCTAATTACTAGAACATTTGGCTGTCTTCACAAACCACAAAAGTATTCTTATTCACTTCATGGTTTCCATAGATACAGATATACATGGAACACAGAAAAAAAAATGTAAAAATGACAGAATTCCAACAAAATAAGGTAAATGGCATGAAACAGCTTACAGCTAGGACTGGCATCAAATTTCAATTGTCAATCAAAAGGCACAGAGAACTAACCAGAAGCTTTTTACACCATATATTCACTTTTTTTTTTTTTTTTTTACTAACTGTAGTAAAAATACACAAATGCACAAAGCCAGATTGTCCTTAATAGTGCTTGAGCATGTATATATTTTCTGCAGGAGGCTGCACTAAATAATATTATTTATACTTCTACACAAATTTCTATACAGATATTGTTTTATACAAACTGTATTAGAAACAGAGAGGCAAAAGAGAATTTTTGTATAGAATGGAATATAACATGAAAAAATAATTTGGAAATATGTAGATGTAAGGAAATTGAAAGTCAAAATGGAAACATTGGTAAGATGTAGAGTAGGATTCCTGAAGTCAATAAATCTCTTAGAAGGAGCTTGAAAGTGAGTCAACTGATTGAGGCCATAGATAACTTGATGGGGATAAACTCGATCTTTATTTTATATTCTCAAGTTGAAAGAAACTTAAACGTAATATTATTGACTCTATCCTTGGAGAAATTCAAAACCCAACAGTACATGGCCCCAGCAACCTCATCTACTTTGCACTGAAAAAGAATTTGGACTTGAACTTCAGCGTCCCTTTCCAAGACCAACCATTTTGTGATTCTGCAGTAAGTAAAGCACTGAGAAATTTAAACATTGTCTCACTGTGGTTCTGCAATTACATTAACTATTACTATGCTTGCATTACTTCACTACTAGAATGTCTGCCTCTCTTGCCTCAGAACATACATAGATTCCTGCCTTAAAGCAAACAGTGCATAAAATCTGAAAAGTACTGAGCTGGAAAAGCACTGTACTTGTACCAGGGTCAATGCAAAGCCCATTGAAGTGAATAAACTAACTTATTTTCTCCCAGTAGTACGTGACAGTCTATAAACACAGCTACTTTCCTCAGCAATCCAAGAGCTTAAGACTACCATCATCAAATGCTGGTGGAGTGTCTAAGTACTTGAAAGCTTTCAGCATGAGTTAGTGAGAACCACTTTGTCTTACGTTTACTTCATACATATGCATCTCAAGAGATTTCAAAGGTTATGTTTCTTTACTCTGTGTTGAAGGTCTTAACAGCTGAAAATGTTCCCTCTAGATTCAAGAGTCTCTGTCGAAAATCTGCATTAGAGGTTCCCAACCTGTGAAATGCATGCCACTGTTGAGTTACTCAGAAGAACATACTGGCCTTGACAGCCATTATGAGCCACTATGGGAGATCTATTTCAAGCAACTCAGTCTGCAGGGACAATTCAAGGTAAGGAACAACAGACACAGATGAGCAAAATTTACAGAGACTGTTTGGTTCCACAGGAGGAGACAATAGGGCTGAGAGTAACACAGAGCTACACAGACACAACATAAAAACCGAAGAGCTGTGAGGAACGAGAGGATCATTACTGGCTGCGAAAATAGGGATGGAAGGCAACAGGGGAAGGCTGGCAATCCAGGAGAATTCCCAGTGGGAATATCTCATGAGCTAGACAGACAAGCAGAGTGACAATTACATTAGGATAAAGATTTTTACAGATGACAGTAACTAGCTGCCTAGGGAACATAAGGCAGTTTGTGCAGTGCATTCAGATCTGTCAGTTCAAACAAATGCCCAAAAGCATTCCGCTTGAGAAAAGAAACGGCAAATTTTTGACATACAGCAGGATAATTCCACTGTAATGATCTCTGCTGTGCCGCTTGATAGAGGGTTTCTGTAACCACTTGAATTGCCTATCTACATGCTGCCTGGAAGACAATCAAGGTGGATGACCACCAGCTCTACTTACCCAGAACCTCCCCCATGCCCCCCACCAAATCCTATGCTAGGGAGCTCTGGCTGACGACTTTTATTTACAGTTCCCACATCCCCAGTTCGACAAGAGGCCTACAGTAACATCAGAGCCTTACAATGAGGACACAAAACCAGACCTCTAATGTGCATGTAATTCAGTGAAAATAAGGTAAGTTTCCTCCTGCACCAGCAGCTTTATCACCCTTCTTCTAAGACTGAAAGGAAAGAAAGACGTGAAATTCTTCCTGACTGATCTGTCACAGATACTTTTTGATATCACACACAGATAAAATACTAAACACAGCCCAAACAAATCTGGAAATGACTGCTTAAATAAACAAAATTTTTGCAGACAACTACCAGCTTGATCCTTCATGCTTTAACAGCTTTCAAGCAAGTGCATTTTTAGTGAAAGAGTAAAATTCATATTAAATAACCATACTATATTTTTAAATGTCATCATGGTGGAAATATATCTACACAGAACTTGGGGGATGATAAGTATCATATGGTACCTACTTACGAGCATTTTCCACCAGTTAGTACTGCCCAGAAAGGGCTTTGGCACAGCACAAAGTAGACTTACGTCCTCCACAATAAACACATTCATGATTCATAATCTATCTCAGACTCACATTTAAGGCTGTTGCTTTCTTCTTAGAACTAAAAATACTTCAGCTTCATATTTATCTTATGTAGGTAAATGCATCAAATGCTTATATTACAGAAAGTGTATCTTTCCCACTTTTGTTATTACCACTAAAGCTTATCATAAACAAACAGACTTTTTAATGCAACATTCTGCCTAACAAAGATCAGCAAGCTGACCTCCACTTTCGAAATAGCGATCTGACTCTCCAGAGAAACCACAGCATACCATATGAGTTGACTCAACATGAGATTTTATGGCCCTACCGTAAGAATGACAGTTTCGGGTTTTTGGGTTTTTACATTTCATCTTTGTTGATCCTACCTTCTGGGATGTCCATGGTCCTTTCTTTTAATTCTCCCACCTCCTGCTCCAGGTGCAGAGTCTGAGGCTAAGTTGGTTAAGTCTGTGCTATCTGTGCTACCAAGCTCGAGCACAAAGGAATCTCAGTAAATCTGGGATAGAAGATTTGAGGAAGGGGAAGAGAGAGTATCAGTGTTCTACAAGAAATTTGAGTTGATATCTAAGATTTTTTTTTTTTTTTTAATTGGGAAAAGCAATATATTTTTGGCAAGGAAAACTCGATTTTCAGGGTAGTAAAGACTACAGAGTGACTGAGAAAGGGATAAACAACTGTGAGTTTGAACATGGAAGATTAAGAAGACAAGGTTAAGGAAAACGGGGCAGGAAAATGCAATAGGAGATTCGTGCCAGCATATGAATATTGAACATTTTTTAATCAGTCTAAACAATGCACTGTTACAGCCAATTCAGACCATCACAGGTATCAATTTCAAAAGGTTATCGTCCTGAACTTGCAGTACTACTGGAAGATTACATGGGGAAAGAGGAGAGTTTCAGTAAGGTAAGATGATGTGAAACAGTGCAGAGCATTACAGTAATGGTATTTTATTATTTGATGTAGCTAATGTTACGAAAACAGATTCAAAAACTGAGATCAGAACTTTGCTAGATGATCATAGAATCATTCTGATCTTCTGCACTTACCTGTACATTCAGATATCTAATGAAGCTTTGCATTTCCTAAATAAATAAAAGACATATAGCGTAGTGATGACTTAAGGGCACGGGGGGAAAAGCAACAGTCAGTTATATCCTGCCCCTTTAGCATCAGAAATATAGGGATGCATATTGCATGGTGATACAAATATAGGGACAATGAGTCCTTAGTACAAATTTACATATCAGTGAAAACTTTGTGCTCAAATCTATAGTTCAAACATAACTTTACTTCCAACAGAATTAAGCAGCCTTTTCAGCTCGGTAACTAATTAGTGTGTCCCAGGTTTCTGTGCAAATTTAACACCTGGCCAGATCCACATTACATGTTAAATCCTGAGGCACCTGAACTTTATTCCTATAAGGGAAAGAGAATCACTTCGGCAGCCAAAGAGAGAATTTCTTTAGTCCATGCTTTACAGATGGTTGCTTTCCCATAACAACAGCTTCCATAACTGGTGATGCCCAGCTACTATTGCTTAAGGTTGGACCACCTTTCCTGCATACAGATGGTTAGCTATATTTCATGTGCTCAGCACTCAGCTGCATTTGACACGGGTAAACAGTAAACACAACCGCAAGGTAGACAGAAGCAGGAATATTTCTGACCACATAATAAGTCTGAAAATAACCTTCATATATATCATCCTTTTGCTGGATCCAGGCCTTTGCCTGACCATTTATTGAACTGAGAAGATCATTGCGACCAATATATATGATAATGTGAACAGTACCATTCCTTTCAGTTTTGACTCAACAGTATCATGGTCTCAGGAATCTAGCTTTGAACTTTTATTTATTCACATTACATAACATAGCCACCAGAGCTATCCCAGCCAAATGAATCAACTTTAGTTATTTAAACCCAAAACAGATGTAATAGACAGATCAATTTAATCTTCATCCAGTTACAACTTTTATGTAGTTTTTAAAAAAATATTCCAGTAAACTTGCTGTTTCTAAAGCATGTCTTTAATCATTCTCTTGTATTTATTATTATTTTTTAATTAATTTTAACTCCACACTGAATTTCTTAATTGGGTCAGTAGAGTATACATTAATAAAGTCAGCAATGTTCTACTCTAGTTATAACTTTTAGAAGATTATATTAAATCAGCAGTTTATTCCAACTTTAATATAACTGGTTTACTGGAGGCTAGACTATTCTGGTCCTATAGTCGTTAATAGCTTTCACTTCACAATTTCAGCTCTTTATTGTTGTCAGTCAAAAGAATATAGCATAAGAAAGTAAGATTGCGGAGTGAGTTGGCTTAGAAAAAACGAAAATCCAGGAAGACAAGAGCAAATAAGTAGAAAGGACCAAAGTTGAGTGAAGAGAAAAATTACAGAGGCGACAACACAAAGAAGAAAAAAAAATTCAGACAGGCAATAGGGAGAAAATAGGACAAATATGAGGAATTAACAACAGTACTGGAGAAGCAACAAAATGGGGTTGTCTTGTCACATATTAATGGCTATTTCATTTGGAAGAGATAATACATGGGTGTAAAAATCTTATTTCAGAGGAAACTGCCCTTCTTTCTTCAGACCTATCCTGGGATTTTGTTTGATCTCAAGAAGTTTAACACTCCAGGTTTTTGGTGTTTTGGTTTGTTTTTTTTTTTCAGATATATTATTTTTGGCTTTAAGGTCAGGAAGAAGGAAGGTATTTTGGGACCTGGGGTTCTTTCTCTCAAGAAAAATGCTCTTGGGCAAGCTTTATTTTTTATTCAGACAAAATCAGACTGAGACACTAACAAAACTATACCACACACACACTATGACAAACCATGTAACAAATGAGCTACCTAGGATCCAGCACGTAGCTGAAAGCAGTGTCAGATTGAGTGTAATAAACTAATGCTCTAAACAGAAACAAAACACGTCCACTAGCTTTTTTAATAACCATGTGGCATTACTATCTTCTATGTGTAAAATCTCCAGGGTTGGGTGTTGGTGGGGGGTTTTTCCTCTCTTTTTTCCCCTCCTGTCCTGCCTCTTTTAAGGAAGTAAAAACTGTTCTGTTTTCAAACACCAAAAGAACTTCTTTTCATCCCTAAACACATAGGTGGTAAGCCTTATAAGCCTTTATCAATAACAGAAAGTAACATAACTGAAAGATTTAAGGTCTTTGCTGAATGTCAAACTCTGCAAACTCAAACCATGAGTTTTTCTTTGTTATTATAATGGCTGCTTTTCAAAGCAAATCAAAACAGAAACTACTTTTATTTCAGTTTCTAATTCTGCATTCACTTATACTTCAGAAGAGATATTACTTTATTTGGAATTTACTTGAAAAAGCTGGTAAGACTATGCCATGCCACCTGGTCTGCAAGCAGAAGAAAGTTTTCATTTTGAGACATTTCAAACTTTTGCTGTACTTAGTCATCCCAAATAGTTTACAAAAAAGAAGTCTTCAAGTTGCTGTACACTAATCTGATAATAAAAAGGAATAGTAAATTCATTGCACTCGTTTAATTATTACACAGTACAACAGCTAAGGTCCATACAAAGAGTCCTCAGGCAAAGAAGGAAAATAAAATGAATACATACCTTTCAGCTATTGATAAGATAAACTGATAAGAAAGAGTGATTACATATATGCTGATATACAATAAAATAAAATAAAACCAGGAACAGAGAAAAGATGATCAACTCATAAACATCGTAATATCTACACTGATAACTCTGGCAAAGCCAAAGAAAGAGAGTTCCAACTGACCTATAAACTGTTTTAAGTGAAAACACTAAGATGCAAATTGCTACCAAACAAACTGAACCAAGTGAAAGGGTAGACAGTACAGGGTGGGATATGACTTTTGAGAAAACAGCCAGAACATTCAGATTGCAAGCAATGTAAGGTGTACATCAGGAAGTTATTGCCACAATTTAGCATTCCTCAAACAATTGCTTCTGGAAGCAGTTGTCAAAGCAAGTGAATCTCCAAATCTGATCCTTCTGGGACTAAAACAGATGCATGGTATTCTTATGTTGGCTTTAGTTCATCATTTAAGTACTTTGCATCAACTTGGTGCCTACAAAGTGGCTCTTCTGTCAGGTATAAATTGGTAGTGTGGTGCTAAGGGTAGTGTAATTACAAAATACAGAAGTATGTAGCAATAGTGACTCTAAACTTATAATAGCCTAGTTGAGAAATTTGCAGATAACAATAAGAAGTTGAGACTATAATTAAAAATCAAAGCAAGTTAATAGAGATGTTGACCAACTGTATGTATAAAAGATTAAAGGATCATCTCCCTTAATAAAAGGGGAATTTAAACAAAAAAAAAAAAAAAACAACCTTTCAAAAGTACTGTTCCTAAAATATACATGCTTTACAGTAAATACAAGCAGTTATTTCATGCATTAAAGTATGAAATCCAGCAAATTCACTTAAGAGAACAGTAGCTATGTGTATTTATGGTCAAAGAAGAAACTAACTAAGCACTATGTGTTAGCTGATACCCTGCCACTCAGAGTGACAAAAAGAAATGGCTAAGAAAGTGAGAAGATGAAAGTAATCCAGTGGGATTCAACTGCCTGTGCACTGGCATTTAGTTCTACCTGCAGTGCCCCAATATTTCCAAAATACAGGTACAGAGCCATCAGACGTGACACCAGAATTACCCTGATTCACCTACACTGTGGGGAATTACTGGAGTGAAGCTCTGCAGTATCCAAATGAAAGCAGTTGCCAATTTCGGCAAGCAAAGACCCCAGCTGATACAGATCAGACAGCTACAGAAAGATTCAGAGCAGATTAGGCCCCATTCAAAGCACGCAGAATGTCTTTGAGGCAAAATGACTGGATTTAGGGCAGTTAGTATAATGAAAGCATAAACACACTTCACACGTAACGCAGGGGTTTTTATTTGGGACTGATTCCCACTAAGCCTGAAAACAGATGTACTGACCTGGTCTCTCCTGGACCTTCGGCAGCCTCCTCTTCAGTAGTCTGAAGAAGGGACCAAGAACGAAGCTCCTCTAAAGTGTGCAACAAGCTCTACTAAACACTAGCTGCCTCAATAGAAAACCGTATACTTAAGTCTAAAGATCAAAGATGCAATACCTACAATATAGGACATACAGATATGCAAGGATAAAGTCATATATAGAGGCCTTTGTAGAGGCCTTTGGCCAGAAATAAAGAAAAAGCTACAGAAGAGAAAAATGAGACTTATTTGATGCACATATGCGTACACAATAAGAGATCACAACACAAATGTTATATCACATGTTGCAGAGATGCCAACTGCAGTACCACTAACAATATCCCAAGAATATATAAAACATTCCTTTAGTCACAACACAATTATCACATGTTATGTCATCATATGTTTTTGCAAGAAAAAAAGTGCTAGTAATATCTACTCATCTCTACAATGATTATTATGTCCTTCTTAATAATATTTATTTTTTTTTTACCAATGCAATATCCCCAAATCCCTTTCAATAAGCTGAACACAATGATTTTACTATGTAAGACTGATTTTTATGGGCAAATTAATTCTATGTGGACTGCTCCAAAAGTAATGCCTCCTGATTTTTTAATTTATTTTTATTTATTTATTTATTTATTTTTATGTTGGCAGAAGGTGGTACAGAAGTAGTGGATAAACCATCCCACCAATATCCTGTTCCATGTTGTTACTGTGTGACAGATGGCAGCAGAAGGGCAGCCTGACAACATGGTACCTGACATGGAAGTGCGCATGAAGCAAAGCCATGGAAATGAATTCCTTCATGAGGAAAAAATGTCATCCATTGACATTCATCAGTGTTTGCTGAATGTTTATGGTGACCAAACAGTGGATGTGAGCACAGTGAAGCAGTGGGTGGTGCATTTCAGCAGCAGTGACAGCAATGTGAAAGACAAGCCATGTTCTGGAAGGCCATGCACAGCTGTCACACCATGAAATGAAGGGCATTTCAATCAGCTCATCTGTGCATACTGCCAAACAGTGGTGACTGTATTGAAAAGAAGCACTCTGTAGCTGAGAATTTGCTCTATCAAATAGTGTCATTGTGTTCTTTGCACCTGTTGTAGTTTCTATGGAAATAAATAGGAGTTGTTACTTTCAGAGTGACATACATATATGTTGTAATGAACTGTTGATAAAAATAACAATTAATTCCAAAGTAGTCTGTGAACCTGCTGCAAATAAATTAATTGACGCATTTCATTTTGCACACAAATTGAACAGAAAGCAATTAAACCTCAGACTAAGTAACTTGCAGGTCATTAGAAATCTCCATCTAGATTTACAGATTGGTTGGCTTTATCTCCTCCTTACATCAAATGCAGATAACATTTTGTTCAGATTTTCACTTATCTCTTACTAGTCATTAAGTAACCATCAACATGTATTTTATAACATGTTATATAACAGTTTTAGAGTTTATGAATCTTCATGTAAAAAATGAAATGCAAATGGGTCCATATAACAGTAGACCCAAGAACTCTGCATAACCTTGCAAAAAATTTCCCAGTAAGTATTCCTACTATCCTCAAATTCATATAGTACATTTATAAACCTATGTATCTCAGGTTTATCTATGACAAGCTATCACTCACTAATTATAGTACTGAAGATACACAAATGGAAGTATCAATCTGTTAAGTAAAATCATAAAATGCTCCAGAATCCAAAAGGTATAAAAGATACAGAATCATAAATAGGAAGTATCCTTATCTAGGACACAGCATTGCTAAAAATACACTGAATTTTAATCCTGGATGAGGATTAAGGTTATTTATAATAAAAAACAGAAAGAAAGAGCAGGAAAGCACAGATTACATCTAGCTCTCATAATTACTTTGTTCCCTGGAAATTTTTTTTTTTTTTTTTACTATTTGCCAGTTTCACATAATGCATAACAGGTCATTATGTTGTCAAATGTTTCCTTGCAGCAAGATCTCTTTTTAATTAAAATTTCTCTTTGTTTCTGGGATGACAAAATAATGCCAAAAATTAATTTTGCTCATTTTACTTGTATTCAGTTATCAAAATTTCTATAAAATCATTCCTGCACAATCAGTCTTTGCCTGTCTCCATAGCTTGGCTGCATCTCCTCACTTTCTAACCATGCTGAGGCCTCCCTGCATCTTATACTCCCAAACAGCCCCAGCTGGATACACTCAGTCTCCTCACAAACTGAACAATTTTTTCTCCATCCCAGCTGAAGCTGTGCATGACAGAAAACCAAAATAATCTCACCTCATTTGCCAATAAATGGCACTGTGAATGTATGGCCCACATGCACAAACAAGTGAATTTGGAGTATGTTTTTGTGAAGCATTCAGGAAGTTGCTCAATACTGTGAATGGGAAAGGATTCTGACTGCCAGAAGTCCATCTCCTTGATCAACAGCCTTCCTCAGATGTGAGCAATGGCTGAGAAGCATGGCAGCAAGCTGACAAGGCACAAACACGTGTGTTACCAGTGTTTCTCAACGGCAATAAAGGCACTTCTATTTAATTTCTACTTCCAAAGCATTGAACAACAAGGAGTAACTTCAGTGACAAGAATCACTGGACAAATATTCAGTGCGAAAGAGAGCATCAGTTCACCCCATCTTTGCTCAGCTAGAACACGCTGGCTTCCACACTGTACTCTAATTTCAGAGTTGTAAATGCATCTGACAAAATGAATTTATAAAATACATACAAGGTAGATTTCAGAGAAGCTAGATGTGGACAAATTTATGTTACTTCTATCAGTCACAGTTTGCAGTCTATGGTTTAGTCATCTCTTTTACCCTAGAGCACCTGGTTTTATAGCCAAAAGTGATATCTGCACACACTGAGATTTAGTATGGAGAAAAAGATTAACTACATCACAACTGAGACAGCCAAATACTATTTTTATGTATTTAAAAGTATTTTAATACTTCAAATTTTAAAGCAAATGTTATGAACATACTTTCTCCACATCTTTTTTTTTTTTTTTTTTAATTATACTGCATTACCTCCTTAGCTCTGTATTCCATAGCACCAGAAAAATAATGTTGTGTTTATTATGTGCAGTGCATAGTGTTTTAGAAATCTCTGATACCAGCCATTCCCGTGCATGGCTGACAACCAACACATTATTCTATTACAGAAATTAATTTAACAGAAGCATGGTAAATACTTTGCAGAATTCCTTGCAAGGCACACTGTTTGCTTGCAGTGCAATAAGGCAAACAAAATTCAGAAATAATAATGACTGCAAGTCTCATATGGCTATGAAAAAGTAACAGTAATTTTGGGCTATAAGATACCAGAAAGCTAAGAATCTTATTAACTAGATTAGATTTGTCTTGTTATCAAAAGATAATTAAGTCAGAAGTCAGTACACTCAACAGCTAAGCTAAAATGGTGATGACCACCTACAACAGAGGAGATCTGCTGGAATCTATGGAAGTTAACTGGCCCGAAAGAGAGCTGAGTGAGCTGCCAGTATTGCCAAATAACTAAACTCATTATTCTAATGTTTAAAATCATTTATACAGATACCCTGTCAGCAGTTACCCAGCCCTATTCCCAAATGCAACAGTATAAGACATAACTGAAATACTGACTGAATAAGTTTTAAATATTTTAAAAGTCTCAGAATTTATTGAATCTTAATAATGAGTCAGCAGTAACAATTTGTTTTTAAAATGTTCCTATTAGAGGAAATCACCCACTAAAGGAGAAATGCACTATTTAAAATTGCAATTCTACGCATCACTACTATTATAGGTATCTGCAAATCTTTCTGATGGCACAAACACAAGCAAAAAGGCAATGAAACTGTTAACATTTTCAGTCTCACACAATTAATAAACAGATGTAATGAAATGAATAAAGAAAATTGATATCATGCATATGAATGCATCATTTTTGTCTGATTCTTTTGTCTTAATGTTATGAAATTATATGTATTTATAAATATTTTGATAGATTAAGAATGATCAGAATTGTGTCTATTTCATACCAGGCAGCTCCCTTGTAGATTAGATCACACAAAGCTAAGTTCATACTTGATTACTTTCAAAACTGCAGTGCACTCAATGGATAAGGATCAGAATTTATTACAAAGTTATATTTTTTAGTATAGTTTACATTGTTTTAATGCATATGAACAGATCAAACAGGAATAGACTCTTCTCATCATTTCATATTGCGTTTCACTGTTAGTATTTCCTACTTTGTCCTCTTACCTAAAGAACAGCACACACAAGAAATCCCATCTCTCATTTACACAACACCCTTAAGCCATGTTATTGTAAGAGACTTAGAGAAAAGAATCCCTACATGTTTTGTCGATAAGTGAATAAATATATTTCCAAATTGTTGCATTTTTTAATAAAACTATATCTCACATCCCTAATGCTATATTTCCCTAAAACTTTTAAATTTCTTGGATCAAGCAATGCAAGACCACAGTGAACAGTTATTATTACACAGTAATAATAAAAAGGACAAGACCTCTTGGCACACAAAAAGAAATCAAGAAGAAACAAAATCTTATTTGACTTTCAGGGCAAAGAATTCCAAATTCCTATGGAAAAACGTTCAAAAGCAGAGATTCATACTACAACATTTTTTTAATTTTTATTAAGCCTTATATATATATATGTATACATATATATATATGTATGCCTTATATATATATATATGTATTTTTTTTAAAGGTTTTCTTAATCTTTTGCTAGTATTAAATAATGTACATCTGGGAAAACAGTATCAGCCTGGGGCAAAAACAAACAAACAAACAAAAAAAAGAAGCAAGCTCTTTTTTGACTGAAAACACCATGGAAAACACAGGCATTGAATTTTCTTTCCATAAAAATTAGTGGAAATGTAAAAAATGAGTATTGAATTGTCTTGAATGATACACAGATTTCAAAAGACATTAAGATGGTTTATGAGAGCTGTATTCTGCCCTGTAATTCCTGTATATGTACTAGGGTTATGCATATATGTTCATATATATATATATATATATATATATATATATATATATATATATATATATATATATGCAACAATATAGAGAAGTCTACACAATACATGCTCACACATATATTGTGTACACAATACATAAGAAGAGGTGGAATAATTTGTTTTGTAAAGCTTTATTGACTTTTGGGATCTTATCAATATTTCATTTCCTTAACAGAAGCTTTTGCAGTGGGAGGAACGATTACAATCAAAGGTATGACTGACGTTTTCTTAACTAAAAATAAACAGAATATAATTTGCCATACTCTATCTCGAATAAGATAACTTCAAACAAAGGTAGTCAAAATACAAGGCAAAAAAACAAACAAAAAGAAATCATGTTTGGTTTCAACACTGCAGGGAATTGAGAGTGGATTTTGTTATTTTTTAACTTAGGCTCCATTGTACTACATGGAGTTTCCAGCATTGTTACAGTGGTGTCCACGGATCACTCTGTGATTCATCTAGCACGGTAACAGCAAAAACAGCAATAAAAGACCCAGCAACCCTTAATCATAGGTTAAGAAACAAGGTTGCATCAACAAAACTTTTTCTTGGCCATCGGCAGTAGAAAATTAGGCTGCTTAAGGGCTCGGATAACAGGTAAGCAGAGCCTGGGTACAGCAACAAGAAGAGCATATAGTAATTCATTCAAAACTGCATTTAAGCTATAAGAAAAAAAGAACAGCACTTCAGTGACTCTCTTGCAGTCAAAGCACTTATGAAGAACTCTTCAGAGCATGAGCCTGCTTTTTTTTTTTCCCCTCCCAAATACAAGTAAGCAAACTATCATTTTTACTAGATAAACACTGAAAAATAGGGCAACAGTAAGATGAACATGGTTGCTTCAGCAAACTTGGTGAAGGACAAGCTAATTTTAAGGATTTAGATGAAAATAAGTAATATTTTGTTTGACTTCAGTTGACAAAAAAGGAGACAAAAGGAAAGAGCTCTGCATTTTACTTGAAGTAGTATTCCTCAGCTTGGGTTTCCCCCTCTATCCTTATTTTATCTGCAGAAAGCAGAAGTGATTACTGAAAAGCAATGACTCTTCCCTAACACATCTCAAATTTTCACACAATCTCAAACTTTTTTTTTGTAGACAAATTACACTGGCTGACACGGAGACTGAATTTATCCACTATCACTTTCCAATCTACCATGAAATTTTACCTACTTCTGAGGCAACTTTTCTAGTACTACAGCTGTATTAGTCAGAAGTTACATAAATTATCGTTTTAAAGGACATAATTTGGCATAACCAATCCATGAAAGGAAATGTAAAAACATTCCTGACAATCCAGACATTTTGTCCTGACAATATTATCAATTTCTGTTACAACCATCAATACACAGCTGAATTGCATGGCTTATGCATTCAAGTTGTTAAGACTTTAATTAGCAGCCATTATGTAAGCAGCTTTTAAGCATACTTCAAAGGAACTGGATGATAAACACTCTGCAAAAACACCTGACACAATTATAGAAGTGTTCCCAAGTTGTCTGTCTTTCAGAGTGTAATTCACTGACATTATAATAAAATGTACACAGTTTCAGTGTAACCCAGATTTGAAATGTAAATCTCTGGTATTTCACAGCACTGACAATGACCACCACTTTCTGCAATCACATACACTTCAGTCCAGTTGAATTAGTTCTCATGCATCTATCCATAACATATTTTACGTTCAGATTTCCTCTCAGCCATTCTTACATATAAACAGGAGAACAAGTAAGCAAACTGCTCTGCACAATATTTCTGAAAAACAAAGGGAAGCAGTAATAAACCTATTTTTCATCATTTGCTCTGAATTCTTTTCACTATAAATTAGATCAAAAATCACTGTCTTAAGGAAGTCTAGACAATGGTAGATTGGTAGGGATAAGCACATAGCTTAAGCTGAAGCACTGCTCTTCCACTTAATTCTACTGATGTTCTACAAATATCAGTTAGTTCAAAACACCCCCCCTCTCCCCCCAAGAAAAAAAAAGCTTCTAAATTCTCGTTTAAAGAAACTGTATTCACTTATTTAAGGCTACTTTTGTACCATACAATGTGTCTCACTAATAAAGAGAGTTGTACAACCTTACATATCATCTGACTGCAAAGGAAACACACCTTTCTACAAGCAAGTTTTAAGAAAAAGCTTTTATGGGAGTAGTGCAAAGAAGGGGGTCACATTATCGGGTGGTTTTTGCTATACAGTGCTCTGGTACAACTGCAGTAAAGAACAAGCAGCAGCAGCCAGGATCTTGAGGGGCCAGAGCAAAATTAGCAAAGAAATACTAGGCATTTTGTTGCTTCTCCACTGTCCTACTTATACTGATAGATCACATCGGAGAGAAAAGTAAATAAATGCATTAACCCACCAATATTTTGGCAATTAAATTGACAAGCAGTTTATAGAGCAGAAACAGAAGTATCCAGAACCAAAGCACTGACACTCTGTAAGGAACTAACAAATCCTAGAAAGTGATCCATCTAAACAGAAAAGGTCAGTCTGGCCCAGTTTTCACTGAGCACTTCCCTACATTACTTCCTTCCAAAATGCTTACTCATAAAATTATTTTACTAATATTCTGCTTTCTTAAAAAGCACAAATTTTCAGTGCACGGATGGCAAAACAGACTGCCATAGCACAACAACTACTTTTGAATACTAAAGGAAAACACCTGTATTTCTTCAGTACGCCATATAATCACCAAATACTTTTACCGAACTCAGCCACTACTGATATTAGTACTAACACCACTAACATCATTAACACCATGAACATTCTCACGACACAGCTGTATCTAAGCCTGATTTAAACTAGGTAACAGTCCCCCTAACTGACAACATGTCAATTTAATACTGCCTGCAAGCAATCACATGGAGAGATAAGGCAGCACTGGTCAGAAGTATGAAGAGGTAGCCATACTCAAAGGACATGGAAGAGTTAAAAATACATAATTATTAATGCATTTCAACATATTATGATAAGAATCATTGAAAGGTATGTGCCTCATTATTGACTAGGTTGTACCAGTTATTGCCAAGTAATTCTGTAAGTGCACTTCTCATAAGACTAGGTTACCAACTAACTCCCAGCACAAAGGATTAATGCTCTGGGATGCACTTCACTGTTTTAAAGAAGGAGAGAGGGAGAGAATATATTAAGTTCTGCTATACATTTTTTATACAGTCCTTGAAATACACAAAGGATCTTAGCTAAAAAGGACAGCTGCATTAGACCACTTACATATCCTACAGTCAAAAGCAACCAAATCACAAATTCTTTCTTGAACTTACCAGATTCAACCCTTACAATTTTATTTTCTCCCCAATAAATGATTTTCCCAAATCTTTCCTCCAGTGATTGTGAAAATCTCTTTCCAAGCCAAAAGCATTTATGGACAAGTTACATCCACTTGGTCTTATATATTCACTGTCCTTTAGATTAAAGGTTGTTCTTATTTTTTAAAAATTGTATTTCTAGGCATCAACTGCAATTTATCTACCTTTTGTTTCTCTGATCTCTCTAAGTCTTCTTTATGTGATGAATTCCCCATTCGTTGTACCATCCTTCATATGAATGTTCCTCCCACATCTTGAATTATAAGAGATAGGTAACACATAGTACACAACATCAGGAGCTGTCTCATTTGAACTACCAATGGTGGCTTAAAACTCCAGCACTAGGGGAAATACCTGCAAACTAAGACCATGCTTGATTTTTCCTGATAACTCATGCCTCACTGTCCTTTCTAAGCAATGAGCTCCTAACTAGTAGGAAATTAGTATGTTTTAATATTAATATCATCTATAGCATTAAAAATGTCACTTTGGCATTTTCTTGACATGGGGAATCTTGGAGTTCAACACAGCAAAACCTAAACCAAGGCAAGTGTAAACAAGAGTATCTTTAACTGAAATTCAGACAACCTAGAGAAGCCAAGTCTGTCTTCAGCACGTATTTCTTCAGAGCACTTTAGTGTTGTGAAGTCTGTTTTCTGTAATCTAAATGGCACTATTCAAAAACAGACTCCTAAGCTGTCACCCCATCAAAGTCACAGCCTCTAATACATGTGCATACTATCACAGCTCCAACTATGCAGCAAAGCTTTTGTTCCAAACTGAGGCATGAAGGACTTCTCAATCACATAAGAAGGTCACGTGTAGTTCATCTGAACTGCTTTCCAAAAATCTATGTGTTTACACTTTACTGAAGAGCCACTTTCTTCATTTAAGAGCTTTGCTGTTTCTTGTTGCAAGTGCACTATTCTTTTAGTGCACCCCAGTGGATTCATCAATGATGCGCTGCTTCAGTAATAAATCAATAATAAGATGAAACTTCTCACACTATCCTAATCAAATCCTTAGAGAAATAGAATAGGAAAGTCCTGAATTATTTCAGCACTTTCTTCAGAGAACTATACATTAAAAAGCAGAATAAAGGTTTATCGAGTTGTATTTCATAGCCACCAAAACAAGAATTCTGTTCCCATAATACAACTGCTTATGAAGAAAACCAACCAACCAAACAAAAAATAATCATAACAAAAACCCCACTACATTATGCAGGGGCAATAGAATTCAATCTCTCTAGGTGTAACGCAGACATAACTGCAGGTTATAACTGTGCTGTGATGTAAGTTGTGGCACGTAACCAGTTACAATGCAATTAGAGCACGACCACCCTCAAGTCAAAACCAACGGTGAACTGTAATCACTTTACACTCATTCCAGTTGAAGTGTCAGGCTAATTCCCATTACTAAGCATCCAAGTTAAAGTCTGGAATACCCCCTCCCAACCTCCATGCAGGGCTCACACAAGTATTGCCAGCCATTCCTCTGTGTGCGAGAAACAGAGAAAAACTGGGAAATGCATGGGCACTAATGATGAATACATCACTATTTGATCCAGGAAAGCTTTACAGTTTCATGAAATAATAGCTGCATAGTCTCAAAAGACTCACTCCACCTTGCTCACTATATCTATGCACAATTTCAAAAGGATAAGTTATCCTTTGCTTAGGCAAATTACTTTAAATGTAAAAATCAGAAAGATAACTTTAAAAGAATTCCCTGATTTTCTGCTGCAGCCAGAAATGAAACACAAAAAACTATATAAATCAACATAAAGTTACATTTTAATTTTCAATCTCCTGAAGCTGGTGAAAGGACTTTGCATGCAAAAAGTCAAATCGTTAACAAAAGACATTCTTATGAAATAAAAAATTAGTATGTTTTATTATCTCCTCTATTTTTTAAGCTATTAAGAATTCTCAATTTCTAATTAATTTCTTATGTTGTTCTAATGTAAATCAACACCCTTGGGTTTCTTGCTGAGCCACCTTTGAAGGATATGTTCAGCTGAGGGATGGGGAGGGCCTGGTTGTCAGGTTTTCTGCTCTACGCCCCTCCCCTTTTGATCATTTTAAAATTTGGTTGTTTTTTTGTTGTTGTTGTTTATTCTTTTACATTATTATTAAAGTTTCCCAGTTAACTAACAACATCATAATAATAAATGATAAAAAGCATGGATTCTAACCACTTTGTCCTCCTTTGGGAAAGCATCCAAGGAAGCAGAAAAAAAAAAAAAAGAAAGAAGAGAAAAAGAATAAAATAGGCAAGTATTAACAAGCAGATTACAAATAAATGCAACTCTAATAACTCTTACAAAGAGCTAAAAACATAAAACAAACAAAGAAAAAGCTTTAAATAAAATTGTTACACTACTGCATGTGCAGAAAACATGTTTTCCCACCGTAACCCACAGAACCATGAATAAACAAAAAGTTATAAACTTTCTGCTTCCATTTCTGTAACTCAAAACAGTAGGTGAAAAACAACGTATATACAGTTTCCTTCTGAGTAAATATGAACTGCATCATATGTATTTCAATTAACAGTACAACTTATCAAAGTAAACTTTATTTTCACAGACTTGCTCTAGTGATACCACCTGCAGGTGATACAATATAATGCATCCATTTATTTTAAAATATTAATGTATGAAAATTTTTGCCCAACACGCATTAATTTTTCAGAAAAAGAATGTAATGTATTGTAATCACAGGTACATGAGGACTATGGAGAACTTCCAAAATAATGATGCAATAGGTATTTTTCTAAGGGGTTTTTATTTGTTTGTTTTACACCTAATTCCAGATGCCCTTTTCAGTTAAGTTTTAGAGCAAAGAAGGTGAAAAGGCCATAAACTAATTCTACTGTGAACGCATTTATCTGACACAGAACTGATGGCCACTTTTAACTGAATTTGCATTGATGGGAAGAAGAGAAATTTCACCTACAAGAGATCAGCATTTTAAAGCCGTATTTGAAAGTTATCATCTCATGATAGCCAACAAAACCATGCAATGCAGTAAAAGAAGTTGTGTATTTGTGTAACATTCTGTGACACACTGGATAATCAGTCAAAAGCAGTCACTGGGCAGTGGACTTCCAAATACAGATCCTCCCAGTCACATACAGGTGACTGACCAGTACTTCATAAGGATCTGCCCTAACAGGGCATCAGGGGAAATGCTTCCATTTTGTGGGGGAGTTACTGCACCTTACAGGTGAAGATTTACCTCACCTTTCTGAAAGCAGGATACCTGATCCACACTGATCTATAGTTTTACTTCTAAAATAAATTTTAATTACATTTACATAACATTCTCAGTGGTAATGCTTTTTGTCCTAACCAAAAAATGGACTTATATAAATCTATTATGTACATAAAAAGCTCTGTAAAGAAGAAATTTGAACTCAAATGAGTTCAATGAGAACTTCTCAATGGCCTCAGCAAAAGGGTTGTTTTTTCATTCTCCCCAAAACAAGCTTCCTTTGAGCCACCATTCAGTAGAATTATATACTATATATATTTTCTGTTAACTCTGTGAAACGTGAGTATATATAAAATCATTAAATACATTATTCTACTTCTTATACACCTCATAATGTAGTGATGAATAAAATACTTAAATGAAAAGAAGCATGAAAAGCCAAAATTAAGGTGAAGAACCTGAAGCATGAAAACGTTAAGGTCTTTTCTTAAGAATACGCATCAGAAGACTTACATTGTTTGATCGCAGAGAGACACGACCTCCACATCGAGCACAAAACTTGGTCCGGCAATAAGAGCATAAATGGCCACAACCATCTGCAAACTTTGTTTTATGACAGATTCCACATGTTGGAGCATCATCCTTGTGCTCTCCCTGGTAACGGCGGGCTTCTTCCCCTATCTTTCTTACTTGCTCTTTATAGCTTTCAAATTGTTGATGCAACCTCCTGCATAGATGAGAAAAAAGTTTATATAGCAAGAATAGGAGGAAATACTACTACTGCGTTTTTCTTTCTTTCAGTTTATAACTAAACGTAACATTCTTGGCGTGTTCACAATAATACTACACACCATAATCAAATAGACACCCCATTCAGTAAAGGAAAAAATTAATAGACATTCCTGTTAGATTTCCTTCAAAGCTGGTGAGCATATCACTTGACCACAAGCTGATTAAAACATATACAGATGGCACAAAATGCATAGATTTACTTTAAAGCATTTACTCTGTGCAAAATAAAAGCTGGAACATAACTGTCTGTGCAAATCTGCATTGACTTTCAACCAACATTATTTATACAGCAAGTACTATCAAAATCAAAATAAAGAGAGAAATTCAATATTCATTTACAGCATTATGTTTCTATTTTCAAAATGAAAATTACTAGCATGTGTAACTTAAAGATTCCAATGATCATATTATAGTCACACCAGCACTAGAAGAATCTGAAAACTGTTTTCAAAATCAAATCAGAACATTAAAAAAAAAGCAGTGTTCCCTGGTTAGTGTTAATTACAGAGATTTCTGATATCAAGGTTTGCTCTCCTTTATTACAAAGATTCCTTTCAACTTGGCCACAAGTAGAAAGATTTTTAAGATGAAGCAGGATGTTCAAAGGAGTAGCACTTCTCTTCCACCTGCCCCACATAACAAACAGAATGAATAATATAATGGTTTGGGTTGGAAGGGACATTTAACGTCATCTAGTTCAAACCCCCTGCTATAGGCAGGGACACCTCTCTCTAGACCAGGTTGCTCAGAGACCCATCCAGCCTGGCCTTGAATGCTTTCAGGGAGGGGGCATTCACAGCCTCACTGGGCAACCTGTTCCAGTATCTCACCACTCTCACAGTAAAGAATTTCTTCCTAATATCTAGTCTAAGTCTATCCACTTAGTTTAAAGCCATTTCCCCTCATCCTGACACTATTTGCCCTTCTAAAAAGCCCCTCTCCACCCTTCCTGTAGGCCCCCTTCAAGTAGTGAAAGGCTGCTACAAGGTCTCTCTGGAGCCTTCTCTTCTCCAGGCTAAAGAGCCCCAGCTCTCTCAGCCTGTCCCATCCAGGAGGTGCTCCAGCTCCCAGATCATTGTCGTGGCCCTCTTCTGGACCCACTGACAGCTTGCCAAGCAACTTGCTCAACTGTCTTGCTACCTGAAAGACTCAACTTCTAAGTTTACTGAAGCAAGCACATTCATGCTTCCATCCTTGCTTCCCCTTCTGCAATTCAAGCATAATAATATAAGTAGCAATAAAAGTTATCATATCATTATGGTATGAAGACCTATGTTACAGTTACATAATATTATCTCTGATGAAAATTTCTTCTCCTACTGGTTTCTGTAGAATGATGACAGCAATGATGAGGCTTTGGTAGGGAACCAGCTAAAGGCTGAGGACCAAGGGTAGTCCAGCAGCTCTCCTTCTCCTGGCAGCAAGTTATTGTTGCTTCTTGTGACATTCACTAGGTCCCTCCTATTCCACAGACCTAAGCCAACAGAAAATAAACTTTCCTAAAACAACTACAACATAATAAAACCTCCTTGCTTAGCTTCCTGAATCACTCCCCAGCTAGCAGGCCACTGGGGACCTTCGGGGGATTGAGACCATGGGCTCCTAATGTCAGAACCGAAAATGACAAGGGAGAGAAGCACCATTTATTTTTTTTTCCTCTCTTTCAGAAACAAGCGGTTATATCAGCTTAGCAGCCATGTGAAACCTCACCCTGGTGCTTATATAAGAGTATCATATTTCAGCTCATTTAAATACCTTACAATTTACAAAATCATATCAGAAAGAAAATTTTCCGGAGGTGCCCCAGGAGAACACCGCCACTCCTGACCTTTATTTTCATTACCTTGAGCAAAGACTTCAAGCAGAACCAAGTGCGTGAGTACAGTAAGGCACGTACACAATTAGGGCTTTTCATCATGCTGTATGGCACCTACAGACTCTCTGCCCACCTTTTCAGGTGTTGCTTTATATCTCCATCTCCACAGATAACATTAAAAAGTGTGAACAATTAATAGATTATTAATAGATACAGGGATTCTTAAGTTTAATAAATGGTACATGTAGGTGTGCTGTCTACAGAGATCTTGATAACTCTGCCACTTGCTTTGAACTACTTACTCTCTTAATTAGCACAGAGACTGACAGCATTTAACCAGTGCATTACTAGTGGGAGAATACTCTTTCACTACAGGATTATTTTATCAATAGGGTAATCTTTTGACTTTTAAAGAAATACGTAATCAGTGTTATTTACATATAACAATGTCTTGGTGAAGTGGATATTTTGATTTTATGATGACATTCATACTTAGAAAACATCAGAAATCACAGTAAAATATACATTCAATTTGTATATGAATATCACTGCCTGTACCGATTTTCACACTCAAGAAAAATAATCTTATATGGACACACTCTACTGATGCAGCAATAGTTAAAAGAGCTAAGAATCCAAATACGTTATTCTCCCTCAGTACAAAGATGATGTATTACACTTAGTACTTTATGCTAATGAAAAACTTGGCAGGAGTAGCAAAGGGATTTTTTGTCTTATTTTTATTTCTTACTAGCCTCCTTAAAAAAACCTTTGCAGTGATGAGTAAGATGAGGAAAGTAGGTCAATAGAATTAGGAAAAATACTGGAGAAACTTAATACTTTTGGCCACATTATTGGATTACACGTATGATTTAACTTATTTTACACTGCTGATCACTTAGAATGCATAAAAACAAATGAAAACATTCTGGAATCACTAGCATAACCAGCTTAAGGAATATATTTAAATAATGGGGGTCTGTAATTAAATTTCTCTTTATATAAAAATACATTCTTGAAAAGTAGAACCATGGAAACTAAATTCTGTTCTCTTCCACTACAGCAAGATTTAAAGCCCTGATTTTTAATTTGGAAAGGGAAAAGAACAGAAAGCAGTGTACCCATTCCTGCTCTTTTCCAATTACACAGCATACGTCTGATTTTTTGTCAATCTTGTTTAAAGCTTAAAAAGCACAGTAATGTAATGTTTTACTCTTCTCTGTGCACCAAGGGGTAGATGAAATTGCTAGCAACTAAGCAAAATTGAACAGAGAAATTTATTTCTAAATAAGTATTGCTTACAAATTTCTTACTTTCTGCAACACTGTATAACCATCCTTTTTATATATAGGGTTTCAAAAACACCTGCTTATCTTCCACATACATGCTCTGTATTAACTGGAAAAATCCGAATATTTTCTCTACAACAGGAAGGCAACTGAAGACAACGGCTGCAAATTTCAGGAACCAACACACAAGGTTCTATGAATGCTATTGGCTGATGTTGGAGATGAAGAGGCCATCAGAGATGTGCTTTACTCTTCAAGCTTTCAGGTCATTAATTCAGGCTATGAACAGAGACACAGTGCTATGAGACTTCCAGGCCTCCAACTACGCTTAATTTAAACAGAGCTGTGTAAATAACTGCTTCTCTGCTACTGTGCTTGGTGAGTGAGCTGTAGGGGAAATCAAAGGAATTTTGTTCATCAACATCTGTTATTTTTCCAGAGGCAAGGGCTAAAATACAGTTGGATGTTTTTCAAGGGTGCTCCATAAGTTTTAATGCTCATTTTCACCAGATGCAAAAAAAAACTTGTCTATTAAATATTCCTTAATGTAACCAAACACCTAAATATTAGGTTAGAGACTTAACAACAGTACATAAAGTAGTTGCATGAGTTCCTCAAGCATTAAATACCTATTCATTACTTCCTGACAAGACAAACAACTAGGCCATGATATAAGAGGAATACATGCATGTGTTTGTACTACTTTTCATCATGCAATCCAAAACATAGATAGTTCTACTACTGAGGTCCATAGTACAGCCAAAAAGGGGAGGTCTCCCCTCCTCCCAGACAGCCTTCGAAGAGAGAGGAAGAACAGAAAAAACAATATTGGAAACCATTGCAGTAAACACTGATGACTGAAAATACATACGAATTTATATGAAGAAAATCCACATAAATTTTCCTTTTTAACAAAAATGAAACACATTCACAACATTAAAATCCCGATTCAGTTACCTTCTATAATATATACCATATCAAAGACAGTCAAATTCAGTATTCATTTTTATGGTATTTCACATTCACAGAGGTGGTATGCATGAATGCAGTCAAAAAGATTGGTGTGTAATTTGGGGCACATCAGATCTCATACAACTGAAAAATATCTTCTGTTGCTAAAATTCTAGTGGAGAGATTTGCTGAGGCATATCCTAGTACCTTGGCCATTTCTGGACTTGTAAGCATCACCCTTGAAACCTTAGCACAACTACACGAACAGCTGACACCACCAATGATAATGCATGACAAGAGTCAACTGATATTTTTATGCCTACAGACTTAAACTACTTTTACAGTATGATCATAAACTTACATTTAGGTTTTCCTTTTTCTCTTTCCAAGAGAATTCGGTCATGTTTCACATATGTACATTATCATTTGAAATGCAATATCTCACACTGACATAAGAAATGGTTGAAAAAATACCAGTAGACAGTTCTGCAGAGCTTCACTCGTGTATTTACAGGCTACTAAAAAACAGAAGCCTTAAATGACATTCGTTGGACACGTTTATATGATTGGTAGGCCAGACAACAGATACAGAGATACAATCTACAGTATTTACTGAGCAGAAGGCGGCATGTCAAAGCACACAGAAGTTATCATTTATGGTGGGTTTTTTTGAGCTGGCCCGAGGTGTACACTTACACTGCTGTCACCATCTCCACTAAGTGCATCTTAAAATTATTATCCAAGAATTTCATTTTGATTAGCAGAATGTTATGATTTCTTAGCTCTTCTACTCTTAAATTCCTGCAGTATTTGAAATATGTGCACATCAACACTGAAGATTAACAAGTGAAAAAATGATCTACATGTGTGTACATATGCTTTCTTTGCACAGATTTTTTAAAAAATGCCAAGATTTGGGTCACCTGTATGCACAGCTACATCTGAAATTATATTTTAATGTAGTATGAAATCATGTTTCACTTTCTGAAAAATCCAACAGAGGGCACTAAAGACTGCGTTTTCAATCCCTCTGTTTATCTCCAATGACTGATTCTTATAATCTTTTGATGTAACTTTATAAAAATGCTACTCTTTCTTGTGTGCTCTTGTTAGAAGAAGCAGTGCTGCCTTCTAGGCGACATAGCTTAAGAAACTGTAAGTGGCTACAGCACAAATGAAAAAAGAGCTTAACAAAAAGCAGTATTTTCCCCTGTTCACCATGCATACTTGTGTTCACCCGTACACACTCAGAAGCACAACAGAATTTTTTTTTACAGGACATCCATGAGACTTTAAGAAAGTTCTGTTCTTAGCATCCGTTTTTAAGACAAATAAAATATTTCATGAGCGCAAACTCAGGTTTTACACACTAACAAAAGACTAGTTCTTCATTAGCATGCTAGTCTGATTACTTAAAAAAAAAAAATTACACAAAATACTAGGAGTTCTAGCACTTCTGGTTATTTAATATGCCCATGAAGGCAACTGCTAGAGCTAAACACCTGCAGGCAGATGTGTCAAAGGGTGATCTGAAAACCACTGCTCAGCAGCTCAAGGAACTCTGGGATTACCACAGTGTCACTGGGCTCTCACTGCTGTGCTGCTGTGCCTGTGCTGCAGGTCCTCATTTCCGATGCCCACCTCATACAGACGTTCCCAGAGTGAGCAGCAAGGCATCAAGCTTTTCCCTTAAGCACCAGCAGCATCTGAACTAGGAATAGCTGTCAGCCTGTGATGGCTTCAGGGAATATACAGTTTAAACAACAAAGACAAGACAGGCAACCATAGCAAGATGCTATATATTGTAATGTCTGAATAACGGGAAATGGGTATATAATAACAGGTAGTACAGGATGAATCTGGGATGTTGACTAGAAGAACAGCTTACGTTCAGTAAAGAAATCTACATAAATCTTGTGGTTACATCATATATCGCCACATCACATATAGATCTGTTACTAAAATTTATACCCTTACATTATCTGCACAAGTAGGACAGATTTAGGATGAACATTAAATTCCTGATTCTAACTTCTCCAGTTCCTCAGTGACTGAGCAAAATGAATGCATCAGCATACTGAAGTCCAGGTGTTTTGCATGTTTAAGGTGTGTGCTGCTTTTTAGCATGGTTTGTATCTATTTTGGTTGTTTTATGAAGATCAAAAACTGTTAAAGGCATTCATACTGCAAAATATTGTACTGTGACTTTGGATTTTTTCTCAATATTCCTTAAAGTCGTTAATTCTGGACTTCTTTTATTCTGTGCAAAGTGTCATTTTCAGAGCAGAGTATAGTATTTGACTAGAAACAAAAACTTGTCAAAAGAAAGCAACATGTGAATGGATGTGAGTAAATTGTGAAACAGGTAAGAACCTAATCAATCACTTCATCTGAGAGTAAAAATAGGCCTTATTTGGATAAATGTAATATAAGCACTACCTCCTGCTTCTAGCCCCTTTGCCATTACCTACTATCAAACCCTACACTTCTGTGACTTCACTTACCACCTTCTCTCCTTCCCTACTTTCATTTCTCATAGATTTCATCTCTCTCATACATTTTTCTTACACATTTTGCATATCTCAATAATTATTATATACTGTATATATTACGTTACGCTATATATCCTTTAACAAAATACTTTTCCTCAAGATTCTGCATAGCCTGAAATCTTCAGTCTCTTCTGCTCATACAACAAACTCTGTTTCAACTCAACTGTTCTTTCAACTTGATCTTCACCTTCCACCAGTGATATTTTTCCACCAGCAATCACCTTGAATCCTGTTAGGCATCAGTCCTTCCACCTCTACACCCTGCCATCTCTTCTGCCTTCCTGTTTTGTTGGTTCAAACACAAGTTTGGCCATGCTTGTAACTCACAGGTCTGTCTCTCTAACTCGTGCTTGTTCTGTCCAATCTCTGTCTGACTTTTGGTTCCTCTGTGGATGGCCTGTATGTCAAACTCCATTAACTGAAACAGGGATTTCAGTTAACTTCACCACCATCTCCTTCCTGCCTGCTTCCTTCCTTGTGTTACACTACATCAGACCTATTGAGCCCTTTACTTTAAAATGCTGTATAGGTCCCACGGATTACTTTTGAATTTTTATTTAAAGTTCAGCTAATTTTGTCTCCATTCAGATTAAATATTCAGCTACCACCACCTCATCTGTCAATTCCTTTTTTCATCAGTACAAGCCTCTTCTCATGACAGACTAAGGACAATACTGCAACAAATACGGTTTTATTTTACCTCATTCTTTCCACACTTCCAAAGAACCTTCTTTTCTATTGCATAAAATATGAATGGCTTATCTTCACCTTCAAAGACTTTCACAACCTATTTCCACATTACCTATCATTTTTTATCCAGTACTGATAGCTCAGCTGACGCTTTCCCCCATCTAAACTTTCAAGCAAGAATCTTCATTGGTTTCCCCCTTGTTCCCCTAACTTGGAAGTTTTAACATCAAAACCATCCCACCTTCCTCTACATAGGTCTCGTAGCCTTCAAAGATCTTGATAAAAAATTAGGTTACTGGTATGTTAAAACTTTCACTTACCAGGCCAGGCAATACAGATGTCCCTGCCTGCTCATACTGTTTTGTTATCTGCCTCTTACCATGGGCTGCACCTGGAAAAGACTGTTGTTTTTCTATTTCCATAAAGGCCTCACTTAGGAAAATTATAGTCCATGATAAGCACTTCCAGGCAAATACAGTAATATGATCCCCCACCATTATTCAGAAATCCACAACTTTAGTTTTTGTATTTTTTTTTAATCACTTTGTGATCCCTTTTGTTTCCGAGCCTTCAGGTAATATGCCTACACTTCTCTCCACATCCACAATGGGCAAAATGTTTTCAACAGTATTTTCCTATGCGCACAAAATCCTAAGAACCAAGAGCAATGTACTCAAAAAGCATTTCACTATGACTTCAGACCTGATCAAGAGAAATGTTTTGCTCAGAGACCGCATACTGGTGTTCAAACTTAGAGTTGGAAATAAGAGCTGTACACAGCTAACAAGTCATGTTATATCTTAATTCCAGTTACCTCACATAATCTCTTATCACTGTAAGCAATAGCAGGACCATAACAGGACCATAACGGCTAAAACAAGAATGTCTCACCAAGCTCCCCTCCCTATCACGTCAGAACATAGACTCCTTGGCAAAGCAACGTGGGCTGTGGCTGCCTCCACAGAGCAGGTGGCTTTATCATTGGAGCTTTTTCACCAGCAGCAAACTCACACAGCAACTTTCAAACTAAAACTTTACCAAGTGTATAAAAGATACAAGTTTATAAAAGATAGCCTTAAATAACTAGTATAAAATATCACTTTACAGCTTCCTGGAAGCTTCCTAATGTAGGTTACTGGAAAACTTTATTTTTATAAACCCCGATTTGTTTTTTAAAAATAATCTCAGCCCACAAGCAGGCTTCCTCCTTACACAACTGAGTCAGAAATGTGCAACATCTACAGAAAGGAGTTTTCATTCTGGCTTCCCACAGTTCCCCCCAAATGACCGTACCCTTGCTGAGATATACGAGAGAAACGCACTAACCAAGCAAACAACACTCAACAGTCTTAAAACAGATATTGGTGAGGAATTAAGAATGAAACCATGTAAGTCTTGTATTAAAAAGCACTCGTATGCTAAGATATTAGTAAAGAAGAAATCAATGCCCTTCTGTTAAAAAAAAAAAAACAGTTACTTATTATCCTTTCTTGGTTTAAAAACATACAAGCTTATATCTCATGGCTTTTATACAAAATAATTTAAATCAACTTTTTTTTTTTAAATTGAATTAATGCTTTATGTTGAGATTTCATAACAGTACAAAAAAGAGTTCTGTTGCTAAAAAGATGTTCTATTTTTCTCACATGGCTACTTCCACTAACTGAAACAAGAATGCAACTCCTATGCTTAATGATGACTTCTGGTTCAAAACTCACGGTCTCATTCTTCATTAAAGGTGACTCAGTAGCATGAGAAAAGTTTGGGACTTTTTTGAAGAGAAAATTAAGTCTCCACAGGAAAGAAGCAGTTGCAGAAGTCCACTAGTTTCGACAGATCATGAGACCAGGTTTCACACAAAGCTCCTCAAGTCCTTCACAAGTCCTCCTTAAGACTTAAAAATGTCAGTCAGTTAAAGTAACAGGAATATGATGGGGAGCTGCAAATGCTGGCAAGGAGCTGCCCACTCCATCTCCTACAGGCAGGAAAATGCTACAGTTTCAGTGATCTATCAATTGCTTAGTATTATCCAAGTAAAATCCGTAATTAAATGGAGAATGAATAATAACACTCTCCATATTCACTGACACAAGGTAAACTTACCTTGCTTGATATAATAAGAAGTCTCACCAAATTAGTGAGTTTGCACCTAGTTCTATACACCAACATATTACCCATAGGCATTCCCAACTAAGCACTCTAGAAACAGCACACTGTAAACACAGCAAGCAACATCCATAGTCCTCTTGCCTCATGTGGGAACATCAAATTCAACAAAACCTTCTTTCGTGAAATGACAAGTCCTGGTACAACACACATCATCCTTGGTCTCCTGAATCAGAGTCAAACACGAGTCTAAAAAGCAGACAGCCTTTGCACCTTAGGGCTGACTCAGTACTGCACTGCAGAAAACATGCTGTATTTGCTAAATGTTCAACCCCTGTACTTTTTTTTATGATCCTATTTTAACTGTAGTGCCTGCCCTTCCAGCAATTACTTGAACTTCACTTACTCATCATCGGTCCCAAGGGTCAGGCTTCTCTCTCATCTCACTACTGCAGGCTTCTAAAGCTGGAAGACTCCTGTGCCCTAAACACAGTCAATTCAGTGCTTTGCTAGAACAACACAACAAATATAAAAAGGTCCATGCAACGGTATCATGCAGAGGACGTATCTATCTGCTCACTTGTCTTGTACTTTTACACTTCCATGGCAGACCTGAAAGGCTGCTGCTGGTACTCCACTCATAAATAGGACCTAAAGAAAACGCGCTCAACAAGGTGGAGCTAAATACCACCACGAAGCTGTGAAACTTCTAGAAATTTCCTTTAAGTTTCATCAAGATGCAGGAAGAAACAAGTTATTCACTTTCCCAGCCAAATCAACCCCTCTGGATTTTCTCTTGGCAACATGTTCAAACACTGTTAGTAAAGTAAGTGGCACATCAACATGCTTGAGAATTGGAAGTAGGCAATGATCTATAATGCAGAGAATGAGTACAAAATCACTCTGTGGGGAAAGAACGAATGAATATACCAACAGAATACGACTAGTTTAAAAATATATCACAAACTACTACCTAATCCTGAGTGGGTTTTAGCTTTACTTTTTATTATTGATCTGTCAGCTAAAAAGCATCTCTACTTTTATAACGTGCAATAAAAAGTGGAATATTTTAGGAACTAGATTCATATTTTCCCTTATCAACTACACAGTATCTTTTGTTTTCCTCGTTTACCTAGATATTGTTAATCTTAGGACCATGCTCTCTTCCACATTTTGTAAAAAAGATATGCAAAACACTTCTGAATGAGTCAACCTGTGTCAGCAGGTGATTGCAAAGCACTCCCTTAATGCCGCTCCGTCCCTGACAGAACATGCTGGTGTTTGGGGGCTGTAGTCTCTAGGCCCCACAGGAAATTGTTCCCGTAAAATCAAGTTTTCTGAAGCGTCTAGGCAGATAACATCCCTTGAAATACATTAAGTCAATGCATAAGGAACCATTCATTTTCTCTTCAAAAACACTAGCTGCATTTTGTTAAGTAATATGAACATAATTTATTTAAGTTAAACTTCAATGAAATCACATTTTTGCGAATAAACAAAACCTAATCTCTTTTCAGAGTGAAGAAAAGGAGAAGTCATAAATAAAGAAATGGTTTTCTCTTCAATTTACTGGTTTAATTTATTGAATCACACAATATGCTAATGCACATACTTTTTTCTAAGGATGGTTATCACATGGTAACCAACCAGCCATAACATGGAAAATATCTGCAAATAATGTGAAACAAAGCACAAGAAGGCTGAAGGAAACTGGTGGGGGGATGGAAGGAGGGAGTTTACAACAGAAGCACTAAGGAACGAAGTACTGTATTTAAAACAAAACGTAGAAGAGAACCATATATATTCAATTGAACAATACTATAATTACTGATGTAGAATTATAGAAACATTTGTGTTGGAATGGACTCTTAAATGCCATCTAGTCCAACTCGCCTACAACAAATAGGGACACCTACAGTTTTATCAGGCTGCTCGGAGCCCTGGCAGCCCTAACTTGCATGTCTTTAGGGACGGGACATCC
Organism: Callipepla californica brunnescens; assembly: GCA_023055505.1. Taxonomy (NCBI): domain Eukaryota; kingdom Metazoa; phylum Chordata; class Aves; order Galliformes; family Odontophoridae; genus Callipepla; species Callipepla californica. The sequence continues at coordinate 23,160,426 of JALIRH010000007.1, read as the reverse complement.
GTCACCTCTCTGGATTAATCACACAGCACAGGAAGAATTTGTCCTGGTCAACCAAGCTACCTGTAGCAAAGACACTTCAGCTCCATACAGACCAAGAACCACACATAAGGTGGGACCATACAAACTCTCAGTGATCTGTTTCCATTTACAGTCAGCTTACTCTACAGAGACTTACAGTTCCTGGCTCTTAGGTTGGTCTGGAAAACCACACACACAGCAATATTCAGGAAAACCAACAAAAGACAATGACTGAGTTACAGAGCTTTGGGATGGGTACACAAAAGACAATCACTGTTGTCCCATCAGGAAGCCATGGGAAATGAATTTGTGAGCACCTGTGCCAAAATTTTAAGCTTAAAAGTACCTGGCAAAACAAGATTTTTGCATCTTAAAATACAGCTCTCCTCCGAATGAAAAACTCATTGTTCCTAATACCTCAGAAGCTCTCACAGGCTCTTCCACCTCCAAATCAGCGTTTACAATTGTTTTCATGCTATCTGTTCCCCTGCTCCCCAAATTTAATTGTACATTAATTACATGACAGGCAAAGATGTGTGGGTTTTGTCTTTTTTTTTTTTTTTTTGTCAATATCGCAAGATGGTTGGTTAAAACAGCATCAGTCAGCACTTAAAAATCATAATGGATTTTGTTCCTCACACCACTTTTACAAATAGCACAAACATATAGGCCCTGCTATGCCTTGAGAACATTGCTTTTGTTACAGTCACACAGTGGGAAAAGATGCTTAAACACACTGCAGCCTGTTGCTAACACTGCAAAGCACATGAGCAAAAAAAGCATCCTCAAAGCTGCGGTATGTCATTTCAGGCAGCTGGCACCTGTGACAAAGTTTGGAAAGTTGGGAGGAGTACATACTGGTTGAACATAACAGGATATTGCTTTGGAGCAATGCTTATTAAAACAGCTTTTTGAAACAGCCCTTCTCACACATATACTTGAAAAAAAAAATCTGATTATTTTTGGCATCCAGTGTGTTAAACAGATGATAGGTATCAGATGGCATTACGGGGTGAGCAGCAAAAATATGACAAAGCACAGTGGTCTGTAAACAGAGCAAAGCAACTGAAATTCTAACTACCATATGGTGGTAGCAACCAGGACACGTGCAAAACAGGAAAAGATCTCACAGTGAGGGGTGTGACAGAACCCAGCAAGATGCAGAACAGAAAAAAAAATGACAATAGGGCTGCAAGCACAACAGTGATAACATTTCAAATTAATTATATTCAACTGAGTCCCTGTGTGTACAGTATGTCTTCTACCTAAAAATAATTTAAACAGCCTCGCCGAGAGCATCTCTAATTTATCATCATGTTCAGCTTCTTTTATAATATCCATATTACAAAGAACAAAAAAGGCTTGCACATCTATTTTAAATATACCATCGATGTGCTTGAACACAAGATAATGATTAAGCTTGTCTCCAGCATTATTTAATTCCCTTCATTCTTCAGGATGCCAAAGTAAACACAAATGAAAAGCATATGGCAATTTAGTGAATTAGAAAATGAGAACATTACTGGTTTTATTTTATGCTTTAAGCACAGCACATAGCAAAATTAAAAATTTCAAGGCTTTTTATCTTTGCAATTTATTTTATTTCCTATCTGAAATGTAGTCTTGACTGAAGGTAAATGTTCTTCTCAAGAATACTATTCAAGAAAGAAAACTAAGTGCGCTCTTTCTACATTTTTATTACCTACTTTTTCCCCCAAACATCACTGATGATAACTGTTCTAAGAAAATTGTCTTGAGCTTGAAGTTACTCTCAATGGGAAAATGAAGCCTCTAATATGGTGAGAATCCTTCCCTCAATGCTGAGAAGATGCAAGTTAAGAGTTAAATTAGTGTTAAGAAAAGAATTTTATTTTATTTCACAAAGCTCTCATATCTGATGAAACCATTGAATAAAAAGATATGAGGCCAAACTGAAAATAAACCATTGTTTTTAATCTAAACCTCTAGAACAAGTCCATATTAAAAAACAAATAAAAAAAAAAAAAAAGAAAAAAAAGAAATGACATCTAATTTGGGATCTTTACGTTCTTTCCTGCTATCTATTTTGACTAACTATTCAGCTTAGTATGAGGGCTGCTCCAAAGGTAATGCCTCCTATTTTACTATGTTGGCCATAATGTTAGAGGCAGATGTTTGTGGTACGGCAGTAGAGGTTGGATCTTCCTGCCTTTATTCTGTTCCATGTTGTTTCTGTGGGACAGATGGAAGCAGAGGGGCAGTCTGACAAAATAGTGTCAGACATGGAAGTGCAGATGAAGCAAAGGTGTGGAACTGAATTCCTCCACGTGGAAAAAATGGCAAACACTGACATTCATCTATGCTTGCTAAGCACTTATGAAGACCAAACAGTGGATGTGAGCACAGTGAGGCAGCGAGTGGTGCATTTCAGCAGTGTTGACAACAAAATGAAAGTCAAGCCACACTGTGGATAGCCATGAAGATTTCTGTTAAGTGCAGCATGAAGGCTCTCCTTCATCAGTGGCAAAAATGAACAGCTAATAATGGTGACTATGTTGAAAAACAGCGTTTTGTATCTGATAGCTTTCTCTATTGAATAGTGTTATTATGCTCTTTGTATCTCTTGTAGTTTTTTGTGGAAATAAATAGGACATTATTTTCAGAACGACCTACATTTCTTGGTCCAAGCTATTCCCAAAAGTCAGCCCCATACACAAATTTAGTCCACAAAGTTTAGTACTAGTAATTCACTCACATGTAAAAACACATTCAAAAATGATACTATGGACAGAACATGCAAAGGACACAGTGAGAAAGGCTTCACTGACAATGTGCTCATTAATCACATCTAGCAGAGTCACTGGCTCTCTCTCCTGCATAGTCATAGATGTGATTTTAAGGGAAGGAAAGCTTCTGCCAACCCATGTGCCATTTAAGTCCTGACAGAAAAACCCTAGGGCTCATTTTAAACCACTAATATCTTAAATATCACAAATGCATGTCCTTTGGGAAACACCGAACGAAGCCTACTAAGCTTATAATTCTGCATTCTACTCTAAAATCTCATAAATGTGGCAAAGAGATGTTTTTCAAAATGTTTTCCTTGGTGTTGTGCTGCTATTCTGTAGTGGCTCTCAGCTGCCCTTTAACCAACATGCAACTCACAAAGCCTCTGGTTTCCCACACCTTTCCAAGTGCCACAGGAATCCGTAGACATGGAGCAGTCACATGCAGTGAGGTCAGCCCTAACGAAATTTGGCCCTGAGCCTCCAGGTACAAAACTTGGTGCTCCAGCATAGCTATGTCTGGGCAAAAAGCACGGATCATTTTCCAAATGACCAAATCAATTTTTATTTCAGAATGCTTGGAATCAACCCCAGCATTAATGCTATCTGCTAGTACTGGGAGAAAGGGTATTACTTCATAGTTGCTTCCCCTTGGCTAACATTTCAGAGAACCAAAACCACTAAGGACTCAGTACCTACCACACAGTATTTTCTTAATAGAAATCATAGAAATCAAAGCATAGAATCATAGCATGGCCTGGGTTGAAAAGGACCTCAGACATCTAGTTTCAACTTCCCTACATGATCAGAGTCACCAACCAGTAGACCAGGCTGCCCAGAGCCACATCCAGCCTTGCCTTGAATGCCGCCAGGGATGGGGCATCCACAACCTCTCTAGGCAATGCGTCACCACCCTCTGAGTGAAAAACTTCTTCCAGTATCTAACCTCAATCTTCCCTGCCTTAGTTTAAAACCATTCCCCTTGTCCTATCACTGTCAACCCATGTAAACAGTCGTTCCCCCTCCTGTTTATACGCTCCCTTCAAGTACTGGAAGGCCACAATGAGGACTCCCCAGAGCATTCTCTTCTCCAAGCTAAATAAGCCCAGTTCCCTCAACCTTTCCTCACAGGAGAGGTGCTCCACCCCTCTGATCATTTTAGTAGCTCTCCTCTGGACCCATTCCAAGAGCTCTGTGTGTTTCTTGCACATAGAATATGATCATTATTTTGTAGTTCTGCTCTGTACCATGTTTTGCTTTGTGTTTGTTTTGGTTTTTTTTTTTTTGTTTCTGTTTTTTTGTTTGTTTGTTTTTTAATAGAATTCACTCCCTTAGGGTATGTGATATAAAATTTAAAGCACTAAATGGCATTTTTATCTAGCATGCCTTACAGTGTTCTCTTATAGCTTCAATCTTTGCCACGCTGTTCAGCCTCTATGATCATCGTGAGTAAGATCTTTCCAAACAGAAAATAAAGATTGCTTATCAGCTCTCTAGGAAAATTCAGGTGGAATTACTAAAAATGTCTTCCCATTAACTATTATCCAAACCACCTCCTAGGCTGAAGGCTTTATGAAAATTTCCAGAGCTGGCCAATAGCACAAATACTGAGACTTCGTTTCAAAGGAAATCACCTACTAAGCCATCTGTGCATTGCACCATGCCTTGGTCTAAAGCCAGAACAGCCAAGGGGTGTCCTGGGTCCAGAGCACTGACATCATCCAGCCATGTTATTAATGGGGCCTCAAATTTATGAGCTGCTCAAAAAGTAGGAAGCTCAGTAAAATCTGCCACACAAATTTGTCGTGTTAAGTGACCAATCTCAACAGTTCCAGTACGCTCTATGAGAGCATAATACTCTCTCTGTGAAAGGTAATACTTTTCTTACCTGAAAACTGAAAAATATTTCTGGGAAGCAGCAACTCACATCTTTTCTTCAACTCGGTGAACTACCATTTACCATTATCCAGATAATATTCTGACGTTCTCTATTAGTGTATACTCCAAAAACAGCAGAAAGAAAACATCCTGCTAGGATTACACCAGTACAAAATACTGTCTCTTATACTGTAGGAGAACTTGACCTACTCAAGGACAGATGGGAATTTTATTTTTTTTTCATCTGTGATGAGGACTAAGATGTAAGAAACTTATTTTGTACTAGATTATCCACTTATGCTCACTGTCACTGCTACTGTAATTTATATACAACACAGGTTATTAAAGGACCAAAATATTTGTAAGGAATATCAGAAGGGAATGGAGCATTAAGAAAATAAATGTTAAATGTCCCTAGATCAGAAGTGTGAACAGAGATATCCACTAGATATCCTGTTCCATACCCTTTTGTTAGATGGAGTCATCTGGGGGATAATTTGGTATATATATAGATATATATATATATATATATACAGGTTCTTCAGTCAAACCATTATGCATTTGCTGCTTGGAGGCTAGCAAGTTTATTGTTTTAGCCTGGAGGAGTCTGGAAGCACAGTTCTATACACTCTAAATGAGTAGACAGTTATCATAGCTAGTTATCAGTTATTTAGCCAGTTATCATAACTAGCTGAATTATTGTAACTAAGGAGTTATGACTGGTGCTACATACAACTGATGAGTGAAAAAGAGTAGACTGTTTGCAACCATTACGCTGGAAATAGTATCAGCACATGTATTGAAAGACATGAAACCAGCAAGTCTAGGTAAGCCAATTTTACTACATTATAAAACATGTGAATTAGTTCCTTTAGGAAATCTGTTTCCAACTTGGAAAGTACAGTATGAGCCTACCACCTCCCTGCAACACAGTAACGTTAAAATCTTCAGTAATTGATGAAAAAATACCTTAATTATATCTTTAGTGAACAGCTACAAAACTGGCCTAAAACACTTTTCTTCTTTTGGAAACAGAGTAAGACAAAAAAAAACTCACACCCAAACAATACTTAAGTCCTGGAATTCAGGTCGTACGCAACACTGTGCCCACAGGCTTCAAAGCTGTGTGATGCATTAATTTTAAGATAAGAAGCAAGTCTTGCTCTGGGAATACTGAGAGAAGATCAGCACCTGCTAGGTGAATCACACTTATCATGAAAAATGCATGCCATATTTCCAAGGACAGCCCTTTCAGCTCCCATCCCTCAGTGTTTGTCCCGTCTTTTACCACTAGATTAAGAAGCTTTTAGTGGTGGATACCACTTGTGTATGAAAGTGTTTATATTTTACAATCAAATCATCTCTTGATCTCCTTTGTGATGAACTAAACAGATTGAGACCTCTAAAAGAGGTATTTTTTCCAGCATTGTAAACCTTACAATAGCTCTTAACTGAACCTTTCATGACCTTACAGCAAGCTTTAAAAACATAATGCCCTAAGAACTGTATCATTCCTCCATCTGTTTTCAAACTCTGTTTTACAAATGCCCAGGATGAATGCTAGCTTCAAGGACCCAACAGCCTCAATGGTGATCCAAATGTCCCTTGGAATGCTAGCACTACATGAAAAGTCATATAAATTTACTGAATGTTCTTAATACTCCAACATTTAACAGTGAAGAAAAAGGAAAAAGGGGAAAGGAATCAGTTGACTTGACACTTCCACAGCCAAGTCTTCTTTTGCACAAGTAAAAGAGACCTATTTCAATTCAAATACTTAGCTAAAGCAAAAGATGGCCGAAGTTCTATTTGGTTACTATGAAAATGGGAAGCAACTTTGTCCTCAAAGAACTTAAATATACTTCTCCTTCAAACAAACAGAAATATATATGTAATGTTCTTACTTTTTACACATAATGGCAATGCTGGTATGTCCATTTGAACATGGGTCTGTAACTTCCTTAAGGCATTAATATCTAGAATACATTTCCCAAGCATCCTTCTACTGCCTTTAGTACTGGATTTCATCCTCATTTATTTAGCATCCAGTGCTAATTCTCTGCACAGCCTGTAAGTCCCAACGGTTTTTATCTGTGTTTACTTGTCAGTACTTATTCACAATACAGACAACTGAAGGTGTATCAATGTCTGCTATTCAAATAGGTTATCTGCATAAAATAAAACCTTCTCGGGAGCATATTCCTATTAAACTTGACTGTTGAATACAAACAAATGAAACTTCCAAAGTATTACATTAGGTTTTGCATCTCTGAGAAATGACAAAAAAAAACAAAACACACTTGTTACATTCCAGTGAATCTTTTTCCCTTGAACATTTGTACTACTGAAAACTTTTCAAACGCACTGAAAACAGCTGTACCTCTTCAAGAAAGAAGGCTCTCTCTATTTCTCTATTCTAACACAATGCCATTATCTCCCCCCTTCCTTTCAAAAATTCAAGGTAACGTAAACAATTTTAAAATCTAAGCCTCATCTTTCTTCCATCAAAGAAAGAACAACAGCAACAAATAACTGCAACAAAATGGTTCTACATGTTGTTTCTCTATTTTCTTATGTTAATGTCCCTTAGTTAAATCCCAGTCTTCAGCCAGGGGAAATTCCTAAGAACCAATTCTGAAATGTATAGTTCTGAAACACTATGTACTATTCTTAGCTTTCAGATGTTGGCAGGTAAGAAAGTTGATTGCTTGCAAATACTGAATTTAAGCAGAGCTCCTTTGATTTCCTTCTTCAAGGATGTAACAGACAATTAGGATGTCCCTGCTGTCAGGAAAGTTTCTTAATTAAGTTCATGAAAAGGCTTTTGAATTCTTGACTCAAGTGGAACATTCTTGTTTATTGCTTGTAGTGTCATCACTGCCAAGGCTATAAATACCTCTCCTGCTTTGCCTCACGCAACCCAGCCACTCTTCTCTTGGGAGCCATGCTACCACGACAGGTATCAGTGGCAGTCTTTCCATGAACCTTGCAGAGCTCTCCATGCTTCTGTTAGGTTTTGTCTCTTTATCTTAAATCACAAGCATTCACCATTTACAAGTTCCAAATTACATTACCATAACAGTAGGGAAAAAAAAAAAAAAAAAACAGATTTCTTCTGCTCACTTATTATCACATTCCTCTGTGACCCGAAACTATCACGACAAAAAAATAATAATTAAAAAAAAGCTATAAACTCTAATTCCAAAGAAGAATTTTGTTCAAGATGAAATTTCATCAATATTACACACATTTTCAGAGTCAAAGTTATACAGCATTTCATGATTTTCTCAATTAAAAAGTGTGTAGGGCAAATAACCCCAAGGAAAGCACTTCAAGGAAACAGTGCGAAAGGATGGTATATTTTTGGTAGGCTTTAAGTAGATGGTATACAAATAAATAGCAAAAGAGACTGGCTCACCTTGCTGATGGTTGAGGCCCGCCGATAACTCCATCAGGGAGGGATCTCCAGCAAGAGATCCTTCCCTGCTGGTGGTCAGCCCTTAAATGGGGTCTTGGGAGAGGTGGAGTCAAACTCCACCCCTTCCAATCACACTCAGTTGTGCCCCTGCGGCTGACTCAGGGCTTGCCTCAGGTGATCCATCAGTGGTTCAGGCCGTGATTCAACAGTTCCCATACAAAGTGAAACTCAGTTTTAACCTTCAAGTATTTATACTGATTACCCTTAAGTGTACAGCTCTGGCAAGGATATGATTTGCATTTTGTTTGTGAGGAGAGCCAAAACAGATTCACACAACAGGAGACATTTAGAGTGACAAGGTCTGAGACAAAAGATAAAATTTCCAGCTCAACTCCTCACAAGTGCTGAAAATAAAAAGGGAATAGAAAATGGCAATACAAACACTGTTCTAGGAGAAAAAGAAAAAATTGAAGTACAACTTCTGTCCCATTTTCATTTTTAGCACTTTCAGAATGTCACAAATAGGCTGTTTAATTTTCTTCTTCTCCATTAGGAAAATATGAAACGCATTAGCAGACTTCCACTATGGCAAACCAATATTGCTCTATTTACTTCCTTCCTTATTCATTAGCTGAAATGATTAAGTCAAGAGGATTAATAAGTATGTAATTTTCCATTTCTAGATCTCACAGCACAGCAGTATCTATAACGTACTAGATCCTTCTGAGGCACAGTTGTTTAAAACAGTTCTTTTGAAACTGGTCAACATGCAAACAAACAAAACAATCCCTGCTTAACTCTGCAGCTTTAAACCTCAAAAGTTGAGAAGCTTTCAGTAGAATCATCATCCCAGCAAATCTCCATCTGTCACTTCAAAATTATCAGGCCCACATACTCAGATGTCCCCATATTAGAAATACCAGAAATCATCTCAGGTAAGACCAGATGCCTACAGATAGATTTAGGATTCATTTGCCTACTTAATAAATTAAGTCGGTAGAGTCTACAGTGTGGTTAACTTATACTAAGGCAAAAATCTGCCTCTGGTTGCCCAAAATGGCTCCCAATACTGGTTTTGCTCTGTATTCTTACTTCTTTTTCATTAAAAAAAAATAATGAATAGTTGTTTATTCTCTAATTGAATACTTCTTAAATATATCAATTCCTTTGGCAATATGTTACCTAAATCAACAGCTTGTAAGGATTTTTATACTCTATCTGCTATAGCATTTTTGGGTGCTTCTATCACATTACAGTACATCACAGACTTCATAGCAGCCTTCCAGTACCTGAAGGGGGCCTACAGGAAAGGTGGAGAGGGACTCCTTGGAAGGGCAGGTAGCATCAGAACAAGGGGAAATGGTTCTAAACCCAAAGAGGGTAGATTTAGACTAGATATTAGGAAGAAATTCTTTACTGTGAGGGTGGTGAGACACTGGAACATGCTGCCCAATGAGGTGGTGGATGGCCCCTCCCTGGAGACATTTAAGGCCAGGCTGGATGAAGCTTCGAGCAACCTGGTCTAAAGGGAGGAGTCCCTGCCTATAGCAGAGGGTTGGAACTAAATGATCTTAAAAATCTCTTCCAACCCAAGCCATTCTATGATTCTATGATTAACCCACATCTAAAAATAAGCCTTTTGGGTTCAGTTATCTTTCAACTGAAGTTAATGGATTTTTTGCTATTAACTTGGAAAGAAATAGGTTGGCCAGTTTTGTTGATGGGCTTATCTAATGGAGGTGTGATTTCTACACTGGCTTGATATTTAATCACAGAATCACACAATCACAGAATATCAAAGGATGGAAAGGAACCTCAAAAGATTATCTAGTCCAGTCCCCCTGCCAGATTAGGAACACCTAAATTAGGACACACAGGAACAAAGGCAGGCTTTGAATGTCTCCAGAGAAGGAGTCCTCACAACCTCTCTGGGCAGTCTGTTCCAGTGTTCTGTTAGTCTCACCCAAACTCAGAATCACAAAGTGAACAAAACTGAGGGACTGCTTGTTTGTAACATGAAATACAAGCTTTTATAATAAGTAAAGTAGATAATCATCTGACTGGAAGTGAGAAGGATTGACAGAGCTTATTTCAGTAATGATCTGTATTGCACTGACAAAACTATTTCTTTGGTGTTATTATTCAAAAATAATATTATAATATATCCCAAAATGCTGTGACCTCATTACAACTTAGTAACTACCACTTAAGTACTGGAAAAAGGAACAGACTTTTTCTTCAAGGGGACACAGGGAGAGGACACAGGACAGCGGGTACAAGTTACACAGGGAGAACTTTTGTCTTTACATAAGGAAATACAGCAAGAAAATCAACAGACAGAACTTTCCAGTGATACGATGGAGTCCTCATGACTGGAGATTTTGAAGATGTGTCTTGGACAGGGTACTAGAAGCTCATCTAGGCATCTTTTCCATGAAAGAGTTCAGGCCAGATGATCCTTCCAGGTTCTTTCTAAACTGGGCTGTTTGTGATCTTATGAAAACTTACACAGCAACCTCAAACACAGCAGGTGAAGTGCTACCCTATCTGATATTTCTTCTACAGAGAATAGTACGAGTTTGAACAACAAAAGTGATGAACACTTTTGTTGCTTTTTAAATGACAAGATGTGGAAAGTGAAAGAAATGCTGAAGATTTCAAAGAACCCAGATTTCACTGCACTGTCACAGATAAAGTGCTCAGCTCTCCATGATAACAGCAGAATTCTCAACCTCACTTTAGAAAACCAAAAGGTTCATTTAGTAAAAATCATTTTTTAAAGTTAGCAAAAAGCTCAATATTCTATTAAAGGCATGCCACAACTCCATACAAAATAGGGACAAGTGTAGAAAAGTTGATTCCATGTGTAAACTGCACATAAAAGAAACTTTACTAAGAATGTATTTAGTCTTTTCACACAGTATGAAAGCAGCCAAGATTCCAATTACTTTGATGTACCTAAAACTGCTTTAAAAGAAGCTAAATATTTAGTTTAAAAGAATGTTCAGTAGACATGATAACATTTAAATATATAATTAATTAATTTGTATTTGGGCTTGTCTTGGAACTGCTTGAGCTGATTTTCATTTGTTTTAGCTCTGAAAGCTATTGTCTAGCAGTCAGATAACTATCACTTAAGGCTGTTTTGTTCAGCTCTAGCTTACAGTAGTAATAAGTAGCTATCCCTGTGTGGATTAAGCTGCCTGTGTTGTGCGTGAGAGTGCAGACAGGAGGATATCAGAAGCTTCAGACTGCATATGGAAATGACAGTGGTCAAACAGTGGACACCTCCTGAGTCAAGAAAAAAAAAAAAAAAAAAAAAAAGCAGTGCTAAGGACAGGAAAGAGAATATAAAATCAGAGTAATTCGGGATCAGTGAAAAAGAGAGCAAGACTGAGTTAAGCAAAAGTACCAAAGTTAACCTTCGCTGACCAGAACACCTAGAATGAACAAAAGCATTAGCAGCTTCATCAGCACATAGAGGGAAGAAAGCCACATCCCTCCTGGTGAAGAGATTATCATATCAGTCAGGAGAACAGAAAGCTCCAGGGAGACCAGGTAGCAGCCTTTCAGTATCTAAAGGGAGGCTTTAAGAAGGTAGAAGACAGACTCCACTGAGACAGAAACAAGGGGAAACGGTTTCAACTAAAACAGAGGATGTTTAGACTGGATAGAAGAAAAAATCTTTTTGTTTTGTTTTACAGTAAGGGTGGTGAGGCACTGGAACAGGTTGCTCAGAAAGGCAGTGGAAGCCCCATCCCCAGAGAGGGCTGGAGCAGGCTCTGAGCAACCTGATCTAGCTGTGGGTGTCCCTGTTCACTGCAGGAGACTAGATGACCTTTACAAGTCCCTTCCAACTCAAACAGTTTTATGATTTTAACTTCCTCATGTCCATTCTGCTCGGGAAACAACAAAGCTGTAAACCTTCTGACCCTGAGGAGCACCAGTGAGCACAGCAACAAAGAAAGGATTTTGCGTGGCGGATTTCTTTCCTGTGTAACAGTATTATATTCATTATTGGGTTTCTCCTGTATTAATTTGGACTTTAAGTATGTAGTATTATAATAGGAGTAGTCATTTGAAGTACTAGATTATTAAAATGTTAATAAGGCTAACAGTAAATTTGTATCTCCATAAAGCCGTGCTTGTTTTTACCCATAAAATTTTGAGTGTTGTATTATATACAGTTTCTATGGGAACCTCAAACACAGAACTAATTTAAATTATAACTACCCTTTGTACTCATATTTGCTTATAAACTAACTCATTTATTAAATCTATCATACAATCCTATTGTGCTGTTTCTGCAAGACTAATCAGAAACTTCTCAGAACTTTCATATTTCTTCTCTCTTTTCAGTTTGGACAGGGTTCAGGGGCAGATTTTTCACTCCTAGCCAACTTGGAGTGACAGGTGATTAACCTCTGCATCTGTCTCAAGTCATAGAATCCATTGGGAAAGCAGAATTCATGTCATGATCTCACATCAACATCCTTCTACTAAACTATTTTCTGTCATTCTCTTCAACAAGTACCCAGCATTTTGACTTATTTCCTCTTCCACTCTGAAGTGCATCTTTTGTCCTCTTATGTATTGGTGCTGCCTGTATCTGTTCCCATACTAACTCAGGTTTCCAAAGGCAGACATGAAAAGCTGTCCTTGACATGACTGCCAAACAGAGGGTACCGCCCCATGTTCTGTGCCTCAATCCCAGAGAACATCTCTCCAACAGCACTTGGGCCGGACCATCTCAATACACCCTTGTCTTAGCTCATAAATGTAAAAGAGAGCTTCATTTGCTATTAATCAATACTCTTGATTCATTTTTTAAAAATGCAGTAATACCAGTCTTAGTTTGGACAGTTTGTAGTCAAATGTAAACCACAACCACGATAAAACAAAGTATTTTCATTGGTAAGAAACACAGAGCTGATGCTTTTTATGCCATTTAGGAAGTTTCTTTATCAGGAGAAAAAAAAATTGAGAAAGATCTGCTCATACACATGCATACACACACAAGAAAATGTGTACAACTTGACAACACCTCCAGTTCCAGCCCTAATGAATGCTATCTGCTGGAAAACATCTCTTGAAACAGAGAAGTATGGTGGGATCTTTAGATACTTAAGTTATGTCAGCACTTAAAATACATACAAATATTTAAAACATTATTTGTACACTTCATAAAAAAGCACCGCAGTAGTAACATTTATGCAACTATAGCATAACTCCAGTCTCTGTTACCAAATCCATACTATTTTTCCTGAAATAACCTGAATTCATATTTACAAGCCACAAAACCACAATGAATGTAAATAGAATCTTTCTGGTTATGCCTTAACAATAAACATATATCACGTTCTCCATCAAATTGAAAGGAAGAAGCCTTTTGAAAATAACATAATAACAAGAGATTATTCTTTATTTATGCTGAAATAATTGTGCAGCATAATAGCATGTTGATTTATTGAAATGAAGAGATTCACATCATTTAGAATTTCATATATTTGAGGTACTTATACCGTCTTCTAGGATGTTGCATGTGAAAATTTCATACAATTAAAAGATTTTCAGGACAAGTTTCAACATTTTTTCAAGCACTTTACTAGAATGGCCTTACTCATGTATGTGATTAGATACAGCTATAGTTGTATATACCACACAATTGCACAGTTCCTTCTTGGTATAAACACTTTAGTAGTTCCTCATTAGAGGTCTTAAATTTGCATACATCCTCAATAATGAAAGTGCTTCGGAGATGAGAAAAGTCTCTTTTCTGATTACCAGAAGAGTAACAATTGGCAATTACGTAAAGACTAACAAAATATCTGGCTCAGGTGAAAAAGAAGAAAGCAATCTCACAAAAATTCTAAACTAGAATCCAAGTGCTCAGCTCTTCAAGGTGTTCTATCTAACGCATTTTCGCCATAGTAGCATATGCTGGGAATTTAAAATTATGATCATTCCCTTAACTCCTCACATAGGATCTAGAGCCAAGATCAGGCATGCCATTTGAGAATGGATGGCTTTACCACCACCTTTAACTATCAGTATGATGCAGCTAGATCAAGGAACCCACAACCTAGAAAAAAATCTGCCATATTTGTTCGTAATTCAGCTAAAAATATCAAAAGCTGGAGGTGAAGAGGTGGTAGGTCTGCTCATATTCAAGGGGAGGATGGTAAGAATAGCAGCTTCTCATTTTGCTACTGAGTCACACAATACAAGTTGTGCATTGTATGTAGAGTAAGAACAAGAAATACCTACAAGACCACTACACTGGATGGAGGATGAGCACAAAATAAGACTTGAGAGTTGACAAATGAGGTTTAATTCACAAAAGCTTAGTTAGCACTGAAAACATTCTACTAATTTCAAAGCAAAAGGACTGACAAATGTAAATGTGTGTAGGAGCAACTACTAGGAAAAGGCAAGAAGCTGCACATTATCAGCTAGAAAGTTTAAAAACAAGCAACTCCTACAGCAGAAAGGTCTGGAATTAGACAATGGACCAAGTAGCAAAATCAGGAAAGATGAAAGAAAAAATAGAGAAAATGTTTTTCTTCGATGTCAGAGGGGGTATTTATGTCCCACAGAAGATAAAATGTCAAATCGTTTCTTCCTTGTTTATCAAACACCAGTAAGAGTCTTCAAAAAGTTCTATTTTCTTCCTTCTGTGTACATCACACAGAGCTCATACTAAAATTAGGAGAAATGTTTAACAGATCAAATTTAAAATGAAAATAAGCAGTGGACATCATCTCAAGGGTTTTTTCTCTGTAGCTATCCTTCTTTTATGCTGTATTAATTAAATGCAACGCTATCTGTCACATGAAGTCACTTCTTTGTGTGACTTTTCGGTAGTTTTACTTCTTTATACTGAAAGACTGCTTACATATGGTTTTACCTAAATTTTTTTTCAATATTTTTCTTCTATTATACAAGTACATACAAACCAAGAAAGGCCTACCTTCCTTCATAGTTAATTAAAAGACAGAGGTGTCATATGGGCTCATCTTCAGAAGTTCTCTTATCCATTCGTTATACGAGAAATTTAGTTGAATACCAGGACAAAGTCCAAGAACAGGTGCCTAATATTTTGGTGAAGCAATGCCTACTTAGAAAAAGTCAAACAAAAGAATTTCAACAGCCTAAATCTCCCTTTTGTTGCTCTTGACTGAATAACTCTTGGGAAATTAACGTCTGCCTATTTTTGGAAATCTTGTTGTTTTCCTTAATCTTTTAATTCTCATCTTCAGATTGCCCAGAATGATACATGCTTTTTCTGTTCAGATGTACAGAATCAGTCAGGAAAATCTTTTGCCTCTCCCAAACATGCTGCCAATCTCAACTTCCTAAAATTAACCAAAATTTGAGAAACTTGTGAGACTATGCATTTTTGATCTATTCCCCCTTAACTTAGCTCTCTCTAATACTTCTGCATAAAATTGTAACTTCAAAACAGGTCTTCAGTACTTTTTCCTGCTCTTTCTCATTGTAAATATTCACAAGAAAACATTTCCAACTATTCAGTATCGTGTAGCATCTAGTCTGTAGATTTTTTTAAAAGCAGTTCTGAACACAGGATTGTGATTCTACAGACTGCTAATTTCCAGTGAGAAACACGAGATAAGACAGCAATTGGTTTCTATCACGTTCACAAGGTCATGGAGAACCCATAGTTGGCAACTCCAGACTTACTACTTTAAAGAACACCACTATGGCAAACGTCTCTGAGGAAAAGGATGGGAATATTGAAAGGAAGGAAGCTGAGACTAGGCTGGCTTCAAGACTATATTGGGCTAAGTAATGAAAACATTTTATTCATATTCTTTCTTCAAATTCTGTTGTGGCACAATGCCTGTAAGTTAAGTGAAAGTGGTAAAGACAATTTTTGAGATCAGCATCTAAATAGAAGATTCATATTCTCACATCGCATGATGCGTGTCTGTTCAGACTACAAACTTTCAGTCAGTGACTGTTTTCTGTGGGATTTTCTGTGCACAGTTCCAACGAGGACTGCATTCAGCACTTCCTAGATTTCTGTGGCATCTAAGGGACAACTACAGAGATATTCCCACAAGTATTCCACACAACAAAACAATCTCTGCTTAGGCACAGTTCATGGGAAATTTCTGTTCCCCTGTTCTGTTCTTTCCTTCATGAAGAAGGGAAAAATAATAGAGGTTGTCCTCACATGTCCTCTACTGCAGAATCTCCCGAAGAAGTATACTTAAAACAGAATAGTTTATCTGATGGTTAAAGAATATCACAGTTTCTTTTTCTTTTCTTTCATTCCTCTTTCACCACAGCAGAGACAGGCCATGATTGTTTCCCACAAGTTAGTATTGGGAAAAGTATAAGGGGAAGAAATCAGTGCCTTCTACCATGAATATTTAGTATATCAGCCCTAACACATTTCCTCAGTTGCACCCCAGGATATGAAATGTATTCCCATGCACTTCTCTTTGACAGATTATGCACTGAATATGGCAGTTCATTAAAACGTTTTTAAATAAAGTATAATTTGGGGACTTCTAATGTGAACATTATTTCCTTATTTTTAGAATTACCTTAACACACATTTCTCCACTGCAGTACTTCCCCAGACATCTTTGCAATTACATAAAAGCAGAGCACCAAAGCACAGTTTCCATTTTAATTTCTATTTGCTCAGCATCAAAAAGTTACTTCAGGACACCTGGGGTAAACAATCGTTTGATGCACATACTCAAAGAAATCCTTACTATCAGCTACTGAAATCCACAATCCATATTAAAGGACAAAACAGCAGCTGTAAATGATGAGCTGAATGTCCCCGTTGCTGCACAACACAGAACAAAGCAAAGGAAAACACACGGAAGATGGATCAGCAGGGATGGGCAGAATCATTCCCGAGATTGTCTGCTATCTCTAACCTTTTCTCAACTGCAACACTGACGTTAAGCCTTCATGACCGGAAGGCCAAAACCATACGGTTTTAAAGAGAAGAACAACAGTTTGTGAACCGCCACATTCCCTATTACATCAGGAGGACTAATGGAGATTTCCTTCAACTCTCCCAACCCAGAGGAAAGGCTAGTGTAGAGACAGTCACAACGAGAAGGGCAGGGAGGGCCATGTGGAGGAGCAGGGAAGGCACTAGGTTCCAGGCCTTCCCCAAAGCTTACTTCCAACAGGCAATGACTAAGAGTCACCAGAAGTCACACCTCACCAAATAAAAGCCAATAAATAGTTAACTACATTGCAAACACTCTTTTAGCTTTCATTTACTTCTTTACAACCAAAAAATCAAGCATCCATGAACAGAAAAAGTGAACAACCCCAGAACTATTTCTCCATACTGACCTGTGGACAGACTCTAAAACTGCAGGTTATTCATATTTATCCCTTTTTATGACCCCATTTCTAAGCTACAGGTAAGAATAAAATAAAGCTGATACATTCATGCCTTTGGAAAATTAACCAACTGGCATAAGAGGTTCAGGACTGATATTTGTTATAATTTTCATCCTGGGAGCAGAAAAAAAAAGTTATACATATATGCCTGCCCTATCTCCAGGGGAAAGTCTAGGAGCAGAGTCTCTCCCACTCACATGTCCTCCCTATTTAATCTCTCCTTTTGCTCAGCCGCTACCCCTCCTTCTTTGTTCTATTTTCCATTTCCATTATCACCTCCCCCTCACCTCTCACATTCTCCCTTTTGTCTTCCCCACTCCCCCTTTCACTTTCGCTCCCCCTTTTCTACTCCTCATCCCACACAGCCTCCTCTGTTAGCTTAACTGTGTGAGAAATTAAGAGGAAGAGAAGAAAGAGAAAAGACAGAAGGATTTACGGAGGTGGAGAGCCACAAATAAAGAGGGAGAGACAAAAAAAGAAAGATGTGTTAACCCATCTCAGTTGTGTCAGCATAAGCGAGGATGTGAACACAGAGACCCTGATCCAGCAGACAGATGCTAACTGGTAGGAAGCAGTTCTGCCGGCAGTGATACCATTTAAGAACTCAACCAATAGCAAAGCTTTGGTGAAAACAAAGAAGTGCGCAATATTCAAACTTATAGAATATTTGGTTTTAGTGGCATAGTCAGAATTAGAAATTGTAGTACAAACTGAGCAACTCCTTACACAGAGTGGTTCCAAGTACCAAAATGTCTGCACGAACACTAACTGCAGTCGTCTACTTTAGTAGAGACCACCACATGGACGACATCCATTTATTCAGATAAACTATCTGGAAAGCACACTTTTTAATGCTGATATTTTACTGAAAATATCCATAACGGACAATCCCATTTGTTTGTAGGCATCCTCCCCCTAGCATTCACGAACTGTGTGTCAGAGTTGGTGACAAGAATCCTACAGAATCGCTAAACCCGGCTGGCTTTCACTGATTCATGGCAATAGAATCAATTAGGCAGTATAGATAGTGGTTTTTAATTGGATCATATCAAGATTATAATTAGCACTGTGTGGGAGCAGAGTTAGGGCAACACAGTACAATGTAGAACAATTCTACCCGGCCTGATATAGCTAATACCTGCAGAAAAACAACTAATAGTGTCTGCTTATTCTGTTTTCTACATGTGCCTTCCATTTCCTGCACAAGCCAGTGAAACCAGCTCTGAGAGGAACAAATGAGCCCCCACAGAGCTAAGGGGATGCATGGATTGTGTGATCTTCCAGGAGGAGCCACTGAAGTGCTGTGCAGTTCAAACTATGAACTCAACACGATAAGCCTACTGGAAGGGAGGTCAAGCTATCGGAAGTAGGTTCGCAATAGCAGGAAGCACAAGTTCAGCACAGCAGATTCCCTCTGCTTGACACTATTCCACAATGAGCTCAGCCAGAAGCCTGAAATAAACACTCTGAGATTAAACTTTTATTTTTTACTCTCTCAGGATAGGTATAGAATTGGTCTGAAGACAGGGGTCTTCACAACCATGACCACATCACACACTGTGAGAACATGTATGGCAAAACTCACTTGTTCTTATGCAACATGAAAAGATAAGTGTTGTGGAAATAAAGCTCTGCTAAGACAACTAGCACCAGTGATTTCAACTTAGCCTGGTTTGCAACCCTTGCCCTTGCAACTCCAGGAGAGTGAGAGGTTATCCCTTCTGCAGTCCTCTTCAGGCATATCCTTTGAAATATGATGAAGCATCTCAGCTATCTGCTCCCTCTCTTTGTCTGCATCCTATGATGAGAGAAGCTAGAATAAAGTTCACCATATTGCATTTATCTCAATAAAAGGCTGCTGCCTAAGATTCTGTATCCATAATAACAAAAATATCAACAGCAAAGGGGCCACACAGGGACTCATAAAGCAGTCAATACAATTTAGAGCTCCATGAATGCCGTAGGCAAGGAAAGCTGGAGCACAGCCACATTTCAGAGAGTCATGTAGGCTGCAAGGGATCTCTGGAACTTGCTCAGCCTACAGTCTGTGTGGAGCAGCCAGCCAGAGTACTTCTGCAAAGCAAGAGCCAACCACTGTGCATGGGAACAAAGCAGACAGCAGAGCAGCCTCACTGAGGGTCGGTAAGCCTAAAAGTACCCTATCTGAAAAGCAGAACAGGTATAGTGATGGTAACCAAGCTCAGCCAGGAAACCAGCAACTGCCAAGGCAAGGCAAGACTGTAGTAAATAGACTAATCCCAGGTCAAGCCAAAGAGTAGAGATCACAACTCATATCTAGGACCAGAGCAATCAGGGTAAGCAACTGACCAGTAGTAATCAAAGTCAACATTTGTTGCTGGCTTTTTTCCCCAGCATTTAGTGATCTCTCCTGATTGCCATGACCTTTTCAGGATGATAAAAAGCTGGCCTGTGACAACTGCCAGAACCCTACACAAACTTACATGCAACTCTAACAAGATCTGTAAAAAAAAATAATCTATTAAATGTGTTCTAAAGTATGCTCAATACTTAACAATATTTCAGATTAAGCCCATAAGCTGCACATACTGTGCCTGACCTGGTATCCAGCAGATGTCATTTTCACATCCTATTAGAGTCTTTAAAATACTATTGAAAAAACTAACATATAGATCAACATTAGATCCGTGAACAGCATTTGCAAAGACCACTTGGCCCCCTTATGTAATGAGGGGGAACCAGTTTTTTCCCTAACATCATGGCAATTCCAGTAAAACTGGTTAAGTTGGCTTTAAAGAAGTTTTCTAGCAAGCAGAAAATCATCTTCCAGTAGTTTAGATATGGTTAGTCCACGTTTGTGTGCAGACAATGCTCTAACACCCATACGTACACCTTCCAGCTTACTTTAGTCTCTTGCAGGGAGCATCCTCTGTGTGTTCAGGAAAATGCCCCATGCCTGGTCTATCCAGTGTGATTCAGTTCCTGTGGACTTTATGTAATGGAATTTCCATAAGGCACAGCACTTTTATCAGATAGACAATTTCATAATCTGCCATATTTTTTTTCCAACTCACTGCAGCTAGAATATAGGCATTCTCTCCATTCCATGGGGAACTGGCTGCAGCTTTCTGCTTCTGATCTACCTTCACTATAAAGGGAATTATATTACACTGGTAGCATCAGTCTCCTGGCTTATTAGTACTTCCTTTGCTGATCTTTAAAAGGTTGTATCCTGAGAGGAAGAATTCAGCAGCTAGGAAATGAGCCAAAGAAACAATACTCAGAGGGAGTATTCCCAGTCTGAGAACTGCTTTAGCTAGATTGACTGAATGCATTACACACCCTATCATGTCAATGTTGAGAAATCAAAAAACTATCAAAATGCTTACCAAGACATCATCATTTTCTCCCCAAAATTCATTTCCTGAAGATACCTCTGAAATTTTCATTATTTCCCTACACCCATATCTGTGTCCTTAATCCAGACTACAGTCTTAATCTTGAAAAGAAATAACTAAGAAACATACAATATTCTAGTTCTGCGTGAAGTTTTCCAGTTACTTATCCTGAGATATCTACATTTTTACGGAAATGAATCAAAACAACTCAGGTAGCATGAAAGCAATTTTAGAATCATAGGTTGGGAATGAACCATCAAGATCACCAAGTCCAACCATTATTATACATGTACATTATTTTCCTTAAGTAATCTCATATTTTCAAAATACTTAAAGAAATTAAGACATGCTACCTGATTTCTACAATCTCAATCAACTGTATGATGACATACATTTGGTACATTTCAATACAGTATTTGATATGTAATACTTTCATTTATTTTAACTCAGTCTTATAACCACCCTCAAAATTAAGTGAAACTGACTCTTAATTACCCTTTTATCCCACTTCCTGACAATTGCCAGGAGGGAGAAATGAAGAGACAGAACTCTTGCACTTGTCTTCTGGAACAAATCCTGGATATATGTGAATGAGGGGGCAGTTCTCCTGCTCTTTGGCTCACATCCAGTAACCTGAGCACCAGACACCTAATGGTGTACCAAGGGCTGGGTTATGGGCCACTGCAACAGATCCTCCAGCACTAGCATTTGGTTGTCTCATAATCAGATGCTGAGATACACCTAAGCGGTATATTTTGAGTGACACTTCTTGTTCACTGAGGCGTGCAAAAATTTCAAGGAAAGCAACTTTTTCAAATTTGTTTCAAGTAGATGAAAATCAAGCAAACCCTGAACCTCTGAACATCTGGTTTGTCTTTTTAGCCAAACGTTTGCATATATCAGACTGGCATAAATCAACCTGTGAGCCAGTATATTTTAACTTGGGTCTACTCATTTAATTAAACACTGGAGGAAAAAAAAAAGAGAAGGGGTCTGAATAAAGAAAGAATTGACAAGTATTACTGGGAAACATTGAGCTCAGACCTTGTCTATTTCCCTGGGTTTTTGAAAGGACTTGCAAAAATCCATCTGCGACAGTCTTTACAGCACAAGCCATGTCCCCTATTTTCCTCCAACATGCTGGAGAGGACAGCTTATGTACTTGATGCCAATACCACAATTCAAAAGGGTAATTATTTGTCATTGCTATACAGAAGAGGATAGCCTAAGGTCAGCTGCACAATTTGTACCCACTACAGAATACAATATAAATCATGCTCTATTTGATTCACTGAATGATCAATACGGAATTAAATAGTTTTTTCAGTCCGATGGTAAAAAGGGATGAAGAAGTCACTAGGCAGTACTGGTGCCACCCAAATATAAGGACAAGATATAAGACAGAACTCAAAGATCTTCCTTCAGATAATTCACTGATACTATCAGGTCATAGAAAAGCCAGTGCCAAAGTAACAATCTCAAATGGTGTTTGATTAAAATATCTTGCCAACACCAAATGTTCTCTCTATGCTTTTGTATGTATAGTGATATTGAAAAGCTGAAAGATCAAAGTTTTGTGATGTAAACTTCGTACCTCAGTTAAAACAGAAGCTTTTAAATATTTACTGAAAAGGAAAAGAAAAAGAAACTTAGCAGGACATACTATAACTTGTAATATGCTCCCCAACAAACAACTTTTCAGTGCTGTACTGCAAATTGGGCCGTCTGCTAAGAAGCATCAATAAGACAGCAGCTCCTGTGGAGGGAATTAAAACTGAAGAAAGAATCCCTTATTCAGAAAATTCATACTTTTAATTTTATGTATACACCCTCGAAAAAGAAAGAATGTGAGAGGTGCCTTAAATTACACTTCCAATGCACAAATCTGCAATCTACTATACTACATTTAGACCATCCTCTGTGTGTCTTATACATAGAAGCCAGAAAAATGGAATGCCATTTTCAGATGTATGTGTGAGAAGCCTACAGTAATACCAACTTCATGATTTTCTGACAAAAACCAACAAGTGTGATTCAAGTTCTGCTACACAAGAAGGCGGGGGAAGCAGCAGCTGAGATTTCAGCAACACACGCACCCAGCCTCCAGAGCTCAGCTCTAATGACAGTGGATATGCTCCACAGCAGCAACAGCAAGATGGATCATTCGGTCAAGAAGCAGAATCATTATTTATACAGCCCATTAAATGGCTATATATACACAGACAGAAACACGCTCAGACACATGGAAACCTTTTCAGCTAAGGAACTACGATACAATGAACTTGGGGAGAGATAGGGTTTCACATGAAGTCACAAAAAGAGTTCTTAAAAAGCCTTTTGAAATAGATATCAGAACATCTATTACAGACCAACTTTTACAGCTCGTGATTTTTACATCCGTCAGTGTCTATTCAAAAAAATTCTGCTGCTATCACTGCCTCAAAGAAGCTCCGTTCAGAGCACAGAAGACAATTCCCTCAGCACAAACACCATCCACCAGGAGAAGCTCTCACTAGGCTGCACGTAAGAGAGGCCAGAAGAGAAGCCCCATCAAATTGCACCAGCAGCCACCCTGCATGTCAGCCTTCCCCACGCTCACAGAGACAACACCCGCTGCTGCCAGCAAATGAAACAGCTTTATATTAAACCGTAATTGATTAATTTTTAAAAAATAAACTTTCAAACATCAAACCATCTTTCCCAGTCATTAATTCAACCCTCTGAATATTTTATATCTCCAGACACTTCTACTTGTGCATGCTTATTTTAAGAGCACTTCAATCACAGCGCTGATTCCACTTACATACATCCACCACTTTTCAATTTTATTGCATGTGTAAACAGAATAAGATCTACAAAAGTATGCACACAGCAAAAATAAATAAATACAAATGTTTGGAGTTTTATGTTATAACATTGCACAAACTATACCAGAAAGACACGAAGCCACATTTACTAACAACCATGAAACTTACACTTCTGGCATTCATCTCATTCGATAAGCAGGATATCTGCACCTACTTACACAAAATTAATCTGGCAAACAATCTTTTACTTCTTAATATTTGTTTTTTTAATAAATCACAAGTAACAACGTTTCTGTCTGAAAAAAAAAAAATCTACAAAAATTTCACTGACTTCCGATTGTGACAAATCTACCTTAAGACTTTTTAATTCACAGCATACACCTGGTGCTTTCAAACAAACAAGCATTTACATTATTAATGCTGTCAGAATAATTCACGGGAGATGACAGGTCAAAAAGCTGACTGGATAACAACAGCTTCTTCTGGATTTTATTCTCCAAATATTATACAATGCATTATCTTTCCAAAGACTACTGATTGAATATTCAATGTCACCGACATAGCCAGCCTACCAGCATCACATCATGCAAAAGTTCTGCTACCTAATTCAGGCACCTGTGTGGCCATACAGGCTAGAGAAAGGGGCCCAAATGCTTCTGAAAGTAGAAAAAAAAGCTAATACTTGAATTCAGGCAGAGCCAAACCTATACCTTTTGGGGATGCCAATCTCAAGCTCTACACCGCAGCCACTGCAAGGCAAGGTTCTGTCTTCTTGAGGGACACCCGAAATGCTCTGTCCAGCTAAGACCAGAGCTGAAGGGGCAACAGTTGTAACTAGCATCAGCTTCCAGCTCCTGGCTCACTTCATGTCAGGAACTCCTCAAAAACCTACTTTCTGAAGAAAGGGGCTGTTCCCCAGCACCCTCAGCTGGGAGACTGTTTCCTTCAGACTCCAGACATCACTTCCCCAATAACATTTTGTTTTACTTCTGCTTTTGTTTCCTTTCAAAGCAGAATGTTTGCCTTTGCCTTTCACACTTTTTTTTGCACTCTACCAATTCCTGATGGGAGGCTGTGGTGAGGAGGGGGTCGGCCTCTTCTCCCAGGTAACTAATGACAGGATGAGAGGGAATGGCCACAAGTTGCGCCGGGGAAGATTTAGATTAGATTTGAGGAAAAAAATTTCCTCCGAAAGAGTGGTCGGGCACTGGAATGGCCTGTCTAGGGAGGTGGTTGAGGCATCATTCCTACTGCTGTTCAAAAAGCATTTAGATGAGGTGCTAAGGGATTTGATTTAGTAGCTTGGTGGGTAGGGATGGTGGTAGGAGGATGGTTGGAATACATGATCTGGTAGGTCCTTTCCAACCTAATGAATCTATGAATCTTTCACAAAGACAAAAGTTTCATCACTATGCAACTCTCCTCTGTTCTTCCTGCATTCATAGCTCCTAGACCAAATTTCTGAGAATCATATCATATGCTCACTTCCACTCCCTGTCCCCTTGTAGCTCAAAATGTACTGGTTGTTGATGGGCTAGAGGCAGGGATCATGGTCCTAACTGGATTCACTGTTGGCAGAAATATCATGCACTCTTTGCTTGATAATCATGGAACTCCATACTGAAAAGAATTGTCTGATGAACTCACCTGTCAGCTTTTCTTCCGAGTCATCAATTCAATTGCTGCCCCAACTTCAATCATATAAGTTGAGGCTCAATGAGCAAGAAGAGGAACAGATAAACTGAATATGTCCCATAGTTGCTGCTGCTTTCAGAAGTCTAGTTCTAAAATCAAGATGGCAAGAGATGCACAAACAACAAAAAAGCAGTGATGGGAAGCAGGAACATAATTTACATTTTCTTTTTTCCATCAGTAAAATCAGTTGTTTAAGATCCGTAGTGCTTCCAAAACCAAAAGTTGATAGCACAAATATATATTGCAGCTCTAATTTTCTGCTTTTTAGAGCTGCTTCTCTCTGAAGGCATCAAAATATTTTCAGCAATAATATAGGCTCAAAGCACAAGTGTTCCATTCATTTTTCACTGGTCTAATGCTGAACTGAAGAATTTAGTGCCCTACTATAATCTACAATAGGCTGTAATATGCTATAGGCTATACAGTGCATTCATCTGCACTAGTAATAAGAAAATACATGATGATGAGGCAAACTGGCAATAAGAAAATACAACTGAATGCCAACAAAGGCTGTAGATTATACTAGATTACACAATTGTTTCAAGAGACTAAAGGCTAGTAAGCACTTAAATATTTTCTTGTTAACAAAGATTTACATCAGCTCACTGACAAAGCCCCACAGAACCTACAGTATTCACGACACCAGTATGCTCACATAACAAAGCCTTGCAATTTGTCAAAACTAGAAGCAGGAAAAATGAAAACAAAAATCTCATTTGAAGTGAATATCAATGTAATTCCTCACATTGATCATTATATTCAAGATCAATATTTTAAAAGCTTTTATTATTTTTTTAACAGAAAAATGCATTGAAGTTAAATGCAGTTTTTCTGAAAAAAGCATCAAATATTACTGTTTATTCAGATAATTTAAAATATTATGGGGTTAGACACCATCTTCTTGCTAATGAGACTACTACAAATAGAGAACTGTTAAAAGAGACAGACTTACAGGTTTTATTTTAATAGGTTTTCATAGAAACAGCTATTTTTCTATCCTCACTAGGGCTTTCTCTCCCCAGAGAACATCAGCACAATCTAGCACCCAAAATGAAGGGAATACTGTAGCACGAATAAATGTCTAAAAATGAACTTGTTGTGAAAAGCAGTACTACTTTTGCAGGCATTAAATACACTTACATCACACACTGAAAGCTGACTAATCTTTGTCAACTGAGGTAAATCAGGAAACTTTGCCACCATTTTTTAAGTTCCATCCACCCCCCCCCCCCCCCCAAAAAAAAAAAAAAAAACATAACATCCTTCCATGAGACTTTCTAAATGATCAGCATGGCAAATTTTGTTCAGAAATGGTCTCCAGTGAGGAACAGCAATCCTGAAATCTGCAAATAGCTGAGTTTTCAACAGATGGCAGGCTGATGTTTCTAGTTCTTTCCCACATTTTATACAGCCATCAGCATCTTCTTCCTCCATTAATTATTCATTTGATTTTCAGTTGTGCTCCTTCTCACACTTTCTACTATGATTTACCACTTTTTGTTCAATTCTTTCACGGTCTTTTCCACCTTTTTACTTCTTTTAAGCCATGACTTCAAGATTTCCTGCCTAATCTTAGCAAGGCTGCAGGATACACCTACTCTTAGGAAAGCACTGTAAAGTCTGAGAGAAAACTTGCATAAAATTACTTACACCCATGTTATGCAAATACAAATATCCAGCAGCTCTACTTTGCTATATCTCCTTGAATCCTACTTTGGTGAGTCGTGTATTCCATTAGGAAATTCCACTCATTGTTTCCCCTTCTTCTAAACGATTCTTTAAAAGTCACTGCATTCCTGCTCACTGTAGACCATTATCTTCCATTACCTTCTCTACTTTCCACTCTTGCTTTCTTTGCCATCCATTTATCTCCTTCCTATAGTTCACAGCTGTACCTGCAGTGCTCTTGCCTCCATCACCCCAATAATACCTTCCCCTTCACTCCTACTAGTGCCCTCACCACAGAACATAACGAGAAAAGACTCAAGACAAGGAAGTTAAGTAGTATTGAACAACAAAGGTCAGGAGATAATCACAACCAACTCCTTCAGTCTACTTCAGTAACTTTGTTTTGCTCTTGAAAAAAAACAGCAGGTTAAAAAAGAACAAAGCAAACAAATCCAGAAACTCCACTCAGAAGCCAAACAAGTCTGATTTCATAAGAAGAAAATGTCTAATAAGGAAAAGTAAGAGGGCTGTCAAAATAGGAGGCTTTTTTTTTTTTATGCAGGTGTTGGTGGTACGGCAGTAGAACCTTTCCACCAGTACTGTGTTACATTCTGTTGCTGTCAAACAGATGGCAGCAAAGTGACAGTCTGACAACATGACATCATAGAAGTGCATATGAAGTAAAGATGAGCCACTGAATTCCTCCATGCAGAAAAAATGGCTCCCACTGACATTCATCAGGACTTGTTGAACGTTTATGGAGACCAAACAGTGGCTGTGAGCACAGTGAGAGAGCTGGGGGGTGAATTGCAGACAGCAATACTGAATCACTTCTGCTGGTACAGATTTCTGCAAGCATGCCATCCAGGTTCTTGTTCATTGCTGGTGACAATGGACTGCTAACGTGATGATTGTCAAAAAATAGCCCTCTGTAGATGAGAATTTGCTCTATCAAACAGTGGCATTGTCATCTTTGCATCTCTTGTAGTTATCATGGAAATAAATAGGCGACTTTACTTTCAGAGCAACCTACACAAGTTTTTACATCCCAAGAAAGGGAGACTACAATAGCAACTGCAAGAAAATCCAGGGCCCCTGGGCTCCTTCCTAACGTTACTGGACAATATTGGCTGCCTTTGTGTTGCAAGTAAGTTGCTGGCTCACTACCAGCTTGTTGTCCACCAGGACCCCAAAGCTCTTTCTACAACACTGCTCTCCAGATACTAAGCCTCCAGCCTGTACTGGTGTCTACTGTTATTTTTCCCCCAGATGCAGAACCTTGCACATCTCTCCACAAGTTTTCCCTCTCCGTCCAGTTCTCAGGCCATCCAGGTCCTTCTGAATGGGAGTACATGTGATATTTAACATCCACTCCTTCCAGTTTTGTGTCACCCATGAACTTGCTGTAACTTACAGCAAGTAAGTAGCTTAGCTGAATGAGTTTTCCAAAAATAATCTACATGCCATTCACATTGAGTGACTACTTACTCAAGAGGTATAATCCCCCACCATTACAAACTGCATTTACCCTCATCTGAGGGGTGACTGAATACGAAGCCCCATTTCAAAAGTCCTTGTCCCACAGACATTTTTATTTGCATACACTGTATATACAAGAACAATTTTTGGTATAAACTATGCACGTTTACCGTGCATCAAGTTCCTTATCATAGATGTGGCTTTCTGCACCACTGCATAGAATGGCTCCTACAGGGGATGAATTGAGCCATAAAAAAAAAAAAAAAAAAAGATTAATTAAAAACACTAATTTATGAAACAAAAGAGGCAAGCAATAACCATATACATACACTTCACTTGTACATCTGTTCGGGAAGAAAGGCGCCTGCAGCGTCTTACCTAGCTCTATTATGACAGTGACTCTTTGAAACACTGTCTGAATAAATTTTACCAATTATATTTAAAAAGCTTTAAAATCATTAGCGTGTCAAAAACATACAAAGTCTTTCCACACCAAGTTGCAATACATAAACATTCACCTTCTTTCTTTCCAGATTGCACTTTATTTTCTTGTTTTATCCTACTTCTGTTTTGACGACTCACAACAGATGGCAGAATTATTTAGTTTGTTTTCAGTTTATTGCGTATATATCTTATACAGAAATGATGTAAGTAAAGAATGAGAGGAAGGCACCCCATCTCCCTCAATGGGACAGGAGTGGAGGCTGCTTTATTTCTTAGCATGTGCAGCTCCCTCTACAGACAAGCAGAAAAGGAGTCTGCTGATTAAGCTCAAGTTGAAAAGCTGCTAGAAGAATAAAAGGACCACAGCAAGGAAGAACAGAGGAGCACTGCTCTGGAGACCAAAGGAAATTGGAGAGTTTGCAACACTTGGGGAAAACTCTGAAGGTGGACTGATTCCCTCTTTCAAGGCGGCTCAAATAATGGGATTCACATAATGACTAGCATTTCCCCTATTTAAACATCTAACTGCTTTAGACTGAGCGTGCTGCAGTAAAACAAATTAACTTTTAGGAGGTTCCTGGTTTGTTCAACCTGAAGAAAGAAACTTCCACCTAAAGACTCAACTCTGCATCTTGTGACACAGCTTTCAAAAGTTCTTGAGATAAGAGATAAAGAGGCAAATGAATGTATATAAATATTTCCACTAACAATGCTGTATGCAGGACTAAACCTCAAAGCCCTCTGGTTGGAGGGGAAATTGTGATTAAGTTCTTCAGAAATAATTTTGTTCTCCAAATGCAAAGTACTAGTCACTTAGAGCCTCACAACAATCAATGGTGGAAAATAACAAAACAAAACAAAAAAAAAAAGAAAAAAATAAAAGATTACCATTCAACTTATCACAAATGTATACCTGCACTCTGAAAGCAGCTTTCAAATACTCAGAAGACAAGGAAGATTAAGTGAGAAGACTCTCAGCCCAAACCACCTACAGAGCTAAGAGTTCACAGCTGCTGAGTTCCCCTTGCACTGCCTGTCAAATGCTGTAAGCAGAAACAGGGATCTACCCATACCTATGGTTCCAAAATTGTCTAGTGCTGTATTTGCCGTAACTTTCAAAAGGTGAAATCTCCTACAGGCAGTTAAGGCCCTCTAAAATACACTTGGTTCATCTAGTAAAAACTATGCTGGTAATAAGGAAAACTGTTCTGCATTATTGAAACAAATATCTTTATATGTATATACCTTTATGCTTTGTTTTATGTTCTGCCAGTTAGAAGGTCTTGTAGGAGGCTCAGAATTACTGCAACACGACTTAACCATAATGCAGACCTAAAGAAAAGGTTATTAAGTGGCCGCTCTGAGTAAAAGCCACTCTCAGGAAGTAGCCCAATGAAGAGATGATCACTTCCAATTCCAACATTATTACTGTCTATCAGCACCAAAGCTAATGGCATCACCTGTCATTTTCACCACTGTCAAATGTGATAGCCAATTAAAGTAACTGGTTTATGAACCTTCAGTTGAAAGTGAAGCTGGTTGAGTAAAATGATTATGCATTTCATGAATTCAAAGTATAATACTTACATAACGCAGTTGCAAGAGAGACTATTAGAATCATAGAATTGCTCAGGTTGGAAAAGGCCTTCAAGATCAAGTCCAACTGCAGCCAAACCATACTACCCTAACTAACAACCCACCACTAAATCATGTCCCTAAATTATTGAGAGTTCCCAAGAAAGAAAGAGTTTATTATTCATGATGCTGAAGCGTTGTACTTAGAATCATAGAACCAGAATCCTTACAGTTGGAAGGGATCTTTAAAGGTCACCTAGTCCTGACTTACAATGATTGCAGAACATCAGTACAGAATTCTATCATCTTCAATATTGTATTACTGATTATACACAAACTCAAACGAAATCAATATCTAGAACTTTGTTTTTACGGCTTCATAAGGATTTCCTCTGTTAAGAAGAAAGATCTGTGATTATGACTTTGTGATTCTATGAAATGTAACATATGTATGTCCTGATTTGGAATTCATTTTTCTGCTAAATTTCATTTTATAGAATCACAGCACCACTGAGCTTGGGAAGAGCAGCTGGCAGTCCCTGTTCCCACTCCACCACTTACCACCCCTGCTCAAGAAAGGTCACATCAAGCAGGTTACTCAGGGCCGCATTTACTCAAGTGTTAAGTGGAGACTTCACAGTCTCTCTGTGCAACCTAATACAGTGTTTGGCACTGCAATAGGTTTTGTACTTGTTTACACAGTAAACAAGAGTTTTCCTGTGTTCAGACAGAATGTCATGGTTTTTTTAATTTGTTCCAATTCTTCTTGTCCTGTCACTGCATGCCAGGGAAAGGCATCTGGCTCAAACTCTTACCTCCCTCTACCCCAATCACATACTTAAACAATGATAAAAATCCCTCCAGCCTCCTCTTTTCCAGGCTGAACAACCCAGCTCTCCCAGCCTACTCTCATAAGGCAGATAGTCTGAACCCTCCACTGTCTGGGAGATTCTTTGCTGGTC
Source organism: Callipepla californica brunnescens (assembly GCA_023055505.1). Taxonomy (NCBI): domain Eukaryota; kingdom Metazoa; phylum Chordata; class Aves; order Galliformes; family Odontophoridae; genus Callipepla; species Callipepla californica. The sequence goes on along the minus strand of JALIRH010000007.1, from coordinate 23,128,941 downwards.
TCCAGTTGGCCTTTGTCACTGCAACAAGTGCAGAACTGGACATGGCTGTTCAGGTATGTTTTCTTGCACACTAAATGAAAAGATCACCTCCCACAGTTTGCTAGCAGTGTTCTCAGTGTGTTCCAGGATGTTGGTGGCCTTCCTTACTGCAAAGGTAAATTGCTGACTCGTTGGCAACACAGCGTCCCCAGCATCTCCACATCCTTTTCTGCAAATCTTACTTCCATCAGGGGACCCCCAGTAAGTACCAGTACACAGAGTTGTTCCTCCCCAGGCACAAAACTTTACATTTCACTCTGCTGAACTTCACATGGTGTGAAGTTCACAGGCATTCAGTCTGATTGGCTGCATTCAGCTGAGAGGCTGTCATTCTTTGGTAGATGAGACATCACGCCGACCCCAGAACACCACGCACCACACAGCATGCAGTTCCCAGCAGGGGAGTGAAGCACGACGCAGCCCACAGCACTTCGGAAGGCTGGCAAGCCCTCACTTCACAGGGATGGGAGGAAGGGAAAGTGGTCCAGGAAAAACCCTCTTCTACTATTTTCTACTTTATCATTAAGATGAATTGAAAATACGGCTTTCATTCAGAATCTCTTCTCATGTTTTTAATTTAAAACAGCAAGAAAAATCCTGCTCTAACCACAACCTTTTGCTATCAGAATCAGCCCAAAAGGTTCAAAATGATCTACGTAAGAAGCAAATAAATAAAGCTACTGAAGCTTGTAGTTTGTGTTGTCACATTCCATATACTTAAGGCTTAAAAAAAAAAACTGACTTACAGCAATGCAAAAATAAATCCAAATTATGTTAAGATAATTTTTCAAGATTCATATTGCTTAATGAGGCGATTCAATTTACCTGAAATGTATATTCTAATGGGAGAGAGAAGTACATTATCAGACCAAGTAATCTTATTAAAAATTTCAGCAGCTATAAAGAGTTTAAATTACTCCTTTCAAGATTTATCAAGGTGCTCAAAGACAAGACAAAGACTTAGACACACCATATACCGTAATATAATTATAGATAATTTAACACACTGAGAAATCCGAAAGAAAGGATGGAAGGAAGGAAGGAATAGCATTCCTATTGTTATTTAGTATTGCAAATAGTTCTTATTTCAATCAATAGAATCCGACAAGCTTTATTATGGAGAAAAGAAAAGTAGAATGACTTTCATTTAAATGATAAGAGTGATACAGTCCACAGGAATAAAAGGAACTGATACCGCTGATCAACAAAAAGGATGGAAAACAGCATTACCCAAAAGCCAGGTATCACTGCAGGAAAAGGAAGAGCGCTCCACACACAGACACCGTGGGTGGGAGTTCTCCTCCTCTCTTCTGAAACACTACCACTTGCTTTACTGGAAGATCCCAGCAGGCAAAAGGAAGCACAAGATGAAATCAGATCACTTATTCAATGCAATAATGTGAAGTTGTAAGGATTTCTGAACAAGTAGTTTAAACTTAATGTATCACATGCAGCCAGAGTGCTTAAGCCAATGTCGAGTACAACATGATCTGATAAACAGACAGATAAAAATCACTGGCTTAGGACGGTGGCTAGAAACAGTAAAGTGAAGTACTCTCCACCACTTACAGAAAGTTATGTCAGCAAAGAATTTTGCTTTTAGTTTTGATTTTAATTATTTATATAATTTTAAATACTTATTTTTCTGAATATTTACAGGATATGATACTATGGAATATGCTTATTATTGTGCATCACTCTGAATTCCATAAGCAAAAGAGTAAAGTACACATTAGTAGGTTGCTACTGCAACTTAAAACTGCATTCTTGAAATGGTAATGGCAAGAGCCTGAAATTTTAAGTACCTAGATTTCACACTGAATACTTAGATTTTTTCCTCAAAAAGAAAAGCAGATAATGATTTCTCACTTTGGAGAGGACACCATTCTCCACTTTTTTCTACTGAGTCCCACACATCCTGGACTCTTTTCCTGCACATCTCCCTTTCTGGGCAGAGCTCCACTTGATGTCATCACAGTAAAGGCAGCATTAGTTCTAGAAACTGCTGTTGAGAAGCATCCTATAACAAAAAGGACGACAAAAGTACTGCTTCTGTTAGTTTCAGAAAATCAGTTTCTCAAAACAAGAGGCTAATAACACTCACTGCAATTCAAGGAACGTACTCTTTGAATTCCAGTCTGAAACAGTACTAAAGAAAGGACTGTTGATATTTCATCTACCACCTTCCTTTTATTAGCTTATGATAACAAAGGCATACGCTATCAGAGGTCTCACCTAGTTCCTCTACACTGGAAGACATGAATCAATGCAGGACTATTAAAGAAAGAAAAATATATGTATCAAATTCCAGATCAAAAACTCCAGAATCAGGTAGAAAAAAAAAAGTCCACATGAAGGGAATGTCACATTCTCCCCCTTCAAAACACAACGTAATACAGTAGTTCATCCTCAGGATGTAGTCAAGCAGTATTTTGATCCTTGCCTTTCAACTGTTCCAAACAACTTAATTATCATCCTTTGCTAAAATGAATGAATGCCAGAGGTTTTATTCTCTGGCTACATTTTATGTTGTGCCTATTTAATAGTCCAGTGCAGTAAAGCAAGCTGAACTGAACCTAGCTTAAGCTTTTTGCTTGGACAGTGATTTTAAGAGATTTCTAAATAACAACATAGAAGTGCAAGAGGACATTTTGAAAAGAAATGCTTGAAACGAAATTACTGACATTTGCAAATCTTATACAGAAAACACCTCCTTCAGATTACATCTCTTCCAGATCAGCTATATTGCACCAGTTCTTCACTTGTACTGCCGTGTGGAACATAGTAATCAGAAATCCTTGGAAAGCACTAAAACTCATTTATTAATTAATGCAATTTGTTAAATGATCACTGCATTGCAAAGCAGTTTCTCTTCCTATATGAAGGCTGACTTTACCTGTAGTTTACAGCACAGATTAATCTCTTGTTTCCAAAGCAATATTTGTACATGAATGGGTATGTTTACTGTCACTGATTTATCTTACCGATCCATTTTCGCTTCTGCTTCCTTCTATCATGTGATTCAAAATGACAGCCTATTACAGACTTCATATTTCCCGTCTGATATTTCTGAAGTTTAGATTAATAAGTCTATTTGTAATAACTATTTATGCTCCTACGTTGAAATTACATTTAACATCCTTCAGGCAGCCATACACATTTATCTATGACAGCTCAATTTCTCTCTGTAAAATACTGATTTCCTAGTACCTGCGTAAGAAAAGACAGAACTTCAGAAAATTAATTTCTCTACCCCCCTACTGTTTACCCAGGATACTCATAAAAGGCATACCAAGTTACAAAACCGATGGGGTAAAAATAGACATGATCGTTTAAATTATCTCCCCTTCCAATGCTTTACACTCATGACAGATGAGAAATCACTTCTATTCTGTGACTGAATCCAATTAATACACCTATAAATAAACTACAATTACTAATTAATTTTTTTGTTTAAATGCTTATAATACGGAAGTAAGAGGTCTGAACTAAAACCAGGTTTTAGAGTTGCATGTGTATTTAACACTGAGATGCAAAATTCTGAATCAAAATACAGTTTACTGATGTGTTATTCCTATGATATTGGTCACGTGCTCATAAAATATTACCTAGTGTTTTAGTGTAATACAAATGTTAACCTTCTACTATTTTTAGAATTCTTTCTTAAACACAGTCTGCTTTCTTTCCCTCCTGGCTGTGGTAGACTGGCTTTGCACTTTGAACTGTTGTCTCCCTCAAGTAACATAAACTTTCAAATTAAGTAGTAGTTGCACTTTAAGGACTTATCTGTGGCTTATGAAGTTATTTTGGAACACAACGTATCCACAGAAAAGCTGAAAATTTTATCAATTGTGACAGTATTTTGATGCAGCAGTGTATGTTTCCAGCACAGGCATGTAACAGGCTGTCATCGTTGTCAGAATCAAAGCTTGTTTCCTTCTGATGAAAATCTGTAGGATTTTATGTAAAAGAGTTTGTTAAATAAGTTCCAAGAACGTTCAGTTTCCTCATTTAATTGAGTCAGTACTCTTGCCTTCTTTTTTTAATTGGATGAGCAGGTAGAACATAGATAATGCAGTAAAATTATATGCTGTAGAAATTTCACTACGGAAAAAAAATTGTTAAAACAATTTAGAACAGAACGCATTTCAACTGTATAATAAATAAACTTCTCAGTGACATGCATACCTCCCTTGCCTGGCATGAACAAACAATGGAACAATGGTTATATTTTTTGATTGATAGGCACGGTTTGGTCACCCATAACAGCATTAACTCTGCCCACTGAAAATGACAGGTGACAATCATATCAGTAAGCCATTTTTTGCATTAGCAGTCTAAGAAAAGGCAATCTATTTGTTTGGTTTCTCTTCTTTTTGCCTTTTTTTTTTTTTTTTTTTTTGTTTCTTTTAAATCATCTCTCTTGGCTTCAACAACTATATGGCAAACTCGCAGAAACATCACTCAGAAACCACACAGTCTAAGTTTAAAAAAAAAAACAAAGCTATTTAAAAATGTCATATTACATCAAGGCATGGTAGAAAGTTGGCAATAAAGGCAACCTAAAAAAGCTCTAGAACGTAAGCAGTACTTCAGTAATATTCCTTTACTATTTCCTATGCTACTACATAGCATAGGATAAATAAATGTGGCTTTCTCAGATAATAGAAAGCAAATATTATAGTCCTAGAAAACTTAATCCGATGCAGACAGCATCAGACACACAGAACATCTTGTAATCTACTTTACTGCCCTGGAAATTAAGAAGAAAGGTCATCAGTCCTCTGCTAGAGCAGTAGTAAAATCACACTTGACAGAATTCTCAAGTACTACAAATCACTCTATAAAACCAGACTCCTCTCTGTTCAGTCACTGAACACTATGCCCCCTCCCATCAGGAAGACACAGATAAATCTTAGACAGTTAGGTAACAGAGATGCACACAGTGGGAGTATTTAGCGTTCCCTGTATCCAACCTCTATTTGATGTTTTCCAACATCATCTTCCTAAAGGGGTCCAATACACTGTGGCCAAGTAGCCCTGGACATGATGAATTAAAGAATCATCTAGGTTGGAAAGGACTTTCAAGATCATCTGGTCAACCGTGAACCTGACGTTAAGTCCCATTGCTAAACCATGTCCCTTAGTGCCATGTCCCCACGTCTTTTACATACCTCCTTGACTTCACTGGAATGCCCATTTCAGTATCAGACCACCATAGTGGCAAATAAATTCTTCCAAATAACCAAACCAAACCTCCCCAGAAGAACTTGAGACCATTTCTTCATGTCCTACCACTCATATCCTGAGACCAGCCCCCACCTTGCTGCAACCTCCTTTCAGGTAATTGTAGAGAATGGTTAAGATTTTTCCTCAGCTTCCTCTTTTCCACACTGAACAGCCCCAGTTCCCTCAGCCACTTTCCATAAGTCATCTTCTAGTTCCGCACCAGCTTTCTTGGCATTCTTTGCACACACTTAAGCAGTTCAGTGCCATCCTTGCAGCAAGGGGCACTGTCAGATGCTTAAGTATGCACACTTTCATTATGATATGAAGGACTGTGGCTACACGCACTTAAAACCAAAACATGCATCACAGACAACTTCAGTCATTTCTTCTCCTTGACTTCTGGAACAGTTTGGCTTATGAGCATCCCGTATCTTCATAGAATAATCACAAAACCATAGAATGGCCTTGGTTGAAAAGGACCTCAAAGATCACCTAATTTCAACTACCCTGCTGCAGGCAGGGTTGCCAATCACTCTACTGGGCTGCCTAATTTTTTCTTCAACCCTTGAATATCATATTATATTCACAAACTGATTTTCTTGACAGAAAATTCAAAAACTCTGTCCAAAAAACATTAAGGAAAAAAATTGACAGTAGTTCCATGCAGCATACCATTTTTTTCCTTGTTTTATCTCGCATATAAACATCCTGTAAATTCAGTGGAATATCTTAGAAACAAAACCAAACATTATCACTACTTCAATTTTCACATCTAAACAAAATGCTTTGTAAGCACTAAAAAAAAAAATTACAGAACAATAATATGGCATACCTGAACACAGCTTCAATTCCAGACAGACCCAAACAAATGGTCTGCTTTTCTGATGTTTCCAACCTATTAGCCTTTACTTTTCACAGTAACAGATCTGATACAGAGCAATGATTTCATATAACAGAGTCCAAGTCCAGACTAAATCTATTTAAAGGGCTTACTAGTTGAAGAATTCAAGTGCTTTCCGCACCGGACATACATGTGAATTGAAAAATCTAGTTCTACTGATATTAAAAGATTCGGACATTTTCTATGCATCATGGCTCAAATAACAAAATTTCACATCAATAATTACCACCATATATTTCCAGTTTTCTGGTGTTACCTATTTCATGTGGAAACATTGTGCATTTTAAGTTGTTTACTCCTTTCCACAAGGGAAAGATGGCAGAATATTCCAACCATGTTGCTTCACTGCAGCTTATCTTTTCATTTCACTCGGCCTCCGAATCAACAAACTCACATGCTTTATATAGTAAAAAAATAAATAAATAAATAAAAATGTTGTTCTAGGTGCCAGCACCCTCAGACTTAAAAATATTCACAATAGTTGAAGAACCACATAGAAACATTTTCTTCTGTGTATGCTTCCCACTTACACTGACGGATGGGAATTTTCTGTGTGCTTTAGCGCTGCTATTAAAGGTCTACTTTATGCAGATGGACAACTTAGGTACATTTAAAAAATAAGAATTACGTCATGAAGATCATTATACAACCATCTGCAAAGTTTCAAAGCTTTAAAGAGCAAAGTAATTTAAAATGCAATAACATCACATCTTAACTAATGTCATTATCATTTTAAGACACAACTGCTAAACCAACACAAAGCAGTTTTCCCCCCGCAAGCAGTTTTTATGTCATAGTGAGAAGGGTCACTAATTCTACAGGTATCCAAAGCTGAAAGAAAAAAAAATGGTTATAAACTCCTAAACCATCTTTTAAGCCAGAGCCAAAGGTCCATACTTCCATTGCTAATGATCAAAATAAACCTTCCGCCCTCCATCTTTTATGTATCTTCCACCAGTCTCATTTAATCATAAAATTATTCCAGGAAAGGGATTATTTTCAGAATCTAGAAGGTGCAGAAGCAGTTCCACAACAATCAGTGTTCACAGACCTTAATAGGAGTCTGCTGTAAAACACAATCAAGCTGCATAAAAAGAAAAGTTGTTGAAAAAAAAAAAAAAAGTTGAAGGCCATAAAAAAAAAAAAGTTGAAGGCCATAAATGAGAATTCAGCCTCTAACTTCCAATCCTCAAACCTAGAAAGAAATAGTGAATTGAAGAACAATTCAGGATATAGACAGGGGAACTTCTCTCTCAAGTCTTCCACACTGCAACTATACATTGACAATCAGAGTAAAAAAAGTTTATTTTATATAAAGAAGAACTAATATATATATGCACATAGATATGAATCTCTCCTACCACCTCCTCCATCATACAGATAGCAAGATGGAGATACGTGCAACAGGAGAAGTGACGTGGGCACAGATTCCAGGGATAAATATAATCTAAAAGCATGAGAAAGCTACCACTCTTCACCATACTGCGTTAGGGTACATTTAGAAGAGCAAGAGCTATAAATCTGCCTGGATGACATATGTTCTTGCTGCTCAGTGAAAGAGCTAGAACAAAAAACTTGTTTTAAATATCTGTTAACATGCCACTGAAGACTGAGGAGGCTGTTGAGGAATCTGTCTTAGGTCACAGTGTGCACACCACATTTTATCTGGAGACTATGGCTGCCTCAACTCTTCAAAATTTATCCTGTTCTGAGATTGTACATCTCAGAAGTTGTACATCCAGATCTGGACCTCTAACTTGGATAAAGCTTCATAATATTAAGCCAAAACAACTGACTGCAAAAGGATGATTTCTGTTTAGTACAGAGGCTACAATCAGAGTGAAAATAATGGATTTTGTTTAAATTATTTCACATTTAAAGGAGTTGTAGCAGAAGAGAGCTTAGTTGCCATAAGGAAACTTCTTAAAAATTTTAATTACATTACTTAAAATTTAAAACGCATTTAAAATTCTTCAGATCTAGAAGATTCTAAGCATTGGTATAATTGCATAAGAACTTTCAGACCCTGAGTCACTGCATACCAACAATGAAAGCTTTAAAACTAATCATGCCAAAGATGCACAGAACCTTTGCTTACTGGTTAATCCATTTGTTTGGGAATTTGCTTGTGCCATCTCAGTTACTAAATAGGTGATGGTTTCACACCAATTCACTTTAGTCCCAGTAAATAGCAGCATTAAAGACGGTATTTTCAGAAGCACAAGTTCCTGTATTTACAGGTAACTCATGCCACTAGAAATCTAAAGTAAATTAATTTTCTCCAAAATTTGAAAATCTCTGGTCTGTGAGTTGCAAAATAAACAGTAAATGTATTCATATTGACTGTACCCTCCCTCATTTCCTATCACACACTCAATTACAATTAAAATGTAGCCATTTCTAATCATGTCACTGAATTAACCATTGCTTACACAGACTTTTCACAAACTGCTGATCACAGATTTTATTTCCATGTTTCCCATGGCTCAAAGAGTTAAAAAAAAAACAAAACAAAACAAAAAAACATTCACACAGCACATGCCCTCATGCTTCCTACTCCCTATATCATCTTCCTATTTTCTCATGTCCTTATTGTTATTCTTTTCAATCTAGCAAATATATCCTTTTTCTCTGCAACTAAGCTTTTTATTTTAGTTATTCACTAAATTATTTTTTCATGTAGTGAAGAACTATCAAGATGGCAGCGCTTGTTACAATAGCCTAGTCTTAAAGACAGACTAAGAGGAGCACACAAACAAAACATTTGATGTTTGTCAACATTCTCTGAGCTCAGACAGCATTATTACCTTCTCCCCCATCACCCGAGCGAAGTGTGGCTTGAGCTTATTCTTATGTCACTCACACCAAGAGGAAAGCCTGGCTGTCACTCTCTAGCCCAGAACATTTGCAGAAAAGCAGCTCAGGGTTTAAAAAAACCCACATGCTGCAGAAAGAATAAGCTCTGTGCTTGTCAGAAGTTGTATAATCGTAGATATAAACAGAAGAAATCTCAAAGGAATGCAAGATTTGGCCTGCCTGACACTATGGGCTCACAACAGAAAAGGTGCTTATACAGTGAATGCCAGGTCAGGCACTAATTTCTGAACTCAAATTGGGCAACATGCACCCTTCCCCTCCTCCCTCTGAAGCATCACTATGGCTGGGAGCTAGCAGCAGGCTGCATGGAATGCTACTGCGGCACACACGTTGTTTTCTCCCAGCAGATTCAGCACCCTCCTGCCTATGTCAAAAACTCCTCCCAATCTCTAGTTCTGCTTGACCTGCTGTCAGGACCTGTGTTGCAATTATGTCCTCAAAGGATGGAAATACAACAATTCCACAGTATCTTCTGAGATCAAACCAGATGAAGATTTTCTAAATTAAAAAATAAATTAATAAAAACGCAGGTGCCAGATTACTGCAGAAGCCTCCAGCACCTTTCTTCAGAAAGCCACATAGGAAGATACCAGTTCTCTCAGACTCTGCCTGCCCTACTGCAATAAAAGAAGAAATGCTCAGTTTCACAGGACTAATATATCCTGAATCAGACTTGGACACAGTTCCACCAGGAGCTAAGAGAAGAACCCCTAGCATGGGTTGTATTCTTAAGGTTCTCCTGAAGGCTTCCAGACATATCTTTCCCAAAAGTCTCAGTTATAGCTATCCAAGGCAGAATGCTTAAATACATACTACCTCCACATTGAAACAGGCACTTCGGGAATTATTTTTGAAAGCATTTGTGCAAAGGGAGAGTTTTGAGTTGGCTGATAGAGTCTTATTAGGCACCTGAGAGATTTCAGTAAAGAAACTACCTGAATTTCGTAAGTTCTCAAACAACATCCAGTCTTTTGTCCTTGTATCTAGGTTACAAGTAAGGGCAGAACACGCAGCTATCTAAAACAGACAGAAAAGATAAATATTTGGGTTAGGAAATAAACCTGTCTCCAGGAGCATCTCCTCCTTACAGAGGAAGACTTGACTCACATAACCTGACTACTCACATCCAAACCAGTCACCCCAGGTTTCCTTCACAGCCCAGAGAAACAGGCATGTCAAGAAACACCTCATTTGTTTTATAGGCTTACTTTAGACTGAGCCATAGGGCACTCTTAGATGTAGATGTATCTACTCCTTTCAATTAACAAGCAATTTCTCCATTATCAGCTACCCTTGAGGAAGCCAGTGTTGTAGATGTACATATGTAGTCGGATGCATCCTATTTTAGGACAGCAACTGTCTATCAGTCAGTTAGCCAGTATTAACAGCTCTTTGACAAACAAAAAACAAAACAAAACAAAACAAAAACAAGCAGAAAATGAGAAGAGGGATGAGCAATGGGGAAAAGCAACATTAAGATAAGATACTGACTAGAGTATATTCTTGCCATTAAAAAAATAATACAGAGAAGTTCTTCTGTGGGTACAACATGCAGCTTTGGTACTTAAGTTACATACACATGTTGTTTCTTCAGTGCCCCAAGAATCAAATTTGTGCTTATCGTGTTTCTGATCAAACCACTTGTTCATACAGTTATTAATATTGCAGTGCAAAAGCAACATAAGAACATGAGAAGCGCTCTACCAGCTCAGACCAGTGGTCCATCCAGCTCTGTATTTTCATCCTAAATGAGGGAGAGCACATGAACTTAACCATTTTGTGTAATCTTTTCCCCTCACACTCTTCAGAACCATCCACTGCTGTTGTTTGGATGAGATGGAATAAGATGAGGCAATTTTTGTTATTCCAGAAAGACACGCAGTGCTACACATTTTCAAGGCCAAGCTGAGGAGCAGCTGACAGCAGTAATCAGATGGTCACTGAGAAACCTTTACCTTATCAGAGGACAGTGACACAGACTTAACCAGTGTTCTGGGTTTTCTCTGTTAGGGAAACTAGGAAAACAAAGGAGAGATCCCTAAAGATTCCTGCTTCTGCCACCAAGCAACAAGATGAACTGTAGCCAGGTGTGGCAGAAGAAGAGGAAGAAAACAACAGAGTTGCAGGGGCTTACTTTTTCCTTCCTTAAAACAGCTCTTTCAAGAAAGGCCCCAGAGCAGCTGCTTTCTGAGATAACTGCCTGAATATGAGGAGTGGATAGGCAGAGCCAAGTCGTTTTTCTTCAGACAGGAGAGAAGGAGCTGTGCTTCTTTGATCGCCTCCCTCATTTAATCTTTCCATGTTAGTAGTCTTACCCTTCCTTATGATGCATCTCCTACCTTAAACAAGCTTTGAGATCAGTAGCTTTTTCAATAAGGCATGTAAGACAAGTGTTTGCCATCCTCAATCTACACCTGAGACCCCACCCCCACAAAAAAATTGAGCAGATATCAGCTCTATCTGAAATGACACTGAAAGCTGTAGCCTGGTACAGGGGCGAAGCTGCCAAGTTAAAAATAGAAACTATCATTCTGAGTACAGCTGTGAGATGCATTTCACTGATGGGCTGGTTTTTATCTGTTTTATATTTTAAGAGTGTCATTCTTTTAAATAAAAAGAAACTTTGTAAAATGTTACCTACTCCAGCACACCAAAACTTGTAGTGCTGACTGGACAAAAAGTAAAAGCAACCCAGTATATTGCAACACTCGTGCTCACCCGTAGCAGGTCAGCAGAAAGCACAGTGATGAATCTGCTGCTTCTTATCTTGTTTCTGACTGTGGCAATAAAAGACATGGTTAGAAACCTAAGAAGTTATAACATCTGCTCTTTGAGGATGCTCAGAGTCACTAAAGCGAGAAAAGTCTCCTTTCAGGGCTTCATATTCCCCCATACAACATTTAGAGCTGCACATGGTTGGCTATGTACATACTGCAACCAAATATATCACACCCACTCATCTCTAAAAACAACTGCTCTCCAATAATAGAGAAGGACTTCAAGTGAGACTCCAAAAAAAATCACCTGGACAAACGGCCTTACTGTGAGCAGACAATACATTACTTGACATATCCAAAACAACAAAATACTGCCAAGGTGGAAAACGAGTTCAGTACTTTTGATTTCTTCCTTCTGATGTGAAATACGTCTTCAAGAGGAAAAGAGCTGCTTTCAAAAATTGTGTCCCCAGAGTACTTCATTTTTCAAAACATGAGGAACTCAACACCAACGCACCTTAGACACCCATAAATCCTTTTGCTTGTATACGGTCAATTAACTGCACGTGCAGATGTGGATAAGAGAGACTTTACACTCCATACCCTCTGCTAGACTTAAGCATCTGGCCAACTGTCCATCCCAGAAGAGAAATAAGGTCTGTCACAGTAAGGGATATCTGTTGCTCCAGTAGGAAAAGCAACACTCCTGGGAAAGTCGTATCTCCAGACAGACCTAGCAAGTACTAATCTCTCAGAAGGTCATATACAGCATTCTCTCATTAAGTGTTTATTTTCCTTTGATGTACATATATATACTCACTAATACTAATGAGAGCACCAAGAAACTTTAGAACAAAGGAAAAACAGTGCCCCAAGGGGTCTGTGCTCACTCCTGGTGAAAGCAGTGACTGCAATAATTTGAGCTTCCTGAACTACAAGAGATCTCCTGAAAAGACTAAGCATATCTGTATTTTCACTGGAACACTGCCATAGTGAAGTTTATATATATTTTAATCAGGGCTTCTGAATAAGCTTCAAAGAGACTACAATGTACAATTTAATTAGCTATTTGTTAGAGAGAAAGGTTGCTTTGAAACTCTGCCATCCGGTGAAGAACAAGCACATTTAGTCTGAGGTGCTACGTAAACCATACATATACAGTGCTTCAGAGCTTCACTTAGAAGAAAGTCTTCTAGTACACCATTATGATCTTCCAAACTGTATTTAGAGTAGGATCAGAGTGGGACTCACCTCCAAACAGGTCAAATAGAGGGAAACTCCACTTCTTAAAGGCTAATTGTTGTTGGATATTAGAACGATGTTTTGTAATTCCACATAGTAAGGCCTGACTTGACAGAAAGAATCTGCCACATTCAGGTTAATTCCTCCAATTTAAATGCAATCTGGACATAAATGCAGCCTGAAACCCAATACCCCATCTAGTGCTCAGTCAACCTGCAGCAACGCATAGCTCTGCAGGAAGCAGCAAATCATGCTTGCCAAACTACCAGAGACGATGGGGATCTGATACAACAGCATTTCTTAACACCTACTTTCAAATAAATCAGTTCTATATATTTAAAATGGAGTTATCTCGACCTGCTACAACTTTCCCACTTGGAGCACATCTGTGAAATAAAATCTTGTCAAAACTACCTATTAGACTGGCAGTCACTGTAACAAGGAGAAAAATACAGAAATACCAATATTAAGAGTAAGCTCATGGAGAATGGTTTGCTTCTTCCAACAGTATTTCTTCTCAATCATATTTTTGCTGCCATTTACGCCTAAAAATGATGTGGTCCAAGAATATTTTCAGTTTACTTCAAAATTTCCATTTTGTCAATAGATCAAGACATTAATTTCCAAAAACTGCTTGTGTTAAAGGTAAAAGGAATACTCCAGGTGGAATTTATTGTTTTTAGCTGAACTGGTAGATGGGTTTGAGGATGAAAGAATTAAAACATTTTGCTTTATTCTAAGCAGCATCTTTAAATTAGATGCATTTGGTGTGCATTTCCTCATTATATTCATCACACTGTATTTGAGCAGCTTCTAGAAGCACTTGTGCTTACAGAAACATGTAGCTTCTGCTACAGCCTGAAAGGCTGCTGCTGCTGCTGGCTCCTCCTCCTGGCTCTGCAGTTTTTATGAATGACTAGCAATCACTGACAGTGAATGACTGCCAACTGCCCACTCAACCCTTTCTACTCTTCCCTGCACGTACATACTAGGGAAGCAAACAAGCTCCATGACTGCAAATGAGCCTTCAGTACACTTTACAATGTATGGCATTCATCTTTCAAAACAGGAACTAAGTGTTCTTCCGGATACTTAGAGTATAGAAATTAAATATTAAAAGCTTATGCAACATCCTCCCCCCCCCCCCCCCCCAATAACTTTTAGGCATTTAATCAAAGTGAAATTGTCTGTGCTTCAGCAACAAACAGGAAAACTGGAACTACAGAACCTCACCTACTTCCAGCAGACTGAGATTTATTCAGAGCCAATGCATAAAATCTCTGCTGTTTCATAACACCCTAGCAGTCTTATTTCAACATAAAAAGATACATCCTATCCAGAAGGCTGTTAAGAGTTCTGTACCACCAATTTCTTCATGTAATGGACACATGAAAACAATCAGTACAGTTTTCCTTGTTTATTACAACAAGAATATCCTATAAAGAATGCTGAATGCAACAGCAGTTAACATCAGAGAGCAATCAATCTGTATTGGTGACTGTAAGCAAGCAGTGAAGCACTCACACAGGAGAAATATTTATTACATTTTAGTTACTAAGGCCAAATATAAATCCAGTAGCGCACTGCATACTCAGACATTACTGTTACAACAGAAAATAAGAAACAATCTATGCTCTGTTGCATACTGTTTAAAATGCATTTTTACTACTTGCAGCCCTGTAGTATTTCCACAGAGGAGCCCCAGGCACTGCAGCAAGCATGCTAGGCTAAGGCCCACAGTTGGCCGGCCTTTCACTGTCAGAGCTTTCATTGGCCTCTCTTCTGCTTCACTCCACTCTGTACAGCTTAAGAGCAAACAACAGAACTTTGTTCCTCCCGGTTACCTAGAACAGAAATCAGAGACGCTTGGGATATGTAAAGAGCGAAGCTAAACAGCTTGTAATTAGCAGATCCAGAAAATAAAAAGATAGTCAAAAAATACATGTGGTCCAGAAGAGACACATACCAAAAGCTTTCAGATGAGGCAGTGTCTGATGTCCTCTGTGTGCCTGAAGTTCAGATTCAGTTAAAACAAAGCTAGACTCAAGAGATCTGAGCACAGCAAACTGTTATCTAGAATTCTGCTCGTGGCTTGAGCATATGTCAAAACTGGAAAAGGAGACGCTGTCAGAGACTGTTGATGCTGAAGCTTAAACTCATGTCCCAATGCATAGCATGTTTGGAGAGAATTAAAGATCTAATATTTCACATAGGAAACTTATACATTATGTTTCAGTACAATAATGAACAGCACAGGCTCAGAAAAAACTAAAGGGATCTTACCAATATATTTAAAGTAACAAGAAATTAAAGATATTTCATGTCCTAGCATGTATTTTTAATGTAAACATGTTGATAACCATATAATAGTGCTAGTTCCCAGCACACTAATTACCATACGTAGAATGAGATTTGTAACGCAACTATGCTAAATGCAGCTCAAACTAATGCTCTGTTACCCTGAACATGTGAATTCTGGACGTCTGAAATAAAATGTAAGCAATGATGTATATGGAGACAGAAGTATTTCAACATCTTTATCTACATTTGAAGCACTTGTCTTGAGCTGAGACAAACACACAAAATGCATCAGAAGTTTACAGTGAATTCTCTGTTAGGTACTACGGCTGAAAGCAAACTGCTTCCTGTCCTCCAGTTCCCAGTAAATACTGCTACTGGACACAGGACACATAAGGAGGCATGAACTGACACTGGATGATGGAGGCAAACTTTCTTTTGCATCCTAATAAACTGTATTAAAGCAAACACTTAACAGCAAGATTTTTTTATTATTATTATTCCTTGCAAAACAAATGGAAATACAGAAACAGTATCATTGTCTCTCTACTTCAAGAAAACCAAGTAACTGCAAAGGAACAAAGGTTAAGGAGGCCTGAAGCCAAGCTTGTTCATACCCAAACTGCCTGATTTTCCTTTCTCCAACAGCATTATATAATCTAAAAAAGATAATCACTTCTTACTATAAATCCTGCCTTGCTTACTCGTCTCATTACACCACTACAAGCTACCACAGAACTATTATCAGAAGAACAAAAAGTGACAGTGTCTAAGACACCCTTGGAAGCTGTCCAGCTCTGTCACACTGTGCTGCCTTTTCCATCCAGCACACTGATATAAGTATTTCCTGCACCTAGATGTTTGCCATACAGATTTTTTAGAAAACTGATCAGTTTGTATTAGTTGGTTTCTGGGCACAGGTACCCAAGGGGGCAGCCTATGATTCTGACAACCAAGTAGGATTTTCTTTATGTGGAATCTGCTATCACTTTTGTTTATGACACAATAAAAACTCAACACTTTCAACTTCTCACTCAATATCCAACAGAAAGGAGTGAAGGAGTGAACAAAAGGGCAGGGGATTAAAATTAACGTCCAAAGCTGACAGTGTGTCCCCACATACAACTGCATTTCATACTGATCCCCTGGATCTTTTGCATTTTCAGCATAGACAACATGATTGCTTAATACATTCACAACAGTGCTATTCATAGCACAATAAATCTCAGCAACTCTGCTGTTTCTTTTGATCTATTTTTTGTAGATATTCTGATGCTGACATGATTAGGCTGAGAACATAATGCTTTGTTTGAAAGTAACTCTTAAGCAACACCGAAAGACCTTTATCACTGCAAGATCTGAAATACCTCCAGTTTTGGAGAAGCAATTAGAGATTTTTCATAAAACTACTTCAGATTCTTATGACAGACAATGACTAAACAGTACTAACCATTCTTTCACATCCAATTCAAACAACTTTAGTTATATGATCACATGTTAGACATCTTAACATATTCAGGGAGACTGACAGTTACGTTCACATAGCACAAAATCAGCTCTCAATTATTCTTGATTACATCTATGCTGCCACGCAGTTGAAAGTAGCTGAGAGCTGCATTTAGACTTCAGTAGGGAACATTCATTGTACGAAGTATTTGCTAATTATCAGATACCAATGTTATGTTTACCTAGACGTGCATCACCCTTACTGCATATCTTCACTTCAATAGATGTAATAATTCAGCGTTTAAGCATTGTCTCCAAATAGGACAGCTACAATGATACTTTGAAAACTCTCCAATTCTCATGCCCTAATTCTCTATATAAATAAAATAAATGGTAGTGATTTATTAAATCCTGAAGAGGATTCAAAATGAATCCAGGCAAGGTACGTGTGCATGAATATGGTGGCAATTAACATTTCAGACCTTCCTGGTTCTGAACTAAAATAGAATCTGTGAAGTACTGGAGAGGCGGAGAAAAGCAGATACTCCATTGATTTGTACTTCTGTGTTTTGTTTTTTTTTCCCTTTCTGTGGTCTTTTTCCTTTTCTCCATTGAAATTTAAGTACTCCTTGTTAAATATACATATATATTCATAGCTTAATACTGAACTACTTTTGTGGCACGTATAACCCTCTATGAAGGCATATTCCATTTACTGTTTCCTGTTGAACTCATTCCGTATTTAACCCATACTTGCATACTCCTACACGCACATAGAATCAAAAGATATTTGAAGCTGGAAGGTATCTCTGGAGGAAAAAAAAAATAAAAATGGAGCCCAACCCACTGCTCAAAGCTGGGTCAGCTCTGACATCAGATTGGCTTCCTCAGGGCCTTATCCGTTTGGTTTGGAAACCTTCAAGGATAGAGACTACGCAACCTCTCTGGGCAACTGCTCACTGCTTGATCCAGCCTCCCTCATCCTGAACATTGGAAGATTGCTAACAGATTCTTCCAAAGCCTATCCTCCAGGCTGAACAAATCCAGGTCCCTCAATCTCTCACAGGGCAAGTTTTGATGAGCACCACACTGCCTTCAGCAGATTTGTAGTCCCCTTCTGTGCAGTTACACAGCTGCACTACCTGAATACATCATCCCTCAGAGCCCCCACATGAACACCGAAGGCCCAGCCTGAAGAGGCTCTCCTGCACCACTTCACTGGAGGTGAAGAAAAGTAGGCACTTCAGTTGGTTTTCAGCATCCTCCTAAACTAAAAACATCATCACAATCTAGAGAGCATGTACCTTCTTTTAACCAACATTACCTTCTTGAAGCATAATCTGAATTGACAGCAACCTCAAGGGAATTTTGACTGTGTGCCACATGATGAAGAGCTTCACAGCCATGAGGGAACTGGGCTCACAGTGCTTAAATGCCGAATGTAGAACTTTTTTAACTAGCTGACGAGACACATCATCTCAGAAATTGTAATGAATATTATGGGTTTCATTTTTCAGCAGTCAACAGTATACTGAATAACAAAGTATCTGACAGAAACATTCTGCCCAGTCCCATAATGCTCGTGGATATTTATTTCTCTGTTTTTAGCAAGCGAGCAGGGCTCTCCACCTGCAAAACTTTGTTGAAGGTCTGGGACAATAAATAGACCACCAGTAAATGAAAGAGAATTAAATAAAGCCAGACAGAATTATGAAAAAAAAAAAAAAAAATGAACAGGTTATGATGCCAAGTGAGGAAGGAAACAGGAAAACTTGCTCTCCTGCAAGTCTTCAAT
The DNA here is from genome assembly GCA_023055505.1 of Callipepla californica brunnescens. NCBI lineage: Eukaryota > Metazoa > Chordata > Aves > Galliformes > Odontophoridae > Callipepla > Callipepla californica. Next base: position 23,110,397 of record JALIRH010000007.1, on the reverse strand, counting down.
AACCATACATTCATAATTTGTCATAACTGCATTTTGGATTTGGAGGCTACAGTTTCAAGTGCTACAGAAGGGCATATTTGTACTGCCTAACGATGTATGTAAATGTTTTACCGGCTCCAGCAGGACCTAAAGACCATACTGTAGATTGGGTGGAACAGCAAATGGTGCTTAAGGAAGGGAAAAATGGGTCTGGAACACTCAGGTCCTTAATTATACAGTGTGTGGATAAGAGCATCAAGACAATTCCTGATCATATTCTCATCATTGATTAACTGGGAGCATATTTAAATTTAATTTAGGCTAGTTTAATGCTAAAATTTAATTCTTGTGAAGTGAAACCAGCCACAAGATACTAGAGCATATAATCTTCACAAAAAAGGCCAACATCATCCTGACATGCAAGAGGGAGTCACAGCCAGCAGGTCAAGACAGGCAATCCTTCCCCTCTGCTCAACAATGGTGAGAAGCCTCAGAGTGCTGAGCTCAGCTCTGGACTACCCAGAGAGAGGACAGACTGGAGAGACTGCAGCAGTGCTGCAAAGATGACTGAGGACCTGGAGTCTGTCATACAAGGCTGAGAGGGCTGGAGATCTTAGACCTGGAGAAAAGATAGCTCAGAGAAAAACTCAGCAATGAGTACAAGTATGTGAAGGGAGGGGGGGGAACAAAGAAGATGGAGCTAGGCTCTCCTTAAGTGGTGCCCAGTGAGGCACCACAAAAGTCAATGAACACAAACTGAGATAAAGGCAAGTGTTATCTTGGTTTAAACATCATTTTCATCACAAGGATGATCCAACACAGGATGCACAGAAAGGTTGTAGAGTGTCCACTCTTAGCAAAACTCAGAATACACCCAAGGAACCTGTTCTAAACAACCCTGCTTAAGCAGAAGAACTGGACTAGACAGTCTTCAGAAGCTCCTTCTAATTCCTGATATTATGTGACTCTGTGGATACCACACTGCCTTATGAGTTCCACAATAATTCATGCTGTACTAATTTTTTTCTTCACTTTCAGTGTGTGTTTCATAACTACATAGAACTAAATCACTGAAATCAGTTAAAAGTTGTGTTCATTCAGAAAAACATTATATAACGGTAACTTCAATAGAACATAGAATTCACCTTTCACAAATATCCTTCAACAGTTGTCATGGTTTTATGATTTTTTGGTACTGGTATATGCAACAATTACTTATAGAACAAGAAATACCCAGAACACTACCAAAGTTTCCTTTCTGTTTGGCAGCGTACTAATATTTGTCATAAGCTTTATTTATGTTTTTTATTTTTAATTTTTTTTTTTTACTCAGAGAGTAGTCAGGTGCTGGAACAGACTGCCGATAGAGGTCATGGATTCCCCATCCCTGGAGACATTTAAGGCCAGGCTGGATGAGGCATAAGAACTTCTGAAAACGGGTAATAAACCCAGGCTTCTACATAATTGACAAACTTTTTTTTTTTTTTTTTTTGAAGACCTAAAACCTATCAGTGTCTTCCTTGCTGCTGACACCAACTTCATCCATTGGTAGCAAAAGGCAGGAACAACGTTGTAATTTAAGGTTTTCACTAAATATCATTGTGACAAATTGTCAAAGGTAGAACCAATGTAATCTCTGAAAGCTATGTGTCAAAAATGGCTAACAACTTCTTTTTTTAATGAAATCCAAATATAGCTTTAATAATTATAATTTTTATAAAAAGGAAATCGTCTTCCAAGCAGAGATTGGCACTAGTTCATGTTGTCAAACTTGACAGCATGAAATCATAGAACAAATGACGAGATTCTGCAGCTGCTAAATAGTGTCAAATACACTTCACAAGTTTCATTCTTATGAATTCATTAATACAAGGCCCTGTCTTTGCAAGAAACTACCTCTCTTCCTAACATACAATTTGGACAAAAATGGTTCTAAAACATTTTTTGCTTTCTCAGATTGCTTTCCTTTCATTCAACATTTAAAAGCCCTAGTCTGCACACAAAGCCACATCATAGCCCTACAGAGATGACAGAGTCAACAGACCATTTGGAAACAGCTGGAACAGTCTGCAGAGCAAGTTCCTACAGCTGTTCTGATAGGGATTGTAAAGATGCACAAACAGCTTCACTGTGAAGACAGACAGCCAAGGTATAAAAGAATCCACCCAATGACAGCAACCACAATCCACTCATGCTGCTCAACTGCTGACTGTAACCTTCTGCTGACAGGGAACAGCTATTGAGGAATAGTGTTCTGAATTACTCCAGGTACATCTACTGGATTTCATTTTCTGTACGCATAAAGGAAAAACATTAAGTAAATCCGTGTAAGGAAATTGTGTATGAGGATTCACATCAGGATAAGCACCGATCCAGCTTAAAATCAATGTAGCTGTGCAACCCAATTTAGCACTTTTGAAAATACAATGAAAAACAATACATATATTAATCAATAAGGCACAAATCCTTTGAATACTACACATAAATACTGCTTAACATTAGAATGGCAAGAAAGCATTTTATGAATTCAGAAAACCATGAAAGTTACTTTCATTGTCACTAAAAAGAACTAGAATCAATTTGACATTAAAAATAAAACTAATTTAAGAAAATACATGCTAACAGAAGTTATTATATACACACTGAACTATCTGACTATTGTTTGCCCTGCATTACATTGATTTGTTGAAAACAATGCACAACTAGAAGTTCAATAACACAATTACACTCAAGGCATCTATGGTGACATGGAGTAGTGTTCCTGCCACTCTTTAAAAACACCTTAAAAATCCACACCATTTGGACACAATGAGCAAACAAGTCCTACTCCTTACCATCACTCTGCTCTATGCTGTCTTTGGCAATTCACTTGCCAAGACCAGGATTGCAGACAAAACATGCTTTTATGCAGGTCTCATCGATCTCATCACATAGTTTATGTTAGCATCTACTAACTCTTCATTTCTGCCTCCAGATATCATTGTGGACCATTAGACAGTGACTAGACAGTCTCAAAAAAAAAAAAAAACAAAAAAAAAAACAAAGCACCACTGTTACTTTAGATCAGTTAATATTGGCAATGACTTCAATCACCTGGGTCTTACTGATGATTTTCCACCACCAAGCTCTACTCACTCTCATAGCAGAACTCTCCCAAACATGAACTGCCCTCACTACATACTCACCCAACTCAGGGAAGGTAGCTCCTCGCAGTAATACAATTTCATTCCAAAATGAATTAAGACTATTGTAACATGATGGAAAGCACAGCAATAACAGCAGAGTAGAAAGGTACTGGACTACAGTAAATGAAGATTTACTCAAATGCAATATCTGTGGGCACAGAAATAAAGAAGCTGATTACCTTCAGAAGTCCTCAGGTAGGCAGGGATCTCCAATAAGATACCCTTACCTCCACTACACACCCTTAAATGAGGTCTGGGGAGGAGTGGATCCTGGCTCCACTCCTTCAGGTTACTCAGGTACACTGCATGCACCAGAGCTCCCCTGGGTTGGCCCTGCATTCCCACCAGGTGCTCAGTCATTAGTTCAAGCCATGACTTAGCATTCCCACTACAAGCATATTTCAGTACAGCTTAGACACAGAACTCATTTCTGATACTGATAAGGATTGTGTTGTTTTCTTATTTATTTATCTACAAGTAAAATGTAGAGGAGCATCTGTTTAAATCAAAAACTCAAGTTTTACATATAAAACAGCATTCATTAATAGATGAGAAATAATTAAGGAATAAATCTTACCATAATCACTTAAAATCAAGAAAAGTTTCTTGGCCTCTGTCAAGTAAAAACCCAAATATGAAGACTTTTCCCAAGATTTTTTTATTCTTATTTTATCCTTAATAAGATAACAGAAAAGTATTCTCTTCTATTGAAGTATTTACATATCACTATCACTGACACTCATTTTTCTCTGGATCAAGTTATCTAGTACCTTCATAAAAACAGCTGTTCCTAAGAAAGATGAGCATGTCTACATTCTATTTCTGAACAAGCTTACCTACTAATTATATAATATCTCCTACACTCAAAGTTACATTGTACATATACTATCTATAAACTTTTTATTTGTCCTTAGTCAAGTTGCTGTTTTCATTCTTACAATATTCTTCATGCTGTCATACATTACAACCAATTCCTTAAAATTAACTGATACTTTTTGGAGCCCCAAAATACCCCAGTTACTGAAAACACTTCAGATCTTATATAGTGCTTCTTCATTAGGCTTCACAAAAAACTCTGCATGGAAGTCAGTGTCATTTCCACACTACATTTACTGGGAAACAGAGGTGCAGGGAAAATAATAAACATTTTCATAGTCACCATTATGAAACTGAAGAGCCTTCTGAATCCCAAAACGGTTATTTATTGATAGTTCATGTTTCTCTTCATGATAACATCACATTCAATTCCAGGGAGTCCTTGCCAGTTCTGAATCCACAGTCCTGACTTGAAAGGTGAACGTTCATCTAAGAGTTGTTTCTGTATTCTCCTTAAGTGTCCATTATCACAGATTTTGGGGCAAAATCTCCTCCCGTGCTACAGGTTTCTAATGAATAGAGCTGCATCCAGAAACAGGCTCCACTTCTTCATTCTGAGAAAAAGGACTTAGTTCCAACACCTAACTGCTGCCAAACAGCTCCATGACATAAGGAGTGGGAATCACTATACCTGTCTTCACACACACAAAAAAATAGAACAACTTACCAGAGCTTTTCACTCTAGGCTCCTTTTATAGTCAGTATAGAGAAATGTGCTCCTTTAAGGCATGACTCATCCATTTTAGCATCTACCCTAGGATGAGAAGAATTATCACACCCCACAAGCTCTCAAACAATTATTAATGGGAATTTAGGTTGACTAACACAGATGAATCTTTCAGATACAGAGACTCTTTTATATTTGTTGAACAGTCTTCCATCTGTAGCTTCTAATTAAGTTCATACTAGCACAGGTTTGGATTCAGATAGCCAACCTACCTTTAAATATATGTGATCAGATTTGCTACTTCAGCAGCACCTGAACAGCCAGAGAGGTATGTTGTAAATACACCAGAGCACTTGATTTTTAACCTGTGATATGCAGCTTCTCTCCACAAAGTATGGAAACTACTACTGTGCCAGACTGAAAAAGACGCTTGCCCTTCCATGCATCACATCCAGCACCAAATTTCAAACATGTAACTCAGCCCCCAAAGCCCTTGATTTCAATGTGAACCTCCTCTCAGTCTGGCTTAGAATTATATATCCTTGGACTACACAATCTGTTAGAAAGCTGTAGAGCTACCCTCCAACATTGAAAGATCATCAACCGGCTCCTCGGTTGTCTGTTGATACTTCTGTTATGTACTGAGAAAAACAGGACATCTCATTCAAATGGTTATTCCCCAGTACTGTGTGTGCTATGTGGTTTCTCCCTTCCCTACTGCCTGAAGTGATCAGAATCTACATTTTCCCAAACAAATAGGCATCTTCTGCCCTAGGGCAATGGAGAGAAATACTCACTGTATGTAAACCCCAGCCACCAGGCTCAGAAGTCAACCTTCTTAGATGGAGGCGAGGAAAAAAAGTGCCTTTTCAGAGCACTTGGACACAACCAGAAACTTGAAAACCAACCCATTGTGAACACTGGAGGTTGTGCAGAAGCAGCACCCGACACCTCACGCAGACAAACTGCCTTTCTTCACTTCCCAGCCAGTGGAAGGCTGTGGTCCTGCACCCCACCAGGAACTAAGCACGTGAATAAGAAAGGTGAGGAGAAAACCTCATTTACTCCTCAACACTCAGCTCACTAAACTGAGTTCATTTTGACCTCCACCACTCCTATTTCCATCAGACAGGCACAAGCTGCCTAGTTTATGCACTGTATTTTTAAAATCAGGATTGCTTTCTGTTTTTTCAGGTCAAGACAAGCTGCCCACAAGTCTGTTGATGCTCCATATGTTGCCGAAAGATGAGAGGAAGAAGGGTAAGCGAATGCTGGCAGAGATCAAGCAAGAGTGGTTGTTATTTCAGTGCCATCACATGTAGCGGAAGATTGAAGTCATTCTCAGTCAGCTCTTCCCTAGAGGAAAATTTCTACTTTTAAAGATGCTACATATAAATCCTCAGTCAACACACTGCATTCTAAAAAGTAAATCCTGGACAATGGAGGACTATGCCATATTTTCCACATAAAAAAAAAAAAAAAAAAAAAGGTACAATTCCATTCAGTAAAAACTGTAAATATGTATCACACCGGAATCCACCTCCATACCTCCATCTTATTTCTAACGCGGGTGTGATGTGAAGGAGAGGGATCTATGGAATTCTAAAACAAAAGTTGCTACCGCTGTCAATGGGTGGTTAGATCTGAAAAAGAAAAGGCTGTTTTTTCAGTTGGCTGCAATAGAAATCTCATGAGAACAGCTGCTGTCATTTGAGTTCAGGCCAAGATGGTAAAATTCGAGAAAAACAAGTGATCTTGTGAATTTCTCGCTACTTGGAATTGAAATGCAGAGATGCCTATCGGATATTTTACAAGCACAAAGTCCCAACTCAGGGAGGAAACTGAACCTACCAAACATCTCCTCAGCAATCGCTTGTCTTGCGCTCTAGCCCAGGTCTCATCTCCAGAATCTTTCCAGGCCCAAGATCTCCAGGAAGCCCCATGATTCCAAGTGGTGGCCAACAGCCGTAACATCACAAGGAAGCAATCTTTATGGGTTCCTTCCAACTCTTGATTATCCTATGATTCTATGAATCTTCCACTTCAGAAGGAAAAGCTCACACGTCAAAAAACAGCTCTTTCATAGATCAGCTGAAATAATGACATTGTCTCACTCATTATATATATAAGTACTACCATTGCTTTCTGCTTCAGGTACACATCTTCAGGTCTGCCTTTTCTAATGGAAGAACACAAATACATTTCCAATGAACTCTAGTAAATTACAGTTCCATGTACCCAGCTTCCTAAAGCTGACAATGAAGCACATGTTATTCGTGCCACTTACCGCAGGATTGGCTGGATACTGTGGTAAGGTGGGTGGCTTAAAAATGATTATATTGCCAACCTACAGCTGCACAAGTAACTGAACTCTGCCACAGTTATGACAACAGATTTGTTGTTATTATTGTGGATTTAGGCATTTAGCAGAAAGATCCTCTTAAAATTACCTAACGCCTAAAAGTATTAATTAAGCATTCAAATCAGTACTGAAGACACATTTTATGAGCTTGTTTTTCAGCATTACCAAATACTAAGACTATATTTTAGTGCATACACTTAAAGAAATCTGTATACTGGCTCTTCACAAAGCCTGAAGAAAATATCACATCCCTTAAAAACAAAATCCGCTTTAAACAAAATACTAATTATCTTAAATTTGTGTTATTTGAATAATAAAGATGCATTATATATTTCCTCACTGAATGAATGTAAATCTTTAAGACACAGTTCTGGGGCAAATGGTGGTGAGAAGTTCACATAAAAATATTTGTAGCTATTTCTAGTTAAGTATGCTGCGCTCCTAAACAACCTATAAGTAAAAATGCATGGAAAGCAAAAATAAAATGTGAATAAATGCAGTGAAAATTTGCTTTTAAATGACACTGAAAACGTGTAGAAGCCTGTTCTGTTTTTCTAGTTCCACTGAACATCCAGCAGATGTTCAGTGACAAAATGTATTTGAAATAGGAAAGGATGTAACACTTTTTCAGTATTGCAACTGGAAATTCGCAAAAGGGCTAGCAGCTGTATGGACATTCCTTCTCCTGTAAACGCTATCCTACATTCTGCTCCTAGAGACGTTAGCACTGACTTTACTATAATATCTAACTTATAAGTTAGAAGCAATGGTAAGATTCTGCATCTGGGGCCATGTTCTTTGATCAATACTGCACCCATCTCAAAAATTATGCAATTTAAACCATAACTTCAGTTGCTTTCCTTATTATAATTTTGTGTACTTGCAGAAAATATCAGAAGTCTGCCATCTGACCACAGCTGGGCAAGAAATTCAGTTTTACATCCTATGGACTGTATAGCAGAGCATAACTAAATTACAAATTTCAAATTATGTTACACCATAAAAACTTACTTCAGAACTGTCCAGCTGTGTCTGAAATCTAATAATTTCAAACACAGTGGTGGGTAAAACTGATTTCCATTCATTAGAGTTAAGGCACTAATAATTTAGCAATAAATACCGTACATCAAAACTGACTGTATTAATCTGATCAGTCTCCTGACATTTTTATAGATTTTCAATCACTCTATTAAAAAAAGTGGCTAACATAAATCACTTCATAATTGTCTGTGTATGTTTTGTTTTTAATGTTCATATCGTTGAATTCAAAACAACAGAAAGATATCTGGGCTTGAAGTATAAGAAAATATTTTCAAAAATCAGTGGTAATTAATTAGGCATGAACCATCACCGACTGTCACACCAAAATATTTTCCTAGTTAAAAAAAAAATAAAAAAAATGATATTTGATACTACGATAGGTTGGGAGTTTTCCGTATTTATTGTCCAAATATCAAATGACTTACTATCAAGTAATTTTGCACACACTTCTGTAGTGGTCACTGTCGCACATAACAGCATCTGTTTCCCACAGAATACTCCTAAGAGCTGACACTTAAGAGATGCAGCTACTACATACAGCTTGAGTCTCTACCTTCAATTTGTGTGGTCCAAGTGCCACTGAAATGCCTGAGCTTGTGATAGACATGGCAAGGACAGGGCATTTAACATGTGCTTGAAGCTTTGGTATTATTTTGCTCTGTTCAACGCAATTGAAGAAGAATAAAAGAGAAATCTAAAAAAAAAATTGGAACTTTTTTATTCTACACTGATTTGAAATACGCCAGTAATTTACAGGGCTTGATTCAGTGAACTGCATCATAACCCATCAATATGAACTGAATTGTTAATGAATTGTTCACTGTCTTTTCATTTAACTCACTGTTTTATAGAAACAGAATTTGCAAATGAACAAATGAAAGCATTTTTAAAAATACAGATTAGAGCAATATTACTCACTGTCACACGCACTAAGCTGGTACTCCCCCTCCCCTTAGGGCACTGACACACTGCTCTGCACTGTGGGCTAATGCTCAAAGCCGTTTGCTCGTCGTCTTACAAAGAGACTGAAAACTATGATGCCCTAACTTTCAAAAATCCAGTCAGGAAAAGATACATTAATCCAATAGCATATTTTTATCGTTGCTTACAAAGTCGGAATGTTTACTATTTAATTTGTGTTGGTGTTGTTTTTTTAATTGAACTGAATAAAGTGCAGGGAAAGCAAAGAGGTTCACCGAAGAAGTAGATAACTACGAGCAATCCCTTTTAACACACATTTACATTACTTGTTTGTAAATCACCTGGTGGCCACAGGGTTTTCTATCCATTATTTAAGAAGTCAAAAACATGTTTCCTCTGCAGAGCACATGAAAGCAAAGGGTGAAATTTCACTGCAGTCTGTCTCTAAGACCAAGCTCAAGCCTGTCCAATGGAAAATCCAAAGTTCTCTCTCCAAATGAGTTGTTTGAGGCTTTGTCTGCACCCAGAAGAATATCACAATTTTGAAGCTCATCAGAAGCAATTCGCTTACACTTCTTACAAACCAAATGAGCAGCGTCATCCTTCATACACAACATCCAAATGAAGCACGTGTGAATGAAAGATGAACAGGGAAGAAGTTGGTGCGTAATATAATTGAGTTGATTCTTCAATATCCATTCCTGTGTTTTAAAATCCAGTTAATGGCAGCAGTAAGTGCCACCATACATGGCAACCAAAGAAGACAGCCTAAATGGGATAGACTTTGCATGACTGACATGTCATAGTGAATACAGTATATTTCTGCAAATAGAGAAGGAAAACAGAAAAGCTGACAAATCTTTTTTCCCCTCCTTACTTGAATATGGTGTAAAAAAAATATATATATATTATTATTTTTAATCCACAAATGGAAATGACAGAGAAGCTTCTCAACCACTTTAAAAGAATGCCCTGGCTACGCATTAGACCCAGTAAGAGCATACTGTTTAGCAGGTAAAATAACACCAAAATTGCTAATGCAGTGTTAAGAGATATGTGGGATTTGAAGTTCTTTGAATCATGGGTCAAAAGGAGCATCTATTTAGTACTATTTTCCAGCAGTGATGCAAAATAGATGGGGCTATTTATAGTATTGCCTTCATTTTTAATGTAACTAAGGATTCTGAGTGCCTAATTACAGTCCTTTAAAAAGAGCCAGGTTTTCAAACAGTGCTGACTGAAAATCCTCCAAGGTGTTTCAAGTTACTCATCTGACAACCGTCAAATTTCAGCAGCCATTTTTAAAATTAAGGCCACCATTTTTTTTCATTACTGCTGAAGGACTATGAGTTACTGGCCTGGGAAATGCTAAAGGAATGCAAGAAAATTTAAAAAACAATTATGCTGTACAGATAACAGATCGCAAGAATGCAGTGAGGAAAACCACACGAATCAGGCTAAAAGCAGAGGCCAGCTACAGCTGAGAGTGAACTCAGTAACATCATCCTTATTTAAAATAGCTAATGCTAAGCAGCAAAATTAGGTAATATAAAATGTTTCTGTGCTACGCTCTACTGTTCTGTAGCACAAGAGAGGTAAATTACACTTAAGAAGATATGCAAGTGATGATTCATCCTAACTTATGTCCAGCTCCAACTTAAGTTAGTTTCTAAACCAGTATTTTTCAACACACGTCAGTGATATAGTAGTATGACACAAGGGCTGCAAAGGCTTGGCTGACAAAGAGATGCACAGCTAGGTTAAGGCATTACAAAACTTTTTCAGCACTGTGTGTCTTCTAATTTTAAGTAAACACATATTTTGTTTTTACACCTAACTCCCACTTACCAGATTTTCTATACTAAGAAGGGTGGCATTGGCTTCACAGAATTCAGTAAAAGCAGCAACTAAAAAACAATCACACTCCATAACAATAGGTGTTTTTAAATACAGGTTTACAAAACAAATAAGGAGTTGCCTTGTTAATGAATTTCTATGACTATGAGACAGATATCGCTGACTCTGTACTTACAGAAGCATTCAGCTTTTGAGCAAGTCTCAATTGTTGAACAGAGAACACGAGGAAAAAAAACAAACACCTCCAGCACAGTTTATTCGTACTGAGGTACCTTCTGTTACCAACCCTAGAACAAGCATTTTTTCTTTCATCCAGAACAATATTTCTCACTTGAAGAACATGAAGCTTCAAGCTATTAACAGGTATCTGCCCCCTCTATTTTAGGAACACAAAGACAACATGTGTATGAAAGGAGAAATAACCCAACTTCATGCACCATTACCCTACAACAGATGACATCAAATATACTGGACAAACTACTTTTGTCTGTTTTAGAAGGGGTTCCTAAGGGAACCAAAAGCTTCGCCAGAATGAAATAAAAAAATAAAAAAGTGACAAATAAATTTTTGATGGTAGGTACACACTTGACTGTTATTGATTGTTTCATTTTAGCTGTGGATGCCTTGGATGCTGGCTTCCCTAGGTGCTGCACAGCCACAAAGAACAGTCCCTGACAGCTGATTATCTGAGAATAGGGACGTGCCACACCACACAGGTATTGACAGATGGGAGAGCAGAAGGAAAGAATGAGTCAGCCTTGGTCTGTAAGTCCAAAGAGCTGGCTGGCAAGGGAAGGACCAGGTTTATGCACAGGTCCAGCAAGGAACAATCACACAAAAAGTAAAACAACCATTTATAGAAAGGTGATTAAAGCACTCATTAGCATGAGTATGCAACGTTTTGATTTACATAATACATACAACTTCAGTCTGACACTGGTTGAATGCATGACTTTTGAAGGAAAACAATGACAGAGGTAAAGCTAAGAAAACCAAGAAGAAAGAAAACATTATGTCTTTGTAATGGCAACAGGATTGACACAATGAGAAGGTGTTACACAGAAAGAAGAAAACTGAATGCTCACCCATCTCCAATAATCTAGGCTTGCAGGAAAAACTCCACAAAGGAGGGATCTCCAACAAGAGATCCTTCCTCAGTGGCAGTCAGCCTTTAAGTGAGGTCTGGAAAAGGTGGAGCCTGGCTCCATCCCTTCTGGTCCCACAGGTGAATTGCCTTCACCTGTGCTCCCAGGGCTGACCGTGTCTTTTCTCCAGGTGCTCAACAGCAGTTCACGCTGTGACTCAGCAGTTGCCATACAGTCTTCCAACGAAAGACTTGTGGCAAGAGCATTCATGGATAAGCGGGCTAATTTTTCTAAGCAAAAAGAAGTATCGTTGAAATTTAATAAAGTATTTGATGCAGTGCCAAATAGTAAAAGAAAGTTTTAACTGGAGAAGTTTGGGGTTAGCAAAATAACTGGCTGAATAAAAGGTTGGCAGCAAACAAGCTAAAGAAAAAGCAGGAAAATATACATCTGGGAGGGATGCTACTACACTAGCAGAGGATAACTAATCAAACTTCACAGAACTGGGATTGAGATTGCCTGTATTTATTATTTACCTGAATGGTCCTTGCACAAAAACTGGAATTGTGATGAATAAAATTTTCTTGCAATACAAATTCAGAAGGCAAGGTCAATTAAGAGAAAGATTGAACTGTACACAGAGTCAAGGGATCTTGACTAACACAGTAAGATTACATTCGGTAGTACAAAATGTAACGTCAGGCAGCTACAGATTAATAACATCTATTACAAGCTACAAGTTCATTACCTGGAAATGAGTGAGGAAAGCAAGAGACCAACCAGCCCAAGCCTACTCATTCGTCACAGCATGACTGTGGACAATTAACGCAAACCCAGGATATGGGAGTTATCATGCATTTCTGATGGATAGCCAGACTTTGCCATTGCTCTCCCAAAACTTCACCTGTCCTTAGAAAAGCTGTAGACAACCCAGTGAAATCCTCATGATATACATAGCTTAAAATGTTCATTTTTAATATGATGCTATAGAAACAGGCTGAAACAACAACCTACAAAACCATATTGGAGTGTTGGAGGTTTTTTTTGTTGTTGTTTGTTTGTTTTTTTTTAAAGTATTTACATGATTTTGTCACCTTAAGCAATTTATATGCTGTACATATTGTAATTATATATGTATTAAAGTTTCAAGTAAAGACCTTCTAAAACCTCATGAATGGAAGGTGTATTGAAAAAAGCCAGAAAAATAATAAATGTGAGAGTGCTAAACAGTGGCTTGTGATATTTACCAAAGAAATGGTACAGAAAGGTACCCCTCATTTTGTTAGGTCAACACACACACACACACACACACACACACACACACACACACACACACAATATATATATATATATAGAGAGAGAGAGAGAGAGAGAGAGTATATATATATAAATTAGTAGCAATTGGCTTTGATCAGTCCTTAGGAATTCAAGGATTAATGGATATTAAAATGTAACAAACTAGAAAAAATGGTAAATGTATAAGGCTGTAATATTCAATTGGAATGAAAGAAGAGAAACAAAAGATGAGAAGAATGATTTAAGAGGAACGAGCTTTCCTGTCTCCCAGAGAGCCTATACAAGAGGCAACCATTTCAGTCTAGTTAAGCTTATCAATCTGTCAGTAAGTGCTGAATCTTGGTAGCCACCCACTTAAATTTTTTTAATCTTAAGAACAAATTATGGATCTGACCAGACTCTTTCCCCCTGAATTTGTAAGAAGGGAGGGAGAAAATCCTCCTGGAACATTCTGCTGGAGAAAAAGGTGCTCAGGAGGATCTGGGCATGGCACAGAGGAGACTTAGTCATCCAAACAAAATACACAATCTCATAACACTGATTTCTTTAACTACACCAAAGTTAGAAAGCACAGAGAAAAAGAACTGAACAGTAAGATGCACTGGAATTTATACCATCTAACTACTGGGGCAGATCGGGGTTGATCTCTTCTCTCTGGCATCTGGAGGCCTCGTGACAGAGGAATCCCTTTGCAGAGATTTGAATGCCTACAAACATCATCACTCCTCCTAACACATATGAATACTCTGGCTCTTCTGCAGCTGAATACTAGAAAAAGTAATTTTATCCACTTTCCAAAACCATCCTGGGAACATCAAAAATAAAAGTTACAGATCTACAAAACAGCCAGTCTCTTCTATTTTACTTAGCTATAAGTGCATAAGCAGCTTTTAGTACACTGCAAACATCACTCCACTCACCAAATGCTTACATTGAGCTTTCCAGGTCAGGCATTAAATATTGAGAAGAAGATCTAAACTAGGCTGTAGCATGCAAGAGGAGGAGGACTGAAAGAACACGAGAAACACCAACAGAATTATATGGTTACTCAAATTAGATATAAATATTATCCTTCTGATTCAGATGTGTGATCATCTTTCTTGTTGCTACTCCTTTAAAGTGCAATTGCACATAAAATCCTGAGGTGGTATTTTTATAAGCTATTTCAATTATTTGGTAGCACTGTGGCATCTGAATTATATAGGAAAGTGCTCCTAAAAGCCATTTTATGAAGTGAAGTGTTCTGAAGTAACTATAATCTAAGCTATGACCCACTGATACATAAAAGTAGGAATTTCAGCCAGGAATCATTATTTGACAAGCATCAAAATAAAAATGAAATTGTACATGTGTCAGTGTGCATCTGTACATATACACAGGGTTTTCTTTCAAATGCAATTCCCAAACACTAAAAGTAACTCAACAGCTGTACAGCGGGGGCTAATCTAGGAGATACTGTCAGAACACTATATAAAGAAGTCTTTCCTCATCCTCCCACAGATAGAAAAGCATGAAACAGATCGCAGGAGTGTCTTTCCCCACTGCAGCACAGAAGCAGTACATGCTTGTTCTGCACCATCTGAAGCTCACGTGCCCACCATGAGCATCCATGCCAACCCGTGATGCCCAGCACACTGGTTCTCATCTGCAAAAGGAATGCTGAAGAACACCAGCCCTGCTTTCCTAGGCAGTCTCAGAAACATGAGTTTGAGCTGTTTGATCCAACAAGCTGGCACAGTGTGCCCTAAGGCAACTTTCACATAATGGTTTGCCTGCCTTTCTTTTGACTGAAAGGTGAAAAGACACAAAAAGCAAGCTGCTCATTGGTGACCATTCTGCTGAAACCACTTGTGTGTGAAGCACTGACCAGTGCTGACAGAATGCTGCCAGCTGGGAGATATTCAGCTGTGTCAACAGACTGCCACTACCTCCACAGTGCCACTAATTTCACTTACAGCATGCTTTTAGACTGCTCCAGCCTGAAAAGCCAGTGGGGACAATAGTTCAGATAAACTCTGTCATTTAATTCAGAAGGATAGTCTGGGCTCCTCAAAGCTACATTTCATAATGGTTTCATGACACAGACACTGCGTTTCTCTGAAGATTTATGTTTTGGGTTTCTTTGCAAGGAAGGGGATGGGAATCTGTATCTTGTTGGATGGAAGTAGGATGGTGCTGAATCCAGCGCCCATATGTGGCTGCTAGGCTACAGTCAGGCCACATCTTATTTTCCACTGAAATAATCTTGCACATTTGGCTTCAAAACAGTCCAGTTTCAAAAGGACCGAGAAAGCAACATGCCTCCTATATAGACTGCGACTTGGCAGGGAAGGAGATAATTTGAGGGATATGTATTGTATGCCTTACACACACACAGCTACCTCTGATTTATACCAGGAGCTCATAGCTCCACATCAACAGCAAAGCACCTGCACATTTCCATAAGTACACAAGATGTACAGTTTTCAAAGGCTGGCTAACAAACTGATCATAATGTAACCTACCTCTCAGTTAGTAATTTAACATACTGCTTAAATTTTGAGAACATACATAGTAGGGTTTCTTTATTTTACTGACATATATTGCCTTTTGGCAACATACTGGTGAAATGTGCTAATTCTACTTACATGTTCCTTGATTTCTGAATTCTCACATGTGGAAACTTGAAGTTGTCTTTAGTTCATCAAGGGATTTCTATGTGGAAACACTGGGCTTTTTTCTAGTAACTCGAAGCTCACATAGCATAATAAAAATCCACGTGCCCATGAGCACATAAGCACATACCAGAGACAAACTTCCATGTTCATCATCCAGCTTTAGGGGTGCAAAGTGCAGGCACCACCTTGCAGCTCTTACCCCAATCTCCTTTACTAGCCAAACGGGCACTTCCAGGTTATGAGTCATTCTGTGTTAGCACAATGGTAAAAAATAGTTTTTTCAAGGCTGTGACTCATCTGTCCTGTTTCTCTCCATTCCCCACACACAGGGAGCCTTGGGTGACTAACCCCAATGTAGACGTCTACATTTTGCCATACAGATCCCACTCACAGTCTGTAATTTCATGAGCATTTAACAGAAGAACATGGAACTCCAAAGAAGAACAAGAGAGGTAATGGAGACAATTTCCCTCTCCTTCCCACCTGTTCCAAGTTAATTATATATGCTGCTCTTATATTTTGTGTGGTCGATAAAGAAACCTGACAACATACCTTGAATTAGAAGACTATCACAATATTTTCCACATACTACTTTTTCTGATACACAAGTTGAAACTTTTTATGAAGTCAAGAACAAGCCCACAATGAAAAAATCACACTTCCAACGAAGCAAGGAGTTGCATGGAACTAACAGTATTAACTAAATAAAAATTGGTTCAAGGGAAAGAAATTAGCATCTCACAAGATCTGCACATTTCAGAGGAAAACCTAGAAGAACAAAAAGTGGGAGGTGTTGACTTATATTCTCACAAACAAGCAGAGTTAATCAAATTTTCCTAAACTGATTAATAAAAATGAAGGAAGAAGTACAGATCCATAAAACTGGGCTGAATATTAATTTGGAAACTGTAGCATCCAGCTGACCCTCAGGATATGCCTTTGGTAAGAAGTACACACAAAAGCCAAACTACCAGTGGCTCTGGAAAGCCTCAGGTGGGATTTTTTTTTTTTTTTTATCTTGCCCACAAGTGACAGCAAAGGGAGAACAAAGTGACAACTCTAGCGGCTGGTGACCCTGCCCACAGCAGGGGGGTAGAAACTAGGTGATCTTTGAGGTCCCTTTCAACTCAGGCCACTCTACGATTCCATGAGAAGCCGCTCTTCACCCCGAGCAACCCTGACATGGGAGGAAGAACTAACACAACACCACTGTGTAGGAAAGAACATGGGGCAAATCAGAGAAAGCTGGGAATCACCACATTTTTATTTACACTGGACAAAACAGTTATTCCTACTATCTACAGTATGGCAGGGTCCACTTGAGCAGCTTCAGCTGAGAAAAACTTAATTTCATTTCTAATTTACCTCTTTTGCCTTTGATGTTTTTCCCATGCAATTTCCACCTTTCTCAGGAAAAGCACTACTATTTTTCTGAAATTGGCACTGTTGTTTCCACTTGCAAGTCAGCCTTCTGTACAAAATCAGTCCAGATAACAGACACTGAACATACTACTTTCATAGAATCAGAAGTCCAAACAAACCAGTACTGCAGATAAAAATCTTTGAAGTACCTAAAAATGAAGACAAATCTAAGGATCCCAACAACAGGATCTCTTTGTCAATAACCTACAGGCTTCTGTTTGAGGAAAGGTGTCAGATGAAATGAGAGACACCTATTAGAGAGTTATTTTCAGAATTTCCCCTGAGAAGAGGCAGACAATGAAATTACTGTTATGACTTCAGTAAAACTGCTGTCATAAAGAGTTAATAATAGTACAGTCCTGCATTATACATACGTATTAGTACATTACCTACAAATATACTTTACAGAATGAAGTACTGGACGACCACAACAGCCCACTTACCCAAATTTATTCTGCAATCTCCTGAAGACAATACACCTCCAATTTTATTTCAAGACATCAGTTTGGGCTACATTAATTTTATTTATTTATCAGTTTTGTCATTAATCTTACAAGAATTTTAAGAGAACTTTCCGTGTTAAGACACTTGTCTTTTACAAACTGAAGCACAAGGACATTCCTGTCTTTTGAGGGGTTTTCTTCTTCACCAAGAGCAATCTATTCCTTCTATTAAAATACCTCGCAGGCTCATTTTCCACCAGTATGCGTCTAATACATTTAGGTCCCAAACCTGTAATGAGCGCAAATGCAGAGGTCTGCCCACACACAGCAGGAAAAGGGCCATAATTCTGACTCATCTGGTAATTTATGCTTCTATACTGGTGTTACAATAATGTTAATATTACATGAAAATATTTCTATAACACTTAAAATATTTGTTAAAAAATAGTATTCTAAGACTGTCAAATTGCCACCATGTTTCTTACTTGATCAGAACGCATCATCCTCCAGTAGACTTCACTGGCAAGAGTACATGAGAACCTAGCACAGGAGCTTTGGTACTTCTACAGTTTGCAACAACTGAGTTCAGAGGGGAATATGGAGACAAATGAAAATATTCCACTCAGTTCTGAGAGAGACAAAAATCAGTGGCTTAAAATGACTCTCCTGGCACCAACCTACATTTATCAACAGTTCATTAAGGCTTAATCCTGCTTTCTCTCGTTATATCATACATTCATATCATATTTCTGTACAACAAATGCAAATAAAGATAACCAAGAATATCAGAAGTGTAAAATAAATTAAAGAAATTAAATCCATTGAGTAATCACTGGACCAGAAAGATCTGATGTATATAAATGCAGTGTAAGTGACATGTAGAATAAACGTATGGAAGTTTTACATTTTATGTATGTGTATTTCATGTCAGGTAGGATCGACTCAAAATTTGGGATTGGAATTGAAACTTCTAGATAATACTTTCTAAATGTCATTTCATCAAATAGATAAAGAAAAAAAAACTCTCAATTTTTTTTCCTGTGAAAAATTGTAACACACATCACTGATGAAACATCAAACATAGAAAACACAGACAAGAGCTCTACAATCTTGAATTAGAAGAAACTCTGATTGAATTGGTGCTCAGATCTACTCCTTCCTACATGAATTAAAACAGCAACAAAAAGACCCTTACCTCATTTGTGGTCTTCTTATGTCCAAACACAAGCAGTCTCACTGTACTTTGAGGTTCCATGCTTAGGGGGGACCATAGTGTGGGACGGACAAAGAGAAATGCACCTACAGGCTCATCATTCATACAGTAAAGGATGAGAAGTGGCAGGTGGAGTTGATTAGTTCTTCAATCACTGAAAGTCATTACTGCATTAAATTAAGATTGCTTGAAGGCACATAGAGCAATTTACCTTGCAGAAAATAAAGGAATTAATAAATTTCCGTGTAAAGAAACCATTATCTGATCCCCCAACAGCAATACTTCACACTTTCTCAGCACCTTTCATCCAGGGATCTCTAAGTGTTCAGGTGCCAATTTTTTCTAAATATGAGTTCTATTTTTTTTTTTCTCTGCTGAGAGTACAACTTGCACAGATTTTTGTTCACCTCAGATTGAAGGTAGCTACAATGCCCAGTCCCATGCTGCATTCATGAGAAAAGTCTCCAAGACTGAACACGGCAGACCCGCAGCCACACGGCTTTGTGCATGGCTGGAAGGCACATGTGGAGTCACACCAGACCCACAGCGTACAAGCAGGGTGTTCACATCACCACATCTCCAGGTACGCTTGGATAGATCTTACGGCACTTGACAGGAAAAGCACTCCAGAGCACACTTGCTGCAGATGGCTGTATTTGAGACTACTCACTTGGAAAAGGGAAATAGAGCCATGCATTGTGGTTTTCCCAGCCACAAAAACACATCAGTATTGCTCTGCCTCTTTTCATTTCCCAGAAAGAAGTTTGTGCTTCCCATTTTCCCCTTACACAGTGTACTGTAAGAAGATATCATTCAAAATTAACAAGTATCAAAAACCTCCTTCCTATGGTGGTATGTTTGCTAGCATGTCAAAACAGAGATCTCCACCTCTGTGTGCCAGAGAAATGAAAGGGATAGTACCACAAAAATAAGCATTCTTTCACGAAGCAGAAACAGGGAATTGCAGGCAGAGGATTTGGTTTTGTGCACGTTTAACTGCTTGTGTTGTGGTGCTACAACACACAGTTCCTAGTTAAGAGGTAAAATCCTCAGGATATGGCAATGCAGAATCAGGGTGGAGGCAAAAGAAGACAAAATATCTGTAGTTCTGACTGCCCATAACACATCCAAAGGGTTGACTGCAACGTCTGGAGCATCCCAGAACTGCATGGGTATAATGCTGATGTAAAACTATACTCATTTCCCTTCCCTTTTATGTGAAGATTTTCTTCTGTACATCACAGTATCTCAACAAAAGTCTCAATTTGACACACATTTCTGACCCGACTAATAAAAAATGCACAGGTATGTACACAAATTCACATAGATATACACCCTCATATAAAACACATTTAAACATACCACAGAAAGACCCTATAAATGACCAGTAAGGAATGGTCAAGAACCTCACCTGTGATGTGACTTTTTTCCTTCAAAGAACTTGCTCTGGATTCAAGTTTGCAAGGTTACAGGTTTTCATAAGAGTGCCCTAGCCATCAGGATCAGAGTATTTCAGTAAGTTCTACCCACAGATGGTTCAGTCAATAAATCAAGACATTTGGAATTACCAAATTAGCTCAGTAATTAAGGCATGCTATGGAACTTGACTGGGTAAGTTATGCTCACTAACCCAGCGAATGTTCTGAAACATGCAGAATTATTTGGTTCATTTATTGTTTTCTTTTTCATTTGTTGGTTGGTTTGTTCATTTGTTTTCTTTTTACCAGAGGGGAAAATGAAGGAGAATTTTCACATTAGAAAATTTCTGAAGATATCATTTCAGTCACCCTCTAATGCAGTTTTTTTCCCCTTTGGGGCTGCACCCCAAGAAACAGTAGTGAGCTCACACACTGTGGTACTGACCACAGAGCCTGTCTCATTCCTTATAGTCTACATGTTCTAAGTAACACAACAAAGCAGATGATCAGAAGTATTCAGTTTTCTCTCATATATCAACACCATTTTATGATTTCACAAGGATCTAGGTGGCCGGGTGAGCACTGGCACTAAGTTCTTCTAAAAACAAATACAAGAAAATACAACCATATCTACTTGTCTGCTAAGTTCAGCAGCCCCTACACAGTACAGGCTGTCACCGGCAGTTCACCACCATGACTGCTGCAAAGATAGTAAATGCTTAGATACCATATTATCAGGTCAGTAGCAGTAGAGGTATTCAGTACATTCAGCATTTCAGACCTCTATCAGAAATGCTGTATCTGCATTGAAGTCAAAGGGAGCAAGGGTTTCACCATGAAATTCTACGGACAGTATCACACCAAGCATTCCACACTTTGTTTTTGTCATAATATATCACAGGGTAAATTTCCACTGTTTATTCAGTGTTATATTTTTCAGAGAAAAGAAATACAGTTAATAAATTAAATCCAACAGAGTCCTTTAAAACAAGCCTAAACAAATAGCAACTCTTATTAACATGCCATTTCTTTCCTTACACAATGCCATGTCCCAAGAGCTCTTCAGAAATTTCAGTCTTCACCAGTTTTCATTAAAACAGAAGGCTCCAGAACCTCCATAAACGTTGCTAAGAACATCAAAGACTAACTATGCAGCTCCCATCCAGTTAGTGATGGGGAGATGTATTATTTTATGTATACAAGATCATCTATCTACCATGGAGTTAGTTTAAATCTTGATTATTTTCATCATCTTCATTTGTGAAGAGAAAAGCTTCTTTACTAGGGCCTGATGAACAAAGTCTTAGAAGACTGATCCTACACAAAACTACTTGCCTAAGTGATTCCAACAGCACACTGATACCCAGGGAGCACAGGCATCTGTACTCATCAACATACCATCAGAGACAGTTCTCTTCTCAGAAGGCAGAAATCCTCATGCCACACCTTCAAAGTGGTTATTCCCCTAGTTTTTGAAGTTTAATGCAATGGCCCTGCATTCTCTACTGCTATATTGACTTGCCAGCACTGAAGAAGCAGAACACTCCATGCTGACAAGTTTCACACAGGTTCCCCTTCTGTTTTAAAATAAGACACTGCTTTCAGCTAATATATAAATAAATAAGTTAAAAGTGAGAGCTTAGGTAAGAAGAGGAAGAAAAAAACCCTCTTTATCCTAACAGTATTCCTTGGCAG
Organism: Callipepla californica brunnescens; assembly: GCA_023055505.1. NCBI lineage: Eukaryota > Metazoa > Chordata > Aves > Galliformes > Odontophoridae > Callipepla > Callipepla californica. The sequence continues at coordinate 23,088,280 of JALIRH010000007.1, read as the reverse complement.
ACAGGTCTGGGGAGGTGAACACAGATGTGTTCTGATGATCTGATGATCCAGTGTGGGACCCATGCACTTTAGACCTGAAAAAAAGTCACGTCTTAGCAATCACAGCATATAAAGCCTACATAAATACACAGGATTACTTCTAGAACTGCCTATCAAGGCACCCTCCATATCCATTTTTTATTTTATTTTTTTTCAAACAGACATGCAATTGACACAAAATGGAATGCAGGAAGCTCCATATGAACATGAGACAGATCTTCTTTACTTTGAGGGCGACAGATAACTAGAACAGGCTGCCCAGAGAGGTTGTGGCATCTCCTTCTATGGAGATATTCAAGACCCACCTGGGCATTCTCCTGAGCAACCTACTGCAGGGTACTTGCTCTAGCAGGAGGCTTGGACTCAATGATTTCCGGAGGTCCCTTCCAACGCCTATGATTCTGTGATTGTTGGGATCGATTCCACCAAATCAGAATGTAAATTATTTACACAGAGTTCAATTTATGTAGAATTCAGAAAGAAAATAAAACAAAAACATTGCAACGTCGAATAAGAACAGACTTCAAAAAACTCAGTCTGCTGAGAATAGAAATACTGAGCTACACCGATCTCTTCTACCCCAAGCACCTTTATGACACGGAATACACAGTGACTGAGAAGAACAGCAGCCATCAGGCCTTAACTATCAGTTCTTGAGTAGTGAAAAAGCTCATGGGTCTGCTACCAGGCACCAGTTAATTTACATTAAGCTCCCCAGAAAAAGAAAGCAGTTTGCGTTCTGAACACAGCTTGAACAAACACAAGGACCTGACCAAAACAAAACTTACAGGCTATCCTGACATAATCATTCAAAACTATTTCTAAGCTTTTTGGATTCTTATTCGTTAAAGGTTGGCTTACAAGTTCCATGTGGGCTTTGTTTTGTTAACCTCATCAAAACAATACTTTTGAACATCTTTGGAAGGGGAATATTTTAAATATGTTTTATTTGCATACAATTAAAAGAGAATGATGGAGATTCTATTAAAATGTATATAACGGTGGCTGTTGGTTTAGCTCAAAGGGTGGATATGGATGAGGAAGGCAAGTCATCTCACAAATAACATCAACAGGTGTTATCTCACAATAGCATCAACAGGTCGTCAGGGCAGCTGGGACAATACAAATATAAGCAGAAATTGTCAGGAAGCAAAGGAAGGCCAGGTGTGCTTAAGCTCTGATGGGAAGAGAACATGACCTGGAAACAAAGAGGAGCAAATGGGGAAGGAGAGCACAGAGAGGACATGGACTGACAGAAGAGAGGATGGATGTGGAGCAAGACCAGCATGGCATGTTTCTGTATCAGCAACAATCAGGAATACAATGTTCCTATCTATATTTGATATATGCCCACGGGAAAAAAAAAAAAAATGCTTTATAGGACGTTTAAACAATATGTAAATACTGTTTTTCAGATCCCTCTGTTCCTTCAGATAGGTGTTAGGAAGACATGTTACTGAAGTAGGCTTCCACCCAAACACATCTGTGGCAGCAAGTCTACTCCTATGCATATATTACATGCTGCCTAAAGGAAAATTTAATGCTGAATCAGAAAACACAGAGAAGCTACGAACAAAAAAGAACACCAAAAATACTGAGCAAATCATGAAGGATTTTCAGAACAAAATCTAAAATCAATTAAAACATATATTTCTTAAAATTTTCAACTTAAAATAGTTCAATATAAATAAAAAAATCTGGACAGAAACTACTAAAAGGCCCAGATAGTTCCCATTTCTACAACATTCTCCAACCCCTCAGCACAGCATCAGCCAGTCTTATTTCTGCCTCTTACACTTCTAGAAATGTATGTAAACAGTAATGGAACAAGTGAGTAGGAGAGTACAGAATCCAATTTTCCTGCTTCTAGTACAAATTTCCAATACACCAACCACCCACCACCTATGCCATGTTACCACAGGAAACCTCACATTAGCTGCTGCAGAATGCATTTAAAAAGACAAATTTGCACCTGTAAAAACTTACGCAAACATATACCACCACATGCCATTGGAGACTAAGAGATCAATAACTACAATCAGAAGGCACCACACTGTGCTTTAAAATAAATAAATAAAATTAAATTCTAGCGTGATGCAACATTTCAGGTATTTTGCTTCTACTGAGATCTCCATACCATCAGAAAACACCCAGTACTTCATTTTCATTGCAGAGTAAAGGCAAGGAGAAAAGGAAAGCATGAGTGGCAAAAACAAGCAGTGGCACTGGGTCCTGCAAAGGTATATTTCCAAATTCACAAACTGCTATTTGCCATGTGGCTGAAATATTTAGCTGAAGGAACAACTTTACTACTCTTCCACACATGTTCCTGTTCTTCTGGGCATTCGTTTCCCTGCACATTGCAGAACAACCTCTTCTAAAAGTTGGGGTAGTTATGGAGCTACTTTCAGAAACTCTGAGAAACCAGATTTTTTTTATCTTTAGAACAAATTTTGTCACAAACTGACGTTGTTTTCAAAATACCATCAGTGTGTACACACACACACTCATCAATGTGTATATTTGTTGATCGGCAGCATGCTCTTCCCCTTCAGATTAAACAGGAAAACAAAGGACAAAAATCCCTTGGTATCTGCAGAACTCATGGCTAAAAGGAAAGAGGAGCCACTTTTTAAATACTGAAAGCTGACTGCTCCTTAGGATCTGTGGCCTCTAAAACAAACATTAGATTTTTCAGAGCATCCTGGACTTCATGGCACAGAAAACTGGCTCTCCTGCTCCAAGAAAGAAAATTATATCTTAGAGTTCTTTCATTTGCGCTTTATTATACACTAAACCAAGGTTTATTCTGTCTAATTAAGGGCCAAATAAGGTCTAGAAAGCAGTGGACTTTTCATTCCAATGTAATTTGAATTCTACATTAACAAGAATATGATTTAAATACAGCTTTACAGTAAGATACTGGGCTTTCAGAAAAAGAATATTACAAAATTCAGAAGGCCCCTTTGAAGAACTATTTTAGATTTTCTTCATGAGTAGACAAGAAAGATTTCCATATTAAATGCCTCACAGAGAAACGTGGCCTTGGTTTCAGTCTTTAAATGAACTAAAACAATAGAGAAAATTAACAGAAGATGTAAATAGGATTTTTAAAATCTCTTCTGTTGAAGTTGGAGCTCAATTTATTCTTTGTTATATGCAGCTCCTATGTTGGCTCAAAAAAAAAAGATCAAAATAACTCTTCTGTGTATTGATTGCATTTGTTTATATAAAAGTCTGACAAGTAGGGTTTGCAAAATTCCCTTCAACATTTTTTTTAAATGTTTTGAAAATCACTTAAGAATCAAATGACATCCAAAATATGTAAAAGCAGGTGCTGAGAGAGAGAATTTTGGAAGGGAGACTGGAATAAGCAATATACCATTTTTTAAACAATTACATAAATGCCCAAGGGGAAATACAGCTATGATATTTTATGGGTTAACAGCTGTGATACTAGGTCTACTTTTAAGGAAGCAAGACCAGGTGACATCTGAACATCCTATTCACTCTCATCTACTCCTGGAATGTATTTTTATGCAAATACAGGTTTGTTAAACATGCTCCCTGTTCATGCAGGGAACAATGTTTGCTGTCATCAAACACCAAAGCATGAAATTTCAACACACGAAGAAAAGCTGGTCGTTAAGTGTTTCAAATCTTTATGCAGTCACAACATGCAGGGAGTACGCACATCAAATCCAAACAATGGGATCTGTGTTTCCCTATTAGAACCTGGAGACTGCAACAGTCTGATGTGGTTCTGGCAAAGAGCTGCACAGTTAGTCAGCATTTGGATACATCACCTATCTGCATGGCGGACTTTGGACACTAGAAAACAAACGAGGAGATTCAGGAGTATTCTCAACTATGTTCATAACCTCCTTTGCCAGAATGATATGTATTCACATCTGATCCTTGAGAAACTATCACCTTCAATAAAGGACAAGGTTCAGCTTTCCAGCAGGCAGCAGCCCCTGTAATAGAAACCTCAACACAGATTAAATTTAAAAAGACAGAATGAAGTCAAAGCCAGATGTCAATAAAGCCAGATTCTGACCCAAATTTGGATGCTGTCTATTAATCCAAATAAAACGTTGGTTATCTGGATTTATAATTATCACTTCGTCTTGCAGCATCATGTCCTGAGTCCTCCACAGAGATCGCAGCTTCACTGGAGCAAAGTCTGGAGATTCTCCAAACATACAGGAAAGGAGTGTCAGTGAGACAAAAAATAAAAACAAGCTAAGGAAAGAGGATGGACATTAGAAGGGAAGAGAAAACCATTATTTCAAATTGGGAAAAGAAAACCATTATCTCACATTAAAAAATACAGAACTGAGGTAGAGATAATTTCAAACTTCTCCAGATCAGGGGCACACAAAGGTCAATTATATCTCAACGCTGGTTTGAGACAATCCCAAGCACAGACAGAAGTTGGGCTTGAGAGTATCCCAGAGAAGAAGGATTTGGGGGGTGTTGGTTGATGACCCAACATGAGCCAGCAAGGTGCACATGCAGCCCAGATGGCCAACTGTATCCTGGGTTGCATTAAGAGTGACCAGGAAGTCAAGGGAGGTGATTCTGCCCCTCTACTCTGCTATTGTGAGAGCCCGCCTGCAGTACTGCATCCAATTCTAGGGCCCCCAACACAGGAAGGACGTGGAGTTGTTGGAGTGAGTCCAAAGGAAGGTTGGGAAGATGAGGGCTGGAGCACCTCCTATACAAGGACAGGCTGAGAGAGTGCAAGCTCTTCAGCCTGGAGAAGAAAAGGCTCCAAGGAGACCTCACAGTGGCCTTCCAGAACCTGAAGGGGGCCTACAAAAAAGCTGGAGATGGACTTTTATGAGGGCAGGCAGTGACAGGAGGGAAAGGAAATGGCTTTAAAATGCAAGAGGGTAGATTTAGACTAGAAATTAGGAAGAAATTATTTATTTACTATGAGGGTGGTGAGACACTGGAACAGGTTGCCCAGTGAGATTTGAATGACCCCTCCCTGGAAGCATTCAAGGGCAGGCTGGATGGGGCTTTGAGCAACCTGGTCTAGAGGGAGGAGTCTCTGCCTATAGCAGGAGGGTAGGAGCTAGGTGATCATAAAGGCCCCTCCAAAGCAAAGCATTTTATGATCAAGCCTTTGCCCAATAATTTAGCATTCAGTCTGATTCTTTCTTAAAGTGAAATCAAGAAGTACAAATCTCAGAGTAGCACTGGCAGAACAATCTTCTGGATGACAATGACTGATAATTACTGCGGACACACATCAGAGGACTCCTGGCTACAGTTAGACTGAGCATCATGGCAGCTCTGTGCAACTTTGAAAAAAAAATCAGATACTCTGTAATTTCTAGCAAACAAGCAGCTGAATTAGTATGCTTCCATCACAGTTAGCACTTCTGACAAGCTTCTAGCCTCAAAGTTCAGCCAAAATCACCAAAGACTTGGGAAGTTAATCACCACCTCATCTTGAAGTGATGTCTCCAGAAATGCTTGACTCCGGCACATGCTCTGTATATTGCATCTAAGTTGTGATTAAACAACTCAGTATGAAAGGTTGATTCCTTTCAGGTACGTTATTTTAATTGAAAATAAATGCTTCCAGAATAATAGTAGCATTCATGACCTTGCTCTTGTGATGTATGGCCACCAGGACCTATGAACTGACTCCTACCACGGCATCTATTGTGATAGCTGTCACAGCACTGTGCAACAATAGGCAGAGAGGACTATGATGTGGCTGATTCAGAGAACAGCACTGCATTTGCAGGAATCAGTCATCCCCATATCCTGACTGCTTGAAATAGCAAACTTTGAAGTATAAAGTTGTCAGGCACTGGAATGGCCTGCCTAGGGAGGTGGTTGAGGCACCGTCCCTAGAGCTGTTCAAGAAGCGTTTAGATGAGATGCTAAGGGATTTGATTTAGTAGCTTGGTGGGTAGGGATGGTGGTGGGAGGATGGTTGGACTAGATGATCTTGTAGGTCCTTTCCAACCTAATGAATCTATGAATCTATGAATCTATGAAATTAGCAGATAGACCTCTGCACAGAAGTAAGTTATCACTGATAAACCTAGCCGCTGATATCACAACTTTGTTTCTATTTGTGTGCTTATTCTGAAATTCTCTGAGGAAATACAGAACTGTCAATCTCAAATTACTGCATATCTCAGATCTGAAATACCCATCTGAACCTGCTCCTCAAAAATCAGATGGACAAGACAGACCAATTGCAGTGCCCTGCTGGGAGAACCAGCACAGCCTTCTTCCTTATAACTCTAGGATGGCCCAGCTGCCACAGCCCTTTTCTGTAGCAGGTCTACTTACTTGTGTCTCTCTCTCCTGCATTTCCCACCCCTCCCCCCTTTTCTGTGGCAAATGAATGCCATACTTCTGAAAGCATGATGGTTTTTTTTTTGTCTGCTGCCTCTTCATGTCTACACTTATGGTCATCAACAGTCTCCAAACAATTATACTTTGCTTATATCATTGCGAAGACATGACTGTATGCTCTGCAGTTTGAGATTTTGTTGTGCATCTCTTAACAACTACACTGGGACAGATACTGTTCTGTATTAAAGTCCACATCCTTTTACCTTTGTGGCCATCCAAATCAGTCAAACTAAGCTTAGTCCAAGATTACTGCAGTCATCCTTCCCAAATGCAGCATCCATCCACTTTTTTTGCCTCTTTCATATCTCTCTTTTGTCTTCCAAGACACAGGATGACTCTACTGCTTATCTGATTTGGAAAACTTATATTTTCTACAGCATCTGGAAAAGAAAGAGCTAGAGCATCCCAGGAGAGCCAAGATTTAGTTCTGTGTTAACCACAGCATTACTGAGTCTCCAGATCTTTAACTGCGAATGTAAGGTTTGTACTACAGCCAAAGTGGTTCTTCTACCTTAAGAAAAAGGGTAATAAAGAACCCAGCTGTAAATGCTCCTTTACAGATTCTACTTCAGGCTCCTCTGCAGAGAGCTCTTTATTGGTCTCTATACCCCTTTGAGCCTCAGCCATTACCGGTTAAAACTGAGCACTTACACCTATTGCAAAGCAACTAACCAGTTGTGCTTGCACAAGCCAGTTATTGTTACTATTACACAGAGACAGACAGAGGAGTGCATAATCATATGTATAATACACACATTCTAGAAAGATCTCTACACACGGTCTGTAAACTGAAGAGTTATCCCTGCCCACCGCAGTGTGGTACTGGAGAAAAACTACAGAAAAGTACCAGAAAAATTCCCTGGCCAAGGAGCTGCTGATTCAGCAAAGCTGGGACCTTTAGGTATTCTGAGCACTCTCCACAGTTTAGACTAAACTCTCTGCTGTGCAGTGATCTATTTGTCCCCATTGTTCTTTCTCCTCACCTGCTTAATCTTCCAGCTGTATTTGCACCCTCTCTTCAAAATTCAACTTCCTTTACTCCTTTTTCTTTCTATTCAGCTGATCCCTCTTAACTCAATTCTTTACCCACCCAAAAAGCAGAGATGCCACCTTTAATTAAAAACAGAAGCACACAAACACACTATTCCCTCAGGCACTGTGCCTGCACAGATTAATCTGTACATGCACTGAACCTCCAATATGTCAGGCTGGAGAGACAAGGCTGGACAGACACAGGCACATGGCACCCTGCCTATAAACTTCGAGACTAACATAATATTTAGTTCTGTCTTATAGCTGACCTACTCATGTTCTTCATATCTCATCTCCCTTTTGTCTGTTTACACCATTAGGAAAGCAAACTCCTGGTGTGGAGCCTTTCCACAACCATCTTGTGACAGCAGGGGCTCTTTCATAACCAGAAACAGCAGTCTTTGTAGAACTAACACAATTGAAGTATATTTCAAAAATTCAAAATCACAGAGGCCCAAAAATTCTAAGACTCAGTTAACACAGCAAACTGCTTTGAAAAATGGCAATTTGGATTACTACTATCAGATTTAGGAACCTCATCTGGGCTGAGTTTCTAAGTCCTCTGCTACAAACTTGAGACCTCCCTACCCTCCCTCCTTGTCACACCAAACAAGTTCTCTTACGTAGATCCACGTTCCAAGGAGAATTTTAGAGGCAGGCCAAGAATAGTTAACAATACCATAAAATGATGAATTTCCAGGAACAAATTCAAATGTACTGAGAGGTCCTGTTCTGTTCTTGGTGGAACATCCCTGTGTTTTGGGATGCCCTCACTATGCCATCCAAGCTAGCAGAGGGACAGGGAAGTGTCACTGCCAAATCCTGAGCTTCTGAATCAAATGACTGAGGCTCCTTTCTTCACAGTCATGAGACTGGTTCACACACTGAGCATTTCTCTATCTTTTTATTCTCTACTTGCCATTTAATTCATTTATTTCCACACTGAGAATAAACGTTCACCTTCTTCTGATTTGTGTGCTTAACTAACTATAGGTCAAGTCCAAAAGGAAACAGACACATAAACATGCAGGTCTTGGGTCTGTTACCAGAGGATCCATCACTTTTCATTACCTAAACCTCAGTGTGCAGAAGTGCATTTTTATGCTTGCTCTGTATGAGACAAATAGGCATCTACATCACTCACTGCCCACTTTCAGGCTTCCATCCTAGCTAATTCAAGCTCTCCTTTCCTGTCTCTTCCACTACATATTCTTTCTATTTGATCCCTGCAGACCTGCTTATACATTCTGAGTTCAGCCCTCTTTGTGTATAAGCAACATGTGTTTTCTTATGGATTCTCACTTGTTGCATAGTTTCCCCATTCCCGCTGTCCCTCCCAAGGCCATAATCTGCACTCCCATGTTCTCCTCTCCTCATTCTTCCTCTTCTTCGGCAACTAAGCAACCAGTTTTTCTAGCAAATAACCTTGCCAACCCAGTGCAAAATACCAACTATTTTGCAGTCTTCTCTCATTAATCCAGTGAGGACTCTGAAAACCTTAGCTATGACGTAGCTCAGAATTAAAAAGAAAAATAAAATATGGATTATGCCAACATAACTCAGTTTTACTAACCCTAGGGCAGCCTTCAGATGAGAAGTACCTACCTATGATATGCCTGAGGAAACATAGTGCCAGCCAGCTACTAAAACTGCAGTCTGCTCTTGAATTCCCTGTGATTTGAAACAGTAACAAGCTTTCCAGTGCTCTCCTCCTACACATACACTCAGATTAAGAAGGCCTTGCCCTCAGCAGAGCAGGGAATCAAAAACGGGACACAAAAGCCTCGTAAGTGGTGAAAGCAGTCTTCAACACCACGTGGGGTCCAGGTCAAGCAAGGAGGATACCACTGGACTTCTCCGCTGGTAGCGGACACCCATGTTCAGACACACATCCCATTCTGAGAGAGAAAACCCCACAGGAGGCTGCCTCTATACATCCATTTCCTCCTGTTTGCAGCTGCCATGAGGGAGGGAAACCATGCTGTACTGTACATCAGTCCGACCCAGCCCTCTCTCCATCATGACTGCTGTTAGCTAGGTCCAAGAGAGAACAAGAACAGTTTCCTTGCTGTCGCCATTCCTACACAGTTACCAAATACAGACCCTCAGTCCCACACCACAGTATTAAAACCAAAAAGATTCATACTGCTGTATTTAGACCAACTATGGTAACACACGGAAAAAGAAGCTTAACCATAATCTCAGTGGCCCCATTTTTAACCTGGAAGAAACACTACTTTTCCTCTTCTGTCAGGGAAAACGGTTTTAATTTTCTTGTTCATTCCATTCCTGGCCTCTGACAAGGGAGTCAAAAGGCTGGCAGTTACAGGAGTTGCTTATTGATTTCCATGGTTTATTTATGAACGCCAGACATGCAAGGGTCTGTCTTCAAATTTAACACTTGGTATTTAACTCTTAAATAAAATGCAAAGAAGATTAGGTCCTATCCACCTCTGCAACTTTCACATAACAATGCCTTCACAGAACATGCCCTCACAGAAAGTTCATCACCATTTGACATCCATAAAATTTCTCAAATTTAGGGTCCCTCCACTAAAACTATACATGGAAGTTCCCTGTCTTCCCTACTTTAAGAATGCCTTCTGTGGTCTCAGTTGACCTCCATTAATCTACCAGTAGACAGAAAAGAAACCTTTGCTCTGGCCTGAAATACATGCAACAGCAAGCAGAGAGAAAAAGAAAAAAAGCGTGATATGAGATCAACAGGATTGTCTTCAAGGGTAATTCCATGGGCAATATGTTGTAGTAATCCACATCAAGGTGTCAGAAACAATGTACCATTCTGACAAGGTCTTGATTTGAAAGAAGAAGAAATACAACAGACAGTTAAAAGCAGGCAGAAAAGAAAAACATTTTACATCAGTTCTACAAGGACAGAGCTGAGGGAGGTTGTAGTGAGCTGGGGGTCGGCCTCTTCTAGTGATAGGATGAGAGGGAATGGCTTCAAGTTGCGCCAGGGGACATACAGGCTGGATTTTAGAAAATTCTTCTTCCAATGAGTGGTCAGACATTGGAATGGGCTGCCCAGGGAGGTGGTGGAGTCACTGACCCTGGACGGGTTCAAGGAATATTTAGCTATTGTGTTGAGGGACATAGTTTACAGAGAACTATTGGTGGTAGGTGGGCAGCTGGACTGGATGAACTTATAGGTCTTTTCCAACCTTGTTGATTCTATCATTTCATGACAGCATTGCTGTACTACAAAGTCCCCCAAAAATAAGAGGACAAACCTCTGCAATAATAGGAAAGCACTATAATTGTCTCTGTTGTGCCCAAGAGTCTTCTCTTGTCTTCACTAATTCTAATCTCAAGGAAGCCTCAACTTGGATATGTTTGATCCTGTAAAGGATAGAAACCAAAAAAGGAAGAATCAGATCACTGTGGTTAGATGAAAGACAGAGCACTGTGTCACCTGGCTTGTAACCAGAACTAGGAGATTCCTTTTAAACATGAACCATTTAAATCTGCTCAGACAGGGACAAGATTAGAACTTGAAACACTGCCACCAGAAAAAGAGAAGTTACAAGCAACCAGACTTGTCAGCTCTCTGATGGTTCCCTGAACTGGTCAGTCCAGTCCGAACAGTCCACAATTAAAGTTATTTTACAGTGAGTGATACCACTGTTTGAGAGACACTTTTTAAAGGAGAGATGCTTTGCTTAAAGATAATGCAGTCTTACCAAGAATTTGCAAAATAAATTATACAGAGATTTTGCTTACGAATGTGAGAGCTTTTAAATTTAAAAACTATAATCAATATCAAATCATCTGAAACACAAAAGAGTCACAGTAAGCTAGTGATATATTCTTAGAATAGATTTCACGTTAAAAAAAAATCAATATCTAATTTTGCTCTAAATGTAAGAAAAATGTACTCTGCATTTAATCTCAAAAGATTCACACACTTTTTACATATACATTATCAGAACCAATTCATATAACTCTGCAATCTCCACCTCTGAGTGAATACAGTTCCTTTATGTGAGTGTACTGAAAAACAGCTTGATGAAGAAAACAAAGAAAAACAAAAAACAATTAAGACTGTAGGAAATTAGGGGTAAAAAGAAACAAAAAGTAATTTAAAGAAATAGAGATATGCTTTTGTACAGCCATAAATATTTTTTTTTGCTTTTTTTTTGTATTGTTGATAGTCATGCTTTGTTTTTTGTTGTTGTTCTTTTTTGTTTGTTTTTTTTTTTGTTGTTTTCACATAAAGCTTGTGGAATAATAAAATGATGACTGAATGCATCTGAGAAAAATGTGCTTCTTTCTGCAAAATTAAAGACATACAGTGAAGCATCCCATCTGAAAGACTCAACAACGCTCAAGTCTTACCCCACTGAACAGATGTGCTTTCAGTGACACTAGTTCTGAGGCAGAGACTCGCTGAAGTTCATCAAACTCAACACAGGCACAGGACCACAGCAATGCAGCTGTTTGTTGGCCCGTGGCATCAACCTGTTTAACTGTGTCACCTGTCACAATGCATGATTCTATCCTCTGCTGGCAAAATTGTTCCCCATTTTCAGCTCCTGATCAAACTTCACCACGGCATTTTGCTTATATCAAGCAACATAATATTGCATCTAAAGCCTATAAAATAGCTTGTACACATTTCTGCACAGTTTGGTTCCATATTCTTAGGCACAAGCACATACACACATATAAAGTCTCTTGTAAGACGTAGACCCATTACCCTGATACTTTGCAGGTGGCATCCAGGGCCAAAATCAATATAGTTAAACTAGGATAATCTAGAGTTCTCATAAATTCTGTCCTTTCTTCTCAACTGCCTAGCCTCATGCACTAGGCACTCCATCAGCCAGCTGTCTTGATGTTCCACATCTATAGCTAAAAACATACAGCCATTTGGCAGAACATTTACAGCTTAAGCTTTTCATGCAGTGTCAACATTTTTGCAATAAATAACAATACCAAGCAGACTTATCACCTAAATTAACTAAAATGATCATAGATTGTTCATGTCCTTTCACAGCTCAAGTTCTCACATTATGCTTTCATCTATATCTTTGCAATTTCATTTAATCAGTACAAAAATTTAGCCTCCTGATGTCAAATGTCAAAACGACTCTGAAGTTAATTTAGCAAACACGCAAAAGTGCATATTTTCACATGAAAAGATAATTAAAAACCTAGAGAATAATAAATATAAATGAAAAGAAAAAAACAACTCTGGTTATTTTTTTTATTTCATCTCCCCTCTTTGGTCAGTCTCCCTACTACAGGCTGAATAAGCCCCCAGCTTGTCTCTGTACAAGTGGTCCAGCCCTCTGATCATACTTGTGGACCTCTTCTGCATCCACTTGAACAGTTTTGCATCTTTCTTGAACTGAGTGCCTCAGTCCTGGACACAGTACTCCAGATGAGGCCTCACAATAGCAGAGCAGGGAGAGACAATCACCTCCCTCTGTCTGCTGACCACCCCCCTTTTGATGAAGCCCAGGATACAGCAAGCCATCTGGGCTGCAAGAGCACACTGCTGGCTCATGTGCAGCTTTTTGTGCATCAGGACCTCCAAGTCCTCCTCAGCAGGGTTGCTCTCAAGTTCTTCTCCCAGCCTGTAAAAGTATCTGGGATTGCCTCAACCCAAGTGCAACACCTTGTACTTGGCCTTGCTTAACCTCATTCAGTTCTCTTGTGCTCACTTTTCCAAACCTGTCCAGATCTCTATGGATGGATCCTTTCTTTTGTATCAATGACACCACTCAGCTTGGTGTCATCAGCAAGTGTGCTGAGGGTACACATGATTTCACTGTCTGTGTCATTGATAAAGATGTTGAAGAGCACTGATCCCAAGACTGACCCCAAGGGATACTACTCATCACCAGCCTCCACCTGAGAGACGTGGGAAGTTTGACTGCTAGTAAAGCTCATGAACCTATTTCAGAATCACTATTTTGAAGCCTTCACAGTATACTCATAAACATTAGAATGAACACTATTAAAATTGTAACGCTTGCTGTCCTCTAGACCAAACTAGATTTGTAACAAGGAGTATCTTCTACTAGTATAAGAAGTAAAGATACTTACTTGTAGGTAGGTCATTTCTTCATCAGTTCAGAGTAAGCAGTATTGGTAACTAAGAGAAACACTTGAAAAGATACTCCACAGTCAGACGGTTCAAGCACCTTCCATTGGAAATTCTTTAAACTAAGAGTGAGCATTATTTCTCAGTGGTAGACTTACTCTGCACTGTAATTCCACCAAAATAGCATGGTTGGGCCGTGTTGCATTGATGAGAAATGTCTTAATAGATTTCACATAATGAAGTCTAAAAAAAAAGTAGCTCTCAGTTAAGGTGCTTACTTCTTGTGATATAATGCACTTAAACCACCATTCTAACTACAAATTGGTCTTTAGATAAAGACCAAAATACAGAGGAAACTATTCTTTGCTTACGCTTCAGATCTTCAATATTCAGAACAGTTAATTTGTTGGATCCACAACTGTCATCATTAAAAATATTAGTTCTATCTGCTAGGTTCATCCCTAATCAAAAAGCAGCAATCAAGGGATACTCTGATTTTTAGTGATTCCAAGGCAGCATATTACAAGAAAGACCAAATAACAAAAAAATTAGTAGATTTCAAGTACTAGCCAGTTTTATTACAGATACCTAAAAAAAAAAAAAAATCACACTAACTCCTCAGTCTTTGAAGATTAACAATGCTTTTTTGCCATCTTACCACAAGCACAGTGCACAAAGTCCTGACACTGAAAATACTAAGACACTTCATGTGAACAAAGTCAAATGAGTGCCAAAACAGATGTTCTAATTCAATCTAGAATTGACTGGAAACCACTATTTATTGTGCCACGTCTCCTCATGTCTTTGATGTGGCCAGTGTATAAATGGTATTGTGTGTGTCATTTTCTGAAAATTGCAAGTAGCTTTCCTTGCCAGAAAGTATATTCGGAACATGGCTTTCTTGTTTAAAACTCTCTCTGGACATAATTATCTGATACGCAATCAAATTCTGAGGATGATTACTTGTGTTGTAAGTACAAAGAATTATCCTGCTACCCCGTTGCCTTGTGCAAATTGCCTTACCTAAAAAATTATGACAGCAAATTGATAGTGGAATTCTTTTCTGTTGTTTGTTGTGAAAACTAGAAATAACTCTGAATAACGTCTACTGCCTAGATTCCAAAACTAAGCATCACAAATACTGCATAACACTCTATCATAACTGTGACATTTAAGAAAAGGGTTAAACAAATTTATCTCTTGACATGTGCAGAGATCTGATAAGCTATCTACATCCTTACACATCCAATACAGGGATTTGGGGTTTAAAAAATTAAATAAACAAACCACACTGAGTTTGCAATTGATTACATAAGATTTTCACACATGTTTAACCACCACTGGAAAGTATAGTGTGAAAATACAGGTATTCAAGTTTGTTTTTTTTTCCCAAAAACATAACTACATGCCAGTGCTGTAGTTCCCTGGATGAAGAAGAGGCTGAATCTGAGTGGAATTAAATACTGGCAGGTGCAAATATAGTAAACCAATGCAGTGCACATCAGTGGGAAGAGAAAGGGAGAAGGCAACAACATAGAAATTATAGCTGGCTCTAACTGTTGGCAACCACAAGTAAAACTTCAATTCTATTGACAGTTTCTACCTTTAAGGAAAGTCTGCATTCCAACAAGTCTGAAATCAAGTGCAGCAAATATTAAGCCAATATTTTTTAAATAGCCTTTTCTTAAAGCATTAACTTCAAGTCTTAAAAATGCTTACTAACTGCTTGATGAAGGGAGCATACTACACCTTTGCTGGTTCCTCTGTATTTCAAAGTTTCCAAAGTCTCTTAACATTGTTCTCCCCCATGGTACACTACTATTGTCCAAAAAAAAAAAAAAAAAACCAAAACCAAACCATACCAATCTTCTGCACAATTCCTTTTAAGATCTGGATTTATTACAACTGTGTACTCAGAGAAGGTTCCGCATAGTAATCTTGTTCTTTTTATCCACTCAGCCTTTGCCTTCACCATTCTGCAGCACGCATATAATGCCCAAGAATTTGTAGATTCATGGACTTTTAAGTCAGCTAGTTCTTGTGCAATGGCATGCTTTCTCTACAGTAAAGCCAGGCATGAAGCATGGAAGGATTCTTGTAGAAAATTTGTGGGAAGACACGTGCACAGAAACAGTTTTCAGTATACCCACTGAAACAAGTATCAGAAGAGAACTCAGGATAAAAGTCTGCACTCCAGTCCTTCCCGAATTTCAGTATGTACAGATCTGAAGTCCACTCCTAGAACATGGCAGGGATGTTTACTGCTGCCTGTCACACCCAATCACCTCCCATTCTTCAGCGTCTTTTAAGGAAATCCCTACAGCTCTTCTCTGCTGACAAACTCCTTCTCCTGCCTTTGTGTCGAGATGACCTCCCAGAAGAACAGTCAATGATTATCCTGTAATTACCACAACTAACTACAGTTGTATGTATACATTCTGACGGCAGATAGTAGTCTCTTTGTACTACTCAGTCCACCATCCTGCTTAAAAAAAAAACCAAACACTATGAATACTGAATACTCTCCTTGCAGCCCTGTGTCCCATGCATTTTGGTCTCCTTTGATGAAAGAAGGAAAAGTGAGATTCACGGGACCACAGAAAGAGTAAGCAACAGAGGATTTTCTATGTTGATTGTCTATTTCATCCTCCAGTTCCTTACTTCCAAATGCATATGCAGTTCCCAGAACTCCTGACTCTTCTTTTGTCTTCCCAGTGGGATTAAAAATAGACTTTAGGATCTTTATCCTAACATCAGTATAAAGATAGACTTCTTCATGATGGCTCTACGACTCTTGCTTTTATTTCTGCAACATGTCTCAGTTTCAACAGAAAGGATGAAGAATGATCTTACTTCTTTTCCTCATGTTGACAGAACATCAGCAGATTTACGCCATTCAGGCTAAGCAGCTCATGGAACCCTAGTTCCCTATTTTGCCTGTAAATACAATAATAAATGAAGGTGGCAGCAGTTGCCACCATGCATCAAGCCATGTTCAATGTTTTCTGCCAATGTTAGGTACACTCCAAATGTTAGAAATGGAGAAGAAAGCAAACTGTCTGCTGGAAACTGGTGAAGAGAGAACTGGTCAATCTGTTAAGTTCAGCTATGCAGCTAGTAGTTCAGCATGGAAGCTTCTGGTTGCACACAGGAAATTATACAGCCTATCCTGAAACCTCTCTCACCATATCAGATTTAATCAAAGACAACTGACTTCAGGATTTAGCAGCCCTAAGAACAGAGCAGCTCCAGTACCCCTAAATTCTACCAAGTTTGTGCACCAAATAGATAGCCAAAATACAGTGTTGGAATCACTTTCTCCCTGATTAACTGCCAACCCAAAGCAATTCTTGAAATACCTCCCGAGCTAGGACAGCTTTGAGTGTCCCTAAGCTTCTCTTTTAGAGCCATTCAACTAGAGTTACAAGTAACAAGTACAAGGAAACTTGTAAGTCTTGGAGTTAAGTTTCCAGCTATTGTCAATACATTGAAAAAAGACCCCTTCCACCTTCTTGTTAAATCCCATCAGAAGTGTAGCAAGAGTTTTCATCTCCACTTAAAGTTGCTCAAGGAAATGACTGCCATGGTAATTAGGATGCTTTTTCTAATTTATTTTGATTAAATCCATCTAACACTAAGTTACAGTTGTTCCCCCTTGGATAAGCTACTTTTCCACAACCAGAGGAGCAAAGTAGTCTGGCCATCCTAATGCATGATTCTTTTGGACTCTGAAAGTCCACAGCTGAACAGAACTGGAGCTCAGCTATCTGTGTTCACAGCTCTCATGCTCTGCACATAGCACTTAACTATCCCAGTGAGATAAAGCACACAATTGCACAAAAACAAATTTAAGCTTAATTAGACATAAGAATACATAGTTGTATGATTTGCCTATGACTGAAATTAGCTACATATTCCCTAGGGTTATTTACCTTCAAGGTATCTTATACACACAAACAAGTTTTCTCAGGCTGTCTAGTGTTCAAATGTACATTTGAAATTTTTAATCCATTTTACCTTAAAAAATGGTGGGGGTTGAGTTGCGTTTTGTTGCTGATTTTTTTCATTTTTTTTCTTTTTTGTTTTTGCAAATGACCGATTGTTTCTTTCCTTATCCTCACTGAGAAGTTTCCTTCTCTTGCTACCCCGTAATTTATTAGTCTCATCAGAGTCGACCATTGTATAACACCTGCACTTCAAGTTAGAAATATTACCCACTCAACTCAAACCTCTTCTCTTTCAGCTACAGTACTACCTACCACATAAAACACCTTCCACATGAATGAGTCCGCAGAGGAGGCCATGGCATTCTACCACTGTCCTTCAGAAACAGCACAGGAACAGTGAGCCAAACTACTGAGTAATAACAAGGTGGTACTTCTCTAGGGCACAATTTCATTAGACTGGAAAGTGCACTGGGTTTAGGTAACCACTTTCTAGCCATCAGGCTATTTGCACCTATAGTAGTCAGAAGTAGTAACACCACCTACATGTTGCTGTGATACTATCATTTTGAGTTAATGGCTGAATATCAATATCCACTATACACGCACTGTATAATCATCAGCTCTTTCACAGGGCTTAAGCACGTGACAGCATAGTTTGTGACTCCCAAACAGGCCTAGGCCCAAGACAGGCAGCAAACATACCTGCAGCTAAGGCACTCAAGGTGCCTGCACATGCTCAGGAGCTACATATGCTCTGGACGAGCAGGGACACCCAGCTTCTCAGGTGCACCATTACAGAAAGGTCTGTGAATTGCACTCAAGGTGCCTCAATTTCTACTCTGTGCCAGGTTAAGTATCAATCTTTGTGTGAATTTGAGTCTCCAGAGCGACACACCAGGCTGGAACTACATTCCACTGCACAAAGGCAGAACTGCGTTCTCAAGAGCACCTAGTGACACGGTGCAAAAATGCCGATGCCCTTGGATGCAACGGTATTTTCAAGGCAATTGGCTAATATTAGTAAAGTGCTCTTCATTGCTAAGGTGAAGCTGTCTGTAAAAAAGCAGAAGGGAGAACTTTCACAAAAACCCTAACTCCTCAAACACGTCGCTCCAAGATTTTCAACAGAACACAAGATTATAGAATCCCTTCCACAAATCCCACACACAGCGGTTTGAAATGTGATGTTGTAAGGGTGAAGGGATGATGAGGTTTCTGCCATTCACCAGGGGGAGAAAAAAATAAAAGAAAGAAAGAAAAAATAATAATTATTACACTGTATAAGTTGCTTGCCTTTAACCTAAGGGCCTGACAAGTTTGTCCAGCCCTTGATTGTTGAAGGAAACTCAGCAGGTCAACAAACTGACAGACAGTGCAAGCACCTGGAAAGAGACAAGCAGGTTTCAAACAGAAGATGCTTTTCTGTCACCTCCACAGCAAGCAGAGAAAGTATTCCACTGTCCATTATCCTGTTCCCTGCAGGAGCACCCTGCTCCCAGGCTGGCACACTGCAGTGCGTGCTGATGTCAGCATGAACTGACAGCAGGGTTTTACAAGAAAGCTTTCAGCTCAGAGTCAGAAACAGGCTCAGGAAGCCACAGAGTTACAGACCTGGAGGAGAAGGACGTGGTCTCTTCACTGATGACCCTAATCTTTTTCATGCCTCCTGAGGCCCACAGAATCAACTCAAAGAATTATCTTAAACTTCCTTGGATCTGCAACGATATGATCATCATCTGAAGAATAGAGCAGTTTAAATAAACAGTAATTTTTCCTCGCAGTTTTCTGCTACAAGGAACACTGGAAAGTGTTGTAGAAACTTGTATTGCAAACTATCAGGACATCCAGAACACACAAGAAACACTGCCCCCTCTCTAGCCCTCATGATGCATGAGGCAGCACGTAACAGACCTATGCTCTGCAGAGAGCTGGATGCAGCCTGGTTTGCTATACAGATCAGTTTCACTTCCAGGGGACATTTGTAGGTGGGTGTTACAGGAAAAATCATGTGCCTGCAGGTGGTTTTAAGTGGCAGCTGGAGACAACTGGAAAATTGCAACAACTTTTACTGAAGATAATAGGAAGAGATGGTGACAATGTATGACTTATAATATAGCTGTGTCATCTGGTAAAATCAATTTGTATTTGTAACAAGCCTCTGAAAAACTACAGAAGTTATTGCCTCAAAAGTCAGCCTCAGAAGGTTACTCTCTGGAAAGATGTGTCCAACTCTTAACCCAGGAAGAAATTAAGTCCTCAGCATAAATAAAAGGTAAATGATCTCAAAATCTAGTGGCTTTTTGTTTGCCATGGCCTAATTTCACAAGCCAGCTTTCTCACTAAAGTTGAGTATAAAAGTTTACAGGTTTCCCAATGTACTTACAATTAATTTCTGTCTCTTTCTTTAAAGAAATATATATAAAATCATATACATTACATATATTACATACATATAATCACAATTTATCAGGCCTAGAGGGTTACTGCCACGAACTACAAGAACTGTTGTAGGAAACAAACTTTTGAGTGTCACAAACCTTAGAAGACAGTGCCAGGTAAATTCAAGATGAACTCACAAAGTGCAATTTTTTTCCCTCTTTAAAAATCATATTTAATTGCTTTAGTGAAACTGCTGAACATTCCCATAATTTTACACAAAAGGAAGTAACAGTCCAACATACAGAAATGCTGATATAAAAGTAGAGCATAACAAAACAAAACAAAAAAAAAAAAAAAAAAGAAAATGTATCCTCTACCCCATGTTGACAAGAATAGGGCTGAGAAATTACCATCTTGACCAACAAAAGTTCATTCTTGCTAGGACTGTAAGATTTACAGTACTGCTCTACAGCACCACAGAACCAGTAATCTTCTTCAAGGAATAACAGCTAAATATTTATAGGGAAGTAGCTGCTCTGGAGGACAAGAAATGGGAGGAGGATAAACATAGCTTAAAGCTTTTGAACTCTTTCTCTATTTAATTTTCTTCTGATAAATAGAATCTACGGAGGAATCCTTCACTCACATTTCCCTACGTGGAGAAATACAGCGTGTCTCCACAAAGCACACCTCAGAATCAAGCCACGCCCCAGGGTAAGGAGCAGCAACCTGCATCCGCTGTCCCAAGCTGAGACCCCAGCGTTGCATTCCCAGCCTCACATTCTCACTGCGAGACGCAGTGCTGGGCCCAACACACGCTGCTGCCCTCAGCTCCAGCAGCCCATGCAGAACTGAGAGCAGGATGCTGATGCGGAAGGGCAGAGACAACTCTGGAACACAGTTTGTGAGGCCAGAAGTCAGGAGCCTGAGATATGAAGTGTCTCCATCAGCCGGAGGCAGGCACGCCGTGTCAGTGGGTATTTCCGATGCCGCAGAAAGAAGCACCCAGGGCTGGCGATGCTTTGGGAGCGGCCCTCCAGAGCACAGCGGTGTGTCAGCAGACATCAAGGCAGTGAGGTATGTCCCGCTGCCCAGGGCCTGGGTCACCTGGGGCTTTGTGCACACTCCTCTCACCTACCTGCCACGGCCCCCAGCAAGTGAGCAGGCCTGAAGGGGAGCTGGGAGAGGAGGGATCCCGGCTCCCCCTCCACAGGCCACGGCTTCAATCTGTTTATCCTCATCGCTCACAGCGGGCAGTGCGGTAGCATTACATTCGAAGCCTCCTCTCGACGGAGGAGACTGGAAAACACTGTCACATGTGACTCTTGGCAAGGGCGAGGGGCGAAAAGCTTCAGAAGCGGCAGGGACCTGATGTGCGAACGTGGCACCTACCGACACCCCTCTGCGCGGCCGGAGAGCCCGAATCCCCCTCCGTCCCGCCAGCACGCGGGGCACGCTTCCCCCCTGCGACGAGCAGCGCGACTAATTACATCCATTTCCTCATTACGAACGCCTCGCCGTCCCCACGGCGAGCCGCTCCCACAGCGAGCCGCCCGCAGCCGCAGCCGCACGGGGGACCGTGGCCGGGGCGCGGGGCGGGGCCGGCGGAGCCCTGAGCCGCGCGGCGGGAGGCGGCCGAGGCCGGGCCGGGCGGGGGCAGCACGGCCGCTCCGGTGAGCCGGGCAACCCCACCCAGCGGCCCCTCCTGGAGGAGGCGGGGTCGCGGGGACCCCGGAGGGATCGCACCTCGGCCCCCTCGGCCCCGAGTCGGGCTTTCCGCCCGCCCCTTCGCCCGCCCGCTCCCCGGGGGCGGGGAGGGCCGCCGTGCCGCTCCGTCCCGGGGCGCCGGGCTCCCCCCGCGGGCAGGGCCGCCGCGGGAGGGGCTGCCGGGGTGCGGGCAGCGGGAAGCCGGGGGCCGCGGCTCGGCAGCTCCGAGCCGGGCACGGCCCCGGGCAGCGGCAGGCTCCGGCTCCGGCCGTGGCAGCGCCCGCCCGCGAGCGGCGCATGAATGAGCGACCGAATGAATGAATGACGGGCGTCTGCTTACTTGAGCATGGCCTCTTCCTTCTCTTCTTCCTCTTTCTGCCGGTCCATCACTGCCATGATAATGTTCCTCTCCTCCTCTGTCAGGTGGCTCAGGTCGGGCAGCTCCTGCATCGGGGGGGGCACCGTGGGTGGGCGAGGGCCGCGGGGCCCCGCCGAAGAAGACATTTTATTTCTGCCTCTCCCTTACACCTTCTACCTCGGCGAGGCGAACCCCGCCAGCTCTCTCCTCCGCCCCCCCTCACAGTGTAGTCCTCCGAGCGGCGGCAGCCGGCAGCGCTCTGGCAGCAGCGGAGGAGGAGGCGGAGACGCAGCCTTTCATGGTTGCTCGCATCCACCCCAGCCCGGCTGCGCTGCCGCTCGCTCCCTTTGTCTCCGCGGCTTCATGGAGCTCGGGGGCTGCCGCGCCGCCGCCCGCTGCCCATCCTCCCGGCGGTGGGCGTGCGGGGCGGTGCGGGGCGGGGGTGCCGCGGCGCGGGGGCTTCCCGATGGCCGCCGGCGGGCTGCGAGCGGAGGGAGGCAGGGAGGCGGCGTGCGCCGCGGGCCGGCCGGGAGGGGCGGGTGCCGCCGCCGCCGCGATGCGATGCGATGCGATGCGATGCTCCGCTGCCGCGAGCTCGGCGCCGCCAGGAGGGAGGGGAGCTCGGGGCCGCTTAGGCGGAGTCCGAGGCGCGCCGCCGCTGCCTCTCTCCCAGGCGGCCGTGCCCCGCTCCCCTCGCTCTTCCCGCGGCCCCGGCGCTGCCTCTCTCCTCGCGTGCCCCCGCGGGCGTCCGCCTCTCGAGGCGGGGTCGGGAGCTCGCCTCGGTCCCCGCCGGGACCGCCGTGTCACCGATAGGCGGGAGCGGCCCCGGGGAACGGGGCAGCGCTGAGGGGTCGTGCCGCGGGCTTTCTGCGGGGCGGCCCGAGGCTGAGGGCCACCCAGCTGCCGCCCAGCCGCCGCTCCCTCGCACATCAGCCATGCTTGCCTCAGCCCCAAGCTGCACGCCCGTAACCCCGAGCCAGCGCCATGGCCGGTCGACCGTCCCTTCTTAGGATCCGATACGTGAGCGCTTTCTGTGCTTCCTGAAGCAAGTGGCACCCACAGCAGCGGATCCCTGCGTGTTTCTTTAAACTCTCCTCCTCTCTATCAGTCAGGCAATTTTTTTCGTAGCTGAGACCCACCGAAATGGCCACGAAACTGTGCGCTGGTCAACTGAAAAGGGACAATAAACAAAATATCATTCTAGATATTGGAACCTTCCCCTATCAGTTCCTCATCTGTCAGCTCTGAGGAACTTGGTTTGTGGGATCTGGTAACAAATTCAACAACCCTTCTCTGTCGGAGATTGATTACCTGCGGGTAATCCACTGTCCATGCTTACAGCTCTGAAAAGCCCCTTGTTTGAGCACAAGTCTATCTGTGAACAGTTGGATATGCAAAACTGAACTACAGAGAAAACTGCCCTTCAGATAATATGTGCACTACTCCTGGCACATGAAGACCTCTCAGTCATACTTCTGTTGAGGTCACAGCATGGAAACAGCTCTGGTTTCTAGAGAGATCATCTGATGGGTATGAACCAAAGGAAAAAAAAACAAAAAAAACTGTGCTGGCAGTGCTTAATGCTTCTTTCTGCCAAACTTGCTTGGTTTGCAATAGGGAGAGAGACCAGCTTTCAGCCAGCCACACTAATACCTCACACAAATTTGAGAGCTACGAACCTTCATGACCCTTGGAATTTGAGGAGCATTACTGTGACCATCTGCTTGTATCCTCCCAAGAGATTTTCTGTGCAAAACAGTTCAGTAACATAATTAAAAAGAAAAAAAACTAATGATAAGCACTACTGTGACTAAAACTTTTGATTGATAATGGATAAATTCAGCCTCTTCCACCAGCTCTGGAAGGGAAGTCTCAAATTTTCCACCACATGAATGAAACAAACTTGAATGACCAACAGATGGCTCAGAAAGATTAAAGTGGTGTTAGTAAGTAAAGCACTACAAAGAAATATCATAATGTAACACTCAATTAAGGATACAGACCCTCCAGTAATTCACATGGTGATTTCTCCCAGGGTCTGGCCTCAATATTACTTATAGATGTAGTCATCCAAGCTTTGTACTAACAAATCAATAAAATCACTTTCTTCCATCTATGACCAGAAGGTAAGGTACCCATCCTATTACAATCTGGTGCTAAAAAATTATCCATTCAATTCCAGTAAGTAAAAGTATGGCATCTAACTCGAAACCTAAGGGAGAAGGATTGAAAAGAATATGACTACGAGAAGGTGAAATATCACCTTAGCATCAGTTGTGTGTCACAAAGAACTAAAAGATGAAATATCTGGAATTGTAATACAAGAATTAAAGATTATGGTGTTACAGGTATCCACAGACAGCCCACAGTCCTTTAGATAATTTGGGCCTGCACGTGTCATTTAAAAGATGTAGCTAAAGCAACTGCAAGAACTAATTCAATTGCAGCGAGTGGCCCTAGTGTTCCTGAGTCACAGCCTTATGGCCAACCAAAAAAATACTGATGGTCTAAGTCTATAAAAATCAAGTGTCTCCGTGATAATATTACCTGAGGTTAAGTTATCCTACTTACCTTTTTGCTTATTAATTACTGACGCAGTCATGTGTGTGTCTGTTCTGTATTATTTTGTTAGTTGCTGTATATTGAGTCAAGCACATGAATGGTGTTGCATGCTGAATGCCAAGTAAACAGAAAAAGTATAAGAGGACTTTATTTATACTTTCTCATAACTTAAAAAGAAAAGCTGAAAGCTTTTGCAGAGTAATTAAAAAAAAAATAAGAGGAAACTGTGAATAGAATTCGGTTACTGAAGAGTGCAGAATGATAGAATTGCTGAGCTTGGAGGGGAACTCTTGATATCTTCTAGTCTAAGCTCCCTGGTCAGGCAAAGTCAGCTAGAACAAGTTGCTTAGGACTATTTCCAGTTGGGTTTTGTGTATCTCCAAAGGTGGAGGTCTCACAAACTCTCTGGGTGATTTATTTCAATGTTCAACCACTCCCACAGTATAAAAGTTTTCCTATGTTCAAACAAAACATGTGGTGTTTAAATACACATCCGTTCCCTCTTTTCCTGTCAGTGGACACCACTGAGGAGAGCCTGGCTCCATCTTATTTATGCTTTCCCATCTGACATTCATTCGAATTAATAAGATCCCTTGAGCCTCCTCTTCACCAGGCTGAAAAGCCCAGGCTCTCTCAGCTTTTCCTTTTATGATAAGACCCAATCTCTTAACCATTTTAACTGTACCTATTCCAGCATGACTATGCTTGTACTGGGAAACCCAGAACTACCACTCCAGGTATGGCTTCAACAGAGTAGAAGGCAAAGATCACCTCTCTGAACTGCCAGCAGTGCATTTCCTAATATCTGCAACATCTTAGGCACAACAAATGATTTTACCTTATTTTATTTTATTTATTTATGCACTGGGAGTTAAAACTCCAGTTCTGTGGATCATCAGTATTTCCAGGTACCTGGTTCTCAGAAGAGAAGAAGAACTACATGTCTCAGAAGGCTGTTCCAGAGGGAAAGATAAAAGTGCTCACAAGTCACGAGACATTTCCTTCTTTTACTGCTCTTATCTGCGGTATGTGCTCCCTCACCATCTGGTATTCAGTTTTAGAGTAAGGCCTTTTGTTTTGGACACTCTCTATTTGTTTGATTTATTAGCTTCAGTTCCAATTATATTGCATTATATTGTGTTATCTCGCATTCTGATATCATATTTAGTAATTACTTTTCTCCCTTAGCTCACTGCCACTGTTTAGCTTTTAGGCCCATCTTCCTACCTTTTCCCCTTTTTTTCCCCTTCCTCCACTGCATTACTCATGGAAATGGGCCAAACTGGCCTAGAAACTGTTGACAAAAGTAGACTTATCTAGAGAGTAATACAGAAGAAACCATAAAACCTATCTCATTTTTCATCAGGCTACATGAGGACACTCAGTTTTTACTGCTAAACACTTCAAACCCGGAGTGGTCATTTTTTTATTTGCCCATTTTTGCTTTGTAAAGATGAAATATTTGGCATTGTCATCCAACCAAAGATGCAAGGAAAGCCAGTCTACTTCAGTACAGCAAATCCTCAAGGAGGATTCTGTCACTCATGTATCATTTCTCTCTATACCGTTTCTATTTGTTCTCTGAATTAAAATCTGAATTACTAGAATTAATAATATGTATTTGTATTGCACCAAGTTTAGCCTCAGTTACCAAGAAATGAATTTGACTTGTTACCTGTGTGAGAAGATAATTATGCTATGAAGTTGCCAACCTGTAGAAAAAAAAGCTGTACTACCTACCAAATTCTTGTTCAGAAGAATGACTGTGCAAGTTGGACTACTTCGGAAATATGTTAAGCTAAATTTGGCAGGAGCACTGAATGCTTAATAAGAGAGCCTGTGTGGGGAGTTACAGAAGGAAGAATTCTCTAAATTCACAAACACACTTTTTCATTCACATTTTCTTACCTTACCAATGAACTAAGTGTAGTAATATAGCTGAGACCCACAGAAGTCTTAGCTGAATAGAAGTCAGTGGCATTTACTCCAAATATATGACCCGGAGTGTTAATAGTTTCACAATACATGGTATATTTAAAAACTTTTGCAACTCCAGACTTCACTGAGTTTAACTGATAGCTTAAGAGCATCTCTAAACTTTTTAAATTCCAGTTATCAGAGATCTTCATAACCTCATAATTTGGTTGATCCATAGAAAAACATTACTGGAAAATCTTTAAGAAATTTTCACATTTTAATTTTCATATGTTTTCCTTTCACTTTGTTCCCTCCTCCTTTTCTCACTGATGCTTTACCTTCTTCCTTCCTACTTACAAAATAGTCACAAGCAGCTTGCCACTTACCTCTCCCCATCAACCTCTAGCACACTTTTCCTCACTGACATCAGGCACGTTTCTGCTCTTACCCCTCACCACTGTATACTTGGTTTATATACAGGACTCACCTTCCCAGAGTATATTCACACACTACATCTATTTTGACTTTTCACAGCTCCAGGCATCCATGACATTGTTTTTTATACATGCATCTTTGTTCACACCACGTCATACCTTGCTTACCACCATTCATTCTTAAACTTTTAATCTTTTCTTGCATATGAACAGAGATACTGACAGATGTCCACCTATGTCCCATACAGATGCATTCTTTATTTATGGTTCCAGACCTCCTCTCTCTCAGAAATTTTCCTTCATTCCATATCTTTCTTTCATACTACAGAAAGCCAGTGTTCTAAATTTCTCAATTCCACCAATACTTTCTTTCCAAGCTTTTTTTTTTCCTTTTGTTAGCCTAGTTGTAAGCAGTCAAGAGTGTCCATTTCCTTGTTCCTTCCCGTAGAAGAGTGATGCTGTTTGTCAGACTCACGGGATACTGGGGGATAGTGAAATCTGCGCAAGAGTTTTTCAGTCAGTTCGAGAGGGTTTGATGTTTGAGGGACAGTTATGAAGAATGAAATGTACTGTAGCATCAAGGGCTTAAAGTCATTTTTCACAATAGGTCAGTAGAAGTGGGGCACTGTGACTTCTCCCTCACTTCAGGCAGTTGAAGGAATTTAAAGCATTCAAAGAGAGTCCGACATCATAGCAAGATCTGTTTTGTTATCACTGCATGACTTTTCATGAACACTTTTTTGTTTTGGAATCTGACTCATGGGTTTTTAATTCCTAAAGTTTGGAAGTAATACAGTATTTTAAGAAAGAGAAGGTCAAAGCTAGCTCTAGCATGAGAACAAATGGAAACTATCTTTTTCAAGGCAGCAGAAAAAACAGTAGAACAAAGTAAGTTCATTTCAAGAAAGGAATTCAGGAAGTTCATTTCAAGAAAGGAATTCAGGACATGTTCTGGACAAAAATTATTATTATACAATTTTTTTTAATGAATGCATACATACTGTAGCAATTAACACCTTTAAAGTAGTCTTGGTCTTCAAAAATAGAAAAGTATATTATTTATATATATCATAAATCAGAGTTCCCCTTTATCTGGGTGCTGGAGCTCAGTGGGTTTTGACTTTTCTTTGACTTTTTTTTTTTTTAAGAAAGACTTCTTTGGGAGTAGTCAGAAGGTTCAGGCATAATCAGCTGAAAGGTGACAGAAGAACTGTGTTTGCATAGGTTGGTTTCCTTACAAAGTAGACCAGAAAACCAGTTCCACTCCCATAGGTCTCCAGTTATCCCCTTTTCCTCTTCTTAGCTCCCTCCTGGTTAGCTGTGTATTTCTAGACTGGTAGTTTCCAAAAAATCAAGCCAACAATCAGGTGCAGCTTGCCAAAACTGCATGAACAGAAACTGTCAGCTTCCTCCTCCACGACATGATGCTCTGTTTGTGAAGCTCCAAATCATGAATCCTTTTAGAAGCAACAGTGCATTTACAAACTCACATCTGATTTGAATCTGTTATGAGTCAATTCTTATTCAGTCTGACTACTTTCTAAATGTTAATATTTTTGGAATTAAAAAAATAACACAAGGTTTTACGTTTGCATTTTTACTCCTTTAACTAGAAAGAAGTATAAAAATGATATAACCGATACCACAACTCCCAAAGGAAGAAAAAAGGCATCATCTGCTCTCCTTTGTCTTGTGACTGTATTGTCTAAATCTGATAACAAAGATAGATTCAGCTCCATTCAGTTCAGGTGAACTCCACATAAAGCCACTTCAAAGCGGGTCTGTAAGCTGTAATATCCTTTTACATTTGTCAGGCTGAGCAGTGTTATGGCTCAGATAGAGGAAACTAAAGCCCAGTTCTCTTAGTCAGCAATCCGGCAAACAGAAAAAAAAACAGTGATTCAGTTCAAACATTGAAGTAACACAACATTTTCTACAGACCATATCTTTTTGGAATAAGGGTGTTACTGCTGCTCCAGTTGTTCTACTAAACACTTTCAATACTATTAGTAAAGCACTCAGATATAATGAGCATTTAATGCATTTGCTTCCAATTCAACTACCTTACAATTATTTTTGCTCCAAAAGAAAATATTTAAAAGTTTTGTATGCTTTACACCATGATTGCAGCAGACAATGAAGTAGAGTTAAGAACTAAATAAACAATGTCCAGCACACTAATGCTGTACATGTCACCAAAAGCCCTGCAACAGCTGCCAGCAGTCCAGAAATACTCCTGTATAGAGAGTCTGAGAAACTCCTGCTGTTTTTATCAACTCTAATTGGAAGTAAACACCTGATTCCCCAGGCAGGCTGTAAAGGAGCAGCAGGTAAGATGACTGCAGTGAGCAGAGGAAAGGGTCACCCTCCAAAAACATTCCTGCATTTGGAGTATGCACTATGGCAAGTTTTGTCTCACAGTATATTTCAACAAAATAATACACAGCTCTCATGCATCTCTTTTCATGAGTTGCAAGATGCTCTGAAAGAAAGTCAATATTATTATTAAAACAGACAGAAAAGTTTTGGTAAAACAGTTTGCCTTAAAAAGTAGTGACACAAAGTCTGCACAAGAAAATGTCTTTAATTATCCCATGGATATGATCAGGAAAAAAAAAAAAGAAGAAGCTTTCAGGCACAAAAACCCTTTTAAGTTTGAAAGGGAACAGCAGTATTCAGCTAAGCACAGCCTGGGAACAGTTGCTTTGAGCTAAACTTTATTATTCTAATTAGCTAGACAATCTGAGAGAAAAGAGCACTTCGAATATGTAGAATAGAAAGGATATTTGTAAGAGCAGTGATGTATTTGGGCAGCAGAGAAGGAAACAGAGGGAAAGAGAGAAATACAGTTATTACCTCTGAAAGGGGAAGATGAGATGTGAGAACAACCAGATGTCATAAAACCAATATCTGTTCTGAGTTCATGATTCCAAATAAAGTGTAGTTTCATTAAAATGAAAGGCTTTGTCAGAAATGCGTCAGTATCTACTGCATTACTAAAACGGGGGGAAAAAAAGAATGTTTTGTTTCTGCAGTACAGAAATTCATTTTGATAACAGTTTTGATTCTTTACATTTTGCTAAATTATTGAAAGAGTAACCACTAATGAAAAATGTAATGTATTTAAGAAGTCAAGTACTGCAGTATAAAAGGGACAATTAGATTAAAGAGAAAGCTTGGAAAATAAAGTCATGGGAATCCCAAATTAACATTTTGGGGATCATTTGTTTTATAAAATTTGGATTCTTGCCAGTCAGATTTCATATTCTGAGGAAAAAAAAATGGGAAAAATAAATTTTCACAAATCAGAATCCAGTTCTCATCTCAGTGTACTACTTTCATAAATTGAGAAGATGAGGCACAGATTGAACAAGTGACAATATTCAAGTCACGCAAATCACTGGAAGTGATGAGAAAGTAGTAAAAGGTCAAGTCCCATTTCCATGGTCTAACAATTCACCTGCCTCCCACGTCTTAGGGTGCTCTTGCAATTAATCAAGCTGAATAATTGTAGGACTTTCCCTTGGTCTTCCCTTAGTTGCTGTACTCCGAGTCACAACAAAGACTGAATGCTCCTAGTGCCCTGCAACATGGAACATGCAGGTGAGCTGAGACAGGCAATTTAAAGTACTCGTTTCAATATGGATCTGGAAAACAGCAGTTTCCTTCTCTCTATTATTTTCATTATTAAAATGATGCAATATTTTCTTTGTGTTAAATTTTACATACATAGTTCTCTTGATTTGTTCTGAATCTGTAGGTACATGATATAAGGAAGTACCAAACAATGAAGAGAAAAACTTAGGAACAGCGTTACCTAAAGCAGTGGCTAGTTACCTGAATCATAACAATCAATGTTATAACAGACTTGTAACAATACTATGCAATGTATTGATGTTTATATAAATATCCTTGTTTCAGAAATGAAAATCTTAGGAGGAAGGCTAAAGATGCCTGGAGAGTATTTCTAAAATGACTTTTCATTGGCCTCCAATACTCATCCTGTTGCCAAATAATTGCATTCTCAATTTATTTTGCAAGTCACCTTTAAAAGCTGAAATACTTGAAGAGAAGATGAAACTCCACCTACCTTTTTCCCTTTCTCCAACTATGTGACACTATGCACTCAACTCCTGCAGGAGAGGTCAGTGGCAGATCAATACCTGATGCTCAACTTGGAAGAGATATCTATGTAAGTTTATCGTTGCGTTAAAAATAGAATAAGAATTATATCTGTTGAAACACTTTTTGTGGTCAAGGCATAATTATAGAGGAAAATGTTTTTACAAGTATAAGAATGTCTTCAGTTAGAGGCAATACTATAGCCCTCTGTGCTAAAGACATAAGTGAAATGCTGGAATAGAAGATTGTCAAGATGAAGAAAATGGAGAATTAATGAATTTGCAATGAAGGTGAAAGTATTTGTGTTCAGTGCAGTAACAGCGAAACAGAAGATGGAGTTCAGATGTTGGTATCAGTAGAGTGAGCGTAGCAAGTTCTGGGGTGAAAACCCAGAAGCATAAGAACTCCTTTAGCACTTCCTTTCACCTTCCTTCTTCTTTCCTCATGGAAGAAAGATAGCCAGTGGAATGTTATAATACTAACTCAAAAATCTAGCAGGATGAGAAAAGTATACCACATTAGTACTGCAGTAGAACTATGTACATCATTGGAGCTTGGAATTAGATAAAATAAATTAACCACCTTAAGAAGTCACATAAAAGCCATATAGGTTGAAACATTAAACACAAAAAAGACGACTACATATAACATGGGGTCAATTCTGCCAGCCTCCGAGCCAGGAGCTGAGACAGGTTAAGTCCATTCCATGTGAAATTCTGAGGAAAGTCTGCTTCTTTGTTCCCTATATGAAGTAGTCAAATATAGCAATTAGATCTCCTTCTAGCCTTCTCTTCAAGCTGAATAAACACAGGTAGAATGAAAACACAGACAACAGAAATAAACAGTGAAAACTCTCTGTGAAAGAAAAGGAATTTGGCAGAATTCTATGCATAGCTAAGAATGACCTGGAAAATTCAAAATTTTTCTGAATATACAGTTATCAAGGTTAGAAAAAGACAAGATTTGACCATACAATTGCTGTAAGATCTTATGAGGCTTTATAACAGCACAACAGAATAACTTCATGACAGAATAATAAAGTGTTTTGTGAAATGCTGTGTTGAAAAACAATCTTGCTTCATATATCAAATATTGGACTGTGACCTGACCATTACCACTCAGGAATGGCAGAGATTTTGGGGTTGAGATAAGTAGTTCCAAGAAAACATCATCTTCAGTGCACAGCAACGGTCAAAAATAAATCAAATGCTAGAAACTATTAGAAAAAAAAATGAAGAACAAGACAGAAAACAGTTATATCTCTGGATAAATTCACATTTCTTGTATCTTGAATACTGTCTGTGGGTATAGTCTCCCGATTTGAGAAAGGACACATTAGAACTTAGAAGTAATTCAGAGATGATGATCAAACAGTTCAGCATGGCTTCTGTACAATCCGTAATTGGGTGGGCTGGGATTCTGCAAAAATGGTGATTTGTGGGAACACAGTAGAAATCTACAGAACTGTAAAAAGCACATTCAAAGTGGATAGAGATCCTATATTCACTGTCCTTTCCACAGACATTCAGAGTCATTAAATGAAGCTTGTGATGGCGGTTCCTCACTCATGAGGTACCAGGACTGTAAAAATCCTTGCAAAAGACATCGTGAATGGAAGAAGTTTATATGAGTTCACGGGGAGACTAGGCATGTACTTGGAAGAATTATTCATGAAGAGCTGCTAAATAAGCAAAGGATAAAGGCTTAGAAAACCTCGACATTTAAAACAGCAAGACTGAAAAGGGAAACTGTAGTAAGTACAGATGTTCTCATTCTTCCCAAAACGTTGACCAATGAGCACTCTTAAGACAGAGCACTGACTAGAGGAATCTTGCTTTGCAACCAGCGTGGCAATTCTTACCTCCTTACTAGCTGTAAGGGGTTTGTTAGTTTTTTAAATAATCCTCCCCAGAATTAGCATCATGTTGCAGGTGCTACACAGTTGCCAGCCCGGCTTGCTCCATTCCAGCATTAGCTCAGATGCAGCTTAAAATCTCACTCATTTTATCTGTGTCCAGAATGAAGAAATATATTTTCTATCACAACAAAGCAACTTTGTTCTGACCACAGAATGAAACAAACAAAACAAGGTTTTGTCAAAGCACGATCTGCTACTGTACACACTGGGAACAAAATTACATTCAATATCTCATTAAATGCGATGCTTAATATTCTTCTGTATTTGCAGTCTGGAAACAAAACATTTGCTGGACTGGATATAGGAAAGATTTCTTTTTCTGAAAAGCTCAAGGCAGTCCTTAAAGGAATGTTTGTTAAATTTTTTATAGTGACTTGACCCAACCCAGGTGCACTGATGAAAACCCCAGAGAAATCTACCAGCTGCTGCTGCTAGAAACTAGACCAAAAAAAAAAATGTCAGACTAAACAGCCCTAATGCTTGCAGCAGAAAAGGGTTAAAATGCATGTATAGTTCTTTATCCTTTAAATGGTTGCACTAGAGCATATAGACAGACTGATGAAAAACTCTCATCAAGACAGGCTTTGTTCAGCGAGGAAACAGCAAATACAAATTTTAGCTGTTGGAAAAGATTGTTGCTGGCCTTCTCACCTTGTGTTAAACAATCTACGTTTTTCCCACTTTGATTTAAAAACCCACACTGTTTTCGATGTAGTGGATATACCACAAAGGGAAATAAAAATCAAGAAACCAGAAATCAAAGCTATTAAACTTCAAAATAAGATAACTTATTTCTAAGGGCCAGAGATAGTTGTCAAAGCATGGTAAATCCATTCCTGTTGTAAGAGTTGACAGGATCAGCCCAAGGGAATTAGAGTTTACACTAAACCTGTGTCAGTAACTATCCACCATTCTGGAGCAAACCTGTAGAAAAGATGCAGTGTACACATAACACATTGCAGCCTGAAACCTTACACACACTCAGATTATAATTAACATTATTGCAACATATTTGCCTTTCTATCTGTTCAGCTCTAGGGGTGTCCTTGAAACAGGTTTTTCAAGGGAGTTTTCTGCTTAGGTACTTCTTTAGAGCCAGCTGAGCCTATGTAAATGCTGCGGCTCAACAGAACTGTGTCCCCAGGGATGAAGAACACCAGCCAAATATCTTCAGGTGTAATAGTAATTTAGGTGGCATGAATCATGCCATAGAGCACACTTAGAGGTAAGCACCATACTACTTTTCTAAGGTGTGGTAGAGATCTCTGTTTAGACTTCCTATATTCTTAATGCTTTTTCCTCAGAAGTCAGAAAAACATTCTAATGCCTCTCTCTACTAAAGTCTTTAAGAGAAATAATTCTGGTGTGCATCTCATCAGACTCAGAGATCCTGTTATTTCATTGAGGTGGTACTTCTGTCTCACAGCCATCTTATCAGACATCAGAAGCTCACTTTCCCTGGAGCTTAAGACTGACTTTCAGCACGGAGCATTACCCTCGCTTCAAGGCTGGTACCACATCTCTCATCAGCTATTCAGAGGCTAATCCACTCCCTAAGCAGTGTGGCATTTAAGCGTAATGCCAGAGATACCAACCAGGTACCAGGAGAAGGAACATATCAAAAAAACAGTGCTCAGGTACTCAGCAGCATTGGGGTTGATGGTTTCAGGCAAGTTGCTCCTATGGAGCAACTGTCATCACGGAAAAGGAATTAGGGGACAGCTTTGTGGCTTTTCAGAGCTTTCTCCCTTCGTGTGAAGGGCAGGATGGAAGAATGCACAGGTGTGGGGTTTTGTTTGTTTTAATTTAATAGATAGAGAATGGAAAGTTGCAAGTTGTTTGGAGAGAAAAAATAAAAGGCTGAGTCTTAGCACTGCTATCTGGAATACACAGCCTGGTATCTTTTGGTGCAAAGACAAATGATACGAAATAGCTTTAATATTTCAGTACATAAAGATATCAATTTGAATTATTTTGCTTCCAGGAAAATATCCTGTATCTGAAAGCTTTACCTAAGACAAGATACCAAGACAGCACTTTTTTCTACAAGCTGCTCTTAAAGCTAGCAGCTAAGAAGCCTCAAAGGTTTCTTTTTGTCTTTCTTATCAAATGTAATTCATAGAGTGCATATAACCAATGGACTGAATGACCTAATGCAAAGGTACCCTTCCCTTCCAAATGTGTCTATTAGAAATAAGATAAAAGTAGGTCTTTATGTACATATCAGTGAATCGATTCATTGAATGTTCTCAAACTTAGTTATCTTCCAAACTGTGAATAAGCAGACTGGATGTAAAAAAAGATGAAGTACCCAAACAGTCTGGGTATTTTAAACTAGTTGAATAGTCAGCCTCTATGTTTTGAAAGCACAGCTCCTGTTCTTCTAAAACGTTCAAAATACAGAAGTGTTCCTATTTTGGTTTTAGAGACTTACAATCCCCTGGAGGTTAGGTAGAATTAGAGTGATGGAGTGATAAAATGACTGGATCAGGCTGCATGCAAAACATCAGAAATATATTCACGCAGAACTTGTCAATCTCAGAAGAGATGCTGGTCAAATATGGTACTCAGTGAGAGAGAGAAAAGATTGCTTTGCCAAGCCTCTTGTCTTCTATTGAAATAGTGTAATATGAGAATTGCAAAAATAAATAAATAAATAAAATAAAAAGAATGACATGAGAAAAGATGTTAACTCAGTGTAAGAGGACAAAATGTGACTGAACAGAAGGATGAGAAAGATAGGCATGGAAAAAATACCTGAGAGAGTAATCAACTTGTCACCATTTTCTCACAAGTTTAATCTCTTGTCTATTCTAAATGATTTTGACAAGTAATAAATATTAGTCTCTGTAGTACCTCTAAGAATAGATAAAAATATAGGCAAGAAGAGACTTACAGAGGTCACCTGGCCAATCCTTCCACCCAGTACACAACCAGTTACTAATTTATGATCAGTCACCGTTACTGTAGATATTTGCCCACCCTGCCCCTCAGGACTGCTAATCTATTCTAGACACTGACTTTCTTTACTATTGGAAAGATGCTCCTAATGTCAAAAATCATCAGTGCTGCAGTTTTAGCTCATTGTTTCCTGTTTCATACACAGGGGGCATTCTTGTCCTCTTTACAGCAGCCTTTAATGCATCTGGAGGTTTCTATCATGGCCTTTCTCAGTATTCTTTGACAATGTTCCCATCCTGGCAGTTTCAGACGAAAAAAAAACCTAAACTTTTAGAAGACAAAAATATTTATGCTCTCTCTCATTATTTGCTTCCTAAAGAAGGGTGTAAATTATATTCTTAATGCTATAACGAGGGAGGTGACTATGCAGTTTTTCAGAATCACCTGAAAGAAAGAAACATGAAAGTCATGGACATATGAAACAGTGACTGTACTTCAGTTTCTCCATATTTCTTAGAACAAAGTTTCAGTAACCTAATTTCAAGATGGCATCCAAATACACCTTGATTTTGAGAAGTGGATTTAGATTCTGATTTTAGAGTCTCAATTTCAGTCTGACCTGTACAGATGGAAATGAGGTGAATTTCATAGGACCTCACAGAGATGTAATGAGATATTTTGTAAGGCCCATTTTAGAGGTTTGTGGCTGAGGTAGCTCAAAGAATTAACCATTACTTAAGTATTTAATAAATATTAATGTTATAAAGATCTGTTATGACTTGTTTCTAGAACTGTTTTTTACCAAAGGAATACATAAATTATTTCTTTAATATAAAATGGTATTTAAAAACAAGGAGCATAATCATTCTTCAGATTAATTCATTATAAAAAAAAATAGTTATGAATTTCACTCAGAATTGGAGAAGACTAAATCTGATACTGTTTGTTCTGCTTTATTTCTCATTACAGTTATAGCTAATTAGACCAGGAGTCTCTCTTGCTGATGAAGGTTACTGCTATATTGTAGCAAGATAAACGCAAGGGTCAGCAATTGCTGGACCATTCAATCTCTTGCCTCTATTTATACTCTTGAAAGGGAGAAAGAAAAAAATGGTAGAAAGATTCAGTTTCTGTTCTTGTTAACACAACAGGATCCTGCATGCTGTAGGTGTTGCTAGGAAAGTACTGCACAAGCTGGTCTGTCTCTTTTACTGTACTAGCTCTCTGCCTTCTACCAGCTGAGAATGCCATGGAAACAGGTTAGAAAGCAAAAGCCGGTCAGGCTAGAGATTTAATTTATTTATTTATTTATTTTTAGTAAATGCATCAAAGGATACTTTCTTTGGAACAGCAGTGTGAAACATCCTGCTCCATTTCTAGTGATCTCCACAGAGAGCAGCAGCATTCCCACTGGACAAAGACAAAACAGTATGACCAGGTCAGTGCAAAGGGCTCCTTGACTTGGTATCACCAAAGCAGTAGTGAAAAAGAATAACTAGAAAGCTGAGGCACGGGAGTGCAAAAATAAGTGCAAGCAAGTGTCTGTGGGTATCTCACTCACAGTGGAGTTGCTGTGATTTAAGCATTTCTCCTTATCACATACTGCCAACAGGCATGGTTTAACCTTTAGCAAACGTGGGACATCACATCTTGTCATAGGCTGCAAGAATGATCAAACTAAATGGAAGAGCTTTTGAAATTGCTGGCCAGGAAGATAAAGAGCCGAGTCAGCAATTTTTTTCAGAATTAACCTCCTACAAGGCTCATGAGCACAGACCTTCAGGAGTGTGCACAGTTGCTGTATAATTAGTACAGCATGACTGACATTCCCTCACCTGTTAAGAACCACCTGTGTGAGCACACGTGACATGTCAAACAGCTCTGTAACTTGCTACTATAGAGTCCTCCAAGCATTAGCCAGGTTCCTAGTAACACATTTGGAAGCAAAATAAAGCTAACTATCCAAACAAAGAAAACAAACAAAAAAGGCCCTAAGAGGGCAAGAAATACTAAAACACAGCAACAGCTGTTAGAGATCACAAACTGCGTACCAATTCACACACAGCTTAGCAAGGCTTAGTCACACCTGACATAGACTTAAGTTTGCAAAGCTACCATTCACGTGTCAGTATTAAGTACCATTACCTGTCACCTGCTGACCAGTGCACAGCAACAATGTGATGCCCTACCAAATACACAGCTGCCAACTAATGCTAAGCAACTCCCCCCAGGGAGCATCAGCCAACCCCCCACCAACTGCCTCCAGCGTTATGCTCTTCCCATGGTATCACATGGTATGTCATAACCTCCCCCACCCCACCTGATAGAGCAGCCTGTTGTAGCCCCTCTCCCTGCTGCCTCACACGAAGGCAGCAGCTCACAGTGGGGGACCTTTTGCTTAATTGAGCCCTGAGTGTGTTCCTGTCTCTCAGCAGCCACCAAAAGATCGGGGGGGTAATTAACACTGTTTCAGTTGAAGCTCCAGCAAAAATGAAAGTGTGATGGTAACCACCACTGCTAAGATTGTCCTATAATACTCTATTGTAAATAACCATTAGTTAGTGACCAAGTTAGATATGCTTCATAAGATAGCTGTGACAAAAAAATAATTATCCAAAGCTAAGATCTTAGGTCTTAATGATTTATCCACTTCTAGCCAATGAATGGCTTGTGCTGACCATGTATCAGTGTAGTGTTTCAGTGATAACAATGTCAACCAAACCACAGATCGACAAGAAGGAATGGAGACTTGTACCTGCTAATCTCTGGGGCATTTGCAGAGACCCATGACCATAGATCTGAGATATATGAACTGTCCCACATATAAGAACTCCAACCAGTTAAAGGGTTGTTTAAGACATTCTGGTGGTTTCCATTGATAATCCAAAAAGATAATGATTTAAATCTTTCTAGACAGCAACCTTCTTCGTAAAGAATGAAAATAAAATGCAACAGCACTTGCAACATCTCTTTATGCAGCCAGACTAGAAATGCAGAAATGAAGTGATTGCCTTGAAAAGGGGTGCTCAGTAACAAAACTGTGACTCGACTGACAAGAAATTTAATTCACAGATCTCTGTTTTAGTTAGTATTTGCCATACGTCATATGTGGCAAAGGGGGGCCACTTGAGAGAGGAGCTGACCACAGTGCATACAGGTTGGAGCAATGGCCTCATTGACAAGGGCACAGTCTCACAGT
The DNA here is from genome assembly GCA_023055505.1 of Callipepla californica brunnescens. NCBI lineage: Eukaryota > Metazoa > Chordata > Aves > Galliformes > Odontophoridae > Callipepla > Callipepla californica. The sequence continues at coordinate 23,049,308 of JALIRH010000007.1, read as the reverse complement.
ACCCAAGCAAGACAAAAACAGCAGTCATGGTAACAGGCTCAGCCAGCAGTTCAGTGATCAGCGATATGCAATGTGACATGTTATGTTTGTGGTTCAATACAGAAAGTCCAGTCTGAAAGTTGGGATGATCAAGGAACAGAGCTAAGCCACAGACCTACCTTTACTGTAGCTCAGGTGAAGATTAGGGCCTGAGCTTGAATGGAGCACCTGGACCAAATACACAGCTCACACTGTATAGGCAGAAATCCTAGGTGTTCTCAGGGCAAGCAAGTGCTATTAGAGCACTCAAGGCATAATCCCTACACGCTGAACTTACTGCTCCTAATGTCTGTCAAGAGAAACCTTAAGCACTGCTACTTCTATTGAGGTGACACAGTCTACTGAGTGTAAGGATAACTTTGTTCTTACACTGTTTTAAGAACTAGCTTCATATGCTTTTGTAGCTATTTCCAATTTCAGTTAATAGGATGCTACAATTATAAAATTATTCTTACAGTGCAAATAAAGGCAAAACAAATCCTCATGTGCTTTTCTTGAAAGATACTGTACGTTTCTATAAATGATAGAGGAAACCTATAATGGTGCTTCCTGAAAGAAATATTTTATCAAGACAGTTTTCTAACCTTAGGATTGTGATAGTGCCCAAACATTGCAGTGAGTTTTTTTAAAGATGAGAGAGATGTATGCTGTCTTGCTTGTCACTGTAACTTGTGCTGTATTTTAATAATAACATTTGAATAACCAAAGAACTGCAAATATGAATTGGAAAAAAATATTAATAATCCAGTAGGTACTGGTCAAGTGTTTACATGGAAAGCATGAGAGTCAGAGACAGTTTATCAAGTTCTCTTCGTGCAAGACTATTTGATGCAAACTACTTCTCTTTCAGTCTTCTGATGTTGCCAGCTGGAAAGGGTGAGGTTTTGACCTCTTCAATTCACTGGCAGAGCTGATTGACAGCAAAGGGCATGCCAACACCTAAACAAAAATAATAACCTCAAAACCACTCTGAGACTCACAGTCTGTTACTACATTTTCATGTTTTATGACTTCTCACTTGTTAGAGCTCATTATGTAAGGAACAATTGTGCATAGAATATTTCTTAAAGAAGAGTTTGGATAGAGTTTGGTACAGATGTGAAGGCATACTTCTCTGAAGTATGAAAATTGCACTCAGTCCGGGAAACCTCACTGATTCATTCATTTTGGTTTGTTTGTTTGTTACAGCTGTAGAACCAAAACTGTAGTTAAACTTTGATTTCTGGAAGAATTTGTCTGCTTCTGGGTGGTCATCATCAGTGCAGAGTCTGGCTGGGGGTATGTGTAACCAGTGGTGCTCCCCAGCGGTTGGAGCTGTGTCTAGTCTTGTTCATGGATGAAGGGATAGAGTCCATCCTCAGCAAGTTTGCTGATGATACAAAGCTGGGAGGATTAGCTGACACACTAGAAGGCTGTGTGCCATTCAGTGAGACCTGGGCAGGCAGTGAGAGTTGGGCAGAGAGGAACCAGATAAGGTTGAACAAGAGCAAGCGCAGAGTCTTGCACCTAGGGAGGAATAACTGCATGTATCAGTACAGGTCGGGGGATGACCTGCTGGAGATGAACTCTACTGAGGAGGACCTGCGGGTCCTGGTGGAAAACAGGTTGGCCTTGAGTCAGCAGTGTACCCTGGTGGCCAAGAAGGCCAATGGTATCCTGAGATGCATTAAAAAGTATGTGGCCAGGAAGTCATTGGAGACGATCCTTTCCATCTACTTTGCCCTGGTGAGGCCACATTTAGAGTACGGTGTCCAGTTTTGGGCTCCTCAGTTCAAAAAAGACAGGGATCCATAAAGATGATAAAGAGCCTGGGGCATCTCCCATATGAGAAAAGGCTCAGTAACCTGGGTCAGTTCAGTCTGGAGAAAAGGGAGGTGGGAGACAAATGGATGAGGCCAGGCTCTTCTCTTTGTGCAGCGATAGCACAAATTAACAATGGCCTAAAACTCGAACATAGGAAGTTTCATAATAAGCATGCAGAAGAAGTTCTTTAAGGTAACAGTGATGGAGCACTTGGAACCATTTGCCCAGAGGGATTGCAGAATCTCCTTCAATGGAGATATTCAAGACCCATCTGCATGCCTACCTGTGCAATATATTATAGCTTATATGCTTTTGCAGAGAGGTTGGACTCAGTTTCTTAACCTCCCTTTCAACCCCTGCAGTTCTGTGATTCTGTGTCAGCTAAAGTTCAACCCTGCCTAGAATTTCTAAAAACAGAAATTGATAGAGAGATATGAAAACTACTAAGGGGACAAATGCTTTTCCATAAGTGTGAAATTGCTTACAGCGAAGACAACTATGATAGCAAATATTGGGTTAAGTACTGATTCTATTCTTTACAGACTTCCTCACCTAAATTATCCAAAGCAGCTGTTGATGTAGGTGCTTCACCATGAAGTATTCAAACCGAGATGCCTCAAGCATTTTTAAATTTCACAGTGCTTGAAAATTTGCTATCTGGAAATCAGGTTCCACAGGTTTTTTTTGTACTCAAAACAAATTACTTCCTGAAGTTTTAAATATATAGCATATCACGCGCAATGAAAGTCATTGTTTCAAAGCATTATTTAGAGATGTGGTGGGACTCTTGAACTATGAATGCGTGAATTTACAAGTAATATGCCAAATTAGTTCTGGTCATGAAAGCATTCCTTGCCATATTATCACACCTTTATGGGTACCGCAGATAAGTGCTATGCCTTTTTATGTAGTTCATAATATTGGCTAAGAGATATAATATCAGAAATTCCACATCACTTCCTTTATTAGTCAAGCTTTCTGATTTTTGTTGTATCTAGGTATAATCATTGTCCTAATGAATTTCAAATAATAAAATGGATAGTAAGCTAATAATCCATTTTGAAAGTTTCCTGTAGGAAAACTGTTCCTATTTATACTTTACTCCTGATAGCTAAAAGGCATTCTTTTAGTGCCACAAGAATGCAATTAAATATGGATGGAATAAGAAGATACTGGTATTGATTAAGAATAGCAAGGTAACGTTAGACTATATTATTTCATTATAGCATTACCAGAAACCCAATCATTCTTTGATACCACAGCACATATGGTACATAATATCACCCACTGTTCTGAAGCACCCTGTTAGACAACCATATGTGCTTACAAAAGTCTCTGGTTATTCAGGGGCTTATTCAAGATATACTGGCTGCTTTTTTCAAAATGTCCTCGATTTACTGTTTTACATCTAAATCAGAACTTTTAAACTGCAAATATTCATGCTCAATTTTAATGTGCTACAGCATGTATAATTTTAGCCTGAAATACCAAGCCTCATTTCTACCAGAGAAAAACAAGGAAATCCTTGAAACTCAGGAAGAAAAGTTTATTTTATTATTATTAACAGTCTCGCCTAAATATTTTTCACACTTTATTTTCCAACAGTACACCACTTTAGATGTGACTTTCTTTGTGATGATAACATCGCAGTCCTCATTTCACCTCTTGTATTTTAGCATCCAGTTTACATACATGCTGAAAGTTCTCTGTGATTTGAAGAGTGGAAACCTCCCATAGGAAATGTATGTAAATACCAGCAGTTATGGCACGACAAATAATGAATCTTTTGTGAGTCAGCCTTGGCTGTTCTGAAGTGTAGAAGAGAGCTCATCACAATAAAAAGGGTACTGGAGGATATTTTTTGAAAGGGAAAGTAGAAAGTATGGGAGTATACACTGAAAATAAGACTGGAAGTGTATTTTGCAAAGGCAAGTTAGACGGAGAACAGTGCAGAATAAAATCACAGAACATTTCTTTCCAAATCCTTGACATACTGTCTTTTTATTAATAGGAATTAAAAAGCAGGAAGATCCAAATTTCAGTTAACACAAAATTGGGCCATTTCTTTGACATAAGAATTCATTTGATAATGGAATTGGAATGATTTAATGTAGAATTTAGGAAAGTTTGACTTAGTCACTTATGAATTCTGTTGAACAATTAGGACCACACAATGCTTGTGAAGATCATACTAAATGGCCTCATAAATAAGTCTGCAATGGTGTCTGTCGATAGGGAATCATCTCTTGGTGGTGTGTCTCTGATGGATTTTCATATGACTAAATTTTACAGTATTCATCATTCTCCTCAGTGACCTAAAAGTAAATATAAAATCAGCACTAATAAAAGCTGCAGAAGACATGGGAGTTGGCAGAGTTGTAACTAAGAGTGAATATAGATAAGTCAGTGTGATTTGGGTCAGCTGGTAGACTTATCTATTCAAACAAACTGTAATTTAATACACCAAGGTACAGCTATCCCTACAGAATACTGAACTCTAAACTGAAAGGAAAAAAAAAAGTGACTTGAAAATAAATTACAGAGGCATGCTGGACAAGAATCTGAATTCTAATTGTGATGCTATGGCACAAAGTGGTATATAGACTGTGAATGTGCAAACAGAGAAGTAGTGAATGAAAACAAATGTATTTCACTCTGCATGTGACATTAGTAACAATGACGTGCTATCCCCAGGTGCAGAACATACAACTTAAAACTGGTGTTGGGAAAAAAAGAAAAAAGAGCAGGAAAAAGCTGAAAAAATTGTGAAAGACCCTAAGAGAGTGGTGACACATTGCCCAGAGAAGTTGTGGATGCCCCATTCCTAGAGACATTCAAGGTCTGGTTGTACAGGGCCCTGGGCAGCCTGATCTAGTGCACTGGCACTAGGGGAGTTGGAACTAGGTGATCTGTGAGTTCATAACAGAATTAAGTAGGTGAAATGTGATGCTATACAAAAGACAGAGCATCAGGCTTAGTAGTCTAGCACTTTTTCTGATACTAAACAGCATGCATACATAAAACATATTCTACCAGTTCCTTTTGGAACTACTCCCATTTCTTTCCAAAAATACTGACAATTTTAAATGGGAAAAATATCATTTAACGTAGAAAGTCGTAAAATATTAATTGTAATGGTGATATTTAAATCACTTTGAGCTAAGTGAGTAGGTTCTGAAGTTTATGTGTAACAGCATTCATATAATTGTTAAGCATAATCAGGAAAAAGACATTTATTAATAGATAACAATAATAGAGTTCCTGCACCTCTGTTCGTATAACTAACTATACGACGCATCTAAAAGGTTTTGTATGAAGTATTTTTCTTCTTCAACTACTAATTGCTCCAATTTCTGTTGTTAACCTTCCTCAAGATCGCGATCGAGTTCAGGAGCTCACCGAGGAGCTCTCTCAGTACCATGGATAGCACCCACTGCCTTGGCCGGTTCATGTGTTCTTTTAGATTCATAGCACAGGTCAGTTAAGGGCCTTATACTTTTCAGAATAAAAACCCTTTAATTCGTAAGATTAGTTGATTAGTCTCATTATGTTCTAATTCTAAAGAATCCAAAATAATTATGGACACAGAAAGAGACTTGGGGTTTTTTAGGTGATTAAAGATGCATACATGCTCAGTAAGCCCAATCGAGCTGCAAACTGTAAGGCAAGTGAAAGTCATCTTCTGTGATTCTAATTCTGAATGCACTGTCAAATCTAACGTGTGGTAGGTTAGCCCTGACCAGCAGCCAAGTACTTGCAGCTGCCATCTCACTCTTTCTGCTCACTCTTTTTGGAAGAGGTCAATAGGTTGGAGTGGGACTCAGTGGTCTCACCAGGTGACAGGAAATGCCTTCTAAATATTTCTATGCTATTCAGGTCTAGAAAAAGGAATATTTTGCTTGATCTGTCTGAGACCAAAATAAACCAGCTTTTATCATTTGCTCGGTCATACAAGGGTCTCATCTCATGGACTTATTCCACATTTGAAGCATCTTATTCCACATTTGAAGCCTGAAGTTAAAGGAGCATGGAGTTAAATGTCATTTACCATCCTCTTTTATTAAATTGTTCTGGATTTTTACATTCAATAATTACTTGCAAATGTGCAAAGAAAATATAGAATGCTACTTTACTAATTTTTGAACACATAAAAAAACTATTAAAACTTGACGCACTTGGAAATGAGGTCTCTTTCACCACTGATACAGGAGAACTGTTAAGAAGTATAACAGATGTGGAACATGACACCAAATCTGTTAGATTAATCTAAGTTTCAAGGAACATGCAGAAGCACAATGCTTTTGAATCTGCACTCAAAATCTGGAGAAAGTTTGTTACATAGGAATTAGAATGCATGGAAGATCATGCTATTGTATTCCCACAGTTATACTTTGTGGGAGCTGGGCTAAGCTCATATTGGCGCAGCTGCAAATGCCAAATCCATAATTTCACTTTGATTTTAGATTCTCACTTAGCAGAGATTGGCTTGGTGCAACTTCCTTTCTATTTTGGATTCGTTTGACCTAATTTCCTTGGGTCTGATATCACTGCAGCTTCACTGACTGCAGAGGTGTAAATCCAGACTTACACCAACATAAATTTCAGATCCATATTTATAGTGACATCCATATATTCTTCATTATATTCATGGGCAACACCCTACTAACAAGTCCATCATCTTCCTTCCAAACAGACAGACTGAAAATAACTTACCAATATCCAGCTACAGACAGAATTAAATAACACAAAGCAAACAAAAAAGCCTCTATCTTTCACTGTGTCTTTAACACAGTTTACAAAATTAAGAAGAAAAAAAAGAAAAAAAGAACTTTTCTGTTATGGATCCATAATTGCTTCCGGTGAACTTTATGATTTTAATAGATCCTTCTATTCTGCAGCGGTTGAATTAAACAGCAATTTACTATAATTCTAATAATCATAAATGGAAATTGTCTGATGAAACCAAACTAATAAATGATTACAAAGGGATAATCCATCATTCAAGAGAAGTTCTATTCTACCAATAATGTACAACATGTAGTCTATATAAAGACATAGGTTCTATCAAAAGAATGAAACTGCACAGAATTTGTACACCATACAAATCACCGTCAAATCACATGGGGTCTCTTCATGCATTATCAGGTTTCAATCACTGCTGCAATTAACAGATACTTTCAAATGTCATCTCCAGGTGAGTCTGTTAAGCCCAAACTAGTAGAGCTGGATCTTAATAGGACTTCATACATCAGTAATTTCTGTTACTTTCTCAATCCAAGTTTGAGGAATATACATGTAACAAGTTATCTGTATCTAGAGGTTCATCTATCAGACATTCCCGTAGGTGTTCCTATGGAGTGTCATTGTTTTTCTTGTTTTCACTGTATCAGTTTGTTTTAGTGCAAAGATTATTGGGAAGTAGACAGGCCGAGGAAAATAAACATAACAACAACAGAACACTGGGTACCTCCATTAACTTAAGAAGTCCAAGAACTCCAGAGTACTTTTTCAAAAATACACAGTTCAGTATTTCTCAGTATTTCCTTTAAGAAACAAGATATGAATAGGCAAAGCAAAGCAAAATACAAAAGCAAACATAACTCAGGTTCTTGGAATACTGAAGTATAAAAATACACTGATAGCATACCTGAAAATCTTAGTAATTACATTTCTCATCCCTCAGTTCTGTATTCATTCTCCTTTTTCATTATAAATAAAGACATGACTAAAATTAAGATATTTATATTTAAATATAAACACCAAAGCACTGAATTTCTTGTCATGGCTTTGTTAATTGTTGAAGGTACAGCAGAGCAGTTTTTCTGCTTGGCATAGCACTTGTGGAAACATACCTCGATGCAAAGGTAAGTGTTTCATCCAAATGGCATCCATCTTTTATTTAAAAAGTGAAGGCTTCAGCTAAACAACATCATAAATTAAAAATAAACGCTTCTAGTTACAATTTTTTGCAATCCAGCTGAGATGTTAATATTATTACTAATACTAATAATGCAGCAATTCACAGTCTTCAGTACCTAATAGAGAACACAAAATTCCTCAATACAGTCTCAGATTTAGTCCAAATCTTAATCTATGTCTAAAATTAGGACAGCAGATTTACACCTACTCTGTTCCTCACCTACGCTGTTTTTCTTAACATTGCCTTCTTATCTTATTGCAAGCAAGAGGAAAGAAATAGGAACAGGAGCAGTGAAGATGGGCATGAGGAGGTTTCTGAAAAGAACACATGTCCTTAACTTGTCAGGTCAGCAGGTATCTTGGGGTATGCACAATAGAAGCTGTTGTGAGTAGCTGCATAGACAAAATGGGGGCATTGATTGACTTGAGATGAAGAAAAATTAGAAACTCCAGAACATGCAAATTTTTCTAAATTTACATCTGATTGAAAAAGGACAATGGATATACAGTTTTGATATTGATTAGGAAAAATAGGAAATACTATTTCTTCCCTACAGCCATTCCTTTTACTTTATCATAAGCTAATTTTGTCTGATTGTTGATTCTGACATTTCCATACTCAACAATCATCCCTTAGATCTCATAGAGGAAAGGGTTAGTCAACGTTTCTAGCTTGGTTATCTTGTACTTAAACCTGTATTCCTTTGCCTAATTTCCAGCTGCAGAGGATCCTGTATGACTCCTATGGATTCCTGTTAGCTCCAGAATACTCCAGAATAAGCGGTAAAAAAGGTGGAAAAATAAACAAAGGAAAAAGTAGCATGAATTACAGTGCTACAAATCCCCCTTTCCTATTAGATTTCCTACAGAGAAATTTAGTAACAGCTAGGCAGCCCACAACCCCTGACAAATCATCTCATTGTTTTCTTGGGCTTTCCTATTTTCTTTTCTGAAAATCTGCCAGTAATCTTTTGGAGGCAGCTACTGCATTTTAATACTTTTTTTGTGCCAGACCTAGCAACTTGGAATGTTCATTGTTCCTTGATTTTTATTTTATCAAAAATGGTTTTATCTAAAAACACTTCTGCCAAAATCTACCGCATTTTTAGTAACTCTTATGAGTATGTCTTCTTCTCTATAATTTAGGCCACTATTAAAGTCTGGTATTTGTTTCACTGCTTCCTATTTTCCCACAAAACTTATAGAAGTGAAAGAGGACTGTAGTTATTCCTCCTAGTTGGAATGACTTGCTGTTTTCTGATCACTGGGTTTCATCAACACTAGCAGGAATGGGATGCCTGAAGAATTTAGGCTTTGCCTTTCAATTCGTAGTGTATGAACATAAGTATCAGTAGGCAGATTTCATCCACATTTGTACCACCTGGAAAGTACTACCAGAACCTCCTAACTTCCAGTACTCAAGACATCACTTACTGTAGCTTTATAAACACTGCAACATTTATTATAAAAGTGGGACAGATCCAGCTAAACATCACCAGATCCATTAAAAAAAAAAAAAAAACCAACCAACAACTGGAATTTCTGTACTTAAACCCCATGTAAATCATTTTCCCTGCCTTCCTTTTGTTGCTGATGCCCTTACCGTTGCAGAAGCCATTGCATTTTGCCCTTCATATACCTCACTAGTCTCAACTCCAGAGAAGTCTTGGCTTTCTCAGCTCCACTATTGCATGTTTGGGCACTGCCTCTTACGTTCCTCCTGGGACATCCATTTCTCCTTCTTCCTTTTATGTGCTGCTTTTTGGGGTTTGAGCTCATTCAGGATTTCCCTGTTGATCTATACTGACCTTTTGCTATGCTTGCTCACCTTTCTGCACACCAGAAAGGCTGCTTATAATCTCCAAGGAAGTTCAACCAGTTTTCCTGTGCCCCTGATGTCCTCTGTAGCAGCTTGCTATTGAAACTGTTCAAGAAGATCCCAAAAATCTATTTTCCAAAAGTTCAGGGCTATGATTCTATTTCTTTTCCTCTCTTTTCAGGACTACACAGAAATAACAACTCCACTGTAACCAGGATTGTCTTTAACCTGCAAAGTTCTACTTGTTAAATACAATAGTTTTCAACTTAGTGGAATGTTTTAGGTTCTTTCAGTCTTTTGAAATCTTAGTTTTTCAAGGTCTGAATTTATGTTTTAGACTGATAGAACATATATTTTCTTCCGTTTAATAAAAACATTGAACCACATTAGGCAAAGAGCAAAACTCCACAAGATCTGTTAAAACACCATGGTAGATGATTTACAGTTCACATTTCACAACTTATAGATACACTGGGCTAATAATAAATTTTCTTCAAGTAGGTTGTACCTTTCTGTATATTCTTAATTTTTACCCAGATGACATGAATCTGAATATATTACACATTAATTTTATTAACTTTAATTCAAATATTAAGAATATCAGATTCATTTGCTGAGATGGCCAGCAAATCTATGTGGATTGCCATTAATTAAACACCTTCATTTAATTCTGTTCTGACTGCATTCTGTACCAGCTTTCTTGAGGCTCTACTCAAAGTCACTGTACAGATGATGGACCTATTGTTTCAAGGTGATGGCACTTAGCTGAAGACAGGTAAAGGAGAGAAGGAAAAGTTGTAACAAATGAGTACTTTACATCTGAATATCTTAGTTTTTTCTGCTCCCAGTTGCACTGGCTATGTTGAAAGGAGTTCAGCATTTTTGTTTAATGCTTATGACAGAAGGAGTCCCAGTTAGGGAGACTCTGTAGGCAGAGAAAGCAACAAGCACTTTCTACATTATTTTATTACAAAACAAAACCAAACAAACAACAGTTCTCAACGTTGGAGAAACTTGCTGACAAAATGCATGCCCCAGACTAGCAGAAACAGAAATGGCAAGGGTGATGTTCTATCCACTAACGCTCTTTGGGATTATTATGGAGAGATAACTCAACCTGTGAACAAAACTAACTGCTTCAGAGAGTTCCACAACGAATGAGGCAGAACTCAAATATAGAGGATAGAAGCTAACAATTGCTTTGAATATAGGTCAAGTAGTCTTATTGCTTATTCATTAGGTTTTGTGTTTTTAAGTATCTGTTATTCAGCTATGTAATTGCTTAAATCAGGAAATGAGGCTGAGCTGACACTTGCTTGATTTAAGATGTTGCTCACCACACCTCCCTGTCTACTATCTTTGTAATTTAGACTGAGCTAGACAATACTGTATACAAACACAGCCAGTGTAGTCTGGCTTACTCATACAATGCCACCTCAATTTTTATTTATTTATTTATTTTACATTAATGAGCACACTGAATGTATTACCTCTCTGGGTAAGGCTGTCATTTTATTTAAAAGTTGCTAGGTATTCAACATTAATTTTCATTGTGAAGGGACAAACATTGCTGAACCCCTACTAGCTAGCTATGTAACTGGGGACAAAAATGTATTTTCCAAAGTTCCTTAACATTCAAACATTCAAAAAACATTTTCTGTAGTCTCAACAAGATGCATTTCAAAGGCAGGAGAACTAGGATTTTACAGAGATGCTCTTTCCAAATGAGCTTCATTATTGATTATCATACTTAATCAAGAGAATTTCTGAAACCCTTTTCTAGGACCAAAAAGTCCCTCACAAAAGATAAGAAATGTTAACTGGAGCTACACAGTCATGTGGTCCTACTTCCTCATGTGATGTGGACGCTAGTTACCAACAAAACATCCCCTAGAAATCATTTTGTCATTCTCTTTCCTTGATAAATCAGTGCTGCCCAATCTCTTGACCATATCTATCATATCACTGGAGGGATCATTATGAAAAGCACAGGAGGACATAGAACTCTTCTCTCAGGAGGCAGTAAGCCTGTCTTGAATGTACTAGATTTCTGTGGTTTTGAACTACCCAAAGGTACCAATGGTTTTTCACAAACTTCAAAATCAGCAGGATCAGAATAGTAGTGTACACTTCCTAGCTGCATGATGCATAATGCTCGAAAGAATCATGAACATTCATACTACTGGCGATAGTTTGACAGGTAGATTAGTGGAGAAAATAGCACATAAAGAACTGTCTGGCTTTTCTTAAAGGTGGGAACCTTTCCTCAGTTCATTATGAACCATTGTCCTTTGCTCCCACAAGCTCCAAAGGCAAGACTCAAAGATCGTATGGCTTAAGACCTAAAATTTTCTTTGTTCGACACTGCTATCATCACATTCTCTTTTTTTTTCCCCCTTCTCCTGTTCAAATTCCATGCCTTTGCTCTGGTCCCTCTCTCCTCTGTTATAGAAACTAATACCCACCTGAGATAACCAAAACACAGCAGACAAAAATTCCTATAATAAAAAGCTCTACTGATACTCTCACATGAAACAGGACATTTTCTTGACCTCTACGAAAAAAGGAACAAGACCTCATCCTCTATTATTACCTTAACTTACTTTAAAACAATACTTCACTGAACTGCCACCTCATGATGCAAAAATGCATGGGCAGTTCTACACGCCTCAGAAAGGCTCCGACTCATAAATAAAATAACTACCACTGACAGTCAAGTAAAGCTTTTATTTTCCAAACTTCTTGATTTTGTTTGCAGATAAGTCATTCTTGATAACTTTGCAGACACCATTTCCAGCTCTAAGTTCTTGGAGTGTTAGAAGGAAACTCCTAGATAAATAGGAGTATAGAAACTAAATTTTCCAGAAGGACTCTCCACATAAAGTATTGCAACTCTGCCTGGGTATGTATCTTAATCATCTTATTTGTTTCTTAGCAGCAACAGCATCACAAGCTCTTTTATCTCTTGCTGTCTACTCCGTTGTTGCAGGCAAGCTGAAAAATTACCTAACCAAAAACAAATTCCAAACCTCTCAATTAAGGTGGTTTCTACTTTCTGATCTTGGAAAAATGCCATTTGAAAATAAATGCCATAGAATTTTAGATTCTGTTGTGTCTTGATTTTTTTTTTTTTTTTTTTTTTTTTTTTTTAAGTTTTTTGGCTTATAAATATTTCCTTCCTGTTGACATAAGACAGAGCTCAGAGTGATTAATTCAACAGTAAATGCCTGTATCATAGACACCTAAAGTTAGATGGGTCTACTCACAGCAAAGTGCTTCAACTGTTCTCCTTGAAATCTCTAACACTTTCTGGGTCTCCTTTAGAAGACCTAATTTAGATTCACTGACCATAAAATTGTCTAGATCCTAGGTCTTAAAAGGACAGAGTCTCTGCACAAAGCAGCAGCTTCTTCTCCAAGTGAGACTTCACGCATTTCTCAACATGGATTCAGTCTTTGGAAGCCTGCATTCTCCTCCTTGATTAGTTAACTTAGAGATAATAATACAGGTAATAAGTCTAATTTAGTCCAACAGACCACAGTCTGGATCATGATCCCTGCTAACAAGATCCTTGTTGAAAGTTATCTTTTTCTTAGTTACTGCTGGAAAACTGTTCAGAATCTGTATGTTTTTAGTACTACAATTCCTCTATAAATTTCAGGCCTAGCACATATTTATGCCAAATTCTCTTCACCTGTGCTGCGCTGCCTCCCCTTAGTTTAAAAAGCTCTCTCCCTACATTGATCTTCACATTTACAGGTGGTGATCACAACTCCCTTCAGCTCCTCATTTAGTGAGGAAAGAGCCAATCACCCACAAGCTTGCCATTTCCTTAGTTGTCTTGCAAACCATTTCAAAAATATATTCCCACTTGAGACCATCTTTTCTGAGGACTGCATAAAGTATCCGGCAGGAGGTCACACCAAACTATCTGAATTTGCATTCATACTTGCAGGTCTGTGAAAGCTGGTTTGGAAGAGTTTTTTTCCCAGAGAGCTAGGCAAAAAGGATACACTTTTATCTAGGACATACACAATAAAGCTACACCTGCTAGCAAAACCAAATGGGGCTGTTACAAAAGGCAGCGGGTAAACATCAGATGCATTTCTAACTCCTCCTCAGGCCAATCGCACATGCCTGGCAACCCAAGAGACTGCTACTGGGGCCCTCCTGAGGGGCTTTTAATACTGCACCAAGTACTAAACGCAAAAGGCAGAGGAATCAACTTCAACGGGATAAAATTCACTTCCTTGTGTATGGAATAGAGATTTGATTAGCCACAAGGAAGCAGCTTCCTTTCACAGTGCTGAGGAGACCAAATGCTTGAATATTTTTGACAAGAGGAAATGTTGAGTCTAAAGCAGTCCAGCTCCAGGGTCATGAGATGTGTCAGAATATCCTTAAAATTTAGCATTTATGAGCAGGATGGGACACAAAAAGGAAATCAAATTTCCCTTATTTTACTGAAATCGTTCATACAGAAATCCTCTAACATCACATCTGCCCATTCTTAAATGTTGGTGATATTTTTGCTGAAAACCACAAAGGCCACTAGAATGGAAGGCTGTAATGATCCTACTGGTACAGCATGTATCTGTACAAATCAACAGACCCATAGGAGGAGATGTGCAGTGTTCAGAAGGTGTGGAAAAGGAGAGCAGAGCATTTAGATAAAATACTTTCATGTCTGTCAATCATTTAAAATGGTAAGAGTCCGGTTGTTTGTCTTCACTGCATCAACACAGAAGCTTCAGCTGCTTGCTGCTGATTCACAATATGCCATTTATACCACAGCTATCATTCCTACCTGAACTACATCCAATCCATTTTATGCTTAGTCCATCCTTTCCAGTACATATCTCCCTAAGAAATCAGCCTTTTGAGATGGGAGTAGGCAGCAATACAAAAATCAATGCATAAATAATAGAGAAATGCTTAAGTATACGTACCTCATTTAGGCCATGCAAAATGTATTTTATTTAATTTTTCAAAAAGGCAGAGATAAATCCGATAAGCAGAAGTAAATATTATGCAAGTAACATTAAATTTAGACTGTTCTAAAATCTATTTAAAATGCTTGTTGGCCTTAGATTTTAAAAAGCCATGATATAAATATTTCTCTCTTGGCTGTGGAGAGATTTGATTCAATTGCAAAAAAATGCAAAGATGAAATCATTTTGCTGGGTCAGAGCACTGCCTTACCAACTCAATAGTAGTAGTCAAAGTACCAAAGGCTTATAAAAAAGTTTCTAAGAATAACAAACAACAAAGAGCCCCTCAGAACTTCCTCTTAACAGCAGTCTGCTGCTTTTTACTCTGGAATGGGAAGATCTTTAGACTTCAATTATTCTGTGTCAGTTATCAAGATTTATAGAATTCCAGTGAGATCTTGAAGCAATAACTTCTGAGGTCTAACTATGTACATGTGAAAATGTATTAGT
The DNA here is from genome assembly GCA_023055505.1 of Callipepla californica brunnescens. Classification (NCBI taxonomy): domain Eukaryota; kingdom Metazoa; phylum Chordata; class Aves; order Galliformes; family Odontophoridae; genus Callipepla; species Callipepla californica. The sequence goes on along the minus strand of JALIRH010000007.1, from coordinate 23,034,287 downwards.
AAGTTCCCTTCAAGCCATCCCTAACAAAAAGCGAAGTTAAAATTTCACAGACTTTGGTGAGGTATTTTGCTGAAGCGTATACAATGTGTTACCAATACAAAATGCAGAATAAAGAAAAGTACGAAACAAGGAGGGAGATCAGAACTGAAAAGAAAAATTCACAAAGTATTTTAAGATAATTTAAAGTATTTTGATGATTCTGGTGACTTTAGATGTCTGATGACATGGAGACTAAGTAAGTAGTAACACTGTACCTGTTTAAGGGAAAAAAACAAATGTTGAAGATACACCACTAAGGAAGAAATTTCTTTCTTGGTCAAGCGCAGGCTAATTAGAACATGATTGAGAGTAAAGATGTGTGTCAGAAGACTGTTATATAAACACAATAGAAGGTATAACTCATACAAGAAAAGGAAATCTTCAGAGTAGACTGAGCTTACACTATGAAGCACTGAAAGAGTCAAAACTGAAGAAAAAATATTTTGGCTAAACTCAGGAAAAGTATGCAGTGTTAAGATTAAAAAGATAGATGAGCTGAAATTAGTGGACATTCTTACACAGAGGATGGTTAATTATCAGCAAGTAAATGAGAACTCTGTAATTTCTGAAGTTAAATGTTGTGCAGAACTTCTTGAAAACCAACAAGCCTTGAATAAAGTCTTATCACGACTGAGGAGATAAAGACTGACTGACAAATGAAATGCTGTTTCAGCCTCATGTCTCCAGCAAAAAGATCCACAGCTTTTCATAGAAGTCACAGGTATTGTCATGGAAACACTGACAGTGTTGCTTTGCAGAAGGATATTTCAGGCCCAACAAAAGCAAAGAAGCATATTTGCTTCTTTCAGTTATGCTAAACAGAGAACATCTGTTGTCAAGTTATCTCTGGACCTCATTATGAAGACCAGACTTCACCCAGTGGTTTAAATTTATCATTAAATACATAGTTAAGAAAAGATAAATGTTAAAGTGCTTTACATAAACAGCATTATTTAATTATCTTCATTATTTTCATCTTATTTTCTTGTTTGATATATTCAAACAAGTTAACTTCCTGGATTCTTAGATTTATCTTATTTTACATGAAAAGAAGAATTTGCATGTTCTTGTATTGTGGTTCAAAAATGATGGTGTTGCTTTCAAATAAAGCACACAGAAAGGGGAAAATGTTTCTCCTTGGCACCGTATATCCCACTGATGGGAAACACTGGAATGACATCTGAGATTTTTAGACATTCTGAAATGTGAACTAATTTGTACATTACTTGAAAGCATTGCATAATAATACCGTTATATACTGTTATGTGAGAGGTCATTCTTACCATAAACTAGTGCTCAGGATTTCTCCAGATGTGGTGATAACATGAAAGCTGATACACTGAGTAACAACAAACTCTCAGAGCTGGAAGTAGTATTCTTACCTAATTTAACAATGAAACATGCTGCAGCCATTTTATCACTGACAGTCTATTCACTGGAAAATAACAAAATAGAACCTTTAAAGAAGACAGCCCATAGGGAACACTTCACAAAAGGAATATGAGTGTATCCACGAATTCAAAGGAACACTACACAAATTCATGGAAGAGAAATTCTCAAAGAGTTACAAAAAGCACAACATGCCTCCAAGATGAAGATAGGTACAAGCTGATCAATCAGATGCAGGTACCTCCCTCGTTCTTATATTCTTCTTCAGTTGCTCATAGCAGCTGTTGGATACATGAAGTGAGGCCAAAGGAGCTTTGGTCCATTTCATTATGCCCACTTTCTTGCTCTTTTAATCTCAGCACTTCCTCCTTCACTGAGAAACTTTCTTCTCATTGCCATGCTACCATCTCATCATTTGAACATTCCAGTCACACATCTCAAGAAAAATATTCTTATTTCATCATTTCTTATCCCACCTAGTTCTTTTATTCTGTATTTTTGATTCACTAGCTTCTATTGAGATGTCTGTTCATTAATACTGGTGTGTAGAACATAGTTGAGCTATGTTCACTTCTGCTGCATTGCAGCCTCTTTGCCTCTGTATTAGTTTCAAAAACATTTCTCTGTTGCCAAAACACTCGTCCTTTGCCTAGAATTCCCAAATTATAACAAGGGCTTTCATAGTCTCCACTGAACAGACTTCATCTTCTGGAAGTCAGATCACTCCAAAGTCTCAGTAATACTTTGTGTGATCAGTTTGCACACAGTTTTGCAGCATGCCTGGAGCTCTGTTCTTTTCTGGAAGCCATAAGGGTATGACTGAGGTTACAGTTTAGCAACTATATTTAGATATAATATTTTCAAAACTAATATATGTATGAGCATTGAGTGCTCGCCTAATTTACTTGTGAAGACCTTTTTCAGCGAAGAGCTATTCTGAACACCCAAGGGAGTTGAAAACCCATCTTTCCATGGGCTGGGGCATTTGTCTTTTTCCATTTCAGGTGAAAAGAATGAGTCAGTGCATTTGTTGCAAAAGAGAAGACCAGCTCTTGCACGATAGAACAGACCATGAGTACCAATAGTGAGTAGTGCCTAGCAGTATCTTAGCCTCTCAGAGGATATAATGAGGAAGAATAAGTGTCAGGAAGCAGTGAGGAGCTGGCTACTACTTCAGGAAGTGACCAAGGAACTGCAGATGACCCCAGAGCAGGTTATGATCTTACCTGTACAGTATTATCCCATAGCAGCTTAATAAATTGCAGAGAGCCAAGGTCTAGTATCAAGGCCCATCAACAGACTCAGGCATGGTAAGCAACATACCAGATCCTATGTTCACCTTAGGTAGCAGTAAGAAGCAAAAGTAGACAGTGTCAGAACAGAGACAGACACCAGTAGAGCAGAAGCAGGGACTGATGATCCCCAGATGTGCAGAAACAGTTGGCCCAAGAACAGGGATAGGATGACCCCAAGGAAGGCAAGGCCAAAACACCCAGACCTGCTTGTATACTCAGGGCTTCAACAATACAGATCAATACAGAAGCTGAGTTTAATGGGGTATAACATAAGAAAAAGCACAACAATAACAGCAAAGTAGTAAAATCCCAGGCTACAGTAAGGATTAACTTAAATGCAACAGCAGAGAAATTAAAGAAAAAAGTTACAGACCTCCAGAAGGCTTCAGGTGCAGAGAGATCTCCAACAAGACACCCTTACCTCCACTGCCAACCCTTAAATGAGGTTTGGGAAGGGGTGGATCCTGGTTCCACCCCTTCAGGTCACTCAGGTACACTGCATGCACCTGATCTCCCCTGGGCTGGCCCTGCTTTCTCACCAGGTGTTCTATTACTGTTTCAAGCAGTGACTTAGCATTTCTGCTACACATGATGCCCACTGAATATTGCAGTATTGTGAAAATGAAATGTACATGCCATAGGGGAAGAAGCTATGTTGGTGCGTTTTTTTTTTTGTTTTTTTTAGTTATTAGGTACCTGTTAATTCAATCTGGTTTTATTCTGACAAAAAGGATATAGAGTTTACCAGCAGGTAACATTTTTTTCCTTCCGGTTTGTCCAGATATGTCACAGTCAGATTCTTCCTAAGTAGAATATCATGTATATGTTTCAACTTTAATTTCTCCAACAGATAGCCAATTAGTCTGTAGAAAATATCAGGCACTGAATTAAATCCAAGTGGCTGATGGAAAAAAAAAAATCCATATAGCCAAAATGGTCTTATACAATATTATGTAGACAGTGGTTTAATTAACCAAACCCTGAGACTGCACATAAGATTTATGAAAGGTGCATTTTAAACATTTGCTTCCAAGCTCGTTAGCCTAGACTTCCTTTCTGATCTGAGGAAACAAATGTTTCTCAAGTGTGTTCATCCTAAAGAATGCATTTAGAATGTACCTTAAAAATATTTACTTTGTTGATTATTAAAAATCTACTCTCTAGTGCAAATACCGTGGAGTAGACAGTTAGGTGAGACGAATCCTAAATTACATGTCTGAACAAAGTTTAAAAATTATTCTTCTGTCTGCTTAGTGAGTAAATCATTCCATCAGAAGGACACTTACTGATGTGTACTCAACTCTGTCTAGTTCCATTTAGCATCTGTCCCTCAGCATCCCCAGAACATGCCTTGGAGAAGGAAGCAAGTTAGCTAGAAGACATTTGTTAGCTTCGATGTCTTCCTTCTAGACACCCAGTTCTGTGAAACTTTCCCTTATTCGGTTAGACTGTCAGGGCTCATTACTGTCATAGTATAGCTCAATGTATTAGCTTCACAGTTTCAGATCGCTTGATATCCATTATAAAATCCAAAGCCCTAATTTAATGGGGAGATCAGAACAAATTCTCCTTCTCACAGCATGGATTCTTTTTTTATTGCTAGCACTTGATCGTGTAAAAGAAAGGCCCATATGGTACTTATGTCTATTGGTCGTGTCTTTCAACAAAATCCTAACAAAATAATAGAAAAAAACCACTAAGATTATTTGCCTAATTATTTTACTTTTATTAGAAGGCTGCCTGTATAAGATATATCTCAAAGGTATGCTACAGTTAGGCCTTTAAGTAACAGCTTCTTTTTTGCCTAAAGGAAGTTATGGTACCTTTGTTAAGTGGAAACATACTTTTTTTTTAGAGAGTCTTTAAAAAAAGTTTGTATTACACAGTTCTGTCCACTCACACATAACTTTTATAGGTAGTTGAGACAATTCAGTGGTCACTTTTTCTATAGAAATGCCATTTCACTGAAGTAAAAATGTTCCCTAGAAATAAGCCAGTTTTGTTTACCTCTCATAAAACAAAACCAATCAATTGAAGCATCCTCATGGATCAAAGCTCATTCAACCTTATTATATTTTGATTTTTATGAAAACTTCTTTTCATTTCCAGTTGTAATTTTTCCACTATTAATTATAAAATATAAAATGAGAAAACTTCAGAAGAAAACTCTGAGCTCTACTGAATGAGTTAATTTTAAATGTTATTCTCTTGAAGTTCTCAATTTTTTTCTCCATTTTAGTATTGAAAAATACAAACTTTTCAAATCCATTTACCCCATAATATAAATTCCATTTCCTGTACAACTCATCATTTCTGTGGTATATCTTTTAGAAAGCAATCCTTCTCTATTTAACATCTCCTCTAAGACAGACAGATGAATCACACCCTGGAGGTGCCTATTTCTTTCAGATGGCTATAAAGGGAATCTAGGTTGATGAGTCTAGACATCGACAACTAGCTTTCAGCTATTTACCCTGAGGCAAGATGACTCCATTCTATTGAAAAGATGAAAATACTGTACAATTACTTTTTAGGAAGCATGACTGAAAATCATTTATCAGGATTTATCAACAGTTTGTCTTCTAATTATAAGCCTTAAAAGAGATTAGCTAGGGACATGGTAGAATACCTCCCATTCAAGAACATATTAAAAATATACCTGTCAGCTATGGGCTGTGCCAGTGTGGTTTAGTTTGTTCATCTCTTTGGCTTTAGTCTGGGATAGCTTTACAGGTCACATACAGAAATAAAACACTCTTGCCCATTAAGCATGACAGAAAGTCTGAGTGTATGGATGAGTCTGTGGAGGTGACCAGGACCCTTCTAAACACACTGGGCTTTCACAACTGTTTTCTTTGCTCACCCTTGCAGGCCAAGGTCACATCAGTAGATGCTGAGCCAGATGGGATTACTCAGAGGTATTGAATTTTGTTGCTGGTTTCCATGGACCTTGATGGTTTGTGTGTATTTTGTCCTGGCTCGTAATGGAAAAATGGAAAAACTGTATAATCTCTTGAGATCTTTCCTACCTTTTACACTTCAGAATCTTATATTTGCCAATATTTGAGGCAATTCACTTCTAGTGATTACAGATGGAATTTCACACTTTGAGACCTGGAATATTGTCATTGTGTACCACAAAGCCTGCAAAAATTCCCACTGCCCTGCTCTGCATGAGCTGAGCAGCATGAGCTGTGGGTCTGAGAGGAAACATCAGGGGATGGTATACACAGGTGGAACAGGAGCTTCTCTTTCAGAAACGAGTGTGATAAAAGAAAAAAGACATGCTAGAGCCTTAACAGATGAAATGTACTTTATGGGTAGCAGTGTGGCATAGTTTCTTTACGTGCTTTTTGTCTGTAATGCTTGTAAGGGATGAAGCTGGAAATTAATGTAATCTGTTCAGTGGCTAATGGAAAAATAAAAAAATATTGAGGCTTTGCTCATTTGTATAAGGATAAAGGAGTAGGAAGAGAAGGGTAAGGCAGCTGTGAGTGTACTTTTTTGGACAAGTTTGAGCACAGAAGATATAAGTAGCTTCTCTTTCATTACAGTTTTCCAGAACAAAGAGAAAAAAAAAAAAAAAACGTGTTTATTAGGTCATTGTTCAAATAAGAAAGAATCAAGGTTATTTGAGAACTTAAAATAACTCTTCATTTCATGGTTTTCTAGAAGCCTAATATTTGTTGGCTTTCCTATTCTGAAAGGGCACATTATATGCCTAGGATGTATCTACTGCCTTAGTAGGTTTTTTAGCATTTTAGCGTTTTACTTTTTCTTGGAGAGAATGCATCTACAGCTGGCTAGAGAACTTTTAAGCAATTGCAGATATCCATTTAAGATGCAGCTGTAGCGATTTAATTCAGATATGTGAAATCACACAATGCTTTTCATTGGCATTTTTCCACTCAAGGGACAAACAGCACTGCCAGTAGTGGAAAGGGTGAAAAGGTCAACTCAAAGGGCATGGTCACAAGTCCCCATCCAGACCAGCAAGTGGATCTGGATATTCCACATCACTCTGCTCCCCACCAGCTGCAGAGGTGTTAGAAGTGCCCAATTCTTAGCCCTCAGCCACTGATTTGTTGAAACATGATGGAGATTACAGTTCTGCCTGAAATACTCTAACTGAAAATGCAAAAGAAACTCAAATCCATAGATCAGGATGTCACTGAGATTTCACAACATAACAGCTGCAGTAATACAAAACATTTAAAGTAAATTGTTGCCTCTTTCTCTCATTATTTCCTTCACTGTTTCACAGTGTCCAAGTTACTCTATCCATCTTGCCTATCCAGATCTTGTTCTCTCTTTTTTTTTTTTTTATTTCAATACAGCAATTGTATTTCTGAAGGAAAAACAAAACAAAATACATTCATGTAATCTGACAGTTGTAAGAAAGCTTGCTCTTTCTTTCCCAGAAGGCTCTCTCTGAAGAACTCTTAGCTCAAAAATTCCTAAAAGCACGTCTTTGGATCTGCATCGCTACTATGCACTAAAAATTGAGTAAGCATGCACTTTTAGAGCACTTAAAACAGCTGTGCTTTGCCAAGGAGAAGGTTCTCCAGGTCATTTATCCAAAAACTATCAAATGGACACTCCTGGAGCAGAAAAAGCCTGGAACAAGAGCCCTCAGCTTCTGTGTAAGAAAGGTAAAATTCTTAGAGTTGTCTGTGACAGCAATACCTCATTCACACACTTGCCCAGTGTGATCTCCTTCAAAGACCAGGTGACAGAACTGTTGGATGAGGGAAAGGCTGTTATGTAGTCTACCTAGACTTCAGCAAAGCCTTTGACGCAGTATTCTTCTGGAGAAGCTGGCAGCCCATGGCCTGGAAAGGTACACTCTTTGCTAAGTAAAGGAGTGGCTGAAGGACTGAGCACAGAGAGCGGTGGTGAATAGCGTTTAATCCAACTGGCAAATGTTCACAAGTGGTGCTCCTCAAGGGTAGTATTGCAGCCTGTCCTGTTTAATATCTTCATTGATGACCTAGTCTAAGGAAATGAGTGCATCCTCAGTAAGTTTGCAGACAACACTAAGTTGGGATGAAGTGCTAATCTGCCTGAGCGTAGGAAGACCCTACAGAGGGATCTGGACAGTCTGGATAGCTGGACTGAAGCCAATGGGACGAGGTTTAACGAGACCAAAGAAAGGCAATGAAGTTGGTGAGGGGTCTGGAGCACAAGTCTTATGAGGAGCAGACAAGGAACTGGGTTTACTCAGTCTGGAGAAGAGAAGGCTCAGGGGAGCTTATAGCTCTCTACAGCTACCTGAAAGGAAGCTGTGTAGAGGTCAACCTCTTCTTCCACATAACTAGTGATAGGATGAGAAGGAATGGTCTCGAGTTGAGCCACAAAAGATCTGGAATGGATATTAGGAAAAACTTTAAAAGAGGAGTTGGAGACTTGAACAGGCTGCCCAGAGAGGCGATGGAGTCAGTGTCCCTGGAGGCATTCAAGAAACTGGTGGTACTTAGGGACAAAGTTTAGTGGGCAGTACTGGTCGTGGTGGACAATTGGACTAGATGACCTTAGAGGTCTTTTTCAATCCTAATGATTCTATGACTCTGTACTACAATTCTGAGTAACTAGAAAACTCAGGAAGACCTCAGATTTCCAGTCTCCTATCTCTGCTCCCTCTCAGTCCTTTCAATCCTCCCTGACTTGAACTTCACTATCCTCTTTCCTTCCCCAGTATGTCACCATTCCTCCTGCTCTTGCCTTTTCCTTTACTTCAGTCCTGTTACTGTTCCCTCTTTCCTGTTTCCCTGGTAAGCATATAGTTGCATAACCTGCCTTCTTTGGGAAAGCACCTCCTGAATGTCCAGCTGTGCTCTGTTCACACTTAAGAGCAAAAGCTCAAAACTTTAACAAAATGACATAGCAGAATACTTCATCTCTAAACATGGGGTAAATGGCTTGAGTTCTGTAGTAGGTGCCATCCAGTTCGTTGATCTCATCTTATACAAAACTCAGCAAGCTGATACTGCATCCAAACTACCCACATACATTAGTACTGCAGACTTTTTGGGGTTGCCTCTTACGTGGTCAATGAAGGAAACTCACTGACCGGGATGAGTATGATATTCTGAGACTTAAATAAAACTACAATCTATCTCTTTGGTACACTACACTACAAAAAGAGAAGTACTAGAAGTTGTCAAACCCAAGAAGAGATAGAGGGGAAAGACTCCATATTTTTTTTTCCTTTCATATTGGACTCTGACCAATTTATACAAGAGATCTCTGTGAATTAATAGCTTTTTTCTTAGACTCAAAATCTGTGAGAACTTCTAATATTTAAAATCTCTTTTCCATTCTGAGATGTGCTTAGACATCTGTTTTTGTTCCTTGGTAGTGTTTTCATCTCAGAAGAAAATGAACAGCAGGTGAAAGCTTATCAGGGTTCTGTGGTACAACTATTCAAGATATGCATACTTTTTTCTCTAAATTTCATTTGCACATACTGTCTATGAATAATTAATTTTCCATGTACATACCTCTGAAATACTTGCTTCTTTGATAAAAATATAAAATTAACACTTGGTCATTATATCAAATTATATTCTGTTAAAATGCTAAAAATAAATTTTCGTTGTTGTTAAATATGATGAAAACAGCTGGGATTTATCATGGGAACCTTCTAGCACACCTTCACCTATGTTAATTATAGTTAGAGTTACATAAAAACCTTCCTATTTGTTTGATATATTTCACCTTTTTGATGTTCATAAATTGTCTGCAAATAGATCAGCCCTTTCTGGATTTCAGTCTTTCTTTAAATTTAGAACCAGTTTGAGAGCTTGGCATTTCAAATTCACAGATGAAGAAATGTTATCCACTTGGTTTTAGACATAGCTCCTCATGGGTACCAGGTGATGTGCTAGGCTTATGCAGCAAGGTTGGAGGAGGAAGGAGGCTTCAGAGGTGGCCTCTGTGAACAGAGCCTAGCAGACACCCCATGTCAGATCAGAGCTAGCTCTAGCTGCTCCAGAAGAGATCCACTGCTGCCAGAGCTGAGCTATGAGTGATGCTGGCTGTGCTCTAAGAGCACAGATTTAGGAAAGGAAAAACTGCTGCACAACAGCAGCTGGGAGAGGGGTGAGAAATATGAGAGAAGCAGCCCTCCAGCCACCAAAGTCAGGGCAGAAGGAGGGCAGGAGGTGCTACATGTATGGAGCTCCCTGCAGCTCAGGAGAGGCCCATGGTTGAATAGGCTGACCCTCTGCAGCCTGTGGGCACCACATGGAGCAGATCACCTCGTGCAGCCATGGAGAAGGACATGGTGCAGCAGTGGCTGTAGCCTGAAGGAATCCACAGAGGAGCAAGCCCTGAGCCACAGCCCATTTCTGGAAAGCGTTTTAAACACAAGGTGGAACAAACTTCAGTGAATTGTTACTGGGGCATAGCTGTCCATGTCTCATGGGCAGAGGGATTGGACTAGATCAGTGCTCCTCAATATGTGATGTGTAGACAAGAAAGCATGTCATTTTCAGTGAAATGACTCCTGCAGTGCACAAATAGGTTTCACTGCAAGCAAAGCAATCAAGGAAAATATATTTTTTCGAGTTTAAACTTAATTTTATTTGGCTTTCAATTAACATGTGGGTATATTATATGGAGTGTGGATATTTTCCTTGTCTAATTCTTACATAGAAAATGGTAGAGAAAAATTAGACAAGATGTTCTCGAAATGGATCTCCGAAGCTGTAGAAACAGTGGTTCTCACACAGATTTACTTGTCCCTTGTGATTTCTAAATTTTATGACTAGTGCTCTGTTTTGGGCACGTTTTCCAGCACAACACTGCTGGTCAGAGATTATCACCTCATGGCGTACAGCTTGTCCCAGAAACGAGTGCTATTAGATTCACTTCTCTCCAGTTAGAGCTTGATGCTGACTGATCTATCCAACGTCAACAACCTTTGGAAGTTCTAGCACCGCTGTGGAACGATGCTGTATAAGTGAAATCTCATCACTACGAGAGCACTTCATAATATTAAAAGTGCAATTAAACCAAAATCAAATACTTCCATTAACTGCAACAACCAAAAATGATACTCCCAGTTGCTTCTTTCTCATTAAGAACATTTGCATTTGAACAACTCTTCAACTGTGTATATTTGTAATTAATGCAATTACAAGCCAGAGATCTGTTCCCAAAAGTAAAGAAAACTTCTTTATCAGTTTTACCATTTTAATTGAAATAAGGCTTTGTATAGTGAATTATTTAATGTCTGTTATCTAGAAAGTACATATACAGATAACTAGTCAGAGTCACGATTCATGACTGTGCCCATTTATTTTAGAGATGGTATAAGTTCTGGTATCCACAAAAGATGAATTGCCAGGTTCAGCTGTGGAATATTGAGTGCTATGGCTCTGTTGGTTTAAAACAGAGGCCTATTGTTTATTTAACTCTTTGAAATCATCTTCTTTTGTTCCAAATTTATATCTTGAGTACAGGAAAATACATATTCATTGCAGGGGGAAAAAATTAGCTATGTGGAGGGATTAAAGGAAGATTAAAAACATTAATGACAAGAAAGGAAAAAAGTGAAAAATGATACAGTTTATAAATAACATAATCTGGGGTTGCGATGTACAATAACAGGACAAAAGACCTTTAGGCCTAATCAACACGATATTGTGCTAGATGCTGCACAAACACATAGGGCTTCGAGTTTTTGCATCAAATAACATATTAAATCAATCTTCAATCCTGAAACACTTTGTTTGTTTGTTTTTTGGTTTTTTGCAAATATTTCCTCACAATCAGGCCTCAGTGTCAATACACTTTACATGTAAGCAATATTGCGAGGCTCTGCATTTCCATGTTTCCAAAATTCAGTGACACAATCTAATTTGAAAAGAAAGACACAGGTGTGTATGATTTGTAAACTGACATGGGGAGATAATGGGTATAAAGAAATCTGTAGGTAAAATGGACAGATCACGAACAGCTTGAAAGGTTTTTAATAAGGTGTCTCTACTGTTACACAAGTTAGCTGTTGTTGATTGGATAATTTCTTGTTGGTAGGTCCCTTTAAAGGAGGAAAAGAAGCAGACTGAGTTTGAGAAAACTTACCAGTACAGTGGAAATTAGCACAAAAGGCCAAGCAAATGCAGCTCCAGATTAGGTTTAATGAGATATGAAAGGTAAGTACAATTAGGATGGAGGTAACAGATCTGTGGAGAAAACACCATGGTACTTTGATTGAGGTTCTTTATTTCAGGTGAAGAACTGGAAAAAAGAAATTGTGTGATGCAACCATTTGTAATTAACTAGAAGGAATCTTTTAAATTTATAATCTAATCCAATCATAAACTGATTCAAGAATGTCCATCTGTTGCAAAGAAGATCGAACAATACAGTCACATTAGTTCACTGGTTCCCTCAGGATTATACATTGTCAAACTAGGAACTCAATGAACTACTCCTTGCCTTTGTACAGGACTGTTCACTAACAGCCATTTTCTGGTGATTCTCCATAAAGGGAGACTTTCTGTGTCCTTGAGGAGCACTGCTGCAAAGAACAAATACCATCAAATACAACCGAACCCCAGAACAATTTATTTTTTCTTCATTTCATTCTCAGTTCCATATCCTGTTTGTTGAACTACACAGCTCTTCACTTTTTATCTGCAGACACATTATGATACGTTCTGTTAACTGACAGTTAACAAGAAGAGTGACTTTTAAATTCTGAAATTAAAACCCAGATGAAATTTGAGAGTAAGACAAATGGAATGATGCTCCTTGATAGATTAAATAAGAAAGATGCAAATATGCTTTAGCGGAAAGTAATTATTTCAAGGCACACACCGTTCAATATAAGATAAATGATATTTTAGAAGAATTCTATACAAATCCAAGGAAGAACTTCTAATAAGGAAATTGATGATTATTTTAAAAGATGAGCCTGCTGTCACCTACGTATAATGGGAAAAATCTCTCAGATTTCTCACAGGAAATTGAGGAAATGAATTAAATTTCTCAGATTTAAAAACTTTCACTAATGACAGGTTTCCAATAGTGTTTCACAGACACTGACTGCTCCTACTTCATCCTTTAATTCAAATATTTTCTCTTTGTAAAGAGTTACCTGAACTATTCTGCAAACAGAACTAGTCTCCGCACTGCTTACAACAGACAGGAGTCATTTGCACTGTAACAGTTCGTACGGAAAAATATTTCCTTATTAGAAGCTGCCAATTCATTGTTAAACCTTTTAATGTCTTCCATTACAATATAGGAAGAAAGTGAATTTGACAAAGTAGGCTCTAGGAAACAGTTTATTCATTATGAGGAAAAAAAAACCAAACACAAAAAGCAAGTCTCAAAATGTGTTCTACGAACTACACAATGCTAATTACCTAAACTTCCTCTTTGAGGAGATACTTCAATACTCACAAATATCCTTTGATTGTACTAAATAGCTGTGCAAAATCCTGAGTCGCTTAAGTCTGGAAAGACTTCTAGCATTGGACTAAGGTAGGTAGTGCTGTGAGGTATCTTAAACTACCTCAGATCTGAGGGACATCAAATGAGATTAGTCTTATTCCTTTTGGTTTGGATGCACCTACTACACTCCAGCACCTTTGTATTTATGTTGGTGTATGTTGTGAAACAGGCAATTCTCAGAGTCTTTCGTTAAACAACTGGTGTTATCAGATATATAGATGCTGGAGTCAGATAAAACACAGGTGTTTTGAGGTGGAAACTAAGGTTTACACGTGTGTGTGACTCAGCAAAGTGCAGCCCGTCCTAACTGAAGACTCTGGTGGTTACTGTGGCAATATAAAATAAAGCAGATTAAGATCTTTAAATTGTCTCTCATGTTCTTCTTCACGTGAACTGTGGACTGGGAAAAGTATTCTGGATCAGTGAGATAGTGTACAGTATATATTTTATGCATATTCTCATTTTGCAGCTTAATCATAGGGTTGTTGGGCTGTAAATGAAAGAATACAAAAGATGAACTGCCTTATGAAGCCTGTGTTGTATGTGTAGCAGAGGCAACCATCCTTCACCAAATCCCAAGTGAAGAAAACACTACACGTGTCCAGTCAGGCCTAATAATAAAATATGGCATTCTGACCATAAAACTCTTTCAAAAAACAATCTCTATGGTCCTGTGTTACATTTTCTGACTGTGATGAAATCTAAAAGCGCTACATTCTGGAGGCTACACTTCCACTGGCTTAGATCTTCTGTACGCAGTGACAGAATGAAAACAGGAGAAAAAAAATAAGCTGCAAATGCCAAAAGCAAACTCTATAAAATAATAGAAAACACAGGAATTTAGCTTTGAAAATGTCCCAGAATAGGAACAGATCTGTTGAGAAAAAGATTTGGGTGTCCTGAAAGATATTCGGGCAGCCTTTTTCTATAATTTACCCACAGAAATGTTAAAGAAGCAACAATATAATGGAGGTTCTATTGCTTTAGAGCCATTTTCAGCTGTAAACACATACTGAATATATTTTTTATAACAATTAAACTACTATCTTCTTGCCTGATAGCTCTTTCCTTTATAACAGCTTTTCCAAGAGTTAATGTCCTTCCTTTAAGAATGCTCTTTATAAATCTAGATGTATACACATACTAAGCACTAAATCTTTTCACTATACACATACAGCTGAAGTGCAAGTCAGACACTTAAATGAGAGAGTTCTCCACCTCCCATTTCTACACTGCATTCTACTGTCCATTACAGGTCATATTTTCTAGGATGTTTGTATATACTGCCCTCTCAATTCTCTCTAAGACTGCTGCCCTACCGTAGCCCAGCTCATATACCCTATCAACATCAAGTAGGGTAGATCAATTAGTTCCAGCGCATATGACATTTATTTAATCCATCACATAATATGCTTTGCCATTTCAACAGCAGCACTGTATTGTTGATTTGAATTGGGTTTGAAGGCTACAGTAATTTCAATTCCATTTTCTGTGTCGTCCCAACCTACAAGCCTCAGGAGGAGGAAGGTGGCAAAGATGTTATTCTGATACAGTAATCTATGGGTAAGATGTGATATTATGAAGAAAAAATGACACTGAGATAATAGTGTGAAATCAAAGCTAAATTAGAAGTTTGAAAACAGAAGTTGATTTGGTGTTGGGAGGAAAATTGCACGTCTCATGAAGTGCTTAGACCTGAAGGCTTTTATATCCCTTCTGAATTGTATCTCTATGCATATTTGCATGAAACAACTTAGGAAGTTTTATTATCATTTTGAATAGTACGATCCAGAGCTGGTAAGAAATGAAAGATGTATCTAGTTCCAAGGCAGAATCAATTCCATGTCACTCCTGACAGATATTTGTCTGACCAGCTCATAAACAGGCAAGCAGTGAAACATTCACAGTCCCAGTGCTTTCAACTTTTCCATCAAAAATAATGTGATTATAATATTCAACATGAAAATTTCCTGTGATATAAGCCCATTTTATACTTCCCAATTCCCATTAGCTGGGAGAATAACCTACTCTCTTCCAATTTCCAAGTCTTCTCAATACTTGGAGATTTGTCACGTCTCCCCAGCGTGTTTACTATTTTTATAGTAATTCAATGCTGTTGACTCACACTTAACCCAAGTACCACTATCCATTCCTCATGCCTACACTTTAGATAAGAAATATCATCTAAATAGAGTAGTACTTTGAATTTATAACTGAACTGTATCCTACTTCTTAGAAACTACTTTTCCACCTCGGTATTAAGCTTCTCTTGGGTGTATTTCAGTTCTTGAATCTCTGAGTTGCCTTTAAGCATAACACACCTGTAATCAATACTGAGAAACTTTGCTTTACGTACCTGCAAGGCATTGCATGGAGGATTTTTTCTGTAGTTTGAGATCACTATGAGACAGCAGAAGTCACACCAAGCTCATTTATTTGTAAATGAAAATCGGTGGAGAAGCGATTCATGTAAGCAACACTATCCCTAAGCAATTCTAATTTATGTATCTTACATTTACAGAACATGGCAGAAATCCACAGCTCCCCAGCTTTAATGGTATGCACATCCACATGCAAGCCTATCTTTCTCTTAACTATGTTCTTAAATCTCTTTTGTACAGATGTTGTAGGAATATCAGATATTTTGTGCTTTTTTGATGTTTAAATTTAAAAACTGAAGCATTGATGTCGTTTCAAAACAAAATTAATCTACTTATCATTTCCTGTTGCATTAATCAAACCATTATGTACGCGTTTAAACTGTTCACTGATAAATCATTTGGGCCTCTTCTCTACCTTCCCCAAACCAATGTCTATTCCATGCCGCACGGTCTGAGGCTGCTGTTTGTCTCTCCAACCATACACACACAAACTCATCCATCTGAAAATGCAGTGTTTAGTCCCCAAACACTGTTTTTCAGTTTGCACTCACCCCTTACTAGTCTTTATATAATCAGCGCAGAATGCTTTTACATTTCATTCTGAGATAACCATGGAGACCTGAAAGGGTTGACATTTCTAAGCAAGGAGGAGTAAGGCAGTGCTGCAGAGCCTTTGTAGAGAAAGTAATCCTAAACTAATCATGTTTATTTCAGCAATAGTTGTTCTATAGCCTTTACCAGTCAACATTGCTCAGAATTTTCAGAAACGTTTCTTAATCTGAAAGCAGTCAGAAGAAAAAAAGGAAAAAATAAAAAGAATATTTAATGGTTGTGAACAGTTACCAACACGATCAGCTATGTCAGAAAAACTGCAACAGCAGCTTCATGTGTTGTTCCCAGGCATGTTAAAGCAAGCTAATTTTAGCAATCCTTATGTATTCTCAGAACATGTGTTCATTCTTTAAGAAATAGTGGGATATCTTAGTAGAGGGATTTCATGTGAATTATTTATGATTAATCCTGTGGCTTGGTTTGGCTTATGTCCACTCTCAGTGAAAGAACTTTAAACTTCTTAAGTGGGAGCATGATGTGAAATATTAAAGAGAAATATTTATATATACATTCGCTTTCTATCTATGGATTGCAGGCATGAGATAAAAGGTTCCTATTGTTGATTATTTCATCTCTCTGGGTACTACTGCAGAGCACTCACTGCACAGTTCGAAGCTGTAGCTCGGGGATTTCAAACTGACAGAAATGCTCCAAACTAGCAGTCTCCTTTGAATTTGCCTACAAGTCTTCTGAACTAGCAGTACCAGTATTTATATGGCACAGAAAAAGATCAGACACAATGAATCCCGTTCACCGCTCACTGGAGAAACAATTACATTTCTTGATTAAATAACAGCAGTTTGGATGAGGTAATGACTGCAGGATACCACACCCAACTCCTAACTACATTATGCATCATTTAAAGCTTTGCCCTAGGTAACGGAGTTGCTAGCTGACAGCACAGTCAGGTTTATATTCAAAACCAGCAAACTTCTCACAGTCCCTTGTAACAGATGCACCCAGGTACACATCCCACAATGCTGTCCAGCTGGTTGTCATCTTTAAACAACAGCATGTTTAAAATGAAAATTAATTCAGTAGCTGCTCAAGTAATTCCCATTACTCAGTTTAATGCTTCCTGTTATAGACAAATATTCTGTGTGGAACCATACAGTGACAGATCGGCTCTTCCTTGTTATCAGGTATCAAGCAAGTGAGCCTCATCAAACAACTCTGGCAACTACCAATGATGTTCTTGTTCCCCTGGATACACCCTTGTGTCCTTTGCAATTTCACCTTACTTTGTCTTTAAAACAAGAATAACCAAAGAGCAGAATCTGAACATACCCAGCAGATTCAAGGTTGCTTAGTTTCCAGTGGATGCATCCACTCTTTCTTATGGTTACCACATTATAGTAATTCTCTCAGCATAAAGCCCAGTGTAAAGCACTTAAAGGTCTTGGTCATCTTTTTGTAAAATGCCTCTTTTTCTCCTGGAAGTTTTTGAAGCACCTCTCCCAGACAATAATATATCATTCTGCATCTTGCAGTTTTCTCTTCATATGTAATGGAGCTTTACCAAGGCAGGTCTTTGCTCTGTGCTCTCTTCACCCATCCCTGGTTTTGTGTTTTACTTATAAATTTAGACTTTAATATTAAAATAAAAGAAATCCATGGATATCATTTTCACATATTAATATGCTTCTAAACACCGTAGATCATTTTTCAAACCATAGCAAATCAGTTCAACTAACTGAATTTATAATCTCTGTGCAATCTGAATACAGCAATGTATAACCGGAGTGTCGCACTTCCAAAGCTACAGTAGGAGTACAGCGCTTTAGGTAAAGCCGTTTGATCCAAAACACTTCCTTCTAATGCTCTGAATACAATGTGAAATGGAGAGTCTGACGGTGTTTGTGTCAGTTAACAACTCAGTACTCAAGAGCTCGTAGATACGGTGGAGATGAGCATTATGATTCAGCCAGGGAGCGTGCAAAATGAACTTCAACTTTGTGAGAGAAACCAAATGTATTTTGCTGACTATTCCTGGCACGTGGGAGGTGCTCAGTCAATTAAGTTAAAACAGATAAATGTTTAAAACTGGGAATGCTATAAACATGAACCATGCAGCAACCACCTGTAATGCAAACTAAGCCTGAGATTCATAAAGATATTCAGAAAAGTATTTTGCTCGTTCTTTGTTCTTATACTGCTGTACCAAAAATTATGATAGAAAACAGTAAGGGTCGAATTCATGGTGCCCACTCTACTGACCTAGGAAACCAGGCTAGGCTTCCTCTTATAGCAATTATGGAAGGATAAGTATCTCAAAGGTTATTTCAGAATATCCAAGTCGAGCAGTAATGCAAGCCTTCAAGTGCAACAATTTATTGCTTATCCTGGTTGCTCTGAATTGCTCCCTGGAACTGCTAACTCTTCTCCACTGGTTACAGAAGGTGTCTAGACTCTTTATTTAGAAACCTACGTCAGCGTCTAAAAGCAAGTGCTGGGAATACTTCCTGCATTCACTGGTACTTCACTAGTACTTCCAAATTGGCCAACTCACTGTATTTCATTAAAGACTATGGGGTTTAAAGTTGAATTTTTAGAAGTTCTGCAAAAAAAGTGCCCTACAATATTCCAAGCTACCTGAAGTAGTAAATAAATTAGTTGATAGTGTCATGTACATACTTCCTCAGACTGCAATCTTCAAAGTCTATGCTGTATCTAGGCAGCATGTGAACAACCTTTTAGTATATAAACATCAAATGTAATGGATTTTACACCTAACTCCACTGGTGTAAATACAAAGCAATTTCAACAATGGAAATTGATGAAGAATAAATATCATGCCCATTGCCCTGCTCTTTTGTGCAACATAAATAACACCTCTTTCCAGTGGCATTTTTAAGACAAGTACACATTTTCTTTTCTTCCTCTCGGTGTAGATTAATTTAGCAAAAAATAAAATCAATGTCTTTATGAAAGACACGGCAGCCTTTTCTTCAGAATGCACTGCACAACCAATGGTCTTATGGACCTTTTCATCACGTCTATATACTTAAGCCACCTTTCATTAGAAGAAAAAGGCACAGGTGCCGCGATCTCTCTCATATTACTTAGCAGTCCAGAATTTAGCTATGTAAGGGAAGTTAGTCATCTAGGTCTCCCTCTGTTGTCAAAAGAGTGGCAGGTACTTCCAGAGAATGAGTCATTTCATCTATTTTAGACACATATCTTAGAAGATTATGAATCACCCTGAAAATCCCTCTCCTATGGATTACAGAAGAAGCCTAGCAAATATCTTAGCCAGGACACCTAACTTCTAGGCAGCTAAGGTAGGCTACTCAGTGTTCCCGTGAAAGTTGTAAGAATTAGAAAGGAGTGTTTCTTTGAATATAGACGCGTTTATTCTGAATTATCAGACCACAGCACCATTAAATCATTAACAGCCTGCCCTGATTCTAACCAGTGACCTTGAGGTGAAAAGCTCCCTACCCCTCTGCCAACCTTGTGCACTAATTTACATTTGAACAGTTTGCTAAAACAGGTGCAGCTGGGCAAATCCCATAGTGCACCTATAAATTAGTGACTGAGGACTAAGTACTTTTCTAGCCAATTTGGCACTTTTTTTTTTAAATCCCCACTGGATAATACTGCTTGTTGATTCTATGCCCTCTTCTTTAAATTCCTACAATAATATGTTCATAAAAGTTGCATTCAAAATATGTATTCAGGCTCTGAAAAGGAGGAAGTCTGTTCACAGTGGTAAATGTCTAATCTTTCTTTCCCCTTCAGAATGAACTGGACGGGGAAAAGAAATCTGCTAATTAAGTCACAACATTTTGAAGAGATCAAAACTGTAGCACACATGAAGTTAATTCAAAGAATACAGGAAGCAGTGCAATTCGCATTTGTCATCCTTTCACACAGATAGTAACAATATAGACAGGAGTTTGAGAGAAACATACTTATGTCTTTTTCATCCTTTTTCTCCCTCTGGGGTCACTGCACTGTGATCTATTTTTACACAGGAAAAAAAGTTCTCATTGTTAAAGCAAGTTGGATGCTCCCGTATCTCATATGCAATCAGAAAGCATTTCAGAAAGCCTCGCGTCCTCCTTTCAACCTGCTTTCAAGCATTTCTATTGGTTATAGTTATCATTCATCCACAGTATTGAAATTGCAAAAGCCTTTTTTTATTTCCTAGTAAGAAAAAATATAATGGAACTTATGAATAAACTGTTTATATTGAAATACTTCCTTTAAAAATGCAAAAGAAGAAAAGGAACAAAGTGAAGCAAGCAGAAAGATAATAAATCTAACTATAGGCCTACAAAACTATTGGGGTATTGATATCCATATATTAATGACCTCTCCTTCATTTTCCATCTTTAGAAGGGTTCATGTAAGGAATTAGTCTGAAGAATTATCTAACCTAATGTGATGAGACTGATCCTTTGTTATGCTCCTGAATTTTCCATCATTCTGAAATGGTGAATTGTCAATTTCTTCATGAAGCCAGTTGTTCATGAAAAGGGAAACCTGGGAGGTGTGGTTGGGGGGGGTGGGGGGGGGGGGGAGCAAGCTAGTGAGAGAGGAAAAGAGGAGAGGAAGGGATGTGGGGGAGAGGGGAAGGGGAAATAAAAAGGAAAGAAATAATAAGCTTCATAAGCTCTGAAGGCTCTCTGGTGTGATATGGTAGGTCCATGCCACAAACTTGATCCTTTCCAGGTACTGGTATGAACACAACACCATAATATGAAACACAGAGTAGCTCCAGAAGACATGTTTTCTAAGATTCTCCTTTCCTTACTGATAACACTAGAACCGAATACTAGAATTGGTTGATTAAATATGTAAACATCTGGATGAATAAATCAATCTCCTTTGCCTGTACAGTCCAGAAAAACCTCAGTGTAACTTCAATGTGTGAATGCTGTCAACAGATCTGTTTCATACTGAGCCGCAATACCCAAATGAACGTGGCTACTGAATGTAAAGATACACATAATAATTTATTTTACTATTTTCTTTTAATATTGCTTATATTTAACAATCCTTTTAATATTTTAAATTCAGACTGCATTAGGAAATAATAGTAAATAGGGACTTATCAAATAAAGGAGCATTTTTGCTTTGTAAATTGTTTTGATTTGCACTTCACAACTCCATCCAAGCTGGTAAAAAAGCTCTAAAGCAAGGTTGTATTCGTGTTTGTTTTATTTCTCAACACACATCACAGTTCTGAAAATAGTACAATGGTGCCTACATTTTGATTCCTAGCAATTCTTTTTTCTGTCCTCAATTCCTGTCTTACTTAAAACAGTCATAATAGCCTCTTTTCACTTGTTTACTCCTATGTTGTGAGTACTGCAACAGCTTCACTGCCTTCAGTAAAAGACCCTGCAAATCCACTCCCATTCATCTTCCTTTAACCACCAGTTGTCAAATTGCCTCCTTCTTTAACTTCAGAACAATACTTAATCCTGAGTTTCTTTTTCATATGAGCTTATTTAGGAATTTGCTAGCAGCAGCAACATGATCAAATCTTCAGGAAGACATCTAGTTCTGCAGGCATCTAACAGTCCAGCATGCATGTGTAAGCTGTATTTTTGCTTACTAAAAGGCAAATGAAGTCTGCTGCTTTCAGCATTTTTCAGAAGTTTTACAGCCAACAGTACCAAAGCAAACAATATTCTCCACCTATAATCAGCACAACTGGTGCTACAAAACTCCATCTCTCTGAGATTACATATCTGGAATTCTTCTCAACCTCTCATGAAATAACTGCACTGTGTGCTGCGCTTCAGACATCATGGCTTCAGAATGATCTGTTAGCACACTATTTGTGGTCTTGTTTATACAGTATTCTTTCATTTTGTAAACAATTTGGCAATCATCTTAGAAAAACTGTCCTTAAATCAGGATTTCAGATTCATAGAATCATAAAAATCATAGAATGGCCTGGGTTGAAAAGGACCTCAAAAACGATCTAGTTTCAACCTCCCCTGCTGAGGGCAGGGGAGCTGCCCAGGCTGCCCAGAGCCACATCCAGCCTTGCGTTGAATGCCTCCAGGGATGGGGCACCCACAACCTCTCTGGGCAACCTGTTCCAGTGTGTCACCACCCTCTGAGTGAAAAACTTTATATCTAATCTAAATCTCCTGTCTTATTTTAAAACCATTCCCCCTTATCCTATCACTATCAGCCCATGTAAGCAGTCATTCCCCCTCCTGTTTATACACTCCCTTCAAGTACTGGAAGGTCATAATGAGGTCTCCCCAGAGCCTTCTCCAAGCTAAACAAGCCCAGTTCCCTCAATCCTTCCTCATAGGAGAGGTGCTCCAGCCCTCTGATCACCTTAGTGACACTCCTCTGGACCTGTTCCAAGAGCTCTGCATCTTTCTTGTGCTGGGGGCCCCATGCCTGGACGCAGTACTCAAGATTGGGCCTCACAAGAGCTGAGTAGAGGGGGACAATCCCCTCCCTCTCCCTGCTATCCGCCGCTATTTTATATTGATACGCAACAACACTGAAAACTGCTTCATCTCTTTACTGTCTTTAGTTACTTCAGTAGGATCATGGTCCTGACTTGGGAACACAAGGAAGTAAAAAGATCAAGTTTTCAAAATAAAACTGCTTGCTCCTGATTTTTCCCTCACAGTTATCTTCCATATTGAAAAGGATAACCACAATGGTTTCTTAGTTTTAAGTTTTGCCAGGTTCAACTGTGATCATCATAATAGTATTAGAGATGCTGTACTAATTATACTTATTAGAAATTAAGAGGAAGACTCATTATAAAGAAACAAAATCAGATGCTTGCCCAAAACCAGCCTTAAAACACAGGATATGGAGAAAGCTGCAGTTTTCTTATCAAGTAAATTGTCAAAAAGCTCTGTTGAATCACTTTCTAAGCATGCCTTTTGAATCCTATTTTATGTACTTTGCAAATACTTTTTCTAAGCATTTGGTAACACTAATTACTATACCAACCTATCTTCACCACTGAAATTTTCATGGCTCTACTCCTGACACATCTTTGTATTTCATTACATATAAAATAATTCTAACAAATGCAAAACATTTGAACTAAGCAAAATAATCATGCCTTTCCTTTCCAATGGGCATTCAAGGTCATTACAATCCTCCTGGTAGCAGAGTAACTTCTATATATAAACATACTTGCATTGTAATGCACTTAGGCACAGCAAACTTCTAAAGTTTAATTTTTCCCTGCCTACCTTATGCAATATTAAACTATCTCCATGGGGGGGTCAACAGAGGTGGTAAGGATGAACTCTTTATATAAGGCCAAGGAAGATGCATTTAGTAAGTTGCTCTGAAGGTTTTTTGTTTTATAGTATCACTAGGAAAGAGTCACAGGCAGGAAAGTTGTCTCACATTTCAATCTGAAAGAGAATCTTAGAGTAGATGGGTACTAGAATATTCTCTACTTGGTAGCTTGGTTAAGACTTTATGACCGAATCGTAGAACACCCCAAGTTGGAAGGTATCCACAAGGATCATTGAGTCCAACCCCTGGCCCCACACAGCACAAAAATCAAAACTGTGTGGCAGAGCACTGTCCAAATGCTCCTTGAACTCTGGCAGCTCGGGCCATGCTCACTGCCCTGGGCAGCTGTTCCAGTACCTGATCATTTTTGGTGAAGAATGTTTTCCGAACACCCAACCCAACCCTCTCCTGGTTAGTTAAATTACTAGAAATTAAGTTACTAAAGAATATTCTAATTTCATGACAATAAAACCAAGTCGGTGTCATTTTATTTCTATTTCAAAGCCCAAGTATCAGGGCACTTGTTTTCTAACTGCTACACTGATGCCTTTTCATTTTTTTCACTCTGTGATACACTGCAGTTAGGGTCAGTTCACAATTGTACAGTTGGATGACAAGTCGTACTGGAGAAAGAAAGAACTTCATCAGACTTCCATTTCCCATTTTATTCATTTTTTTTCTCCTCCAACTGGGAGACAGAAAAAGCCTCTCTGAATTATTTTGAACTTTAAAAAAATTGAGCTATCCTTTTTCCCCAAGGTGTTTTATATATATCGACAAGGCCTTTAAACCTTGGACTTCATTCTAAAATCTGTGCTGTGGAAACTTCTATCACCCTCAGGAGGATTACATACATGACAAAATACTCACGATTGAGCTTTAGTTACTGCTGAGCTACATTATAAATTTCCCTGGAAACCCCTGGAGTGTTCTCAAGTCTGAAGCTGTACCTCAAGTAATATTTAAGCAAACGTATTCTAATCTATTTTAACAGGTAAAAATGGTTTTTGTCTCAAATACAAGCTTAGCACTGGTAAAATCTTTAACTAATTTAGCACATTAACTATACGTTATTAAGAGGAAAATAAACTACATTTTTCCTAATGTGATCAAAATTTAAAGGCAAAACAAACGTGAGAGGCAGGTAAGAAATATCTCCTGGAGATGTGATTTTTCAGTGCTTGCAATTGTGACAGCCATGGAGCTTCAAGCATTTTTAACTGTGAGAATGGGCTTTTAACCAAGGCAAGGACAACTCTTGCAAGCTCTGAGAACGCTGTCTTCTTTGAACTGACATCTCTAGAAGTTCCCTCCTCCTGTTGGGATGACGTGTAAGCTTCTGTCAAACATGTAGATATGTTTTTCAACACATCACACATATATTTTATACTGACCAGATAAATAAGAATGATCAAAATGGTTTTTATTACTTTAGCACAGCCTGGAATAAACAATAAGAGAATTGAAAACAATCTCACAAAATTGACCTTGATCTGCCTGCTTTGAAGTTGAAGTCAGTAGAATGGGGCAGACGTTTATAGACTGCAAAGATTGTGGGCGGGATTTCAAAAGCACAAAGGTGATAAGTATGTTTCTTCAGAAGTGCGGTGACAAGAATGTAACATGGCTTCAGGGCTTTTTTATCACAATAAGAGAAAGAAAAGGAAAACAAAAAATTCTAATTTTGGTCTTTGTCAGTAAGCCGTGCTGAAATTTTAGGGCACAAGAGGGTAGGAAGGCCCCACAGAGGGATCTGGACAGGCTGAACTGCTGGGCTGAGGACAGCTGAATGAGGTTCAACATGACCAAGTCCTGAGTCCTACTCTTTGGTCACAACAACCCCATGCACTGCTCCAGGCTTGGAGCAGAGCAGCTGGAAAGCTGCATGGAGGAAAATGATCTGGGCGTGTTAGTTGACAATCAACTAAACATGAGGCAGCAGTGTACCCGGATGGCTAAAAAAGCCAAAAGCATTCTGGCTTCTATCAGAAATGGTATTGCCAGTAGGAGTAGGGAGGTGACTGTCCCTCTGTACTCAGCTCTGGCAAGACCACACCTCAATTACTGTGTTCAGTTTTGGGCCCCTCGCTGCAAGAAATACATTGAGGCCCTGGAGAGTGTTCAGAGAATGGCTACAAAGCTGAGAAGAGTCTGGAGCACAGACTCATTGTTTTAAAATGCTCTACCCCAACAAAAGGTGTTCTCAAAGAGCTGCCCACTTCAGTCTATTGGTACCCTATTGCTGCAGACAAAAATCACCAGTACTGTGCACAGTAACATGCTGAAACTTCTTATGGGAGGAACCTGCTACATGAGGAACATCTGAGTTTTAGGCCTTGCTACAAACATTAAAAAAAGCATCAAGAGAAGAGGACAGAGAGTGAGATGGACAGGACCACACCCCGAGCACTCACCGTATCTGTGTTTTAAGTATTATGGAAAGGAAAAAAACATTCTGAGTTAAGATCTCTTCAGAGAAGGAAAACAAAACTATCTCTAGTTTAGTCTCATTTCTGGACAATCTTCACAAGAAAATTTTTCCAAAATCACCTGAGCACCCAAATGCCACAGTGATACCCACAAGTTCTGCCTACATTTAAAGATTCCAGTTTGCAGACTTCTTGAATTAGTGCCCTGTTTCTGCAAGTTTATCGCACTTGTTCAAGCAGTGTCACTGTTGATCAATGACGCACACTCCCAGAACTCTATTAAAATACAGAGCAGTGCTTTCTCTTCTACACCACATTTTAAAGATTTTCAAGTAGTTTGTAGATAACAGTCAAGTTTCCTCGTGAGCATTTACTCTAAAAATAGAGGATTTCATAAGGCACAAAAATTATAGGAGCTACTTTTATGTGTGTTTTACTGTTTTGTTGGTTCTTAAATCAAATTGTCAGTGATATTCAAAGGGAATTCCTTCTCTAGAAGCAGGAATGTTTGTCCTTAATTATACAGGTTTGGCAGGAAAATAGAAGCCCCCATTACAGCTGAAATCAGCCCTTAAGATGTAAGGTGGACCCTATGACACATCACTGTTTTCACATAAATGTGTACTGCATCCACACAAATTGTGATCATCCACTCCATAGTTTAAGCCTGCCAGCACCCATTCACTGTAATACATTCCCACCTCCTTCAAATGTATTCAGTTCAGTATATGAGCAAGAGAGCCAATCTTCACAGGGCTGCACATATAAAGAACTCATTTATTCCATATACTTTTAAAGTTGCTTCTCTGGCAATTAAAATATGCAAAACTGTATTTAAATAAAATAAAATAACAAGAATGAAGTCAGTAGGACAGTCCACTTCTTCAATGTCCAGTGTTTTTCTCATGAAGCTGGTAGACATTCTATTCCTACACAAAAGTTTAAGAGACCACTGTCTCCCAGTAAGATGCAGGAAGCAGTGCAGTGCTAACTCCTAAGGAATCTCCATCAATTGCCCCTACTTCTCCAGCTTCCCCACTAATTGAGACATTATGGAGGCTCTCCATAACATAACAGCAAGGTTATCCCCTGAACTGTTCCAATGTTAATTAGGAAACTGCTTGTGACTCAGTTTAAAAAAAAAAAAAAAAAAAAGGTGGCAAAGAAGGTGGTTGAAAGGTTCTTAGAGCAGAAACCTGATGAAGAAACTGATGTCCTGCAAAGTGGCACACTTGCTGAACCATGGCAATGTTAGGCAATTAATATTTCAATATTACTATAAATTTAGTGTCCAGTTGTCCATGCACACCATTGAAATTATAATTTTCAAGTATTTCATCTGGTCAGTATCAGTTTTCCATTTTGATACTACCACTGGAAGCAAGGCAAATAAAGATGCACTCTCAAATAATTCGCACAAAAAATTTAAATTCCTCTTGGTTGATCCTATCAGTGACAATGAAAAAACATCCTCCTTCAAATTACACCACATCAGTTAATTTTAAAGCATCACCCAGGAGCACAGAATCACAGAACTGCACGGGTTGGAAGGGACTTCAAGAGATTATCAAAGTCCAACCCCCATGCAGGTACCCTACAGTAGGCATCTAGATGGGTCTTGAATATCTCCACAGAAGGAGACTCCACAGCCTCTCTGGGCAGCCTGTTCCAGGGCTCAGTCACCTTTCTGTAAAGAAGTTCTTCTGCATGTTTGTATCGAACTTACTGTGTTCAGTTTTACACCAGAACTCCTTGCCCTATTGCTACACACCACTGAGAAGAGCCTGGCCTCATTCATTTGCCTCCCACCTCACTTGAGATAGTTATAAATGTTTATCAGATTCCCCGTCAGTCTTCCCCAGGCTGAACAGAGCCAAGTTACTCAGCCTTTCCTCACATGCGAGATGCTCCAGGCCCTCTATCATCTTTGTAGACCTCCTCTAGACTCCTTCTAAGAGATCCCTGTCTTTTTTGAACTGGGGAGCCCAGACCTGGACATAAAATATACCTTCGGTGGGGTGGCTGCATGTTGCCATTAAGTCCTTGCTGTTCTGCAATGCCAGCTGAGCTCAGCTCATGCATCCAGGGCAGGCTGCATTCACCACTCTAATGCAACCCGATTTGGAGCAACAAAAGGAGAAAAAGAGAGGCAAGAGATGTTGAAATGAAGGGAAACAGTGGAGCAAGAGGGCTCGCAGCTAGAATTTGCAGAATTTCTGAGGAATTCTTGTCCTTTTTTTTTTTTTTAACCATAAAGTTAAAGAACTTTAGAACTTACTATTTTTTTTACTGTATTTGTGAAGTATTTTTCATTTCCAGAAAGATTTTCTTGCTTAGTAGCTCTTTTTACACCAAGTAACGATACATTCCACCAGCAGCGCAGTATTAAATAATGGCCCAGTTCTTATCATTTGGAACCCGAACAGACATACCACCGCCCAGCAGCACTAGGTCGGCGGTTCAGCACTGCCGGGTTTGGCTTTGGGGAAGAAAAAACCGCGCTGCTGGGCACCGCTCCCGGCTTTTGTGGGTCCGACGGGGCAGCCATTTCTCCCCGGTCGCTGCACAGGGCTACGAGGAAGCCGGCTGACGGAGCAGGGACACACAGCAGCTTTCCCAACGCGACGGCTGACGCGCTCCGTCAGCACGGCCTCTCCCAGCGGCCGCGCTGCCGCCTCTCTGAGGCAGGGCTGGGCGGGGCGGCCGCCATCTTAGCTGCGGGCATCGCCCGGAGCGCCATGTCTGCCGAGCTGCCCGTTCTGCCGCCTTGGTGGCGGTGGGAGATGACGTTCCCCTGCGTCCAGGGATGCGCAGCAGCACGTGGGAGGCAGTGAGGAGCGAACACGGTTAACTGCCAGGTTTCGCTGCCTTGTTTTTCTGCACAAAGTACAAAGTTTCTTAAGGGGCTGGAGGTTTGATATCCGGGCTGCGCTGTTAGGCTGCTGGCTCGGGTTGGACTTCTGTCTGTGCTTATACGAGCAGGGTTACTCACGTAACGAGCGGTTTGCTGGACTGAGGCTCGCGTGCTTGTTTCTGTGTCACCTGTACAGTAGTAGCATCCACTGTGCTGAGATGGTGGCATAGCTGTGCTGCAGAGGTCAGCCCACCCCGTGTCCTGCTGTCAGCTGGCCCCACACTGCTCCAGGCTCCTCAGTGCTTGGTGCAGAGGGACCTGAACTTGCTGTGGGAGCTCTTTAGAGGGAGTGTTCGGCTTCTTGAAAGGTGACCTCATGGGAGTCAAACAGCCTATCTGCTGATCTATCTGCAGGGCTGTCTCCATCTGGAAGGGAACAGATGCTGAATACTGTTGTTTTTTCTTTTTTTTCCAAAACAGGCTAATTAAGAGCAACCTGTTGGCACAGCTGGAGGAATTTGGCAGGATGAGGCCTGTCATTGTGGTGCACGGTGGAGCTGGCCGGATCTTCAAAGAACGAGAAGAAGGATGCCGTACCGGTGTCGTCAGAGCTGCGCTGCGGGGTTACGGTGTCTTGAAACAAGGAGGCAGCGCCTTAGATGCAGTTGAGGAGGCAGTACGGTCAATGGAAGATGACCCTCATTTTAACGCAGGTAATTTTTGGGGAATTAAATGGGTTAGGTGTGTTCAGTGCTTGGTTCTGATCGTTGTGAAAATACTGGCTTGCATTCTCCATGCTCCACTGTAGTGGAGTAACTATTGGTGTCGCAAACGTGAGTCATTTGTGTACTGGTGTAATAGCATGGTATGTACCATGGTTTCTTGTGAGCACGCTCAGGCAGTCGGGTTACTCTTTATTCTTTCTCAGCATTCTGTACCTACTGATTCATTCTAGTTCTCTAATCTTACTGTTACGTAAATCTTCCCCATTCCCATGCTGTGTTTTAGTTTTAAGACGTGGACTCCTTAATGGAGTACAGTCAGCTAATATTCATATTTAGGTTACTTGAACGCAGCTTGCAGCAGTATTCATGCCCTAATGCTTGAGCTTGACCTTTTGCTAAAGGAAGACTGTTTTGGGAGATTGTATGTTTTTCTTTTCATTAATGCTTGTAATTAGTGCCTTCATCAATAATATAAAAATCGTGCACTACTGATATGAGTCGTGAATTTATACAGCAAAGGTTTATAACTGAATTTCCTAGCGATTAATGTCAATTGATGTGAAGGTAGTTAATAATCCAGTATTAATGTAACCTTAAGTTTGCTATTTAGATGCACTTCAGTGAAAATATTTCACCGTTCCCAGCAAGGTATGTCAGGAATGAACATGGAAAAAAAGACCGGTCAAAGTTCAGTGTCTTGGATACGTACCTCTTTCTTGCATGGATGTTTGATTTGCAGAGATTCACTTTTTTCTTCTCACCTTGGAAGTTCAAAAAGACAGGAAGATTTTTTCCCATATGAAAGTTTTTAAGTGTTTTATTGCTGGCTTGGGTTGAACTTCTAATTTCTAGAGGGTTAAAACAGAGATGTGGTGTGTGCCATGAGGCAGTTATATAATTAACATCAAGCTGGTGTTCTTTCATTAACTTTTACTTCACTTGCTGTCTAGATTGGTCACAAACCTTTAGGACTGTGTTTTGCTCTGGTCAGTGAATCTGTATCTATTTGACCTTTGGTGCTTTCTGTAATTCTTGGTTTTATCTCTACACATATCTCTGACCAGGAAGCTTACATTTGCTATTTCAAAGCCATCAGCTTTTTTTATTGCAGGAAGAAAATAACTTACTTCTTGAGGAGCACTGTTTTCTTGCCACCATTAGCTGTCCAATGTTAATGTGGAGGCAAGTTCAGTATAAATTTAAGACGAAAGATAATTTACATCTCTTAATGATTCCGTGTAAACAATTCATACTTTCTTGGCTTTTTATATGCTCGTTTTGATTGTTCTGTAAATCAGAATTATGTAAAGGGAAATGTATTTTAGCTGAGTGGGATTCTCTGTGGCGAAAGCTTGCTTTATAGCAGTCTAGTTAGGCTTATTTACTTCAGTGATAAGCAGCAGTCTGTCATTTTGTCACTTATCCTAGTAAGTAGGATCACAATGGCAGGATTAATACAAGCTTTTTTTAACCCTTTGTTTGCAATCTTGTCACTAATCCTATTGTTTCTGAGGTTGGGAAGTGGATGACCAGAAGTGAACTGAGACATAACAGGATATGTTTCTCTTTGAGCATCTGTCTAGCTCTTCATACGGAGATGTTTCCACAGTCTTGTGCTTTACATCTGTTTCTTGTTTCCAGAGTTGCAGAAATGAAGTTTGAGCTGTAGTTCAGCGTTACTGGTCTTTCCCCAGGATGAGAACTGCAGCCTCCCTCACAGTGTACAGCCACTTAAAAGAGCGCACGCTGCTCAACATTCAAAGTGATTGCACCATTTGAGGACAGGATCTTAGAACCTACCATAGCCAATGCCTGCTAGTTGTAACTTTACATTTTCTTCATGCACAATGTGCTGTGTGTGTTTGTGGCAGACTTTCTCATGGTCTGACAGCATACCCTTATTGAAATATACATTAAATTAATGTTTTGTCTGAAGATGTTTACTTCAACTTCTAACAATAATTATACATTGTTTATAGTAGATTAAGTGAACAATTTTTAGCAAAAATTGCTTAAACCGGGCTTGAGCCTTGAGTCCTTTTTCAGGTCTGACAGTGCTGATCTATGTGGCAAGTAGTCCTTAAGCACTTATGTACACATCCTGCTGTGTTATTCCTCATTAGATACAGCTGCTCTCAGTAGCTGGCAGAGGTGAGCTGACAGCCATGTGAAGAGGGCCCTGATTGGAGTGGCTTTTTAAAACTCATGGTGTTTATCTCTGTAAAATAAACATCTGTTTTGTTGTAATGTTTTCTAGGAAAACACAGACATTGCTGAGTGGTAACAATAAATGTGGGGAGGAATGAGCTTAATAATCAAGTTGTGTCCTGCAGTTCTCTGCAGAGGAACATTAAGGAAATCCTTACAGATCTCCCAACAGACACGGGAGGTTTCTAATGGAGTGATGCGAGAGGCTGGTAGAGCATCCCCTGCGGCTGTGGTTCTTCTGATTACTGCTAGTTATGAAAAGTACACCTCATTCTAGAGGGGATTTTGTAACATGGGTGAGAGAAGAGTCTGCCTTGGCAAAGGAAACTAGAAGAACATGGCAAGGCTTATCTAAGAAATAAAGGAGGTCCTATTTACATCAGAATGAGGGAAATTCTCTAAGAATGGTTTTAGCACAGGTGTCTGAAAGGAGCATAGAAATAGCACATTCTGAATGATGTGGCACTGAGCTCAGAAATAGCTTATGTGGTTGGAGGGAGAAAAAAAGTAACTGTTCAGGGTGGAGTGTGGGCTTGTGTGTGTGTGTTAGGTGGAGTTTTGGAATACAGGATGAAGATACAGAATTTTGTTGCCTCCTGTAACTGATGATTTGACATTATACACATATATTCAGGCCTGAAGTGCATAGACAGAGTTTCTTTATGTCAGCAATTAGCAACCTGCTTTAATGCTGTTTTAACAGGAAGACCAAACAACGCAAACTGTTTTAGTTCTGCCCATTGTTTGAGTATTTCTACCTGAGCTACTCTGTAGTTCTACCACAATTTTTAAAATTTCTTTTTAAATTCAGTCTTATCCTGCCTAGTTAGCTTGCACACTTGTTGACTTGAAATTTAACATGCCCCTGTGAAGCAGTTACTCAGTAACTTAAAAAAAAAAAAACCCACACCTATTTGCATTGTCTCATCTTGTATCTCATTAATTTTCAATTAGGTTAATGTTAGCATTGGTGATTGCAGAAGAAAATAACTACCCAGCATTTCATTACTTACTTTCTTTGTTTTGAATTCCTCTATCTACTGTTGTTTGATAGTGAAGACCGTGTAATTTCAAGGTTTTGAGCACTGCTGTTGTGCTGTGTCAATTTTGGCAGCAATTTCTTGGAATGCTGTGTGATGTTAATTTTTAGATAGGACTGAATGCTGTGCAGTTGTGTTGGGTGCCCTACAGTAGAAGAACTGTAAAGGTAAAATAGATGCCTTTATGTGCGTGTGATGTGACCTGCAGGAGAAAGGATCTTGTTCATGACTGTCATTTTAACTTTCGTAGGTGGGATTTCATTTTGGACGGAGTTGCATAGATGGCATTCTGTATACCGTTTTATGACTGAATCCATAATTTGTATGAGTTTCAAGTGTGTTTTTCATCATACAAAAATAAAACTCAATTTTTTTAAGTGGCCATTGGATCCTGTCAGATTTCTGTCTGTGGTTGGATTTTATAGTTCCACGCAGCAATGTTTCTGCTGTTCTGATTGTACTCAGAAGGTAGTAGTAACTTTCAGTAAGTCAGACATAAAATTGGGGAAGGGAAATTTTTCTCGATGAGATCCATTAATTGAATCAGCTGCTGGTTAGCGTTTAATGACTTATTTCTTTTTTCCCTTACTCCTCCTCTTTTTTTTTTTTTTTTTTTTTTTTGTCTTTAGGCTGTGGTTCTGTTCTTAATGAAAAAGGTGAAGTAGAAATGGATGCCATTATCATGGATGGAAAAAATCTAGCCTCTGGAGCAGTGTCTGCAGTTAAATGTATAGCAAACCCAATAAAACTAGCTCGACTTGTCATGGAAAAGGTATGCTGAATCTCTTACTTGAATGTGAAATGTTTTTTCCTTAGGACTTCATCTGGCATGTTGGTACACCTCACAGATGTTGTGAATCTGCCCTTGAACTATGAAAGAACGAGAACTGGAAGGTAGTGCTTAGAGTCTGTGATTGTGACCACGAAGAACTTTTATTTTAACGTTTTTGGGTTTATTTGTTTATTTTTTGAATGCTATTTATTATTAAAAGATCACGCTCTGAAGAGATCTGAGTTCTGCTGTGTAGTTGGAAGGCTAGGGGAAGGTTACCTTCCAGTAACTTCAGGGGAAAAAGTTGTATACATTTTTTTTGTAGATAATTTCAGTGACAGCGAAGTTAGAAACCACTGACGATATCACCTTATTTATGACAAAACCTCATTTAGGATGGAGTTAAAACAGTACTTTTTGGACAGTGTAACTTTCTAATGCATCCCAGCCACCGCCAACAAAATAAAAACAAAACCAAAAATCTGCCCTCTTGTCTTCCTCAGCTGCTGTAAAGATTTTCCTGTCATGGAGTGGTGTTTCAGGTCTTCAAAAACGTTGAAGCTAAATATAGAAGTAAATAAAAAATTCAGCTGTGTAAGGCGACGTATAATGGTTTGGCACTATCACCACAAAATGAGAAGTACTTCCATTTTGTGGTGCAGTGTGTTTCTGTTTGCCCAGCTGCAATAAATTCTGCGTACATGACAAAATTCAAATGTGGATGTTAACCTAAATTGCTTGATATATCTTGAGGTGAGCTTCTGCTGTTTTCCTGGCAGGTTCTACGAAGTGGAATACAAACCAGCCCAGTGTTGCCCTTCTATTCATCTTAGGAAGGAATTTTGGGACTCTTACCCAGGCTGTTTCACAGTGCTTTTCAGAGTGTGTTTTGTTTTGTTTTGCTGTAAATAATTAAAAATACTTTAAGCTTGGTGACCCTTGGGTGATAAGACTGGTGTTTCTTGTGGTCCCGAGGATCTTAGGATGCTTATTTCCCAATGGTTTTGAGAAACATCACTGCCCCAAGGAATTTTAAAACATCCAGTTCCTGGAACAAAAAAAATAAGAAACAGAAGAGCTCTCCACCTGCTTGTAATCTTGTTTCCATATTCCTATTATGGAACAATAGGGGCTCCATCTGGTGGTCAGAGTAGCTCTTTAGGCTGCTGTTGTGCACATTTATGTTATCACAGCCTTAGTGGGCTCAAATTTATCCAAATTCATGGTACAGAAGAAAAGAAAGCACCAGAATAATTTCTGTTCATGTCTGACTGTAATACTGAGCACATCAGTCTCTAGAGGTGGAAGGCTTAGTACATTAACTAATTAATCAAACAGATACTTGAGAAAGCAGTTAAATTCCCATTAAATTATTTCTGTTTGTAGTGAACAAAAATGGAATGATGCATTGAAATGAGTTGTTTTTCTTAATGGGGCGTGTAATCCCCCCTCAGCTGCAGCACTTCATTAGATGGATGTCATGTGAACGTTAGAGCACTGATGCACTGGTACCCATAAACTGGTTGTGTATGTATTTTTCCCTTATATCATCCAGCTCTATAAATTAGAGGAAAGTGTAGCCTATGACATAGGCCTCTCAAGGCAAAGGTGGAAACTTCTGCTGTGCTCTTTGCACTGCTGGGCTTGTTAAATAATGAGCTGGTCTGAATTCTGGGCCAGAAAGTTGGGGATTTTCTCCTTGCTTTTCTTAAGACAAACTAAACAGAAATTTGCCAACATCTGTTGTTTGTTACTAAGGTCTCTGGAAACCATTATTTCTTTATTTTTCTTTTTGGATGATTCTGTTTTAAATGTGTCTCAGGAAAATGAGGCATCTAAGAAAGTTAGTAAATACACTGATGAAACTGTAGAAGGAGAATGAGGCAGGAAAATATGTTCTTTTGGTTGCTTGGCAGTGTTCTACTAGCTCTTTTGATGGACAAAATATATTGCAATCTCCCTAGGACACTTCATTTTCAGTGAGGACTGCAGACAGCTCTCATAGGAGCTTATTCCTCTGAGTGCAAGTATTTCTTGCCTGTGGAACTTGTGAAGGTTGTATGTTATCAAAGTCTGAATATGGGATACTCCTTTAAGAACTTTTTAAGAAATTGCTTTCTTTAAGGTTTTATTACATAAAAAATATTTTCTAAAAAAGAAAAAAAAACAATAAGAAATTGCTAGAAAAGGAATAGAATTGCATTCTTGAAGAAAGCAAGTGATGGAGGAGACTGCCTCAAAAAAGAAAGTTGAGTGGAATTTTCTATAAACACAATTGGAATTATTCAGTTGTGGGTTTGTTCCAGTGGCAGAGGGGGGGCAGTGTTGCACAGAGAAGTTTCCTTCTAAGTTGAGGAGCACTGCAGCTTTGTTATAAAGAATCAGGGTCTTCCATTGTCGGGTACCAGCATCATGTAAGGCTGTTCTCCACTCTTTCAAACGTGGAGCAGACTGTTCCTCTTGTTCTCTTGAGTAGTAGTACTGTGGTCAACTGAAGAAGTAATTTGTTAAATATGAAAGGTATTTGATGTTAGGGCCACCGTCTGGTGAATGACCATTCAGGAACGTTTTTAATATGACATCACATTTGCTGCTTGTGTAAGCATTAGGAAGGATTAGTGCAGAGATGCAGCAGGCTGAAGCAGTATCTGTGATATGGGAAGTTTGGGCTCCAATCCTTCATGCCATCCAGTGCTTTGGCTTCCTCACAGCAATGACTGCTTGTCATTGCTTTAGAAATCAGCAGAAGTTGATGGTCTGCAGCATCCTAAAGTCTGAAGCTTTGGCACTGTCTGACTGTGGAATGTGTCAGTGCAGCATGTCACAGGAATAAATAGCAAATTTGGGAATCCTCACTGCAGGTCGAAAAGCACGGGTGCCCTGCAGGGTTCTGCAGGCCTGCTCCCTGCAGCATCACCTGCATTTGCTTTTTGGATGTGCTGTGTTGCTGCGTGGATGTACAAGCTTGCCTGAAGTTAGCTGCTGTTTTCTGCTGTGGCTCCTGTACTGTCAGTCCACTGCTCCTACGCAACCTTCCTAGGTTCTGCTGAGCAATGGGCAGCTGTGTGGTGATCCAAAAAGTTGATGCATAGTTTTGGACACAGATTAAAAAAATAATAATTAAATTGGATGTTAGAGATCCTGCTAAAGCATTAGGATTAATGAAACTTACCTGGCAAGTTTCTCAAAAATAGGAATTAAGCAAGCCATACAGACTTGGACGTGTGGATTTGACCAAGGTTGTTGACTTAAGATCTGGTTTAAGTGCTTTGCTAAGTAAAGGAATAGAGCTTCTGCAAGTGCAAATGTTGTTTGAAGAGAGCAAACAATTTTTGTCAAATCTATCAGAATGATATTCAGCTCCTAAATGTGAAATTCTGGGTCTGTGAGAATAGCAGCTTATTGAAAGAAGTAATAAAAGCAGAATGGTTAAGAAACACTTGACTGTATCACGTTAAAATTTTCTGAATATATACACAGAAAACCAGGAAGTTTAAAACAAGATTTGATTTAGTAGCTTGGTGGGTAGGGATGGTGGCGTGAGGATGGTTGGACTAGATGATCTTGTAGGTCCTTTCCAACCTGATGAATCTATGAATCTATTCTATTTTCTTTGTGTCTGTATTTCCAAAAATAGTGACTGCACTGAGTGCTTTGTATAAGGAAGAACGAGAAGTGTCAGTAATTTTTTTGCCTGTCCTCTGCAGACGAAGCACATGCTGCTAACTGACCATGGTGCACAGCTCTTTGCTCAAGCCATGGGTGTTCCTGAGATTCCAGGTGAGAAACTTGTAACTGAGAGATCTCGGGAGAGATGGAAGAAGAACCTTGAGCCAGATTCCAACCCTGTGGAATTCCAGAAGTAGGTTTTTATAACTTTTTTTTTTTTTTGTTTTAAGTTAAGGTAATTTACTTGGTACTGTCAGTTCACCTCTCCACCACTCTCCTCCCCCCTCCCCAGAAAAAGCAACAAAAAAAAAAATTGAATGGAAGAAAGTCCCAAATCTTGAAGCTAGAAAGTCTCCAGTCCACTATTTAAAATTACGTAGTCCATGTAAAAAGTATAAATCTGGTCTTGGTCAAGTACACGGTCTGAATAAACACATTAAACTGCAGTGTATTTTGACCAAGTGACTCCTACTGAGTGTTGATTATGACTTGCTTATTGTAGATAGGAGGAGAAAAACCTGACCAAGAAGTTTAGTGTAGTGGTGGGTGTGAGAAGAGATGTTACCAGATTATCTCACACACCAGCAAAAGGAAAGCCACCTGAAAAATAAGTGAACTTCACATAAGCCGGACAGGAAGGCAAGGTGGATGAGAAAGGAATGACAGTTGTGAGGTATCAAGTGTTTTTTATGCCTGTGAGGCATAAATACTACATTGTTTTCAGTTTGTATTTGTATGGCAATGGTTGCTGTGTAGGAAAAAGCTGTACTGCATACTGCTGCTAGTCTGCTATGTGAGGCAGTACTATTAAGTGAAGCAGAGCTAAAGAATTTGTAGATCAGAAAAATGGAAGAAGCTTCTTTGGGCATGTTAACTAAAGTGGATGAAATCAGGCCATAATATATATAAGCTATATGTTATTTTCATTAAATTGCTAGAAGGAAAAACAAAGTCTTGAGACAAGTGTAAATACAGTCTTGTAAACAAAATGACGTTATTCCATGACCATGAGTTATTGGTCGTAGTTCATCTTGTATCCCTTAAAAGTTTCAGGTGTTTTTAATCTGTATGGTGTGCAAGGACTCCGTGGTGTTACAGCTCATTGCCAGCAGTTCTGAGAATGGCGTAGCTGCCAGTGTCCTTTGGCCTCCTGAAGAAAGGAGTTGGAAGCATGGCACCTCAGTCTCTGATCATTCTTTGTAACTGCTTAGGTTTTTTTTCTTGTTATAGTTAACAGTGTTAGGCATCTTTCATGTCAGGTTTTCTTATTTTGGAGTATTCAATACTTGAAGGTTTGTGTATTTCGGGTGAGTTTGAGACTTCTTGCCTTAGCCACACCGTGCTTTTCCAAGCATTGCCCACAAACACAGGCATAAATTCTCAAAGTCTCTTATGCCAATCTGTTTGTTCTTGTGTTGTGTATGGTGGAGTGTTCTTTTTCCTCATTACATCCATAGTGATTATGCAGAAATTTGCCTGAAGCAAAGGGGCAGAGGTGAAGTAGAACTGGTCACAGGCAGCCTAACACCAGCTTATACTGGGAATGTGAAGGTTGGCTTGTACTTAACTTTTAGTCCTCAGGTTCTCAGAGTGTATCAGCTGTTCTGGAACCCTTAGGTGTTCAGAGCTTTCCAAGTGAAGTTTGGTTTGAAAGAGAGATCTTTCTCTTTTGCTATGTAGAAGCCTGTATTCATTTACATTCAGAACTTACGATTCTGTTGCACGTGCAGGCTGGTATCTTGTACTCCTGCTAACAATAAAGTATGGGTTTTTTGGTTGGTTTTTTTTCATCTTCAGTCTCTCAGTGCAGAGATTCTGACCATATGCTTTCTAGAGTTGCTGAAGATTCCCTGAGAATCCCAGCACTGCTCACACTGTGGCCTGGCCTGGCCCTGGGACACAGGGAGGGTGCTGTGCAGTGCTGACACATAGTATGGCACTATGCTTAATTTACAAGGAAAATGTCTCAGTTCTCAAATATTGCAATTTGAAAAGATACTGTATGCAGAAACATGCTGCCAAATTTGTTGCATACCAAGGAATCATAAAATTGGTTGGAAGGGACCCTTAAGGTCACGTAGTTTTTTTTCTTTAAGATCACCAACCCTGCTGCTGTAGGCATGGGTGCCTCCCTCTAGTCCAGGTTGCTCAGAACCCCATCCAGCCTGGCCTTGAGTGCTTCCAGGGTAGGGGCATCCACTGCCACTCTGGGCAACCTGTTCCAGTGTCTCCCCACCCTCATAGTAAAGAATTTCTTCCTAATATCTAGTCTAAATCTACCCTCTTCCACTTTAACACCATTTTCCCTTGTCCTGTCATTACATGTCCTTGTAAAACGTCCCTCCCCAGTACCCTGTTCAAGTACTGGAAGGCCTCTATAAGGTCCCCCCCAGAACCTTCTCTTCTCCCAGCTGGCAAGCTGCAGCTCTCCTAACTTGTCCCCATCAGGGAGGTGCTCCAGCCCTCTGTTCTTCAGATGCTTCATACAGACAAAATAG
The DNA here is from genome assembly GCA_023055505.1 of Callipepla californica brunnescens. Taxonomy (NCBI): domain Eukaryota; kingdom Metazoa; phylum Chordata; class Aves; order Galliformes; family Odontophoridae; genus Callipepla; species Callipepla californica. The sequence goes on along the minus strand of JALIRH010000007.1, from coordinate 22,994,670 downwards.
TGGAACTGAAAAAAGTCTGTCAGCTCAAGAAAATATTTTTTCAAAAGTTAAAACTCAAATGGACTCTGTTATAAAGGCTTGTTAAGTGATAGCAAATTTCACTGCAAAAAAAAAAACCCAAACTACTTCCTGATGGTGACTTTGTTGAGAGATGAATGGAAAGCACGACAGATAAATTCTGATTTAAAAAGCAAAACAAAAAAAGATTTTTTCTAAAATCAGTTTGTGTCACCAGACTATAGCCAGGTGAACTGAAGAAAAAGGAACATCTGTCGAAAGAAATTTGGAGAGTAAAGCTGCTCATTTCAAATTCCATGCAAAAGTACTGATGCTGCAGACAGGGCTCTACTTGCTGTTTTCCTTAGAGGTAGTGGCATGGTGTTAGTTATCAATGACGAAATGGTGTCTGTGGTGCCACTGAAAGACACAGCTGAATCTTGTGATTTGTATGAAGCACTTAAAAAAAAAAAAGGGACCTTATTTAACCTTTATCAACATAATTTGGTGCAGCTACTGATGGTGCCCTGGTGATGGCTGGTATAAAAAGGGGGCTGAGACAATTTTGTAGACGATGCCATTAACAGGTAACTCAGGCTTGATGAAATATCACTGTGTTAGGCAGCAGAAACATTTATATGGATAAGCTTTAAAATTGGATTGTGTCGTGTAAATTGTCATCAAGTCCTTTATAGAATCAAAAGGAAAATTTGTACCAGAACATGGAGATTAAAAATGACTCAAATATTTAGCATCTTAGGTGCATGTGACTGCTCATTTAAATGAGTTAATCATGTCTTGAAGGTGAAAATCACCTTATTTGTGCTATGTTCCACACAATAGGTGTTTGAAAGGAAACTTAAATCATGGCAAGCTCAGGTTCTGGCAAGTAACTTCATGCATTTTGAAACATCCGCCATACCAGTCCTGTGAACAGTCACAGATATGCAGCTTTACTTTCCATTTTGATAAATTCAAGAATAGATTTCAAGTTTACAAACAAAAAGTCAAATTTTTAATGTATTTGCAGCTCCAGTTTTCAATTGAAGTAAATGCATTACTTGCAACTTTTCACAAGGTCAAACTTCTCCCTAGTTTTTTTGCTCTCTATTTATGTTTTAATAAAAATTCTATTTAAAAAATAAGCTCTGTCATTTAAGCTCATTACATTTATTGTATGTTTTGCACACGGCCCAAGGCAATTCTTGTTTGCTCAGTGCAGCCCAGGCAAGCTGAAAGGTTGGACAGCCATGCTCTAGTGCATGTCACAGCTACTTGTGTAGTTTTGTCCTACCAATGCTAACATTAAACCTACAGCTATAATACGATATTTCTACTTGGACGGTTTGCCTGCTTTGTTAGTGTTTCTCAGTCAGTAGACTGTGCAACAGATCGTTGCATGCCTGCCTTCTGAAGGTGAACAAAGGAAATGTGACACTGAAGTAGTCAAAAGTTTAAAGGCACAGTAAGTAGAGTCTAGTTTTCTGTTTGCTCCACACGAGCTAAGATGTTTTTAATGCATTCACTTTGTTAGTTATTGTACCTATATAGACACCTGCTGCGTGTGTAAGCTTTGTACTGCTATTGTTCTCGTGGCAGTCCAGAAAGACAACTGGATGCTGGGCTGCATCAAAAGAAACATGGCCAGAAAGTTGAGGGAAGTGATACTGCCCCTCTACTCTGTGCTGGTGAGACCTCACCTGGAGTACTATGTCCAGATGTGGAGTCCTCAGGACAGGACAGGTGTGGCTCTGCTGCCACATGCCCAGAGAAGGGCCACAGAACTGATCCAAGAGATGGAACACCTCTACAGGTACAGGCTGAGGGAGCTGGGGCTGTTCAGCCTGGAGAAGAGAAGGTTCCAGAGAAGAGAAGGTTCCAGAGAAGACTTGATAGCGGCCTTTCTGTATTTAAATGGGAGCTATAACGAAGGGAACAGGCTCTTTAGCAGGATGTGTTGTGATGGAGGAATGGTTTCAAACTAAAAGGAGAGAATTAGATTAGATATAAGGAAAAAGTTTTTTACTGGAACAGGTTGCCCAGAGAGGTGGTAGATGCTCTGTCTCGAGACATTCAATTCAGGCTGGATGGGGCTCTGAGCAGCCTGATCTGGCTGTAGGTGTCCCGGTTCATTGCAGGGGAGTTGGACTGGATGACCTTTAAGGGTCTGTTCCAACTCAGACAGTTCTGTAATTCTAAATACATACCTTGGAAAATGTACATCTGGGCATGTGTTTCTTAATTTCTCAGGAGGATCTAACTTTAGTTGATTGAAAGGAGCTATATGTGTGCAAGGGTGCACTGAGCTTCCTAATATTCTCTTCAGCAAATCATTTGTAACAGATGGATGGGTGGGAAGCCCATCTGCACTGGCATACCAGTTTGAGATTAGGTTCGTCTCCACATAAATGTCAGAGCAGTCTGTAAGTCCTCTGAGTCATCAGTCAACTTTGAATTGCTCTGAATGAAGTGTGGGGACTGACAGTAAGATATTTTACGTAAACAGGAAGGAACTAGAAGTTGGTTTTGTGAGAAATTGACTGGGTATTATAGAATCATAGTATCATTAAGTTGAAAAAGATTTCTGAGATCGTCTAGTCCAACAGTCCACCTGGCACCAATATTATCCACTAAACCTTGTCCCTAAGTAACACAGTACAGAGAGGCAAATGTGTATTAACGATGCATTATGAACATTAGTAGTTGAAAGGCACAGAAATAACTTTCTGTTTTGTTTTAATGGCATTTAAGCATTGAGGGGAATAAGGAAAAGGAAGGAGGAGGAACAGGAAGGAAATGATTCACTGCATTGTAACAATGCTCTCCATTTATTTATTTACTTGTTTACGTGCATTGTCATAGATAATTGGAGTTAACTGCCCATTCAGACTCTGGGAGACAGTTCTTGTGTCTTTTGAGGGGAAAGTTGTGTATCAGGTGTTGCCACAGTCAAAAAACTGCTCTCGATCTGCTGATTGTAAATAAGTCATAGGGAGACTGTTAAAAAAAAAAAAAGTCAAGAGCTATTTAATAGCACAGAAAAGAAGAGCTGTGAGAATTGTTTATTGGTTGTTATTTTTGTAATGAGAAGCACGATAAAAAATGGCTTCCTGATGAGCAGTAATTTTTTGCAGTAATCTTTTTCTATTTTTTTTTTAAGCAACGTGCTTTGGCAGGTACGTTTTAATTCCACCTAATTTTTGTGAACTGTTTTTCTTGGCAGAGACCTGGGAACAGTCGGTGCTGTTGCTACAGACAGTGAAGGAAATGTAGCTTGTGCAACATCCACTGGAGGACTCTCTAATAAATTGGTCGGCCGTGTTGGTGACACAGCGTGCATAGGTAGGGGCCATGGGGACTTGCCTCTTGTTTTTTGGAAGCGTTTCATTAAAAATAAAAGTGTTAGTGTTTGTCACACATTTCACATTTCCACATCAGTGGAATGAGAGAAAATGTGATCCATCTGAAACCAAGAACTGGCATTCAGATGTATAAAACTGAAGCTCCTTGATACAAACGTGATTTTGCAGATAGGGATTAGGAGTAGAGATGGCATTGTCATCTAGCACTTTTCTGTTTGGAAAATGGGGACTGGAATTTGGTTTTTTGGTTTTTTTTTGTCCTTTTCTGAATAGTAATTTCTGTGTGTCTTTTCTGTTCATTCATCCTGATAAAACTGTCAGTGTGTACATCTATGGTCATAGCTAGGGAAAAAAATATAGTCAGTTCTGTACTAAGATGCTGTTTTCTTCATACTTAAGGTAGGTATAATTGTAATGCCTGTTTGTTGGTGAGCCAGCACTGCCAAACAACTCACAACTTGGAGTAAATTCCTGTTCTTAGAGAGCCCAGATGAGACTGCCTCAGAGCCTAATAGATATGGTGTAGAATAAAGGAAACAAAAGATATCTCTTATCGGAGCATAAAGAGACACTTGAAATCCCTTAGCCAGACTTGTTTCTCTTGTGGGACAAACTTACCATTTGATTGCTTCAGGATTATACTATCGAGTTGGGATTTGGAAAGTAATTATTTTTAGTAAAACATGTTCCATACTCAGATAGCACTGCTGTTGGCAGTACATGATTATTTTACAGAACTAACTTTTTCTCACACCCTGAGTTACTAACGTTACCTCTGCTTTGAGTAGCATTTTCAGCTCTGTTTCTTACTGCTGCCTTTTGACTGCAAATACCCTTATGGGGATCACAGTGATGGTATTCATAGTATGGGACACGTTTGTGGGGAAGAAGTGAAACTGGCACCATTCAGTGTACTGCTTTCAACTTCTGTTCTTACTGGAGGCCTGCAGAACTGGATCCTGAAGGGACAGTTGTCCTGTTAAAGATTTAAATTTATTGAAGGGGAAGTTGACAGGTCAACGGTGGCAGCATTTTTCCACGTGTAAATTATAGTCTGTTGAAAGAGAGTGATCTGATCGGGAAAGTAGGAAATGGAAGAAAAATTCATGGTCCCCAGCCCTACCATAAGTACCTTACTTATCTGTGTCATTCTGTGGTACACACCTCCCTGGCAGCTGGGAAATGTTTTTTTTAGAAGATGTGCTGGAAACATGGGTGTTGAGCAAGTGGAAGCTTGGTGTAGAACAGGGTGTGGAATGTGCCAGTCAAATGAAGATGAGGGAAAAAAAAAAAAGGAGTGGGAGTTCAAACAAAAGAAATTGTCTGTGGTGAGGGCTTGAGAGATTCTTTGGGACGCTTCATAATGAATCACCAGAGCCCCGGCTTTCCAAGTCTCTGCTCTAATTTTGCTCTTGCAGTTAAATCCCCCACAAATTTTGGTCACTTCATCACGTCCTCACAAGGTCTTCTGTCATTCCATCTGTCTCTGTAATATTGTGTGACCTGGCATTTTTTATCCTCTTCCTATCCTAATGATCCTCAGTATGCTGTTCTCACTGTTCTGGAAAATATTCTTCCCCTTTCCTGGTTTCTGTGCCACAGCCAGCTCACTGGTCTTCTGGTTCTTATAACTTGGCAGCTGACTTCATCTAGCTGTTGCTGATGTCTGTCATGTAGTCAGTGTTGAAACTGAGGCAGAAATGAGAAAGATGCGAGTTATTGACGCTTTGCTCTCAGAAGTGCACGGAACTTCTGTACCCTTAGGAAAAGTGTGTTACTGTAGACAACGCAGAGCTTGTAAATTGTGTTATACAAAATATTGCTTTTTTTTCCTCTTTGAAAAGGAAGTGGAGGTTATGCTGATAACTGTTCTGGTGCCACTTCAACCACAGGACATGGAGAGAGCATTATGAAAGTGGTCTTAGCCCGACTGATCCTCTATCACATGGAGCAAGGTATATTCCAGACTTTTTGTAAGCTGAAATAGGGAGGGAATAGGATGGGAAATGTTGCCTGATGACAGATGGCAGCTTACATACTGTCACCTCAAGGCAGCTCAAAAAAGTTGCTACGAGAGTGTACGTGGATTGATCACCTCTTCAGAAGAAACAAAGCAAAGTACTAAAGTGTAGATAAAAGTTAGCATTGCACTAAGTAGACAGAAATATCTGTGCCTCTTGATGTTAAATCATTGTTAGATGAATGTATATTAAAATATACGATTGCTTACTTTGTACTGTTTAACTGAAGTTTTATTTTATAAAGTCTATTCCAATTCTAAAATAATTTTTTTGAACAAAGTTAAAATAAACAAAACACTTTTAAGGAAGCAGTAGGAAAGAATTGGAGGTAAAAGAATCAGAGCTGAAGTAAGAAAGCTTGGAATATCACCTGTCAGATAAGCTGTGATTATTTTTGTTTTAACAACTCTGATTATAGCAACAGAAAAAAAAATTTAAGACATTTTGACTGTGATTTACAATTTCATTTTGTTTTGGAAAATGTACAGAACCGGCTGGGTGGGTATGTGGCAAACAGCTGACACCGTGTGTCTGATGTGACTGTAACATAATCTGACTGTGGGATGACCCTGTGAAGCTTTACCTTCATGGTTTAGCCTCTCAGTTAAACCCTTCGTTATGTTACAGCCTGTAAACATTGCCAGACAGCATTCTTGTATTGCGTGCAATTGAAGAACCATTAATATAGATATCACTGTTATTTTTAGAAAGCCATAGCTCTGGGACAGTACAGTGTAACTCACTTTGAGATCAGATGAACTGGAAATAGTTGGGAAACTTTCCGTTTACATTTTGGTTGGAGAAGCAGTAAGTAGAAAGACGTACAGCAGCTGAGAGCATTTTTGGTATGCTTTGTGTTACGCTGTTTGTGTATAATGGATGCGCTTTTCTGTAAACCATTGGTCATGTGACAGTTTCAGCACAAAATACAACCTGCAGATCGTTTCCCAGAGCTCTGTCACATCGTGGTCTCCTCTTACTCTCCATATTATGTCCCTAGCCATTCAGTTTGTGAATGGCTTTCTAAGCTCAGTTTCACCTGAACTGTGCAAACCAGTTTTTTCTCTAAATGGAAGTTCACTCACTGCAAAACCTCTGCGTTGATAGATGTCTGGGTCAGGATACACCAGGCAGATGGGGCTCAGATTAAAAGCAAAAATCCTAATAAAATAATCAGTCCAAATGTGTGCGTGCTTAAAAAGAGTAATTCGCACATACTCACCTTGCTCTACCTTCATTCATCCTGCCCAGAAATATAACTCAGTTGCCAGGTAAATGCATCAACAACAGGTTTCCTTTATTTTTCACCACGTTTCCATGAAGATGCTGAAGAGAATCCCCCAAGTTCTTAGAACTTTTTGAGTCCTTGAACTGTCAACTGTAGTTGTATGTTTAAAAACAACGATGAAGCTCTTATTCTGTTCAGCTATTCAGTAATTCACACAGCAGATACCTTCTTTTGCAGCCAATGCTCAAAATTTACTTTGCTATTTTATGAGGGAATGACTTTGCCAGTCTCAACGACTGTTGGAATCTCTGCCTTATGGCAGCAGCTGTTGTCTCGATGAAAAATCAAACAGCAAAATGCTGACCCTTTGAAGTCAGTGCCATTGACTTGAATGGTCACAGTGTCACCCATAATGACATGGAATGGAGCTTTATCCTGTCAGTCACCGGTGCTGTGAGTAATTCTGATTCTGCTGGTTTTGTTTGGTTTTAACTTGATGTTGGCAACAAAGACATGAAGGTCATTTTGTATTCTGCATCATAAGCTATATAACGTTACTGATAGCCTGTGTATTCAGACTTGCAATGAAGAAATACTCTGCAGCTATTACAGGCTTGTGTGTATAATGTGCACAGAAACTTAAGAATATTTCTAAAATAAATCTGTTACGATGAATTAAGTGTAAGGAACAGATACAGTCGTTTTGCTGGTGCTTTCTGGCGTCCCCATCTTTGTCTTGATACTTCCAGAAGTTTCAAGAAGGGTAATGCTGATCTCTGTGTTCAGTACTCTTTGGAAATGCGAAGTAATGTGCTTTGGGCTCCATTATGGCTGTGGACTTTGAACACAGATGACAACTGGCATTTCTTGTTGTTCTAATATCTTTTCCCAAAGTATAAATGTAGCTTATGGCATACCTATGATAGAAAGCTTGGAGACTGACATTTTTCCCTTTGAATGGTGGCATAAAAAATGTTGTGTCTTGAACATAGAGTTGATGAGTTAGTCTGTATCAAATGCTGAAACTTGAGTAGATCTGAAGCTGTTCAGTCTTTGCAGCAGAACCGTACTGTGGCAGATATTTGCAACTGTCCAGTGCCTTCCTATAAAGCAGTTTTTTTATACTGCACTGGAAGTTTCTTGCCAATTTAGAATTAGATTTGGCTGGCCCCAACACAGAACGCAAGGGAGGAGTGTGAATCTTGAAGGGAATTTGAAAATCGATTTCAAGGCTGATACTGTGAAGTTATCTTGTTCTTCTTTTCAGGAATGTCACCAGAGATGGCTGCTGACACTGCCTTGGAATACATGAAGACTCGAGTTGGGGGCTTGGGAGGTGTCATTGTTGTTAGCAGTTCAGGAGAGTGGGCAGCAAGGTTCTCCACCAAGCAGATGTCCTGGGCCACTGTAAAGGATGATGAACTACATTATGGGATTTACGCTGGGGAGAGGCATACAAAATCTGTTGCTGAAGCACTTGCATCTGAAAGCGAGGGATTGTGAGAATGAAGAACCATTGACTGTGGTAGAATGAAGATCTCCGTTTTTTGTTGGAGGACAGTTACAGCCAATTTAATCTTCCTTGAGAGATCTGTACTTTATTAATTGATTTGCAGACATTGATACACTTAGACCCAAATTGAAACCTGGACATAATGGTCATGAATATATGTACAGTGCCTTTGCACAGTCAGGAGATCCTCTGGGAGAATGTACAGTTTGAGGGCCGTAGCTTTCTGTGTTTGCATTCTTTAATCCTACATTAAACGGAGCCTAAATTTCAGGAATAGAAAAACTCCTGTCATGCCTGCTCTCAGATTCTGCTTCCAGGATGAGGAGAGAAATTTTCACTGCCTAAAAACTGAATTTTGAAAATAACATAGCTGTCCGATGTATCTTGAGCAGTCATACCTTGATAGCAACGTTCTTACTGTTACTGAAAAATCATCAAACAATTGTAGAAGGTAAGACTAATTTCTTGTCACAGGCAGTAGGGTGTGCTATATGCTGTTTCCCAACTGAACTAGATTCTTTTTTTTTTGGAACCGTGTTATAGTTTAATGGATTTCAGCAGATGGTATCCTGTAGGTTTCCTTTGGGGCCCAGTATGTATGTACCACATGCCATCGTACAGTGGAATGTGTTCTTTATAAGATAACCCAAATAAACATAGCAAAAATCTTAAATTAGATTTTAAAACTACTTCTGCCTGTATCCTCACTACAGTAAGCTGTGTTATTGAGTTGGCTTATACAGAACAGTAAGCTTGCCAAGACTGTGTAACCCGCCTTCCACTTTAATCTGTGTTTTATTAGATGTTGCAGATGACTGAACGCAGACATCGGTGGCTCAAGCATAGACAGCTTGTGCCAAACAACCACGGGGTGCTTGCATACCTTGTACCTCAGAAGGTAATGTAGAAGATGGCTACTCTCGTTAACTGTTGGTGAAACAATGGAAGTATTTAAGATGTGCTCATCTTCAGAGGAAAAGAGCCATCTCAGTAAAAATTTCTCTCTGCTTTTATGCATGAGATAATGATCTACAGGGCCAAGCTGTTCTCTGGAGCAAAGCTGTATTGTCTTAGCTTCACTGCCAGAACATCAAGGCAGACCAAGTTTTGTGGTCAGGATTTTACTTTGTTTAACTCACCTCTCCCTAGTGCAATATCAAATTTAGAGCAGGTAAAAGAAAATACTGTCTCTGTGTGTTCTACCAAATATTTCCTCACAATATTGTTTTGATTAAAATAGTAACTTTTTAATGATTAAAAAAAAGCAACTTGGATGTTTCTTGCATGGCTGATGTTAGGAAGATACAGAAATCTTGTCTTATACTTACTTGCTTTTAATCAGATTTAAGACTGATTTCGGAGTATGTTCCCATTCACCCTTTCTTTACTTGCTGTTGCTGGGTCAATGAGCACTTCACCCACTAACACAGCAGCTGGACAGTCAGCTCTGTTCTTAATGTGCAAGCTGAGTGGATGCAAGTCTGTTCTGGTCAGGCTCCAAGTTGACCAAAACCCAAGTGATTTTTGGCATTGGAGCAGGTATAAACTTTTATACCTGTGGAGTGGTCTGTTGATGAGGATTTGGCAGTATGCTGACCTGAGCAGTTGGCTTTAGGTTTGCCTTGAACAAGCTCACATCTGCCCAGAAGGTACCATCAGCCACAGCAGTAGTACAGATAGTATCTCAGGGCTGTCAGAGAGAGTAGCAAATGGTTACTGTGGTTAATTCGCCTCAGCTGTTCTCAGAATATAATGTAATAAATAGCTGGCACTTAACAAAGAACATTATTCTCTATAGGTTCTTCTGTCACTCATCACCAGGCTAGCTGGGCACCTTCCAGCAGTGCATTAAGCAGTGTGACTGCCATCTGGGCTGCATGGTATGTTCTCCCACCAGCTCCTTGGTAGTGTGCTCTGTATTCCTTAGTGAGAAAGCATCTGCTTTTCAGAAAGAGGGGTGTCCTCTCTCTGTTCAGCTGAGGCATAGTTAGGCATGAGGAGGCCTTGTGAATCACCAGGGGACATTTGCTCATCCTTGGGCTGTGTCCAGCTTGCTCTGTGAGCTCTGGTGAGGGCCGCAGGCTTCCCTCCTGGCTGACTGCCTCAACCAAAGCCCAGCAGAAATGTATGTGATTTCTTCATATAATCTGCCCAGTGCACAGCACTCCCCTTCAACGTGAAAGGGTGTGGTGATAGCAGATGATTAGGGATTGGGTAGACCTAATTTTTTTGAAGAAACTGGAGACAGGTGTTTTCCTTCTCTCCCTCTTTGCACTTTGAGTCACATTCTTTAGCTGGAACAAGACCGACCTAACTTCTGCTGATGTGAGAAGCAGCTGATATTGCACAGGGCTATCGAATTTTTGAATATGCTTTTGAATATGAAAGTCTCCCCTCACCTTTGTGAATATTGTGATATTCCCCCTCATAAGGGCTTTAACAGTTTTGATAATTGCAAATAGAGTCAGCATGTAGTTAAAAGGCACTAAACATTGGAGTAAAGCTTCCACTAGGACAGAGAGCTGTGTGCCATTGTTGTGCTCTGCTGCTGGAAATGAGCCTCTAATTCAAATAGCTGTGACCTGGATATCAAAGAAGGAAAATTAGAGGCCTGTTGCCAAGAAACTGAGTGTCCTTGGCATGTAGCAAAGCAGCAACAGAGTTTTAATTATCTAATTAAAGTGTGGTGCCCCGTTATTTTATATTGTCCATAAAGCCAGTTGCATGTGTTGTTCTTTTTCCTCCTTCCTGCTGTGCAGACACAGCTCCTGGCCCAAGCAGGGAGCTGCAATGGGTGTGAATGCCACAGCGAAGGTGTTGGCTAAAGCAGCCCAGCAGTGAGCACTGACTTCACTTGCGTTGTTAGTTCTGTGCAGGCTTTCTGTCTTAATCTTTTCTAGTTATAAGTAATTACAAATGTTCTGTGGGGTCTGCAGAACATCAGTGCTTGGAAAGTCTCCTTCTTGTCAGGGTGCTACATTGTTGTATGTTCGAGCTCTGTCCCAGATGGTTTTCACTGACTTTGAAACCTATCTGGGCAAAATTTAGTGGCACTGTTTTTCTTGCTTCTCTTCTGTTATGGTTCTTTTTTAGCATGCTTTGATAAACATCTGCTGTAGGGCAGATTTAAGTCTTGGTTACAACAGTCTGAATTAAAGCACCATCACTGAGGTCTGTGGTTGTACTGGAAGAAGTGAAAGCCAGACATGGGCTGGCCTAGCTGCGGCCTGCATCTCTGTGAGCACTCTGCCTTCACTAAGGCTCGCGGAGTACATGGGACAGGTGGTGCAGGTAGTGATGGGAGGACAGAGCTCTGCCCTCAGGCACCTTCCAAGTGAGGAAGATGCCCAGGGAAACTATTAAATATGTGCACTGGAAAATAAGTAGGGACCTCTAGAGATGATCGAGTCCAACCCCCTGCCAAAGCAGCTCCCTAGCCCAGGTTGCACAGGTAGGCATCCAGGTGGGTCTTGAACATCTCCAGGGAAGGAGATTCCACCACCTCTCTGCAGCCTGTGCCAGTGCTCCGTCACTGCACTGTGAAGAAGTTCCCACACACATTTGTGCAGAACTTCTATGCTTCAGTTTGTGGCCATGATCTGAGCTCTGCCAGTCAGCCAGTTCTCAACCCACCTCACCGTCCACTCATCTATTCCACACTTCCTCAGCTTCATTATAAGGATGCTGTGGCAGATAGTGTCAAATGCCTTGCTGAAATCAAGGTAGACGACATCCACTGCTCTCCGCCCCTTCACCCAGCCAGCAATGACATTGTAGAAGGCCATGAGGTTGGTCGAGTATGACCTCCCCCTGGTGAGCCCATGCTGACTACTGATAACTCTTCCAAGTGCCTGGAGATGGCACCCAGAACATACTGTTCCATCACCTTTCCAGGGATGAAGGTGAGGCTGACTGACCTGCAGTTGCACGGAATCTCAGATCATGCAGATAAGGGTGAGCAAAAGCTCATTTTGTTTTAAACACATAAACTAAGATCGAGGGGAATCTCATTTTCCTTTCCACTGTGCTCCTCACTCCCAGCTTACTGGTGGCACATCCGTACCCCACAGTCTTTGTGTAAAAGTGCTTTGCTGGACCAGGTCACATGGGTTTTATTTAGAGATACTTTTAACATTCTTGCCTTTTGGCCTTTGAAATTCTCCTTGGCTGGCGCGATCCTGGTTTTCTTGCAGTTCTTCCACTAAGTACTTTTCTGCTGAGGACATTATCAGCTACTGTGCAGTCAGCGTGGGCTTTAGCTCTCAAGCTTTGCACTTTTGACCCTTCCTTGCCACTGCTTTCTTCTAGTGTAAGCTTTATAAATGTACATAAGCTATGTAAATGCACAGCAGCATGCAGCTCATTGAGGGCTCATTGATGCTCCCAGCCTGATGGCCCTGCCCTGTCCTGCCTCCCTGGCATAGCAGCCCCTGTGCTTAGCAACCCTGAATCGGCCCAGAGCACTCCCTTCCTTCCCTGCTGGCTCCCCGTTGACCACAGTGAGGATTTCATGATTTTTCTGATCATTTGCAAAGCCTTGCGGAGGTTTGGGTCACCAGCCAACCAGCCTGCAGTAACAACCGTACCGCAACAGAACTGTGGGGCTGGCTGGTAGCGGGGACACCAGGGCCACAGGAGATTCTGGCTGGACTAATTTCTGAAAGTACTAATGAGTGCACACCTGTGTGGAGCACTAAATGTAAACCTTATGGTTTTAGCCCTTGCTTTTTCTCAGCAGTTTCAAAATGTTCACTCTTTAGCAGTTTCTGGGATAATTAAGAAGCTGCTGCTCCTCTGGGCAGGAGAAGAGCACGGTTCCTGGGTCGTGAGTACTCTCACGTCCTCTGCACCTGGAACTCATTTATTTCATGGAAGGGGGATATGGCCAATACTTCTCCCCTTTGCTCTATTACGGGAGATAACCTGTTCTGCTTAAAAGCAAACAAGCGAACTAAAAAATGTTCTCGTGGCTTTACTCAGGGGGCTTTGTCTCACCTCAGGTCACCCCGCAGAGCTCCTTGGAATGAGTGTGGCCCAGCTAAGGCCCCAGTAAGAAAATGGTTCAGAGATGAAGATACTAGGGAAAATCAGTAGAAGATGAACTCCAGTGTGTGTTTAAGCATTTTAAGCCATCTAATTTATCTTCCTAAATAAACAGGCCATCGGTCCTTCTCTCTGTTACATCTGCATTACGCCAATAAGTTGAGGAAGTGGGCTCTGTCACTGGCAGAATGGTAATGAGGCCATTCGCTGGGTGAGAAGAGCCAGACCATTTCTTAAACACCTTAGTTTTAACACATTTAAGAAGGACTAAAACAAGGCCACCATGGTGGTGAGCACCCTGGTGGCTTTTGTGCTGTGAGCAGGCTGCATCTGCAATCCCCATGGGGCTGTCGTCCAAGCCTGTTGCCAGAACACAGGTCCGATACCTCACATCCAAGCTACACAGTGCATGTTTTCTGGGGGACAGATGTGAAGAGGTCACACATGTAATTCTAATATTTATGGGACTGTTCACATTGTCAGACAAGCATGCAGAAGCTGGGAGCAAACTGCCCAGCTCCTCAGTGCAGCAGACAACTCAAGGTGCTGCTCTGGTGAGCATGCAGGGAGTGAGGCTGCTGCTCCAGGGCCACTGCGCACATCTGAGGCAGGGCCGTGATCAGAGTCTCAGAATCACAGGGGTTGGAAGGGACCTCGAGAGATCATTGAGTCCAACCCCCTGCTGAAGCAGGTACCCTACAGTAAGCTCCACAGGTAGGCGTCCAGACATGTCTTTAGTATCTCTATAAAAGGAGACTCCACAGCCTCTCTGGGTAACCTGTTCCAGAGCTCTGTCACCCCTTCCATAAAGAAATTATTCTGCATGTTAGTACAGAACTTCCTATGTTCAGGTTTCATGCCACTACTCCTTGTCCTATCACTACACACTGCCAGGACAACCCCAGCATCATGCATTTGCCTCCCAGCTCCCCTTAGATATTTATAAACATTTATCTGATCCATAAACATTTATCAGATCCAGGAATATCGATTCCTGGCCTTACATCCCAGGCTCGGTGCACTGCATTATGTTGTTTTTCCCGATAACACTTAGACAAATAGATCTTGACATACCAGGAGCATAGTAGGCTCTCAGTAAATTGAGCAGGGCTTTAGCTGTTCAATTCCTGTGATTTGTGTGTGCCTGCTGCTTGCTCCTAGTAATCTCAGTGACTGTTGTGTATTTACTGCGGAACTCTCAGCCTGAAGCACACTAGATTTCTAGTAAAGCAGAAATAAGCCCACTTATCATACATTTTCTTCTTGTCAGATTGAGATCTGCAAATACATTACGTCAAAGAAAATTTGCTTCATTCCTCTTAAAAAAAAATCTCAATCTTCCCAACTGTAACTCGTTCCCCCGCTTGTTTCCTTGTTTGATTTAGAATTCAAGAAATGGGAGAAGTCCCATGGATCAAAGTTCAGGTACAGTTGCTGTCAATGAAATCACCAGGTAACGTGTTCTCGTAATCAGATTCTGATATCTGAATGTCTAAAAAATATATGCAAAGATATGTCTGGAGGCTAGAATAAATTCTGCCAAGGAAATAATTCAGGCAGTTCTGTGTTAGAAAACTGGTTCCTCGACATCTACAATAGTGTGAGGTCATCACCATTGCTACAGCCCACTAACCCTCAGAGATACCTGAGCGTGGTTCAGTGCCGACCAGAGCCTTTTTCTCTGTGTTTCTGAACTTCAGGAATCCTGTTTGCAGCTAACAGAGGCCCCTGCATGCCCACATGGAGTGTCCTTGAAGTTGGGCCGTCCTACAAAAGCTGTACGAGCGTTTAGAACACGTCAAGTTATTTAACAGCATTCCCCGCCCCTCTTTGTTACTTGATGAAGTAGCACAATGTCATTTGTCAGAGAGCCAGAGCTGGAGACATGCTGAATATGTGAATACCAAGGAAGTGGTTTCCTTAGCAATAACCAACATGTGAAAATCAAAACTTCCTTTCCTCCTCATGTGACCTTTTTCAAAGCAATTCATATTGGAGACAATAGACGTGAATTCCAGGCACCCACAGTGTTCCTGCATTGCCAGACAGTGATTTGCCAAACAACAGAGTTACGTTACCTTTTTATTAAGATATAATTACGTCTTTCTTTAGCTGAACTCCACCAGGCGCTCTGTGTGCTGGTGTGTATGATGTCCATTTTCCTGAAATAAAAGCTGCCTAAAGCCATAGAAACAAATACATAGAAAATTGCTTCGTAATTTTCTTAACAGTGTGGATAGAAACTCAGCCATGACACCCCAAGTCCTTTCTATTGAGAGGAAGTGATGGCCTGAAAACTCTTAAGGGTTGATTTTGACAGCTGGACCTCCCCGGATGCAGCAGCAGTTAAAGAAGAGTGTTCACCTACTTTATCTGAGGTGAAAATCAGCATTCCTTGTGAAAGTCTGTAAAAAGAAAAAAGAGAGAGAAGCAATTTATGAAGCTAGGCCTGCCTTGGCAAGCTATCACAGCAGATGTGGTCATGCCCAGTGCTGGGCTCCACACAAACACAGTGATGCTCCTGTGGCTGCTGCAAGTGGGCTGTCAAGGAGACACCTGAGGAAGGATGCAGGTGTTCTGTCTCAAAAAAGAGGTGGACTAAAGGTTGAGGAACGACGTGGGAAATGCTCCCCTGCAGAGGAAAGATGACAGTGGGCTGCCCACGAGTTCCCCTCCAAAAACCATGCAGGAAAGGATGAGGACAGTGGGACAAAGCCAAGCGCTGTACCCTGGTACCATAATAACCAGGCTCCGAACAACAAACCGCACTGATTTTATTTGTTGCCAGTGGCTGAGCTGGATTTGTTCCATGGGCAGACATCCCTGTGTTGCTTTCTTTTAATTCCATTTTGCTCTGGACATGTTAAGGCAGGCTTGCTTTCTTCTTGTGTGTCATTTAGCTTGATAAATATCTTCGAAAAAAAGGCAGACGTTAAAGCAAATATTCTTTATGTGTTCCTTTTGGGGAAAATCTGTCCAAATCCCTTCTGATCTCTTCTTTCACAGGACAGGTAACACATTCAGGATATGCAGGCACCTCCTGTGCAGTCCAGTTATTTTTTCCCCTTTCTTCTTGCATGTTTCAGGTTTAAAATTGTTCCCACGGGCCATAAGTCAAGATATAAAGAAAGTACCTTTGACATCTTTTGAAAAATAACAAGCTGTATCCTTTACAGGAAATTTGGGTCGATGCATGCTAGACAAACTTTTGTCATGTTCTTTTTAATCTCACCTAAGAGAGAGACATTTCAGGCACCGGAGCACTTGCTGAAATGATTTAATTAATAAAACAGTTTTCAGATTCTGTAGCTGCTGCAAACTGAGCAGCAGCAGTCATTTTGTCAGCGCTGCCTTTCAGCATGCTGTGCTGCTGTTGAGGGATCCATCCAGGAGCCCAATGCTGGTCCCAAACGGTAAGGAGCACGATGACCCAATGCACCTGTCACCCCAGGTTCCTGCCACCTCAGCCCATTCACAGCCTTGCTGATGAAAAAAATACAGTTCACAGTCAAATCTGTGTATTACAAAGTTTCTAGGCTTCTTTTTTTTTTTTTTTTTTTTAGTAGTACATTTTAACACAACTCTGGTATTGAGGAGGTGGGAATTCAAGCTCCTGTGTGCTGCAGGAGTCACCCAGCTGTTCCACTGTATCCAGCTTAGTGCACTTGTGCCCAGAAATGACTGTGGAAGTCATAATCAGGAATATCACTCTGGGTTGGAAGAGCTGCTCTAGCTGAAATCCCAGCAAAAGGGATCCTCCAGCAACCACATACAAGGGTAGGACACAGAGACAGGAAAGTAGGGATGAGGGTGGGATGCGGGGAAGAGCTGGGATAAGCTCTGAGCACCACTGGTTGCAGCCTTCCTCTCAGCACACAACAGAATCACAGAATGGTAGGGGTTGGAAGGGACCTCTAGAGATCAAGTCCAACCCCCTGCCAAAGCAGCTCCCTAGCCCAGGTTGCACAGGTAGGCATCCAGGCGGGTCTTGAACATCTCCAGAGAAGGAGACTCCACCACCTCTCTGTGCAACCTGTGCCAGTGCTCCGTCACTGCACTGTGAAGCAGTTCCCACACACATTTGTGCAGAACTTCTATGCTTCATTTTGTGGCCATTTCCCCTTGTTCTATCACCACATGCTGCTGAGAAGAGTCCAGCCTCGTCCATTTGCCTCTCGCTCCTTAGATATTTATAGACGTGGATCAGATCCTCTGAGTCGTCTTTTTTCAGTGCTGAACAGACCCAGGTGTCTCAGCCTTTCCTAATAAGAAGGTGTTCCATGCCTTTTATCATTGTTATAGCCCTCCGCTGGACTCTTTTGAGGAGATCCCTGTCTTTTTTTTGTTCTGGGGAGCCCAGAACTGGACACAGGACTCCAGATGAGTCCTCATCCGGTGGGTCCTTTAGTGTCTGAGAGCCACCAGACACACCTAGCAAGCTGACATGAGTGAAAAGTACCAGAACTTTGCTTTCTAATGATTAACTTGAAAGCATGCAATTGCCCATAGAGCTTATCTTCTCTTGCGGACAGCTAAAAGGCGCACAGAAATTCAGCACCTCTGCCACTGCTGCAACGGAGACCTGAAGAACTGGTTCGTTACCAGTTCTGCAGGTAGAAGTGTGGATACGGATCTTGCATCTTTGGTTTCACTCATTCTTGGTGCCAGTTGCTCCACAAGGCAGATTTTTTCCTGTCCTTGGTCCATTCTCTCCCATAGACAGTCTCTGGGAAGAACACCTGCCCCTGCAATACCATCTTGCATCAGCAGATCTCACAGAACTTTACAGAGAGGGAATGGAAGGAGTGAGGCGGCTGTGGGGCAGCAGGCAGGCTGGGTGGGCAGTGCTAAATGGTGGCTAAATGGATCACACTGCAGACAAAGCACTGTGTGGAACAGTGTGGTGGATCCTGGAGTGGTTTCCCAAACTTTCTGAACCCTGTGTGGCTGCCATTACTGCTGTGTCCCATGAGCAGAGTGTCCTGCTTTTATCAGCATTCCATATCATCACAGAGCTCTTCTTGAGCTGGTCCGTATATGGAAAATGAGCTGCTGCTGTAAGCAAGCAGTTTCTTTGGGGAACCTAAAGGCTTCACGTCCTATGTGCCAAAATACAAGTATCGCCATGATCATTTGGGGAAAGCTTCATTGACAGAAAGCCATAATATCAAGCACTCACGTATTACAAAATGGGAGAATTACAGTTACGGCCTCTAATCCAGCTCCTTTTTTTGTCACCACACGATACAATCTTTAATTACATTCTACCAGCTAAACTGTAAGAAAAATGTTAATGTCAGCTTTTACTGGGAATTTACTGTAGGAAATAATATGCTGAACACAAATGACATATTCAGCGACTTAATATTACCAAAGCAATAATGCAACAAAACATTGTGGTGGTACTTGTTCACTCCTCATAATGTGTTTACTGTAAGAATGTTTTAATGAACAGCGTAGAAGGAGCCTGAAAGCATATTTTGTTAAGGGAGAAGATGCTCAGTCCTTGAGAAAAGCAGTTGCAGGCACAGGCAAAGGCTGCAGACTAATTACTTTGCTTTCTTGTCCCAGACATTCAAGTAGAGAAGAGAAGCTTTATGAAACTCATTTGATAAGTAAGTGAGAACTGAGCAGCCTGCACTGCAATGCAGAATTATTAGTTTGTGCTGTTTGATGTTCAGTGGCACCTCCCCAACATACAGAGGGCACTGATCCCTCAGAGCTTGTGCACAGCGCGTATGCTAAAATTACACATGTGAGAAAAGTGCATAGCAGGGAAAGGGCAGCGCTCCGAGCTTATCCGCTTGCTGCTGCCTGTAACTGTCCCTGACACCATCCGAGTCTCAGCTCAGCAAAGCTGAGCATGTTTATGGCACTCTAAAATTGAGTAAATCACAGTTCTTGTCATACAGTGTTTCATGTACTTTCTTCTTTTGCTTCTGTATTCGTCTCTACTCCAAATGTGCATTTATTAGGAAAAGGTGCAGAGAGCTGTAGGCTTTTACTGTTGATTTGAAATAAATGCCTAAGATCTTGTATCGGGAGAACATTTCTGTATCTTCAGAGACATTTATTCTAGTTATAATCTAATTGTTTGCATTTGAGTGCTACATTCTCTTGCTCTTTACTAAAACCAAGTGGCAGTGACTGAACTGTTCTGCTGCCTTTGGCAAGATAACTTAAGAAGTCACAACCAGGCTGCTGCTGCTATTTTAACCCTATGGCAGCGCTGTGGGATTAGTGGCACAAGGACTGCAGTCTCAGGTATAGGAGCGACACAGCAAGGCCCTTCATACTTCAAACGCCGACTCAAAGTCATGCTGCCCTTATTGTCAGCCTTCAGTACTCAAGATTTCCCTCATGCCTGGCTTCCCTTTGACTTCACGGCTAAGGTTTCAGATCACGGCGCTATCAGACAATAGCAGAACACAGTTCAAAACAACTGCTGGAATATCTTTACCCTGCTCCAGAGCTGCCAAGCCAGGACAAAAGCAGAGCTGCAGTACTTACTGTGCGGTGAGCAGAGCCGCTGAAACTCCCAGGCCTACAGCTGTACATGCATCTGCTCACCGAGGTTTTTGTTCTTTCAAACAGGGATTGCAAAGAGCTATAACATGACCTGAAAACATACAGAGCTTCTGCATCTTTTGAGAATTGTATCTTTTTTTCCCCAGATTTTTCAACCACAGCGTTTCTCTGAAATTGACAGCAATCCCTTCATGTGCAGCACACCAGCTACACCAGAACACTTTTTTTGTTCTGGGTGAATTCAGCTCAAGCCAACTTTTGGACACATAAGTTGCCAAACCTGTATCTAGACTGAGCACTGACTGCACACTGCAGTAGTTCCTCTCTGTCCTAGTTAGAAAGCTGTCCATCAGCTTAGCAATCCTGGATTTTTTCTTGTGGAAAAAAAGGAGGAAAAAGAATGAAAAGATGTCTGAGAAGATCTAGTTACTCTCTACGTAAACAATAAAATTCAAGTTGGGAAGGGAAACAGAAAATTACCATTTTACAATTGAATTTTTATTTAGAGCAAAGAGTGGTGGGACATCATCTCGATGTATTCATCAAGGTTCAACTTGATTCTTATAAGGTGTGAGGTTAACACAATGAATAATACCAAATGGTATCACAGCCAAGGTATTTTATAGACGCTATAGTTAGGCAGATTATTGTGATGGAAAAGAGACAATCAAAATAAAGGGAAAAAGTGCTCACTCACGTTCTAGGCTCACAATAGGAAACTCCAAAGGGGCAATCTCCAACAAGAGATCCTTCCCCACTGGTGGTCAGCACTCAAACGGGGTCTAGGAGAGGTGGGTCAGACTCCAGTCCTTCTGGTCACACAGGTGAGCTGCCTTCACCTGTGCTCCTGTGGCTGACTCAGGGCTTGCCTTGGTGGTTCAGGCCGTGATTCAACAGTTCCCATACATCTTGAATAAATCAAGATAAATATTTTTGTAGTTGAGAACTGAAGTTAAAAACTCACTTTTGATAAAATTGCTAAGCAGTGTTTTCTGCGTGGTTTTAATTTTACTTTGAAGAACAGCAACAAAAATGCAAGTCAACACTCCCATCACTCTGTTCATCTTTTAAGGCTATACAATGCATAGTATACTGTTCCCTAACTGTAGCGCATCATGAGCATGACAGAAGTATGGAATTGGACTTCTGCTGCTGCCCTGTTTACCATTGCGGTCATTTGAGAAAACTGATGCTTTTGAAGAAACCCATTGCTGTGTCCAGCACTGCAGACAATAACAGAGGGCGAAGATCTAAGCCCTCTCACCCAAAAGGTACATGTTCTCATTACATGACCTGCAGATGAGAAGTCATCACTTACATGGAGAAGGAAATGAAGTTTGGAATGGTATGTTCTTTTTCACCAGAAATAAAACTGCAGAACTGACCAACTTTAGTGTGACTTGGAAGGGGATTGATCTGCAGTGGGAACAGACAGAGACAAGGCAGAGAAGAGCAGTCACACCTGCAAAGGAAGGACGGGAAACGCTGACCTGAGAGGAACTTGGTGGTAGAAAACAGGCTGGGAGGAAGCTAGGAATAATGAATGAGTATTGAAGAAGGTGTATTCTTCTGCAGGGAAACAGAACTCTGTCAGTGACATACCCAACACAATCCTTAAGCTGGCTTTTTGATGGAAATAACCTTTAAGGTCACGAGTGCTCACTCAAAAGAGATTTGAGCCACATTTCACGAACTTGGATCAAAAGAGGCAAAAAGGCATCAGTGCTTTTCCCCTTAATGTTCCAGTGTGCATTTCCTTCATTAAAATAAAAAAAATATAAAAGACTGTGCTTTTTCTTTCTCCCAGCCTCCCACACAGCAGCTATGCCACAAATCAGATACCACGTAGAGGTTACTCTGATTTCCAAATGTCTTGTTTAATCTCCTCCTTCCCTTCTGTTCAGCTTCCCTTACAGTACAATAAACCCCAGACTTCACCCACCGGTCTGTGTGTATGCATTAGGTCCAGAACCTCGTTTGTATTTCTGATGACCTCTGGGGAGAATATATCAACACTTCTTCATCTCAGTACAGCAATGAAAGTGAGTAAAACACAGTTGTTATGTCTCTGAGCAGTGGGTTGGATGGGGAAGTTATCTTCGTAATTAAAAAAAAGCCCAGCCCCCACGAGGGCTCTGAATGGCTTCTCTATTAATCACTACAAGGACACCATTTACTCACTGCATTTGTGAGAAACGTGCCCATAACAAAGTAGTCACTTTCCTTTCGTAACTCAGAGGGCATTTCATTGGCAGACTGTAACAGCTTTCACTCATAGGTATTAACAGGAATAAAGCGAGCCTGAAAACACTCAGTAAATATAACCCTGCACACCTTACGTATGTCACTGAACCTCGTACCATACCAAGCTATGTGGAGTGTGAAACAGTGCTCACCCAGCTGCACGGGGACCCAGATGGGTGCGACCATCCGAGCAGCGCTCACTGCGGCCGAGCAGCAGTGCCGTCCCAACTCTGAGCCCACAGAAACCTTCCCCCCGTGGAAGAGGCACGCAAAACGCTGCTCTTCCTTGGGAACAAACTGCGAGCAGGAACGCGGCCAGCCTGCGGCAGCTCATGCTGCTGCTGCACGTCACCCGTGGGTCTGCTGCGATGAGTGGGCATCTTCCATCCCTCAGAGCCCTCACGACCGCCCCCACGAGCCCACGCGAAGCGAGGGCTGCACCGCTGCCCTCAGGCGCCGCGGGCCGGCGGGAAGGCGGGCCCGCGCTCCCCATTGGCTCTCCCCGCGGGACTCTCGGCGCTCCATTGGCCGGGCCGCCCCTTTCCTCAGAGCCGATTGGCGGAGCGGGACGGAATCCCCTCCGGCGCGGGGAGGCGGCGCTCGGGCTCCGGGCGGGGGCGGGCACCTGCGGCCGGGGCGGCCCGGGCGCGGCGGGGGTTCGGCGGCGGGGGGAACAAAGAACATGGCGGGCGAAGGAGGAGCCGGGCCGGCCCCGCCGGGAAGGACGCTCCGGGGGAGGACAATGCGCGGCCCGGCCGCTCCGCGCCGCGCCTCCTCCGCCCCTTCCCCGCCTCCGTGCGGGGCGGGGCTGGGCGGGGCCGGGTGGGGCGGCCGGGAGCGGGGAGCTGCGCGCCGCAAGTTTCGCTCGGAGTGCCAAAGTTGGGCTCAGCCCAGGTGAGCGGCGGGAGGGCGGCCAGCGAGGGGCTGAGGGGACCGCCGGGACCGGGCGGGCGGGGCGCCGCGGTGAGGGCCGAGAAAACTTTGATTCCTTTATTATTACCGTTACTGTCGTTATCCTCTTCCCGAAAGTTGGGAATTCGGGGCGGCGGGCGCGGCTGTCACGCGGGCTGCGGCTCGCGGAGCCGTTCGCTGCCGCGCCGTTGACGAACGCGCTCGGAAGGAACGCGGCCGGAGGTGGGGAATCCCGCCTCCCTCGGCCGGGATGTGTACATCCGGGCAGCGCCGCGCGGGTCGGAGCCGCTCCGCGTTGTGCTGGAGCAGCGCGCTCCCTCACAGCGCTGCCGGCGGGGCGGAGCGGGGCGGACCGCCGCTGCCCTCAGCGTCACGCCGCGCTCCCTTGTCACCGCCGGCTCTGCTGGCCGCGCCGAAGGAGGGTATCTCTTTAAAACGTGTTGGCATTTGGTTGACCTTTGGAAGTTGGTTCTGTTAATCATCCTCAAAGCGCCGGCGCTACGGTTGGCTGATCCGGTGTTCTCGCGCTCGGCCGTGCTCGGCATATAAATCCTGCGGCATAATTGCTACTTATTGAGCGAGGAGTTCTTTGCTTGTCCCGAAAACGGGCAAGTTTTGCTACGCCTCCGGCTGGGGGCAACTTGTGGAGCTCTGAATTAAATGCTTTCCCGTCGTTAGCTCTCGTGTAGGGTGGGACCTGGGGTTGGAGAGAAATTCCATTAGTGAAGCTGTGCTTTTCTCCTTCCTGAGGCCTCAAGCAGGGCAAGGTAACCTTGAAGGTTACTTCTGTGTCCGCTGGGAATCAAAGCACAGCGATTCCTTCTTCTCCTTTTCTTTTGTGCGTGCCCTTCTGCACTGTGGCTGTTTGGATGCAGAAGCCCGAGTCAGAAAAGATTCTTGTAAGGCACAGCCACCCCCCAGAAAAGCCAGAACAAGTCCAGAAGTAAGCGAAGCAGGGAAGACGCACGCTGCCCGCGTCACTGCTCTCGTCCCTAACTTTGTAATGAGCTCAATTAGCACATACCGGTAATTGAGGCGTTAAGGCTGAGAGGTCTGTGCAGACATCGGTTTGCTCAGTTTGCTTTCTGGAGGTTGCCTTTCCCAGCCAGGCTGGTGCCACTGGCGGTGTTTTTTATGGCTTGAGACCTCTTGTGCCATACGTTGTATTTATGTCTGGTTTTCATGGAGGGTGGGGGAAACACTAGAACTTAAACGCAGTGACAGCTCTTTGCTGTTGTACTTAAAACTGATGAATAGCTTTTGCCACATCCCTGGGGGCACTCAAAGCTGGGCTGGATGGAGCCCAGGGCAGCCTGGTCAGGTGGGGGCAGCCCTGCCTATGGCAGGGGTTGGAACTAAATGGGCTTTAAGGTCCTCTTCCAACCTAAGCCATTCTGTGATCTTAGGGTTACAAAGCTCTGGTGGTGCTCCTGCTGCAGTTCCCTCAGTCATTCCTCGTACTGCTGAACCCCTGCCCAGCTCTGGAGCAGAGGTGGTGCCCGCACTGCCCAGCAGCTTTCCTCGTGCTGTGTGTGTTGTGGGCATGGGATCTGCTGCAGGTGCTGCTCAATGCGTGCTGTGACTATTGAGAGAGCTGCTCCTGTGGTCCGGTCCTGTTTGCTTAAGTACAATAGACTCAAGTGTTGCATGTGATTAGTTGTACTGAATCTTAAGAAAGCAGAGTAAAAGTGAATACTTCAAGCACGCCTCTGTGCTCTACGCCCAGCTGATGGGAGAAGGTGGCAAGGAACCCAGGGCAGTGACTGCCTGGCTGGCAACTGCCCTGTGCCTGCAAGCCCATAGAAGGCACCTGCACTTTCTGTGGGGGAAGCTGACAGGCAGCAACCAGGAACTCATGGTTGTGTTGTCAGGATGAAGCACACACCTGGAAGTCATGCCTCATAGCACTTCTTAATTTCAGCAGCTGGGGAGTAACAGCAGGAGCTGCTCACAGGTTGGTGATTTGGGCAGTTCTGTTGGTGCACACGGTCTGTGTGCACTGTGAGCTGTAGGCACTACAGGGTTACAAGGCAGCCGAGCAGGCATGCTTGGAGTTCTGTTCCTATCTAAAACTCTATCAGGCACCTAAATGCCTGAGGGCTAAGGGAGAGAGAGTCTCATGAAGGCAAGGTTGATGTTCTTTTTATCTGCATTCCTAGATTACTCTGAGGAGGATAGCATGAAGTCATTCACTGAAGATCACGGCACTGCATGAAAGGAATGTAACTGGGCCATAAATTAACAGAAGCTCGGAAAGCTCATTCTCAGCTCTTACTCATTCATCCAGTGGTTTGCGTGTGACCCCTTTATACCAAGCATTTATAGTACAGAAATGTACCTTTCATAACAGCAGAACCTGCCCTGCCATCTACGTTTTGTGAAAGTTACAAGCTCCCTGTTTTCCTTTAATTTCAGATATGTAAAAAATAAGGGTTTTTTTTCAGTGACTGTTTTTGCCTGTATTGCTTCATGTTGAGTAAAACAGAACAGTTGTTGTGGCCTTGATCAGTGTGAACCCGACAGATGCCTTTTCCCTGTAACGCTGCACAAGATGGAGTGCTTCTGCAGGTGGGTCTGGTTGCATTTTAACATACCTGCTGGTCAAGGTGAGCCCAAGCCGTCCTAATGTGACACGCATGACATAATCCCAAGGGGATTAGTTATTAATACTTCTGAAGGAAAAAAAAAAAGAAGTCTGTTCTTGCCTTAGTGTTTCTCTGCAGTGACACACATGCTAAATTAAAGCTTTTGTGGGAAGTTGAGTATAAACTTTCTCTGTGTCTATGTGGCAGCCCTTTTCTTGGAGCTGTCAAGATACATTCTAATAGCTCTAATTTTTTGCTGACTACAAAGATATATTTATTCACCAGGGACTTTCCGTGCTAATAAACATCAGAAACATTTTGGTTAAGAGACCTTTTTGTAGCTGGCCTCCTGTCCCCTTTTCTGTAACTTCTGGGCAATTATTTCTAATGATCAAAAGCAAGATGTGTTTAAGTCCCTTGTTTGCATCTGCAGAAGGCTGTGCAGGGATAGCATTTAGAACAGCAATTCATGATTTTCACTGGGATTTTTTTTTTCTTGATGGGGGGGGGTCTCTTCTCTGTGTGTCTGTTTCTTCCTCCCTGTCCCACAGCTCTGTTACGGCCACAGCAATCTGGGGCTGGTTCTGCTACTCACTCCCATGCAACTTTCAGTGTGCGTGCTGCTGGGCATGGCACTGCTGGTTTCTGTGCAGCTATTCCTCTGCAGGTTGTTCACAGGGGCTTAGCAGGGGTGTTTGTGTTGGTAAGCCTCAATCGCTGCCTTAAGTATTTGGTTAATGCACTCTCATCTCTTCCTGAGGTTGAACTGTGTCTTTGTAGTTTGATGGACGACTTCATCAGTGTGCATCAGTCTGCTTGGCCTCTTGCTTCAGAAAAGCTGGGAGGAAAGAAATTTTCACACTGAGGTTAAGAGGAATCTATCTAGAAGTTTAACAGTTTCAGGTTTGTGACCCTGTCAGTGTGATATCAACGTTTTTCCCAGTAAGTTGGAGTACGTAATACTGTGGGAGCAGCAAGCGTTTTGCTGCCTGGAAGGTGTTGCTTGGCTTCATGCCGTAAGCCTGGTCATTGCCAGGGAGAGGGGATGCTCCTGGAAATAAATGGAGGGCTGGATTTCAGTGGGTGTATTGCACCTGGCCTGTTGTGTGCAAAGGTTAATGCGTGTACTGCAAGGAAAGCTTCCCTCCTCTTCTGTCCTCATCAAGTTAGTGCTTTCACCCTGGCCGAGGGCAAGCAGAACCAATTCCCTGCCCCAGGGAGCAGAAATGTGAGGGTAGATATGCAGTGTGTGAGATACAGGTCAGTGAGCCACCACAACAAATCAGAGCTGAGTTCCTGTGTTTCTTCAAAACTGTGTTTCCTAAATGAAGGATGTGAGAAACGTGAGTTGGGAGACTGTTTCCAAATCACAGGATGGAAGTGTCCTAAATGTTCTTGTGCAATGGTAGGGTGAGTTTTGTTTGGAAATTGTTGTGATCAGCACAATCACAGAATTGCCGGGTCTGGGACTTCAAGAGATTGAGTCCAACCCTCCTGCTAAAGCAGGTACCCCACCTAGGGTCACACAGGTAGGCATCCAGATGGGCCTTGAGTATTTCCATAGAAGGAGACCCCACAGCCTCTCTGGGCAACCTGTTCCAGGGCTCTGTCATATTACTGTACATATTATTCTGCATGTTAATATGGAACTTACTGTGTTCAGGTTTTAGGCCATAACTCCGTGCCCTGTTGCTACACATCTCTGAGAAGAGCCTGGCCTCATCCATTTGCCTCCCAGCTCCCTTTAGATATTTATTAACATTTATCAGAACCTTCCTCAGTCTTCTTTTCCTCAGACTGAACAGACCAGGTCACTCAGCCTTTCCTCATGTGGGAGATGCTCCAGGCACTTTATCATCTTTGTAGCCCTCTGCTGGACTCTTTTGAGGAGAACTCGTTCTTTTTTGTACTGGGGAGACCAGAACTGGACACAGTACTGCAGGTGAGGCCTCACCAGGGCAGAGTAGAGGGAGAGGATCACCTCCCTTGTCCTGCTGGCCACGCTGTTTTTAATGCACCCCAGGATCCCATTGGCCTTTTTGGCCACCAGGGCACTCTGCTGGCTCATGACCAGTCTGTCATCCACCAGAATCCCCAGGTCCCTCTCTGCAGAGCTCCTTTCCAACAGGTCATCCCATAACATGTACCAGTGCATGTGATTATTCCTCCCTTCGTGCAAGACTCTCTTGTTAAACCTCATCAGGTTCCTGATGAGGAATCACAAAGATGAGTTTCTCTGATGTGGCCTCCCTCTTTCTGTAGGGTGTCTGCTGTGCTTCCAGCTCGTTGCTTCAGTGGGAGCGTGCTGCCTTTTGCACAATATCCCTTGTGTGGTCATCTTGCCTTTTCTTTGAGTATAGAAGAGAGATCCAGTGTGTTGCGTTACAGCTGACTTGATAAATCTCAGTAAATGGTTCTTGTTGAACTTGGGAAATGTATTAGGGGCTATTGGGAAGTGCTCCTCCCAGATACTCGTGGAAAGATGTTATTGCTAGTGGGGGCTGTTTTCCTGTCTGCTCTGTGCTCTTTATTCTCATTCAAATGCACAACCTTTCTATTTCTCTACACTGCATTCCTCTGAAATAGAAAACCGCTGCCTGGAGTGTGCTACTGTGGAAACTGGTACAGAGGAGCAAACATAGCACAACCTCAGCTGGTCCCGTGCTCTGTGGTGGCCCCATGACTCGCACGTGTCTCTGTTGACGTGTGATCATGTGGTTTAATACTCTGAGCCACCTGGTGTAATTCTCTTCTGCCAGGTGGTGTCAAGGGAATGGTAAGCTTATTTCTCCTTCCATCCATTGGTACTTCAGGACGTAAGGCTTTTGGGTTATGAAGAAATGCTCTCGAGACCCTGAATTCAACAGTTGTGTACTGTTTCTGATTTTGCAGCAGAGTATAAATGTTGCTGATATCTGAACTTAATCTTTGCTCCTTGCTGGAGCTGATTGACAGAAAAAATACCTTTATCAAAAGCATACTCCTTTGATGTGGCCACATAAAAAAAACTGTTCAGAGCGCCTTCAAAAGGCATAGGAGTGCAAATTGATAAATGCTGGATTTTGATTATATATGTATTTCAGTTAATAAGCTCGTCTCACTGCATTTCTTTCATTTTTGTTAAACTCTCCTAACTGAGATAACAGATCTGTCGAGTGCGTATCTTTTTTTCTTCCACAGAGGGGTTATTTTAGTTCCTGTTATTGTATTCTTTTCACGTTCTTCTCATCTGAATCTCTTTCTCTCTTTCTTTGTTACGCTCCTAATAATCTGATTCTGTCCTGTGTGTTCATCCATCCATCTGCAAAGGGGTTCTGTATGTCCCTTTTCTTCCAGAAACGAACATGTGAATTAATTCCTTCTCTGCATTGAAGACTTAACTAAATGGAATCCGGGGATTTTTGCTTTTCTGAAGTGATGCTTGGTCACAGATTTATTGTGGTTTGGGTTATACAATCTGTTTATTCCTTAAAATAATAAAAAGGGAAGTTTATTATGCCCCTGTCTGGTGAGGAAGTTAACTTCTTCAATATAGTTTCTGCATACTTATATTACCTAGGCAGTTAATCTTTATGTCCTCTAATTGAGGGAGAGCTGTGAGCAAAAGTCATGCGTCACTTTGAGCGCATTTTAGGTTTTAAATGACTGCACCAAAAAAGGACATGCTTTTATTAATTGTTAAAAGCTGTCTAACTTCTTGCAGACAGTCTGAATGATGAGAATTCTGTGATCTGAGCTTCTGGAATTACAATAAGTGCTGTTAATATGTGTGATGCAGATTCCTGGAAACTTGAGGAGCAATCTTCCGTGCCTGAAGAACGCAGTTCTCACCGGATGTGTGTATCCTACATTAAGGGGAACAGAAGCAGTATCAGCTGGTGTCCAGGAAGTAAGTTCTTGTTCTTTCTCCAGATTGTTTCTGCTGAGGTACTTGTTGTTCCAAAATATGTCATGCACAGTCGCGGTCCTTCACCTCGATGTGCTGAATTAAAAGCTGATATTGATGAGGTCCCAGAAGATGCACTACCTGTTGTTGATGCTTTTGCCAACCTCTGGTTTTGACATCTCTTTTCAAAACGTTTGAATGTCCTGCATCTCATTTTGGCTGCTTGTCTGCAACTGCTGCTTTCTCATTGCTGTGTGCAGGGGGAGCTTCTTTTGGCATTTCACAGGGAGCTCAAATGCAGTTGGAAGAAGTAGATTCATCAGCAACAGTTGGAGATACTCATGCTGTATCTAACAGCTGTGAACTTGAGTTCATATAAGTAATGTGTGCTTAATCTTCTTGTCCTGTCAGAAACAGGAAGAGAAGGAATGATTTTTTCTTTCTCCATACTTAATGAAGATCTTTAATAAGGTTTTTGACGGGCAGGTTTTGAAAATTCTAATTATGAAGCAGACTAAGAAAACAGTTGTTCGTGAGTGAAGTTATTTTCCACTTTTATCTGGCTTTCTTTGAATTTGCATTTTTGTCTGTTGATGTTTCAGTGTTTATTCAAATAGGATTAAGAACTAATTTACCTGGCTGAGTTTGCAGATTACCTCATGTGCATGGAAGGTGATGGCAGAGAGGCGCTATTTTTGAATTTGAATTCCAACTGCACTTGGAAAGTTTTGTTTCAATTGCAGTTCCATTGTTGGTGTTGGTTGGGTTTTCTCATCTTTTTCACCAGTAATTCATTTCATCTTTCTTGTAAATTTCAGGAGAGTTAGGGAAAAGCAGCTGGGTTTTTTGTTTTAGCTGGAGAAAGCTTAGGGTCCACTGATATGCACCTTTCTGCTTCTATGACATAAAATATGAAGACTTTGAAAACACTTTTGAAAGAATATTCATATATCCTTAACATGCAAGGAAAGTACAAATTAAATAGTGCAGTAGAGAGAGCTGGTACCATTCTCTTGCCTAACAGCGTGATAAAATGCCTCTCAGTTGTAGGTTGACCTTGGCTTGACTTTCGTACAGATATAATCTGTTTGATGTCTTTTAAAAGCTGAAAGGAATCCATATGTGGAGTGACATTGCACGATGTTGCTGACATAATGTCCTTCATCTAATTCATTCAAAGTATTAGGCTTTGGTAGTATCTCTACTCCCCTCCCCTTTTAAGGTGTAGATATTAGATCAGTACATTTACAAATGAGAGGCTAATCTCTGTTTTATGAGCACGTGTAATTAAACTCAAATATTTTCATTTGAATCCCGGAACATTTTTTTTTGTTTGTTTGCTTTTACAGCCCATGTAGATTGTCTTGCAAGGTGACTTCATGTATTTCTGGTCTGGTTTGTGACAAACAAGATGGAACTTGCCGGATTAGAAACTGTTTTGTTCTTTTTTTCCAGAATGTCATTATAAGAAGTACACTTTTTTTCCCTTGTGCCCTTTGGGACATCTCCCACAGTGTAGGGAGTAGCTCCTTGTGTTGGCAACTTTGTGAAGCCAGGCACCTCACTGAGAATTGCATGGCTTTTCTTGGTAGCTCTGCAAGACAGAGGGAGAGCTGATCTCGTGCCTCTGGAGTGGTATATGGATGCCAAGTGGTAAGAATTCCTGGAATGTAGAGTTGTGCAGCACTGATAAAGTTTGCTTTGTTTCCTTAGCGACTTGATCCATTGAGAAAATGTGGTTCCCTAGGAAGCTTTAATAGCTCAACGCTGGTATTGAATAAAGGGAAAGGCCCCAACGTAATTCTGCTTGTTTTCACCTGCTGCCTAAAAGATTAATTTTCTTAACCTAGGAAGAGAAAATACAACCCTGAGTTTTAAAAGTGATTTATAGACATCCTTCACACTTATCAGTTTGAGTAAATACGCCACAGGCTTCTGCGTCGCAAACAACTGTGGTGTTTTCATAACCTGCTAGGTTTACAGTGCAGTAATTTCATTTGGGGGCAGGAAAGTTTCAAGGAAAAACACCTTCTAATTAGAGTGATACAATCGCTCTGCTTGCATGCTGTGGTTTCATATGACTTCAGAAAAATAGTTGAGTGATTAAGTTAATGATGGGTAAAATTAAAGATTAATAAGGAAACTGGAGGCAGGATGAAAAACGAACGGCAGAACTGCATAACCGGGGCGTTGTGCCAAATCAGTTTGGCTTTTTCCTTTGGTAAGAGCTGCCATTCTGTGAACTATGTGAAATGTGGCAGCAGCTGGTTACCTCAGATGATTTGTAGAACTGTTCAAGTGTGTTTGAACTTTATTGAAGCCTTTGCAGAGCTTCCTCCCTCTTCCCCACAATCCCCTCTGGGTTGCTTTTCTTCTTCTGCTATGACTTTATTTGGAAGCAAATGTTGCATAAATTAACTTCTAGTATCTCATAATTCCCTCACATCCACTTTTCCTCAGGGAGGAAAGCCATCCCAAGCACTGTAGTGAAATGTTCCTGAAGTGGGTTTGGTGCTATTTTAGTGCTGTCTGCTATCTTTAGCCATTTCTCTGATTAGTTAACTTAACTGAGTGGTGCAGTCGAGCAGTTTCTGCAAGAAGTGTGATAGGGTTGCTCTAGTGTTTCAGAGAACAAAACAAACTCAACAATGGAAACAAGTTGCTCTATTTCCTATGTCTTTTTTAATTCTTACCAGATGTAAAGTAGGCAACATCATTCTCTAAATGTAATGCTTGAGCAGTAAATATGCTTGGCTGCTTGAAAGTGTTCCTCTGGATGTCAGACTTCCCTTATTTCACTAGTAAATGCTTAGAAAAACTGCCCCATGCGCTTCTGCATGTAACAACGCAGCAACAGAAGTTGTAGCAATCTTAACTAACCTGCTTGGAGGCCTCTGCATGTTCATAATGTAAGGTAAACAGCTGAGGAATGTGTATTGCTGTTGACAGTGAGCGACTGTAAACATCCTCGACTGGAAGCTGTGAAGCAGCAGATGGGGCTTTCAGTCGGATGTTTGCAGCTGCCAACTGCCACAGACGTCAAGAAATGTTTGACACCTAAAGCATAGATGTCTGTTTAAAACTTCTATTCTATTTGGTTTATCACAGACATATGAGTTTAGGCCAAACCTTTCTACATACTGGATGTGATGCCTGTGACTATCTAGAAACCATCCAGTTTCTTGTAGGAGCTGTGAAAAGCTTAAAAAAAAAATTAAAGCAAACCAGCATAGAAAGTAAAAAAAGAAATAAATTAGGCTATATTTTTAACTACAAACTTTCAATTGGATTTCCTGAAGCGAGCTGCCGTGCAGCTTGCTTGGCTGTACATGTTGTTTGGCTTGGTTTCTAGGCTCTGCTGAAGTTACAAGATTACAAGATTAGTACGCACATGCAGCATCTCTGTAATAGTTCATTTAGAATTTGAAATCTGAAGCCTTGTAGGAAACAATCACTTACAGGGCTTTTGGAAACTGGAAATACACCAATTACAGTGACACTGGAAAAAATGACTAAAAATATTTTTTCCTGGAAGAGGCCAACCCTGCAAAATGATGGGGAGGACAGGGAAGCTTTATTTGATTGGGTTTGTGTCTCATATGTATCACAGCATCTCAGTCATTTGTGGCCCAGCAGTTCCTCCCTCTTCTGCCTTTTCCGTTTATTCGTTTTCCCTCTTACCCCTTGCAAAATAGTAGAAAGTGCTGAAGGCTGATTCGGATGCTTCTAGAAATCAATTGAAAGGATTTGAAGAATCCAGTCCTGCCAGCTAGTTTTGTGTGTGGGTGGACTCCAGTAGTTAAATTTGACCCCAGAAATCTAGCTGGAAAGAACAGCTTATGGGATTGGGAGGGTACTGGCCTGCCTTTGGTCTAACAATGACTGCTGTCACATCAGAAAAAGAGCAGCAAGGCAGTAGCACATAACTGTGTCAAGCAGGCACTGAAAGCACTTGTGTTCACTTTTGAAAGAAGATAGGCATGTTGTTGGCTTGTATATGTCTATATAAATGTCTACACCTTTGGTAAAGAGAGCTTTGTTGCCAGCTTGTTTTTTATTGCTCTCAGCATCCTTTTTCAAATATTTGTATGTACAAAAATGCAGGGGTTTATAATGTGTACTTTTACACATTTCTTACATTTCATACAAGATATAGATAACATGAGACTATCTGGATGTGCTGATTTTTGTTTTTTAAATGAGACTCTCATGAAATGTTACTGATGTGTCTACCCGAAGCTGTATGTAGAGGGTCAAGAAAATGTGCTCTGTTTGAGGGGACTTAACTAATCCATGTTTTCCATATCGCTTTTAGTGGAGATTTGTGGACTTGCCCTACGTTCAGGTTCTATTGTGTTTCAGTAGTGCTTGATGGCTTCTGCTAGGTTTAGTACTGAACACTGTCTTGAATGTTTTACCATCCTGACAAGGGATCACAGTCTAATTCAGGACTAGTTGTGAAGGTAGAAACTAGAGAACGCAGATGGGGGACTGTAGGGTGAATAACCAAGAAGAGTAGTATTCACAGAAAATAATGAGGTGAATTGTATATTTTGCTTGGCTTATCTGGGTGGTAAACAGACAACTGGTAAATAAAGAAAGGTTCTCCTTTTTCAGGTGGTCGAGGCTCGCCAATAACTCCACAGGGGAGGGATCTCCAACAAGAGATCCTTCCCCAGTGGTGGTCAGCCCTTAAATGGGGTCTGGGAGAGGTGGAGCCAGACTGCACCCCTTCCAGTCACACAGTGCATTGCCTTCACCTGTGCTCCTGCGGCTGACTCAGTGCTCACCTCAGGTGATCAATCAGTGCTTCAGGCCGTGATCCAAAAGTTCCCATACAAGGACAAATGGGAGAAGTGGAAAACCAGGGGAATAAAGGGAGCAGTTTATGTTGTGACTGTACAGAGTGGCTGTCTGCGCATAGTTGTATTCTGACTAGAAATAGAGGAAGACAGAAGTGATAGCTTCTTAGCCAGTTATTTTTCTATCTATATGTATATATATCCTGAAAGAAGACAAGTTTGGTAGGATGGTATATGGGACTGAAGTTAGGATAGGCACAGATGAAGTGGTGGGGTTTTTTTTGTTTGTTTTTTGTTTTTTTGTAAGTGCAGAGGGAGCAGGTTGAGTGGGCAGAGGTTTCCAGAAGCCTTTTCTTGCAAAACTAAGAAAAGCTTGTAGCGAACTCAGAGAAAGAAGGGTCTCAGGAATCCACATTCAGTATTGCTACCAGGGTCCGAGATAGATGTCAGAAACAGGGATTACATCTACTGTAAAAGTAATGAGAACGTTCTGTGAGTATTGTCAGAAATGTGACTTGATACCGTGGCTGTGGAGGAACCAGGACCAAGGAGTGAATTTACAAAGGCTTCACTGAAATTTCACAGTGTCAATGACAAAGGAGAAATGAGGGTTACTAACAACAGTGGGGTTATGTCTGAGCGGTGAGAGTGGGTGTCACTGCTGACGGTGCAGAGCAATAGTTGAGAGAGACGAATAAATGCTGAGTGTTTAGGTGGGTGCTTCTGCAATATTTCTAGGTTTAAATCTAGCTTTTCTGCTAACCCCGAGAATTTCCCAAGTGACCTTGAAATGAAATTCATGAAAGTTGAACACCCTTGTGAAACACTAAGCGGAGCATTCTTAACAGTCTTGTCATCTGGAAAGCCTTTCTATGTATTTGAAGAAGGGGTTGAGCAAGAGGAGAGAACTGCATAGGCAAAGTATTTAATATCAAAAGCATTTAGTACGTACTTTGAAGGTTTACATATTGATAGTATTCGTGCATTGGCAGGAAATCCTTTCAATACCTATTCTATTACTCTTCTTCCTGAGTTACGTACTGTCTCAAAACTCGGCGTGTTTTCTCTTGGGGAAATGCAGTACATTGGGACTGATTTCTTCAGCCTCTAATCTCATTAAATGCATATAAGGAGTTTTCTTCCAGAAAAACAGCTTCGAACAAGTTGCCTTCTACCAGCCACCTCTTAAAATCTGCTAGAATTAAGCTTCAGAATAATCCTAGTGATGGTCCTAATTTATGTCTCTAGAGGAGGCAGGCTCCTGGTTTTATGTTACCCTCGGTGCTGTTACTATATCACTTGGATGGGACTTGCATTCAGGATAGAAGTATTCAAGTCCAGTCCTCTTCACCCCATTACTGATTTAAAAGATGCATTCTTTAGAAAAGCTTCTTTGTTGTCTGAATCTCTTAAGAGCAGCTCTTTTCTGAGTGTTTCTGGAGAAGCTCTATCTGCTGTTGTGGAAGGAGGGAAGATGAGAAAGTTTTATTTAAAAAAAAAAAAGAAAAGAAAAGCCAGTTACGCATACGTACTGCTTATGGAAATCATCTTGAAAATGATGGGACAGCTGTTGGAAAAGGCACAATCCATCTGCCTACATATGCACTTGTTACAAAGAGAATACAGCTGATGATATGAATGGAAAGCTTTCAGTACTGAGCTGCTGTTCCTACTCAAGCCACATTTGAAACCATAAATTGTTCAAATATGTGCTTTAACTCTTTGCTTGAAAAGTGAGTGTTTAATAGCCTCATTTCTTAGGGAGTTTTCTTTATTACTGAGAAGTCGAATAGAGCTAATACGTTTGTGCTCAATGTGCTTTTGTTTACAGATACAGCAAGAAAAGATGAACTAATCCTATCACTCTGTAAGAAATCGGAATTGGAAAGGATTACTTATAAGATGAATCGAGTCTGTAACTTTCTTCCCATAAGTAGTAGTTTATTGACAACATGCATGAAATCACTCCTTTTTTTGGTAGTGATATATAATGAAACTTTATGCAGACCATTCTTTTTTATTTCCCAGAAGCTTTAAACAGTTGTGATGAAACAAAGAAATGAACAAGCAGTATGAGAAGGAAGGCATGTGCAGTGCAGTGGCATAGTGATTTTCCAGATGATGTCTTGGGGCATCTTTTTAGCTATGGATGCAAATGTAACTTATTTCACAGCGCTTCTCTTGATTTAATATGGATAAGCAGTTTGACCTTCCTGTTGCTGGCACTTGTTTTCATTCTTGTCAGTAAGTTAGAGATGTTTTCAATAACTTTTGTATTGCTGCTGAAGTTTCTTTTTTCCACCTCCTCATATGTCATTTAATTAAATACATCCCTCCTCTGAAAATGGAGAGCAATGCAGATGAGCTCCAGGGCTTCTGCCTAGAGAGGCAAAAATATCATTTGAAGTGAAGGATATTGCTCAGGAGTTTTTTGCTGTCTCTTCTGGGCCTCCAGGTGTACTTTCAGTTGATATCTGGTCTTTCAGTGAGTGCCTGTCCTTGGCTTCTTTATTCTTGC
The DNA here is from genome assembly GCA_023055505.1 of Callipepla californica brunnescens. NCBI lineage: Eukaryota > Metazoa > Chordata > Aves > Galliformes > Odontophoridae > Callipepla > Callipepla californica. Next base: position 22,958,031 of record JALIRH010000007.1, on the reverse strand, counting down.
GTTGTGTAAGGGCTGAGAATTTGCTCTCAGCTCTACAGAATGCTGCACTGAGATCTTTTGTTGCTTTGCTTTGACCAGATCACTCATCTCTTTGCCTTCCTTCACAGACTTGCTTTATTCATCAGATGCAACTTAACCTGCTTTCTTTTGTCTTTTAAGATCATCACAACCTATAGTCCCACGTGGAATTGTCTCATAATGCTGTTCTCCGTTACTGCCTTGACTTTCTTTTTTCAAACTTTGCAAAGTTTTGTTTTGTTTTGTTTTGTTTTTTTGCTTTATTTCACAAATAAAAAGCTGATCAGTCAACGCTTTTCTAACTACTTCAGTGTAGTAAAATCCTTGGAAGAGTTTGTGCACTCTTCTGAAGGCTACAGGCTGTAGATATCTTCTTACAGTCATTTTTATATTACTTTTTTTCTTTGCCCTCATCACCTTCTTTGTACTTCAAGAGGAGGGTAAATATTTCCTTACTGTATTGCTGACTTTGCTGAGTTGATAACTGCACTCCTGATGTGTGCTGCCTCTTATGGGGAAACTATCAACTTTCACCTGAGCAGAGTGACAAACGCATTTCCTTATCCTCAAGAAACATTTTTGCCATTTGGCATAGGGATGTGTATATTGTTTACGTTTGTTTATATTTTTATATGTACATGTATTCTCAAAACTAGATATATTATCAAATTTTAAAGTACAAGGCTGATACACTCTACTTTGTATTCTTTCATTTATGTGTCTGTGTACGCATGTGCATGCATACAAGCACTAGCCAAGCTTGAAATAATATGATATGAATGAGGGATGGGGGGAGTAGAGAGACACGGGAGGCTGTGCAAATGACTAAGTTCTTTTTCCATCAGTTGCCTAGATGAAAAGCAACGCAGAGAAATCAACTCTGTCTAGAGTTTCTTTAATACAATTAGTTTCAGGCACTGTACCTGCTTTTATTTACGACATTATTCCATGGAGTGTATGCTTATCTGAAACTCTTGTTTGACAGATTAAAAAGAAAAAAAGACCCTCAACACAAGCAGTGGAATATCTAGTATGTTTACATTAGGAACAAATGCTACTGTTCATTTAGAGCAAGGATCTTATTAGTATGCTGTCATTTTAATGTATAGAGGCTAGACTGAACCTTGGAGTTACTCTGTTTTGATTGCTGAAAGCTATAGAGTATTAAAGTCTCTCTGCTTATCTGGTACAACTCTAAGATTCATAGTGGTGATTAATACTATAGCTATAAATGTTCATCATCAACTCCCTGAAATGTTTTCAAAACATATGGAGAGGTTTTTAACAGCTTAACTTAAACAGCAGTGATCCAGATGAAAACCTACATAAGATGTATTTGCAACAGTGCTTACTATCTCTTTGAAATTGTACCTGCTGTGAGGGTTCTTAGTCATTTGTACAAATAGTGATGTCCTTCAAGAGACCGCAGCCAGTAATTACAACTTCTGTGTAATGCGAGGGAAGCAATGAAAGGAAGATAGATCGCAAAGGTCCAGCCAGCCCTGCTGAGAGTAGTGGGTAGGCGTATAGTATAGTAGGTAGCACGAATGCTAGCTCCTGCCTGCTCTCAAATCCAGCTCGGGCCCTAGGCTCACAGTGCTAGGCCTCCTGCTGCCATGGCCTGGGGCTGTGGGCCACTGGGTGACTCCACTGTCCTGTGAGGCTGGCACAAAGTCCTGCCTGATGAGCCACGCTAAGACCTTCTTTAGCTCTTCCTAGAGCTGTTTGGGAAGTACAGCAGCATTTTCCCAAATATATCCCAGGCATAGGCCAGACGTATTTGGTATGGATGCATGTATCTGCAGGCCTTGTTACGCTAGGCCCAGAGCTGTGATGCTGCAGATGTATAGTTTTCTGTTCTGTGCTGACCTTGGAAATATATGGCAGCCATTTGGCAGGTCACATAAATACAGGCATCTGTAGACTGGTGAAGTACCTCAAAAATCGTAGCTCTTTTATTTTCTGAGCAATTCACCTGGTGTAGGGAACCTGCTTTGGCAGGGGGGTTGGACTCAATGATCTCTTGAGGTCCCTTCCAACCTCTATGATTCTATTAAGCAAGGACACAAATAGGAATTCAGATTCAGAACATTAATGTGCTGTTGACTTAATGTGAAAAATGCAGGAAATGCAGTTTCTCTTTCCCACGGTGTGTTTGTGGTGTTATCATAACCTTTGAATATTCTGTGAGGATCTGACTGTTCATGAAAGCTGATAAGAAATGCTTATGGGAAGGGTTCATAATGCTGAGCTTCCTACAGCTGTGGTGTAGTTGGTTACTTCTGAGCTAGACCACTTCAGACATAGAAGCAGAGGTGCTTATGTGGCTATTTATATGATTAATTTTAGATATGTATTTAGGAAAGGGGTGAATTGTCCCCATCTGCCATGCTTGTCCCTCTTTATCTTCATAAGTCACTGTAGGATAACTCGCTCAGATGTGGGTATCTTGGCTTAGAAGTCTGTATGTGGTCTGATGAATATAATCTTTTGCTCTTAAAGGAGGATATTCAGAAGGTAGAAGGCTTTGAACCACACAAAGTGAGAGATTAAATGTGAACAGGAAAAGGTGGAGCACTTTGGAATAGCTTACAAAAATCTTACTAGTTGCTGAAGCATCAACAATCGAGGGAAATATCAAAGATTAAAAAAAAAAAAGACTGGGAATAGAAGTAGAAACTGCTATTAAAAATACAGTCTTTTCCTTCTTCCTGCCACCAGAAATCCCTAAATAGATAGCTGACAGCATTTATTCCATGAATATAAATTAGCAGATAATTAAGCAATGTATAAAAATAGTAAGAAAATGGCATGAGTGGAGGGACAGCTGGACTGTTAGAGAAAGTAAAGTTTTATTAGGAAGAAAAATAGCTTTAATCCTGGTGTTGTGTGACCAGGTAGAAGTCATGGGGCAGTGCTGAAAGACAAAAAATACTTGACAGATTTGTCAGCGATGTGCTTGAAAAGCACAATTTCTGACAGATCAGTGTTGATGTAATTTCTTTTTTTTTTTTTTCATGTAAGCAACCTAGGAGGATGCTTAACAGTAGCTTTTAAAATATGATATAAACTAGAATATGCAAATAATTTGTATCAGGGAGCTAGAGGAGAGTAATATGAGAAACTATGCAAAATGCTAATCTAAAATTGAGTACTCCAGATTACAGATTGAAACTAGTTTGTGTCAGTGCTGAACTGTGTAGATAGTGTGTATAATTACTTTAAGGGCTGGCTGCTTGATCGAAACAACTGAAATAGGGTTTGGGTCGAAGCAGGTACATATAGCAGATCATTGTGAAATTCCAGGGAATTGAACTCATCTACTTTGTTGTCTTTTTATTTTATTTCTTTTGAAATCAGGCAGATTAGTGGTGTCATAAACGCTGGCCTCTGTGTTGTAATTCAAGATATTTCATTTGGCAACCAAACATCCTGATGGAAAAAGAAATTGAAGTAGTAAAAAGTGTAGAAACAGTGTATCGGTGGGATTAAAAATTGCTCAACAGATTTCAGACTGTAACTGTCAGTGGAGTATTATCTTGGCATGGAATGTTTCCCAGAGGAGGAGAGAGCTAGACATTGTTTTTTTGTTTGTGTTTTTTTTTTTTTTTAATGTGTTATTAATCTCTTCTGGTATTTGTGATGTTTTGTTTTAGTTTTGATTTTTATTTTATTTTATTTTTATTTTTTTGAGAGGGGTTGGGGGAAGAGAGGCCAGGGTGGGAGGTATTATTTAGTAGTTGGCTTATCTGGAGGAGATCAGAGGTGTTCTTGTTAACTTGCAGATGATCTAGTCTTGGGAAGGTATAATGAAAATGGGAAGAGATCATGTAGCAGACTACATGTATCTCTTAGGAAGCAAACTGATAACATTTATCTTGAATGCAGCCAAAATGTGTGTATATTTAGAAATCAGAGAGCTGGGACACTTACACTTGAAAAATACCATGTAGGTGCCTACTAGAAATGGGTTGAGAAGTTGTTAGAAAGTACTTTGTAAGGTCAGGAGAGGGAACTAGATGAAGTGCTCTGCTTCCAAGATGACTTTAGATCCTCACTGTTATAATATAGAAGGAGAAAATGACATTGTGTAATTGTGGGTGTTATTTTGTGCTTTTCTCCAGTATGCTGTGAGAATAGCTGGACCATGACTGTGATCTAGTGTGTAGCTTATGTGTTGGAAAGAAGACAAGATTGCTGGTGTATTGCAAGATAGTGTGCAATGTTAGAGGAAGAAAGGGAGACATGAGAAAGGAGTGTCTTGGTCAGCAATGAAGGGTAAAACAGAGGAAGGGGAAACTGAAAATGTGTAACTGTCAAACACAGGCAAAATGGTGCCAAAAGCTTGAAATTGAGCAGTAATGCTTCTGAAATATTCAGATTTTTTTTTCTTCTCAGGATTTCAAGTTGAGCATTGTTCTGTCAGGCAAAATATGTCACCACTGTACCTCTGAAGCATCTGATCAAAAGTGTTTTTGCATGCCTGAGTGACAGGGCAGGAATAGGGTATTGACCAAGGCTCTGGGGAGTGAGGGTGGGAACAGTGTTTTCAAGAGAATGGCCTGTGACTAGAAGTGTCCTGAAGGAGTATACCTCATTTTATTTTGAAGACTTTAACGTCTTCCAAAAATCAGATCTTTAGGATATGTGTCCTAGAGGTTGCTGTCCTGTAAAATGCAGTTGTGCTGTTCAGTTTCTAAAAAGGATCTTCAGGGCCGTCTTATGGCTTGTGTTGGGTGGTATTTTTGAAAGGCATAAAATTTGGCTATATTAAAAATAGCATATTAGAAGTATCGGTTGAGAGTTCATAAAGTTATCCGGTCTCACAACTCAAGCAGCTGAGTTGTAGATTACTTCTAATGCATCAAGATGCAACATGACTATGAGCTGTAGTTAATGGATCAAATTCCTAAGTCAAGCTGTCTGATTCATCTTTTAATTGTTGTTCCACATCTTCAAAGTTAGCCAGATTCTCTACAGCAACAAATATTTCTACTTTTGCAAGCTTACTGAAAAAGTAAATAAGTACAGCAAAATCCAAATGCAATTTGGCAAGCCAGAATACTGCTGGAAATGCTTGCCAAAACTGCCTTGGCAAAGCTATCCTCTGTTTTCAGTAGATTTGAAATGAAATCAGACGAGATCTCAATTCTCTCTTCATGGAAGCCTAGTGACAGTCTTAAATATTGCTACTACTGGGTGAACTGTGTGCAGAGAATGCAGCTGTGGAAGTGCTGGATACAAAGTGGTTTCTTTGCACACCATCCTGCTCTTTGAACTGTGAGAACTGGGTTATAGCTACAGAAGTGGAATCATTCACGTGCTTGTTAAATAAGTGGGAAAGAACAACTGTGTGTGCTTGTAAACTTTGAGTTTATGAGGCAATACTTTCTTCACTGCTTAAAAGTCTCTTGTTCTTTTTTAAATCTGGCCTTGGTGAAGTTTTGAATGCGGTCACAGGGACTTCTGGGTTAACAGCCAGGAGATTAATCATCTTCTCTTGGAAACAAACCTCACGAGATGGAAGAACCAAAAAACAATGCAAAGAAGTCTGTATTAGTAACAGCTAATGTATGTTTTGTTTTTTCTTCAAATTTCCTGGAGTGCTGATACTAGCACAATACAGATGAGATGCTACTGGTCAGTTTCAGCACTTTGCTAGTAGTACAAGTGAAAATGGATGGGGGAATTGGTTACAGGTATTTGTGGTGTTAAGGAACTTCAGACAACCGGAGATTGGCATTTTACACATAGTTCAAACAGTAAACAGGTGAAGGAAGGTGGTAATGGCTGGTGCAAATAGCAGAATTAGGGATGGGAGGGGGGATGAGTAAAATTGCAATGCAAAGAGTCTAAGAAAAAATAAAAACAAAAAACTGCGTTTGTTTTTGAAATCTGTTGTATATTCTATGTATTCTTCTATCTATTTCTTAATTTTTTATCTTTGACCTGGCACAAAGTTGAATATGCATGCTGCAGTCATTGGTGTGGCCAGTAATGATGCGTAAGATGGATCACTAAGTTTGCAGATGACACTGCGTAACATAAGTTGGCTGGAAGTGTCAATCTGCCTGGGAGTAGTGAGGCCCTACAGAGGGATCTGGACAGGCTGGATTGCTGGGCTGAAGCCAATGGGATGAGGTTCAGCAAAACCAAGTGCCGGGTCCTGCACTTTGGCCAGAACAATTCCAGGCAATGCTACAGCCTTGGGGCAGAGTGTCTGGAAGGCTCTGTAGAGAAAATGGACCGGGGAGTACTGGTTGATGATCAGCTGAACATGAGCCAGCAGTGTGCTCAGTTGGCCAAAAAGACCAATGGCATCTTGGCTTGTATCAGAAATAGCACTGCCAGCAGGAGCAGGGAGGTAGTTTTCCCCCTGTACTCAGCACTGGTGAGGCCTCACCTTGAATACTGTGTTCATTTTTGGTCCCCTCACTGCAAGAAAGACATTGAGGCCCTTGAGCATGTCCAAAGAAGGGCAGCAAAGCTGCTTGAGGGTTCTTGAGCACAGGCCTTATGAAGAACAGCTGAGGGTGCGGGGGCTCTTCAGTCAGGAGAAGAGAAGGCTCGGGGAGGCCTTGCTGCTCTCAGTAACTACCTGAAGGGAGGTTGTAGTGAGCTGGGGAGCTGCTTCTCCCAGGTAACTAGTGATAGGATGAGAAGGAATGGCTTCAAATTGCGCCAGGAAGATTCAGGCTGGATGTTAAGAAATTCTCCAGAAGAGTGGTCACGCACTGGAATGGGCTGCCCAGGGAGGTGGTGGAGACACCAGCCCTGGGGGTGTTCAAGGAACATAACATTTAGATTTTGTGTTGAGGGACATGGTTTGGTGAGAACTATTGGTGATAGGTGGGCAGTTGGAATGGATGATCTTGTAGGTCTTTTCCAGCCTTGGTGATTCTACGTTTCTCTTCAAAAGTGTTCTACATACAAGATTCAGATGCCAAAAATTAGACAGCATCTCCCTCTGGAGGTCTTTAAAAGCATCTCTGTGCAGGGAAATTGATACTTATTTTAGGAAGATGGCATTAGTAAGTACCAAAACATTGGAATTTTCCTAGACAGCGTATTAACTTTGTCATTACCCTGCATGTTCAGTAGAAGTAGTATATGTGGCAAAGCCACGCTGGTCACTGGCTGAATAGGAAAACTAATCTGGTCTGTAAGAGTAGGTTTTTATGCACCACAATAAAGAGAAGTTGATTAAGGAAACAGGCAGGCTGTGTTAGAAGACTTTGGCCAACAGGTTCTAGTCTAATCATTTGGCATAGTGAATAATGAATATGGAAGAGAAATTACACGTGGCTGCTTCTTTAGATGACTGGATCCTAAAGAAGTGTCTGCAAAGCCCAAAATTGATTGAAATGTGCTGTACAATGCTAAAACACCCCACCCCATTAATGAATAAACTACTGTATGAGTAATGTTTTGTTGTCAGTTGATAAAGGAATGAGGTATGCATTCCACTCATATTCCGCTTACTTCACTGAGTGATGCAAAAACTGAGTTTTTTTCCTGTTGCATGAAGTTTCTGTGCTCTCTTCATAGTTGGTAAAGTCTCAGTAAATGTAGCCAGCAGGGCTAGATGGCAGTTTGGCTGGTCATCCCTCAGGAGCATAGGTCACTTGTCTATACCCGGTGCCAACTAGGATCATTGGAGTATTAGTAGAAACTGTACAATGCTGCTAGGTACAGCCTGAGACTCGCAGGGTCAGGAACAACTGGAAGTGAAGTGGGACATGCCAGAATGTGTGAAGTGATAGCAGGTGCAGGGTGAATTAATGATGCTTAAACTGTCTGCTGTAGGATAAATCAGATCTTTCTGTAGCCTTCGACTGGAGAAGTTTGTCTTCATATTGTTGAAGTGTCTTACTAAGAGCTGAATTCTACCTTAAATGTCGCTTTCTTACTCTATAAGTAGCCAGTCATACCTGTCTGGATAAAAAATGTTAATGAAGTTCTTGAAAGAATCAGGATTTCACCAGGGAATGTCAAAGCAGCATATTTTTATAGATTCTTGCAATATTACATTAATTACATTATTATCAAGAGTTGAGAGTTATTTAAAGATGTCAAGGAATCAAATGACATAGTAAGTTCTTTTTTGTCTTCAGTAAGTCCCTCAGCATTTTGTATCACTTTTGTTCTTTTGAACCTATCTCACCTCTCCTCTCTGTCATCTGATCTGTGGATGTATTTCTTGAGATCAAGGCAGGACATGTGGGAGCTCTGTAAAGTTACACATGCTGTGTTTGTGCTCTGCCACCCAGCAGCCTAAAGACAGGAAGCTGAAGGGTTTCAATTTCAAGATGGATCAAGAGGAGCATATTGGAAACCTGTAAACAAGCAGGCTCATCTCCCTTCTTCTTTCCCTTTAAATCTGCACCCATAGCAACTATTCATGCCAAAGAATTTCTGTGGAAAAAGGAAATTTGTAAAGAAGCCTTGTTCTTTTGTATCATAAAGATGTATCTCATGAACGTATCTTGTAATGGCTTGGAAAGTTGGATGCTTCATTCATGGGAGGAACCAACTGCAGATACCAGATTAGTTAAGATTTATTTTTTCCTTTTCCTTCCCCATTGGTCCACTGAGTTGAAAATCTTACTGTAAAGGATCTGTAATGTTACCTCAGAAAAATGAACAACTTTCATCAATATTGCCAATTGAAAATGATTTTGGCCCCGATTTAGCAAGTGAAAGCGTGTTGGATGTGGGAGGAAAGAAGAAACGGTTGTTTCTCTTTAGGATGGACACAAAAAGCAGTATCATAAGTGTAAGATAAAATAAAAGGCATGGAAAGCGTCTTTTTTTCAGGAGTGTCAGCTGGACGTAGTTCTAATCCCATGTGCTACCTTTTTATGTGGTTCCACACCTTCTTTCTATTGCCAGCTGCCTGACACTGTGCTTGCATGGTGGGTCTGAAGCTCATGTATTCCTGTCTGGGTGCTTACCTTCAGGCGCATACTGTGGTTCACAAGTGTTTTTGTCTTTCTTCTCTCAACTTCTCTCAACTTCAGTACTGAAGTGTACCCACTTAAGTTAAAATAGATCTAAATTGTTAATAGGAGAAGAACCTGGTGCTTTTAAGTCCCTTTGACTTGGCATTTGCTGTCTGATGTCATGGCAGGCTGTGCTTGCTAGGTGTGTTGAGTTACAAGACAGTTACACACAGATGTTTCCTTCTCCATGAAAGCTGTAGAAAAAGTAATTGCTCCTAACTGCATCTGCAAACTGCTGTCTGTTTCTGATGCTGGTAAAGTATCTTTACTCCTAGGGAGTAATAAAACCCATATTGTTCAACTACTAATGTATGGATAGAGCATTTTTGCCTTAAAAATGAGTAATTTTTAACTTTCTAAAGATGTTTCATGGCTGCAGCAAATCTTTTCTGTTATGTGAAGTATGTGAGTGGAAATGTGCTAAAAACTGCACCGTGAACTAAATCAGGGTTGTGACATATACCTCATATATTGAGAAGTAGTTTGCACTGAATTCCAATTGCTTACTGTAAAGAACGTCTGAAGGTATAAATAGCGTTGATTTCACCATAAGCAATAAACTGGACTCTGCCAACATTTTGCCTTTTGTTGCTAGCATTTTTACTTTGATTTGCTGCAATCCATTTTCTGCTCTTAGGAGACAGCTGTCAGCTGGTGGAAGTTCCTCTGAGCTGACCAAGAGAGTAACTGACCTTCCATTAATGCAGTAATTTTTTAGGTTAGTGTTTGTTATGTTGTTATGCTTTTGGTTTTTGTTTTGCTGTTTCAACGTTCATTTTCAGTTCCCAATCACTTTAAAATTAATAAAATGACTTGTTTTCCAAAATGCAGCTATATGCTTTCAAATCTACATGATCGCAGTAAACGGTGCTGAATTTACGCTCTCTACTTTCTGAAGGATCTGAAGATGTGTAATATAAAACTGAGCATCGTTTAATCTCAAGTTTCAAATTGATCGTTTCAAAATTGAGGATTTCATTATTTTTAGAAATGAAAATCTGAACCTGATTTAACTTTCAACCTCATGCAGTTCCCGTTAAAGCATCTGTTGACGTGACTGTTGTGTTGGTGGGAGGTGTCGTGTTGCTGAGCTCTCGAGCAGTTTCCCGGCACTGGAATGGGCAGCAGTGGGACAGGTTTTACATTAGAGGAGGGCGTATATGTTACCATGTTTCTTAAACGTGGGTTTTGATCTCTGCGGAATGGCTAACGGTGCTGACAGAATTGTTTCTGAAGATCTTCTGCAGTGGCTCCAGTGCAGCTTGGGCTATGAGCAGGCTACGAGTTGGCAGCTGCAACTTAGAAGAAAAGAGAAGGGTATTTTAGCCAGAAACGTGTGGCAGTATAGGCAAGGAAGTAAACATCCCTGCTGGTTCATCTCATCTCAAGGCAAATAGAGGCTGTCTGGTTATTTTGTGTAACCTCCAAGCAAGCCGCCTGTGTGGCCCCGCTGTCATTCCTCTCTTTGGTTTTGCTTTTAATGCACAGGCTAAAATTGGGATGTTGCTGAACCCTGTCTGGCAAGCCAGTTGTTCAGATAAGACCCGTAGATTTGCAGCACTGGTCAAAAATATCTTCAGAAAGGAAGTGCCCGAGCTGCTTACATCCCTTTCTTCTCCTTTTAATACTTGGCAGGCTTTCACTTAGCTTGGTCAGGAAATTAATATGGTGTGGTAGTTGGAGAGGTCACTTCCATCGAGCAATCTGAAATACTAGCTGCCTGCTCTCATCTTGGGCCAGGAAGGCCACAGGCAGGACTGTAGGCAGTCACTGGAGTTCTATGTTTAATTTTTTTTTTTTTCCTTTGGTACTTCTAAGATTTCCTGGTGCTGTCAAACTTGGAAAGGCAAGTTAAGCTTGTTTCCACTGTTGGATGGCTGGCTCTAGAAGGGATTTCTCACAAGTTACTTTTTTTTTTTTTTCTGAGAAGTAGTCTGCTAATTTTACAAGTGAAAAGCTGGGCTCTGGAGGTAAGTGGCATCAGTCTGGGTTAATACAGTGATTCGCAGCCCTCAGTAGGGCAAAAGGATGCATTTTAGCAGCCTCTGAGCGAGGAGGCAATGATTTTATTTTTAAATTATTACTATATTTTTAATTTTGTTTCTACTGCCAGATCATATGTTTATGAAAATTACTATGCCAGAGCCTGCCTTTGTCAGTACCTACCTTCTGCTACTGAACCTTGAGTTTCTGCCTTCCTGCTGCTTGGACAACAGGGTGGATATCCTCATCTTTCTGGCACTGCTTTGCCACCTCCTTCTTGTCAGGTGGGCCTGTCTTGAGTCCTCAGCTGGGCTGTGGGATTGGAAGAGAGACAGAAACAAGAATGATCGTGATGACCTTTTCTCAAATGCCTGCTATCCTCACACTGTAAGCTGACTGTATGATGTGAAAAGTTGGATTTGTGGGCCAGTGGCACTCTGAGTGCAGCCTCCTGCTTCTGTCCTAGGTTAGTAACTAAGAGACTGAAAACACTTCAATTACCAAGTGGAATGGGTTTTTCAAAAGTTATAATTCGCTTGAACTTTGTGAAGCTTGAAGTTTGTGTTTGTACATCCTGCTCCTGGATTATAGTTGCCTGCATTTATTTAAGTATGGGGTACAGAATGTTCTATTTCTGGTGACCGCTGTATTGCTCCCCTTCCCTAAAATAAATGAAATGAAAATAGACTTAATATTTAGCAGTATGTCAAGTGGGGAAAGGTTGATGACGATCATACTCAATTAGCTAAGTATGTACATGAGGAATTACAGTGGATGTAGAATCTTTCTAAATAGTTCAGCTACTGCTGCCTCCAGACTGCCCAAGCTTTGTGGGAACATCATTTAAGTTGTTTTTTTTCTTTTTAAATGCAACAAAGCATTCCTTTATTTTATATCAGCGCTGTATAAGTTGGGCAGCAAGAGGAGGAGAGGAGGGGATGGAAATAGAAAGCTGTTGCTAAATTGGTACCTTTCAGTTCCTTTGTTCAGCTTTAGATTTATTTTAACCACAGTAAAATAGATGTGGTTTTTAAAGAAGCCGCTGTTTGAAATAACTAAAAATGTATCAGCATTTGACTCATGTATAATTTACTACTATTTCATTGAATTTTTTTTTTTCTTGGTCAAACTTTTTTGTTACACGGTATCAGAAACTGTCCTGTCTGTCACAGTGCTGTTTCTGTAAACACCATCCGAGGGCTGGCTGCAGGGCTGTGTTTGTTCAGTTAGTTGGGAGACTCCCTTCCAACAGAGGAAATGGGCTGTTCTGTATGAGCTCTTGCTGGAGATTGTTCACATCCATAGAAGCCATATCCTCTGCAGGAAAAGAGGACTTGGACTCTTGCCACGATGTGTCCGTGATGTTAATGAGTGGGAGAAGCCATGTGTTCATTGCCTGCTGCAGCAGTAATCTGCTAATTCAGGGAAGGGGTGAGAAAACAAAATGGGGTTGGGATGAAATTTAAATGTGACGCTTAATCCTACTGTAATTGCACACAGAGTCATGTGCGTGGTGTTGCAGCCCGTGGGATGGATGAGGGAAGCTGTTGAATGTACCTGAAATACATGCATTGGGAAGAACTAGACCAAATGGGATCTGGATGCAAGCCTCATCGCTAATATATTGCATTTGCCAAGCAGAAATCTCAGCTGAGTTTCTGTAAAACTGAAGCCCTCCTTGTTTTCATCTCACAGCAACTGTTGTTTAATACAGATGAGCAACCTGATCTCCTTTGGTTGCTGACATACCATAGTGATGAGCTTCAGTGAAATACTAGTAAAGAAGTTTGAAACTTGCTGCCTATTTAGGAGAACAGAGTAAGTCCAGGTGAGTTTTGCTGCAGTCTTTCTGTTAAGATAGTAAGTTTAAATCCTTTCTTCCGTGTAAGTGTTGCAGCTTCAATACCTAGTGCTGCACTTAATTTTCTTTGGCCGCCCTATGTGGGCAGCCCAAGCCTAAGGCATGTTCTGTTTTTACTGACTAGTTAAGGTTTTGTCTAAGTAGTCAATTTGGTGTTAAATGCAACTGCAGCACATAGGCTGAATGTGGGGTGCCCTGGGGTTGCTGTGAGCTCCCTGCTGTAGGTCTGGGTCGCAGCAGCCGAGCTGAGGCATGGTGGTAGTGCTGGGCCTGGAACACCAGCCATGCCAGCTCACTGCCCTAATTTTCTTGTTGAGGGCTCTGAGTTGTAGCTTGCCTTTCTGTTGAGATGCAATAGAGGAAAAGTGCAAATGCAGCCTTATAGAAACTGTAATGTAATAAAGGCTGTGATAGCTGGAGGTTGAGAAGGCTAATTAATAAGGTGGTGGAAAGGTGAATGTAGGCCTTGGTCAGCCCGGTGCAAATATCTTCAGACTTCAGCCAAGAACACCATTAGCTAACATGAAGAAGGTTTATGGTGGAACTGGAAGAGTGGAATTAGATACAACCCCTGTACTTAGGGGTAAAATGCAAATCTGGGAAGTGAGAGAAGAGGTGAGGAGACTGAAGTGTTCAAGGTGGGAGAACATAGCTGATATGTGGAAACTCTCTGCTGATGACAACTGCATACTTTTCCATAACTTGCTTGTGAATCCTTCAAAAAGGGAGTTAATAAAAAATAACCACTTTAAACTATTTTTTGTTTACCGTAACTGTTAGTAACAGGAAATGTGTACTGCTGTTTTTCAGCTCTCGCTCTTAACAGCACCCTTTGTAGGGTCATTTTCTTGCCCTGCTGGTGTTTTTCAAGCCTTGTGCTAAACCTCATTCCTGGGTTTTGTGAATCTACTTGTCCACATAAAAATGACAGAATTTCACACTGGCGATATCCCTTTCTCAAAAGCATCTTTATCTAGAATTTTTTTCAGTAGAGGAAAAAAATGCATCCATCATACCCCATCTGCTCTGTCATGCAAATAGTGCCTTGTCACCACTGAAAGGCCAGCCTGTCTCAAAGCCTCACAGATTGAATGCCATTTGCTGCAGTTTATTCAATAGCAGAGCTGGCTGCCGTGGGTGGAGGGAAATGTTAGAGGCTAGCTGAGCATATTTTTGGGTAGTCTTGAGAAAGACACCTTTGCTTTGAGCGGAACTTCTACTTTAAAGATAAAAATCTAATACTGCAACTTAATTTCTTACAGACTATTTATACAGCTTTTAAGTTTCTTTCTGCCCAAATGTTGTGGCTGCACAAGCTAAAAACGCTTTTTACTACTGTAGAACTTTGATTTGTAGAGATGTGAGGACTTTGAGGGAAGAGGGCCAGCTATTCTGTTTCCTGGCACAGAGTGCAGGCTGGCTCTTGGGTCATGTGCTCTTCGTGCTGCTAATGCTCTCAGTTTATTTTCTGAAGAGTGGCTGGAACAGCACTTGTCGTCTGGGCATTTTAAACTCAGACAGGGCAGGCAGCGTGTGTAAAACCAGTGTTTTTGGGGTTTTCTTTGCGTGTTTTTAATGGAGGATGTGGGGGGAGAATGACTTAGGGAAGAACAAGTGTTTGCATGTAGAGAATTTGCAGGAGAGAGGTTAACACAGAAACTATGAGCCTGGAGGGTCTTTGTTACAATTAGAGCCAAGACTAGTAAATTAAATATTCCAGTTTAGAGAGTGTACGTAAATTACCTCTTGTATTAACCTGGCAAAGGCTTGCAGTCGTATGGAACAAAATAGGCATTGTGCAAAGGTTTGCTGATGAAACTCAAAAGCAAGGTGGAACTTGCTTGTCGGTTTTACATTTAATTAAGCTGGTTTGCAACAGAACTTGCTTTCCTTGTCCATGATCAGTCTCCTCAGAGAGAAATCTCTGTGACAGTAGAGCTCATCTTAACCAGGATGAAGTTCCAAAGCTTAATTTTTAGATGTGAGAACAGAGGTGTTCTTTTTTCTGATGTAGTTTTGATACAATGTCAAGTGATCTGGGAGCTTTCTTTGAAGTGATTTACTTCAAACTCATTTTTTGTCGGATGTTGGTGCTCCACTTCTAGACAGGTCCTTCACCTTTCCTTAAACAAGGTAAATCTATCAGGATGGTATCTGCCTCTGAATTTTGTTCCTCTTTTCCTTATTGGTGCCCAAATTGCACAGCATCTGTATTAAGAAAACTGCTCCCAAAAATCCACGTTGTATCTGTGTTTCTGCAGCTCTTCCAGCTTTGTTCAGCTGACGAAGTCATACAAAGGAGAGGAAGAAGGTAGACATGGAATCTGAAACCTCAGGGCCGTGTTAAAGTTACTCTGTAAGACATGACAGATTTTTGACTGAATTCTCACCCTGGCCATCAGTCTAAAATGTTCACTTTCTGTTGGCTTCTTTTTCCTAACATTTTTTTTTTTTTTTTAAGTCTTTTACAGTGACTGACTATAATGTGTGCTGAGTTGAGTCCATTTGATAAGATGGTGCAGTAAGCCAGCATTAAAACTGTGAACACTGATCCTTCTATTATTCCTGTATCTAAGAAACGAATTGGATGTGAAGTTGTCCTAATGTAAAATTCCAGCTTATTTCTTAAAAAATACCAAGTAATCAAAGGTCTCATCAACATCCGATGGTTCTGTGTTGAGCATATATTACCTTATTTAGATCTCTTTTTTGTTTGACAGTTTTCTTTCCTTGGTTTCTGTGAGTTCTGCTGCTCTCTTAGTAAACGTTTTTGCTTTAGAGTAAGACTTACTAATTTTAGTGTGACAGAAGGCTCAGCCTATAACTAGCAAAGCTGCTAATTCTTATTAAGTCTAGATAATTTTACGTGTTTGGGATGGCTGAGTGGTTTCATTCGTTTCTAATTGTTTTCAGTCTTTGCATTAACAACCTGGAACGTGTCCTGCCCTTGTGCAAGGAGCATGTGAAACTTTCCTAGTTGGCATCATTAATATTGAAGTGTGTAATCGTATTTGGACATAGTGCAGCTAAAAATGTTTCTGTGACATGTCTGTCTTGCTGAAGTCAGCAAGAAATTGTAAACTTTGGTACTTATTTGCATGAAGGAACGAGGTAAACTGTGCTATTGGAAGTTTCTGACTAAAGCCATCTCAACCAGATGCATTTAGGAGCACTTTTCTTACAATTCTTGTCAAAAATTATACAACAGGAGGAGGCAGAGGGAGCTTCTGCTGTAGCACAAGGACACTCCTGATAATGCCTATTTCGCAGAACAGCTTTATTTAGCTTAGCAACCTTGTTGCTGAATATTCCCCATCCCTTAGCAGCAGCATCTCAGAAGTCGAGCTATTTGGGATCAGAACTGAATTGGAAAAGCAGGGGGCAGAGATGCATGTCGTGACCATGGTGTGAGGAGCGTGAGGGAGGACGGGATGGAACCTTAATTAGAGAGGACTGAGTATAGAGCTGCTCCTTAATGTCCTGCAACTGTCCTTACAGCTTTGTATTTCAGTTTTTGCCAGTCTTGGGAACATGCAGTTAGGACTATATGTCACGCCCCGGGGGCTGTTTCTCTATACTGAAGTGAGATTTGCTATTTGGTTGAACTTCCTTGACAAAAGCCTGTACCCTAACAGTTGGGGGGATTGAGTAAATATCTGTATTACACTGGTGTCGAGCAATTCTCTGGGTTGTACTGACATCTGCTGGCAGTTTGTATGCTGAAGTTGTATTTGAAACATTTTTATTCAGAGGTGGGACAATTACCTATTTACAGACTGCTTTTTTTGTATTTCAGTGAGCTGAGAAGTAGTATGGCTCTGGTTAGTGGCTGCTCATCTCCCACTGTTCTTCTTCTCCCTGTTGGGGAAGGGAAAAAGTTTTAAATTGCTGGAGCTGTTTGTTTTTTCTTTGTTTTAAAACCAGTTTAAAAAATATTCAGAATGTTAATTTTAGATATTTAATTGTGTGTCTTATGCAAATTGCATGGAGGACAAACCTTTTAATTATTATTTTTTTCTCACCTTGAAGTGCTATAACATGACTATTTTATGATGGAAGTGCATGGGGTAGTTTTTCTTTCTTCTAAGCCTCACACCAGTTGCTGAAGGAGAGCCCTGAGATTCATCTCCTTTTTCTGTCTTCTCCATTAGAGATCCTGGGGTTTCTCTTTACGTATCCAGGTATCTAAGTGCACAATTTCAAAATGTAACTGAGAATGCTGTGAGCAGGGAAAAAAACTGAGAACTCATTGAGGTGATCTTGAAGCAGTTCAATAAAAGTGCCAAGTGTTTGTTCAAGTTACCAGAAACAAACAGAAGACTTTTAAATACCTTGAAGCTTTCCCTGGGACTGCTGCTTTGTGTGCTCTCCATATTCAGGATTAGTAAATAGTACAAGAATTTTGTTCCCCAAATGAACTTCTTCAAATGATGTAGTCAGTTTAGCCTTCCCTGTGTGCATTATGAGTTTTGAGAATGATTTGGGACTCTTAATTTGAGCTTTCATTTGTGAAATTTACTACAAGAGAGCTCATAATATAAACAGCTCCTTAGTAGATTTGCTAATGCTGTCATGTCCCTAGTGTCCCCATTTTAGTGATTACAGGTTATGGGAACTAGCAGATGTCAACTCATGTGGTAGGCTGTAAGAGCATTATTTCACACATAAAGAAGTGTCTTTCTTCCTTATAAACTGAGGATCGTAGTTTTTCTTTATTTTGATGTCATCTGCTATTGGGTGATATAATCAAGTGGCAGTGCTTGACTTGAACAGATATTCAATTAAATGAACAGCAAGTAATTCATGCCTGCTGTCCCCCAGATTATTGCTACTGCAAGCAATTAGATGTCTAAATTACTACAGAGGAAATAAATAAGTTTTCTTTTCAGTCCTTCCCTTTTGTGCTTCACTGGGGAAATAAAAAGGGTGTGTATGATGGTAGTTTCTTCATACTTGTTGTGGTTTTGTGGTTTTGATGCCGGTATTCCACATCAGAACATCATGCAGGCCGTTAAGGAGTTAATGCTGTGGGAGCAGGGGAGGGGCGGAGCTCGGCACCAGACACGAAGCCCGTGCTTTTTGTGGCGCGCTGTCGGGGCTGCAGTGAGGAGTTCAGCACGTGTAAAGTAAGCTCCCAGTTTTCTGGTTTGGAAATTTTGTCTCTCTCTCTCAATTGTTCAATTCTATTAGATTTAGTAAAGTTACCGTTCCTTCTCAGATCGTGCCGTTGTGTTTTTCTTTACAGACCCTCTATTCGCTCTGTTTTCCCCTCCCCCCGGAGCGTGCGGCTCTGCTGAGGCGGCCGCGCGGCCACTGACGGGACAGTTTTTTTTCCCTTCTCGGTTCCCCCTTGGGTTACCGTCACGGATAACACCGTGACACATTATTGGTGGAGGATGCGGGCAATCCAGTATTTGTACTCCCCTGTAAAACTGGTGCTGAGTGGACTAACCGTTTTCATGTACCTTAGAGCATGTTGGCGTCTTTTTAAGCTCCTCATGTTCAGCACCGGAGTCATATATGCATACAGCTGCTTTAGTGTGCTGATGGGGTTACCCCCCTCCTGCCTAAACGCCCTGGTTAATATGACAGATTATACGGCATTTGGATTGGTTTCCAGGTACTCTTTTCAGGTTTTTACCTATGTTCAAGATGTCAGCCTGGCAACTGTGTTATCCGTTTTTCTGAATGTACTCACTGTAACAGTAATTTACATCCAGTGGAGGAAGCCTTCCTCAGAACCAGAGAGTGTTGAATGGCAGGGAAGGTGGGAAAAATTAGGAAAGAAATTAGAAGCGTGGGGACCCCCGGTGCAATGTGATTTTGATCTTGAGCACCTGCGGGACCCTGAGAAATTCAGTGAGTGTTTAGGTCAGGAGTCATGTGACTCAGGCAGATCTGAGAAGGAACGGATTGTTTGGGGCTTGGCTTGTGCTTATCGAGCTATAATTGATATTCTTGAGAGAAATGGTTTCCAAACCGAGGTTCAGAGCAAAAATGAAAACCTTGAGGTTAAACCTGACCAGTCACAGGAAGCACCGGCATCCGTGCCGGTTGCCCCTGTGGAAGGTCAGAAATGGAAACGAGTGTCCTCGCGGCTAGAACGGAAAGAAGAAGAAGCAGAGAAAAAAAAGGAAGATCCAGGTGAGGGGCCCTCTTCAGCACCAACTCCACCACCACCACCACCTCAAAAGGCCACTAAGGAAGGTGAGAGACATGGAGACGACAGAGATGAGAAAGAAGAGGAAGATCCAGGTGAGGGGCCCTCCTCAGCAGCACCACCACCACCACCACCTAGAAAGGCCACTAAGAAAAGTGTGAGGCATGGAGAGGACAGTGATAATGAAGAAATCACCATTACTACTATTCGTCGGCCCCTAAAGATGACTGAAATCCAGGGTTCAAGAAAGGAGTTTGTACGGCGCTCAGATGAACCTATTGTCACCTGGTTGCTGCGGTGTTGGGACAGCGGTGCCAGTAGCGTGTCCCTTGATGGCAACGAAGCCCGCCAACTGGGAAGCATTGCTCGAGACCCAGCTATTGACAGAGGGATTAGTAGATGTCTGAGTGGAGTTGCTACCCTCTGGGAACGAGTACTAGTAGCTGTAAAGGAGAGATTTCCTTACAGAGACGATCTGGAGCCTAAGGTGGAAAGATGGAATACTGTGGAGAAGGGCGTCCAATTTCTGAGAGAAATGGCTGTAGTAGAGGTGCTGTACGATCCTACTTTCGTCCCTAACAATCCACACCAGGACCGCGATCCTGAGAAAGCATGGTGTAAAGCTGATGTATATCGGAAGCTCTCAAAAACAGCACCAGAAAGGTACGCAAGTACACTGGTAGCAACATTCAATATACTCGAGGGCCGAAACAGAAGACTCCCATTTCATGAAGTGGTTACTACACTTCAAAATTTTGAACAACAACTTCCACCATCACACGTTTCCATTGCAGCTGTATCATCGGTAGCAGGAGAAGTCAGTGACATAAAGAAGATACTGAAAATGATACTGGAGGAATTGTCCTTACTGATGAACCGGGATGGACCTGTGTCAGTATCAGAAACACCGGATGAAGACGGGGATGATCCAAAGAATCTGATGGAGAAACTGATCAAACTGATAAAAGTTTCAGCCATCAAAGGCAACCGCCTCTCTGCTCGAGCAAATGACAGCAGTAACTTCATGTCGCGTGTGTCCATGTGGAGCTTCTTACGAGAGAATGGAGAGGACATGAAGAAGTGGCATAAAAAACCCACCCCTGCACTACGAGCACGTGTGAGAGAATTACAGCAGAGATCAAGCTGCCAAAATTGAGGTGTCTCAAATAGACTTGGATTGGCAGAACAAAGGAGAGTTATTCTTAGCTCGGTGGGCCCATGAGACCTCAGGCCATCAAGGAAGGGATGCGACCTAGAAGTGGGCTAGAGACCGAGGGGTGGACTTAACTATGGATGGATGTCATCGCACAGGTTACCCAATGACTGTGATACATGTGCCATAATTAAACAAGCCAAGAGGATGAAACCTCTCTGGCAGGAAGGGAGATGGCAGAAGTATAAATATGGGGAGGCGTGGCAGGTTGATTATATCACCTTGCCGCGATCTCGCAATGGTAAGCGTTATGTGCTCACCATGGTGGAGGCGACCACTGGGTGGCGGGACATTTAAGCATTGGGAGAAAAATCTGTCAGAAGCCACCTGGTTGGTCAACACTAGGGGATCAGTAAACCGAGATGGTCCTACACAATCCAGCTCCCTACAGACCATAGAGGGAGATAAGGTCCCTGTAGTACATGTGAAGAGCATGTTGGGAAAAGCAGTGTGGGTCCTTCCAGCCTCTGGAAAGGGCAGACCCCTCCGTGGAACAGTTTTTGCACAGGGACCTGGGTGCACCTGGTGGGTAATGGATAAAAATGGGGATGTCCAGTGTGTACCACAAGGGAATCTGATGCTGGGGGAGTGCAGTCTGTGATTCCATGTGTATATGTATATGTATAGATCTATTTGTATGTAATCTGTGTTATTGCTGTTCTTGGTTCTATATAGATACATGTTAAGCATGATGTGATGATGTGGAATAAGGGGTGGAATGTTGTGGTTTTGTGGTTTTGATGCCGGTATTCCACATCAGAACATCATGCAGGCCGTTAAGGAGTTAATGCTGTGGGAGCAGGGGAGGGGCGGAGCTCGGCACCAGACACGAAGCCCGTGCTTTTTGTGGCGCGCTGTCGGGGCTGCAGTGAGGAGTTCAGCACGTGTAAAGTAAGCTCCCAGTTTTCTGGTTTGGAAATTTTGTCTCTCTCTCTCAATTGTTCAATTCTATTAGATTTAGTAAAGTTACCGTTCCTTCTCAGATCGTGCCGTTGTGTTTTTCTTTACAGACCCTCTATTCGCTCTGTTTCCCCTCCCCCCGGAGCGTGCGGCTCTGCTGAGGCGGCCGCGCGGCCACTGACGGGACAGTTTTTTTTCCCTTCTCGGTTCCCCCTTGGGTTACCGTCACGGATAACACCGTGACAATACTGCAGCCTGTACTGTGTAGTTCAGGATAACTTCCAGGTGACAGCACTGCACTCCTTTGTTTTTTGGGAATTGTTTACCTTGTTGTTTTGATATACTAAATGTTTCTAGCAGCTGCTTCAGTCGTAACTCCCTGTAGTACTTTTTACAGTCCTAGAACACCAGGGGTTTCACTAACCCCTTGCCTTTTCAAGATCTGGGGAAGAGAGAAAACTCCACTGCAGCAATTGGTTCTTAGTGTTGTGATAGCTTTGCTGAGCCAGCAGTCATCCACATGGCTGGCTGGTAGTGGTAGTGCCTTCCCTTATCTCCCATAGCTTCTCACGTCCTGCAGGGCTTTGCACAGGACTTGCTGGCAAATCATCAGTTTTATTTCCTTCTCAGAGTCCTATAGAATGGCATGCATTGCAATGAAAGCTGGTTTTCTTTGCTGCTGTCTGAATTTCTAAGACACAGATAAGGAACTATGCCTTAGACGCGGTAGGTATCTACCCCTCTGGCAGAGGGTTGTGGTATACTCAATTTGCTGCCCTTCCCCAGCTCTCTTGGCTGAGTGATGCTTCTAAGATTTTGTTAGTATTGATGACAATAAAATAGATGCCTGAAATGACTTGGCAGTGAAAAGCAGCCAGTAGGGAAACTGCAGTAATACTGAGCCTGTGCTTACTGTAAGCATTTAATCGCTGTCATGTTCTCCTGTTGCTTGTTTTGAATATACGCCCTTCAGAATAGCATCACTGCGTGTTGAGTATAAATGCAGTACTTATTAAAAGATTTCCTTCAGTAGTCTGAGGTTACAAATATCCAATGGACAGCATATCTGAAATGCATGCACAAAACTGACTTTTAAGTCCTAAGTCATTCATGTAATTCATTTAAATGGTGAGGCTCAAGAACACATAGTAAACCTCAGAAGGCATTGTGGGATATCACAGTAGTATGAGACAATAATACGTTCCTTGGTTTTTATTCTGATATTGTTTTTGTTCTGAATTTCGCGGTTATTTTTTCCTTCATCTATTTGAGTATTTCATTGCCACTGTATCATTTGCCTTGATGAATTTTCATTGTGTGCTGACAGTGTGTTCCCAGCTATTCAACTGGCTGTCACAAATTTTCTTAAATATGAGGCTAACAGCTACACAGGCATATTTTGAAAGCAAATTTTTGCCTTGCTCTAGGAGAAAAAATAAAAATAAAAATTAAAAAAGTGGGTTTTATCTACTACTTTTTCTTTTGCAAATGCGAAACACTGAACAAGGATTTTATATGTTAGGGTGGGTTTTTGGTCTTAGGATTGTAGTAGATGACTGGGAGGGATTTCTTTTACATGTCCATGAATTCTCAGTTTATTAAGTTTTGAAATATATTTTCTTCTGGATGTAACGCAGGTTAATATTTTCAAAGTAGTGTCTGATTTTAAGTTCCAAACTTTGAATTGTACAGGGAAAAGAAAACACTAGTAAGGAGAAGTTCATTACTTGAGTAATATATAAATAAGAGTTTCATCATAGCCCTTAGAGTATCAATTAACAAGAGAAATATCAGATGCCTGTCTGCAAAGGACGAGAGCATTGTAATGATTTCAGACAGAAACCAAAACAGTATTATTTTTTCCACCCTCTCTCATTAAAGGTTGGAGTCCCTTCTGTATATCATACTTTTAACTGGAAAATCTTGAGTGAGGAATGTATGAGCAGGCCCCATTCAGCACTTAAAATGTTGAGTGGAGTTTTTAGGAAATGCAGCATCTTCTGAGTGTAGAGCTAGTGTATGTTATTTAGCTGCACACCAGAGAACGCATTTATTCATCATGGAAAGCTTGAGAAGGGGACTTTTTTTATTCTTGAAATTCCTTGGTCAGAGAGCTTTAGCCTTCTTCGTCCTTGCAGTTCCCATTACTTTGTAGCAGACTGAAGGTGACCTGTACCTTCAGATTTATTTCAACTTTTCAGGTTCCTGTGAATCTGTGACCCTTCCTATGAATTAAAAAGTAGGGCATGCAATTATGTTGTCCCTCTCTTCCTCTATCCTGCTGCTGTAGTTCTTTGTCTTGACCAAAGCCAATGGGGGGGAAGGTCTGTGACTGCAAGAAGTGAGCTCTTAGCTATGTGACCTGATTTCCTAAAGTACTGCAATGAGGTGAAGTTAATGGTTGAGGAGAAATGTTACTGTGAATGAACAGTAACTTCAGTTCTACTAAAACAGATGTTGAGACCAAAGGTAGGCTTTCTTCAGACAGATGTTCAATATTCTGGGCTATAAAAGCAATGATAATGAGAACAGTACCAGTGTTGGGGCAACTCTTCTGTGGGGTTAAGCACAGATAAAGCTTCTCTGCCTTTTCAATAGCAAATGGACTTTTCTTAGCACAGGTTGCTGTGATTCTGGGAGGTGATTCAGGTCCTCAGTTACTTGTGTAAAAAGTACCTATGCACACATTACTCATTTTCACTTTTTTAAAGTACAGACTAATCTCGTCTCAGACTGTTTCTTGTTGTAGTAAAACTTTTTTTCAGTGGAATTTTTTCTCTTGAGAACTATGGCTGTTTTCCGTGATCAAACCTTTTGGCTATGTCCACGTGTCTGATTAGATTATTGTATGGCAACTGCTGAGTCACAATCTGAACCACAGATTGAGCACCTGGAGAAAAGACCTGGTCAGCCCTGGGAACACAGGTGAAGGCAATGCACCTGTGTGACTAGAAGGGATGAAGCCAGGCTTCACTCCTCTTAGACCTCATTTAAGGGCTGACTGCCACTGAGGAGGGTTCTCTTGTTGGTGATCCTACCTTTGCAGAATTTTTATGCGAGTCTAGATGGGTGAACCTTCCATTTTCTTCTTTCTGTGTAACACCTTCTCATTGTGTTGGCCCTGTTGCCATTACTGCATTACAGTTGTCTTTCTTGTTGTTATTGTTGGTTTTTCCTCCATTTTCTCTCCTTCAGTGGTAGTATATCCACAGAAACTGAATAGTTGGTAAGTTTTGGAGAGGAATCCATCATTTCAAACATATCTAGTCTGCTGTGACAATTATCTATTGCTGTATGACTAGAGTCCTAGGTTTATCAAGCCATACTTTTTAAATATATCCTTTTCCTCACAATATCTTAAGGTGCCTCAGAACCATAATTTCTCTGATAATCTAAAATGAGAAAAACATTGTATATATTCCTCTAAGCCAACACTGTAGGATTTTGCTCTTAATCTGCATCAAAGGCATTGGAAAAATTACATGATGGCTTTTACTTATGGAATACAAATGAAGTCATTTCTAAATGTTGGTTTTTTTATAATTATTATTTTTTTTGTTTAGTATGTATTTATGCACACTCATTAAAATGATGAATTCTCTCTTTTCTGTAGAGACAACTGCAGGAGGTTCAGAAGCACTCTGGAGTGAACCAGGAGGAAGCCTTGAACTACAGTTATGTCAATAAGAATGGCTGTCTTTGGGAGTTGCTGAAGCTCAGCTTTTACGTGAACTTTTCTTACTCCTCCCAACGTATGCACAAAGGATTTAATTTTGTTTGGGATTCATACTGTATGAAAGAGTCATGGCTGTATGGGTTTTTTCTCCTTTCACTTGATGCCTGTATGTTTCTTGCAGTGAATAATGAAGTCTGTACTAGGTCTGCTGACATTTGGTCTGTTTTCAAGAGCGCTGAGTGACAGGTACTGTAAACATCCTACACTCTCAGCTGTGGAAACTAAGAAAGCTGGGAGAAGGCTGTTTACTCTCCCTGCCTTGGAAATCATCTGGAGGGTGAGGATAGAATGTTTTGAGCTCCTTTGTTCATTGTATTTCTGACAGCCTGTATTTCTTATTTTATGTTTGATGTCAGTAAACAAATAATAGCATTATATCATGCTATCAGGCTCTTACATTCTGACTGTGGCTTGAACTCATAAAATAAAAATAAGCCTTCTGGACAGTATGATTACCTGCACTCCTGGTTTGAGGGAAGCATAAATGGTAGCAGTAATACATAACAAGACCTTCATCCTTAAACACTGGGTAGAACAAACCTATTGCACTGTTTGTTCATAGGTAATGGTACGTACAAGTTAGTGTGGGCATTTTGTGTTCATGCATCAGTGATATATTTTGTTGAAGTCCTCCTTAAATGTTCGGGTCTTGTGTTCCATCAATTTATGTTTTCCTACTTAGGCTAGAAACAGATGTCTGAAGGCAAGAAAGAGCTCTAGGGGACTTCAGGTTTCAGTTCCTATTTGGAGAAATTGAGATATCAACCCCGATTAGCTCTGTCTAAATAAACCCAATTAAAGATGCAAAGGTACTTAACTAGAGTTTCATACTAGCTCTTCTCTGCTACTTGCCATCCAGCCTGAATTATTCTTTGTACTTTTCTTGGCAATCTCTCTTCCTTCTCATGTTTCTTTCTATTTCTCATTAGTTAAGTAGGGCTTCTTATTTTAACTGTAGAATAACCTCTTTTTTTCTTTCCTTTTAAATCTAAAATCCTACTGGCATGATCTAAATCCTCGTAAAATGTACTTTTACAGCTATTCTGAAGCAGTGACATTAGTAGGAATACTATTCTTCATGCACTTTTTTATACTTATTGGAAGAGGCCATTTTTGAGCTTTGTGAGCAATTTTTCGAAACGCAGTTAGGTTCAAAGATAACCTTTTGTGCTCTGTTGTCATATTTAAGGATCTGCTGCTTTAGATTTTTAGTAAAGGTATTTAAATAAAAATTTCTGATACAAGAGGAGTCCTAAAGATTTTAAATAAATAAGTGGTGGAAGTGGAAAGAGAACAGCATGGTAGATCTTGTAAGGATTTGAAATAGTACTTCTACAGTACAGTCAAAAAAAGGAATTCAAACAGGCAGATCTCAAAAGAAAAAAAAAAAAAAGGGAAAATAAAGTTTGTTTTGAAGGAATAATTATTTAGGAAAAGGATTTGGAAGGAAAGTCCTGGGATCCATTAACGTGCTATAGACAAAGAGTAAGTTGATGAGTTGATTTCTGGCTGTACATAAGCCTGAAGAACTGGGGTTTGTTTATGAGGTTTGACCTCTTGATATGTATAGTGATATTACAAGTGAGGTTAGTCTTGTGAAAAGATGGTTTTGTGGAGAAATGAGCTGTTCAGACTAGTCAAACGATAGAGGGTAGCATTTGCTAACACACATGATTCCCTTGGCAGAGAGAGATTTCTAAGAGTGATGGAGCATGGAATTATATTCTCCACCGTATGATAACTCTGACTGTAGGCTGTGCTGTTGAGGACAGACAGTTTCTTGAAAGGAGGTATCAGCCTGAATGTGTGTTTTATTTTATTTATTCATTTTTCTGTTTTCTGTCAAATGGAAGAGCTGTTTAGCATTATGTATTTGTTGCCTGATGTGGAAATTCCACCTTTGATTTTATCTGTTGTAAGCTGGGACTGTTGAAGCTTTCCTCATACGTTCTTCCTTGTCCATTCTTTCCTGTGGTTTCACTTGTGCTGTTATTAATGTTTGTTTAAACAGTGAGCATAGTTCAGTGGCTTGACTCAGCTGAAAATTAAACAAGCAAACCAGCTTTTATTTGGACCAGATGAGTAATAGCTTGCTGCACTACTGTGGTGCTGTGGCGTAAAATGCCACTGCCTTCAAACATGACCACCCTTATGAAGGGCTGGAACAGATTTTATTGTAAATAGACCGTCAAATCCTAGTACAATAAGAGGGTGAGGATACAGGATTTTGTATGTTTTTGTATTTGGCAATAGATTGTTCTGTTAATGCTGTTTGAAAGCGATTGCAAGCATGGTGCTGAAATAAATTCAGATTAAATTATCATGATTAAAACCTTTGATTTCTTGAAAGCTATTTATGCTTCTGTGCCTCTGAAAGATTTGTTTGTGACGACTAATAAACAAATTGTGATGGTGATGAGGAGCTATCAGTAATTTTGCTGCCTCCAGTTCTTTAATTGTAAAGGTGTCCTCAGATTTATTTGTGCCAGACAAAGCATTGTGTAAATTGCATTATTTCCAGATCATGTTTTGGTCTTTTTCTGCAGGTATCATTTGCTAAGCTAAATGTTTTCCTAGTGCTAAACTCAGTTTAAGATTCTTTCCAATCAACTAAATATAGAACTTTCTTAGTGTGAAAGTACATACATGGCTTTTTCAAAACTCTGTTGCCAGTAATGACTTTTGGATTGGGTCCTTGGGGTGGTAATCTGGGAGAGCTACCACAGCAAGTCGTCTGTGGGGGACCTGTGATTGGAGGCATGGGTATTTTGCTGGTTTTTTTAACTTAGCACGAGTTCTGCCAAGATGCAGAAGTGACTTGCTCCATGTGATTCTTGCCATTGTTCAGGATGGTGTCATTCTTGCATGCGAAGCTCAGCGTGTTCCTTGGGTTGATTGACTTTTGAATGTGGAAGAAGAGATCTTACTGCCCTGTTTCCTTCTTGCTAAACATTAGAGTTTAGAGGGTGAAAATTATGATACCCAAATTTAACACAGATGAAACATAATTTTTTAATTTTTCTTCTAGGCTGTGTTTTTGATTATGTAGTCCCTAGAAGAAATTACCTAACAGCCAGTTCTGTAACATAGGGAGTGACTGTGGGAAGAAAGAGTGCTTGGGAATCCTTGAGTGAGGCTGTCTCTTGTTTGAAGATTGCAGCCTGACCTTGGGTTTTACACATGAAATATTAGAAAAACATTGTGTTAGAAGTTTCAAAGAGCTGCTGGTGGAGGAAAAGGGAGATGAAGGAGAAGGAGAGGAAGAGATGAGCCTTATTTGGCATACAAAGGGGGTGGGGGGAATAATATCCTGTTCATTTTCAGTGCAAATGCTGACTTGATAACACAGCGGAAGAGCAATAATTGTCCTTGATCCTTATACAAATGTTGAGGATTTCTTTTATGCAGTAAATCAGACTGTCAAGGACTCGAATTCAGTGTGTGAGGACTGAAAGGTCTGTGACAATCTATTCTGCTTTGAAGACCTCTATTGTAAATTCAAAGAAAAAAAAATTGCTCTGCATGAAAGAGTGGAAGAAAAAGGCATTATGTGGGCTTCAGTTACAACTGCCCCTGAAATTAGTGGATTCCAGACTTCAGTGTTCTCTATGCTGTGATTGAAGATAAACACGTAGAAGCAACTGTTAACAAAAAGTAAATAGGTATGTAATATCTACATTTGTAATGCATAATAGCATTCGTATTAAAGCTTAAAACAGATCAACTTAGTTAACTTAAACACCTCTGCTTCAGTTCATGCTTTCTTCGAACTCAGGTTTTCTCTTTTGTAAGCCTTCCTGGATGCTTTGTCTTTAAAAAAAAAAAAAAAAAAAAAAAAAAAAAAGCACTTATACCAAGCAGAATGCTGAAGCTTCTTTTATTCTTCTGTGCACCCTTGCTTCCTGTCAGCTCTATCCAAGACCCACTCAGCTACAGTTAGGCTTTGGTTCCCTTATTTTCCTTTGGTTTTGTGGATGTTAGTGTGAATTAAATGGTAATAAGCTTTTGTAGCAATTGCTTCATGTAATGAGCACAGTTAAACTAATCACTGCCGTCTATGGCTATGAAATGTCTCAGAAGAGAAGCTTGGGGCTTGCTTATTTTAAATAGTGTGATATGATGGCTAATTGCATCTTATTTAACTCTCCAAGAGGGAAAGTAAAGTGAGGCTGTGTTGTCTTAGTCTTACTTTTGCAACACTTAACTCCCCTCTGCAGGAGGAAATAGTTCTGTTCCTGCTGCAGTTAATAGCAAGTTTTCATTGCTGCCTCCATCCTATTCTTGAGGTGCTGAAATAATAGGGCAGAGTGAAGGACTGCAATCCTGGCTTTGGAGAGAGCCTTTGCATTTCCTTTAAGTCCAACCCCCTGCCAAAGCAGTTCTCTAGCCCAGGTTACACAGGTAGGCATCCAGGCGGGTCTGGAACATCTCCAGAGAAGGAGACTCCACCACCTCTCTGTGCAGCCTGTGCCAGTGCTCCGTCACTGCACTGTGAAGAAGTTCCCACACACATCTGTGCAGAACTTCTGTGCTTCATTTTGTGGCCATTTCCCCTCGTTCTGTCACCACACACTGATGAGAAGAGTTCAGCCTCGTCCTTTTGCCTCCCACTCCTTACATATTTATAGATGTGGATCAGATTCTCTGAGTATTTTCTCAAGGCTGAGCACACCCAAGTCTCTCAGCCTTTCCTAATAAGAGAGGTGTTCCAGGCCCTTTACCATCTTTCTAGCCCTCCACTGGACTCTTTTGAGGAGATCTCTATCTTGATGATGGCTTTTTACATGGGTATTGTAAAAAAAGAAACAGAAGTCTCTTTTTGAGATTGCCTAAAGTTGTATCATCGCATCCTGTTTTTTGTTATGTTCCTACTCTCACTATTAAGTTGAGAGAATGTATTACTGGGAAAAAGCAAAGGACCTGAACACAGGGTTATCAAATTATCAAACATACTGCTATAAACTCCTTGTGGTGCTGTCCCGTTGCTCTCCCACCAGGTCCACGTTGGCATGCAGCTCCTCTTCCAGTGTTTGTTCTATGTGTGTACATAAAGGGCAGCCTGCATTTGTTGGACCCAGGTTGTTGGGGCTGTGTCCTATCAATTGCAGTGCAGAAGTCAGCTCCAAGCTAGCTTCACCCCACTTGCTGAGACCCTGGGCATACTCTTAGACTGGGGTAAGGTTCAGGCAACCCCACTGCATTACTTAGGTCAGCTGGAGTAAACTTGATACCATCACCTTCTGAGGCCTGAGGTCTTCTGGGCTTTGTGTCATTTGTGGCCTTCCTCAAGTTGTTTCTCAGCATCATAAAACAGCACTGAAAAAATGCTGCTGAAATAACTCAGCACCAGTGGGACAGTGGGATTGATGTAGAGAAGTGAAGTAACTTAGGGATCTGCAAAATTCCTGTTCTTTAGACGCCTCTGTGTAAATATGAACTCCATGAGTAGTTGAGTTCTGTGCAACTTGGCCAGCTTGCAAATGTTTTTGGTGAGGATGTTGAGAGGCTGTAATCTAATGCTTAGCTGACGCAGTGCAGGTGAAACGCACGCAGTGATAGATTTGCCTTCTCCTTAGCGCTTTCCACACTCACTGCTTTGACATTAATGCAGCTTCTAATTAAGATCTCACAGCTTCAATATGTGCAATTGATGAAATGCTCCAATATGCTCCTCGCGCGGATTGCATGGAAGAGCACATCAAATCTAAATGGAAGGTTTTATCACCTTGGGGTAATTGCATGTAGCGTGCAGCCTTTGAAATTAGATGTGACAAAACTGGTTGTCTCTGTTGTCACTCAGAGCAGGTGCGGGTCACAGGGCACAGGTGTGCAAAAGCAGGAGTGACCAGGCCTGTCTGCTCCTTACAAACAGTCTGAGCTAAAGATGTTTAAGCAAAACAACAGCCTCATTTAGTGATGGTTCTTGCTGAGGTTTGCACATGATCTGTAGCTCTCAGCAAGTATCCGAACTGAGGATACTTGGTGGGAGGTGAACCCTACTGCTGATACGAATCTCTTTTCTGATCTTTCCAGTGGCAAGCTTTATTCTGACTATATGTTCTCACCTGTGATTTAGCCAATGTTCGTCTTTCCTGCAGAGCTGTGTGCCTGTTGGTCTAAAAGCTCCTCAGTGAGGCTTTGTTGCTCTCCAGCTCAGAGCTGGTAAGAGTTAGTGGGACTGGCTGCACCCTGAGCCTGCATTGCAATAGGGAGGGAGCGCAGCTAAACTTTGTGGACAAAAGAAAACGAATGGAAAATATCTAGTCAGGTTTTATTATGAGCTGCTGAGCTCTACCAAGTGGGGGAGGAAAAGGATTAAAGTTGAGGAATATTAAAGACAAATTGAAGTTGATGTTTGAGCTACCAGTCCAGGAAACTCCAGATGCAAACTGAACAGAAAGTTTTCCACTGAAATCCACAAAGAATTTTTAAAGACAAATCTGAATGGAGAGCAGCGGTTTACATCTTTGTGCACCGGAACGGAGTAATTACTGGCAGCCAGAAAAGAAACTTCAGATTCTTGGCAGTAAGTGGTCCAGCTCAGAGACTGGGGCTGAGTGGATTTAAAGCCTTTGAGGGACAAATGTAATGGTTTGGATACACACAATAGAACACATTTGTGGAAATGCTGACATGGGAAATGAAGCGTATTAGTTAGGGCTTGAAAATATGTATACCTGCATTTGGGTTCTTTGAGTACATTTTCAGGCCGGAACAATGTCTGAAAATCTTGAATGCATTGCTTGCACTTCAGATTGCAGTCTGTCACTTAACTTTAAAAGAATCACAGATTATGTGCTCTGAGGTTTATAAAGAGCAAAGTCCTGGCAAGGCAGGTGCTAGGGCTGGGCTTGTGTGTCCTTGAAGCGCACCCCTTCTGCTGCCTCCCTTCCTGAACTTCTAAGAAACTCCACAAGTATGGATCTACTTCAGTTCAGATTCACCTAGAAGAAAGGTGAATGTAAATGGCTGTCATCAGCAGGGTGAGATTGCCTGCCTTAGCTTCCTAGGGTGGTTTTTAATGTCTGAATTTGGACCAAGACATCAAAGGAGATGTGCAGGGGAAGAAAGCTTCCTTTTATTTTAAGCAGGAACGTTGACTTTTTGGTTAATTATCTTCTAGGACTTAACCTGTACATGACCTAGTTCTGGGAAAAAAGCACAAATAGAGCAGTTTTCAAAAATCATTTGATTTTGAATTTTATTTCAAGTTTACAGCCTGTTTTAATAGTAACATACAGGGTTTTAGGCATAGGCAAGTACTTCACATTTAATTGAAAATAAATTCCTTTTGTGGAAATATTCTCTACTTGCATGAGCTGTTGAGAACTGCGGTTGGATCCAGACTGGGTTTTGCCAGGTCTGCATCACAGGCTCAGGAAGTCAGGTAGGATATGGGAGGTCTCTGTCCTGCCTGCTTCCACAAGGAAAGCAGTTCTTGAGATCTTGACACCTTTTAACAAATGAGGAAAAAAAAACAATACCCTGCATGTGCCGCCCATCCCCACTAACTGCCCAAATTTGTCTGTTCTGACATACTTCACTCCATTGCTTGTTCATGGAAAAGAGAATAGTTTTATACTTGGAAGAAGGCCAACTGTATCCTGGGTTGCGTTAAGGGAAGCATGACCAGCAGGTCAAGGAGGTGATTCTGCCTCTCTGCTTTGCTCCTGTGAGACCCCACCTGGAGTACTGTGTCCTGTTCTGGGGTCCCAAACGCAAGTAGGACATGGAGCTGTTGGAGTGAGCTCAGAGGAAGGAGGGCCACAAAGATGATCAGAGGGCTGGAGCACCTCCCCTGTAACGAGAGGCTGAGAGAGCTGGCACTCTTCAGCCTGGAGAGGAGAAGGCTCCAGGGGGAACTTTACAGCAGCCTTCCAGTACCTAAAGGGAGCCTCCAGGAAACCTGGGGAGCGACATTTTACAAGGGCATGTTGTGACAGGACAAAGGGAAATGGCTTTAAACTGGAAGACAATAGATTTAGACTAGATATTGGGAAGAAATTATTTACTGAGAGGGTGGTGAGACACTGGAACAGGTTGCCCTGTTTTCTAATCCAGGACCATGTTGCTGGAAAATGAAAAGTGATTTTTCTGCTTTAGATCAATGTGAATGCTGTATTCTGCCTAATCTCCCTGTTTGTTTAGCATTCAGGCAATAGTTAAGGCAGTCTGAAATGTTTTTGCAGCTAGCTTGTCCATGAAGTACAGCACATTTGGCCTATTTTTGGAGGGGGTTTTTTTGAAACTGAGATGTTTACAACAGTTGCATAATGGACAGGACTTCTTTTGTAAAATCCTCCTAATGTGCCAGCATCTGGTTACTGCAATCTCACTGCTAATTACCCTGTAGGTTTTAGAAACTTTCCTTTTTCCTTTTTTTTTTTTTTTTTTTTAATTTTGTCAGTCACGTTCCCTTTTGGAGGTGGGGAGAGGTGAGGCCTTCAAACCTGGCAGCGGCACAAAGCTGTTGTTTGCATTTTCAGAGCTCTCTGGCCCCAAGCAGTACAGCTGACAGAGGCCTGCTACGTTTGCATCTTGCATTTTGCTGGCACTTTTCAAGTTATTTTTGTCACCCTCCGAATATCCCCTTTGCCCCACTGTGTTCTAGAGGGCACGTCAGAAAAGTGGCACCAAAGGACAAGAGGATAAAGTCAGACCATCTTAGATGGTTTTCTATGGAAGGAATGGGACTCTATGTGATTCCTTCGGTAGAGGAAAGGGCAATCTTTTGTTTGAAGAAGGCCACAGAGAATTTTAAATGCCAGAGCTTTGGGGGGAGAGCATTCCATGTTTTCATTTTGCTTAAATTTATTCATTTTTCTATCAAAATTGATATGTTTAGGCAATGAGGTCAATACACCGAGGAGATGTGGATCATTTCACTTTCTGTGTCTCTTACAGTGAAGGGTCAGGAGGAAGCAAGGCTTGGTAGCTGACAGTATAGGGAAGCCCTGGCTTGTCTGGCACTGCAGTATTCCATCCATCTGCCCAGGATGTCTGCGTTCAGCTCAGTTAAGCATTGTGACGGTGTTGATTTCTGACTGCAACAGAGGGGATTGCACTGGGCGGGTATTTTGTCTTGCGTAACTGTTGGCTTTTTTCAGTTGCTCTTTCAGAAGCTCTGAGCTCTTGCTCAGGTTAAACAACCACACTGTGCTGCTGAGTACTGTGCTTGGAGCCTGAATGGAGTCACACTGAGAAACAAGTCTGCTCTGTGGAGACTCCTTCTGTGCGTAACAGGGTGGACTGAGTGACAGATTAACCTTGAGCTATACTAAAATAACTGTAGGAACAATAAAATGAGTTTTCACAGCTCAGGAAAATCTGGAATTTCAAATAAACCCACTGCATTGACCCAAGCACAGTTTGGCAGACATTGCTACAGGGTATTCAGATTAAGCAATGAGGTTCCTGGTGTGATGGCTGTTGGAAAAGACTTTGTAAAGCACATCAGTTCCTCCAGGATCCAAACGCACTTTCCCTTTCCATGGGAAGCTGTGAGCATTTGGATCCTTGCAGAGGCATTTCTGAGGCCCTAACTCTTTTAAGCATGTCCTTAAGTGCTTTGTTGATGAAGGGGAGACATGAGCTCTTAATTATCTGTGCTGAATAATAATCTGAGAGATCACTTGTGTATCTTTTCAAACACTTATACCCTAGCTCTGCCCCAAAAGGCGGAGCCCAAGAAGCCAGAGCCTTATCCTCAGGCTGCATTTGCCTTCTGTGAATGCTCTCACTAACCTTCAAGTAAACAGGGCTGATATCCAGCTCTCTGTAGGAATTTTGCCTGTCCTGAGTGCTTACCAGAAAAACAGAGATGATGCCTTATTCAGCTTTAACTAGAGCACTGTCCATCTTATCCAAATACCACCGAGTGGGGGATTGTTAAATCATCTGAAGGGAAAATGGAGAATGAAGCTAGAAGGGGAACTGGCTTTCCCTTTCACATGCTCGCATCTGTAGCATAGGCATTGGTGAATACCTCAGCCTTATGGCGCAGCTGCCACTTTGGAGCCCTTCATGGGAGGCAAAGAAAGAAAGAAAAGAAACACCCCCGTTCCCCCACCAAAGCAGCAAGTGATTGCAGCTGTTCTTGAGAAGAGTTGTGTCAGCACAATGTGCATAGCCCTGCTCAGAAAGTTGGTGTCAGCAGCTGTGAAAGCTGGCCTGTCAGCATTTCTGTTGTATTTCATACACAAGATGCATGTAACTGAACAATTACACCGAAGGCGGAGAATATTCCTCGGTAACACAACTTGGAAGTAGAGTCTTCCTGTGGGAGCAATTCAGACCATGTGCTGAAGAAACCTGTGTGGTTTGGGTGCAAAGCCAAGCTGCGTGGGGTGCCAAAGTCATGGTGCCACAGCCCAGCCAGGAGCCTCAGCCTACTCCAGAGCCCATGTAATTAGCCAGGTCCTGCTAATTCCAATGAGCTTCTGATCATGCCAAAAAAGCCCGTATTCATTGTGGAGGAAGCTGGGTGATGCCTAGGTTTGTGGCCTCCAAAGCCTTCCGAGGGTACATAAAACTCTAGCGTTCTCTGCCAGTCTGAGTGTCATTGTGGTGTAACCACTTTAAAGGGCAGGACAGAGAGCTGGGATGGAGTTTGAATATAAATTGATTTTCTGCTTTAATCTAACTTCATTGCTCCATCTAAGCCACCATTACACTGTTTTGGCTGTCCCTGAAAAACAAGGAGCTTTTTTCTCCTTGTCTGAAGGTTGCCGCTCAGAACAAATATTTTATTAAATAATGTAGCTAGAGAAACTGAGCTGAGCTTTGGTTTTATTACTTTAATTGAATGAGTCCTCCTTTTCTCTCCTGCAAATGGGCAATGACTTGCTACACAATCCTTATCTCTACTTACTTGGAAGCAGAAATTATTTAAGATAAAAGCAAAAACAACCAACCAACCAAATAAACAAACACAACAAACAAGAAGTCGCGCTTAGAGTAGTTAGTAAGGAAGCAGGAGAAAAGGAGCATGAAATCCCCAAGCGCTCACTGTTGATTTGATCTCTATCTGTGTATGGGAGCTTGACTAATTAATTGCACGTGGCTCCAAGTCTGTTTTCTGGATCTTGCAGACCTCTGGATGCTGAGACTGCAGTGATCCCAGTTGGCACAGAAACCACTGTGATGCAGAAGAGAAGCTCCTCACCCACGTGCTGGTTGGTACCAGCCTGCTGCTGGAGGCTGCCCGTGTGCTGCGTGAGGCTCCTCTTCCTCAGCAGCCCTCAGTGGTGCTCCTATGGGTTTGGGTGCTTGTGTGAGACAGTGAGAGAAGATGAGGATGAGGATGAGGATGAGGATGAGGATGAATTGTGCTGTGTTCTGCTGGGTCACTGGTGCTGGGCAGAACTCCAGCCCTAGCGGGGTGCAAGGCCTCAACGTTACTTTTTTATATATATATTCATCTAGGAAACAAAGAACCAATGATAACACAGTCTGAACCGAGTGCTCTGGAGCAGGTATCTGACCAGAGCTGCAGCCACATTTAAAGCAAGGCGGTGTGCCTCTGTAAGAGCTGACATCGATTTAACAAAGCGATGCCAGAGGGAACAAGTTAGAAGAAACTGGTTCAACACAGAGTGGCAGTTGGTTTCTTTTTTCTTTTTCTTTTTTTCTTTTCACCTTCCTTTCTCCTTTCTTTTCCCTACATCTTCCTAATATTTTTTTTTATTTTCAATTCATACTTAAACCCTCTCAACCTTTCTGAGAGGCAGGAGCCTCTCAGAAAAGGTCAGACAACCCAAGCGCACAGTATTCTGGTTTTCCCATGAGCCTTGCAGTAGCATGGCACTCAGTCAAAGCAAACATGAATTTTATCTGTCAGAAGCATACTTTAAAGTTCAGTGATGTGTCTGTAGCTTAAGGTGCTTTTACTTTTTTGTGTATATGGGTTTTATTTCTCTCCATCAGACGTAAGCTGTCTTTCATTCTCCTTCATGAGCCTGATCATTTCTCTGTACATTTCAAGAAGAGCATTGGGCTTCTCACTGCCTTTAACAAGGCACCATTGATTTCTTCTTCCATTTTGGAAGGAGGTGAATGGATGCGACAGCTTTGTCTAACTAGAGGAGCCTGTCCTTCGTGTTTACAGTTCATTTCAGGATGTCTTTCAGTATAACTGTGAGCGAGGTGGGTGGTAGAGGACTACTATACTCTTACAGTTTATGTGTAGGCAGTGTATATTGCTCTTCCTAAGGTTAATAACAGAACAACTGTTTTTTTGTTGTGTTGCTCTTCTGAGAGCATGACTCAATTATTAATTTGTAGTCGTTTATGCAGGCAGAATCCTGTTCCTCTCACACAACAGAAATAAATGCTCTGAGGGCTAACTGCAGAAATTCTTGTATAAGCTAGAATTTAACTCCGTAGGACACCACCCCATCCACCACTCAGAAACTGAGTGGATCATCACGCCCCAGTGTTTGTTCTCAAAACCTCCTCTGCAAAAGCACCTCAGCACATCTGACTTGGAGGATGCCTTCTCCCATGTAGGCTGCACAATTAGAGTGCTGGGTACCATGGTGTTTTCATGACCTTCCTCATTTGTCTGCGTGTTCTCCCTCAAGTTACCTAGAAGCTAAGATTTCTTCTCTATTGGTATCCTTCAAGTGGGTTAAACTGGAGGACAGGCTCCTGAGAGTTTCTAATTCTGTGGTCTTCCGACAACTCAAATAATTGTGGTGACTCATGAGGAAACACAAAGGCCGCCTTCTTTTCTGACTGTGAAAATCAGATGGCAAAACCCAACAAATTAGGCCTGAAAGAATTGAAAAACCTCTCTTTAGTTGCCTGGGAGGGAGGAAAGGAAGGGGATCAATGGATTCACTACAAAAGCAGTCACAGTTTCCTTTCTGTCCCGTCATCCACAGTGTCTTCAAAAACACTTCTTCCTGAGACAGAGCTTCAACTGGTTCTTTTTCAACTTCAGCCCTTTACACTATTACAATTAATCCCCAGTGGAAATATTTCTTTTCCTTTCGTTACTTTCTGTGCGAATATTTATACAGTTATCTTGCTGTTTCCTTTAATTCATATCCCTTTAGACCAAATAAATTTAGTTCTTGTCATCTTACTTTCAAAGCTGTGTTTTTAAGTAATAAAGCAATGTTAAATATAGTTGGAAACAGACAACATAATGCATCTGAGATTTCACAATAATTCAGACTTTTGGAGACAACGGTGTCCATTTTACCACGACCAGCAATCCAGTGTTATGAACTAGTCCCTTGTCAGGAGTTATTGAGCTTTGAAATAATAACTGTCTTTTGAAGTAATTTACGTGTGTGTGGCGTAAAAGCCTATTTTTGAGACTTTATGTAAATTCTCCACCCTGTCTTAACACTAATTACAGTGAGAACTTGGATATTCAAGTTTTAAACATGGAATTAATTTTTCCCTTTTCTTGTTTAAGCACTGTGCAATAGCTTGGAAACTCTTGTGACATCTGACAAGGGACTTCACAGTGCCTGATGGAACGTGTTGCATGCTCCCTCACATCCTGCTCTGGCAACAGTAATGCCATTCATTCTCCAGCAAATGGGACTGGGAGGAAGTCCAGGTTTATCGCTCCGTTCCTGGGGGAACTGGAAGGTTCAGGAAATTATGGGATTTAGAGATTCTTAACTTCTAAAACGTTTGCTTGAATGCTCGTAACTGAAAAGTTCAGTATGCCACATATATTTGTAAAGAGTCTTGCTTACAATTTGTGTACCAAATGGTATCCTGTAGTGGGCTTTTTAGCTGGCTCACCTGGAAAAATAGTGTAGAAGTAACAACGATGGAATTCCTAGAATTTGACAGAAATTAGCTCCTGTACAACTACAGTGCATCAATTGATATTTGATTTGTCCTCTGTAGTTTTTACACACTGTATTGCAAAGTCATTACCTGGTAGTGCATGCAGGTCTTCTATTAGCTTCTCTTCAGAGGTACTCTTGAAATGAAAAGCGGATGCGATGAGCACTGGGGGTTTATTACCAATTCTTCCATGAAGATCATGACTGCCACTGGTTAAAACTTGTAAATGAACTTGAGTTATTGAGATGATTACGCTGACGCTGGCTGATATTTCCAATGGTTTGACCAGTAATTCGAGCTTTGCAAACTCATGCTTTTGGCCCTAAGCTCCAGATGTTTTAAAGCAGGATCATAATGAGAAGGTTACCTTTTCCAGGTGACACTCTAGACACTTTTTGCCTATATACTTAGTTTAAATTTACCATGCAAGTAAGCAATAAAATAAGGTCCATAGGGGTATATAAAACCAGAGTTGCTTGGATTGACTGCCAAGAGATGCATGATGAGTATGATTAAGAGGCACTTTATGCTGACTTTCTAATAACTCTCTGCTAAAATATGTACTTCAGACAGTTCTGTCAGCTTTATTGTTACTTTCTAATTTTGGCCTAAAGATTTTTATCAGATGTAATTTTTCCCTTTAGGGATTATAGGATGCATAAATTTTTCAAGATGAGAGAGGTTCGGTGATTCATTCCTGGGCTCCGGTGGTTAAGATGAAGCTCCTTACCAGTGTCTGTAGGAAACGTTGTTTTTCACTCACTCTGAATTCTTTTCTTAAATCTTCAGTTTGTTTTAATATTATTTATCATATAGGAAAAAAAATCCTTTATGTATGAGATCAGGGGGGTGTCTCCTAGCGTGAATAAAGGAAGCGTTATTCTTTTCATTATTCTTTTCATTATTGGAAAGAAATGGAGCTGAATTCCCATAATTTTGCTTGTATTACAACTGAGT
Organism: Callipepla californica brunnescens; assembly: GCA_023055505.1. Taxonomy (NCBI): domain Eukaryota; kingdom Metazoa; phylum Chordata; class Aves; order Galliformes; family Odontophoridae; genus Callipepla; species Callipepla californica. The sequence goes on along the minus strand of JALIRH010000007.1, from coordinate 22,918,389 downwards.
TCAGACTGCGATTATGCTGAAAGAATATAGAAACTGAAGTCATCTTTGGAAACCTACTGCCCTAAAACTAAATACATTATGTTTTATCTTAATTATATTATGTTTCATTTTAATTTTTTTACATTTTTTATCTTAATTTTCATGATGAAAATTATTTCAGTCATATCTTTAAAATAAATATTAAAACTGTATCCATCTTAGCCTTGGGTCAAATGTGTTTTGGACTTGACTCACTTGCTCAGCGTAAGTGTTGCTGCTTTTGGCTTGTCTGGCTTCTTGCTTTGGTCCAGAAGGGCACCAGTGACTCAAGACTCCAGTGTCACACCGGCCAGACCTGCATAGATATAACTACACCAACCCTCATGTCTAGAAGGACCTTAAAAGAGAAAAAAGTAGAAAACTAAACTTTGCCATTTCTTGGAAACAGCTGAGTAAAAACTCATAGAATTTTTTATTTTCTTGTAAAATATTCTGACTTTCCAGTAACAGTTCAGAGAGGCAACATGAATCTATGGGCTTAGTTCAGATCCATAACACAGGTGTCCAGTTGTTTACTAGTAATCCTGCCTGACCTCCTGTATCCTATCTACCAGCCTTGTGAGCACATCCTGGTTTGCAAAAGTGCCTGTCCTTTGTCAAGATGAATCTATCTCCAGGTCTTTTGTCTGTATCTTGGCTTTGGGGGAATGTTGGTCACTCAGTCATCAGACAGAAGCAGTTAGGTGTCCAGTGTCAGTCCTCATGCAGTTCTCCTGGCTCCCAGATGCAACTTTGAAAGGATGGGGCTCTCACAAAAATTTGGTTTCCTGACTGATAACCCTGCCTGGGCATCTGAGGTATTCCAGAGTATCCCAGTGGCATTAGATGCTGTTTCACCTTGAAGTTGCAGTCAGAGAAGAGGACTCTGCTGTACCTTGAGTTACGCAACATCCTTTACTCTCGTCCTCTTGAAGAACAGGCTTGTTGGGACAACTTGGTAGCAGTCCATTCCACCTTCAGGAAACCTTATCTGTTAAGGGATGAGACTCATTTCACCTCACTGTAGAGACCAAATTCTTAGCTGGTTTACAGAGGGAGTCTAGGTTCCTAGCTTAGAAATATAAACATTTTGAAATGGGTCTGTGTTGAGGAGCTGCCTAGGATGAGCAAGGTGATGCTACCTGCTTCTTCCTTGTGACCGAAGAAGAAACCTAGGTGACTAATTGGAACTGCAGCCTCAGAGATTCATAGATTCATAGATTCATAGATACATTAGGTTGGAAAGGACCTACAAGATCATCTAGTCCAACCTTCCTCACACCACCATCCCTACCCACCAAGCTACTAAATCAAATCCCTCAGCACCTCATCTAAACGCTTCTTGAACAGCGCTAGGGACGGTGCCTCAACCACCTCCCTAGGCAGGCCATTCCAGTGCCGGACCACTCTCTCAGAGAAAAAATTTTTCCTCAAGTCTAATCTAAATCTTCCCCGGCACAACTTGTGGCCATTCCCTCTCGTCCTGTCATTAGTTACCTGGGAGAAGAGGCCGACCCCCTCCTTACCACAGCCTCCCTTCAGGAAGTGGTAGAGTGCAATGAGGTCTCCTCTGAGCCTCCTTTTCCCCAAACTAAACAATCCCAGCTCCTTCAGCCGCTCCTCGTAAGACCTGTGCTCCAGACCCCTCACCAGTTTTGTTGCCCTTCTCTGAACACGCTCCAGGGCCTCGATGTCTCTCTTGTAGTGAGGGGCCCAAAACTGAACACAGTACTCGAGGTGCGGCCGCACCAGAGCTGAGTACAGGGGGATGATCACCTCCCTGCTCCTGCTGGCCACACTATTCCTAATACAGGCCAGGATGCCATTGGCCTTCTTGGCCACCTGGGCACACTGCCGGCTCATGCTGAGCCGAGCATCAACCAACACCCCCAGGTCCTTTTCCTCTATACACTCCTCAAGCCATTCTGCCCCAAGCCTATAGCATTGCATGGGGGTTATTGTGGCCAAAGTGCAGGACCCGGCACTTGGCCTTATTGAACCTCATCCCATTGACCTCAGCCCAACTGTCCAGCCTATCCAGATCCCGCTGAAGGGCCTCCCTACCCTCAGGCAGATCAACACATCCTCCCAACTTGGTGTCATCCGCAAACTTACTGAGGGTACACTCAATCCCCTCATCCAGGTCATCAATAAAGATATTAAACAAGACGGGCCCCAATACCGACCCTTGGGGGACACCACTCGTGACAGGACGCCAGCTGGACTTGACTCCATTAACCACTACCCGCTGGGCACGGCCCTCTAGCCAATTCTCAACCCAGAGAAGAGTGAACCTGTCCACACCATGGGCTGCCAGCTTCTGCAGGAGAATACTGTGGGAGACCGTGTCAAAGGCTTTGCTGAAGTCCAGGTAGACTACATCAACAGCCTTTCCCTCATCTACCAGTCTGGTCACCCAGTCGTAGAAGGAGATGAGGTTGGACAAGCACGACCTGCCCTTTGTGAACCCGTGCTGGCTGGGTCTGATCCCCTGATTGCCATGCACGTGCCGTGTGATCTCCCTCAAGATCAATTGCTCCATAACTTTCCCTGATACCGAGGTCAGGCTGACGGGCCTGTAGTTCCCCGGATCTTCCTTACGGCCTTTCTTGTAGATGGGAGTCACATCGGCAAGCCTCCAATCTTGCGGGACCTCTCCAGATGACCAGGAATGCTGATAGATGGCAGAAAGCGGCTTGGCAATCACCTCTGCCAGCTCCCTCAGCACCCTTGGGTGGATCCCATCTGGCCCCATGGACTTGTGGAGGTATATCTTCACAGGGTGCCAAGGAAACTATAATGAACCTGCAAGAGAGCACAAGGGCACAGCCAGGTATAGCTTTAGCACACTGCCACTGAAGGTGGGAATGCAGCTTTGCAGGTGTATCCAGGTCCAAATCCATGCCTGGGGGTGGCCGCGGCTGGGCTGTTGGCTGTAGGGCCTACAGCTCCTGGGAAACAGTGCAGTAGGTAAACTCCACTGCAACATTCACCATTTGGGCTGGGTTATGGACCAGCAAACTATCCCAAATTGTTTCAAAAACACCCATTAATTAGACCAATGGCTGTGTAAAACCATTTTATGAACTTCAGTGTGGATTATTTGTTTAAATATTTACCCTTTTTCTCAGGTGTTCTTTGTTTGTTTGTTTTGTTTTGTTTTTGTTGCACTTGCCAAGTTCCACATACCTGCTGTGTTTTAGGAGTATTTATGGTCATTAGCCCTAAAGTTAACGTGATCTTTTCTGGGAGGGTTGTGCTAAGCCTGCAGGAGACACAGTTCCCTTTCAGGGAGCTATGTGTGTCTCTTTTGAAATCCTAGGTCAAACTGAAGACACCCATTTCCTCTTTGTGGCAATAGAAGTTCCCTGGGGAAAGTCCCAGACATTGGCCCTGAGCTGTCAAACCAAACACACAGCACTTCTTCCTCTGAGTATATGATGAACATCATAGTTGCGTGACTCTTTTTTATGTTCCCTTTGTCTTCACCTCATCCTACTGTAAGTATATATACATTCAGTCACACACTCACATACGTACTGCAATGGGGGACGTAGGTGGGCTGTGCTCCTACTTGTATTTTGTAAAGCTAAAATTAGGCTTTTGGTGTTAAAATTGTATACAGTGCCCAGAGCTGTGGTTCAGTTTTGCTTTCTCTCTGTTTCCTCAGTAACCATAGCGACCGCACCTTCATTACCATGAGTCTCTCTCTCTGAGATTCCTTCTTTTAGAATTACTGGTGCAATTTCTTACAAACACCAGCAGAAAGCTCCCACAATGAACATCCCATCTCCTCCTCTGGCCTCAATCCCCTTCCTGGCCTAACTGCTCCACCCATAAATAAAACCTGCCCCAGGTTTGCTCTGTGCTTGGCTTCCCACCAAACAAAATTGGTTGGTCACCTATCTACCCATACTCTTTGTGGTTGATGAGAGCACCTGACACCACCTGTGTCTAATCTAAAGTAAATAACCAGTGCTCCTGGCTCCTGCTGAGTATGGTGATGCTCAGCAGTAAAGCTTAAAAGATTGATTATCCTGAATCATTTTCACCAGATCCTAGAGCTGCTAGTATTTTTTTTTTTTTAATATATACTTGCAGTGCCTCTCCTCATAAAAAGTATGCAAGGATTTCAGGTCTTTGGCTAGCAGGGGAGCATAAATCATCACAGACACTGTGATACTGATGATTTGTATTCTTGCAGCACCTATTCCATAGTCCTGAACAGCTACAAAATAAAAGGCATTCCCTTGTCCCAGATGATGGATAATCTTGGCATAGAAGAAGGAAAATAGCAGATGGATATGGATGCATGGAGGAATACAGTCGGTCTGGGTCAGGATGATGCCAATCTTAGCAACTGTCTAACTGCAGTTGAATTTTTGAGGTGTTACGACTGGATCGTTTCAAAGGAGAGATACGATTTAAAAAAAATGACAGTTACTGTGATATCATAAAAGAAAAGGAGGAACATTTTGTAGCATTTCTAATAAGTAAGAAAGTCATTCCTTTTTTGTGTGATACCTGTTTACACTGTGGACTTGTACACCAATAACTCACTGCTGTAGTTGTCACAATCCAAACCAATGCACCGCCATAAAAACAAAAGCTAGACAATGATGCTGCTTTTTATTTATTTATTTGTTTTAATTCTGATATAGAACGTGGCTCTGGTTAAACGATAATGCTCTGGTTACATGAGCATAATCCATTTTGAGATTGATGCCTTAATGCAGGTGACTACAGGTCTTTCTAGTGTTGCATATTCTCATTTCAGTGAGTGTAGAGAGCTTCAGCTAAACAGCCATCAGCTGTCTGCTCTGCAGTGAGTCCAATCATTCTTAGGCTCCCTGAGCTGCATTGGCTGGGTTGTCATTGACTGTAATGGGGCTTGTTGGTTAGATTTCCCACTGTCTTGGAGCTTCCTAAATTTCCAACCGTTTCCAGCCTGTTGCCCTCTCATAAGTGGTCTGCCCAAATGTACCTGCAAGATGAGGTGTCCTCAGCTTGGCCAACAGATGCTGCTTTTTAGGTGTACGTTTACTGTAAGACTGCTATGCTAGACATCTCTGATTCCTCTGAACACCTCAGATGTCACCAGAGACTGGGTGACTGATTCGACTGTCCTTGCCATTTAATGCTAAAGAAGCCTGTTCAGAGCCCACCAGCATGATGTACATCTTCACATTAGTAACCTCAAGGGCTCGTGTGTGAGCAATAGCTAAAGGATGATCTGGTATCTATCACTTTCCTAGTGCTGAAGGAATAAGTAAAGGTGACAGAGCACTGGCACAGGCTGCACGGAGAGGTGGTGGAGTGTCCTTCTCTGGAGACGTTCCAGACCCACCTGGACACCTACCTGTGCAACCTGGGCTAGGGAGCTGCTTTGGCAGGGGGTTGGACTTGATGGTCTCTAGAGGTCCCTTCCAACCCCTACAGTTCTGTCCTTCTGTGAATGCTCAGCCTAGATCTATGCAGAGGTAGCATCCCACTAGGGACAAAAAATTTGACATGGGAGTGAAAGAAAGCTAGTAGGCAGAGATCCCACACAGCATGTTCTCCGTTAAACTCTTTAGGTTGCCATGGCTTTTACTACAATACATTGTCAGTGCTGCATTCTTATTTTGAATGTCTTGTCATGCATGTCACATGAGCTGATTGCTGTCTCTGCACTTTGTAGCAGTGACTCAGCTTTGCAGGGAACAGATACAGCAGCAGCTACCCATCAGGTAACAGCAATGTGGCATCACTGGCACAGTGCAGTGGGCTTTCTGTAGCCGAGGTGCTGGCCTCATGGACGCTATCCGACCTGCACCAGTGCTAACACGAGCTGATCCCAAGTGAGTTACTCAAGGTCAGGGACATAGCTTGCTTGCTATGGCGTTGTACAAGGGGCTGTAAAATAAGTCCTTGATTGGGACAAGCAACTTGCTTTAATACAAGAAAAATAAAAAGAGGTTTGTTTGCGAGGAGAACAAGACTGATGCTGCTGTTACGAAAAGCAGGCATGAGGAAGGATGTAAGTTTCTGCTCACATCTAAACTGTATGAATTTCTCTATATTGTTATATTGATTAGCTTTGCTAGCCTTCTCCATTCTCGGAGGAGATAAATGCCTGCAGTAGAAGAATTCTTGTTTATTTCAGCATACACTTCTTTCACAAATGAAGGGAAGTGTTAGAGAAGGAAGAAGCAGTGCTGCATCAGTGTATGAAACTGTGTTACATGCAAAGACGTCCACAGAGGACCACAACCATCTGTGCTGGTTTCTTGCCACACAGAGAAGCTGCAATTGTATTACTCTATTCTTTTACTGAAGTGGAAATAGGAATACTTTTTGACCAAGATCACAATGGTTGCTTTTAAATGTCAGTTTTTAAAGGATATTAGCTATTAAGAGATATATTGGATGCTGTCACCTTAGTTTTGAGTATTGTATGCAAAAATAAAAACGTTACTGTTCCTCGTAGCAGGCCGTATTTAGATTTTATGGTGGTTTTGTGCAAGGTTCTGTGGTTCTGTATAAGGAAGACCATAAAGTTTGTGAAGCAAAGGCAGCACTACTTGTAAATGACCACTTGGAGTGATTGCTCCCAGGTGTAGCCATCTGGCTGGGATGAAGTTGTGCTTTTTCACAATGGCACTGTATGGTGCTGTGTTTCGGATTTGCTGAAACAGTGCTGGCACACCAATAGGCTGCTGCAAAGCAGTGCCTCTTTTTTACACTCAGCCCCCACAAGAAGTAAGTGGACAGGAGAATGGGAGGGCAACACAGTTGGGACAGCAGACCCAAATGGACCAGAGTGATATGCCACACTATAAGGCATCATGCTCAGCAAGACAAGCTGAGATAGGAGAAGAAGGGGTGGGCCAATGTTCAGAGACTGGCAGGACATCAGTCTGCCAGTGCAGTTTCTCTTGTTTCACTTCCTTTTTTTTCTTCCTGTACCTATTAAACTGTCTTTATCTCAGCTCTGTCACTTTTGTTCTTCCTATGTTCTCCTTCCATCCTCCTGGAGGAGAGGGATGAGCAAGCAGCCCACCATGGTCCTTTGTGGTGCCCTACACGGGGCACCACTGTTCAAGACAATGAGGGAATTTGATTGAATGTCACTTCCCCCTTCTTCTCTGGAACAGAAGTTGCCAGCCTTATGCAACTACTCTTTAGGCTCTCAGACATCCCTGCACAACAAGGGCTGTCATACCAGTGTGGGCAGTAAAATGGCTTGTCATTGCTTAAGGTTAATCAATTAGCAAGGGATATGGCACAGGAGCCTGCTCCGAGGCAGCCAGTTCCTGGGTGACAAAGTGGGAAGGACAGTCTGGACTCTGTCCTGGGTCCAGCTGGGATGGAGTTAACTCTTCATAGCAGCCTGTGTGGTGCAGTGCTCTGCATCTGTGACTGAAGCAGTGCTGGTAACACACCAACACCACGCTGACACAGTCTGCCATCAAAGTGCCGTCAGGTCTGCTATCTCCGAAGGACAGCAAAACCAATGGAAATTCAGAAGTATAGTTTGGTGTGTTCCAGGCCATCCTGGTAGGGCCCTGTTGAGTGATATTTTTCATCGTCCTCTTGTGCCGTCTTGTAAATTACAGATTTAACCTAAAAAGTTCTCTTTTTCATTAGGACTCTGATTGTGGTGGTGATAACTTCATTATCAGGTGTGTAATATAACTTCTTCCTTAAAAAACTGGTGCACTTGGGACACTAGTGCTAGAAATAGTCTTTATGCTTTGTTTTGCAGTTTGTGTTGTACTTCTTCAGCCACGTAAACCTGTAGGTAATAACATCATAGTTAGCCTACGATAATTTATGTTTGGATGAAGCCCTGGAGCCATAATGCTATAAACAAAACCCCGCAGGTAGCACTATTTTGAATTTACTAGCCATCTCAGACAGATATACTAACTCTGGAAGCCTGGAAGAGTAATCAGCAATCAGGAAGTACATTACATTCTCAATTAATTCACTACAGCAGGTCTTGTGAAGGGCTTGTTCCTGCCTATGTTTAAAGGATGCTTCCTTTTTTTTTAACAATGCATTTTGTAAAAGTAGTGTAGAGTCCATCTGGAGGCAATTCATTTCGTTCACCTTTAAGTCTGCCAGCTTAGCCATCTTGCTTTCCTAAACTTCTCCAGCAGTTAATGGAGCAAGGACCTTTTCTTGGTCCTTCTTCACTTCTCCACTTTATCTTACATTAGAAGACAGTGAGAACTGACAGCAGAGTTGTAGAGCAAAGCAGTCAGTGCTGAGGACCTGGCGCTCATAATATGAACATTTTGGACATCTTTTTCTCCTTGAGACTAGCCCCAGTCTGCTCCCGTGGACTGAAGGCCTATTGCACCTGCAGTGCAGTAAGTGCACTCCTGTACTTGATCTTCCAGTTCATTTTATCTAATGTAGTTTGAGACTGTGAATCACAATGTGAACCAAAGCCCAGTAGGTGGAAGGACTGGGAGGTTAGTGGTAAAAGCACTCTTCTGATCCAGACTAACACACTAACAGATGCACTCTCAAAGAAAAAGAAAGAGGCACTTCTTCAGGCCTAAGTTTAAACATTTACGTTAGGATTAAGTGAATCACAACCTAAAAGTTCCAGTTTTTCTCCATGGGACTCTGAACAAGTAGTTAGGGGCACATGTGCTGAAGATGCCCACTGTTTTATGAGAAGCCATCATTTTTCTGTATCTGAGACGGATGACAGAGATGCACTTGAGGATTCCTTCTGAGTTCTATTTTGTTATGCTTCTTGCTGTTGGTTTTTTTTTTTTTTCCGTCAAATTGAATCACTTCTCATTTTCCATCATTTTCATACCCAGTAAGCTAATCATGATTTCTTTCACAAGTTCTATTCAGTTCCTGATGTTTTCTTCCTGGCTCAAAACATTTCCCAAACACATCAGCCATCACTAGCTTTCACCCCATGATCTGAGCTCCAACCTCATTAAGTCTCAGGACCGCATAAAGGAATACTGATGCTGGAAGAAGGTTTAAATCATCTCTTGGTGGATGGCTGACGGCACTGAGAGCCCGTGGTCTATGAACATACTGAAATATCAAGCTCCTTAACAAAGTAATGAATAATGCTCATGCTATCTGCCACCAGCATTCCTTTGTAATGTAGATGAAAGAACACTCCAAAGCCGTGATACTGGAGCTGTGTCTGCTCAAAAAACAGTGCTGAGGATGACATCTCCTACCCCGCGTTTTTAGCCCTAAAATTACGCTGTGGGATTTGGTTTTGGTTTGTTTTTGGCATGCTCTCAGAACTGCAGATTATTTTGCAGCTGAAGGCCAGCTATGAGTTGTGTTACAGGGTGACACATGTCACAGAAATGTAATGCAAATAGTAATCATTCTCATCAGGAGCAGAAACGGGAGATCTCTCACATTTGTAGCAGCTGTAGACACCTGTATGTGAGTGAACTGCACGAGAGTGAACTGCTCGTGTCAAGCCAGTTGCAAAATATCCAGCTAAATGGATGCTTTTTACAACCAGCAAAATCAAAATTACTGCTCTTGCATCCCTGGAAACCTTTATTTCATTTTCATACCCTTTCCTTTGAAGAATTAATGAATGCATACAAACATGTAGCATGTTTTTTTTAATCTGTGTTTGTTGCAGTGTTCACACTATCTTAACCCGTAGCTTTCCATTACAAAGAAATGTTGCCATAAAACACCACAAACCCAAAAATGCCATCATTTTAATGTTCCACGAGTGTGCTACAAGTAAACTGCACTGTATTGAACTCGGACAAAACACTCAATGCATTTTGAGCACACTACCACCAACATATTGCTGGCCCTCTCTGCCACGTGAGGAAGGACAGTGATGTGCTTATTGTGCTCATCTAAGGAAGCCTGTGATAAGGAGCAGTAAGTAAGATAAAAAATGATTTCTTTCATTCCAGAAACTGTCTGTGTATACCAACTGCTCACAGAGTTTTCTCTGAAGCTCATGTCTGCAAAGTATTGCATGCTTCAGCCCCATCTGAAATGGTTTCACACCACAAACCGTGGGCCATTTATTGCTCATCGCTCCAAAGCCATTGAACTCTACAGCTGCACAGTCTGCTCCCTCCAGCCTTCCTATGCATATAAACAAGAGATTGGCAGGGATGGGGAGTGGGGGATATCGAAGGGACACTGAGGGAACATCAAAGAGTGCCAGGCAAGGCCAACACAGAAAACAGTTCTGCCCCATGCAGCCAGGGCCTGGGATGGAGTTTCAGTGCTGTGCAGAACAGTTTAATTACGTGAATCAGCCCACGCGGCCATAAAAATCACTAGGCCTGTGATAAGAAAATGAAAGATGGTATTGCTGGTGGTTTCTGGTTTTGCTTGTTTGCTTCTGTATCTCATTCTATGTATATCTATCTTAATCACAAGCTAAAAGCCCTGTGGAAGATCAGTGAGCTAATTAAAAACTGTATCTCTGATGAACTTCACCAGCTTTTTTTTAGTTATGCAGGTTTCCTACAGGTGATATACAAAACATGATCCAGACTAGGATGGAAAGCAGGTGGTGGCAGTCACTGCCTGCAGTTAGTTGTCCCACCTGTGCTGAATGACCTTGTGCCACCTCCAGGTGGGACTGACTGCTGCGGAGTTTGTCAGAGGTAACGGTGGCAGGCATCTCCAAATTGTCCATGGTGAACCATATGAGATCAAGGATTGTCCTCCTGAGAGCAAAGTACAAAACAGCACAAATGTCTATCATTTAACATTGACAGTTTTTAATTTGTAGGAATCCAGTGAGTTCCATGAGTCATGTCAAGCTTGACACCAATTAGATCTTTGAAATAGCTGCACTGCACCACTCTGACTGCATAAATTCACTCAGTCGCATGCAAAAACTCAGTTAAGAAAGATCAGAGTTGGTTGTCTTGAAGACACAAAAGATTTGCTGACATTATCCTTTACAAGGCCACAGTGAGATCCTAGTCTAGACGAATGAAAGTGCCACTGGTTTAGTCTGTTTCTTTTTCAGCTGGCAGGAGCAGGCCAAATTTGCCATGTTGCTACTGCTGGGCTGCAGTCGCAGGGGCTGCCTCTGCATTAAGTGGTCAATAGGCTGTTCAACTAGAGCAGGGTGGGATCTATTACTGCCTCCTTGTGATGGGTGGGGAACAAGCTGCAGGTGAAGAAATAACACACTGTAGTGATGTATCAGCAATGCATGACACTGTCATCTCCTACTGTTTCCTAATCATCTATTATTCATGGAGCACAAGACTGGCTATTCATTTAATGACCGCAGAGAAGGCAACTTTCTTGTTAGCCTACTGATTAGAATCAGCAGAGCCCTCATCAGTGCAGCTCCAAGTGATTCAGCCAATCAGCCAGGCACATACAGGCACAGTTCGCTTCAGGTAAGCCTATCACACCCTTTGAGATGTTCTAGAGCAGCCAAGACATCTGCATGGAGCTCCCAATCCGTGAGCTGTGGAGCTCTGACGCCCTTTCTGCAGCAGCAGTTGGATACACCAGGCCATCTTCAAGGGCATTTGGATGCCCACGTCTGGCCATCTGAACCACTCTCCTGGTGTTTCTCTCAAGAGGAAAGAGTTCCCTTCAGGGCTCTACAGCCAAATATAATGGCTTTCCTACTGCAGTTCAGGAGCATTTCAGCAAACCTGAATGGGATAATCTAACCTTGCTTGAGTTTCATTGCATGGAAATATCTCTTCTTGTCAGTGGTGTCAGGCAGCTGGCTTGCTGAAGCCCTGCTGTAGGAAAGCTGAGTGCTGGGTCAGGCAACTGGCTTCAGTCCATCATGGGGCTGTGGAGGACCCTAGCTATAAATTAGAAGTCCGTGCCCAGCAGCTCACTTAGACCATGTTACATCCTACAGGTGGATTAATCCCTCTCAAGAAACTGGCTGCACCCCCATGCGATGTTTAAAAACTCAGTAACTCAGTAACTGATGCAATAGCAGTCTGCATTTCTCAAGGTCTTCTGTCTCTCTTTGAAGATTGCAGGGATAAGAACTTCTCTGACCTGTGTTACGTAGAAGTCAGATTATTTGACTGAAACAGGTCTTCCTGGCTTCAGCACTTAGTATGCTCTTGTACTGGAATAACTAGGTGGACCCAAAGCCAAAAGTTTGCCACTTTCTTAAAGCAACCACCAATTAGAACTGTGAGATGACTGAAGTTATTTTTTTTGTTATTAAGTATGTTTTGCAGAGATCTGTTTAAGGTCTCACATAACCTCTGAAGCTAAGTAAGGTGCTAAAAGGTCTTCATGAATCCTGGCTACCCCCCAGACACAACTGGAACCAGCGCCTGTGAAAGAAGACATTGTTCATGGGAAAAAATGTACAAGGCTGGCAAAGTACAGATCCACCCCACCACATCCAGAGCTTACTGTACTGGCATCTCAAAGACTCCAGCACGCACCCTCTGGGCAGCTGGGGGACAGTTGCAAGTAACTGATGACAAAAATAGGAAATGACTCATTCAGGGAAGGAGATCTTTCACAGTCAGTCGCATGACAGTGCAGCCAGGTCCTAAAACAGCTGTCCTCTCTCTGCCCAACTAGTGGCTCTTGCTGGATGTTGATCTACGTAGGATCTGCTCAGTCCTCTTTTTCCTCAGCAGACTCAACTAGAATCTAGCACATGTCTAGTGCTAAGCTAAAGGGTAAAAATCAATTGCATGAGAGTTGACTCTAGCTAAAACAGAAATAATTTAGATGAGGGTTGGAGGATTTTTTTGTTTGGTTGGTTGGGTTTTTTGTTTGTTTTTTTTTTTGTTTTTCTTTTGAAGTGCCATACCAACAATCACTCAGTTCAGTTTCTAATTTGAGAATTATTTTAGCCCATATGCTGATAAAACTCCTTTATGGCAATGACTAATGCCTTACAACATGTCTGGTTGGCTGACAAAACATGTACTACCCTGGTGAGCCAGGCCTCAGCCAGCCTCACTTCTGTCATCTCTTGCATGGACTGCAAGTGATACGGCCTCCTTAGTGATCAGCTCTTAAGAAACGACAAAAACACTTCCCAGTAGTTCAGGAAACTCCATTACATCGTTTCAGTTACTTGGATTACCAGAAGCAAGTCAAAGCAACTCTTTGCCCTTGGCGCTGTCCAGTGGTGACACCAAGTCAATTAATTTGACTCCCAGTTCTTATCAGTGGCCTGAGTTTCAAATCGTTAAAAAATCCTCTGTGATGAGTTGACAAAGCAAAGCTGACAGCTTTGCTCTTTGGGTATAACTGAGCTTTCTATAATAAGGTGCAATTATTTGTACAAGAGAGGGCTTTCTTACAGGAAGATTTTTGTGTGCAGTCAATTGCCATACAAGCTGAAGATGAACAAAATCTTCACCTGTTTGTGCAAGGCATGCTTGTGAGGTATAGGCACAATCGATGTGGGAAGCATAGATTAAAAACTGTAGTGGGATCAACACTAGCCAGCACTGCACAATATAGCCATCAACAGTCTGCAGGGAAGAGGGCAGAGATCCGTGAGCCCGACAGCTCCGGTTAGAAGCAAAGAGCACATTTTTAATCCCAAGGAGAGTGCAGCCACGGGAAGAATAGGATGAGCCTTTATCTCACCAGCTCTTCACTCCAGGCACGCTCCAGCCAAGTACAAGGCACTCTGCCTTGCCCTGCCAAACCCACCCTCCACGTCAGTGGCGAAGCCTGAGGGATTTTAGGAAGGGCTGAACCCGCCCAACCCCTGAGCACTCCCCACAGGAGCCCTTCCCGCGCGCCGTGCAAGCCGTACAGCCGCACGTTGCCGGCCACAAAACGCGAGCGGCTCCGCACAAGGCGCGGCCATCTTCTCGACGCGCAGCCGGACCGCCTCGCTCCTCGGCGCCGTCCCCGCGGGCACCACCCCGCCGAAGCCCCGGAGCCCGCGGCCCCGCCCCGCGCCCGGCTGTGGGCTGGGGCCGGCTTGGGGAGCGGCCCCGGCCCCGCCCCGCCATGCCGCAGCCGTAGGCAGCCGGCGGCCGCTCCCAGCCCTCGGCCTCCGCGGCCTCCGCGAGGCGCGGCGCTGCCCGATGGGCGGCCTGCTGAGCGGCGTCAGCTTCAAGGAGCCCACCACGGTGGAGGACTGCGACTCCACCTGGGAGACCGACTCGGAGCCCGAGGCGCCGGAGCCGCGGCGGCAGCAGCAGCAGCAGCAGCAGGAGGAGGAGGGGGTGTGCACCGCCGCGGGAGGCGGGGAAGAGCCGCCCGCCGCTGACGGCCGGCCCGAGGAGCACCCGCGGCAGCCGGAGGAAGGGGAGCGGGCGGAGGGGGACGCCGGCGGCCCCGAGCAGGTACCGCCAGGGAGGAGGGATGGAGGCGGTGTGCCGCCCCGCTCTGCAGAGCCAGCGGCGGGGAGACCCGGCGGAGTAGGCTGCCCCCGGCCGGAGGCGTCGGGGCGCCGATCTCCGCATCCCCGCTGGAAGGAACGGCGCGGCTGCTCGGGCGGGGAGGAGCCCGCCTCCATCCCTCGGGCACGGCCGCTCGCGGCTGCCGTCGTACCCCGCCGGCCCCGAGCAGCCCTGCTGAGAGAAGCGAGGCCTGGACAGCGTCGCTCCGGCTTCCTGCGGAGGCGCCGCGTTAGGCGGCGTTTGCTCTGGAACTTGGCATTAGATGCTCCGCCGGCTGTGAGCGCGGGTCCCGCTGCCGAGGGGCCGTGGCGGGGCTGGCTCTAACGCACCGCAGCCGCTGCAGTTTGACCCGAGTGCGGGGCGGGCCGGCCGGCTCTGGGTTTTGGCTTAGGAACCGCCGCTGTGCGGAATTAAACAAGTATAAGCGTTCTTTTTTTTTCATTTCTGCTCGATGCGCGGTACTAGGGGCTTGCTGATGCCTGTGTCAGGGGCTGTTGCTTGCTCAGGTAAGCATGTTTTGCCTACAGTCAGCGTTGGGCTGCGTGGAAGCAGTTTGTCAGTCGTGTCACACTGTTAAGCAGTGAGTGTAGTCATACAGACAAGTTGTCCAGTGTGGTCACAGGGAACTTCTGCTTTTTAGACCTGATTTTAACCTACTGCACGCATATGGCCTTTAGTGTAGAGACTTACTTCATTAAATTAAATAAACCATATCTCTTTGTTACGGCGTAAAGGAATTATCTAGGAAAATAAAGTGGTTGGAGGCAGATTGAATTCTCTGTAGAGCAGTACTCCTTTTCCCTCAATTCATACAGAGTTCTGCCCAGTCAGTGGGATGCTTTCCATTGACCTTGATGTGCTCTGGTTGTTTCAGGTCATAACAAACAGCTGCTGTTCAGGGCAAGGCCTTGTACAAGTGCATTTTCTCTTGGCAGGTTTTCCCTTGGGGGTACTTCTTCCTAGGATTTAAACTTAAGTTTTAAGAAAATAATAATACAAAGCAGTTAGTGAAGGCATTTGACTATGGATTGGCTGGTCTGTGACTGTGTGTTTTCTTCCACAGGATGCAGCGATAGCAGTTAAGTCAAGGTACACGTGACAAATATTATTTGCAAATAGTGTGGTTTCCTGTTCAAAACTAGTGATGCCTCTGCATTTTTCACGTTCATTTACTTATTTAGTCTTCTATTAGAACCTTCTTGGTTGCTTCAGACTCTTACCTTCTAAATTTAGGTCTAAGTATGTGTATTTAAGTATTGAGCTGAAAGATGTTGGGTGTTTGACCAGACGGTAGGAAATACGTGTACTTGTGTATGTTTACATTGCTGAAATATGGTGAAAAATAATTATACTCTTCAGGTTTAGTATCTGGTGTGTTTGTGTACCATTATTATCTACTTCTTAAATGTTTCAGAGCAGTGATGGAACTGAGCTGACAGCCAAGCCAAAGAGAAGCTTCTATGCAGCAAGAGATTTATACAAGTACCGACATCAGTATCCAGTAAGAATATTTTATGGTTTAAAATTCTCTTTGTAGTAGAGAGCAGCACACATCCTGGGAAATCCTGAACGTAATGATGCTTAATAAATATGAGGAATATGAATAGTTATAAAGCTGCTGGAAAGGCCCAGTGTATGCTGGCGAGAGAGGGATGAAACAAGGGTTGCATCTTGTGGTAAAGCTAAAGTTGTCCTAGATTATGTGCAGTCACGTGAGATGTGTAAACCTGGGAGTAGGGACAGGATCCCAGAAAGAGATATCACAGGTAGCCATCCAGGCAGGTCTTGAACATCTCCAGAGAAGGGGACTCCACCACCTCTCTATGCAGCCTGTGCCAGTGCTCTGTCACTGCGCTGTGAAGAAGTTCTTAACATATGCCTTGAGCACTGAAGAGGACGTGTAGAATCTGGATAATGTGTTGTTTGTCTCTTGGGAGTTCCTTGAGCCAGAAGTCCAGGTGCTGCTGTGCTTGCCTTTTCTCCCCAGTAGGAGAAGCAGGTGACCAGGAGGAGCTGGCAGATCTTTAAACTGCTTAACTGAGCGGAATCTTTTAAGTTCTTCCAGTTTTTCTAAAATGATGAACCTGTATTGTCCTCAAGTTATTCAAAGAGCAGAACATCACCTTGTAGATATTCTCAGTAGTGGGCTGTATTTTGTAGACTGATAATGCCCTATTTTCTTTCCTTCAGCAGAACTTTAAAGATCTTCGCTACCAAAATGACTTGTGCAATCTCCGCTTTTACAAAAATAAAATCCCTTTTAAACCTGATGGTGAGTAATCCGTAACAATAATAATGATAACAGTAGAATGTTCACCCATAACAAAACGAAACTGTTATTTTTACAATGCTGATAAATTAGAGGTGTATAGCCATATATTGTATGATTTGAACCTCGTGTGTTGGACTAGCACGTTGATAACGCAGAGGCTGATGATGGATAAACCAAAGTTTGCTTCTACTCTAGACAGGTGGTGCTTTTCTTATGTGCTGAGAGGTACGATGAGACATTGTTAGCACAACTTATTTATACTAGTGGTACTGCCTTTTGTTAAACAGAGATAAAGCTGTTCCACCGTGCTTAGCAAACTCTTATTGCTAAAAAAGGGGTGACATGGATCAGGGTGTTATTCCTAGCACCATGCGAGGGGAAAATGAATGTGTTGTCACTTCCTTGTGTGTGAGAAATTGTTTTGTTATCATTATGATAAAGTCCCTGGTGGCATTGGTAATGGAGCAGGACTCATACCCAACGTACTGTGCAAACACAGAGCAAGCTGGAAAATGACAAACCCTGCTCTGGAAAGTTTGCCTTCCTCTTGTCTCTCATACTTTTGCTGCAGGCAGATGGGAAAACAGGAGACAATAAAACAGTGCTGGTTAGAATGATAGGCAGAAGTCTTGGCATGTGAGAGCTCAGCAGCAGAGTTCTGAAAGAATGAGGAGGTTACTTTGAAGGTGTTTGCAGAGAGATTTTTCTCAGCATGAGAGTAGCTGAAATACAAAAGTGTGTATTTGAATACATAAGGAGTGAGAAGTGGAGGCTGCTGCTGAGGGCTGGTCAGAGGCAGGAATCAATCTCCTAGCAGCAAATAGGTTGTGACACTGTAGGATGGGGCAGATCACAAAAGACTTTGGAAGTGAAGGCATATACTTTTTTTGTTTTTTTTGATGTTACAGAAAAGGACTTTACAGATTTCACGACAGGAAAACACAAAGCAAAAAAAAGAATCGATGTAAAGTTTAAAAACAGCTGCTGTTGTCTAGAAATGTTCTCAGCAGCATTCAAAGTAGATGTGAAGGTGGCAACAGTGTGCTTTTCAAGGTCAAGAAAAACAGTGCTGAGATGAAATACCTAAATTCTGATGGAAAGCTGGAGCATTATAAAGAAGCCTGGAAGGTTGAAAATGACAGCTGCTCATAGATAGTGAGCAATAATAGCCCCAGTAAGTGAGAAGATAAGTCAGGTTATGCAAAAGAAAGATGGTAATCCTGAATTTTATCTGGATATACACAGGCAAATGCTGAAGATTGTATTTTTAGTTTGGCTAGATGAAAAACTAGAGCTGTGAGTTACCAATGAGCCGTTACACAGGGTGCAGGTGCAGGAAGAAAGGGGAAGGTACTGAGGACCATGTGAGTCTGAAACAGAAAGGGTTTGGGGGGATCCTTTGAAGGCTGGAAAAAGAAGGAGGTATTCCAGAGAACAAGCCAGGGGAAGAGCCTTGTAAGCTACAGGAGGCCTTGCCTCCTAAAACAAATTTTAGTTCTTGCAAGTTTTAAGATTTTCCCTTTCAGGAGAAAGTTCTGAGTGGTGGTGTCAGAAATAGCTGACAGGCCATGAAAGCTGAAGTCATGATGGCAGAGTTCTGGCTGTGGGGGTATTTTTGAGAATGGGAAGGAATAGTCACCACCTTAACCTAACCCTGGGTCTGTGAGAGCATTTAGGGGGAGCTTAAGCTGCCACGTTATGGTCTGAAGTAGTGGAGAATGCAACTGGGGGGGAAGAAAAGATATTTGTGGAGCAATCCTAGATTTGAAGGTTAATTGTACAACTGACTGGCTCTTGAATTACCCTGTCTCTAGTCCTTGGAGCCGGGCAGGAAGCTTTCTGGTACGTGAAACATAAGAAACTTTAGAATTTCTATGGGATGTTATGAGGGCAGGAGACCCTCTTAGTCAGATCCTTTTCCAGTCTTGCCTGCGCTGTAAGCTTCACATTATTAGCTCTTTGGCTACTTTCTCTTTTTAAATTACAAAGGGAGTTTTCCCTTGGTATTGGGACTGATGTGGATAACTTCACTAGGCAGATAGACATCCCATGTGTAATAGGAGACTATTCACATGGGGCTTTGGGCTTTTTAGGCCACTCCCGTGCTGTTCAGATTTGGGAGATGCCCTGCTGCCATGGTTGAACTGCTGGTTTCAGGCTGAAAATGTGCTAATTCTGGCTGTTCATGGAGAGAGAGCGAAGATTTTGGAACAAGTAATGTCCTTGTATGCATGTGTGCAGTGCCTAAAAACATGCTCTGGTCTGTAACTGAGTTTCATGTCTGTGGTCTTGATGTGGAGAATGATTAATTTTCTTTTAGGCGTACTTTTTCTCCTTTTTCTATTACTCCTTCATTGCAAGAGGAACTGACTAAATGCCACAGCTGTTGTGAGACAGCTTGAAATTTCCATTTGATGGGCTTGACCTGAGGCGCCAAGGTCTGACTAGTAGCAGTGGCATCAGTACTCTTGGACACAGAAAATTGCCAAAGATTTTCAAATCTTACCATTAGTTGCAGCTGGAGAGATTCCTGGAATGAAAAATTTATTGAAGTGTTGAGGCCTTATTCTACTAAGATGATATATATGCAGAGCTTTCTTGTGTTAAAGCAGTGGCAGTTGATTAATGTTTCAGTAATTTACTTAAGTGGTTTGCCAATTACCAGTCGGTGTGATAAAGAAAACTAGAAAATGAGGGTATCTAGAAAAGTGTAATTCTTTAAGATATTGACGTGTACACTCAGGTGTTTTAAGTCAATTGATTTTTTTTTTATTAAAATTTGATAAAACTCTTGATTTTATTTAAGTTTCAGCAACTAAATAAATTAGTTTTTAATAGACCTTATTTTGCCCAGTATGTGAAAGAAAATTAAAGCATGTGTTCTGTCAATGCACTTGACATGTGCTTTCTTTATGTAGCTGAGAGCTGGTTTTGATGGCTGCCTAACAGGTGGTTTTTCTTAATTATTTTTATGCAGGAGTTTATATTGAAGAAGTCCTAAATAAATGGAAAGGAGACTACGAAAAGCTGGAACATAACCACACGTACATACAGTGGTTGGTCACTTACTACCTATTTCTGTTTCAAAGCTTTAAATGGATGAAGTGTTAATGTACTGTCAAATGTAATTAATTGTTTCTTTTAACAGGCTTTTCCCACTGAGGGAGCAAGGTCTGAACTTCTATGCGAAAGAATTAACTACATATGAAATTGAGGTAACAGAAGTTGAGCTTAAAAGAAACCATCTCATTAATATTGATACATAACTACTCCTTGTTATGCAGAGTTGTTTTATACAATGCAGAAGTACTTGCTTTAATGCCATTTTGGATTTGTTCTCTATTAGGAGTTCAAGAAAACAAAAGAAGCAATTAGAAGATTCCTTTTGGCTTACAAAATGATGCTGGAATTTTTTGGAATAAAGCTCATTGATAAAACTGGAAATGTAGCGCGAGCTGCTAACTGGCAAGAAAGATTTCAGCATTTGAATGAGTAAGTAATGACATGCACTCAACGCTCTAGAATTGCTGTAGAATCTCTTTAGTCTTTTGTTTCCTAGAGAAAGGGAAGATATATTTTTTCCAAAGATTGCCAGGAAAAAGATAAGCTCATCGTTGAGTACTTCTTTTTGTGTCTGTATGTGTATGCTTTTCCTTCCTCTTTCTTGGATTCATAAAGTCATATCGTAAAATCTTTTGGAAGAGAACCTTAAAGGTCACCCAGTCCAACTCCCCTGCAATGAACGGGGACATCCACAGCCATGTTGGGTTGCCCAGGGACCCTTCCAACGTGACTTTGAATGTCTCCAGGGATGGGGCATCCACTACCTATCTGGGCAACCTATTCCAGTGCCTCACCACCCTTATTGTAAAAACACCTTTCTTTATATCCAAATCTCCTTCCCCTCTGAGCTTGAAACCATTTCCCCTTTTTCTATCACAACAGACCCTGCTAAAAAAGTCTGTCCCCTTCTTTCTTATAGCCTCCCTTTAGATTTTGAAAGGCTGTGCTCAGGTCTTCCTGGAGACTTGGGAGGTCCCAAAGTTCCTCTCCTTTGATTGTGCTTCTTGCCTGTTAAGAGACCGACAT
Source organism: Callipepla californica brunnescens (assembly GCA_023055505.1). Classification (NCBI taxonomy): domain Eukaryota; kingdom Metazoa; phylum Chordata; class Aves; order Galliformes; family Odontophoridae; genus Callipepla; species Callipepla californica. The sequence continues at coordinate 22,897,668 of JALIRH010000007.1, read as the reverse complement.
CAATGCGTTCCATGCAAATACAACTGAGATGGTCCTGAAGGAGATCACAGTTCCAAACTAATTTGTCTGTCTTGTTACAGAGTGCTGTTATTTGATTCTAAAGCTCAGCTTCTTAGTTATGGGGAATGGGATACTCATATTGGTACTCACATTTTTTTCTTGAAAAAAATCAAATTCTCCATGCCTGTTTGGAAGCTATTCCTCCCTCCTCAAAACGTGCCATATTTGAGTTTGGTACTTTGCTAGCTTTTAACTACAGTGCTTAACTGAAGAGCCTTAGCCACGTATTGAGTCAAACTTTACCTTCAACTTTCAGCAAAAGACCATTTGTCACCTTACTTCATCATTAGGGGGAGAGTAAGCTTGCACTGAATTCTGTCCAGTGCAGATGTTTTCAAAATTTCTTTTTGCATCTTGTGATCGCTTTATTTTTACTCTAAGGTCAGAGGAACTGGTGTATAATTATTTTTTTTCTCCTGTCTAAATGAAAACTTGTTGCCTAAGGCAGGATTGCTAGTGGCTAAATCTGAGTGAATAATAGAGATCATTTGTTACTAATTTCACTCAGACTTTATGAGCCAGCTAACAGGGACGTGCTGAGACAGGCTGCAGATGAAATGAGGTTTCGGGAGACCCAAACGTCACCCACTGCACGTTCATACATTGTAATTACTGTGTTGTTATAATACAAAGTAATTATATGAGTGTTTATTTGTATGCACGCTACTATGTAGCTACTCATTATATATCAGTGAGCAGCTATACTATTTAAATCAGGGGTTGAGATTCTTTTAACATAACTTCTGCTGTCTAAATTTTAGGTATTTAAGTTAGACTGTTTACTTAGATGTTTTTATGAGGGACATAGCACTGCAGAAGAAATTTCCCAAGATAAATTTCTTTCATCTGCTGCCCCAATGCCTTTTGGAGACATCCATTTTCAGTCCCAAGATCCTTGCAAAGGAGGCACTGGCAGGCCTCATCAGCTATGAGAAATAAAACTACAGAAAGTTGAAGTACACATCTTGAATGATTAAAAATGAATGAGAGATTGTATTTCCAGTTCCCTTTCTGTAAGACTTTTTCTTTTTTTTTCTGATTCAATGGATTTTTTTTTAACCTTTTCTTCCAAAGGTCTCAACACAACTACTTGAGAATCACTCGAATTCTGAAAAGCCTTGGTGAACTTGGATATGAGAGTTTCAAATCTCCCCTCGTAAAATTTATTCTTCACGAAGCTCTTGTGGAAGATACCATTCCCAATATTAAGCAAAGTGCTCTAGAATATTTTGTGTATACTATTAGAGACAGAAGAGAAAGGAGAAAGCTCTTGAGATTTGCTCAACAGCATTATACGCCATCAGAGCATTTTATCTGGGGACCCCCGAGAAAACAGAAGTCAGAGGGAAGCAAAACAAACAAAAAGCCAGCATCTCCAATTTCTATTCACAGCAGTTATATTTCTAAGCATAAGAAACTGAAAGAGCCTAAGAGTGCATCCACAAGTGGAACCTCAGCTAGTAAAGCAACCGAAGAGAGAAAAGTAGAACTTGCAAAAAATGGGGAAGAAAATGACCAGGATGACCAAGAAATGAACTGTGATGCTGTTAAGCAGAACAGTGAAAAGAACAGCGGTACTGATACTGGTCAGCTTTCAAAATCAGAAGACGTTCAGGATCCTTCAGACAAAAAGGAGGACTCATCTCATTCCAAAAAGGATGATGAAAGTATGAACAATGACTGCGGAAGTCATCCAGGTGTTATAGATAAAGATTTATGTGACACTGAGAATTGTTCAAATAACGTGTCGTCAGATCTACAAGATAACCTTGATAAGGATGCACCTTCAGGGGGAGCCACCACAAACAACCAAGGATGAGATCACATTATGAGTCTGAGGTTAAAAGTCTGTGTTTCAGAATGAGTGAAGCAAATTCTTCATCGCTTCTTCGTTTTGTGTGAAATTCACATCTAATCTAGTATAAAACGTTCATGCTTGTTGGGAATGCATCAGATTGGGCTTCTGTTACACTAATGAAGTTTACTTTTTTTAATCTCAGTTTATCAGATGAGAATCAAGTGTGGTTATTTAAAACTATTGTGTCAATTCAAAGCCTAGGAATTAATTATCTCTTCCAGATATGTTGCATAGAAAAAAAAAAAGAAAGCACTTTTTCCCATTAAATTAATCCAGTATTTATTTATTTATTTTCTTTAAATGTAACATTCTAGTAAGTCTTGAAACAACAGAATTTTAAGTTTCTTTTGATATGCTTTCAGTGTTTTGTTTTCTGAAACGGCTAGGAATAATTTCAAGAGCAAGATTTTTCACAAGTGGATTTTCCTTAGGAACTATGTTCATGTTTAATGGCATCATTTGCACAGCATTGTTTACCTTAGATTAGCACCCTTGTCTGAGACACTCAATAATATCTTGAAATATCCTATGCAGCTGGATAATCTGTTACATCAACTAAATGTTTAACTCACAGTGAAATTGTATATACAGCTTTTGGGTACAAGGAAAGTTGCACTATATATTTTAGTCTCTAAAGTCTTCTCACCGTTCATTTGCTGCTTCTGCTAATCTGAGTTGTGAGGTGGAGTCATTCTTAGATTTGGTCTCAGCATGAAAGCTTTCTGCTGTGCATCAGCTGGCTTTGGCAACACGAGGGCCCCTTTCCATAGGGATCAACCACCAGCAGCTCAAAAGCAGTTCTTTTTGTTTGTTTGTTTTTCCCCACAGCAAAACACTGCTTAGCCATCACAGCCATCAAAGAAAATGTCACCAGGCCTCTCTGGCTGAATCTGAGCTAAATTTGGGTGAGGTCTGTAACAGTGCAGAATCATCTCCTGATGCTGGCCTGTGATAGAAAGCCAGTCCTGCTGGTCTATGAGTGAAACGGATTTCAAATCTTTGCACTCTATCAGAGCTTTTTCACTTTTCAGTGTTATTTAATAGACTGAAGACTGAGAAAAGCCTGTCTGCTAGCCTGACTAGAGCCCGGCAGGTTGGAGTTTCTCAATTATATCTTTCCCAGTTTTGTTTGCTTAAGGGCCACATGATTTTCCTGAACATCTTTTTCTAACTTCATGCTATTCAGTCAGGCAGGATGCAACCCAGCAAGTTAATTGTAAACCATATGGATTAAAATATAAAGTAGGTAGGACTCATGCTTTCTACAGTCCTAAAATAGTCTACTATATGTATTTTCTATTTTAAAATGTATATATTATCCACTGCCTTTAATGTATTTTTGATGAAATATTATAAAGCAAGTACCTGACTACGGTTTGAGTGTCAGAGTGCTATGAGGCTTTATTTAGAGAGTCTTGTAACTCAAAATGACAAAGTCTTCAGGGGTTTGAAAACATAGACAAAACGACTTGTATTTTTCTCTATCACTCATTCCCATTATGGCGGTGCATCATCTCTTCTTTCCCCAGGTAGCTTTGTTTCTTGGGGTCAAACAGAGCTGTAATTAGGGATCTTGGTACCTATGGATGAAGATTAAGCCCTTTCCATCCGAAAGAGGCAGAATAGGAAATTATATTCCTACTTTCCCTGTGCTTTCTGGTAAGGAAAGAATTACATGTAAATATTTGTTTTCAGTTGTGTTTTTTTGTTTGCTTGTTTTTCAAGGGTAGCCCAGGTTGCTTAACAGGCATTAAGTCTGTCCGAATGGAAATGTCCAAGAGAATTCCCTCACAGTCAGTGTTTCATGGAAGATGGATGACCTTCAGATTGCCCTGGTCCTGAACCAGGGTCCCCTTTTTCATGTTCCTCCCTGACCTTCTGAGCAGAAGAGGGCAGGAGATGCTTAGATAAAATTAGTCCATGTAATTAAAGACTCCAACCCTACGCATACACTAAGAGAGTACAGTTCTGTGTTCTGCCTATGACTTTTTAAATCTTGAGTGCCTAACCATGCCAGCATAATAGCGTTGTTTTAACGTAGTTATTACTTGAATGGCATAGGGAAAATTTACACTGTGTATGAAGAGCAGAAGTATAAGCTTATATATACAGAACCTTCAATTTCTAGACTTTAGTATTGAGGTTAAATATTTTTCTTTAAATTGCATAGTGTTCAAGTGGAATAGGAGTCAGTAGGGATTTTATTATATTTATATTGTAATTTGATTGAACACGATCTCAGGAGATTTTCCTTCTTTTGACTTCTGAACAACAACAAGAAGAAAAGTACAGCTCTCGAACTGGAAAGTTTCCAGCTTTCCAAGGGATGCACATCCAAAATACTTCACTGCAGTACGTTATTCTGTTATTGTAATATCTTTTACCTACCCTGCATTTGCCTGCTGGTTGTTCTCTCTTAATTTTAAGTACTTTATGTAAAAGTTAACTTTTTTATTTTTTAAGTTGGCGGAGCTGTATGCATTGAGGGCCCAGTGTGTCTTAAAATAGAACTGAGAACTTTGAAACCTGTACTCTTACTAACTTATTTTAAATCTCAAGCTTGGTATGTTCCTATCATTTTTATTATAGGAGTAAGAGTAGTAGTGGTGTGTCAATTACCTGTGAAGAACTTTGGGATCAGAAAAGTTTTCTGTGTCAGATCACAGAATTGTAGGGGTTGGAAGGGACCTCTAGAGATCATGGAGTCCAACCCCCTGCCAAAGCAGCTCCCTAGCCCAGGTTGCACAAGTAGGTGTCCAGGTGGGTCTGGAACGTCTCCAGAGAAGGAGACTTCACCACCTCTCTGTGCAGCCTGTGCCAGTGCTCCGTCACTGCACTGTGAAACTGTCTTGTGTCTGTATCAGCAGACTGAAGTGTCTCCCATGAGGCTCTTCAACTTAAAGTGACAAATCCGTTCTGCATAAAATGTGATGGCTTATCATTATCTTCATAGAGGAGTTGTTTCTTCTGATTTTGTGAGTGCTTGAATGAGGGATTCATTGCAGAGCGATGGAAGTGTAGCATCCCACTGAGATTTTTGAGGATCAAATGGGTGCAATGCCTTTTATTACAGAATTGTGTCCTTGGTAGCTCGAAGCACCTTGTGCTTGTCTTAAGTATTGGCTTTCAGGTTTTCAAGAATTCTCATAAATACCAATACTTCATTATTCAACTCTTACTTCATCAACTGAGTGTATGCAAAGTAAGTCAGGACATTGCTCACTATTATTATTATTTTTAATCTTACTGTGCACTCAAATATTCAGGGATTTCTGTGTACTTCTGTCATAATGTGTTCTGGCCCAGTGTTTTACTAGCTATTACACTAGCTAGTTTTACTAGCTATTTACTAGCTTTTTATGAGCTATTGGCATATTAATTGAATGGAACATCACATATAGGGTTCTTTCCAAACGAGTACATCTGAGCAGCCTCTGCTACTGAGAGAGAAGCGTGAGTATTCACAGGCCTGTGAATTTGATTCTAAAGTATCCTCTGGTGTGAGGGTACATGAATACACGACTTGACAAAATGCTAATGAACGCATACATGTAAGTGAAGGCAATTGTACAAGGCATTCAAAAATACAGCACTTTAAGATTAGTTCCATCTCTGTGCCCTACGTGCCAGGACACATCTGTGCCTCAGTTACTGAGAATGGTATAGCACAGAGGTTGAAAGCTCAGACTTGCAAGGCAGATAAGAAGTGCACTTGCATGTGTGCACGTATCTAAGGACAGAACTGAATTATTGGTGTCTATTGCTTGTATTTAAAGGTATGATCCTGAAGGGTACTAAAAATTGTGACAGTAATGATTTGTCTAGTGCCTAAAAAGCAAGGGGAGAATAAAGAGCTAGTGGTTCACCTGTTGTACAGAGTCTACTTGTTGTAAAGAGCATTTTCTTGATGGTATTTGTGATACAGACTGAATTGATGTAGACAGTTTCTAACCATGCTTGTGGCTAAGAGGCAAGTCTTTTTAGATGTGATATTGCCCAAGATGACACTGCAGGTATTTAGAAAGAATAAGCTCAGTCAGAATGTCCATAGGACTGCAGAGTGTTTTCCTTTCAGAAGATAAAGGATTGCTTGTTCTTATTAAAAGCCAAGTGATCGTAAATATGCTAATGCAAAACTGATCGCAAATTATGGTAAAATACGTATTTAAGTGAATATGTATCTGTTCTTATGCTATACATTTAAGGGTAATATTTTAAATTTTTGTGTCAAAAGCAGTATTTATGGATAGGTTGCAAAAAAAAAAAAAAATATCCATTAAGAAAATGATTACAAAATCATGTTAATGGTGTACGTTAGATTATAACCAAAAATATATTGAACTTTGTATCCTGTCAGCAGCAATGGCCACCAACCATTTGTGGTGTGATAAAGGGTTTTTTTCCTCTCTTAATTCTTCATTTTTTTCCGCCCGTGATTCTTTCAGTCTTGACAATCCCTTTTGGCAGTGAGCTCCATATTTTAATTTTGTTTTGTTTGGCAGAAGTAATCTATTGTTCATCTAAAATCTGTTTATTCAGGAATCGCTAGCATGTTTGAACACAATTACTGAAAGTACTGTAAGATGAACTGTTAGTTTCCTGCTGTTTTGAAAAGCCTTTGGAAATTCTAATAGGATGCTTCCTTAGGCAGAAAATGTCACCTGTCCAGTGGTGATGATGATGTTATCTTACTGTTCCCTTCAGAATAAATGTTTACGTGTAGTCCTTCTGTATGAAGTACTGGAAGTCAGATTCCAAATCCTGAAGTGAATTGCATTCCTTCTGGTGTGAAAGCAAGATCAATTCATGGAAAAACCTTTTCCTAGCCAGTGTCTGAACTAGTTGATGCTGGATTTGAGCTTGAACAGTAAGAGCATATATTTGATTATGTAGAAGACAGAAATCCTGTCTGGGGTGTGCTGAGAACCAGACTCCTCATTTGGTATTTCAGTAGCCAATTTTGATGCACGTCCCCGGTTCCAGTGTGATTGAATATAGTAACTGCTGAAATGGTATTCTCACTGCCAAAGGGAGCTTGAAAATGCAGAGTCAAAAAAGCCTACACACGAACTCTCTGCTCACCTTTCATGTTGCAACTGGGACCATCAGAGTAGAGTTGCTGCTCACAGGTATGAGCAGTGCTGTCCTCCAAGGAGATTGTAAATTGTGTCTCTGTAACATTTGTGGACCATTTATTTTCCTGAAATCTGTTCCTTTTACAGCCCACATTCTTAGTGTACTTACTCTTAAGACTATAGCAGTAATCAAAAGTTTATTTTAAAGAATGTATTTAATACATGCCATATGTGGTGGGCTCTTAAAAGATAGTTCAAGAGCTATAAAGTAAAGGGAGACCTCCTGTGGCTTTGCACTTCTAATCACTTTTATATTTATTTTTAAAAGTATAAAGCTTTTTGCTATAAAATGGCGTATGTGGGAATTGGCAAATGGTTCTGGAAGAAGTCTCTTTCTCCTTAGGAACTTGGCACTTCTTAATTCTACCTTGCTTGCAAGTCTAGTGGTATATTCATCAGCTAAGGTTTATTGTGAAATATACTGAATGTATTTACTACTGTGGCTAGCAGCGTGAAATTTATTGTTTGCAGTAAAATGGGTTATGGCATTTATATTTCTGGGACCTGCTGAAGCATGCTTGCTGGTTATTAGTTGCTCCTTTCCCGTCTTAACCTATTCCTTTGTTGTTTGCCCTTTAAGCAGTTTGAGTTGAGTGACAGATAATGAGGTATAGTTTTGCACTGATACAAATTGGAGCTATTGTATACTTCACTGTTAAAACTTATTCCAAGAAAGGAAGGTGTGGTAACTATAAAAAGAAAAAAAGAAACGAGGCCCAACAATTTTTACTTGAGAACTGAAACAGCTACATGTCCATTTTTATGAAAGATTCTGCTCTCTTCTGTGTTCCTTTGCAGTGTTTAATTACAGAATGCCGTGCATGTTTGGTAGCACCAATACCATATGTATGTGGTAGGAGTGGTAACCAGTTTCTGGGTTTGTAACGCACTCTAAAGGTATATTTTATAATTCTGTAACTGTATGGCAATGTTATGCCAAAAGAAATTGTACAAACATAAAAAGCAATAGTTCATGTTGCTTACTGCTATATTTTCAGTCGTTTATTTGTAAAATGAAATACTTGGATTTCCTTTCAGGTAAATATATTTTTAATAACAGCAGCCAAAAATCTCTTAAACTAATAAAGCTTCTTCATTTAGCAGCATTGTTTTAACAACATGTACAAATACTGTGTACATCTAGTACTGTGTAATTGCTGTTCAGCGCTTGTTTGTATAGTCATCTATAAATGTACTAACACCTGACAGTAGGGCATTAAAGGCTCTGGTCCTCCTTTGTTGTTGTCAGCGGCAAAACCACCACGGACAGCAGAGGATCGAGGAAAGGCCCAGTGTGTGCTTTACTAAAATGTGCTGGGAGTTTTGATGTGTCTTTTGTTTAACTCACGGGATGGGAGGAGAGGGGAAAAAAAGCCCAAAAAAATAGACATAGTACTAGGGCAACCTGGTATGAGAACATAAAGATAACCCTTTAATTAAAAGATAAAGTATTCAGAAAACGCAGAGCTGGAAGCTTGCTGCCTTACCTCCAAGTTGTTGCCCTTCTGTATGGTAGCTTTGTCCCAGCCCTGTAAACTTGCATGAGGACCAGCTCATACATGGGGTTGTCCTGCAGCAGCCCTGTGCTCCTTTCCTTCTGAATAAGGGTGCTCTGAATTCCCAGATCTTGGAGACCAAGATTTTCTTCTTGCAAAGTGAAGGCAGGTGCTGCTTGCTTGGAAGGAGTGTTTTACGTGTGGTCTGTGTTGCTAATGAAGCCTGTAGTTAAGATGGATATGCTGACTGACTTCTGTGTTGCCGTGTCACCCAGTGAAGGAGCAGGCAGGCAATACCACCATGTACTTGTGTGCTGGTTTCCCTAAGAAATTCAGGCACAGTTCCCTGAAAGCCAGGCTAGCTTAGATGGTTCATTGCTCCTTTGCAAAGACAGGAGGCAGTTACCTTCTCTAACCTTGAAACATAAACTTTACGACCAAGGCTTATGGCCTAAGTGTGGACACAGCTATTACATTGCTGTTCTAATAGCAACTTGGCCTTCTGAGCACATCAGCAGTGCAAAGATCACCCCTACGTGAGCACCGACCCTCATGGATGTCAGAACTGCTTCTGGTGAGTTTTTTGGGGGATGTTTAAGGGTGTGCTACAACTGCAAGGCCCTAGGTAAATTCAGATAGACCAGCTCCAGAAGGGGTAGCAAAGTGGAAGCTGGGCCTGCACCTTTCCCGCTGCCTGCCTGGGCCCAGGGACATGCACCCAAACTGTGCCTGTCAGTGCCTATGGAGAGCGGCCTTTGTGGTGCAGGGAGCAAAGCCAAAGGCTTCTGTTCTGCTTTGGTTGTTTTGTTGGGATTTTTTTTTTATTTTCTGACAGAGCCGTGCCATAAAATGGAGATGAGGTTATTTTATTTTGGTGTATGCAGATGGTCTAAAACAAGGCCTAAAGTGTTTATAATGATCATGTTAATTGTGAGAATGTGATTTAGCTAACAAAACCAGGGAGTTCTCTTCTTAAAATCACATTTTAATGAATTTATTACATTTTGTTTATCTGGGCTGAGTAATAAACTGGGCAACAAAGTATTAAATGTCTTCATTCCCTGAGGTCGCACAGGCCAAACATCATAACTTCCGAGTGAAACCAGTGGGAGTGATGGGAGAGCAGCTGCAGTTTGAAGTTAATCCTCCAAAGAGGCAGCAGAAATATTTACCAGAGTGTTTTGTAGCTATAAAGACATATAATGACACAGCTTTTTAAACACGAGCTTCATGTAATGCTCTAATTAGTGGTAGAAGGCAAAACTGTGGTATGGCTTTGTTGACTTCTTTGTACCCTGTGTGAAGGCGGTACTTTGGCTTCACTTGGAGGTGATTACAAATAGTCCCTAGTGTTGTCCCTGTGCTAGAAGGCCAGGTTGGCACAGATAGCCGTGCAAGCAAGACCTGGGATCAAGGTCTCTGCTTCCATCTCTCCAATGACACTGTAATTAAACATATTTAATTTTCACTTGAGGAAGGGGGCTTCAGAATTGGCCTTCTCAGCTCAAACTTGGGATCTGCAACAGCTAAGGTCAGGTCTGGGCAGAGTCCTGGTGCCTGCAAGACTTGGTTATGCTCTGTGTCCTCATGGAAAGCAGCTGCCTTCACAAGTGACCTGCAGCAATTACTTGCAGCTCAGACCTTTCTTTAAGGTTAATCTTGGTCCACATGCTATGGGAGGAATTTAAAAATAGAATGATTTTTCTTAGAGTTCTCCCTATGAAAAACCAGTTTATGAAGGTTTAATTACACCCACCCATTTGCCTATCTGGTAAACCATTGGGCTGCTTTTAAAATGTTGATATAGTGTATGCAAACCATTGGACATTTTTGCAGGCAACATTCTATAGACATCGTAATTTCAAGGCTTACTGAGCGTAAGAAGACCATTTAAAATTCAACTGGTTCTTTCTATTTTTATTTAATGTATAAATCAGACATAATTCATGCGTAGCTCCTTCCAGGTTTAGACATTTATTGAACACTGTGTATGGTTATAAGCGTTTTGTGGCAGCTGTTTCAAATTTCAGAATAGAAATAGGGGAAAAAAAAAAAAAGCCCTCAACTTTCATTTCTCCAGTTTCCTTTGAAAGCTTAAACAAGGAAGCTTCAGACTTCCAGCTTCAAAACTGGTGGCTGAAATTAGGGCCTTTAATTACTCCTGATAACTAGGCCTGGGGAACTTCGGTGCTGTATGCGACCCTCAATTGCTTTGAGGCAAATCTGTCTTATTTAGTTGACTAAAGGTGCAAAATATATAAAGTGGAAATTCTGACACGTTTTTCAGCCCCCAACCTCCACCTGGGTCTAGACACTGAGCAGGAAATGGGAACATTTATTCTCCAGGCTACATCGGGGCCTTCACCCTGTTGCGCACAGTTTCTTTCCTTGCTCAGTTGCTACTGCCCTCCTAAAAGCAAATGCAGTCTTTTTCCAGCTCTCCAGGCTGCATTTTTTCAGTGATGGCTTATGGCCTATTGGTGCATTGTTACCTGTTCTGGGGCCACTATCCTAAACTGGTACCAATATTTTCCAAGTCTTTTGCTGTTATCCCACCCTTGAACTGTGCAGACACTTGGCACCAAGCTGTGCTCCCCCAGTGCGTTGCTGACAAACGTGACCCCCACAGCAAGGCTGCACTGCCTCTCTGGCAGTGAGGAGCAGCAAGGAAAGGCCTCCATCCCTTGGGAAACAGAGAGACAAGCTCAGGTCAAGACTACGTGGGGAGTGCCATTGCTTTAAGGGCATCGGTAGGTGATAGCAATGAGCACTCCCTTGGCTTCCTATGTAATTCTCCAAAAGATTACACAGGTATCAGAGTTTGTTTATGATAATGAAGACCCAGTGCCATAAAGCTAGCAGCAATATGTCCCAGTAGTGCTTTTTAGAAGCTTTTCACCACTTTGGATGAAATGCCGCTGACAAAAATTCAATCTTGAAATCTCCTGCAACTGTGGGATAATGAAGAAATGTTGCTGAGTCACACTTGCGGAGGGTAAGTGCCTCCTGGGGGCATGGCTGGGAACACCAATGCCTATTTCGGATGTGTCCCCAAATGCAGCAGATGTGAATGATTAAGTAACATGCCCAGTGGCACATTCTCTGCTGACTCATTTGCTGCACTGCTACTGAGATAACAGGCGTCCTACCAAGTAAATTCAGGGCAGAGTTTGGCTAGGACTTTGCGAAGAGCTTTTCTTCTGGAGTCAGAATGATGATAGGTTTATATAATAAAAGTCATACTGTAGTTCAAGGATATTGCTGGGGAGAAGCTGAATCCTCTGGGAACTCTTCGCTGAAATCAGAAAAGGGGAAAATGCTGTGCCAGAGACTCTTCCATTCACACCTGAATAAGTCCCAGTGACCATCATCCACTTTGTCAGAAATAGTTTGGGAGATTATACAAATCCCAGTCTTTCAGTCTAAGAACAAAGGTGAAGATAGGACCTTGGTGTCTGAATGCTACCTCGCTGCCTTGCTATGAAATAAAAAATTATCAAGTGAAAAAAATGTTGTGACAAATGTGAAACCTGAGATGGAGATAGCTCCAGTCCTGGGTCTGTCTAACCCTAATAGTCTCACCAGTTAGGTCAAATGCTTCCTGGATGCCTGATGTTCCAGTTCTGGGTCTCCAGTGGTAAAATTCCAGTGTCAGGAGGCAGATGGCAACTAGTGAAATGTTACAGTGATCTGCATGGGGTGATGCTGAGAGAAAATGCACAGGAAGGAGTATGTTAAGTAGGATGGTTCTGACCTCGGGATGCTGCTCAGATAATGACTTAGGGATGAAAAAAGGAGCTTCCATGCCACGGTGAGATGGGCTGTGCACAGACTGGATGAAGTGCCCTGCTCTTTCCTATCCACTCTACTCAGCCAAAACTGAATGTCGTTGACTTGGAGATGAGTAGAAACGATTAATGTTTCAGGAGAGGCTTATGTTGCATTCCAAATCCTGATGCGTTTATGGTACTGTGAATCTAATTTCACCTTCCTGTAATGGGAGCTAAAAGCTTTATTGAATAGCTGAGCCTATCTTGGTTGGTATTTTCTATTGTAAATTTTGGTGGAGCAACTGCTGCTACTCACAGTTCTTGAATTTTTGGTCAGAGCACAGGATGCTGGGTGCCTGTGCTCAAAGGCAGCTCTAATACATGTAACCTGGGTTCAGACTGCTGTGAAAGGAGCAGTAAGAGAAAAAGCTGTGAGATCCCTCCTTGGGCTCCCCCTACTTCACTTGGAGCTGTGGTTACACTTAGCTGGTCTTTGCCCGAGCTCTGCTGCAGCCATGCCTACACCTAGCCTTGCTCCTGGCTAATCTGGGTGACCTGACTCATGTGGCTTGACCAGCCTGGCAATAAAAATCACCATTGTTTTTCAATTAGCAGCAGCTGTGAGCATTGCAGTGCTGCTGCTGCCTGCTCCTAGCAGTGCCACAGTTCTTGTGGGATCAGACTTTCTCCTCACCATCCCCTACTATCCTGAATTTGGGCTGGTGCCACTTCCCCTCCCACCTTCTCCCACTCATCCTTGTTTGCATCACTTTTCAAGAGGAAAACTCAGGACCACAACCAACGGTACTTACATGTTAATATGTTAATTGTATCCGTGTTCTCATCTGTGTTAACGACAACACTGCCAACGATAGTGAGGCTGTTGTCTTTCCCTGGAGGGTCACCTCGCTGGGTTGGAGACTGCCTCCAGCCTGCAGGTACCACCCCAGGCTCAGGCATGTACAAAACACTCAAGTCTAAAATAATATGATCACTGGCAAAGCTTGGGCTTTGCTATTCACAGAAATCGTGGCATTATTTCAGTTTCTGTGTTCATTTCACACTCGATTCATCTTGACTTTACAGTGGTAAGTACCAGAAAGATGAGAAAACCTTTGCTCCTCTTTGAGCTGCATCTCTTACAAAAGACAATTAGTAAAAATCAGCTGAACTCCTGAAGTCATCTCTTCACAGGTGAAAACTGGGATGCTCTCAGCTGATGAGAGGTCACTATTTGAAAAATAATGACTTTCTGTGACAAAAAAAAGCTCTTTAATTTTCTGACCCCCAATTTGTTTTTGCTTTGTCTTATATACCTACACTGATAGTTGAAAATAACTGGAGATGAGTGGGTGATGGATGGCTTGTAAAGAAATGCAGTGAGACCATAGGAAACTGATGATATGCTTTCTGTGAAAGCCAAGCAACAGGACGAGAGAGGCAATTCACAAGTGCTAGAACAGCTGGCAACTCCAACCCACACCATCTGGATTTGTGTGATTTTATAATATTTATTGTCACTAACTCTGGGAGGAATATGAATAGAATTGGCTGCAAGTGGAAATGAGCTGGCTTTTCAATGGAGCGAATTGTGTGAGGAGCCTTGGCAGGGAGATGTGGCAGGACGAGCATCTGATACCAGCTGTGAATTACCACTTCGCTGGGCAGGCCGAGTGCATGAAACAACAACAGGAAATGTTTCAGTCAGGCAAGGAAAGCCCTGCTGCAGAGGGTGGCATTTCAGATCTATCACTTGGAGAGCAGAGGTACAGGGTTGCCAGCTTTCCATCTACATTTGCCAACCCCCTGTCTTTAGCCTGAACCTTGTGAGCTTTTCCTTGTATTTTCCTTAAAAAAAAAAACAAAAAAAAAAAAACATCAAGGGATGTGAGACTACTCAAGAATATTAACACTGTGCTAAAACAGTGAGTCTAGTGGTTCAGAAACATAGGCAACCCACCTCTGCCTAACAACTGCAGAAAACACAACAGCTCCTGAGTGTGTTTTCTTAAATCTTCTGACCTGAGCCAGTTTGCGGGTGTTCTCTCATGTCTAATTGTAGAAGAACTGGTATTGTCAGTGCTGAGCATATTCATGTAGGTAGCGTGATTTCTGCCTTAGGAAGCTGTTTTCTGGAGGTGTCCTTTCCACTAACGCTAAAAGAAACAGCGCTGCTCCTAGCACTGCTGTCATGCTTAGTGGCTTTGCATGAGATGAGGCAGAGTTTAGGCTACTACATTTCTGTTCCTCATCTGTGAAGTGGGATAACCCTCTTACTCCTTATTCTGATCAGCCAAAGGATTGATTCTTCACCTTCTGATTTAATGACTCCTGAGACCTAGTAATTATGTAAAGTTCAACCTGTGAAGTGTTAGGAACACTTAAACCTTTTAGTCTGAATTTAGTCAAAACAGACTTAAAAAGGAAGACAAACAATGGTTAATCTTTATCTTTTCTCCCTTTATTTCTACTTTTTCTCTTCTCTTCCCTTCTTCCTCTCTTCCTTATTTCAAAGTCTTATGTGGTTTAGAAACTGACCAACTTCTGGCCATCGATTGCAGTATTGAAACAACGGTGCCATATGATGTGAAACAAAAACCAGCATTTTATTCTAAATAAATTACTATATTTTCAAAACCTTTCATTCATCTTTGAGATTCATGTTTTAATTATTTATTTTTAAATGAGAAAACACCAGTTCTGTATTCTGGGATTCAGTCCACAGCTGAAAAGACCAGTGTTTGTAGTTCATCAATTTACAAAACCTGTTAGTTCAGTTGAAGAAAAATGTAGTGAGGCATTGAATGCCAGAGAAGATAAAGTGCCTGGCTAAGCAGCACACAAAAATGCATCTTATTTCAGGCTCATGCAGAGTGCAGTGTCTCAAAAGGAAAAGGGCAGCTGCAGAGAATGGTTCTGCCTCCTCTGTTCTTCACAGGCAGAAACAGGTAAAAAAAAGTGGCAACAGAGAAGGATACAAAGATATGGTACTGGCATTAATAAGATATCCCTCTAGAAAGGCCTACAGTGAGGACAAAAGTGCCTTATGCACTAAAGACTATCCCTGTAAATAGCATGCCAAGAGGAGTTCAGCTAATTGAGAAGACCATCTCACGTAGGTGGCTATGTATCACATTCTGTGCTGGAGATAAGTATGAAACAGTGACAGAAGGTCAGCATTTCCTTGCAGCAGCATGATGTGAGCTGTCTGTGCACCCACTGAAAAGGAGGAATTCAGAGGGAGAAACAATAGCTGGTCAAAGGAAATAGCCTATGAGAAGCACGCTCATTTCTGCAAACAGCCCCAGGGCAAGGCACACAGTGTACTTGGGATGGTGTGTCTCAGGTGGGCTGCAGAGGGCCTGTGCCCTTGTCAAGTCCTGAGTGAGGTTCATGGGGTTCAGCTGTTCAGAGCAGCTGCCCTCATGTTAGCAGGTTTGAAAACCATTTAGAAAGAGAAATGCTCTGTTGAAGTATGTGTTCTATGCTTGTATGCATTCTGTATGCCTTTCTCAAAGTGGTGGAAGAAAGCTGGTAGTGCAGGGGCACAGGGGAGAAGACCTAGTAAGGCCCTTTCAGATCTCTACTCTTCGTTATCAGGTGACATTGGTGTTCAAGAGAAAGGATCAGGAGTTTCATAGCCAAACATTGGCTTCACCCATTTTGCCAGTTTTTGTCCCTGCCTGGTGGGACCTCACTGTGATGGAAAAAAAAAAACTAGGAGACCTTGAAAAACAACCTAATTGAATCCCAGCTGTGCTTGCTGGGCAGGGGATGCATTCTGCTCTGAGTGCCCAGTGGGTGTGCACTAGGATCTGCCCTCCCTGGCATTTTTAAGAAAGGGAGAAAGGATGACTCAGGGAACTACAGGCTGGTGAGCCTCACCTCTGTGCCTGGGAAGATCATGGAGGAGATCCCCCTGGTTACCATGTTAAGGCACATACGAGACAAAGAGATGATCCAAGACAGCCAGCATGGCTTGACCAAGGGCAGATCTTGCCTGGCCAATCTGGCGGCCTTCTATGATGGAGTGACGGCATCGGTGGGCAGGAGAAGGAAGACGGATGTGATCTACCTGGAACTTCTGCAAAGCCTTTGACATGGTCCATCACAACAACCTTCTCTCTAACTTGGAGAGGTATGGATTTGAATGATGGACTGGGGCAAGAATTCCAGGAGAGCAGCCCTGTGGAGAATGACTTGTGGCTCCTGGTGGATGAGAAGCTGGACATGAGCCAGCGGTGAACACTTGCAGCATGGAAGGCCAACCACATCCTGGGCTGCATTAAAAAAGGGGTGGCCAGCAGGGAGAGGGAGGGGATTGTCCCCCTCTACTTAGCTCTTGTGAGGCCCCATCTGGGTACTGTGTCCAGGCCTGGGGCCCCCAGCACAAGAAAGACACAGAGCTCTTGGAATAGGTCCAGAGGAGGAACACTAAAATGATCAGAGGGATGGAGCACCTCTCCTATGAGGAAAGGTTGAGGGAACTGGGCTTGTTTAGCTTGGAGAAGAGAAGGCTCTGGGGAGACCTCATTGTGGCCTTCCAGTACTTGAAGAGTGCGTATAAACAGGAGGGAGAACATCTGTTTGCATGAATTGATAGTGATAGAACAAGGGGGAATGGTTTTAAACTAAGACAGGGGAGATCTAGGTTGGATGTTAGGAGGAAGTTTTTCATTCAGAGGGTGGTGACGCACTGGATCAGGTTGCCTAGAGAGGTTGTGGATGCCCCATCCCTGGAGGCATTCCAGGCAAGGCTGGATGTGACTCTGGGCAGCCTGGCCTACTGGTTGTAGACTTTGCCCATGGCAGGAGGGTTGAAACTAGATGTTCTTTGAGGTCCTTTTCAACCCAGGCCATTCTATGATTCTATAACCCTGTGAACCAAAGAATCTGCCTTACAATGAGTTTTTCAAGGACAACTTGTACAATGGTGCATCACAGAACTGTAAATTCCCTTACCTCATATTGAGTTTGGTGACACTGTGATTTGAAGTATTTAGGAAAAAAAAATGTCCTACTTTGGAAATGTCAGTGTGTTCAGTCGAGAGTGAACACAACAGGAACAACAGCATCCTCTGTCTGTTCCCAGTCAGAAGTGTTCACCCAGGCAACAAATGCTGCAGCAGCTCAGCCATCCCCTGGCTCACAGCCAGGCTGGTGACAGGCATCAGGGACACAGGGACAAGCTGGAGGTGGCACTGACTGTGCCAGGCTTCCCAGAGATCTCCTGCTCCTCAGCCTCAGTACACTGGGCATGCCATAGGTGTCACAGTGCCACAGGAGGCTCTCATTTAAGTGGATGATCTTTATGCATCCTCAGACATGAGACGAAGGGTCAGTATGGCCTTGAAACAAAGTTATTTGGCTGAAAATCGCTGTTAGAAATCATTCACACAGGTCCTAACAATGAAATTCCTGTACACACACATACTTTGCAGCCAACT
Source organism: Callipepla californica brunnescens (assembly GCA_023055505.1). Lineage (NCBI taxonomy): Eukaryota > Metazoa > Chordata > Aves > Galliformes > Odontophoridae > Callipepla > Callipepla californica. The sequence continues at coordinate 22,879,902 of JALIRH010000007.1, read as the reverse complement.
AGGATGCTCTCCATTCCTGCAAGAAGAGAAGAGCTGTATCTTCTCAAGGTCTGCTGAGCAGACAGAAGGCAATGTGAGCATCGTATAGAACAAAGGAAGTAGTAAGGAGAACAACTTCTTCAACTGCTTGGCAGTAAGATTGCATTTAATCATATTCAGCTCTTTTTCTCCTTGTCTAGGCATGTCCAGAAAAAATCAATCTTATGATCTGCATACCATAGGAATGTCATTTTTGAATTTGGCTCTCTGGGGGATTCTCTCTTGATCCTTTTGATCAGACAAAAACAATTATTGTGCCTCGAAGCTTTCCCCTGCCACCAGCCTCCAATTAGTCACATCTGATAACATTTCTTCAACATAAAAATAAGGTCATCTCTTCAGCTGCTTATGTCTGAATCATGATACACCATGATACCTCATTCACTAAACAGCAATTCGCTCTTCCCTATCAGCCTGGGGCCTTCTGCATCTAGCTTTTCAAAATCATTACCTTTTAAAAACCTTGGTACGGGCTGTAAGAATGCCGCTGAGTAAATTTCTGTTTGCTTGAGATGTCTCCTGTTGTTTTGAGAAGCACACAGGCTATGCCAAGTCCTTGAATGCATGAATTTCAGCTCACAAATAAGACCATCTCTGAGATCAGCTGGATACTGACATATCCAAAATTGAGCCTGTACTTAAGTGCTGTGAGTCCAGAACTTTCTTCTCCACACTGTTCCAGTTTGTTTCCTTCTTTTCAGAACTCTGAACAATTGTGTGTGGTTGTTTGTTTTTTGTTTGTTTGTTTTTTCTTCTCATTTTGTTTGTTTTTTTCTACTGTCCTTTCAATTCTGTCATGGAGAAAGGTCACAGTCCTCACAGTTCATTGGTTTTCTTGTCTGATTTTAGTCAGACTTCAAAGGCAATATCTCACCAACTTGTGGACAAGATGAAGATCCATGCTGTGTGCTATGATGCTTGAGCTTGTTGTTGGAGCCCCCTCTGTCCCCCTCAGTGTATTTTTTCTCTTCAGGCAAGTAGGTTTGCTTTGGGGCTTGATGCTTGCTGGGGATTTGGAACTGGGGTGCAGCGGAGAAGCTGCAAGATCTGTCAGCTCTGGGGCTGTGGCATTCTGCCCTTCCACAGGGGCATCAGTGATGCCAGAGGCAACATGGAGCATACTGAGAGTGACTTCATGGCTCCAAGGGTGCTGACCAAGGGCTGTGGGTCCAGGTGATGTCTCCTCAGTCCTATTAGTGAGGGGAGGGGCTTGAGACAGAGTGGATGGATCCTTCAGATCAGTTTGCATAATTGGTATCAGCACAGGATTCAGCTTCAAGACCTTGATAGTCTCTCTGAAAATGGACGATTCCTTGGAAGAGATAGGATCCACCACCGAAAGGGGGGAAAAAATTATTTTGCCAATATACTGGTCAACCAGCAAGGAAAAGTTTTAAATTAGGACTGATATGAGACAGTGATGATGATATATAATCAGTTGAGATAGTAGTTGACAGTAAAGGGTATGATATGGTGTGAACAAGAGACCTCACAATCTAAATAAAGAGACTTTGAGATGTACATAACAAGGAAGAAGAGGGCTCATCCTAAGGATATGAACATATAAGGGAGTCCCAGCGTGACAGCATGACAGGAAAAGTTCTTGTGTCATTTCTGTGAAATGAGCTCAACTGGGTTGTCTTTTATATGAGAGAATTATTCTATGGTTCTGTGATATGAGGACAAACAAATGTAAGCAGATCTTCCTCAGTGGGAATATGAAGGAAACTCAGAACGGATGATCTAGTCATGATGATAGTATGACTAGATATGTACAGCTATGTTAATTCAGCGTTATCCTCATAGTCTGAGGAATCACAGGAAGGTACAGACCAACAAGAGTCTTAAGATGGCTTAAAGATACGACCTGTGAAAAATATTGAACAGAAGAAAGAAGTCACCTAGATTATGTCTGTGCTCAGTCTGGCAGCAGTATAGCATCCAAAATCTCCACAAACTCCTGAAGCGTCAGCATGTTATCTACAGGCTGACACACAGAAAAGCCCTTGTACCAAGAAGGGAAAACTCCTTCTTATCACGTGTTTCGACTTACTGAAGCAAAATGATCAAAAGTGCCATAACCTCCTACACTGACCTGAATTCCAGCCTGGATAATTGCTTTTTGCTTGTGGCAAGGAAGTGTCCACTTGGTTTGCATGTTTCCAGAGATCCCTAGGAAGCTTTCATTTGCTTTCAAGTTCCCCATCACTTTGCCACAGTACTCTTTGTCTGGGGCAGAGGGTCAAGGCTCTGGATGTTCAACCATAAAGCTGTAAGCACAAATAACATTAAGAAGAAATTACTATGCATAGACCCACTCCCTCTCTAAAAATCGTGTAGAAAAATTAAAGCTAAGGATTAGCAGCAATAGATTCAAAGAAGTGTATTTTTTACTCTTTTTTTTTTTTTTTTTCCTGGACTAAACACTCAGTTGAGTGAAAGATGCTATATTTTTTCTATATTCCCCTCTGGAAGGCTGACCTTGTCTGCCTGTCAGATACCCAGCCTGATGCTCTCTCAATCCCCCTTTCTCAATAAGACAGAGGAAGAAAATAGGACGAAAAACCTCGTGGGTCAAGACAAGGACAGGGAGATGGCTCACCAATTACTGTCTTGAGTAAAATGGACTCAAACTGGGGAATTTTATTATTTTATTGATACTGTTGATTTCTAGGAACATGAAATTTTTTCAAAGTTGTCGTTGAAGAACGTTTGAATTCCTATGCAGTCAGCTCCAGGAAGCGGATGTATTGATTAGAACATGTACACTAAACAGAATAGAAAACATTGTAACAATGGAAGTGATATATTTCTATCATATATATTATTTCTGGCATATCGTATATAACATTTCTGATATTTTTCTACCCTGGGGAACTGTCCTCATGAGCAAGAGCGCAGAGCAAACTGGCAAATCTTTAAGGAACCTTTCCTCAGGGTGCAAGAGCTCTCCATCACCACATGCAGTAAGTCAGGAAAAAAAGGCAAGAGACTAGCATGGCTGAACTGGGATCTGCTGGTCAGACTGAAGAGCAAGAAGAAAATGCACAGGCAATGGAAACAGGAACATCTACCACGGGGAGAGTATAATTAAGCTGCAAGGCTGTGTAGGGATGGGGTCAGCAAAGCCATGGCCCAGCTTGAACTGAACTTGGCAAAGGATGCTGGGAAGAACAAGAAAGTCTTCTATAGGTACTTCAACCAGAAAAGGAAAGTCCAGAAGGGCGTATCTCCCTTGTGGGTAACACAGACAAGCTGGTAACAACAGACAAGGAGAAGGCCGAAGTTCTTAACAATTTTTGCCTTGGTCTTCTCTAATAACTGCTCATCACAAAGCCTTCTATGATGGTGTCCCTGCATCAACGGACAAAGGAAGAACCACTGATGTAATTTATCTCAACTTCAGTAGGGACTTTGACATGATATCCTTCAGCATCCTTCTCTCCATGTCAGAAAGATATGGATTTGATGAGCAGACTGTTCAGTGGATGAAGAATGGCTGCAGGACTGAGACCAGAGAGTGGTGGTCAATAGCTCCATGTCTGGATGGAGATTGGTGATAATTGGTGTCCCCCAGGAGTCAGTGCTGGGACTGATACTCTTTAATATATTTGTCAGTGACATTGACAGTGAGGTTGACTGCACCCTCAACAAGTTTGCTGATGACACCAAGCTGTGGGGTACAGCTGACACACCAGAAGGATGGGATGCCATCCAGAGGGACCTGAACAGGCTTGAGTAGTGGGCCAAGGAGAACCTCATGAAGTTCAACAAATCCAAATGCAAGGTCTTGCACCTGGGTTGAGGCAACATTCACTATCAGTACAAGCTGGAGGATGAAAGGATTGAGCACAGCCCTGCCAGAAAGGACCTGGAGCTACAGCTCCAGAAAGCCAATCGTATCCAAGGAAGTGCTGCCAGCAGGTCAAGGGGGTGGATCCTGCTCTTCTTGCTGCTGGTGAGGCCTCACCTGAAGTACTGCATCCAGGTGTGGAGTCCTCAGTACAGGAGAGATGTGGACCTGTTGGAGTGTGTTCAGAAGTAGGCCACAAAAATGATCCAAGAGTTGGAACACCTCTTCAAGGAGGACAGGCTGAGAGAGCTGGGACTGTTCAGCCTTGAGAAGAAGGCTCCACGTTGACCTCATAGAATCCTCTGAATATCTAAAGGGGAGCCACAGGAAAGAAGGGGACAAACTCTCTAGCAGAGTCTGTTTCCCTGAAAATGGGGAAATTGTTTCAAGCTTAAAGAGGGTAAATTTAGGTTAGATGTAAGGAAAAAGTCTTTTACAGCGAGGTTGGTTAGGCACTGGAATAGGTTGGTCAGAGATCTGATGGATGCCCCATCCTTGCAAACTTCCATGTGAGGCTGGACCAGGCCCTGAATGATGTGGCTGTGGATGTCACTGTTCATTGCAGGGGAGTTTAACTACATGACCTTCAGAGGTCCCTTCCAATTCTAAGGATTCTATGATTCTTTCTTTTCTTTTTACTAGTAAAGAATTGTTTTACTGTAAAGAGTAGGAAGTATAATTATTTCTGTGATTTATGTCTGTGTTTCTCCCTTGTATTCTGAAATTTCCTCTTAACATACTGGCAGTTGAATTCATCATCACACAAAAACCGTCAGTGACCAACAAATGAAGAAATGGCTAGGTGATAAATTGCACAGGGTAATTGCAAATTGAGAATGGGATTCCTGCTCAGCATCTTCCCTGTCTGGGCACTGTGTGATGTGTGGGTAAAAATGTATGATTTCTGCAGCAGTGGAAGGCTAAAGGAGCTGTATTTGAGACAGCTGCAAGTTTGAAAGGATTTTTAGGATCAAAACAAAAGCCAATTTAAACTCAGTTTTAGGACCAAGTAATAAGAAAATTCATGAAATGTTTCTACACATGCTAAAGGACATAGTACTGGGCAAGCTGTTCCATGTGTTCCTGCTTCACTATCGAGTTGGACCAGATGACCTCCAGAGGACTCTGGCAACCTCAACCATACTGAGTTTCTGTGAAATGAGGCTGGAGGAAGCAGCATTGCCAGAACAGATAACACTGAAGCTGTTAGGTAATTGGGGAACCCGTAGCCTAACTGAAACACTTAGGTCAGTGGTAAACCCTGTGGAAACTCTTCTTACAGGATGTTGAAAAACTGGAAATAATTCAGAGAAGTCCTGCATGACCACATTATGCTCTGGAAAACATTCCCTGATTACACAATATGCTGTTGGTTTGTACTTTGTGGGGATTTGGGTTTTGCATTTCCTGTTTCCCATTTCTCGTTTCCACCCTTGCCTCCCCATTCATGTTAATTTCTGTGAACACCACAGTTAGCTGGGCCTTGCTGTACACATCTACACCAAGAACTAGTTTGTAAGTAAGGCTCCAAAATATCATCCTGAGCTATAACTACAGGATTCCATTGTATGAGCGTGTGTTTGTCCTGCATTCTAAGCACATATGTCCCTTTGACTTTAGTGTGAAAAGAGTTCTGTAATCAAGATTCTCCACAGGATTTGCTTATGTATGAATGGGAAAAGAAGACTCCAGACACCAGTCCTAGATTTCCAGATCTCCAGTGGTCAGTAAAGGACAGAACCCTCCTGGAACCTGCCTGAAACTCTGATTGACATCCCTTACGGATGCAAAGCTCAGCTATGAGGAATGCACTTGAAGGATATATCAGATGTACAGCCCGTGTTTGAGGCAGAGAATTGATGCTTCCTCAGCAAGCCCACCACATGGGTGAGACCTCTAGCTTACTCAGCAAGTAACTGTCACTTGAGCAGCAGACGTGCAGCAGACCAGGTACACCGTGGCCATGGCCATCTCCATGGGATTCCTCATGAACCTTTAACTTGGAAAGCTGGAACAGAAATGTGGCAGGCTTATAATGTAGATATATGCCAAGTAAGGGCCAAATGCAACTAAATAACAGTGTAAAACCCAAATTCAGTACTCAACGCATTCTGGAATCTTGTCTGGAGTTTTGTCAAAGATGGGATTTAGATCACATTTTCCAAAGCACTTCCATTTTCTTTTTGTTTCAGTTTTCACAGTATTTATGACCATGCCTCCTGAGGATTGCAATTGGTGTGATAGAGAGATACCACTTACTGCCTTACACAAAGCACGTACAAGGTCATATAGAAGTATCAGTTTTTAAGCAGGAGCTCTGCTGAAAACAGCTGAACAATGACTGTACTAATGGCCCCAAGTGTGATTGTAGCAATGTGATGTTTCGCTACATAAATAAATAGATGTACTTAAAAAAGATCATAGCAATCATAAGGACACAGCCAGTTTGTGAGTGCTATTTACCAAATAGCTAGTGACCAATTTTCCAGCCATCTTCTTTAAATTAATGAATGTTTAAAGGGAAACTAATTTAATTTCCATAAAACCTGCCTGGTGTCATTAACACAGTGGGGGAAAATATAAAATATGTATTTGAATGCTTTGCTCTTCAAGAAAAGCCATTCTACATCTTATGAGTGGGAGATTAAAAGATGTGAGTGATTAAAATAATATTAACACAGTTTGTATCACTCCTCTTATTTCCTAGTCAGAAATTCTAGCAACTAAAAGATGGTTAAATTCCGATTTTAATGAGACTGCTCAGAAAATAATGTACAATGTTTGTGGAAAGGCAGTAAAAATGCATATTTTTTTCATTAAGCATTCATTGGGAGAGGTGGGCAACTTGGTTACAACAAGAGAGTAGAGCAGGCTGGGCTGTCTCCCAAATACAGTGACACTGTTACAGCCATTCTGAATGTCAACAGGCTTTGCTGTGCATAGAGACTGTAAATGATACAGAAGCAGCCCCTTATCTGGGTAGGACAAAGGAAAGAAAAACCTTTTCAATTTTTCCTAGATGAATTTCATTTACCTTTTCAACGGATTTTAAGCCTTTTGTAAAATACTCCAAGGGGGCACAGCACAGTGTGAGACTTGTAATCAGCCTGAAAAGAGTGACAGAAAGCTGGCTCATTTGGTCCCTCTCAAAGCTTTCCTTTATTCTAACCCGTCTGTTCACAGATTAAATCACAGACTATTTGAGTGTTTAACTCTTACTGCAGGTAGCAGAAAAAAAGCACAAAGAAACTTGAACAAAATATTTGAAGTAAAATCTAGATTCAAAAGCAAATCAGGGACATGACCCACCTGCATGTACCAATTATTGTACATGCATAACCTTTTTTCTTGTTGATCCATAGATCAAGAGAATGCATAGAGAAAAGAAAACAAACAAGCAAACAAACAACAACAACAAAACATCCTTAGCCTATAATGCAGGAATTAACTGATCGGGTAAAATAAATTTGGAGAAAAAAATTACGTGTGTATTTATTTGCTGGCTACCAGCAGAGAAAAGCTGATATTGGTGTAGAGTGTTAGCAAGAAGTGCTGGAGGATTTACATGAAGCCTATCAACCTGTTAGTAATAACACATCTCCTCCCTGTGGCAGAGGCATAATTTGGTGTCAGTATCCCTAATCCTTATTCTTCAGTGATTTAATGATGCCTCTCCTTGTTTCACACAAAAGACACTCAGCATGTGCAGCTCTTTCAGAGGTAAGCATAAAAGTATTGCAAAATACATTTGTCTCATGAACTCTTGAACACAGCACCCCTCTGGAGTGCAACTATTCTAAGCCGTGAGCTGGTGGGTTGGCTGGGAGATTTTCAAGAGAAAGAACCTGGTGAAGAAAATCCTTTTGGCTCTTCAGCAAGGCAGCATCCTGTCCCCTAGATTAGTAGCAGAAGGGCTGCCCAGCCAAATGTCACTTTGCAGCAAGACTTCCTGAAAAAGAGAAATAACCCAGCAGTTTTTGACTGGCAAGGGTATGAAGAGTTCTTCACGCTTGGTATTTTTTTCATGGCACATATAGGTTCCTCATATGAGATGTTGGCATATGCCTACAGCCAGCTGATGTAGATCATGAAGACCATATTTCTGCCTCAGCAAGGGTTTTGAAGTGGAAAGGGACTACCACTGCCCAACTCTGTGATGTTCATGAAAGTTTTGCTGGAACCAGAAGTGTGTCCTGCAAGCTATGCCCTTCAGGTAAGAAGACAGCCTGCTTGTGAACCTCACAGGAAAAAATGCAGTCAGATGTTCATGTCAGTCAACTTTGTGTCCCTGGAGAAGTGTCTGCAAGGAAAACAGACATCTCTGCCAATATACATACGGTTTAGATCTTATCCTCAGCCTCTCGGGATGGGCACCATCTTTCTGTTCTGTGCTGGTACAATAGTTACTCTGCTCTGTGCCTGGACTTTCTAGCAGGAACAAACTGAAAAATGTGAAGTCTGAAAATATCTGCAAAGATGAGAATATCTCTGCATTTCAGGGCCCTTTGTCTGAGACTTGGACAGCTGCATTTTGCCTATCTTGGTTCCATCTGGAATTTCAATCAGATGCTTCCCTAGGGATATTTGCTTTGTCATTGCCATTCCTCTGTTGTTTCATTAAAATAGAAATAGAACTTAATTTTTAAGACACAAATGCTGGCACCAGTAAAACAGTCTTTCAAATACCACTTTTTCAAAACTAACTATATCTCCTGTCCTTCACAGCTAGAGTATAGAACAAGAGGGTCAGGATATTGTCTGATCCCAAACTTACATAACCTTAAGGTCTCTATGCCCTTACTATGACATTTCTGCATATGGTTTGCACTGTATGTCTCTTTTAGTCATGGACAGGCTAAGACAATCCTTAAATAGCTAAGGATTCATAAATTGCAAGCTCATTAATAATGATCTTAATGAAAGACTCATATTCTGCCAATCTGAACCTGTGCCAATGGAAGTAGAAGTAGAGCCCAGATTTGCTCAGGAAGCAGTTGTGTATTTGGTCTTTCATCCAGTTTTGATCAGCAGGAAAAAATTGTGCTTCTTAGCCTCTCCAGACCGCACCTAAGCACCAGACCACACTGGGCCAGGGCACAAAATGGACTTCAGCACCCCCTGGGAGTCATCTCTGCTTTGCAGTTACTGGCACCCTTCAGGCAATGGTTCTGGCCCATGTCAAGCAGTATGTCCTCAGGCAGTTCCCAATGGGCACCTTAGGCAAAGTCATCCTCTTCTGGAAGGGAAAGGCCTTTTTAAAGGGAATAGCCCATATTATTTACAAGCATTGACAGAGCCATGAAGAAACCAGAACAATTGGTGTCCTGCACAGACACAGGATCATCTGGAAGCAGGGAGCTGAGGCAGCAGAACTGGTAGTGTTAATGGTACCAGCACCCAAATGCTGACAGCTATTTCCAGAGGGAATTCATGGCTGTTCTGTTAGATATTTCCATGAATCGCTTTGTCTGCTGTATCTTTGGGTCCTAAAATCAAACCCAATTTTAAATGGTGAATTAAACCCTAATAGCTCAGATGCCTAGCTTCTCAACTTGGCCATTTATGTAAGCAATAACATTTTTTGCCTCATTGGAGGAGATGAGGGAATTAGCAATTCAAAACTGAATAATTTTTGGCTGAAGTCAGTTTCAGTTCAGTTTTATAACAATATATTTCCAATTAATAGCAAAGTGCATCAATGACAAACCTGATTTTCTTAAAAGTGATTCTGTAATGTACTAAAAGGAGCTACTGCCGTGAAGTTGCTACACAGCTATCCTTTTTCTGGCAAATGAAAGTCTGGTCCAAACTGAGCTTTCTGTTGTTCCAGTGCTATCTGAATAGCATTAACCCTTCCAGTTAGGAGGGAACCTGTTTTGCAGACCACGTAAAACTCTGTGTTCTTTCTAGCTTTGAGAATATCATTGCTGAATGTGCTGCAGTCCAATAAAGATGTCTGAGGATAATGATGATATAAAAAGTAATATTTATGCACACACTATTAAAATTTCTTCCATCAAAATGAGCTTCACTTTGGTGTGGTGATTCAAGAGGTTTTCCAGCTTTGATTGACATCACTGTATCAGTTGAAAGGAGGCAGAGTTCTTCAAGCCAACTTGCTCATACACAGAGTATTTTTAATACTTTTTAAAACTTCTGGTATTTTCTTCTTAAACTCTAGGATTACGTGAAAACAGCAGGAGACCTTTCTCCAGCTGCCTAGCCTGAACAAGACTGTCACAACTGCAATCTTACTGTACAAAGCCTTGAATTAAGAAAAGCCGTCCTACTGTGGTCAGACTGATCTGAGAGTGCTCTGTTCCTTTCTGCTTCAAATCCTCCCTCACACACCTGCAGTAAGACTCTGCTCTCGGTTCTTCACTGCTGTAACACATCTTGCAGGCTCACTCACTGAGGTGTGCTTCTTCTCTTCACTCTCCCCGGAACCAAAGTGACATAGGATGCCGTACCATTTGCAGTGAGTGATAAACACGTCATCTGATTAACTCTGTAATCTCTCAAAAGCAGGGACATCATAATGAATTTTTTTTTATAGCACCGTGGGTCCTACAATAGAGGAGTTGGTTGGGTCACCATTGCTGGAGATGTTTAAGAAAAGTTCAGATGTTGTTCTAAGGGGCATGGTTTAGTGGTGAAATATTGTTGGTAGGTGGACAGCTGAATTTGGTGATCTTGGAGGTCTTTTCCAACCTCGGTGGTTCTATGATTTTACGAATGCATTTTCAGGGCCCACCTCAGCACTGTGTTGCTAAAAAAATGTGGCAGTGGGAAAGTCTCACTGTTGGGAGCTATACGGATGGACTTGTCTCACAAACTGGTCCTCTTCACACAGAATGCATTTTTATATATATATATATATATATAAACTGAATGCAAATATACATACATATGTATATACACATCCAGAAAGTGGGACTGCTTGGTTCTATTTACAAAATGTGTGAATGAATGCTGTAAATGTGCCTCTAAAAATGGATTTAGGTTTCATTGCAAAGAGGAAAAAACTACTTCTGTTGATAGATGTCTCATTAATTGGAGTAAGGAACAAGTGGGAGGTGGTATCTTCTCTGAATGCTATGTGAATTTGTACAGCTCCGTGATGCCATCTCACTGAACAGGTGAGCAGGTGTAGAGCTGCTCAGACATTCCATGAACTCAATCAGACACTTTCACTGAGCAACCAGTTCTTCCTCAGTGCCTGGGGGGATGCACTGCCCCTGGCACTGTACGTCCCTCCTCCATTGACTGGAGGAAGAGCCTCAGCCATCACTTTAGTCTGGACACCTGGGTCCTATTAGATTGTCAAAGTCCTACTTTTAATGTCCATGATTTTTCAAGGATGCTGAAATGCTGGAGATGACATTTTGAGTACTTTGAAGCTACAGAACAAGCCTTTTAATGACAGTCATACAGAAGTTAAGGAATTGGGTTTATTCAGCAGACACTCAAAAGAAAAGTCAGTTGTAGTGCAATTAAGTGCAGGAAAAGCTGGTATTAGAAGCATATCCTTAACCGACGAGAAAGACGAGAGAGAAGGATCTGGTAGCCGCACCTGGAGCTAGTCCTGCACAGTTTGAAAGCAGACAAGATGAATATTTTATGAGCATCTTTCAAGGAAAGAGTGGCTCCCCTCATTTCCTAGAGCTTGGATTTGAGTCTTGATTTTCTCTACTCCACGCTCAAGTGAAATCCAGGCTGCCAATCTGAGAACAAACCCTGTAACACAAATGTGATCATATGGGAAACTATGTGTTTCCCCAGGTTGAGTTATTTTTTCCTTTTGGGTTTTAAAAGGAGGAAGGATCTAGCCAGTCTTCTTTTCAGTTACTGCTTGCCTATTCTATTACCTTGTTAAATGTCTACAAGGAGAGAAAATTTCATCCCTTTTTTATGAAGCTGGAACTGAAAAGACACCTCCCATTGTAATATGACCAAGCAATGCCCAGCAACAGTGTAGATGGTTTTATTTTAACATGTAAGATATGGAGATATATAATTCCAGATGTTAAAACATCAACCACAACCTCTATAATATGCTGGAAGACTCCGTTCCACAGAGTGATGTATTATTCTGGTTCACTCACTCCTTGAGCAATGTAGGAGGAACTATTTCTGCTACACCATGGAAATAATCAGTTTTCTATGTGATATATGGAAGCAAAGTATATATAGTCACATCAGTTCTGTTTGTCCTGTCACTCATCTTCACACTACATCAATTTCCTCCACATTCGTTGTGTTGCACCCTCATTTAGGTGCCCCCAAAACTCAAATTTCTCACATGCACAGTGTCTTTTCCTCCTGAATGTTCTGCTAGATAAAGGCTGTTTCTCCTGCAGCATTTGGTGGCACTCAGAAACATCGCTCTGAAACAGAAAATAAAATGTCACAAAGCCCTTACCTCAGTACCATTAATAAAGGAGTGATTGTTCTAGATAGTCTGTTGGGACAAGCCATAAATTACAAACCTACTTGTAGGAATTTTGCTACTTTCATGACTGCTACCCTCTTTGTCACTTACTGTGACTGCCTTGCTAATAAGTTATAGAGAAACATTCTGGTTTGTCACACAATCTTTTGTGCATCTTTTGATTGAAGCCATACATGTAACCCTACACAGTCACATTGATTAAAGATCATATATTTTCTTAACAATTACCTTAGGTCACTATCAGGATAGAAGGGTCACAGATTCCAGTGGACTTCTAAAGGAGAGGGTTTTCATGATGTGTGAGCCATGCTATCAACCAATTAGCTCAGAAGTCTTCTTGATTAATAGGGAAGAGGTGAGATGCCCCTGCTGAATTCAGCATGTGGTCTCTCAGCTGCCTCATCAATCATCGTCAGAGAGGACTTACTGAAACCATCGTCTATTTTAGTCTGAGGTGAATTTTGTCCATAGTTTCACAGCATCCCTCAGGAGATTTCTGATGATTATTATGAGTAATTCAATAGTTGGGTTAGAAAAAGGTCTCCCATTGGCCTTGCAAGTTTTTACTGCTTTTTTGTTAGACTTTTCATCTGAAATCAGTGTTTTTCATCCACCATTTCCAATTACATTAGACTAAAATTTGTCCATGCAAATGTTTGAGTGAAATTCTATTTAAGTTATTTTAACACCTTTCATCAGAGAGAGAAACTATGCTTTCATGCTTATATTTGTTACGCTGCTGTGAGCCCTATGGAGAGTGATTTGGTACAGTGGTTTGGGGTAGGTCTGGTGAACTGGGGTTTCAAGTTCCATCTCTGGTGGTGGATGCCCTGTCCCTGGAGATACTCACAGTTGGGCTGGAGAGTGCTCTGAGCAACCTGATCTAAATGTCCCCATTCAGTGCAGGGGAGTTGGTCTACATGGCCTTTAAGGGTCCCTCCTAAATGAGATGATTCTATGATTTTATGCTTGTTCTTGGAAAAGACCTTTGACATTTTTCTCTCATTTTTTTCCCACATGGGAAATGTTGGCTACAGGAGTTACCACAGAATGTTTCTCTCATGCCATTGTGTTGCTGTGAACTATTTCTTCCGTACCCCATTTTATCCATTTATTTGTTGACAGTGCTTCCTATGGTCAGTATCATTAATATTTTAAGCTATTGAGTAAAGGCCTATCAACATTGTATTTCTCTATAAAGTTGCATGAATGTTCCTATCTCTTTGCAGGCAAAATTGAAATAATAAATAATATTTACACTAACTGTTTTGGGGAGCTGTGAGGTTCTCCGAACAGAACTCTATCTGAAAAATATATTCATTTTTGATCTTTATTATTATTATTGTCTTCTCTGAAGTTGCAGCTCAACACATCAAGTGAACAAAGAACATCTTTCAAAATTACAGTTTAGTCACAGCATTCATCTTTTTTTTCCTTTGAAATCATAACTTTGGATTTGGCCTAGACCAGCGCAGCTAATTTTCTGGCCTCCAGAATGCCACTTGGGATGGAACTCATCAATCCACATTCAAGTGCTTGCAATGCAGACATCCAAGCAGAACTGAGGCATGCACAATCCAATTTACCTGAGAAAAAAGTCCTTCTATATCCTCCTGGTTTTGTTTGTAGTTTTTTTGTTTGTTTCTTTTCCTGCAGGAATTCTGGATAAGCAGTGCCTCCCCATACTGAGGATATTTAGTTGGGTGAGATTAGCATTGTGCTCATGCTTCCCTTTTTAGCATTTTCGTGCTCTAACTCCAGTCTCCAGGTAACTTACTGCTTAGTTTACAATACTGTTTAGTTTAAAATTAAATTAAAATTTAAAAAAGTTTAAAAACTGCTTAGTTTACAATACAATACAATACAATACATCACTCTCAGCAAACTGATCACCAAACTCACTTTCCTCTGACAATGTAGATAGGGGTGAGGAAACCCCTTCCTGTTGAGCACCTGCTTGGCTAGTTTGGCCTGAAGGACAGGGAAAGTCCTGTTGTTTACAATCTGCCCTTAATGTGGGTAAGAACTGTCTTTCTGGTGCTTTTTACCAGCACAAAACTCATTTTAAAGTGAGAGTGGCAAAAAGGACATCACAAAGAAAAGCAAATAGCATCCTTCTATATTAGCAGTTTAAGCTTGTCTAGGGAGACTTTTGACCTCAAGGTACTTCAGACAGTGTAACTAAAACTGTAGGTGAATAATATATTGCAAGCAACAAGCCATTGCGTCATGTCAGTGAGGACTGAGGGCTGTGGAGTTTTCCAAGGAGAGTCCTCTCACTGAAAACGTCAACATCAGCCAAGCCTCAGACTAATTCATTATTTTCATGTTGCAGTACAAAGTCCAAAGGAAGGTCTCATGGTGCTCAGACACCTCCAGCACCCCCTCATATTGTGGTCTGTCGGGGAGCACTGCACCTTTGGATCCCACTCCCCATCTGTAGCTGAGTGTCAGCAGTGGCAGAGCCACCTCAGAGCTGACAGGTGTCACATCTCCCACCACCTTCCTCCTGCTCTGCTTTTGAATGAACTTGCTATTTCTCAGTTTCTTCAGTGTATGTGCAGAGGATTAACGAGATATGAAATTCCCTATGCTGAGGCTATTAAATTAATCTGCTTCATTGAAGGGGGAAGTGGACTGGAGAAGGAAATGGTTATCGCACCACTCTGGGGCCTCAGGGGGTCGGGAGATGAAATAGAAAGGTTTATTACAGTGTGCTTTAGACTACTCTCAAAGTGCAAATCATCTTTACAATTTGAAATCACTATCAGAGTTTACTCAAAGATGACAGAAATTATGAACAGGTAATTTATAAGCCTGGAAGTGTTCTGGCACTATTTAGCCAAGATAATTGTACATCACACCATCACGTTTGACACAAGAGTGAGAAGGAGGGTAAACATGAGGTTTTGGGCTAAAATGCTGACACTGTGACTTGTCTTTCATTCCTGCAGCTGCTAAAAACATACTCTGAGGTGTGGGGCTTGGTCTGTTATGAGTAATGGATACACAAAAGATGGTCAGTACAACAACAGTGTGCATCAGGAGCTAGGGAATTCTTCTCTGATTCACCCCTGCCTTGAGATCTGTGTCAGCAATTAGGTCTGCAGAGTAAATATAAAATGTGACTTCACCAGGAGGGTAATGCTGAACATTCCTTTTACAAACAAACAACATCCTGCTTTTGGGTCTTAGCTGCTTTAACAGCATAGCTACATCCACTGTTGTTGTCTTTTCCTTCGCTCCGAGGCTCCTCCTTTGAACTCACTGAATCAATTCTTTTACAGGATCTGTTGTTCATTTCAACAGGATCCTGAGTCAGATCTGCCAAAGCTTTATGATTACACTGCCTGCTACTTGTAGTGGACTTGTGCCAACAGTAGCATTTCATGCAAAAACAGTCTCCTGATGCTTTGAGGAAATACTGAAGTTCATTCAACACTCTTCTGGAAAGAGTGCTTGCTGTCAGCTTTCTGCTTCTCCTCTTTCTGGAGGAAACTCTGTAACATTCTTGTCTAGAAGATGATTACTTGAAATGATTCAACTCAGCAGATAAGTTTTGTGGCTAACTAATGGAAAAAATATTAGGCTTTCATACCTGGCAGACAACCCACAGCTATGAGAGACTTGGCTGGAGACACCCTGCCTTGCTGGGTCGCTAGCTGAAGGCAGCCCCAAGCACCTGGCTGTCTCAAAGGTAGTTTTGTAGAGTTGCCACCCAGCGTCACAGTCCTCCTGTCCTCATCGTAAACCTCCAGCAGACCACCCCTGTAATCCTGCCCCATTTTCAGAGAGAGGACCACATGAGATCCACATGAGATTTAAGGGAGTCACCCACAAAAACTCCAGACCTCCTAAGGGCGGAAATTTCTCTAAAAATCATACCTTGATAGGTGAATATGATTCACCTGCTTTGCTTTTCAAGCTATCATCAAAAGGGTACTACACATCTCAGACAAACATATAAGGACAGAGATCCTGCCATGAAGAGCTCAACCCCACATCTGGCATGGCACAGAGAGTGAAGGAGATTGTGGGATAAAGGGATGGAGAAGAGGGGAAGGATGAGAGTTGCTGCAAAGGACAGTTGTGTGGCAGCATGTGGAAAGGGGTTTTTCCAAAGCAATTAGGATGTCCCGACATCACTGACAGAATGTTTTGAGGCAGCAGGACAGACAGCCGTAAGTGATCACCAAATGAACTGACGGATTGGAGCTAATTAATTAATGGTAGGTGAGAACTTTTTAAAGGCAATACTATAAAATAGGAGCTCCTTGCCTCCTATTGCTAGTGAGCACTCAGTGTGGACAATCTTATGGAAAATATTACTGTCCCCAGGAAGTCACGGTAGGCTGATAATTTCCCTGGCTTTTCAGCATTGTCAGTTCTATGTAAAATCTCACATGATAACAAGTAACAGTACATGGCTGAACAGATTGCACATTCCTGAACAGAACCGACCAAGACAGTATTTTTTTCATAAAGAAGGTCTCACTAAGATTATACTCTGGAACGCCTTCAAGATACAATTTGAGTTACCCAAAATAATTGCATTCTGTGGACTTTTGGTTAGTTTGAATGTTCTTCTTCTGGTGTATGCAGGAGCATTAAAGTGAATTGCCCTCAGATTTAAAAGTTGCATTGGCTGCATCTTTCATCTGCAAGAAGAGGTCAAACCTTACTAAGCTGAACAACTGCTAGCAGAAATTGTTACTAGGCTATAGTTAAAACTGAAAGCTCACAAAGCAGCATCTGTACCCTGGAGAGATTAGAGGGGTTTAGGGGATCACTTTGTACATGGGAAGAACAAACGTCAGCTCCTTTCCATAACACCTCCAGTGTCTTCTCCTCTCATTAAACCCTCTCCTAAGCTGTTTGCTAGGCAAGGTCTCCTTTCAGGGCTCCCCAAATCCTCTAATCCTTAATCACCTGAAAAATGACTTAAAAGCACAACAGCTTGTCCAGCTAACATTTCTGCAACGGTATCTGTTTCTTTAATAAAGAAGACCTTTCTCTATAAATTGTGCTTTACTTAATCACATGCAGTGGTGCAGTGGTGGAAAATCCCTTTTGGCGTTACCATTTATGTGCAAAATCATCGGAAGAAAAAGCACAGGGATTAGTTTTCAAAATAAGGCATAATGTGCCCAGGATATTGTCTGCAACTGTTCAACCAAAGACCAGAGCAACTGTGTAAAAAAGGAAAACTGCACAAATCAAAATTATTTTAAATAAATAATTTGTGCACTAGCTTTGACAAGCTTCTTTTTGATGCTGATTGATGATGTTTGATAATGCGTGGTTCTTGACCAGTGCTAAACCTTTAGCAACTTCAAGAAACTGACCTGCTGTTCGGCCTTAGTGGTAAAAAATCCTCCCAAGATCTCTCCTTGTTTCTGCTTCTCCTTTTCCTACATTTTTATGTTGCCATCATGAAAAGAGCTACAATTGTTCAAAATAAAGTACAAAGTAAAGACAAAATTTTTGCAGACTGGTCCAAGAAGTTTTGTCTGTTTTTATCTAAAGAAATAAGTGTGTTTTGACACCTCCAAGATCATTTTTATGAATAGGAATTAATAAATTATTAGAAATAATAATGATTAATGACATCGATCTGTTGTCATGAAGAGAAAGGAGCGTGAATCATCAGTTATTTCAGTGGTACATCAACTCAGAATGTTGTTATCACTATTAACAAGATGATTAAACAGATTAGGAAGGGAGAAAAAGGCTGTGCATTGGTCCAGATTGTGATCTTCTCATTTCCTAAGTAATGGCTCTGAAGGCAAAAGGAAACCTTGTAAAACTGAACCAGTTGTAAGGGCACATGCTCTGACTGGATCAATGGGCCACGGTTAACTGTATGAGTTTCAATAGGGCCAAGTGTCAGGTCCTGGATTTTGGTCATAACCCCAGGCAACCCTATAAACTTGGGGAGAAGTGGCTGGAAAGCTGCCTGATGGAAAGGGACCTTGGTGTACTGGTGGACAGATGTAACTGAATATGAACCAGCCATGTGCCCAGGTGGCCAAGAAGGCCAATGGCATCCTGGCTTGTATCAGGAATGGTGTGGTGAGCAGGACTAGGGAAGAAATCCTGCCCCTGTACCCAGCACTGGTGAGGCCTCACCTTGAGTACTGTGTTCAGTTTTGGGCAGCTCAGTACAGAAAGGACATTGAGTTGCTGGAGCAGGTCCAAAGAAGGGCAACAAGGCTGTGAAGGGCTTGGAGAACATGCCCTACAAGGAGAAACTGGAGAAACTGGGGCTGTTCAGTCTGGGGAAAAGGAGACTGAGGGGAGACATTATTGCTCTCTTCCAGTATCTGAAAGGGCTTACAGCGAGAGCAGGGTTGGTCTCTTCTCACTGGTGAGAGGTGATAGGACAAGGGGAAAACACCTTAAGTTGCGCCAGGGCAAGCTGAGGCTGGATATCAGGAAACAATTCTTTACAGAAAGGGTTGTTAAGCACTGGAATAGGCTCCCCAGGGAGGTGGTTGATTCACCATCCTGGATGTGTTTAAAATCCAATTGGTTGTGGTGCTCAGGGACATGATTTAGTGGAGAGTCATTAAGAGTTAGGATAGTATGGTTAGGTTGTGGTTGGACTCGATTTTCTTGAAGGCCTTTTCCAACCTGAGTGATTCTATGATTCTATGATGTGGATATCTACATTTTTCATGATGTACATATCCACAGCATTTCCCACCCCAGGAGAAGAGAAACAATACTGCATCCTCCAGAACCTCCTTGCTTCCCAATGTCTGGTTTGACAGCTGCACATTAACAGTGCAGAGTAAACTTCTTCCCCAAAAGCCTTTGACATGTGCCATGGGCACAGCCCAGCTGACCATGCCATGTCGAAACACTAATCTTGACGCCCATTCTAAGAGTCCTACTTGCCAAAATTCTACCTGAAAACTTCTGGTTCTTTTTTTTTTTTATGATGAGATGAGAAATTACAATGCTGTGGTTACATAAAACACAGCTCTGTGCTTCCAAATAGCCACTAACTGATTCTGAGTGTATTTTATATACATACATACATATAAATATATAAGAATATGAGCTTCAGTGTGTCTTGGCTATTAACGGATGACTTGCTATGGGTGCATGCTGAGCAGAAGACAGTGAAGTGGCACTAAGGGACATGGTTTAATGATTGGAGTTGGTAGATCATTATGACCATTGGACTTGGAGGTCATTTCCAACCTAGATGCTTTTATATTCTAAGTCTTGAAGAGGGCTTTAAGCAGGATCGCTGTCTCACTGGAGTGAAGACAGCATGTATGAGGAGCAATGTGCAAAGAAGGTAACAGTCTTATGAGCAAGGCAGAGAAGGAAACCTTTGAAGATGGGAGTATTTGATAGAAAGGCATAACAGGAACGTGATCTGAGACAAAATCAGAGAGAAGTAGGGCAAGGTGATATGCAGAGCCTCAGCCATTTGGTGTAGTATCTCAGGTTCAGTAGCAGAAAGCATGAACTTGTGCACGATTTCAGTGGAGTGGGACAGTTTTTTTCAGAAAGACACCGGCTTTCATCTCCTTTCAGTAGAAAAAGAGCAATACAGGCAAAAGGAATGAAGAGAAAAGAATTACAGTAGCTTTCACCGTAAGAGATGGGGAGATGCTGAATGGTGGTGTGCAAAGCACCAGTCTACAATATGATTGAAAAGGAAAAGCAGTTGGATGTACACGTGACTGTGGTGTTTGGAGAAGGGAGAAAAATAAACTCTCAGTTGTGTCCTGGGTGATATAGTGACAATGACAGTGCCAACAGTAGCAGACTGAAAGAGTTTTGAAAATTAGAAAGGAAAGTTGAAGAGGTTTGGTTTTCCTCAGTTCAATTCATGATGAGATATTCAAGAGAAGATGTAACAGACTGTCTGCATTTCAGAGTCCCATGGAAGTGGCTAAGTGAAGAGGCAGTTTTAAATTCATTGGTCTGTGGAAAGAAGAGACAAAACAGACTCAGACTGAAAGGCCATGTCTCTAGTTAATGATGAAGCTGAAAGAGGGGCAACATTTCAGAAAGAAAGCTCAGTTAATTTTCATAGAAAGCATCTCCTGTAACAGTGATAAAAGTGGAGAACAAAGACAAAAACCTTGGTAAGGATACCAATTTTCAGAGTAGACCAGTGTTTTTAATAGGACTTACTAATGCTTAATTACATCTAGGTCTTCATTAGGGTGAGTGCTCTGTGATTTTTTACTTTGGAACAATGTAATTATTTTGAATACTCAGCATTTTCATCTTTCTCTTGTGCTACAAAGGGACTGGGAAGTTACATAATTGGAAGGATAAGCTATTGTTCCAGGAACCAAAGCAAGATAAAACGCAGGACATATTTAATGTAAGGCTACAATTAAATGAATAAAAATCTTGCGATATAAAAAGCTTTGATGGTGGGAATGAAGGAATCAGAGGTTTGCAAGATTGTAATATGTAATTATTACTAATAGCCTAGTCTTAATGTAGCACTTTTCAAATTAAATACGCCAAAAATGCCTTAGAGACTAGATTGTAAAGATATGCTTTGAGGAGTTTCATTTTAAGCTTCTTACAGTTGGACAAAGCAGAAACAGTACTTGCAAAATGGGCAGTGTGAGCAGAAGTGAATCAGAGCCATTCAAAGAGCAGAGTGTGGTGCTGCTGGCTGTGTGGTGCAGCCTATTCTCTCTTCTCCCCACACTCCAGCCTCACTGCCTGCCCTGACATACTCCCATCCCTGAGGCCCACTCATCTCCTTGTCCTTCAGCATCACTCTTACAGTATTTCTCACATGATGAAAAGCAGTTACGTCCTACACCTACAGTTTTTAAATATAACTTTTATTTTAGAACAGAAAATGAAGAAATTTTTCTTCATTTACCCTTTATTTCCTATTAAATGCAGAGAAATGACATAAAGTGAAATCTGACACAGCTTTCTGGCTAGTATCTCTCTCTTTAACTTAGAATCATACAGTCATAGAATAGTTTGAGTTGGAAGGGATCCTCAAAGGTCATCTAATCCAACTCTCCTACAACAAACAGGTATACCTACAGCTAGACCAGGTTGCTCATAGCCCCGTCCAGACTGACCTTTAATGTCTGCAGGGATGGGGCATTCACTATCTCTCTGGGCAACCTGTTCCAGTGCATCACCACCCCCTGAGTGAAAAACTTACTCCTAATATCTAACCTAAATCTCCCCTTACTATAAAAAATTTTTCCTTGTATCTGACCTAACTCTCCTCACTTTTAGTGTGAAACCATTCCCCTTGGTCCTAACACAACAGATCCTGCTAAAGAGTCTGTCTACTTCTTATAGTCCCACTTTAGATACTGAAAGCCTGCTCTCAGGTCTCCTGGAGCCTTCTCTTATCCAGGCTGAGCAGACCCAGATCTCTCAGTCTGTCCTTATAGGAGTGGTGTTCAACTGTGTCCACAGAGCTGGGCGGGGTAGCCCTCCACTGGACATGGTTCAATAGGTCCATTTCTCTCCTGTAACTTCTCCAGTAGTTCCCATTTACAGCTGGTAAAGACTCCTGTATCTCACCTGGAAGACCCAATTTGCAAAAGCACCTCCTCCCCATCACAGTCAGAGAGTGTTGGGAAGTTGACAGCTTATGGGGATAGACCAGAACAATCTACTTTTCTGCTTTTCCCTTGCAATCAGTTTGATGCTTTTTGTTTGTTTGCTTGCTTGATTGTTTTCTGTGATAAGCACTGCTCAGAAGCCATTAATTATTTCTTCAGGGTTCATAACTTCCATTTCCATTACCGAGACTAATGTACACATTTGAAAAACAGTGAATTTTTCCTGTCCTGATGTGCTACAGGTCAGATATATCCTGGTGAATTTTCAGATGCACAGCTTTTTGAAAATGCCATGGATTATCAGCAGCACACTGGGTCCAAGGCTCAAAGATTAAATTCCTTTTCTCCAAAATGGGAACTGATGTGACAAAAAAAAAATAGGCTCTATATGGCACTGCTACCTGAGAGACAGGAAAGACAGGAAAATATTATTAGGTTGCAGGCAATCTGTGTTTCTGAAAAGCATTACATTTCACATATATATAGGTTAGTCTGATTATTAATTCCAACTCTTTAATTCATTTACTGGATCTGTTAAATATCCTCTGCATTTGAAAGCTTGCACTACTATAAGAAGGTGATATTCGAACAAAAAATACAACTGAAGAAGACATGAAAGACAACAGATTATTTATTAACAAAAATATGGTGAGAATACCTCCTGAAAGCCTTTTTATAAGCCTTTATTTTATCAAGCTGGAACTTTTTAATGTTTACATTTCTGAGTTCTCTGGTAAATGAAATGTGGCTTCAGTTCTGCATGAAATATGAATTCTGATCTAAGCTGTCGTTCATTGCTGCCCCAAGATCAAACTGACATTGCGGTTAATACTTTGTGGCATGTAGTGTAAAAAGCACAGAACCCATTCTGTTGAGATGCTGAGAATCACTGATTTCAGTGGAAATTGAGGGCATTTGGAGTGCCTATGAACCTTCACTTTTTGCCATCCTATCCATTTATATAGCAGTTCATCAAACTGTGTCACTTCAGACTGGACTCAAAATCAAGAATGTAAAGAAGAGGAAGAAGACGAAAATGGAAAAGGACAACTGGTGTTGGAGTTCATTTAAATTTCAACATAAAACTCCTCACCAGCTGAGCTCTGGGCAGCACTTGAATGGGAAAAGAAGAAAATTTGTAGACCACATGCTTGTTGTGTCTGACAGCTCTGGGTGCCAAGAACTCAGGGTTACGTGAACAACTTGTTACAGAGTGATGTGGCCATGAAGAAGTCTTTTTAATTTCATTTCTTAGAAATCAATGAAATATCAGGTTTGTGGGAAGTCTGAGTGATGCCACCAGTGCATTCTTGCTGCATCTCAAGTAGTGTGTTCAGTTTCAGGCCCCTCACTGCATGAAAGACATTGGGACCCTGGAACATGTTCAGAGAAGTGCTGTGAGCAGTCTGGAGCACAAGTCTTATGAGGAGTGGCTGAGGGAACTGGGATTGTTCAGTCCGGAGAAGAGGAGGCTCAGGGGAGACCTTGTCGCTCTCTACAACAGCCTGAAAGAGGTTGTGGTGAGGTGTGGGTCAGCCTCTTCTCCCATGTAACTAGCAATAGGACTAGAAAGAATGGCCTCGAGATGCATCAGGGGAGATTCAGGTTGGACTTTAGGAAATACTTCTTCACTGACAGTGTGGTCAGGCACTGGAATGGGCTGCCCAGGGAGGTGGTGGAGTCACAGTCCTTGGAGATATTCAAGGAACATTAAATGTGGTACTGAGGGACATGATGTAGTGGGAAATATTGGTGATAGGTGGACAGTTGGACTATATGATCTTAGAGGTCTTGGTGATTCTATGATTCTGTGATTCAGTGAGTGGGAGAATGAACAGAAACAGTATATGAGAAACTGGAGACAGCTGTTTGAGGAAAGTGCTCCATGAGTTTGATGAATTTTGACCTTATTCAACCCAGGAAGCTGTGCTCTTCAATAAGTAAACTGAACTCATGTGCTTTGAAATAAAAGTTCCTGCAGAGATGAGAAAGAAGGTTCTCCTTAAAAAGTCACAGGTTTCCGAAGGTGCAGATGGAGAGAAAGAGTAGGATAAGGGCTGCAATATCTCTATTAGCACTTTTTGATCTGCTGTAAAATCTTGATATCTACACAGATGTTTTTCCATTTCATTTTCCATTATAATTCTGATTTTCTAATATCTTGTTTCGGGAAGAGATGGGGGGAAATCAACCCTGACCCGTTTGATGGTTTTGTATTTGCAGAGCTCCTCCCATCAATATGGGGTCTGTATCTGCCTCTTGTTTTAATTGCATGGGCAAGAGAAGGCAGAAGATCAAAGATCTGTGTCTGGTGTGAATGGTACATCTGGGGAGGTGAGGAGGGATGAATGTTTGCATAGTGGCAAATAATGTGCTGCTTCACATCATTTATCAGAGAAATCCAAAGTCGTGGGGAGAGAGGATACATGTGGAGCTCTTGTGGGTGATATCATCCCAATAATAGTCCTTCAATTATAAGAGCCATGTAAACAGCAGGAGGAACACAAGGGCAGCAGGAAAAGCAGATGTGTTTGTATGAGTCCTGATTTAGCAGTTTTGGCATTTTTATAGAGGATGCTTCATCTTTGTCATTGCTATGGGAATTAAGAAAAGGGGAAATAATAAAAGCCTCCCGCATTTCCTCTGATTAACCTCTTATATCTTTTCTTGTCTATTAGCAGAAGTTCAAAAATAACTGCTAGACATAACAGTCTGACAACATAAGGGAATTATTGGGGGAATTTTATACCCTCATTAGCCAATCAGGGAAAATAAATTTCTTTGATACCTCACCCAGATCACTTCCATTTTCAAACTGCTTCAACCAGTGGCAGAACCGAGCAGAATTTGTGGCTGCTGATAACATTATGCTGTCGGAGAGAGGCCTCCTGTACAGCCAGGCCAAACATTTCCTTCCCCTTTATGTTAAGCCCAATAGTTCCCAGTATCTTTTGGATGTACACTCTGCAGTTACTGTGCCTCCCAGGCTCCTTTGTGGCACAACACAGAATGGCTTTTAGCAGAACTAGGCCAAGCAATGGGAACAGCAACACAAAGCTCGGCACAGTAACTAGAGTGTGAAAACACTCAACGTTTCTGCACCGAGAAGCATTCTCTTCCACTCTCAGATCAGTTTTTGTAAATCTGCCTTGCACATCTTCTAATATGCCAAGATGGTTCCAAAACATGCTGATATCAAAGCCACATGTGGGCTTGCCCACACCTTTGATAAATCTCTGCTTTGTCTCTGCCCGCTGTCCCATCTGAATGAAATTTACATTTTTCTCCATGGTGGTCTCCATTCACCTGTTCACGCTTTCTGATCCAGAACGGAGCCAGTGATTTGCCAATAAATCCCCATTCTCTAGATATGGGCCAATGTTTCTGCTCCTGTATATTAAGACATTGGCTACACGAAAATATTTTCTGTATGAATAAGTCAGCGTAATGAATTATTAAGGTATCTCAGAAGACTATCTTACCTTCATCAATATTTACGACTTTACCAGTATCAGCCAAAGTTTCTGTCAGGAAGGAGCTCAGGATTACTTCCAGATATCTGCAGAAGTTTCAGTAGGATTCACTCTCTGGGCAGCACTTGCAGAACTTGGCTGTTTGTGACCGAATCCCCACTGAATATTAGTTTTTAAAATTCGACTGTCTGACAACACCAAATCCATTCTAAGATGTACTTTACTGATAGCGCACTCTATTAATTTTTTATCATAATTGTGTCTGTTACTGAATGTATTACTGTTAGGCAGTTATTTTTATTAACTAAATTTGTAAACTTGTCAAAAAAGGAAATCATCTGTGTTTGGCCTGACCTATTCCTCATGCTTTTCCAGCAGTAATTATGCTGTCAACTTTTAATTCTTAAGCAAAGGAATCCCATACGGCTTTCAGACTGATATCAGACACAGCCCACATGTAATTACCTGGGTCGGTCTGCTCATGATGTGAATATAGCACAATCTTAGTGTGCGTCCAGCCGGGAGGAATTTTCATGACATGTCAAGGCAAACAAACAGCAATGAGCCAGAAATCTCCATCGCTAGGATTCCTCCAACGCCACAGCTGAAACTAATTCCAAGTTTGCAGGAGTTTTTACAAATGTTGCTTTAATTCTCTGAGTCACTGAAAATAGCTATGACAGAACCATTAAAAATCTTGCCTTTGCAGGCAAGGTGCACTGTGTTTCTGTGTATTAAAATATACAGTTATCCAATGGCTGAGCTGTCATTCTAAAGCCAGTTTACCTTCCTGCAGTGTAATACAAAGAAATACAACGTCTTGCACTGTTATCTGCATTTTTCCCTCTGTGTGATGGCTAATTCCTGGAAACAGTTTGTGATGTCATTAAATCCCTTAACATTTTCAGCACTGTTACCGGTCAAAGCTTGTGAGATGAGAAACTGGTAGTCATACTTTATAATAACTTAAATTCAGTACGAAAAAAATGAAAAAGGAAAAACATCCAAATTCACAGATAAAATATATTTTCATTCCATTGGAGACTTATTTTAGCCAAAGACTCGTGGTGTCACGGTTGATTTCCCTCCATCTCCTCCTGAAACAAGTTATTAGAAATTAGAATTAGAATGGAAAATGAAATGGAAAAACATCTGTGTAGTTATCAAAACTTGAATATTTGGGGATTAAGGAATTTCGAGGATTCTGATGCAGACTGTAGAAAATGAAATGTCAACACCCACTACGAGTTTTGGAAGACTGTTTTCAAATTCTAAACATGTAGCATTTTCTGTAAAAAATTTGCAAAAAATCATACATATTTCACAAATTTAAATCTATTTTGCCAAATTTCAAAAGGCTTCAGAGATTATTGTGACCATCTAGCCTGACTTTCTTCAATACATAGAGGCTTCCAAGAATTTGTTATCATTTCTTCATTCTCCTCCATTTGACGGCAGTTGATAAATATAAAACTTTCTAGAAAGAAACATTCAGTGCTGATTTAAGTTCTCTGTGTGATATTCCACTATTAACTATCTTCTCTCATAAAGCTTTCAATTTATTTCTACTGCAGATTTCTTTAACCTCATCTTTTAGCTGTGTTTTTGTATAGCAGTCTGAAGGTCCTCCATTAGCAATCTTTTCTTCCCTTTGCAGATACTTCAGGACTTTTTCTTAACCTTCTTTTTGATGAGCTAAATATATCGACATTTTGAATGCCTTGCTACAAGGCATATCTTTCAATCCTTTAATCATTCTTCAGGCTTTCTTCTCTGAGTTATGTCCAGTTTCTCAGAATCTCTCTTGAAGTATAGATGTCTAGCAGATACTGCACTAACGACGGGAATATTTTTTCAAGTCCTGTTTGTTTTTGTTTTTTTTTCTACACTCCAACTGTTTATTGGTACCACAGCTATGCTCAGCATGGACTGTGCTCAAACCATTATCAACCAGGTTTTCAGAATCCTTGTGGCTTTCCCATGTAAAGATTTCAATACCACATTCCTTTTATGATGAAATATGGGTTATACTTGTCAATATCAAAACATATTGATTATTTTTGCCATTTTTTCCTAAGCAATGTAGATCTCTAACTGTTGTCTTTTTATTCTTTCTTATTTTTGTTCTGTCACTTTTCAGGACTATAAACTTGTGACATCTACATGTTTTATCAGTAACAAGGGTATGTTTTCTTATTGATCACTGACAAAAATATTAAATCAGCTAGGACCAAGGCCTTGTTATGTCCTTCTAAAAATCATAGAACCACAGAATAGCTCAGGTTGGAAGGGAATTAAAAGGGTCATTGAGTCCAATTCCTAATAATTTGATGCTTTACATCAATGTTCAATGATCAGACTTGATGTTCACAATGAATCAATATTATTGCTTCTCATGTTTCTACTATCCATGTCCAAAAAAGGATATCTTATCTATTCTTATTGATTCTCAGGAATTCTTGTTTCTTATTTAAATAATTTTCTATTCAGTTGTCCTCTTCTCCGTTGTGAGTGTGCACTGATTTCTAGGCTGATTTTTTAATTGCTATACCTTCATAGTTTTTAACATAGCTTTTTCTGGTACAGATAAACAGTCACAGACGGGTTCCCCTTACCTTGTTTGCTCTACTCACATGACTTTTGTCTGGATAATACACCTTGCAATCACACTGTGCAGTCCTACCACAAAGCCAAAGTATAAATTCAAAATAAAAGAAATAATTTCATAGTAGAGGTGAAAGTAAGGCTTGAAAAGGGTTAGGAACAGGTCTTCTAAAATGAGGCACAAAACCTTTCAATCACAAGGAAGGAAGCAACCTGCCAGTAGAAAAAAAAATGGTGAAGCAGGGAGAACTGAGAAGAGCTGTCACAAAGAGAATGACTTGGAGAGGAAAGCTCATATCATACCTGGAATACATAAATATTAAAACAAACAAGTATAAACATGCACCCCTTGAAAAGGGAAGAAGGGCTTAGTACTTGAAATGAGACCTGATCAGCTATGTGTGTAATTCAAGACACATAAGGCTCGGTCATAACTCTGTGGTGTTCAGTCTCCAGCATCCGTAAGTCAACTCACATTCTAGTGGAAGTGCAGGTAATGGGCAGAACAGGCCTGAAGTAGTTTTAAACCCACTTACATTGTTTTAGTAGACCACAAAAAATTATATGTGCAAAAATATATAAGCTGTTCTTTTTCACCATCACAGAGCTATGCCCAAACAAGGAGCATTTCTTCGGCATGTGTGACAGGATACCTGCAGCAGAAAGGAACTTTGAGCCTGCTTTAAATGTCAGCTGGCAAATACTTTTTACCTATTGTCTGACATATGAATTTAGGCATCCTGCCTGAGATTGTGCTGACTAAGATGGATACTTTGCAATCAGAACGCATACAATAATAGGCATCAATAAATGCTTGAGACAAGACTATGAAGAGGTGAAATAAATGTAATAACAAGTGTTGGAAATAGCCAGGAGCCATGACATGGCTGTGCTTTATTAGAGTAAAAGAGCTTTCTAATGAGGATATAGTGGGGCACCATTTAATCAGCTCAATTTTTCTTATCAAGCGGATTAGCCCACTGGGACAAACTTGGCTGCATGGTTAATAAGGTACATTATAGCCCAGAATTATGTTCATTGATGTTGCAACCTATAAATTCAAATGAAAAATGAGGTTAAAATTTGAAGAGAAGAATTGGTAAAACTTTTTCATTTACTCCATTTACTAGTAGATTTACTGTTTTTAATTAAGCATCCTAACTCTCCTCCAATCCTCTAAGCCATCCTATGGCTGTCTTAAGGCCATGACAGCAAACTCATCAATTTGCAGAGTCACCATCAGCACTCAGGGAAAGATATTAAAATAATGTATTATTGTGTCTCTTGCTTGCTACGGCATTAGTGACATTTAATTACGAAGAAAATTAACACCCCTAACCCTGCAAAAAATCCCACAGCATAGGAAGAAAAAGCAAAAGGGAACAAACATTTTCCTACAGCATTAAGAAAAGCTATCTGGAGCTGTAGAACTCAGAGAGGAATGGAGGACACTTTTATTTTTGAAGTTCTCAGCATCCTTAGTCTTCCCCATACGTATAAGCACAAGAATGGCAGTTGTGTTCTAGGTAAACCCTGGAGAAAATGCATAGATAATTTTCACTGAATTTTGTGTGCTGTTTCATGTTGTTTAACCTCTAAAATGAAGCACTGGTACTGGGAGAGGTTCAGGGAAGAGTATCAGGGAGGACTAAAGCTGAGAAAGATTCCCACAGCTCTGGCTGGAGCAGCCGAGACCACCCCTCTGAAAAGATATGAGTAGGAGTGAGGGTAAATAATATCTAGATGTACTAAATCATGAACAGTACAAAAAGGGTGAAGAAAGGACAGCTGTTTCTTCCAGTACATGAACTAGGAGCCTACAAATATAGCCAGTAGGAACTTGGTGCCAAGCAAAACCAGAAATAGTTGTTCACCCAGCGGATGGTAGCCTTGGGATGCTCAATGCCAATGTCAGCTGAAAATGCAGAGTGTTTGCACAGGTTCAAGGAGAGGTTGCACAAATATTTGCAAAAGAGAGGTCCTCTTTAGATCACTAAATACAGGAAACACACAGAGCTCAAAAAATTCTTTAAGTTGAAAATAGTTGGGGGCCAGGAGATTGCTTAAGGTATCAACTCCTTCTGTCCTATCCCCTCTCTTCTCTGATGTTCACCTATAGTTGGAGAGACAGGACACAGGATGAGTCAAGCCCTTGATCTCTGCCATGAACAGACATTTCAATTTTCATTAAAATGGATAAACGCACTGGTTTTAAAACGGAAGAAAACTCCTGGGAAAAAAATAATTTAAACGAAGAACAACAAAGCTCATTCCTTTCCCATCATTAATTACATGACTCTGGGCCTTAATGATACATTTTTTTTTTTTCCAAGACACCCAGTCCTTTGCTTTATCATAATGAGCACCTGGAGAAAAAAATTCTCCACTGGAAGGAAATTTTGTAGACCTTTAGCATAGCTAGTCCCTGAGCTTTGACTGGACTCTGTGGGCAGTGTTTTACCATCATAATTAGCAGGAAGACAATAAATAAGCCTCATTTTCTACCATGGCTTGCTGAATTTCAGAGAGGAGTAAAAAATCTTGGCACAAGTTATCACCTGAATCAGGCTTAATACACTAATATCCTTTAATCTGTCAGCCAAAGAGACATTTTGGAAAAAGCAGCAGTTCTCAAAGGGTCATTTGACAATAGCCAGAGCTTCCTCTGTCTCTCCTGTCACCTTAAGCAATACTGCACATTTTGCCATCCTCCTCTTACTATCTTAAAAGACTGTAACACTGGATTTTAGAAGTATTCAGGTCTCTCTGCACACATCCAGTTGTCTGCAGTATGACAGGTAGCTGTCTTCAAGACTTTCATTCTGCACGCAGATGCATAATGGACAGCTAATAAATAATTTTTTCTAACTTAGGCTAGGAAAATTATGATTGAAATTACCGTGTTAACTTTTAATTTGGCAAAACGTGCATTTTTAACAATCTGTTTTGTCCCTGTAGCTATGTGACTCATATGGGTTTATGTGAAACCAGAGGAATGATGTAGAGCAATGAATAGATTTCCAGCACTGTAATCCAGTGTCTTTTGGGGATGCAGGTCTCCTCTCTTTGTCCACTCCATTTGTGTTCCCCGGCACTGCCAAATGCACATGGATGCAAACAGAGATGGGAAGGAAAAATGATATTCACTTCTTTCCTTGATGGAACTTCCATTACCACCCAACAGCTCAGGGGACAGCCATCCAGTGCCATATCTAGCCACGGAGAATTCAAAATGGAAGAGTTCACTGTGCCTTCAGCATCCACACACAGCAACACAATGTCAATAAGGTTGAGCAAATGGGTGACAGGATATAAGCAAGCATTACTTTGAGACTAACAGAAAACGGGCAGAAAAATCAGGATAGCCTGAACAACATAAAAGAATACATTCAATTCACACAGGGCATCAGAACTGCAGAGTCAATATTAATCTATTGAATTGGCCATAAGGGTAACATTAACTGATAGAAACCCTGTCCCAGCCTCTTCAACTCACTTCTAAAGAAAATCTTTAGTAAAAACATGCCATAAAACAGATTTATTGCTCTAATACAGTCTCTGATAAAGCTGTTATAACCTGGCTCTCCGATATGTATTACCATACTGTAATTATACTTGCTGCAGTAGTATATCCTTAGGGCAAATCTTCCTGCAAAAGCCATGAGGGGGTTCTATGGCGATGGCAGAAATTGTGTTATTTTTTACTTCACTGTGAGATTTTTTCAGAGTTTCAACCTGTTAAGTAGAAATTGATACTCCTAAGGAGAAAAGTAAGGTTTCAATAGTAAGGGAAACAATTTTGGCATCTTTCTATCCTGAAATAGCTGAAAGCATGTTTGAGAAGAACATGTGTCACAATGTCTAAATTTTGTTGATTTGGAGATTAACATTTTTCTGTTATCGCGATAACCAAAATCTTAAGACCTGGAGATGACCACCAACGAGCAAAGCTTTGGAGTGGTAAATCAATGCACCATCTTAGGCACTACTTGGAGAAGAGGCCAGTGCATAACTACAGATACAATGTGGGACAACATTAAGTTAAAGGCACGTACTTTGTATTCATATACTATGCTGTATGGGAACTGTTGAATCACGGCCTGAACCACTGATTGATCACCTGAGGTGAGCACTGAGTCAGCCACATGAGCACAGGTGAAGGCAGTGCACCTGTGTGACCTGAAGGGATGGAGAGCTCCACCTCTCCCAGACCCCATTTAAGGGCTGACCACCACTGGGGAAGGATCTCTTGTTGGAGATCCCTCCTGTGTGGAGTTCCAGCCAAGCCTTGACTGTCAGTGACAGGTGAGCCTTTTCTAATTCACTGGTTGTCTTTATACCTTCTGGATAAGCCATACAAAACTATACTGCTCACCTTCATTATTTTGTGTAGGCACTATTCTTTCAGGGTATTTGCCCTACATACGCCTAGTGCAGACTCTGCTGGGAATCAGTTACTACAAGATCCTTAGTGTGTAGGTATATACAAAAATCTGTTAATAGAAAGGTTATGAAGGAAAATGCTTGTAGCCTGTTGAGGACATAGGCCCTTCCTGGAAGCAACATCCCCCTGCTCCCATGAGTCAGGGTTGTCAGCTTGTGACAAGCAGATACAAGTTTCCAAATATGTAGTGCTGAGCCAGGGGAAAATTCATGGTGGCTTCCTCTCTTACTTTTTTCCTCCTAGTTGGTGTCACAGCCTTGGTCTGACAGTGAGTACTGTGTTCCTGTGCTATTCCAGTGCCCACTTCTGAGCACTGCCTGGTTAGCAGCTGCAAAGCTGCAGGTTTGTTGTGTTTTCATTGCATCAGACACATTGCACCGATTTCAGAAAAAGAAGTATCTCTGCAAGAAGCTGTTTATGTCTGAGAATGAAGGTGCCTAGATGAAGTTACAGATGAGTGTAAACAAATATGACATTAGACTTGATGATCTTAAGAGACTTTTCCAACTTAAATGATTCTATTATTCCCAGTTCTGTCTGCAATTTCTTCTGCTTAAAATATAAAAGACTGGAAGGGAGGGGAGCAACCACTTTGGATCGTAATATTACTCTTCTCTTTTGTAGCACACTTGCTACATTTTTCCTACAGTTGCTGTAAGTGTCCCAAGAAACTCTGTTAGCTTTTCCAGGAAAATAGACTCCATATGAATGTCTTAACCTGTGAAAGAGTAAGCAATAAAAATTGGATTTTATTCCCCTTTGGCTTTTACTTTCTAATTTGATGAGAGGCAGAAGGAGATGGAAGAAAGGTTGTAATTAACAGGAGAGTGTACAACAAATGAAACATTGAAGACTGGCATGAATTTTCTTCCTTTTTTGGCTCTCTTTCTCACAAATAATTTCCAGAAGCCTATCAACATTAATAGTAACCAAGAAAGAGCTACAGAACTGACTAAAGGAAAGAAGCCTTTGAATAGTAATTAGGCAAGTTCAAGCTGCTATATCATGTTGAAATACTCTCCAAACTACCATACATGGGTGAATATATAGTAAGGCTTTGTCCAAGAAGCCTTACTAAGAGCTTCTAGCTCAGAATTTAGGGCCTATAATAAGTCACTTGCTTAATACTAAATTGCATCCTCAGAGAGGATTTACTGAGCATCCTCATATGGGCAGGGTTGGATGTGGGCAGCATGTGCTGGGGAGCTCTGGCCTATGGAAGAAGGAACTCTGGGAGTAAGAAAGTCATGAGTGCCTCCTCTGCAGAAGCTGAGATTGTTGTGCAGTATGTGAAGATGCAGTGAGGAAGACTATGGGTAGTGAGGGAGCACTAAGAGGGTGAGAGGATTGGTGGAGCCACTGAGTGGATGATGTGTCAGGATGAGCACGGGTAGCCTGAATTTCATCTACAGTAATACTAAGGAAGCCACTGGATGTAATGTGAATAGCGTGTCTTTGAACATTCACAATGGGTGGAAGAAATACAGAGGATACAGAAGGGCAGTATGGTTTCCATCTTGGAAAGGGAGTAAAAGAAGCCCTTGAGAATTTTAGAGAAGTCAGCAGAATTTCAGCACCTGAGATCCTGGAAGAAATCATCACCAAATCACTTCAGAAACATGTAGAGATGTATCTCATGTGGTTCCCCCTGAACATCAGGAAGCAATTCCATGCTGTGTGGGTGACAGAGTGCTGACACAGGCTGCCCATGGGCTGTGCAGTCTCCTTGCAGATCTCCAGAAGCCTCTTGGTCTTGGGACAGCTGTGCTACGTGTCCCTGCTGAGCAGGAGTTGGGCCAGATAGACCCAGAGGTCCCTGCCAACCTTAACCATTTTCTAATTCTGTGAATAAGGTGATGAGAAACAACCAGAATACATCTGTAAAAAGCAAGTCATGTCAAAGCTATCTGATTTCCTTTCTGGACAGGGTGGTGAATAAAAGGAGAGCAGGCAGTGTGACTTCTGTAGTGGGGCATTTGATGCAGTCCTGTATAATATCCTCAAATGTTTCCTAGCACAGTAGGAGATAGTCTGGCTGCAGTGGATACTTTGCTTGAAAAAAGATTGTCAGAAGTATTCACATTATTATCAGTGCTCTCTATCAATTCTGACAAGCATTTCATATGGTCTCTTGTGCAGGGCTATCTTGGGCTAGTTCTGTTCAATAATTTCATTAGCAGTTCAAATGATGGAATAGCATGTATACTAATTTCCTGATGGCACCACACTGGGAGGAGGTTGCAAGCTTTGGGGATGACGAGTTTAGAATTTGAAATGATCTTGACAAATTGGAGAAATGCT
Organism: Callipepla californica brunnescens; assembly: GCA_023055505.1. Classification (NCBI taxonomy): domain Eukaryota; kingdom Metazoa; phylum Chordata; class Aves; order Galliformes; family Odontophoridae; genus Callipepla; species Callipepla californica. Next base: position 22,845,155 of record JALIRH010000007.1, on the reverse strand, counting down.
CTGAAATCAATAAGATGAAATTAAATAGGGACAAGTACAAAGTACTGCATTTAGAAAGGAAAAGATCAGATGCACAATGCACTTGAGGGCCTCAAGGGAGGCACCCACCTTGCAGAAACATAGGATCTGGGATTACAATGAGCCACTGCCTAAGGGTGAGCCAGAAGACCAAGACTTCTGCACAAAAAGAGAATTCTTGTGAGATCCATATGCAAGGATGTCGGCTAAGATATAGTTTTCCTGTTAAAGGCTAGTAAGAAACTGGAAAAGAAAGTAAGGAAATCCTTCACGTCGCTTTTTCGCTGTTGGTTTAAGAAGAAGTTAGACACCTCTCTCAGTAGAAGTGGGAAAACACTCGGTTCTGCAGTTAAGCAAAGGGTTGGCTTAAAAGGTTTCTTCCAGTCTTGCAACTGTATGATTTTGGGGAAGCCTAACGTTTTTAAGTGTGTTCTCCACAACATTTCATCCTGAATAATTACTTTACAAAGATTTGTTTTCAAGCCTATTGTTTCCAATAGAAAAATGATTGGAATTAGGGTTTTCTCTGAAGTTAGCATCAGAAATCTACTGACTCATAACTGTTGCTCCAAAGTGGGGTTTTTAGAAAACAAGTCCAAGACCTTGACCTCAGTAATGCATGATGTAAACTCTATTACCTGGCTCAAGATAAAGTTGATGTTGGTATTTGTATCAGACAAAGCTGGGTTGAGCTAATGCCTATTAGAACTGTTAATGGTCCATTATGAGAGCTGGTCTGAAAATAATTCCTCCTGTTCAATTATATTGGTCCACAACTTCAGAGGTGGATGTTGGTGGCATGGAAGAAGAGCCTGAACCTCCCAGACAGTATCCACCACATGTTGTTGTCTGACAGAAGGCAGCAGAGGGGCAGTCTGACCAAATGGCATCTGACATGTGCGTATGAAGTGAAGATGTGTAACTGGATCCCTCCATGCAGATAAAAAGGCACCTGTTGATAGTCATTGATGCTTGCTGAACACTTATGGAGAACAAAACCTGCATGTGAATGCAGAGAGGAGTGGGTGGCATGTTTCAGCACTGATGACAGCAGTAGATCACCTCCATTGGTGCAGATCTTTGTGAGCATGGTGTGCAGAGTCTTCTTCATTGCTGGTGAAAATGCATAACTAATGGCAGTGGTGATGTTGAAAAATAGTGTTTTGTAGATGAGCATTTACCCTATCAAATAGTGTCACTGCGCTCTTTATATCAGTTGTTCTTTCCATGGAAATAAATAGGAGGCATTGCTCCCAGAGTGAGCTACGCATCTTATTTACAGAGCATTACAGACTGTTTATCTGGAATTGTGAACGGTTGTGTTTTATTTTACATGATATGACTAGAAAATAAATGTCATATTTTTCCATTACACCAACTCCCTAGGTTAGCTGCCTGCTCCGGGTTAATCCTATTAGAACTGCATCTTGGCAGAAGCTCTTTTGGCAAGGGAAAGTCCATAGACAGGACAAAACTTTTCCTGTTCTGCCAAGAATGGTCTTGGCTGAGAAGGTTGCAAGGTTATTGAAAACTGCATAAGCAGCCAGCAAAGTGCTAATGTCCATCACACAGTTTTGCAGATAACTGAATTGGCAGTAGTGCTGTCTCTGGCACCAAGAGGACGTGAATCATGTGCAGTATTCAAAACAGTGGCAGAAGAGCACAGAGGATTGCCACTCTATGACAGAGCATCAAATCTCACGTGTGGTCATATCTAGAATTTAAAAGATAATGAGTGATTCCATCAAGAAATTCAAGCAGTCCCTGTAGTCTGAGGAGTGCCAACAAACCACCTTGCAACATATCAAGTAAAAATGAGATGAAATGATTCTTCATCTATAGATGTTCTGAAGAATGAAGCTTGTTCTCTTTCAAATGCATTTGGCCATCATCAATTGTGATTTTCTCAGCCAGCAGATGTCCTGTAGTAACCATCTCTCGTGGCACCTCATTGCCCTTTAGGGGCTGGTGCCTGTCCCATTTCTTTGGCACCAGGCATACCAGTGTGGCAATGCTCAGGGATTTCCCAGAAGTTAGTAGTCTTCTACCTGAGATTTCAATAGCTATGCTAATATGTTAAAACCTAGGAAATTTGTATACAATTTTTCATCATTTTCCTGATGATCTCTCCCTGGGAGAGATCTGCACGTGCACTCTGAAATCCCACTTCAGTTAAGGGTCTTCTGGCTGGAGGGCATTCTCTCTCCCCATTTGTTTTGGCAAAAGAGAGATGTGATAACCCTCTGAGCATGCTGCTTAGTCTGTCTTCATCTATCAGAAGTTGTGGTTTAATTATTATCAATGTATATGCATGCATACATATATATTTCTGTATGTCTACACATATGTGTACAAATGTGCCCATGGGGGCATTTTGTTCAGCAGATCCTATGCTTTCTCCCATTTATTTTAATTTATGAAATAGCTCTAGCTTTGATATAAGGAAAACAATTCTTCTCCAAGACACTGTTCAGGCACTGGAACTTAGGCTGCCCAGGGACGTGGTGCAGTCATCATCCCTGGAAGTGTTCAAGAAGCATGTAGATGGGTACTTAGAGCCATGGTTTTGTGAGCAATATTAGTGGTAGGTGGACAGTTGGATTAGATGATTTTAGAGGTTTTTCCAACCTTAATGGTTCTATGATTCTGTGATTTAATGTAAGTTTTATAACTAATCACTGTGGTTTGGAAAGGGATGTCACAGACAGGCAGAGGAGGTGGCAGGGTTCCACTGCACTGCCCTACAGGTCTTCAGGCTCTGGGCTAGGAAATTCCTGCACGACTGACACCACTGTGAGGAAGTCCGTGTGCCTATATGAGCCCATTCAGCAGAAACACAGCCCCCCTCTCTTTGTGTTCTTATGACAGCGTAGAGGAAAGCACGTGTCTGGGTTTGTTGGCTTGTGGACAACCTCAGAAGATTTGTGGGTAGCATGGCTGCCTAGACAGTGTGAGATACCAGACAGAAAGAGGTGTGTGGGTCTTCTTCCCAAAACATAAAAGGCTTTTTGCAGAATGCTCAGGGAGACGTACGGTAGCAGAGCAAAACCAACCAAATCCCTGCTCAGAACCCTTTGCTTTATTAGCCTTCGAGGATTTATCGACCTTATCAAGTTTCTGTAAAAGAATTACTTGCTTTATTTTTTAGCAGATGGCTGAGACTATTAGCGAACCGGTTTATGGTATGTGTTTGACATGCAGAATTAACTTCTCTCTGAGGGCAGAAGCTGTTAAGAAAAAACCTTTCTCTTTTCCTTAATCTAATATTTACTTCTCCTGATGCACAGGTAGTCTTACTAATCACTGTAATTATAACATTAAAGTATCCAAAGCCTGCTTTGTTAACCTCCTGCTTGATGGTACATTGTATTTATGGTCTGGCAAAGATGCCTTGGCCATGCTTCTTAGAGATCTGCAACTAGAAATTAATTCTTATGGATGGCATAACTATTTTGATATTTGATTGCTTCTATAGAACCGTAGAATAACTTGAGTTGGAAGGGACCCTCAGGGATCACTGAGTCTAACTCTCAGTTCCACTCAGCACCACCCAAGATCAAAACCCATGTCTGAGAGTGCTGTCAAAATCCTCCTTGAACTCCGGCTTCTTGAGGCCGTGCCCACAGCAGCATAAAAGGCTCTGCTAAGAAAGTGAACTCTACCTCAGCCAAAACCATGACGTGTCAACAAAAAAGTCATGTAATGAAAGACCTAAACTGAATGTAAGACAGCAACTCAATAGCAATGCGAAGCAGCAGAAAGGGCTGTAAATACATCACTACTACAGAAGTTTAAGTCAAATATATCAAACAATATGAGAGAAGATGAGCATTATCATGGATATTTAATTGAAAACACTTCAGTGGGAAATACTGGGAAAAAGCAGGTAAAATGAATATTAATCCTTACTAAGGAGGTAACAAAGAACAGTACCAAATCAAAGGAAAATCAAAGTCTTCTGCTGCTGGTCACTGAAGTGCCACTTACTAATATAGAAGGACATGTGCAAGGTGCAGAGTTCCAAATATTCCAGCTAAAATGGTAAAGAAAAAACTAGAAAAAGGGATAGTTCCAAAAAAAAAAAGAGAGAAAAGGAGGATTTTATGCCTAGAATGTAATCTTTCGTATGAGAAGAGTTTTTAATTTAGACAGATGAGAACAATGTAAAAAATAGGACTGAAACTGAAGTCTACTACTGTACTGACACTTTTTTTTGACACTTTTTAGCAAGTAAACCCTATGGCTCTCGGGTCTACCACCACATGATGGAAAGAGGTGCTGCCATTGGACCACAGTTCCTTCAGCATCCCATCTGCTGGCAGCTTTAAAGAGAGTATCCACTGATATATAAGCAAGGATGAAAAACACGAGGCACATGTGCTTTCCTGTGTTCCATGTCTTGCCTTCCAATGGAAAAGAGAGTTCTTCTACACACACAGTAGCACTTTGCTTCCTTTTTGGAGATACAAATCTTAAAACCAAACATGCTGTACCAAACCTAGTTTGGCTCAAGCCATCATCGAAGGGACAAAATGGTTACATTGGTCTGATTAGTACAGTGCAGGTTTCTGTGTAGTTGTCACTTACTCTTCTGGAACTTACTCTTCTGGAAGGAGCTGGGAATATAAAGCCGCTCTCCTAGTACACTCTCTTAGGAAATTTGTTCTTATAATATACAGATTACTGAAGTCTGGTGTGAATTTTAAATGAAGGAACTAGTGGGGAGAGTGAATTTTTTGTTAAAGGTTTTTCCTTTCAAGTCTCATTATTATTCAGTTGCCATGGTTTATCTGATTTTGCAGAGTACCTAGGGAGATATGACAATGATTGGGTATTTAGAAATACACTGATAGATAGATATCATCTATCCATGAAGGGTAGAATATTAACATTTTTAGTGCTGGTGAACACTCACTGCCTTGGCCAGCTAAGCTCAGGACCATTTTTTTTTTCCTTTGTGTATCAAATACATTAGAAAATTGACCTCTAAGAAATGTTACGTTTTACAATCCATCTATTTACCATCAAAATTCCAGTTTAACCAGAAGAAGACAGATACCCAGCTGAACTATTTCTTCTCTATACAAAATAAGCAAACAAGTATTTTTAAAGTAAAGAACGAACTTGCCTTTCAGCTGAAAGCTTCCCAGTGTCTTCTCATTCACACTGCTGTGTGCACTTTAAAAGCTGTTGTGCATTAATTCTCCTGCACTCGTTAGGAAAGCATGTCTGTGGTAAAGCTCTATCCACTTCATTTCCCACAGCTGTCTCCAGAGCCCACTGGTCCATTGCAATCTCAACATCTTATTTACAAGTCCTTTTGTGTGTGGGGGGGGGGAAAAAAAAAGCATGTTTGTATTTTACACTGAATATGTCTGCAGTACCCCAAATCCAGCATCCTCCACCCTGAACAGAGCTTTTGTAGGCCCTGACAAGGGTCCCATCTCCACATACATGTATCCCTGCATCAGTCTGTAGGAGTAAGGGGTGTTAAGAGGCTTGCTTCCCTGCCACCCTTCATCTCACAGACACTGTGGTTTTCTGGACTGTCATCAAACATTAAAAACTGCATTACAGTGACCTAATCTTGCACAAATTAGGGCAGATGCCCAGAAGATGCTGAAACAAGCTCTGGCTGGCTGCTCAGGTTGAAAAGCAGCTCATTTAACAAGAACAGCTCTCCATCTGGCCTTTCACCGATGTATTTTGAGGAATCTTCATTTTCCCCAAATGATCTTTATATTACGACCTTGACACGTATAGTTGTGTCCTGTGCAGCCAGCCTGCTGCCTTGCTGGGTGGACTTATACAGCAATGGCAAACACCTTCCATGGACATGCAAAGCCAATGTCCAGCCCTGCAGGTGTTGGCTGGGAGACTTGGAGGCTGAGGGGAGGCCTGATGGAGGCTGCAGCTCTCACAGGAAGCAGAGGGCAGTGCTGAGCTCTGCTCTGTGACAGTGACAGGGCCCAAGGGAATGGCATGGAGCTGTGTCAGGGGAGGGGCAGCTGGGGGTTAGGGACAGTGCTGCACCAGATGTTGGTGGGCATGGAACAGGATGTCCAGGGCAGCAGGAATGGTTCCAAGCTTTTGGAGTTCAAGAAGCATTTTGACACCACTCACAGGCATAGGGTTTGATTTTGGGTAATGCTGTGTGGAGCCAGGAGCTAGACTCAGTGATCTCTGGAGGTCCCTTCGAACCCAGGATATTCTAGGATTCTATGACTGTCCCAAATGGGAGTGTCGCTGCTGAATGGGCATGCTCCTGCAGGGCTTTGGGCACCTACCATCTCCCATCTTGGCATAATTTTAAGTAATAAAATTGTACTTCAGTTTTGGGTGAATGATCTGTGTGGTTAAGATGTGGGATAGCATTGTAGAGCACTGCTGCTTATGGCTGCTTGCTCAGTGTTTGGCACTGGGTCCTGGGCTCTTGACTGAGAACATTGCTTAAGCCTGCACACCAGGTGGAAGCAGAACTTTGTTTTGTAAGCCATAAAAGTGATGTAATTTCAAAATATTTATATTAAATACATATGTAATGTACTTAGGTAACTACTGACTTGCAGACTCTCCAATACTGACCTGCTGTGCTTTTAAAGGAGGAGTATGTGTGTACCTAGTTTTGTGATACCTATATTCATCTACCCACCCACACAGAACAGAAGTCTCATGGTAAAAAACCGTAGGTGTGGTTTTATGTTATTCTGTAAAGCCATTAACATGATCAGGTATTTTTGCTATGACTTACTTCCTAGAAACTGCAATCACATTAATGCACATTATTATATCTTTCAGCTTTTAATAACTGAGATTAAAATAAAAGTAGCTGCAAGTAATTCCAAGCATAGAAATAGTATGCATAATAATCCATAGGAGGAAAACAGTTTACAAAAATCTCCAAATATATAGTAATGTATTTGCTAATTCAAATCTAATTTACTGAAGTTCCTTTCCTCTTCTGTTTGTAGTATGTTTCTTCCTAAGCTCTGAGTTTAAGCTCAGTGAGGTATTCACTTGAGACAAAACTCTCTCCGAATCCATTTTGTATTAGCTGCAATATTGCCCATAACATTATACAGGCACAGAGCCCTTACAGAAGGAGTTACGGAGCTCATGGCCTCTGCACTTCCCAAACAGTTCGGGAGAGACTGCAGAAGTCACAGGCAGTGCTCTTGGTTACACTTGGAAGATGATCCAACGTTTCACCAATGGAGCAAAAGTCTGCCTTGTTCTTGCTCAAGCAAAAATATAAAAAACAATGTTCTTGTAATCTGTGGTGCGTGTCAGGCTCACATCCTTCCTCTGCCAAGGCAATTAAAAATAGGTACTGCTACACTGGAAAGAACTCAAAGAACGGCAACAAAGACTTATAATTACAAAGCAGAGCTATGGCCCCTAGGGCAAAATAATATTAAATTAATGCAGGACATACAAAGCCAGCATGGGAGAGCAGCTCCAGGGAGACAGCGTAACGTATCCAGAAGGTAACATCAAAAGAGTAGGAATTGTTCTGGGTTGCCAGAATCAAGCCTTTTAGAAACAGCTTTTCTGTTAAACCCTGGGATTTTCAGGGGTGGAGCTACTTAGCAAGACTCCCTAGAAGAGCATCCCTTCTGCTAAACAGTTGATGATTTTCCAGGGAACCTTGGTGAGGCACTGAAACCACGTGCACCTGGGCAGTTTAGGTGCAACACAAAAGCCAACAGAGTGATACAGTAACAGAGGGACACAGGGACCTGCAGGACTGGGAGGAGATTGATGACATGGCTGAAATTAAAGAGGACCAGAGAGCTTGCCTTATAAACAGAAGTTAAGAAATCTGAATAAGTGGGTAAGTTAAAAAAAAAAAAAAATAAATAAAAATTGAGCTGCTTTGGAGTATTGGATAATGTGCTCAAGTATCAACGTGCATGCTTTGCTTTATCAAGCGCCATACCCCCAATTCCTGCTGTATCCACCTACAAGTTTAATGTGCGTAGCTTTCATGCCTCCCTAAAATCTTCAGCGTGACCCAAAAGGACTACCCTGAAAGATGAATGTTTGAAAATGAGGATGGCCATGGAGAAGCCTCAGGAGGGACATTGCTCATGCAGAGCTACTTGAGTGGTACCAATACCTTCAGCTGCTTAAACATAAACATTTAGTGACACGTGAATGCCTTAAGCCATGCTCATCTGCTGCTTTGAAGGAGCATGGAGCTCCCATAAGTCCCAGGATACGTCTGCTGGCTGTGTGTTTATGTCCTGAAGGTTCTAGAGATGTCTCAGACAACTGAATCCTGCATCCCATCTCTGGTGACCGCTGGGAGCTGACACCAGCCCTCATGTTGACGCACACATGCTTGAGCACAGGATTGGACCAGTGGGACCTAGAGGGACCTGCAAACCTCCGCCATTCCAGGATTCTACGTGTGTCTGTTTAATTGAATCTCACTCTGCACCAGCAAAAGGCATTGGCCACTTCTAGGTTTCTGTAGCAGCTGTGTGGAGAGTTTTAGGATATACAGCTGCCTGGCAGCAGAGATAATTTAATCTGGCACATCCCTAAGTCTGGTATAGACCTACAGCACAGTACAGGTACTGGGGAACTGAACATACAGCCCCAGATGGGAGACAACAGGCAGCACTGCCTCAGGGGATGCAGAAGAGGAGTATCTCTTTGAACTACTCAAGGTTCTAAAGATGCACCAAAGCTCGCAGTAGGCAGGAAAACATCATATAAGGCTCCCCTCAAATGAAGAATGTGTTGCCCTATAGGGACTTCTTAATAATATGGCCAGGATCTAAGTCCGTTTCTACTCTAAAGGTATAGATAGTGAGAAATCAGTGTTACAACCAGTAACTAAGACGAATCGTAAGCAGGACAGTTAGAAAATACAAGAAGAAAGCTTGTAGCCGGTTTTCACATCTGCAGAAGAAATTGTTTCCTCATGCTGATAAAAAACAAATTACTAACAAAACTGATTGAACTGGGAGTTTTCATTTCAGTTTTGGTTTCTGAAAGGCAGAGGGACTGTCCTGTCCCCAAAGGCTAGCACTGGCACTAAGCACTTCATCAGTGCAAAGAGTGTGTGCAGGGGCATCAAGGGCACTCAGGGAAAGTTAAGGCCACGGCTGTCTATAGAGGGCATCCTCTCACCTCTCAAAAAGTCGACCTTGCAGAGAAGCTTCATTGCTCCTTGCCTGCCCCAGGTCCCTGTTTGCTTGGCTACAGCAGTCTCAGAAGAAGGAAACTGTAGAGAAGGTGCCTGGTGGGATCACTCACACATCTGTGACTGCAGAATGAGAAAAGAGTCTGCATTTATGTGTGGGAGTATGGAAACAGAACACTGGATTATGGAAACATGGAGCATGGAAATGTGATGCAGCAGTTCGGCATACATCCATGGTATGGAGCACATCCAACAGGGGTATGAAAATCTGATCTCCTGAGATAGGTTTGCCAACATCTGCTCTCTGTGACTGTCCGCTCAGGAGAGCTGCCAAGGGCAAATTGACAGGCAAAGAGAGAGAAGTGCTTCTTCATGGCACTTTTCTGTTGGGTGTGAGGTTTTTCCTCTGCAGCATCTGTCAAAACAAGGAAGGCACCTCTGCTTCTGCAAGATTCCTCTTTAAAGTGGGAAGCAAGGCATCTTTTGGTTCTGATGCAAATAAATAAATATATAAATAAATAAATCACACCACTATCAAGACAGTCATATTTAATCCAACAACATTTGTATGTCAGTGATCTTGTCATATCTTGGCCATACTCCAGAGAAGACTTGTCTCAGTGTGCTCTCCAGCACAGAGGTGGATCAGAACAAGCCCATCACTCTTTCATTGCATGTATGTCAACACATCACCAAATGCTGTGAGTTTGTTGTTTTTTTTTTTTAATTAAAATGCCATTACAGCCTCTTAGTGGCTTTCAAAAATTAGGTCATTGCCAGATCAATACAGCTATGTTTGCTTTATTTCAGGGATTGATTTTTGTGCTTTAGGAGGATAAGCAAATGGCTGCCAGCATTTGACTTTCTTTGGCACTGCAGTGTTTTGCAGTCTGAATGTAGGCTGACCCAGTAAATCTCTTGCCAGCCAGTCTTAGGGCAAAATTTTTACTCCCAACTTGCAAATGATGTTTTGCTTCTGATACAGCTCTTGCATATGCTGAGAACTTTCACTGATATACAGAAAAAGACAATACTGGATTCAGGAGTCCCTCTGCAAATCTGAGAAATGGTTTTGCTCTTACAATGCACTTACATGCTGTGAAATACTCTATAAGAAAGTTGCACACAGCAGTCAGGTTTACCATTCATCCTTCACTGGCTTCCATAAAGCTGTGTTCTGGTTACAAGTGAAATGCTCCAGCCATGCAGCTCCGACTGGGCTCTGCAGTTCAACCACCACCTCTCCTTCCCACGTGTCACCATTAGTGACAAAGTGCTGTGAGTCATTCCAGTCCTTAGTCACTTGTGTACATCTGTTTTCCTGCAGCCCAGATGCAAACTGCTCAGTGAATGGTTCAGCTGATGGTGTTTTGTAATGAAAAGCATCCTGCTGCTAAGGAAACTGTTCAAAAACACCACTTCAGAAAATACTGATGACCTGAATCATAGAATCATGGAATCAAGGAATCATAGAATTGTTAAGGTTGGAAAAGACCACCAAGATCATCTAGTCCAACCATCAACTCATCACCACCAAGCCTGCTATGTCCCTCAGTGCCATATCTATCCTTTTCTTGAGCACCTCCAGGGACAGTGTCTCTATTGCCTCCCTGAGCAGCCTGTTCCAGCACCTCACTACTCCTTGTGATATACTGGCTGTGTACATGGGAGAGCATGGCATTCTATATGGCCTCCATTCTGAGCAATATAAGGCTGGTGGCTAACAAGTTATTCTACCACCTTCCTCGGCCATGGGATGATAAGGCCTGCACCATCTATCCTCAGGGTCACTTGCAGTGTCCTGTTCTTAGATGGGAGCCTGGCAGGTTTTGTGCCTGTGGGCCACCTCTGAGTAAGGAGCATCAATCCCCCCACACACAGCCATCCCACTGCCTTCCCCACCCACCACGTGGTGCTCAGAAGCCTCTCCCACAGACATCCACCCAACAGAAATGAGGCTTTTCATCTGGCCTATCTTTATTATTATTATTGCTTGTTTTGCCACACAATACCTGGAGGGCCAAAATATATTTAGTTAGAAAAAAATAGGATTTTATGGTTTTCTGAATAGCTTCCCATAAAAAAATCATTTCCCAGAAGACATGAAAGTCCTGAATCTCTCATAAATCACCCCAAGACATTTTTGTTACAAAGTAATTGAGGATCCAGAGACTCTTAACCTTCTTTTAACCCTATTTTATCATCAGATTTCCTACAGCTGATGAAAGTCCTGCTTGTGGTAGGCTATCATATTTAATACATTACCTTACATGCCCTTGGCTGGACCTCAACCCTCCCTTTCCGGTACTTTTCAATGCAATAAAATTTATGCTTTCTTTAAGTCCCTTCCAGTGCTATTTTTTTTTTTTTAATAAACCACAGTCAATTTTAGGAAGTCCAACTTTAACATAAGTGATACAACAGCTACTCAGTTGCCGTGGGGTTCTTCAAACAGTGCTTGAAAAAGAGAATGCAGTGAGACTGATAATGGCATCTGCTATCTTTTACTTTCAAGCTGCCAGTTTGAGACCAATGCTATTGAGGCCACTCTGACTGGAAAAACTATGTGAAATATGCTTGTAGCCACATTCATTTTCTAATGGCCTGTTGCTCTACCACAGGAATGCCTGCAATGGGCAGGGTGATGTTGCAACCTGAGCAGGAGCATCAGGTGAGGATGAGGTGGGCAATACTTGCATTTTGTTGTAGGACATGGCATACTGTATGTCGTCTCGTTTGGCTGGCATTTTATCATCACCCAAACAGTTGAAAAGTAAAGTGAAAACATGAAAATGTGTCAAAGAAATGATAAATAGTAAAGATTTCCAAACGTATTTCATTAAAAAAGGTAGTTATTTATAAGACAGACTCATTATTTTTGGACACTTTCACTGCTTCTGAGCATTTATCATTAATATAGGAGAAATGTCTTCAGATTTTTTTTTTAAGAGTGGGGTGAATGCTCAAATGTATCAGCAAAGGAGTGTGGAAAAGCTGTGCTGAGCAGCTTCAGCTATGGATGCTCTAAGAAGATGGCATTCCTGTTTCTCCCAGAAACCCACACAAATCCATCTCTTCCAATCCAGTGGGACCACGGAGTATTCCCAGGATGACAGGAATACATGGCAGGGAAATTCTGTACAGCCAAGGACACTGTGTTAATGCAAAGGGTTTGCATCCAGCGAGCTGACCTTAACAGCAATATTCTGCTGCCCCCCAGGGGAAGGAAGGAACATGCAGTGATGGAGTCGGAGTGACCTGTAATGCTTCTTGGTCCACACCAGAGCTGAACTGCTCCTGGACCTGCTTCACCAGGCCCTGGTCCTCCAGGAAATGGTGTTTAAAGGCACACTGCTTAAAGGTCAGAGCCGTGGAAGTGGTGGGTGCTGTGAAGATCCTTACTGTGACTTCACACAATGAACTGCTCACTGGGACTCATGTCAGGGAAGGTGGGATAATGCAGGTGCATGAGAGATCTGAATGCTGGAGAAACAACAATACTAATGTCGATAGAAAGAAGAATAACATTCCGTTCCAAATAACTACATTATTTAACAACTGTATCTGTGCTTTCTCTTGCTTCTGAAAATATCTCTTAGCTGTACCAAAAGAAAAATTCTCCATGAAATATGCAAGGCAAGCCTACTACACAATTGTCTATACAGTCATGCAAAGATATGATGTTCAGAATGGTAGATCTACCCTTCTTAGGATCATTTGTGATAAATAGTCTCTGAAAGCCACAGTAGATGTCACTGACACCAGAGCTGCAGAATCTGTTGTTCCGCAAATTTCTAACCTGTACTTGAGGCACGTTGTCCAGCTCCATGCTTATGGTTTTGACAGAGTACTTGGGTCACTTTGCTTTACTCTTCAATCACCTGTTTCTTTACAGTCAGTAGTACATTTTTGTGCATCATTTGCATTTGTGCATGTGGATATTTACTGAACTGCGTTGTTATTCTTCTGGAGAAGTACTGAGAGATCAGTTATGGGGACACACAGAGTGATAACATGATACCAAATCCCTCACGCTCTTTGGTCCTTCCACATTAAGAACTGAAGCAATTGGTAATGCAAGGCAGAACAAAAGTACCACCTAGTCCTCAGAAGCAATCACAAGAACAAGCACTTGTGCTTCATGTGATTACTTTTCCTCCACAGGGAAATAACTATATTAACCCATATTAGACAGGCTACTTTTCGAGGCTTCCTACTGGAGAAGTAAGAACACACATAAAAAGTAACAGCAATGCAAAACAAGCCTGAGCAAAATCAGAATAATTTCTGTGGAAATGTAAGACTTGAAAACTGCATTGTTTTTATTGAAGGTAAGAGATAATTCTAAATATTAATAATTCAAAGCAATGCCCTCAAGGTTAGGGAATATATATGTGGAAGGAACTGAATTAAGGTTGCTAAACAATTTCAACTTGAGCACTTCTCTGTATTTCTGCCCTCCCTGTTTATCTTCTGGGTGAGCATCCACACGATGTGCACTGTTAGATAGGCAGCTGATGTAAGTGCCCTCCCCCGACTAGCGCTGCAGCAGCTCCTGGTAACTCTCCCCTAAGCATACTGTACAGAACTTCTCATGGTGTCTTACACTTGATATAAATTCATGGAGCCTTCACAAGGATGGAGGAGTGCACATCCACAACAAGAGTGATCACAGACCATAAGTCTTCACCTTGCCAAGGAACTAAGCAGGATCATTTATTTGCTTTCCTAGCACGTGCAAAACCATATATTTTATATTAACTTACTCTTGGAAACAGCTGAAGTGAGTTCAGCAGTGCCCAATGCCAGGACAAGAGGAAATGAGGAGGAACTGGAATGAGAAGATCTCTCTGAACACCAGGAGCACTTCTGTGCTGTGTGGGTGACAGAGCACTGGCACAGGCTGCCCAGAGCCTGTGAACTCTCCTCCTTGGAGATCTTCAAAAGCTGCCTGGACATGGACCTGGGCCCCCTGCTCTGGGTGTCCCTGCTGGAGCAGGGGTTGGGCCAGATGGATCCAGAGGTCTCAGCCAACCTCAACTATTTTGAGATTCTTAGAAGCTTTAAAAACATAAATAACATAACACAACACAATGTAACGTAACATAACGTAACGTAATGTAACGTAACGTAATAAAAGGTAGAGTGAGGCAGACAGCTGGCATGGAAAATGCCAACCTAGAATGTGTAAGTCTGGTTGATCTGGGAGCAGGCTTTTTGGTCGGAGACTGTCTGGAATTGTCCTTACTGCAGAATATGCCTTCACTTATTGCCACGTGTATTGACACACAATCCTTTGCTCAGCCTCATTTTGAGAGCTGAAGTGAGATGACCTCAGGCAGTAAACCTACCAGACAAGGGGCTCTCTTCCACACAGGCTTGAGCTGGCATCGGAAGACCCTCACGAATTTCCTCCAGGTACAAAGGTTCATTGAAACTGTCAAGTCAATCTGGTCTTTGTAAGCATGCCATTCAAAAGACCCCATCTGCATAAAAGCACTGCTATCTGTCCTACTGCATCTTGGGAAACATTGCTTTTCTAGTGCCTCAAAATCATTCTTGTCACTACCATTAAGACAATTCTTGTCTAGCCTGTCCTCTCTAATGTAGTATTCTTCAAATCAGAAGGACATATATTATGTATGCATTGAATTAGAGGTTAAAACTACATCTAGGATGGTGATTATTCACACTTACCATCTATTTCCAGTATACGTGCGGGATCGCGTTGTCTCAACGCACATGGATAAGGTCTATTAAAAGTTCTCCTTTATGCTAAGAAGATTTGAAAACTCTTCAGCCTAAGCAAGTAGGTTTCCTGGCAAGCTTATTTCATATTATGTACACTTGATTTTATCCTAAACTGGCTGTAATTTGTTGAGATATGGTACACAAAGAAATTAAACGATAAACTTTAAAGCATCCATCAATTCCAATTTGATTTGTTTAAAAAAACTAAATTATGGGTTAACTCAGAAGGTAATAGAATTCAGAAGGAGAGTACTTGAGATACAGGGAGTCCCTTCATACATTAATTTTCATTTTTGGTGAGATGAAGTTTGAAATTAGATTCAGATTGCAAATTATAGCTTTGTATGGGCTCCCTATTGCTAGTTCATGAAATACTTAGATTCCTGAGGATGAAGCAATTTTGCTTCCTATAATAGACTGCAAAAGCCTTATTTCCCACTGGTAGAATAATGGGTCTGCAGCTTGAAGTGAGAGAGAGCCATGCCCTTGCTCCTTGACTTGGTCACCAACAGGGATACATTAAACTAAAACATATAACTGAGGTGGGAAGAAACAGTGTCGTAAGGCGGGTTTCATTCTAATTCAAAGCCTGCATCTATTCTGTCCTTTTCCATTTTGCTACTGGAACTAAAACTGCTGTCTGTACTCTGAGCAGGAGGCTGCCCATCAGGTAAAGCCCTGCACATACCTTCACTGCCTTTGCCCATTCACAGCTGGCTTCTTGCATTGCACTGCTTTTTGGTCTACACAGCACTCAGAGTGTGAGGGGAGAGAGGCGTTTGTCTCCTTGCATAGACTGATGGACTCATTTAACAGAAAAGATTCATTAAATTTAGGGAAGGCAGAACCCTGAAGGAATAATGTTTATGGCAAGAAAGCAGATGTGTGATGCCCTGTAACCCTGGAGGTAACATATTAAGATTGTAAATTGACTTCCTGCTGTCTCCTAAGCATTGTGTCTGCATTCATCCATTATTATCTCATTTTTTTGGAGTGGCAGCAAGGAGGGCTGCGTGGAGCCCAGTAATTCTGGCAAGTGTTGGTTGGGACCAAGTCTGTTGTCAGCCAGAGCTCAAATATCAGATGAAACTGCTCTGCTGTCCCCTGCAGCTTAAATTAATTTCTGAGTGCTGTGTGTGTACAGGAATAAAATGAACTAAAAAAATTTCCCAAAAGATGAATGGAGTAGATTAAAAAAAAAGAAAATGATGGTCAAATTCTTCAGAAATTTGGGAAAAAAACAGAGAAGGTATGAGCTTACTGTCTGCAAGAAATGGGTGCAGAAAATAACAAATATTAGGGCTTAGTTCTGACTTTTGCCGGTTCTGAGGCATTTTCTGTTTTTAATAGCTTTCAATTAACTCAGAATTATAATGAAATTTTGTTACTGCATAAAAAATGAGGAATGATGGTGAAATGAAGCAAGTGTCAGATATGCTTCCAGGGTACAAAACAGGCTTTGCAACTGATCAATTTTAGCAGTTTATATTTATGACTAGAGGGACAAAATATTCAACATATATTAAAAAAAAAATGAAAACTATAGCAAGACTCTGGATTAATCCTAAATAAAACAAACAAACTTTTTTCTTAGCAAAATTGAAACTCGGTCTGGTGTAAATCCTACAGAGTGTAACTAGCTCTTTGAAACATGTTAAAGAATCAGAGTTACTGCACAAAATGGATGCAAAAACTGAAGCCATAGCCTTAACAAAACAGTAACATAAACTATGCATTACTTGGTAAATATTCCAAGACAAGACAAGATTTAGCCCTTGGGAACCAATGCAAGATTTACAGTGGAGCGTATTGGTGAGAGAATTTACAAAGATCCATTCTAAGGGTGCACTCTACATGGGCAAAATCACACCAACAGCTTCACCTTTGTGTAATGGGCACCATGCAGAGAGAGGAAGCCTGAAAATAAATTGAGTTTGTATTCATTTATAACTTAACAGAAATGGGTGATAAAGGATACTAGTATTAATAACACAGACAGCACATGAGTAAAGCTCGGAATTAAATATGACAAATCTAGCACCTCTGAAGTGAGATGGAAACTGAAGAAAAAATATTTGGAATCAGTCTTAGATGCAGGGGAAATATCTGCATTCCTCTGTTGGAAACATGGCTGGCCTTTAGTCTCAGGAAAAGCAATGCACGCTTTTAGAAAAGCTGGGAACCAAACAAAGCAACAGTGGGAGATGTACTCCAGGGAAGAAGGGAGTGGCTTTGCAGAGTGTTGGATGAAGCTGGAAGGAACATCAGCCTTCAATTCCTATCTGAGAACATTCATCTCACATTAGTCAAAAGTGAAAGAAAAGAAGGCACTTCTGTTACTTGGAGAATGTAGAACTGGGAATGTCATACAGAATCATACGATCCTTAGAGTTGGAAGGGACCTCTGAAGGTCATCTCGTCTAACATCCCTGCAACGAACAATGACATACACAGCTACATCAGGTTGCCCAGGGCCTGGTCCAGCCTCACCTTCAAAGACTCCAGGCATGGAGCACCTACCACATTCTCTGACCAACCTGTTCTAGTTCCTCACCATCCACACTGTAAAAGACTTTTTCCTTATATCTAACCTAAATCTTTTTAATCCTTAAATCTCTTTAAGCTTGAGGCCATTTCCCCTCTTTCTGACACAACAGATCCTGATAAAGAGTCTGTGCCCTTTTTTCCTGTGGCTCCCCCTTAGATACTCAGAGAGTTCTATGAGGTTATTGGAACAGTCCCAGCTCTCTCAGCCTGTCCTCCTTGAAGAGGTGTTCCAACTCTTGGATCATTTTTGTGGCCCACTTCTGAACACACTCCAACAGGTCCACATCTCTCCTGTACTGAGGACTCCACACCTGGATGCAGTACTTCAGGTGAGGCCTCTCCAGCACAGAGAAGAAGAGCAGGATCCACCCCCTTGACCTGCTGGCAGCACTTCCTTGGATACGATTGGCTTCCTGGAGCTGTAGCTCCAGGTCCTTTTTGGCAGGGCTGTGCTCAATCCTTTCATCCTCCAGCTTGTACTGATAATGAATGTTGCCTCAACCCAGGTGCAAGACCTTGCATTTGGATTTGTTGAACTTCATGAGGTTCTCCTTGGCCCACTACTCAAGCCTGTTCAGGTCCCTCTGGATGGCATCCCATCCTTCTGGTGTGTCAGCTGTACCCCACAGCTTGGTGTCATCAGCAAACTTGTTGAGGATGCAGTCAACCTCACTGTCAATGTCACTGACAAATATATTAAAGAGTATCAGTCCCAGCACTGACTCCTGGGGGACACCAATTATCACCAATCTCCATCCAGACATGGAGCCATTGACCACCACTCTCTGGTCTCCGTCCTGCAGCCATTCTTCATCCATTGAACAGTCCACTCATCAAATTCATATTCCTTGAACTTGTACAGAATGATGTTGTGGGGTACCATGTCAAAGTCCTTACTGAAGTTGAGATAAATTACATCAGTAGTTCTTTGTCCAATGATGCAGGGACACCATCAGAAAAGGCCACTAGTTTGGTCAAGCAAGATTCGTCCTTAGTGAACCCATGCTTGTTCTTCTGTATCACCTCCCTGTCTTCCATGTGACTTAGCATAGCTTCCAGGAGGATCTGCTCCATGATCTTTCTGTCACAGAAACGTGATGAATGTGACGTTGCCTTTTTCTAGTCCCCAGAGGCTTTACCTGAAACAGTGTAAAAAGAATGCTTCATTGATGGCTGGCATGAAGGATTTAAATCAATATGTAAATAAAACTTTTCCACCAGCTATAATGCTTGAAGATCTGGAATATACTTGTCAAGGCATCATGCTTTGGTAAGGTAGCATTTTCTTGTCAGGCATCCTCACTGGACTGGCATCTATGGCTTTGGACCAAAAGCACCACACTTCTCTAGGCTGCCAGTAAGAGCCAACATGTCTTGAGCACCACTTGGTACTATATATGAACAAACAGAACCACACCACTAGTGAAAGTAGTCAGTAAAGTCCCCACAGCAATTTAGCTGACCAAGGGCTAGAAATAGTTTCCAACATGCAAGAAAGCACTGAGTGACTTGATATGCCTTTGGGCATCTGAACCTTCTGCATGAGGCTGTCCAGAACAACAGGCCCTGTACTGACATCTCGCCTAAGTGGGATATGCTAGGGAATCCCAAACAGTAGTCAGCACCCTTGTGCAGGCAGCTATATGAGGCCCATTGATGTCCCACTGGGAAGTCAGATGTTTACTGTGCCTCTTGACACTTTCACGTAGACATCTACACTTAGGTCCCTTGAGACAAATTCTGCCTTTGGAATTCCACAAATAATGCTTATCAGTGTAAACACTGTAAAGTATACAGGTAGATCATAAGAAGCCTAATGACCATTTAATTAATATTTAATAGGATGCATCTGAAGGCCAGATGAAGTGCTGTGGTTCCTCAGAGTAGTGAACTATGTGCAGACACCCAGCTTGAAACAGCACCTGGTGATTGCTGGGGTGTAAAGACCTGTAACAGTCCTGATATACAGCCTCTTCTGAAAAGTTCAAGAAGCTGAAGGGAGTATTCAGAGTTGGAAAGAATAAAAAATTGTATAGGGATCTCTCCATGCAGAATATTTGCACAATCCTCCTGCCTGGAGGATTAGGTCAGAACCAAAGGTTGGTGGTTAATGTATCCTGGTTTGTAGCAAGAAGCCCTTGGTTTTGTTCTATGACTGTAAATTTTTATGTCATTATTTATGGGTGTAATGCACTTGCTTAAACTGATCATAAACAGTTAGTGGCACCACCAAAAAGAAGCCAATGTCAGCTCATGCTCTGAGAATACAGACATCTTTTCCAGGACTAAGATCTTGAAAGCTGCATGTGGTGGCTGTCAGCATGTCAGCATCTCAGAAAGGAGAGCTAGAAAAGACATGGGGATGTGCAGTGAGGTACTGCATGACTTCCATACAAGGAAGGGTTAAATCAGCAAGAACTCTTGGAATCATGGACAGCATTGAGAAAGTTAGTAGAATGATCATTCACAATCAGAATAGCCTAGACTGGAGCGGATTTCTGAAGGTCATCGAGTCCAAACCCCTTCTCAAATAAGGGCCAAGTAGATGAGTTTGATAAGGGACTTTCCCAACTATGTGATGAAAACTCAAAGGATGGAGACTCCACAGCTTCTCTGGCTAACCTGCCCAAATGTTTGACTACCCCCACAATGAATATCCCAGGCTCTATTATCTCCTCAACTGTTACCACGGTCCCTCTATAAGAATCTGTCTCCTCTAATCCCCCATCAAGCATTTATACACATTGATAAGATTCACTCTGAGATTTCTCCAGGCTGAAAAGTCATCTCTCAACCTCTGCTCATGCAACAGAAACTCCGTACCTCCACTATCTTCACAGCCCTTTCCTGGACGTACTCCAGTATCTCCACATCTCTCTTGCGTCCCATTGGTGCCAAGCAGAGGGGAAGGATCACCTCCCCTGACCCGCTGGTTAACTCCTGGTTAAGATGTGTGAGTTTTCTACATCCATTACCACATTCAGTACAAAAAGGCACCATTGCAGTGGTCAAGCAGCTGCTTTAAAGCAAAGTTATTTTTATAAAGCACAGGACACAGCTGTGGGGCTTACCACTGTGGTCTATCATAGAAGTCAAAAGTATAAGTGTGTTTTAAAAAGGATTAAATTGATTTGTTAACACAGGACTGTTTTCATCTATTAAACACAATAATTCAGACACAAGCTGCAGCTCAGGATGCCACTAAGCTGCCAGCTGCTGAAGGCTGGGAGGGCATGCCAAGGAGATATCACCTGTCCCTCCTACCTTTTCTCTTTGTAGCTTCTGTATTTCATCGTCCTTGCTGGATTGCTTTGGAAGGATGAGCTAGCCTGAAAATAGTAAGATCCTGTTGAACTGGAGAATAACAAATCCCAGATATATCAGCAAGGCTCTGCGGTTCAGTGGGAAGTGACAGGAGGAGGCACTGAGTGGAGCACATCTGACAGCACCTTTGGAAGAGTTCAGTGATGATTTCTTAAGAGTGTAGAAACATAGGGCCACAAAAATAGGCCCAAGGTTTTCAAGTACAGGCTGTATATTTTAGGTGTTCTGCATGGTGTGAGAGCACAGAGAGGGTGAGGGGAAGAGTGATGAAGAATATTTTCTGCAGAAATTGCAGTTCAGTGCATATAGGCACATTAAAGTCATTCTTCATGCCACTGAAATATGTACAGAGATGGGTCCTGCAAACCATGCTGTGGAAAAATATCTCACATCTCTGCATGCCTCTTGAAAATCTGCGGCAGGAGCTGCGAGAGTGGACTGTCTGGCTGGCTGCTCTGCCTTCCCAGGGTAGGCAAATCCCTATGTAAGTAGGATATAAATGAGCAAGGATTTGGTGAGGGACGGCACGGTTGACAGGAACGCAATGGAGAAAAGACCTAAAGTGATGCTCATGTCAATCTGATTTAAAAAAATTATAACAACAACAAATAAATAAATAAATAGCTGACCTGTCTGGTCCCAGCCAAAATGTGGCTTGCTGATTGCCAGAGCCTTTGCAGGATGAGACTGCAGAGAGTAATTAAGGCTCTCAGCTGGTGGCTTGGATGGCGCATTCCTGAACACTTCATCAATGTAAAGAGAAGCACTAAAAAGAAGATGGAATTTTGTTTGAAGGCAACAGAAAGGGAAATGTTGAGGTAAAATGTTTTTAAAGGATAACATGAAAGTCATTACTGCCAAGTTTTATACTAGCCTGAAAAGCACAGCAACAAGGAAGAAGTTGCTAAAGTTTATTGCCTCTGAAAAAGACAGGAGGTCAGAACAAATACAAGATTCTGGACTGATGACACCAGAGAAAAAATGAGTCCTTTGTGCAAAGTACATTTCCTTGTGCTTTTGGAAAAATACAGCCTGGCTGTCCGAGAACAGCTTGCCTCTGTTTCTGCTAGGGCTGAGCCAGCTTACAAAGCACTACCTGCTGGGGCCACAGGTCAGGGGCAAAAAGCTGAGATCAATGGAAATTTGAGAAATGTCAAGAAACCCATGCTATCTCCATTCAAGGGAAAGTGAGAAATAGAAGTGTCTCCACTCTGTGGTCAGCATGCAGTGGGGTACTAAGCCTTTCTGCACGCATATTTGGGGGTGCTAATCATAGAACAATACAGGAGAGACATAGACCTGTTGGAAGATGTCCAGAGGAGGGCCACAAAAATGATCCAAGGGATGGAACACCTCTCTTGTTGAAAACAAGATTGAAAATAAACAAGAATATCTAGAAACATAAATACCCTCTAAACAGGAAGAAAATCACTACAAGGGAGGGAGTGAAACTATTACAGCAAACAACTCAGTTTTATAGGAAGCTGCTTATAGAGAAGATCTTAAAATTCCGGCCTTGTTTTTCACACAGTGTGATTGCAAAGTACAAAGCACATCTTCCCTGCCTCAATCAGCACTCAGCGCCTCTGGCTGGATGTCTTCATCCCACCAAGGTGGACAGACCAGGTGGGCAGCAACAGGGAGAGCCTCCCCAAAGTCTTGTCCTGGATAAGTGACTCAGTGCAGGAGGTCCCATCACTTCCCCCATCCACCTGGACCAGGAGCAGACACACAGAGCTGCTGCTGCCAGCAGCACTGGGTAAGCAGGGGGGAACCACAAAAATGGTCCTTGAAATGGACTACTTCTCCTACGAGTACAAGCTGAGAGAACCGCGGCTGTTCAGTCTGGAGAAGAGAAGGCTTCATGATGACCTGGTTAAGGCCCTTCAGTATCGAAAGAGGAGCTACAGGAAAGAAGGGGACTAACTCTTTATCAGGGTCTGTTGTGATAGAACAAAGAGAAATGGTTTCAAGCTTAAAGAGGGTAGATTTAAGTTAGATAGATGGAAGAAGTCTTATACAATGGTTTGTGTTGGAAGGAACCTCAATATACCAACCTCCTGCCATGGGTAGCATTACCACTCACCAGATCAGGCTGCCCAGTGCCCCATCCAACCTGACCTTGGACACCTTCAGAGATGGGTATCCACTGCTTCTCCAGGCAGATCAGTGAGAATCAGAGAACCAGAGCAGAACCTGCTGCCTGCTTATGGCCAGGCTCCAGAACAGAGCAGTCAGGTGCAAGGTGCCTTTGCTGGTGTTCCAGTCAACAGAGAACACAAATGCTTGCACAGCCTGTGAAAGTGCAGTGCAAAAGGAAAATGTGTTTATTACTCGGAACTGGAGAGCATCCATCCCTTCATAAAACCAGAGCTGCACTCAGCTACAGAACCAATCAGCACTCACTGGGGCAACATCCTCAAAGTAATATCTGCTACCTGAACCTGTATGTTTTTTTCCATGGTTGATACTTTCTTTAGGGCCCAAAGTGAAAGAAATAAGAAGTATGAAAGTAGACACCATTACAAATAGCTCTTGAGGCTAGCACAGACAACAAACATGATTCAACCCAAGGAAATGACAGTACTGATCACTGCCCTGCTCCCTCATGGAGGTCAAGGACAATTTTTAAGGAGGATCTCAGTAACAGTTACATCTCAATTTTGCAGTCACTCCAAATACATGAGAAAAAGTACCACACTCTGCATGGAAAAATGGAAAAGAAAGAGCAAGTATGAAAAGTACTCTTGAGGTACTCTTGGATGCTCTTCCTTCTAGGGAAGAGAAACTGCAAATGAGCAAATGCTTTTGATTATTACAATCTGCTTCACATACTCATAAATTCTATCTGTTTTAATCAGTTTTTCCTACTTTATTTGCATACACTTTGCCTCCTTGTGACATGCCAGCCCCCCTAAGACTGAAAGGAAGAAGGCAATGAACAGATCTGAACCTAAATATGCACTTGAGCTCTCCTAATCCTCAGGACTCGAGGAGGCAACCTCCCAGGAGAGGAGATGCTGGACTGCAGCCGAGGATTCCCAGCAGGATAAGCTTATACACAGCCCAGGGGAACTGGGCCATGTATAAGGGTACACGAGAGGGAACTGTTCCTTCTTGTTCCAGCTAACCTGGGTCTCAGCTCCAGGCCAGCTCCTTGGGACTCCACACAACTCTGCACTGGGGCCACACAAGCACATTTCCTTGTCTGCATAGAACTGAAAAACAGACTGAACTGCTGCATTCAGCTTTCAGGATCTGAGCTCAAATTTCTCAGGCTTACTGAAGTATCTCTGCGTTACAGTGCAAACTGCACTGTGGTTAATGTTTAAGCATAACGTGCTTTATTTACACATATTGCTGATCTCCAGAAGAGAAACCAGAAGGCATGCAAGACAATTCTTACAGCAGGATTTTTACCAAAGAGCAAATCTCTCTTTCCCAGGGGTCAATTTCGTTTCAGGGGCTGATGCAAATCAGCACCTCCAGCAGAGAGCAAACTGTTTTGCTGCTCATGCAGCTCCCTCTCTCTCTAAGCTGATTCTGCATGACACCATTGTATAACTTGAAGCTCCTGGTCTTAAGAACAATAACTCTCAGACTGTTTAACATAGCTGGTGTGTGAGGGCTAATGTAGCAATATAGTTATTCATGAGATATCTAATAACTGAGCAGGCATATTTCACTGCCATGCTCAGACAGAGAAAAACAAACATTTGTTGTGGTTTTGTACTGTTTTACTCACTTCGGTATACTGGTAGTGCTAATGACCACAGTTCGGGCTTTACTTCTAGCCACAGAAAATCCCTGTTTTGAAGCTATTGTGCTGTGACAGAGTGATAAGAGTTAGGGCTGTGCATCACCGTGAGTTCCTCTGCAGAGTGACTTACACAAGCAGAGAAATGTGGTGTCACAGCTGCCAGCTCTGCAAGGGAAGCGAGGAGAGGTTGGAACTGGGGGGAGCATCAGGAGGTGTTCATAGCCAACAGCCACACACAGCAGTGTGGAGTACCTGTACGAGTGAGTGCTGCTCAGAGCAGGGCAAAAATGTGATCTGATTGCATCCATTATGCTAAAAAACACTCATTCTCCTTCCATCATTGTGAGACAGTGTGCTCCTTCTGGAGCAGTACTCTGGGATGCACTGGTGCCTGCTGTGCAGTTCTGTGGGAAAGAAGCAGGCCATTTTTGCTCATTCAGAATACATGTAAGAATGGGTCATAGTACACCATCACCACACAAAACCATCTCTGGAGGAAACCACGCGGTTTGTTATGCATTTCGTTTTCTACACTGTTAACTTCTTTCTCAGATTTATTCTGGCATTAACTTAACTTGACAGTGAGAGAAGGCAATTTTTTCCACTATTCTCAGTGGGAGCAAGTCCAAAACCTTTTAAAACATCCTCATCAGATGGAGGAAGTGTTCTCCATATAGGAATGTGCTCTGAGCACAGAAGCTTGCTTTTGGAGCTGTAGAATGAAAAATCTGCATGATCTATTGACACAAACTATGCTGTGGGAACAGAGATACAGGAAAGGATAGTGTGTTGTATGCGAATACACCAAAAATTAAGGTAAGTTTTCCTTTATGTCTTTGATGAATGAGCAGAATTCTTTATTTTCTTTCCTAACAGTCAGGAGCATCTGAGGTAAAGGTACATTACAAATACACTCTCTGGGAGACAGCTGCTGTGTTTCCCTATGGCCCGTCAGCTTGCTGCTCTCCCTTGTTTTACTTGAGCACTGGAGTGTGTCTATCTGAAGGATGCATATTTAGCAGAACCGAGGGCATCCTCTCTGTTATTGCAGACAGACACCAGAGGGGAGGGCAGGCTGCTGGGAAGGACGCCCTCTGATCCCTAGCGAGCCCCAGTTTGGATGACTATCTCTCAGAGTCACGGTCCAGGAGATGTCACAGTAGATTCATAAGACTTGAATCTCATTTTGAGTTTCAAGTGCCTGTACATCTTATTCCTTATCTAATTAGCCTTGCAAAATCCCAGTTCATAAACACTAATCGGAAGCACACAAGGGTAAGTGTTCGTGCAAATCCTCCTCTGCATCTTCGGATGTATCAGGTGGCACAGGCAAACAAATCTGACACTGAAAAAGTGCCCAGGAAAGTTTGCCCATGTCATTTGGAAATTTAATCCTGGATGTAAAAAGAAGAAAGGTGTTGTGTTTAAGTAGGCTTAGGGAAGGAGTCAGGAAGAGTTACAGGTGGTCAAAATCATTACCACAGAAAACCACAGATAATAAAGTGAGTATATTGATAGCCAAAGCACAATTTTTAGACCCTATAATTAGCAGTGGCAGCATTATACAGAGATGAAGGAAATAAAAATTGTTAGCGAAGTGGATGGCTTAGGGGACTGATAATAGGATGGCACTATGGGCTTAGTGCTTCTTGCCAGCAAGTCACCAATTCTGGAAACGTTAGACTGAAAAATATCAAAGTTCACTTGTATCTGATGCAAAATTAGTTTCCTGATCTGGCCCAGTGTTTAGCACGCAGCGTTAGCCCTGGTGTTTGCTGACTCCAGGAGGCCAAAGGCTGAATGGGTGGAAAGTGAAAACTGCACCTTCCTAGAAAAGCACTTGCCTGAATAGCTATGAGACAGACTGATGAGAAACTTTTAGTGTTTTCTACATGCGTTAAATGTGATTTTAAATGAACGGATGACATTGCTAGTGTTGTCTATCAGAGCTTTTGGACAATTACTAACAAAACAGCAAGAGTTAATGATTGGGAAGCAGCAGACTGATTAAATTCGTCATAGTTTGTCATAGTTTTAACATCAGGCTGATGTTCTATTCTATTCTAGAACTAAATACCGGAAAAATTCTCTACCACTTGACGTCAAGGTGTAGACAAGATGCTTCTGATCTGTCTGTAATACAAACTGTGCTACAAAGGACATTTGCCTATTGGCACAGGTAGGCTGTCTTTTAATTGTGAAAAACGCATGATTGAAAGGAAACTGCAATCCTAAAACACCAAGGTACATTCAAGGAACATCTCTGAATCAGTACTGCGCAATGCAGAATTCAGCTGAAGGACCTGGTGGCAGCCAGTTGACAAAAGCCTGGGGAGGTTCTGGGATCTCACATAGTTTTCTATTAAGAACAACCATAAGTCAGCTTCTTGTGGCCTTCCTCAGTTCTTCAGTGACAGAGAAAGCCCTAATAGTCTTTTCTCAGACACAATATTATTCCTCAGTATTAATGTCATCCCGGCTCCCATATATCTGCTATAGCTTTTCTGTAAACTGTGCTCCTTGGTGCTCCCACCAATGTCATTTTCTGGCTCCGTTGTGTCTCAGCAGTACCAACAGTGCAGCACCCCTCCTGCACATGTGTACCTCCAGTTCATCAGCCTGATTACATATGATTCCATCAATATTTATTGCAATAGGCATTTCCTATTTCTTTTCTTATTGTTCTCCTTTCTTTGTTATTATCCCTTGTAACCTTTGCTTACCGTAGGCCCTCTGTGAGCCTGTCTCTGACATCACTTCACACTGGACAATTTGTCATTAGAAAAGTGACTTCTGATTTACAAAGGGGCAAATAAAATATACCTCCTAGCTGTTTGTTTCAAGATCCCTATCTTTCTCATTGTTAGCATTTTAAAATGCTGGTGGAGGCTCTCTGCTGGTACAGTCAGCTCACATGCAAGACCCCTCCTTTTCCCAAGTCTCCCATATTAAAAAAAAAAAAAAGGAAAAAAAAAAAATAGAAAAAGATTCATTGCCTTATCTTTCCATGACAATACAAGAGGCAGAAGGAAGGGTCTGAGATCCTTGAGAGCATTAAAAAGGATGTTTGTCATCCCAAGTGATGGAAAAGACTTAGTCACCATAAAACCCACTAGCCATAAACTGCACAAACTTCACACACATTTGTGTTATTAGTATTACAAAGCATTTATATAGTGCCATACATTTCCACAGCCATTTCTTCCAAGGAGATAAAGCACATTCCCTTCCTCAGAGAGCCTGCAATCTAAATAAGTCAAGACAAATATTGTACATGACGAAAATGGAGGACAAAAGTTCAGAGGGGGCTGATGTGTGGAGACAGCTGATAAGGAGAAGAATGGAAGGGGAAATGATTAAAGATTGCTGCTTGGGAGCCTTATAAAACTGGGAGGAAGCTCCACAAGCCACTAAGTCTACAGCAGTAAATGCGGTGCTGGTGCACCCTGGGTTGCATTTGTACTTTGAAATGTATTTCACTTGGAAGAAGTGCTGCCAGGCCAGAACGTCCCCTTCTGGTCTGCTTAGATGAATTATGCACAGAGTGAAGCCAGATGAATTTTACATAAAGTGGGCATCAGGCTGGATGCAATGCTTGTATATGTGACCAGTTTGGGATTTATAATGCCGTGTTTTTCCAGGGGGGTATACTAATGCATACAGACACTGCCCTTTTGGTGGGGTTGCCTTGGACAGGAGCACGAGTCTCAGTGAGGCCTCCTGAGGAGTCCCCACTGCTGCAAGGAAGGTTCTGGGCTCTGGCAAGATTCATCACAGAGCTTCAGTGCGCAGCAGGACCTCGCTGAGTCCTTCCTGGCTCTGTGTTTTTGTTATTAAGCTCCTTTCTGTGACTTGCTTCAGGCCACATCAGCCACAGCACAGCTATTTGGATATGCATCCTCAGGGCATCTACCCAAAGTCATGCGGGTTGCTCAGAGATTCGAGATAACTACTTAAATGTCTTAGAGGAAGCAAAACAAGGGAACATCAACTCTAAAGTTTGTAGGTATAGGCACATCTAATAATTCTGTGATGGTTATATCAGTTCATACATTGAAACACTTCAAGGGACATATAATTTTCAAAAATGGATAGGGAAGCAAAAACTTTTAGCACTGGAGAAAAAGCAAGCTTGCAGTTAAGTTCAGTATTCAGTAACAGCAGAGAAGGACATAAACAGCAAC
The DNA here is from genome assembly GCA_023055505.1 of Callipepla californica brunnescens. NCBI lineage: Eukaryota > Metazoa > Chordata > Aves > Galliformes > Odontophoridae > Callipepla > Callipepla californica. The sequence goes on along the minus strand of JALIRH010000007.1, from coordinate 22,816,417 downwards.
AATACATACATAATTTAAGAAACATTGTCTGAAAGTGCACATTTCACTTTAAAAGAAACTTCAAATTATGAAAGCCACAGGGGAAAGAGGAGGAAAGAGAAGATGTCAAATAGCAGTACTTGATTGGGCCAGTTTAGAAGTAAGGACTAATATTTAGGTTCAAATCCTCTAAGCAACTAATTCTATGCATAATTCTTACTGTATGCATATAGTCCATATCAAGAAGTGATCAGATCCTCCAAAATATATACCTAACTGTCTTCCTTCATAAGCACAGAGCACAGGGACCTCCACCACCTTTTTAAGGAACAGAGCCAGTATTTAATCAAGTGAAGGGCACTTCTCTGCCTTCAAAATGCTGATCATTCCCAGCACTTCACAAGCAAAAAAGTGTCAGTGCAAATTCCAGCCAAAGAAACAAAACTGCATCCCCTTAAATAGGACAGAGTGCTTTCAAAACCAATGATATTGTTTAAAATTGGTCATGACAAATTGGAGCTAAGGGCTGGATTTAATCTTCCTTTCCACATCCCTTGAAATAACACGTCCTTGAACAGTCTAGACTGAATTTAGTTCAAAACTGCAGATAAACACTACATTTTTAAAATACACCGTTCTTAAAAGGAGAAAGCAGGTCAGTGTGGCAATGTAAGAACAGCATTCTACAGCAATGAAGTTCATCAGCATTTTCTACTATAAAGAGAGAACTTCTTCCAACTCCAATTGTACCCAGCAGAAGATATTAAAGGTTTTTCTGATTTCTAAACCTTTTTAAAATTACTTCTAGCAACACAATGTATTTGATTTTTAGTGTGATCCTCCAGTTAATGTCTAATCATAACTGAAGGAGAAAGCCCTAAAAGTGATGACTGAATCTACTGCAAACAATGGCAAGTCACACTGACGAAAATGTTTGATGATGGTATATACCAAACACAAATGGGGATTACCCACAGAGAAGCTTCCTGGGTTTCTGACTCTTTAGGTTGGGTAATGGCCTTAAGTTGCACCAGGATTGTTCAGGCTGGATATTTGGAAAAATTTCTTCCCTGAAAGAGTGATAATGCATTAGAACAGGCTGCCCAGGGAGGTGGTGGAATCACTGTCCCTGGAAGTGTTCAAGAAATGCGGCACTGAGAGAAATGATTTAATGGGCATGGGGATGATGAGTTGATGGTTGGACTAAGTGATCTCAGAGGTCTTTTCCAATCGTAATGATTCTATGATTTCAGGATGGGGTGTGTCCCTTCATTTGCACTTCTGGAACAACTATTTCAGTGGTTTCCTAGACCTAAAGAGGAACTTGTGGCATTACTTGCATGCAAAACTACTACACAACTGACATAAATGTCCAACCTAGCAGGGACTTCCTTTTCTCCATTACAAGCCTGATCTCACGACCACTGACTGCAGAGAGTGAAAGGAGATAAGGGACCCACCAACTGCTCCCTCTTCTTGGAGCCTGGGACATAATCAAGGGGATGCTTGCAAGCTGGGGACTGTGAGGAGTAACTTCAGCTGTTGGAAGCACTGCTTTCATAGCAGAGACTGCTCCTGCCTTGTTCCTTGATTTCACATCAGTGTTGCAATCAGGAGGCTGCAGAGTTAGGATTCATTTCTCCATCTTAATATTTGAGCTGTGCTTAGGAAAATGAGGCAACTTAAACAGTGAGACACTTTTGGAGCACATGTGATACTTTCAAAACTTAAGATGTGCTCTTGACTATTCTCTTAAGTGTATGAGTAGTCTCATGTAGCTGATTCTGGATGAAATGCAGTTTGATCACTTGTAAACATCTTTCTCTTTATTACTACTTCCTATTTGCTTAGTCAGAAATTACCCTGGGATGAAAACAAGAGATGGCTCAGCTCCAGGAAACTGAAAGCTCTGAAATAGTCTGCTACTCTTTTGTCATAGATGCACATTTATAGTTATTACATTTCCTGCAGCTCACAAATGCACTCAGTTAACACTCTATAAACCTAAATAGATGGTCAGATAAATAATTCATTATATACATAAAAAAGAATATGTGTGTCACTACACTCACTTTGGTTCTGTGCATAATCCATCTTTATATAGCCCAAGTAAGCATTTTATTTCATGCCGTAAAGGTTTAAGAAAAGCAAATTAAAAACTATTCATGCAAACCCATTTATTTTGTCTCTTTTGGAGCAGGTTTCCACGATGCTCTTTGCAGCACCTCTGACACCTACCCAGATCATTCCTCACCTCCTGGGGACTGCAGCAAATGCAGCCAATCAAACTCTCGTGGATATTTAGACACTGCAGATCCCCATGTCCCAAAGGTCAGGGACTTTCCCTAGGACGTGAAGTGTGGGACAGTGAAAAGTGATCTGCAGTGGTGCACGTAACATTTCAGGAGGTGTTAGCAGCATAACAGAAGAATGATGCACTAGAGAGAGGAGATAAAAACCCGTGGTTATAAAGCTTCCCATACTGGCAATGGCTCCTGAGGCTCAGAGGCTCATCAGTCTTCAGCCAGATCCAGCTCCCACCTATAAATTGTCTGCTGGTGCAGTATTCACTCTTTAGCTTTTTGTCTTGGCAGGGGATGAAGATTTCACAAGCTCACCTTGCCTTTGCACAAGGGGCCAGTGAGGAGGCATCCTGCAGGTCATCTCCATCTCAAAGTGCTGTCCTTGTACTCCTCAGCAGGACACACCTGAAGTAACCGTGCTGCCATTGTGCTGGACATTGGCTAAATATTTCTGCAATAGAATCTTGTTATTTCCCAACAATTGTTTGCTTTTATCTTTAACTTAATCATACACAAGCCGTATGAAGTATAAGTTCATTTGGGCATTTCTACTTCCAGAGCAGCCTAACCACCCAGATGCCTTGTTTACAGTTATTTCTAGGGAAAGCAGAGGACCTCATTAGCCTTCTGTTGATGTTACCACTCTGATACACTTCATTATTTAACCCCTAATGTAGCTCTCAGCTTGCTGATAATCCCAGTGCTGCTACCCCCACTCCCCCACTCCAATTGATGTGACTTCTATTTAAGCATACTGTTACAGGGACTGCAGGTGTGGGAGTACTGCCTGAGTCTGGAGGGCTCTTAGGTCTGGAGGGAGCCTTAAAAGCCGTCCCAACCACCCCAGCCTCAGTGCTGCTGCAGTGAGAGGCAGTGTCTGCTCCTCACCCCTTCTGCCTTTGAAAAAGCCAGCTCAGGGGCTCCGAGAAAACATTGTGAAGAGTAAATCAGGCTGTGCTTTGGCTGCATACTGATTTCCTCCTTAGCATTAAATCTTGTCTTCTTTTGTGTCCGCTTCTTTCCCTGTATCTGCCTCCTTTTTCACACCTCTCCCTGAGATTAACACTTTTAGCTAATGCTAGATGCTTTTGAAGATACTTTCACCCATGCACATGTTTTTCTGACAAGGTTAAGGAGAAAACAGGTTCAGTGCAGAACTGAAGGAAGACATCAGCCCTGGCAAACAACAACACAACTCCAAAGGCAACCAAAACAAACAGAGTGTCTTTTGTGCATCACAGAAGATTCAAATCTTCTTTCTGTAGATTTATATTAAGCCAGCTGGACAGATTTATTTCAGAAGACAGAAGCAGAAAACATTTATACATGAATGGAAATAACTGATGATGCTGCAAGCGCTATCTCCTGGCTTTGCTCCATCTGGTTTTGAAAGCTCTTTTGACAAAGAACTGCAGTTTATGAGCATTTTTCTTCACATTTAACAAAAAATAGACTGACCAGATTAAAAATCTTAAAATTGTAGAATGGCTTGGGTTGGAAGGGATCCCAGTATACCAACCAATTCCAACCCCTTGTCATGGGCAGGGCTGCCACCCACTAGATCAGTTGCCTAGGGCCTCATCCAACCTGGCCTTGAATAGCCTCCAGGGATGGGACATCCACAGCTTCTCTGGGCCTCATTGCCCCAGTAGTGAAAAATGTTTTCCTTCTATCCAAAATCTGGGTAAATAAACTATTGTCATATTCTTACTGAGAATTAAGTAAGTTACACTGAGAAGTGTAACTAACTGCTCAGCTACTTCTCTGTGGCTGCATGAGGTCAATGTAAAGCTATCTATTTGTCCTTTAAAATGTTGGTAGTCAGTTTTTACTCACACTGTTAACAGCTCTGATTGTGCTATGTACAAGTTGTGAAGTTCCTGTTTATTCAGTGCAGTAGTACAGAGAAAAAATAATCATGAATATCTAATGTAAAACTGCCTTTCCCATGAGATCAACCAAATCAGACCAAATATTTTGATGAAACATAAATGGAGGGAAGGCTGTTTACTGTTTGCCATTCTGCAAGCTTCTGTTGTAAACCCATGCCTGGAAGCAGTGACAAATCAAAGCCAGCAGTGTCCAGTGGCAAAAGCTAGTTCAAGTGTGATACACCTGCTACTGGAAAGAGCCTTCCCTCCCTGCAAATTTATTGTTCTGCATGCAAAATGCTCTCTGCAGTCTTAAATCTCCACAAACCCAACTTCTCAGGAAACGCAACTGCAGTTTTTGTGTCATTTTAGAGTAATTTCAATGAGTTGTAAAGACTCTAATTCTTGGCATACAAAAGGATTCAATTTTCCATCAGAGGCTTGGAATTTCACATATTCAGTCTCTACCACAGAACTACTAAATATTAGAAACATAATGTTATTATAATAGACATATGCTCTTTTATTATCCATATGCTCTCGCATATGTTAGTGCTTCCTCTTTCCTCTCTCAACTGTAGTGCATCCCATTCAATTAGTCTTTGCTCAATTTGCATATGTTTTGGGGTATCAGGAGGATCTCATCAGAAGCCAATATCAGTATTATTAGTTAAAATGTTGATTCCTGTTTCCTAGAAAACTTAAATAAAAATAGATTTTCTGACTCACTTTGGAGTCTCCAGTTTTGGCTGTATCTTGTAAGTGATAAATTATTCACCTTTATTTAATAGAATTTCTTGTGGCATAATTACATGAAATTCTCAAACTGTATTTATGAGTGATAGAGTGATTAAGATTTTAAATGTCTCATTTGCATTCTGGTGGTAGACTTTTCACGAATATAAGATGTTACTGGTTTATGAATTTGCTTTGAACAAATAGTATTCAGAGATTAAAATATATATACATCTACATAACTATTCTTCCCCCCGACTTTTTATCTCCAAATGCAGAGAAACACATTTTCTGTCCCAGAACATGTTCTGCATTTAGATAATAATGGAGCATAAGATAACACAAGCTCTGGTTTAAGAATAGTTCCAGGTCTTTTCCAGTTCTGCCACACACACACAATTTCCATACACTAAACTAATCATTTTAGGAGAAAGAAATGAAATTATCACTGGTACACAGTGTTACACTACTATGTCAAGCAGTTCTTGAATTTTAATTTATTGTTCAGATGACCTCCAGGACCTCCCAACCCCAACCATCCCATGATTCTGTGAGCTCTGCAATGCTTCTGGGGACCAAAGATCTGTAATATCCAGGAAGCCATTAATGGTGTGACTTTGGGATAACTGATTCTCATCAGTCGTTCGCTTTACACTCTAAGTATTTACATCTTTAAAACTCTTACTACTTTCTTAACCAATCTGTTGACCAGGTTTCAAACTGCAGTTTAACTTCATCAGGAAGAAAATGTCAGGATAGCATCCAATAGTTCTATTGCGGCTTTGTTTACTCACAAAGAATAAAATAAATTCTGTTTCTCTGCACTTTAATTAAAAGCAAGGAATGACAAATTAATTATTGCTCACCCTAAGACTTTTCCTTTCTTGCTTTCTACAGATTTTTGCACCAGAACTTCCCTTGATGGTCCTTTACTGCTCCCTTCTCTCTGAGCATCTCTGCTCTTCCTACAGCTTTTCTCAGAGACAAAAACCTTCACAAAATGTGCCCAAATAAACTCCATCATCAACATTTCCTTTGCATACACCTTTGATCTGGGCAGCAGCATGGACCTGTCACTGAAACTGTTGTTATTTTAGCTACCTTCTCTCCATTGGCATGTCAGACTCTGAAGTGCAGCATGGTGGTTGCACACCTCCAACCTTTACATCCAAAGATGTAAAAGAGTTCAAACCCATAGCTTATCAAAGTCTGACACGCTGCACATAACAGATCAGTTTGTGTTCTACGGTGCTGAAATTTTCTATTACCTTGGAAATGCAATACTGCATTAAAGTTTTTCCTCACCTCCTATTTTCTGGTCTGCTGATTTATGGATTAGAAAAAAAAAATACAGAAGTATGTTCTAACAGATACCCCTTCTCACACATTTTATAACTCAGAGTGATATCACCCAAGTGAAAGGTTTCCTAGAAGAAGACTTTGTGATGAAATGTGCCAGCCATTCTGTCAGGATTGGAGGGTACGTTTCTGCTCCAGTGACGGTAATGCAAATCAGGACTGCACATCTCCTTTGAAGTCGATAGAATGATAACAAGTGAAAATGGTGGAAGACCAGAAATTATCACAGATTAATTTCAGGGTGAAGAGTTTACCCTGCTGAACTGAATCCTGTAGCCAATGTGGAGAGCCAGTGCTTCCTTATCATAACAGATCTTCAGTAGATCAATGGACAAGGTTGTGATCCTGTGCACAGCTGTCTGTCTGACTCCTGAGACGGCAGAGTTGCAGCTGCCTTTTGGACAAGGCCACAGGATGCTTGGCATTCCCTTGAAGATCAGATATTGTTTTTTTCCTGCAGAACGTCAGCACCCACAGCTCCATCCCAAATAAGAGCTTGTACCCCTGCCAGTTTCCTATCCCCAGTAGTATCACATGCCCCAGCAGGAAGACACCGATAGGAGCACTCTGGTGACCTGAATGACACACCCAACTTTAGGGTCTTAGATCTACCGCTGTCTAATTAAAAAAAAAAAAAAAATACTGGAAGGGCGTCTAAGCTACATGAACTAGCTGTAGGTGTCCCTGTTCATTGAAAGGGAGTTGGACTACGTGGCCTTTAAAACTCCCTTCCAACTCAAATGATTGTATGATTCTACGAAATTGGCACCAGCCACAAAGCAGCCTGGACAGTTGCTGGCAGGAGAGGAAAATCCACCTTACTGTTAACCACAAAATATTCTTTATGTTATTATTTTGAATCAAATTCAAAGTAGAGAAATATGATAACAGAATATGGTCTTTTCTTTCAACAGAGTTTGTGAGCGAGCATTCTGTAGTGCTTTTACCTAAGACATTTTGCCTGTTTTCTACTCACAGATTACTGACCAACAAGATTCTGTGTTAAAATGTGGTAGTTCCGTTGCTCCAGAACAGTTTTATAAACAGATTTCAGTCTGTTGAGTTCTTAATTTAGGATATTTTCTATTCACTTTTCATCCAGAGCCCACCATAATTTTAATCCCTTGACCAAAGTAGAAATTCAACCTGTCAGCCAACTTCCTATGAACTAAACATATGTCCTACTTATTTTTTCATCTTCTTTGGCTACTCTTTCATATTTTCTTATCTCATTTCATTTTCAGTGGCTTTTCCTCCTATCTCTGTTTTGAAGTGTCACTTTTTTTTTTTTTTTTTTTTATGTTTCTCCTTGTCTACTTTTCATCCATTCTTCCCCAGCCTGCCAACCAGCATGTCCTTGAAACACTGAAACACAGAATCACAAGAGTTGGAAGGGACCTCAAGAGATCATTGAGTTCAACCCCTCTGCTAAAGCAGGTACCCTACAGTAGATCGCACAGGTAGGTGTCCAGACAGGTCTTGAATATCACCATAGAAAGAGATTCCACAACCTCTCTCAGCAACCTGTTATAGTGCCCTGTCACTCTTACCATAAAGAAATTCTTCTGCATGTTAGTACAAAACTTTCTATGTACAAGTTTTAGGCCATTATTCCTTGTCCTGTCACTTCATACCACCAAGAGCCTGGCCTTGTACATTTGCCTCCATTGAGTCTCACACAAGTTCAGCAAACATTTTTTCCCTCAGAGAAAAGTCATTGTTACTGTGTTTGAAACTCAGAAAGCCAATGCTCAGTGGGGCCAACACCTCTAGCTGTCCCACTACTGCTGGCTATGGCTTTCTCCCAGCAGCCCACCAACCCGTAGTCACTTGGTGACACCAAGCCACTACATAATCTAAGTCAGACCTCCCTAGAAGCTGTACCAGTGCTACCACTCCAGAACAGCACCCAAAAGGTATCCCTAGGCACACCAATGTTTCAGAGAGAAGTGAGCTTCCTTTTATCAAGAGACTGCTACAAGAGCAGAGTTATTAAAAACAACAACAACAACAAAACAAAACAAACAAACAAACAAACAAAAAACAGAAAGCATCAACCTAGAGATCAAGCCCAACCCAGCATACAAATGTGCCTTATTTTGAAGAGCTGTAATCTGAGGTTTGTTGCCTGTGGCCAAATAAATGTGTTTAATATATGAAAATTATTCTACTAGGAAAAGCTCACTTGAATGTGTTACTTAGAAAGCTACTTCTGCAGTTTTCTGAAAACCACTGGCTTATTGACGGGATTTTGTCAGAGAGCAGAGGTCTAGCTGAGAACCTTGAAAAAAAAAACCAAAAAAAAACCACCAGAGGGATATTAATGGTGGATGGTCCTTGCCGTCCAGCCAGCTAATGTATCTGAAGTCAATAATGAGTAACACTGCATGAGTTGCAAGCAATAATTTATTAAAACATATATGTCATGGGAAAAGAAAGCAGCGATCAGCTTTACTTTCTGATCAATTAACAGCACTCAGGCAAGCAGAACTCAAATTATTTTGAAGCCCCAAATGAACTGATCTAGTAATTAGGAAGTCTGTGGTGCTGCCTCATGAAAGCAGCTGTTCATTTTATCATATTTACTTTTACAAATGACTGTTATCATCCAGCAACCTTAGCTTTATGACTCTTTGGAAGCTATCCAGTGCTTGATTTTTAAGGACGGTATATGCAGTTTAATCTACTTCAAGAGAGAGCATTGAAAATTTTGAATGAATTGGAATTGCAGTAGCAAATGTTTTAACAGCTATTTGCAAGTAATAAAAATCCAATATACGCTCCCACAGACAATCCTTTTCCAGTCATGTGCTTTACAATCATGAAGTTCTCTCCAACATGGCAGGCAGGACTCTGTGTGATTAAGATGTCTGACTGCTGCTCCCTTTTAACCTGCTTGAGATCTATAGCTGAAAATGGCTTGCATAAACCAGTCCCCAAGGCCAGACAATCCTTCACAGCATAGCTTTCCATCATCTCCATTTTTCCCTTGTTTGTGTTGTGATTTTGTTTTTTTTTTTAACCCAGAGTGTCTCTTCTCCCCTCCTTGCTTTCCCATGAGACCAAGTAATCTCATGACTCATGAGCATCTATTTCAAGACACCTTATTCAACTTAAGGGGAGCAGAGCCCTTGGGATGTATAACAACTGGGAAGGAGGTAATGCATATAAACCCCTTCTATGCTATTAGAGTCAGGCAGATAGGACCACGTGGTGCAGCTACCCAGGGGCACCAGCGTCCTGCCCTACGCAACACCCAAAGCAGGGTGTCCATGTCCAACTGGGATTGAGGCAGGTGGCCCCCAGAGGTGCCTTCTGTGACTCTTTTTCTCACTTTTCTCATTGCTACTTTAAGACCACTAATTGGCAGGGAAGAAGTAAAATGAAAGAAAAGGACATGAAGTCAAAGCAAGGAAGGAGGAAGAGAGTGAGGACTGAAGCCTACCCACTGGCTGCCCCTTTGGTGAAGTTAAGCTTCCAGGCACCCACAGATCCTTTATTTCCTTTCCCAGTGCAGGTGGCTTTTTAAGACGGATTACTTGGCACTCACTGATTTTTTTCCCCAAACTCTTAATTTGGCAGCACATGCTGCAGCAATTAATGCGCGTAGCCCAGGAAAAGCAATTCAGCTGCAGATAAGTAGCTTATAACACTTTTATGTTGTAGAAAGACCCAAACTTTGGGAAAGAACTTGTGCTGCCTGGCATATGCAAGCAGTACAGGCTGGACAGAAGTCTGACCAGGGAGTCCCAGGGATATAATGTTTTCCTCCAAAAACAGCAGCTTCTTTTCCACTTCCCTGCTGCAACTACTGTGCTTTGCCGTGAGAAAGCCCAGAGCCAGCCAGCAAAGCCCTGCACCCCTTCTCATCTCTCAGGAGAAGCTGCGGTGGTGGCATGAGGGACATCAGCATGGGTGTGAGGTAGCTGACAGCAAGGTACCAGACCACACACTCGTTGAGCAGAATGCGTCCCATCCTGGAAATGAGCTGTCGTGTGTCTCCTGTAAGAAGTGTGCCTGCTTGCATGTGCTGTGCTGTGGATGAGGTTAATTCAGAACTGCCTTTATTATGTACGTGTGAAGCGCTGGTTGCTGAAAACAAAAAAAGCTCTGCAGGACTTGTGGTGCCTTTTACTGAATTACTGGATGAAGCTGAGCTTTGATAAAAGAGAGAAACCAGCTATCCAAGGGAAGAAGACACCTGTTTGGACCTGGGAAATAAATTCAGCCTTTAATGTGGGTCTTCCCTGAATTATTTATACTCACATGGACAGAACAAGGTTTCTATAGTCACTGAGGGGCTGTGATTTCTAAAGTGCTGCTTGCTGCTGGGATACTTGTCCACCATCTCCTTGGCTTCTGCTTGTGGGGAATTTCATTGCTCATTGGTGTAGAACAAAACTCTGCTGAGCACCAAGCCTGCTGCCTGGTGACCCTGCTCTTGTCCTCCCCATCCCTGGCCTATGCTCTCAGAGGGACAGGGAGTAACACTTCCTTACACTCATGTTTTTAATCTTTTGGTTTTACGTCTCTTAACAAAGCAAGTTTTATACAACATGGAGTTATGACAAGATCAAAATGTGCATAGCAGGTCATTCCTGTTGCTCATATGCCTCCAAATGATGCACATCACATTAGAGCCCCCACTGTAGACTGTTTGCTAAAAGCCGGGCAGTGCATGCACACGTGAAAACTTCTTTTTATCTTCCTCCTTTCTGGTCATGTAATTAGAAGCAGAAAGTGTGTTGGCAAGGCGACCACTCTGGCTGCTGGGATAAAAGGTTTTGGAGTCTGAGTGGTGCTTGTGCTGCTCCAGACACAGCCTCTGTACATTGTACATAAGTGTCCTCAAGTTGTTGTTTGCCTCCTTCTGGAGTCAGTGGTGGCTTTGCAGATATCTAATAATTAGTAGTATGGTTGTTAAATACCAGCTAGCTTAGGCTGAAATTTAATGAGGCTCTGTGTAAATATGGGCAGGTAGCTTGGGTAACAAGCAGAAGCTGTGCTGGAAGGGGATCCCACATGGCTCTCACCTGAGCCCAGTGATGTTCCTGTGATTCTCCAGCTCCTGCTGTCACAGCGTGCTTCAAACTTTGTCCGCCACTGCTACCAGGATAAATAAAAGGAGAAGAGAGAATGAGAAACAGCCAGGTGGCAGTTCCAGAGCTCTGTGTTTCATTCGTGCAGGCAGCTTTGGCAGCCCTGAGCACAGTGATGCCAGCAGAGTGTCTGGAGGAGAACATCCTGGCGCAGAGCACATGGCTGGCACAGGGCTCCCTGCCCTCAGGGCCAGATGCCAGTACCAACACAACTGCACAGATCGTGGATGTGTGACAGGGCTTCGGCTTGGCCACTGGCTTAGGGTCTCTTGTCTTCCTGTCAAGCCAAACACACAAAAGATCCAACATTTATCAGAAGGAAAAAAAAAAAAAAAAGATGGAAAAGAAAAGAAATTAAGTACTTCACATTTTTACAGAGAAAACTCTGGGGGTTTTGTAGCATCTTCCAATGGAAAAAGTCTTGAAGACTGATACTATGTCTTGGCTATACAATAGGAGCCAGCCTTGCACAGCCTGCACCTGACTTCTTACTTCACCTCCACATGGACTATTTTGAAGGTGGCACTGCCCTGCATCTTTAACAAAAGGGATCTATCCCCCCTAGCTGTGGTTCTCCAGGAAAGCACTGAAGTCTCTTCCTCAGAAACAAGAGCCATCACACCCCAGTGTTGCCAACCCAGCATTTTCCAGCCACAAGAAAAGGCCTGTGTAGGACAGAATTACATGCTGTAATGTGAAAAATGCACTGTTCCCCAAGGATCTGTTAAAAGAGATGCATGGACATCCTTCCTTGGACAAACACTAAGCAATGAGATGTGAAAGTGCAGTAAAGTACTGGCCTAAGTTTTTTGAGTACTGGCCCCATTCCCCATTTTCAATTTGAGTTTCATTCACCGAGCACTCACTGTGCTCATGATCACACAACTGGAAAAGTTTCAAGTCTTGCCAAGTGAAATTAACTTAAAAAATTAAAAAATAATTATTATTTATCCAACTATTTCGCCTAGCCAGCTTGCTCATGGATACCATTGGGCCTGGACCTGCAGTGCCCACCTGAAACTGGCCATATATAACCAGGGCTAGGCTGCTCTGCAAAAGGGAAGGTTCCTAGGAGCCAACTACTTCCCTGATCAGTCTCCGATTTGTCTCAAAGTGGATATTTGCTCTTCCTAGTAATTCATTAACTCTATTGTTTCACAGTGCGTGCGGCAAAGCCTTCATTTTGCCATTAAATCCCTTGCTGCTATTTGTGGTTCTGCTGCTATTCAAAGGATTTTTTCAAGGCTCTGGTTCCCGTTTCTATGCGCTGCTCCTCATAACAGCTGGCACTCCGGGAATCAAAGACTCCATTATATCAATAGATGGTACCTGTCACTTTGTAGCATGCGTTTTATGGCAGGGTATTTATTTTTCAAAGATGTATTCCTCTCGCTGTAATCCTACATGTTCCTCCTTTACACTTGCAATGTGTCAGGCTTTAAAGTGAAGGACAAAGCAGTTGAAAATAGTAGACTTTCCACCCACCCAGCCTGTTTCTTTCCAGATATGGAGAAATTAAAACATAGGGCTTTGTGGATGAATTGCTGTCAGAGCCATTTGATAACTAGGATCCCTGTAGAAGCTTTTATGACAACATTAATAAAGATGCACCAGCACTAAGATCCCTATGTGCTGCCGTTAGTATTATTGCCTTTCAGATAATAAATCACTTTTTTTTCAGAGATAAAATTTTTCCTGCATCTGTGCCAGCTTGATGGCTACACCTCCTGTTTCATGCCGGGCAGTTATTCACTCAAAAGATGCAAAATACTCCACCATAATTTGACAGGTGCTTCCTCCTCCACCAAGCCCTGGGCCAGGTTTTGTTAGCCATTACAAGGCTGGATGTGTGCAGAACATGAGGTCAGTGGTTTCTTCCTCCACAGCTACAAGCCTGGAGCCTTGGGGCTGCCCCAGGAGCCAGGAGGAGAGTTCTGGCAGGGAGTCTGACTGCAAATGCCATACCTGTCACCATGCCAGGTAATGTTACTGGGCTTGTTCTGGGATGTCTGATACCCCTGGGCCCCTTGTGCAGCATGTGCTCCCTAGGAGCTGCTGAAGACACAGTAAGGATGGAGGTGGCAGGAGCAGAAGAGATGCTGAGCTCTTGTCTCAGAGGGATGCACAGCAGCTAGGCTGTAAATAAACAAGATAAAACCAATTTTGCTCCTTCAATTCCCATAGCAAGTACTGCTCTAATGAAAGAAGACCACAGTAGCTGAGCTGTAAGCAGTTCTAACAGCCAGTGCCTGGTGTTACAGACCAACAGCATTGGCTCCTCTGGGATACAGGACTATCTGTCTATTCCTAGCTTTGAGCAGTGCCAGTTTGAAGTATGTAAGACTGAAAAGGAACTCCTAAGCTTTTATGACAGCCACTTACCAAATACTCTAGTTATACAGTTTCATAGGCTGACCAGATTACTTTAATGACAACCAGGTTCTGTATCAGTATTATTCTATTCCAAACCCTCTTTACACTGAGAATGTGATTTTATAAAATTCTGCCTGTATTTTCAAATCTTTCTACGTCAGTGATATCCTTTGCCTTAAGTAGTTTTTCTTCCCCCGTTTCTCTAGAATTTAGTGTCATGATGTGTTTGCAGGGAATGACTGCACTCTTCTGCATCTTCAGCTTCTCAAGACAGTGTGACCCAAGCCCTGAGCTTTCCACCCCACATCCATCCCACAAAAGTCTGTTGCAGCTCTTGCGTTGTCACAAGCAAGGGGCACCACCGCAATGCGCAATACTCCAAGTGAAGTCTCAACAAGAGCTTCTACCAAATTGAGTGCTGCTTTCGCTCCACTGGAAGCATGTCATCAGAGACGGATAGCCTCAGACAGGATTTGCCTTTCATGGTCGGATCACGCCGGTGACAGTATTCATCCTGACTGGCTCAGTGACCCAGTGCTTTCTCCACACTTTCATTTCCAGCTGAGAGATTACCAGGTTTTAGTGAAAATTCTTCACATTAGTCTTCGAATTATCCTGTCCTTTATTCCACTGAAGTTTATTGCACTGTCATCTTCTTTGGGATTGTTGTTTTTTCTGCCTGACATCTTCATCCTCTGCCACACCGATGATGCTTCCCACTTTCACATCACCAGAAAATTTCAAAGGAACTATTAGTTCTAAGGGTGATTACTGAAAATCTATCCCCAACTTTGTGTTTCTACAGTTCACTGTGTTTTTCCACATTAGTTGATAATTTCTTTAATTAGACAGTTCTTACTTTTTCAAGAGTATAGATTTATATTTTTTTATTTTGCTCTTTGAAGAGTGAGGGTTCCTTTATATCTGAGGCTAATTTAGGTCAGTACGGCAGATGTTTCGCCTTTCATTGGTATTAGCACTGTCCAACTCTCTCATCACTTGTAGCTCCATGACAGATTGCTGTTTATTTGGTGGTTTTATTTTTTTCCTATTATTTTCATATTAGATCTCCAGTCGTGGATATTAGAGAAGTTGCTTCTACCCCCTTCATCTTAAAATTAAAATTCTTATTGTGATTTAAACAGCTTCAAGCCATGAGACACAGTGGTGCCAGCAGATAGGCAGCTTTCTATTTTTACACAGATACACAGAATCAACCACTCAGTGTATTTGTGTGAGTGAAAAAGTTGAAAATGCACTCAAGCAATGCATTTCTTTTTTAAAATCAGGACACATACCAAAGGAAGACTCTGAAATCAGTACCATTTACCTGTGTGAGCTTGTGAAAAAAGACTATAGTATCATATTTGATTTACCTACGGATTCAAGCAACTCTCAGTCCTGGAGAGGCATTTATGTAGTGGTATAGAAAGGAGTCTGTGGGGAATCAACAAGAAAGGAGCAGTACTTGCAATGCTTGTACAACCCCCCAGACAAGACTTTGGGCTTCAGATAGAGGAGCTGAAATTTTGGGGTTGCCCATCAGTGACAGCTGGAATCAAGGCAAAGGTGTGCAGCAAGGGGAAAGTGGTTGGTGTTGGTGACAGTATCAAGTTCTGTATGTCCACACATGCCCAGGACCAAGAGGTTCCCACCAAGGAGGATACATGGAAGCAGAAGAACACCTTTTGCTCTGTTATTTGGCAGGAGCAGCTCTGAAGCTATCACATCACTGTTGAGGGAAGAGAATGAACGTGTGGGACAGCTCACGAGCTCCCAGGCTTTGTTGGTGACACAACTGCTATTTGTCTGTAGATGCATCCACTATTACTCATCAGCTGACATTCTTGATTTGTGGCCCTTAATATCTACAAAGTAATGCTCTTGCTAATAGTAGTCATGCTATTGATTTTCATAGAGGCATTCTACTCCATATGAATCCATTGCATTCAAACCAATTAATCATGCATCACTAACTTAACTGCAATGGTGGATTTAATGTGAATATTCAAGTAGTGCTTCTCTTCAGGGCTTGTCAACAGCTTCCATCTGAAGACAATTTCAAAGCCTTAAGAAACTGCTTAATATAGTTATTGGATGTTCACCAGCTCATAAGACCCTGCCCCAGCTGCCTCATATATTTTATGCAGAACAAAATCTTCTAATTAAGTAGATGAAAGAAAAGAATTAACATACCACCTAAGGGATTGAACATACATGATTATTAAGCATTATAAAAAAAATGAAAAAGGCATACCCAGCTCAAAAAAAGTGATTAAAATCATGCTAAGTGGGGGAGAAAGCCTCCTTTACACTGCAATGGGGAAAAGAAAGACGAAGAATTCAGGCCAGCTGTTTTTCACTACTGACACTGGAATGACTTACTGGAGTTAAGGCATTTGATTTTGGAAACAGTGGTGTGTGCTCTGCGAGTTTCACTTATGTGAAAGCTGAATTTTAACTAGACCGGACACAAAGGAGAGGACTTTAAGGATGAGCAGAGCTATTGGCTGCACTTAGCAAAGAGGACTAGGACAGCTGGATTTGTTGAGCTGAGCCAAGCCCTCAGGAAGGATGAGGCTCTTCTACATCAATGAAAAGTTATTTCAGATAAAAATGCAGAAATGGTAGAACAGAAAAATAGCATAAACTAGCCATAAAAAAAGAAAAACAGAATGGAAGTCAGGAAGTGGTTTTTGTCCACTGAAGTCAGCAAAAACCACAAAGTGAGACCAAGGCAGACTTAGATAGGATTTGTGGCCCAGTGTGCTGGGGGATAAGAAGATGCAGAAATCCTATCTGAGTTTATAAACACAGGAGAGCCACAGGCTGAGCAGATGCAGAAGATATAAAGGTTAGACAGATCTAGATTTTGATGGTTGGGTGAAGGGTGCTTGATTCCATACTGCCAGAAAAACTGATTTCAAGCGGGCACAGTTCCACTGTGAACATCTTGTGCACCTCTATTATCCATAAACCACATACTGTATTAAAATACATTACAGGAAGAAGTCCTTCATCTAAGGTTTCTAACAGAGCCTTTAAATGTATTCTCTTTAGTTCTATTGTTCCCCATTTAAAATAAATAAATAATCTGTATATAGCAAGTATTTCTGTTCATTTCATAGTGAGCGAGTCAAATATCAATGCATTTCTTGTAGACACACTTGTTTCTTAATTTTTGCATTATGTCTAAAAGAGAATTAGATAAATAAGAACAATTCTACTTATTATTTAATAACTATATAGAAGAAAAATCCTGAGACCTCAACAGGAGCCATTACACAAAAACACGGAGAGACAAAAACAACATAAATATTGCTCTACCTGGGTCTTCCTCAATGTAAATGTTAAAAAGCAATTGTGACAGTTCTCAGTCTATGCGGATAATAATACAACACTCCTGTAGTGTTTGAGGCACACTGAATCCATAACTGTATGGTTATGAGACATAAATACCATGCACTTATACCCGCTGTTGTTGATAGCATTTATCTTGACACTGTAAACTCTTCCTTCAGGCCATCTTTCTTGGACAGAAGGAGGTGAGGGGTACACCCATATATGAACAATGAAGAACTGCTCATCACTGATTTCGTTCAACTCTCTAAAACCTTCTACACCTACAGCGAACATTTGAGCTAATCATGCCATAGATTCTATTTTATGGTGATTTACTATAAATCTAAAACTACTTCAGCGGGAGCAGCCAAAATACTCCACGTTTACATCCAAGTATGAGAATAGAACCACAACTATTTACAATAGAAAAGAAATAAATTCAGGTTATCTTCTTTGTATCAGTTAACTATAAATGGACAGAAACTTCACTGCTCTATCATTATTCAGCATTACAGTGATTTCTGTGGACCAGCTTCAATTCAAAGAATTGTGATGGGCAGCTGGTGAAAAGGCACAAACAAAGCAACAGTCTTCTGCAGTCACAGTAGAAAACAACACTTTCTAAACTCAGGAGGAGGCTCTACAAAGCCTATTTGCCAATAGTAGCCTAAGAACCCCCTCATCCAGCTATTTGTTTAAACGATTTTTATGAAAATATTCAGATAGCCATTTAAAGTTTTTTCCAAGAGAAAATCCTTTTTCACTTTAAGGAGGAATGACACTTTGATATATGAATGGAAGACACTGAGATATATCTTCAGTATATTCTCAGTGTGAGTAGAGATGCTGACTCACTGGTGCATCTCTCCTGAGAGGTAGCTTTTGGCTTCTTTACAGCTAGCAGCAGTGTTATGCTCTGAAGTGTTATTACAATTACAGCACTGAAGGCATGTCATGATAACAAGAGCTAAGATTTTGTACGTATTTATGAAATTCTACTTATCTCTGTGGGTAGTAACATATCCTCAGGTACAGAAGAAAGTGTCTTCAGTGTATTAATATTGATAGCATTATTTGTGTCTTAGAATTATGAATGCGGGATGTTGAGAAAAAAAAAAATTCTTAGCACTTAAGAAGTTCTATGTTGCTTCAAAGATAATCCTCCAGGGATAAATCCTCCTGTCAGCCTCAAAGAGCTTCACAGAGTGAATAAACATAAGAGCAGGAGGCTGAAGGGAGAGTATTGAGGATGTCGCATTTTGTCTTTGCAAATATGACTCTTGTCTAAACTCTAGCTGTTTTATTCCGACTCAGCATTTTGTTTCAAAGGATGGAAGAAGTCAGTCTAAGGCTCCGTTCTGCCTGGTTTGGTCCAAGAAATGGTAGAGCACATGATACCTAAGAAGGGATTCAAAAGAGATAGCTTACACTCCCTGTACCTTCTTCTTTTCCCTTAAAAGACAACTCAGTTGCATTTGAGATGGAGAACACTAAAAGCCAGAAGCCAAAAGGGGCTTCTCAAAAGCCAACTCTCACCTGAAAATATCACTACTGCTGCTAATTCTTCCCTACGCTTCCCTGCTGTGCTGTTGCTCAAGCTTCGCCATAGAGCCACTGGAAATAAGCAACATGACTGTCTAAATTTGGACCACTTAAAGTTTCTGGGGATGTAAAAAGAAAAGGAGAAAACTATGCCCACTATTTAATGTAGGTTTTTTTGCTTTTTTTTTTTCATGCTCTGGTCCAATCTGAGATTAACAATACAGTCAGTGTCTATTATGCACTAGTGCATACTAACATGAGATGCAGAAATCAGCTCGCATATAGCTCTCAGAATGCTCACTTAGAGGAGTCCAGAGGGTGACCATGGGAGGGGCAATTTCACTCCAGCACCCGTGGAATGCTCAGTGCTGCTTCTGGGCAGTCAGGGACCAAAGGGCTGAAGCTTATTTAGGAAAATCTGAGGAGTAAAATATACTAACTCATGTCAAGCTGAGGAACAACACAGTCAGGAAAGTAATAGAGGGAGAAAGCATTTCTGCACAGGAAGTGAAGGAGTTAAATGTAAAAGGAATGGAATGCTGTCTTGGAAAAAAAAAAAGCTAAGGGAAAAAATAAACAAGGTTTATAAAAGGAGGAAGAGGTTTAGAAATATCAGGTTGAAAATAAACAAGAATATCTAGAAACATAAATACCCTTTAAACAGGAAGAAAATCACTACAAGGGAGGGAGTGAAACTATTACAGCAAACAACTCAGTTTTATAGGAAGCTGCTTATAGAGATCTTAAAATTCCGGGCTTGTTTTTCATACAGTGTGATTGCAAAGTACAAAGCACATCTTCCCTGCCTCAATCAGCACTCAGCGCCTCTGGCTGGATGTCTTCATCCCATCAAGGTGGACAGACCAGGTGGGCAGCAACAGGGAGAGCCTCCCCAAAGTCTTGTCCTGGATAAGTGACTCAGTGCAGGAGGTCCCATCACTTCCCCCATCCACCTGGACCAGGAGCAGACACACAGAGCTGCTGCTGCCAGCAGCACTGGGTAAGCATGGGGGAACCACAAAAACCACCTGCATCTACACATGGGGCATGGAGGGCATAGACCACATGGCCTGGGAGGGAAACTGCTCCATTTTGGGATCACAGAGGTGTGCATAGAACACTGTGGGTGGTTATTAATATTCTGCAAATATTTGGTACTGTGGTTTATCTGATGTGTTGCTGTTTTCAGATCTGAACAAGTACAATTAATTGATTACAGGTTAAATACATGCTGCTAATAAATCAATAAATTGCTTTTATCCTGTTGTGTTTTAAACCATGAGCTGACTAGCTTTTCCTTGCAGTAGGACTGCATGTCCTGCATGTTCATTGCAAGAGAGTTGGATTAGTCAACCTTTAAAGGTCCCTTTCAACTAAAACAATTATACGATTCCATGTGCGAGTGATGCTGTATGAAACTAAGACTGTACTACCCTGAGTGGCAGCAGTAACCACGACACCTGGGACACTGTCTTCCATGAGTAATTTCAGGATATAGCCTATTTTTCAGTGTTTTGCTGATGGTGAGCACCAGAGCAGCAGTGAGCAGCTCTAGCTTCATGGAGACATTGTTTCCCTTTATAGTTGCTTGTAATGGTTGCACGGTATTGGATTATTTCAGATAAAAGTTTCAGTGGTAAGTAAATGAACTTGTGATTCCTAATGACAGCTGTGAGAGCTGTTGTCTTTGCTGCTGTCATTGTGTTGCTGGACCATGACTGAAGAAACAACCACAAGCGGATCAGCTTGAAATTGAGTGAAATGTACAGTAACCCAGGTTATGCGCACACTGAAAAGGCACCCTAAACAGATCCAGGCCTGCCATCACTCTGCTGCCTGCCGGATAGCTAACACTGAGATCCAGATCAGGGCATCGCATAGATAATGAAATTATAATTTTCATACTAAAAAGATATAAAATATCAGTGGCTGTTTGTATCGTGCAGCACCATGCACTGCTGGAGCACCTCAGGCTAGACATCAGTGTGTGCTCTGCGTGTAGGTCTGCTCCAATGATACAGGATCACAGGAACACAGATTTGTAGGGGTTGGAAGGGAACTCTAGAGATCATGTAGTCCAACCCCCTGCCAAAGCAGCTCTCTAGCCCAGGTTGCACAGGTAGGTGTCCAGGAGGGTCTTCTTCTCCTAGAGAAGGAGACTCCACCACCTCTCTGTGCAGCCTGTGCCAGTGCTCCGTCACTGCACTGTGAAGTTCTTACACACATTTGTTCGGAACTTCCTGTGCTTCAGTTTGTGGCCGCTTCCCCTTGATTGAAAGGCTACAGAATACGCTGCAGTGCAACAGAATTTTAGGTCTCCAAAAGGTCAGTTTCAGAGCAGGTTTCATAAAAAGAACGTGGTCCTGTTGAGAAAAGCCTGAATTATGGGTGTATTTTAAATAAACAGGCAGGCGTGTACATTCAGGTGAACACTGGTCTGTCCTGGTAAAGTGCTGCACGTGGCACTGGGACAAAAGGAACATGGTATCTGCTGAACATTTCCACCACATTAAGAGAGAAGAGAGCTGGGTGACTGCAGAAAGAGGTAAAGGATGGATTTCACAGGCTTGCTCTGAATTTACTGGAATAAAGCCTTTATCATTTGAAAAAAAATATATATTTTTTTTATTGCAATTAACCCAAACTACAATGGTTTGGTATTCCTAAAGATGAAGCACACTCATAGCAGCCCTGTGGGAGCAGTGACCCCGGGTATCCCACACCCCCCCACCCCACGCTGACCCGCTTCTTCAGGCCAGAAATGGTCAATCTCCAACGGACACGGCAGCAGGAAAATCCATCTCCCTGTGCTGATTAATAACTGATTTTTCCACCGATCAAATCGCCCGTCCTGCACTGAGCCGGTGGCAGCTCACAGAGGCACTCATGGGCTCCACATTTCCCCTCCGCATTGCACGGCCATCCCGGGCCGCGTGTGTGGCCGCCAGGGCGCGCTGCGGTCGTCCTCCCCCTCATGGCGCCCGCTCAGCGGCTGAGGCGGTCGTCCCCTCAGCAAGCCGCGGTTTGCTGAGGCTCTCAGGCGGGGCTGCCCCTTTGCCGATAGAATAAACAGCTCTCCGTCAAGTGCTAGCACGATGGACAGTGAGGGCTCTGCGCTGGACCGTTCCAGGAGGGGAATGTTGGACCGCTATGTGCCGTCCTTATTCAGTACAAGCCCTTAGATGTCCTCAGGGTCTCCTCCTGAGCCCCCTAAATGTGCGCTGTCTCCCTGCCAGATGTCCAGGATTGATATGAAAACCAGAAATGCCACCTCGAGGACCAGTCGACTTCACCATGTCAGGCGCGCTTCATTTCCCACTTGATTTTGTGCGGCTTTATCCAGCTGCCTGCGGCTCTTACGATCCCATTTCTCAGGAACTTACAGAGCTCCTTATCACCCAGATGTCTGCTGATAAGAGATTTCTGTACCCGGCCCAGCCGCTTTCACAAGCAGACGGAAGGCTGTCCTGCCTCATGCTGCTCTGGCCGTGCTTCAGATTACCAGCCTTGCTGTTCTGCTTATGATTTCTCAGCAAATGAACGCGACCACCTTTAATTCTTACAGACAAACTTCTGTGTGTAACGTGTCAAATGGAAATGTGCCCAGCGATGTAAAATCATGGTTTTGGTGCTCGTTCACATTAGAGACCTTTACCTAACTCTGGCAAATTGCATTACATTTATATCCAATTTAATGCTTCCATAAAATGCCAGTCCAGGCTGTAAATAAGGAGTTGACCCTCAATCATTTTTATTGACTTAATGCTAAAGCCCCGACAGCACTGTCAGGGTTACTGCACTTCTGCACGATGAGAGGAGCACATGGGCTGGCACTCACTCACTCTGACTCAGCTGAGCACTTGTCCCAGCATTTTCTGATGCAAAGATTTACTTCCATCATCTTCCACCGAGACAGGGCAGAGATACTACCTCTGAAGGCTGCTGCCCTGTGTTGGAGTGGAAATGGGAGTCCTGACACGCTTCTCTTCCCATCTGCACTGGCTTAACTTCATTCTCCTATTCAGTGGATACACACCTGTTTTATGTCATCATTAATGAAATAAGAATCACGCCTGTTGCTTTATGCACTAAATTTCTATTACCCCTAACAACCTTGCAAAGACATCCCTGATTCTGTGTTCAGAAAATTTCCTTTGTTCCCCCTCAATACACCGTTAGTAATAGCTAAGTAGTGGACTTGAAAGGCAATAAATACATCTGCATTTCTAAGCATGGCTGATGCTTGCTTTCTTTGAAATTACTTACATGTGGCACCTACTTGCCTGAGTCATTAATTCCTCTTTTGCCGAGACTGTCTCCATTATTTTTATGCTTTGTCCTTGGTGTTTGCTTACATTGTCCCCGTTTTCCATGTCAGAGAGCGCAAGGTGCTGTACCCCATTAAGGATGACTAATACACGGACAGAGAGGGAAAAGAAGAGATTAAACCGGAAAGAAATGCATACTAAAAACATCGCATAGTACTTAACAGAAAGCCCCACTGCTCATATGAAAGCAATCTTGTGAGAGGAGACTCTGGCTATTAGAAAGTGAATGCACATGACTGGGGTGGAAATACAATTAAACCACCAGAGTAAAATAACAGAAAATGTGGTAGTGAGGTTAATAATAAACTCCAGTCATGAAAGCACGAAGTGTAGAAAGGAAATTGCACTGCCAGTCATCGTCTCTTTATTAGGGAACTCATTAAAACCAGAGCAGTGCAACTTCTTGCAATGGAAAATGCAGATGGGTCTGTCCTGCAGAGACTGCAGCACTGCTCCCAGTGCCCAGGAAAGCACCGGGCACAGTGAAGGGGAGATCACTATGGGTGCTAAATGTCTTTAATTAGTTTATGAGCATTCTGTGCATGTGCATCACAAGCACAGCTTATTGCACAGTACTACTCCCTTGGCTTTCCTTTATCTCACTCTGCCTATTTACCTTCCTATTTAAAGCCCCATATTTCAGTACCACGACAGAACAATCTGATGCAAAATTTTCTCTCCTCACTGCTTCAGTCATCCTGGCTCATTTGATTCCTACTCTGCCAGACTCGGCTCTTTCCATGTTGACCGTCC
This sequence comes from Callipepla californica brunnescens, assembly GCA_023055505.1. Lineage (NCBI taxonomy): Eukaryota > Metazoa > Chordata > Aves > Galliformes > Odontophoridae > Callipepla > Callipepla californica. The sequence goes on along the minus strand of JALIRH010000007.1, from coordinate 22,792,733 downwards.
CTTCAGCTCCATGTGTCGCACTCCCAAATTCCCTCTTCAAATTCCTTCCCCCCCAATTCTTTCTTGCCTCTGCCTTCCCTTAGGAGCAAACACATTGCCCCTGCTTGTGCCTGTCCCCTGGGGTACCAGCAGGTAGGGATGAGAAAAGGACAGAGAAATCAGCAGTGGTGTGGTGAGGGAAGGAGACCAGACACAAGGGTGTGCTCCTGTGTATAATTTTTGTTCCCCCAAAAAAGGAAATAACAGTGGAAAAAGAAATCAGATGAAAGCAACACATTTACAGAAACATTTCAGTTCTGGGTCTTATTCAAAGTGAAGGCTCTGTCAATACAATTTGCTGAGACTCAAAGACCTTTAAATAATTAGAATAACTTTTCTGCATCTAATTTGAAAAGTGCAAGGGTTGCCAAAATATATGTTGTTTCATTGTATTCCTCTGTGGGTATGTTAGAAGCACAGACTCAGTGTGCATTTGTATTTGGTGCTTGCAGTCTTTAGCTCGTCCTCTCCAGCTAAAGGAGCTCAAGGTGAGAACACCACTGGTGACCCTCAGAGCCCATTTAAAACCTTATCCCACACTGCTACCAGGGCTCGTGTGTTCACAAAAAAAGTAGGGAGGCCGTAACTTTCTGTGACATTTTATATTTAAATGCTTATGAGAGCAGAACTGTCAGATGTCTCAGAGCACCTTGCTTTCCATTTCAGGGTTCTGCTGAGGGAGGGGTGAAGGTAAGGGGCAGCTTTATTTCCAGGAGCCCTCCCCTTTGCTCCCCTGGCAGAGCTGGGACTGATTCCTCCTCTGGGCTTGATGGTTCCCTGTGCCCCGAGGGAGCCCTGGAGGGCTGCTTCACTTTCCCCTGCCCTTCTTGTTATTGATGCCTGTTTTCCTGAAAATTGCTTTCTCCACCACTGCTATGGGATTTCACACTCTGAGTTTTCTCTCTAAGCCTTTCAAGGCTGAAATGGCCCTCCGTACGAGGTTGCTGGAAGCAAACCATTTGTGTGAACCAAATCTGGGTAAGAGGAAGTACGATTAACACTGAATGTAATCAGCAACACATCATTCATGGTACCACTTGTGGCAAAGAGACTTCCAATCTGCAGATCACCAGAGGACTGAGTGGTGGGCTTTGCTGAGTCCTCAACTACATCCTGGGGCCATTGGGCTGCATGGGGGCCCTGGCGGCTATGGTGGCACTGACAAATGTGCTCTTTAGCCCTTCTTCTGGGTTTGGTCTGAGGTCAAGGAGAGCCTGCCAAACCCAGCAATCAGCAAACAGAAATATTTCCCAAACTGCAGCATTTGCAGGGTGGTGCTGCAGTGGAGAAGGGAGGTGGTGGGGATGGCATCAAGCCATAAAGCTGGGCTTAGGAAAATCAGACTGTTCCTGATATGCATAGCCAGTGGTGAGAGGAGAAGAACCACCAGTGTGCTTTTCTTCTGAGTGTATGGCTGTTGAGCCACTGAATTTTAATATCCTACAGTTAAGCTTAAGCTTCAGGAGAAACACTCGAAAAAATGTAAACAAGAAGTGACAGAATCCAGACCTTAAACACCTACTCTGATAGCCTAAGAGAAAGCTTTTAATAGCGGGGAAAATAATCCTCTGACAGAAAATAAGCCATAGGGAAAAAAAAAAAAAAAGCATAAGCAGCAGCTGAATATTTGGTGAGATTCTGGGGAGGCAGAAGAGGGTTTCCTCTTGGGATCAGGATGGGATCCAGAAATCATTGCTGAGAACAATAACCCTCAAACCTCCTCCCCAAATTGTGAAGGCATTTTGCAGTCCCTGAAGGCTACTGGCATCCCCCTCCCGTCGTGGTTCTCACTTGGTGGCCTTCTCAGCTGCAAAATTTAAACTACTCAGCTACAAATTGGTTTACAAACAGCGGCTGGCACCTTGTGTTTTAGCTGGAGTCACTGGTGATGTGTCCAGGCTTCCTGGAAATGTATTCAGAAGGGCTTGTATTGATTTAGACCTCCACGCTGATCCATTATTCCCAGTGAAAACCTCCAGGGGCTGAGATCTGTTTCTTCAGCTGATGATCGTGGCAAACAACCCCCAGCCCCCATCAGACAGGGCACTTGACAAAGCCAGTTTGGGGAAGACAGAAACATTTCATTTGACGTAGAAAGCAGTATAAGAGAATTCTATTATCCTGGGTGTTCAATTTGTCTTTCCTCCTCCCAGCTTTACTTCCCCTCTTGTCACTGCTCTGGTGGAGGCTGAGCCAAGCAGTCAAGCCCCATACTGCATGCAATTGAGCTGTGAGTTATGCTGACCCTGGCCTCAGAATAAGTTCCATGCGGGGTTGGAGCCCACCTGCACTGCGGGATTGGGGCATTATTAAGGAACCCTTTATCAGGAACCCTGTGCAGGGTTACATGTAGGGTGCTGCTGGGATAGGAACCCTGACAAGGAGAGGGCGGTGCCACCCGACTCAGAAGGCTGAGGTTAAAAAAGGGGACTAGTTTTTTCTTTGTAAGAGTGGTAGGAGAAGTTCTGGTAAGGCACAGCTGTGTTTTAAACTAGGGGTTAATAAAATTCTGCTGTCCTTTTATGCTCTGCATTATGGAGGAGCACTGAGAAGGACTGCTTTGAACAGGTTTGGTAATGAGACCTCATGCACACAGCTCTGGGATATGGCCACTTCAATCCAAGAAGGCAAAAGGAGCATCTGCTGAGCTGGGAAGGCTGTCACACTATTGCCTTCCAGAAGAGAGAACAGGCTGAGATGGACACTGATAGTAATGCTGAGCGGGCAGAGGAGAGCCATCCCTAATGCCCGTATCTATTTCTTATTGATTGTGCTTCTTTTCTTCTGCCTCCAACACCCTCTCCCCAGCCCTCTGCAAAACTCTGTTTTTTTCTTTGAATGTTTTTCTGTGTTTGGGAAGAGTTGCTCATTGAGGGGATGCAGACAAACAGTTGCATTGCGTAGGTTTTGGGGCTGGACAAGTCTATTCATATTTTTCAGGGGCAAAGATTTAGGTAATTCTAATTCAGTGTAAATTCTGCAAAGAGCTGTCAGAAAAGTATCAGTGCTCCCCTATACTCACTGTACCTCATCTTTTTTTTTTTTTTTTTCAATCTAGGAGATCGGACAACCACAATTGTTGTCTGATCTTATTTAATATTTAACACGTTCTTTATCTCACTTCAGTGTCTGCTTATTTTTTGTAATTTTGTTTTGTTTTCTCCCTGCTGGAATGTTAAGAAATCAGGCAAGCAAGTTTTATTTCCAAAAAGCTATAAGCAGTTGAAGAAAAGGTTTTAATAAAGAAAATGCCTGTTTTATTGCATTGCTGTGTACAGCAGCAATATCAAGAAGGTATAAAAAGCTTGCAGCTCCCTATAGAGGAGAAGAGGTCTGTTTATCACAAAAAAAAAAAAAAATCCTGTTTAGCATTGAAGGAAACATTTTAGCTTTCTGTAAGAGCTTAAAACCCCCCAGTGCTTCCTTTATTCCTCCAGTGCTGTCCCACAGCCACTTATTGTCTCTGTTTGAAATTAGATTATGAATTCTCTGTGACTGCAGCTTCTCTGTAGTGCAAGCAGTGCTGTGAGCCCTTCATCCCGGTACCTTCTGTGTCATTATCCGTCCCTGCAAAGAGGCAGTGCTCAGATAAGGATGGATGCCTTTTATTTACACTGTACTCATATGAATTACACAAAATGAGTGTCCTTCTGAAAGCTTTGGGCAAACAGTGGCTGATGCTCTGACCCTGTTATAGTCAGTGGTGAAGCTGCTGCTGACTGCCAAACAGCAAAATATCCGTTTTGAAATTCTAATGCCTCTCAACATCTAACCTGACATGGTGGACAAGTGAGTCTGCTTTGATGAGGAGGGCCTGTGTGTGAGTGAAAGCAGCACATCCAGGATTTCAGATGTTTCACACCCGTCACAGAAAAACACTGACATAAGAAAGAGGAACTGTATTTTTAAAAAATCCTGCATTAAAAACAAATGTCTAAGTGTAAATTTGACATCAGTCACAGAACGAGGTGAGTGCTAAGGTAATTAGACTGAGCATTGCTAAGTGGTGCACCTGAATGTAGGTATTAAATAGCTTTCAGAAGTATTTTTACCTTACCTTCTGCCCATGCAACTTTCTTTCATGCCCACTGTGCATACACGTACAGGTGAAGATGATGAACCATGGGTGAGGAAAAAAGACTAGAAAATCCAGCTCTTAAAATGGCATATAACATAATCCCTTAAAAGACTGTAAGAGAAATGGTTCAGAAACGGTGACTGTGGCTCCATCTCTACATTTCAATATATTTACAGTATTTTTGTCATGGAGATCAGAGTGGAATTTGAAATCCTGGTGCTATGCTTGATCCATAGGTGTTTGCATCTAGCATTGTAGATGAGGTTTTCTGAAAAACCTACCTAAATAGGTACAGCAAGAGACAAGGTTGACCTTCCTTTTGTCTTTTATTCATTAAAAAAAAAAAAAAAAGTTTAGTTTTGACCAGACAATTAATTTCAACAAGAGGACAGGACTAGAAGTCAGACTGTATAGACAGGCTACTTGTATTCATGTCAGCTGGCTTTGAGGAAGTTTATCCAAGAGTAAATTAGGACGTGAACACCTTCTGAATGGCTAATGATAGTTTCTGAAAATTGGAAGTGGATGGGGAATCTCAAAAGACTCGACAAAAGTGCATACAAAATCTATTTTAAGAGCAAGATTAAGGCAAGAAGCCTGGGACATAAAAATGGATGAGATCCTCTTTGGTAGCTAGAAATACTATCATGAAAGAATTATTTCACAAACAGCAAAACAGACAATGTGTTCTGTTAAGATCATATTGCTCAACGCTGTTCGAAACTCTTTACTGTGGTTAGAAAACTAGCAAAAATCAGAGGAATCATAAATAGTTTGGGCTGGAAGGGACCCCAGAAATCATCTTGTTCCAACTCTTGCTGTTGGCAAGGACACCCCAATACCGCCAGGGAGGAGTCACCCACACCTCTCTGAGCAAACTATTCCAGTGTCTCATGACTCTCACAGTGAAGAATGTCTTCCTTATACCTAGTCTAAATCTACCAGTTAATAGCCATTACCCCTTGTCTTATTACCACATGCCCTTGTACAAAGTCCCTCCCCACCTTTCATGTAGGCCCCCTTCAGATACTGGAAGGATGCCCTCAAGCCATTCTCCACCCAGCCAGTATCTGTATTTGGAATTGCCTCAATCTATGTGCAGGACCTTGGACTTGGCTCTGTTGAACTTACAAACACTTCCTGGGCCCACCTCTTCACCCAGACCAGCTTTTTCCGGATGGCATCCCTTCCTTCTAGTCAGAAAGAATTTATATTGACGAAACTGCAGCTCATAACAATCTCAAGTGATCTTTTTGTAAGTAAGCTGAATGAAAACAACCATGAAAAAAGGTGATGTCCAACCAATTAATATTCAGTATTTGACCTTCTCATTCAGTGAGTTTATTAATTGAGATGACACGAGTGGTGGGGCCCAGTAGGAACTTATCCTGATGTGCTTCCTTTGTCCTGCTGCAAAAAGGCATCCAGATGATTACAGTGCAGCTGAAAGTAGAAAATGCAGTGCTGTCGCAAAATATTCAAATGCCCTTCTGGGATGCATTAATGGGTACAAAATATAGGAATCAGTTCTTTTACTCAACTTGGCACTACTGACCTCGCCTGGAATATTGTGTCCATCTTGGGGCTGGATATTTCTAGAAGAATGTAACTCTGAATCACACAACTCAGAGGTGAGCAATGTGAATGGTAAAAATACGGCTTCTTGGGAATGGTTGGAATAATTGAGACTGTCTTTTCTAGTAAGAAGACAAGAATGATGATGTGAGACTTGTACGCACAAAATATGTAGTCTTCCTCCAAAATTAGTAGGAAAATAAGTAATCTTGGTTGCTGAGAAGTAATTTAGATTGGATGTAAATGGAAAGCTGAGAGGACAACAGAGCATAACCACAGGGGCTGCTGGCATTCTCTACGCTGAACATTAATAAGAGCAGCTGAGAAAAGTGTAAGTCTGCTTGATTGGACTCAAGAAAAAGGATAAAGTAAATTAGAGCTGCTGCTTCTGCCAACCATCCGAAGATTGCTTGACCAGTTCACCCAGCTAGAAGCCAGTGATGACCTGAGTGAGCTGCGTCAGACAACATTCTGTGCCCAGCTCTCAGTTTCATAGAAAGATCTCTCACATGGTGGGTGTCCCTGAATGGAGAAGGATGAGAGACATTTGGGAGAATGGCAGTTGGGAACAGAGAGTCTGTCTGCTCAGATCAATGAGATCTGCTCAAGTACGAGGATTACCTGAAAAATCACAGAATATCCTGAATTGGAAGGGACCCACAAATTTCATCAAGTCCAACCCCTGGCTCCACAATGGGTCAGAACAAAATGAAACCCTATGTCTGAGAACATTGCCTAAAAGCTCCTTGAACTTAGGCAGCTTGGGGCTGGGCCCGCTGCCTCTGGGGAGCCCGTTCCAATGCCTCATCACTCTCTGGTGAAGAATCTTTTCCTAACCTAACCTGTTCCTCACCCTCCGTGCCGTTCCCTCAAGTTGAGTCACTGTCACAAGAGTATGGGAGAGCCAGGAACACTTTGTGTGAAGTTCAAGGGTAGCAGCAGAGTACACCTGAAACTGTAACAGGAGGTGACTGAGCAGCTACTCCTGGATTCAAGATTTCCATGCAGCGTTCCTGGGACAATGAGGGACCCGTGAGCCTTTGATTTGGTGGTCCATAACCTGCCTACAGAATCATCATTCAGTTATTCACCTTTAAGGACTTGCCAATAAAGCTAGAATGCAGTTTGGGAGATATTTTGAACCCTGGAACTGATCCATCAGTTCAAAATGTGTGTAAATCGTTTGATGAAATAACCTCTAAAGGTCATTTTCAGCCTCACATTGCAGAGGTTTCTGAGCAATGGTAGAATATTTTCAGTCTTCTTTGGAATAACAGCAAGACTAAAAATGGAATAGCAAATAATAGATAAAAAAGATACAGTTTCAGTATCCATTACTGACAGAGCAAGTTCATGAGGCTTTTCTATTTATGCTATACCTAGTAGAATGTTAATGCAGATTTGAAAGAGATGGTGTGTTAAATTATGCCATTTGAGAATTATACAACATCACATCTTCAGTGAAAACTTGTGGCAAATAGCTAAACTATGTAAAATTGTATTATTTGAGAATTACACAGAGTGTAATTTGAGAGGAAGGTTGTGACAGGTGCAACTACTTGCCTTTTGTCTTCACAAAGGATGAGGTGCTTTATTCTTCTCAAATGCTATAACTGGTCAAGGATTTCTGAAAGAATACTTCTCTTTAAAACAATATAATAAACCTGAATCCTTAAGTTCCACCTGCCAGGAAGGGAAAAAAATGAAAGATTCTGCATATGGTATCTCAGAGACATGTACTGAATTTCAAGCTGCAGGGCAGGCAGTCTTCTGTGGAAACACCCAAATTTAATGCTTCAGGACTTCACATCTGTGAAAGCCATATCATTACACTGACACATGGGGTTGGTTTAAGGCACATTTTTCTTGGGACCTGTTACTTGTGCTTATCAGAAAAATCCCCTGGAATACCAATGCCTTATATAGCCTCATTCTCTGAAGGAAGGGACTGATCTGGCTGAGTCTGTGCTACAAGGACCATCTGAAGCTGAATTCCTGCCTTCAAGCCTCAGCAAAGCAGGGACCATCCCCAGAGCACAATGGTGCTTTCATCCAGCCCCGATTATTAAATTGCAGCAAATGCTACCACGTTTCTTTACCCAGCTCTAACCCTTAAATTGATAAGGAATCGAAGTGTTTGAACATGATGAATAGCAATGTAAGCTATTTACATAATCACTGTTTACATTCTGTTAGAGGTGACAAAATCATCAAGAAAAAAATTGTCAGTGTTGATAAAGAGCATATCAGTAAACAGCAGATTAAGCAGGACACAGAGAGCCTTACAGCCCAATTATACATAATTTGCCATGGACATGGTTTGAGAAAGAAATGCACACAATGACTTAGAGAAAATTGCTTAGCTTGGCCACATCCTTATTAAGAAAACAGCACTGCCTGAGGGCAAATTGTCCTTGAAAAGTAACTCCTGGGAATAATAGCGGATCCTCATCCTTTGCCTTGTAAGGCAGAGGGGGTTACCCTATCCTTCTAATGACAGAGACTGAGCCTCCTCAAAATGTAGCTGACCTTTGTGCTTTTTCATAGCTGCCTAGACATGCCCCCCGTCCCTTGGAGAGCCAGGATCTGCAGCGCCAACCAATTACGGGCCTTCAGCAGCTCATTGTAGGGAATCTGCAGTGGTTTACTTCCACCTTACAACCAGGATGCTGTGGAAATGGGTAGCTGCAATACATTTCTCAGCCCTGCTCTGCAGTTTTACCCAGTGGACATTCTTGCATTCTGCCCGAAATCTTAATCCCACCTTGTGTTGCTCACATGCATTGACTGCAAGCACTGAGGGAAATCAAGAGGCCGGAGAAGTGGATGTGTGATCTTCCCTGCAGCCTAAGGAAAATGTCATGATTGCTGTATCTTATCCCAGCCATTCAAGAAAAAAAGCATTTTGTTACAACCACACCTTCAGCAATGCTCGTGTGGAGCATTTCGCTTCATCAGTCAGGTGAAATCGCAGTAATCTTACTGCAAGTTTTCAAAATCAGACCATACTGAGGAGCATATTGAGGTGACTTGTTGTTCACTGCTTTCTTGTAATGAGAAAGCTTTGCAATTCCATCAGACTTACATGAATGTTAAGGACAGGCTACCAAATATGATGTCTTAAGAAAGTCTGAAAGGTGAAATGTTTTTCCTCATGGCTTAACCTTTCCTAAAAAGATGAATGATGATCCATTGCCTAATAGAATTTAAACTGAGTAACAAATGAAACAGACAATAGAAGAATCTGTTGAGGAATATTTGGATGAGCTGGAATAACTCAAATTACCACAAGCAGTGACCAAATTTCAGAAATAGCTGGAATGATTTGACAGAGAATGGGGAAAATCCTGAGGAAGAAGAACAATTCCAAGAAGGACAATCGTGTTACCATCTTGAGAATGGAGAGAATAGGATTAAGTGAGGAATACCTGTCTGGGGAATAATACCAAAGGAGAAGATTTACAATGAACTGAATTTAACCAAAGTGCCATACAGAAGACCTGGGTGGTAGGTATCGTTCTTCACACGGTACTGCTAAAACCTTAATCAGTGTAATATTTCCTGTATTGGACTCCATGTTTTAAGAAATATATGGGTGTAAGACAAGACTTTCACTTATTATGAATGCAAAAAGGAATTTCTAGAAATAATGCTCTTTTGTAGAAAAGTGGCAATGAAGGGGAGGTGTCACTGCTAGCTGTGTAAAAGGATGCTATACACAGGAAGGGGATCAGATATTCTCTGCTGGCACTGAAGACATCACTCTGAAAATGTGTGGGAACAACAAAGCTAATGTTAGATCCTTTCCTAACTTTCTTACCATTGGGACAGCTAGGTACAACATCAGATGGTTGGAATATCATCACTGGATGTTCAGACAAATGTCTCCTGGCTTGAGATCAGTGGTTTGGATTACATGACCTTTTGTGCCTGGCAGATCTACAATTTGTTTCTTCCCAGAACTTACCTTGATTTTTAAAATAATTCTGTTTGTACCACATTCAAATTCCAGCTGCAAGCTCTTTTTTTTTGTTGGCCATATGCTTTTGAGCACAGAGCAGTATATGGTGCTTGACAAGCTTGAAGGCTCCAGGGACATCCTGTTGGAACAACACAGAGAAGAAATACTGGGAAGGTGAGCAAAGAGGGAGAGAGGAATATATTAGCTTTCTCCCTCAGTGGAAGTGTTAAAATACCACCAAAGTAGAGCCAGTTCCTCAGCATTTTTGAGCCCAACTAAACGTGGGTTGAGTTTTCAAGCTAAGCACTAGGGTACTATTTAAAATGTATATTTATGGTATCGTGACCATAACTAGGATTTAATGAGATTTTCATTGTGGGAGGAGACACCATGAACAGATGGAAAGGCAGCAGTAATCCACGGACATATTGATGAGGCATGCAGGCCAACTGGGTGCTGGCCGAGCCCAGATGTCCCTCTCTCTGGTCTAATCTACTTGGAAGAGAAAGGGATGGGGTTTCAAGCAACACTCCCATATATTAATTTCTGCTTAGTGTTGATGTAGTGTGACCCTTTTTCCGCTGCCTGTCTTACTCACAGCTAAGATGCCATCTTCACTGCTTTGCAGGTACCACCATTCACAGACTGAAGGGGGAAGCAGCAATCTCCTTTTTCCTTTTAGAGTTGGATCTGTATGGGTAAGCCTGTCTTGAGGAGAAGGTAAAAGGTGCCTTCTTTCCCCTGGCCATGATGAATTCTCAGCTGTTCTGAGACTGTAAGGTTATTGAACAGAGACCAAACCTTTGTACCTGCCTTCTCCTGTTGCCAGCCTAGTGTCTCCTAAAATTCTTATACAATTGCTGTATGCAACACATTTAGTAGCATGCAGTAATGAAATATCTTCAGCTTGGACAGTGAGCTCCACAAACTCCCTAAAGATTTGAGGAGGTGGATATATGTGTCAGGACTTTGAAGTGATTTGCCAGTCTCCATCCCAGAAAGGTTGTGGATGCCCCCTCCCTGGAGGCATCTGTCTGGACAGGACTTTGAGCAACCTGGTCTAGTGGGAGGTGTCCCTGCCTATTGCAGGGGGTTTGGAACTAGATGATCTTAAAGGTCCTTTCCAACCCAAGCAGTCCCTTCAGCACAATGAAACACTCATCATTTCATAGTTTATCAGCTTTCAGAATATATCTTTACATAAATCAGAAACAGATTCAGTCTGTTACCTTCATATGGCAAAGGGCAACCCAAAAGTAGTTATACAATCAAACCAAGTCTCCAGCCAAGACCAGAAAACTTTGCTATCTGCTCGTTCAGAGTACAAGGTGTCACCCATCCGTCTTGTAAAAGTCAGCTTGCAAGCCTTGACATACAACAGCATTTTTCCAAGGTGATTACTAGCTGTCTTTGTGTGTTGCCAGCTCAGATGAAAGTCTGGGGCCAGTGAGATGGAGGACAGTAGATTCATGCAGGGCTCAATTAGTCTTCAGGTGGGGTTAAGCAACTTTTCTTTCTGTATCAGTCAATGGATACAGCTTCACCAGGACCACATCTGCCAATAGTTCTAATTTCAGAGTGGCTTGTTTTATCTTAACCTAAGCCTTTTCCCAATCAAATCAAGACAGAGAGAAAACCACTACTTTAACGCTAAAGTAAGTGCAGTTGAAGAGAAATTTGCTTGCATTTAGCTGTGCTGGTTTAAGTTCACATCCAGATAAACTAAAACTGTGTCAACAAGGTCTCTTGTAGGTCCCAACACTGAAACATAAAGGTGTGGGACGTTCCTTTCTGGTTTCAAGAGAAATTACAACAGACCCTTTGACTTCTCAAGGAAAAAAAAAGAAAATCATCAACTTGAGGCTTGTAAAAAAAAAAAATCACAACACGGAGAAAGAAAATATTTTCTTTATGAGCAATGACTGGTAATAACCCGGAGCTATTCATTCCCCTTTTGAGGGCATTTTGTAAAGTTGCTGTTTCAGACATGAAGAAAAGCTGGTATGCCTAAACATTTGTTTGCATTGAGTTGAGGAGAAGATAGTGCTTCTCCTTACAGGCTTGCCTCTCATCTGCTAGGACACTGGTGCTACAATAACATTACCTCATTAATATAACAGTACTTTACAAACAAAACACAGAATGAAATGTTCAGCCCTGCTAGTGTCAAGACCAAGGGTCAAGTAGGCTTTTCACACAGAGCTTTTAACTCTCATTTTTGGGCTGCTCAAAATATAAGCAAGCTGACTGAGTACCAGGACTCAGGGAGCTCAGCGACTTCTGAACTGAGTTGTACAGATACAAGGGAGGGGTCGCCGTAAGGCATAAAGATGATCCTCTTCCTTTTGTCTGAAAACAAAGATTTAACAGAAGATTAAGAGTGTAAGGGCTCGAAGACCAATTTAAGTTTCCATAGACAGTCTTAATTTTAGCATTTGCTATCTATGAATGCTTAAATTTACATTTCTGCAAATATTCTTGTGACACAGTATTCTTTTGTATGCAGTTGTCTAGGTTGAGGAGCAAATGAACACCTCCTCCTCTGTAATTATATCACCCCTGAAGATTATCACATTTTTGCCTCTACCCCATAGACCTTTGTTGCTTGAGAAATGCTGTATCTGTGAAATATCATAAAATCACAGAACTGTAGTATCAGAGAATCACAGAATGGCTTGGGTTGGAAGGCTGTCTACTTCCAACACCTGCTGTGGGTAGGGTTGCTGCCCACTAGATCAGGCTGCTCAGGGCCCCAGCCAACTTAGCCAGTGATGAGTTGTGTCTCAGCACCAGCAGGACACACTCTGGCTTGAGTTTCAGAGGCGTTTGGTTGCATATGTGTGGTGAGAGCACTGATTTCCATCCATACCCACATCCAGAAGTCTTCCCGCTTAAGCGGGATCTTTGCATGTCCACTCCCCACCTCTTCCAGCCTTCACCACAGAATCTCGTGGCACAGATATCTGAACCTTTTCAGTGCTAAGGATACAGTTTTTTATTTCAAACTTATTTTTCCTTATGCATAAAGCACTTCTTGCTGAGTAAAACAATGCTTATTTTTGCGATGGCTTCCACCGTGCTCCACAGAGTCATGATTACTCTGCTGTCCCCTCGCAGTGTCCCACACTATGTCAGGTGCCTCCCTGCTCTGTCCTTGTGAGGCTGATCTGAGCCCGAGGAGGCAGTGGGTAGAAGGGAGGTGTCCCACTGCCTGTAGCCACAGAGGTCCAAATGGGCATTTGCAGTTGTTCTTTCCAGGAATTTGGAGCTGGTTGCTATAGTGATAAACAAGTTGGCTTATTAGGGGAAGGAACAAAGCACTAGAGAAAATGATTTCAAAATGGCCTACGTGCATACATAAACATGCAATCTCGTCCTTCATTATCAGCCCAGGCAGCTGGGTTCTTGTTTTTGGAACAGCACAAACACCTTATCTATTCTTTTAGCACATCCAGCCTGGTTTCCACTGCCTATGTTTTTTTTTTTTTTTTTTTCTGAAATATCTTGCATGTGAGTGTGGGGCCCTTCAGTTCTGAGTTGGAAAATGACATTTCTTGGGGACTTCGATAACCAGACACCACAGGGAAATGCGACCTCTTAAAGAAAGTGCTAGGTGACCTAATAAAGCAGAACAAAGTGCAAAGGAACAGATGTGGACAGAAGGAATTACGTTTTCGCTGCATCCTGTGCCGTTTCCCTCAGTTTTTTTCTTCACCTCCCGCTGACACCACGGCACCTCTGAGCAGACACGCGGGGTGCTGATCTGAGCCCGTCAGATGGCGAAACATTACATTCTCTGTAGGAAGTCTGGCTTCGGTGCTGGTCTTCTGGGCCTTTGCTGAAGTGTAATAAACCTGTTCTCATTTAAATGCCTGGGTAGCGATGAGATCAGGCTCGCGCCCTTGGATATGCGGCAGACAGCGTACGTTCTTTGACATTCCTGTGAGATGCAGCCCTGATGCTCTTTTTTGGCTAATCATGCATTTTGATTGACTGAGCAGTGCCAAAAGGTACAAGTTCAAACACTAAAAACCACACTGCATATATTTAATTTAGATAGGGAGGCCCGCTGCATTGCCTGCTACGATTTGAGTCACCTTGTATCTGGTTTCACCTGTCACAGAAACCAAGCTGATGAGCCACCTCTGCATGCCAGAGCTGATTACCCATTTTCATTTATCATCAGTCAGTGCTGTAGAAAAACCCCAAAACATTCCAGAGAAATGAACCATCCTTGGGTTAGTTTATTCTATTACAGACATGTAGAATAGGAGCTATTTCTCTACAGTGTCTTATCCACAAGTTAAAAATAATGGCCTGTTTTGATAAGTTTATCCAACTGTTTTCACTTCTGTTCCTGCAGGACTATAACAGTTGATCAGCTGCAGAACCTATGAGACGATCAATTTTAATAGCCTTTTTTCAAATACTACCCATAACTCCAACTGTCTTTCCAATATCTGAAGAACAGCCTGCAATGCTGTACCTAGCTTGAGCAAATCCTGCTGCTCAGAAACCGAGGGGAAATCCAGATGCTTTGATCCAGAAGAAAGTTTGGGCTGACAGAAGACTCTGCAGCATGCTCTAATTTGGAAAAAAAAAAAAAAAATATTAAAAAGCCTGTTTGCTCCTGTAAAATGATATTTCTTGTGTAAGCCCATGCATACAGACACTTAGACACACACAGTGCTTTCTGTCACTGTCAGGCATTCCTCTGCCAGTGCCAGGCATCCTCCGCTGGTAATAACAGTGCACAAAGTGAGGTAGAGATAGTTTTTATCAAAACAAATGAAAAATGGCGTGCCAAGTCCTGACACATCTCTGACAAGAATCTTTGGAGAACTGGGGCAGCAGACAGCAATACCGTAATAGATGAGCCCAGCAATAAAGCTCTGCAAACAAACAGTACTGGACTAGATCCTGGAGAGACATGCCTGCCCCAACACCATCGTGCAGCCCAGAATATGCACTGTGCTGCGTGTGAAACCATAGGAGCAGTCTGAGTCACACACAGAGATTGGTACCATCCATCACAACTTAGAAACTTGTCCTTTGTTTCAGAGTTGCACCTGAGGCCTCAAATTAGATGTGACAATTTTTACACCAACTGGTTCTAAGGTATTCTGCAGAAAAACCTATCTTTGTAGACAGCTTGTCCCCACAGAAGGGGTGATTATTTGATTGGCTTCCTCCAAATGCAAAAGGAAGAACGTTTTCTTTGCTCATCAAAAACCGAGAGTTAATAAATAGCAGTTAGCTTGTACATAGTGCCTTGATTATAGCTTACCTGCCCCTCTGATACAGTCTGCGCCCAAAGCTAAGGGAACAATGCTGCTTTAATTGATCTCATACCTGATGTGCTTGAATCGTGACCTCTGGCACATGAAAACATCTCACGGTGGTTCTGGGGTAACTGTTGTAATTTGTTACAGGACAGGCGAGCATCTCAGATCATCGTGCTATGGACCTGTGTACAGTTAGAAGCAGTAAATACTGTGCTAGCAAGTGCACGGATACGTACAGCTGCCAGCTCTCAGGAACACAATTAGAGGGATGGAGGAATACCACAGGGTTCATCAGGAATCTCCCTGGTGCTGAGTTAGTGCCTGTGCTCCTTCCTAAACCGATGCAATCACACTCATCTGTCCTCACTGCTATCCTCACTCAGCTTTATAGCCACTAACCACTATGCATTCCTGCTAGCCTAGGCTCTGAGTACGTATGTGGGGTCCACCAAAGACAGTGCTTCTGGCTGAACTGAAAAGAACCTACACACCCTGCGAGGAATTTCAGTGGCACACGTCTGTTTGCAGCCCTCAGTTGTTCTGCCTCAATAGGTCTCAGGGTGCTGACGCCGTATCTAGCAGCTTTGGATTAGCTTTTCCAAATGAGAACAAACAGCAGCTCACTGGTACCTCGCTTTGATACATATGCTGCATTACTTAAACGAATGATCTCTGTGAGTACGATATTTGGGCAAATGAGAAAAGGAGGGTATGCGCAGCCACCGGGGAGAGACGGTATTTAGATTATTGTCCTTTAGATATAATGCATGAGAACAACGTGGGCAACTGCAATTTCATGTCTGAGATGGTTTTGATTCGGATATATTGAACTATTTATTCTGGCTGCACTGTGCCGTGTTAGTCCATAAATCACACGGCGACCCTTCCATCTCCCCACATTACCTCTCGGCCACACAGATGTTCCTTCATTGAGGTACTCCGTGTGTGGCCGTGTGCCACGCTCACTCTCGCATGGATTTCAGCCTACGTTCTGTCACGTCAGCGCCCTTTCTGTGTGCGAGCCCTCTGGGTTCATACGTCCTTCTGAATAACAAATTGATCGCTCCGTGGGCATGAGCGAGAGCTGCACGGCGCTGTCCGCGGTTGTTACCCACGTGCGGACGCGAAGGATGCACAAAGAGCAGGAAGGAAAGGAGCAGCGTAAAGAGGAGGACGCCACGTGGAGACGTGATCAATGTCTCTAACCCACACCATTCCCACGGAATGCTCGGTGGTCAATCACCCTGTTTCTGAACCCGAACAGCCCCTGGGTCGGTGAGCCCACCATTCAGACCGTGAACGGGCGAATGTTTCGCTCAGAGAATGACAGAGAACTCGGAGACGTGTAAATAGCAGCGCCTCTGTGCTGTCGCGCAGCAGCCAGGTGCTCGGCTCGAGTTATGGCAGCAGAGCGCTCAGAACGCATTGCAAACTTCCTCGGTGAGAAAGCTTTGGTCCGACACACGCGTTCTGTGTGCACTTAACGAATGCCTTCTCACGAGCGAGGCGCGTTACTATCAAATCCTCGTACGTCCGTGCTTCTTAAAGCACGGACAGCGCAGCTCGGATGGCTGCGGTCCGGGACTCTCCCGGTACCACTCCTTCAGGCGGCGGCTATTGACAACTCGGTACTTCTGCCGAAATATTCCTCCTCTGGGGGAAAAAAAATTAAAGAGAGAGAGAAAACGGGGGCGGCCCGCGCGGGCGGAGGCGAACGCCGCGAGCACCGCGAGAGCCCGGGGCCGTCGGGGCGGGATAGAGCCGCCCGCGGCGCAGCGGAGCGGGGCGGGGCGGGACCCCCGGAGCCGCCCGCGGGGACCCTCCCTCCCTCCGCCCGCCTCCCGCCTCCGCGCCGCCAGGGGAAGCGGCGGGCAGGGAAGCGGCCGCTCCCCAGAGCCACCCCCCGCCCCAGCCCCGGCCATGCCGAGGGAGGAGGAGGAGGAGGAGGGCGAGGGAGCGCGGCCGCTGGCGGGATAGAGGCGGGCGGCGGCGGTGCCCCGCGCGGGGCGAGGCGGAGCGGCGGCCCCGCGCCCGTCCATGGGGCGGCGCTGAGCGGCGTTGCGGCGCGGCGGGGCAGCATGAAGACGCAGCTGCTCGGCCGGTTCCTCCTGCTGCTGCCCTGGGTGCTCATCGTCGTCATCGTGCTGGACATCGACAGCAGCCGCGCGCCGCCGCCCGCTCCGGGACCCCGCGGCGGAGGGGCAGGCGGGAGCGGCGGCGGCGGCGGCGGAGTGTCCCGGCCGGCGGCGGAGCGGACGTCCCCCGCGCAGCTCCCCGAGGCCGCGCTGCCCACCATCTATGCCATCACGCCCACCTACAGCCGCCCGGTGCAGAAGGCCGAGCTGACCCGGCTGGCCAACACCCTCCGGCAGGTGGCGCGGCTCCACTGGATCCTGGTGGAGGACGCGGCGACGCGCAGCGAGCTGGTGAGCCGCTTCGTGGCGGGCGCCGGGCTGCCCTGCACGCACCTGCACGTCCCCACGCCGCGCCGCTACAAGCGGCCCGGGCTGCCCCGCGCCACCGAGCAGCGCAACGCCGGCCTGGCCTGGCTGCGGCAGCGGCACCAGCACCTGCCGGCCCCCCAGCCCGGCGTGCTCTTCTTCGCCGACGACGACAACACCTACAGCCTGGAGCTCTTCCACGAGGTGCGTGCGGACGGGCCGCGGGCTCCCCTCGGCGCCGGCCCGGCCCGGCCGGTTCCCTCTCGCTGCTCGGTCCGGGCGGGCGCCCCGCGGACCGGTGACGGCTTTCCCGTTTCCCTGCCGGGATTATATAACGGGTCCGGACCGCGCTGACCTCCCCTGGCTCTCCCCGGCCGAGCCCCGCGCTCCGTTCCGCCTTTACTTCAGCGCGGTGCTGAGGCGCTCCGGCAGGTGATGCTGCCGGCTCTGCTCGTGTCCCCCCTCGGCGTGGAGGAGGGCCGTGCCGTCGGCAGAAGATGACTGTCGGGGCTGGAACGGCGGCGGGGTCGGCGGAGCGTGAGGCTGATGGCCATCCGCGTCCCGCGCCGATGGGACTGCGAGGCGTGGGGTTCACGAGGGTCGTGCTTCTTTGGATGCCTTTAGGGCATCACGTGAAAGAAATTCCCTAGAGTGGGCTGTTTGAGAAGCGGTTTGGTTTGCTCTTGTGGGGGTGGTAGTGCGTTCATTCCCTCTTTCAGCGTCCTTTGTCACTTCGGCATTCGGCACTGATGCTGCCAGTTCGAGGACCTCGGCCCGGAGACGCGATTCTTCTTGTCAGTGATGTCCTTAAAGTCTCGTGGCTGCGCTCAGGCTGTTGTGTTGTCCCATTCCTCCCTGTTTGGAAGCCTCTATCTCTACTCAAAGATGCAGACTACCCTGGTGCTTCATAAGGGGCTCTGTAAATTGATAAAGAAAATGCACTTAGAATCGTTAGAGTTGGAATGGACCCATAAAGGCCACGTAGTGCAGCCCCGTGCAGTGAGCAGGAACACCCACAAGCTGGAGCAGGTTGCTCAGAGCCCTGTCCAGCCTGACCGTGAATGGGAATGGGGCATCCACCACTTATCTGGGCAACCTGTGCCTGTGCTTCACCGTGCTTGGCATAAAGAAAACCTTTTCCTATATCCAATCTATGTCTCCCCTCTTTTAGTTTGAAAGCATTTCCCCGGTCCTGTCACAAGAGGCTGCTTAGAAGTCTGTCCCCTTCCTTCTTACAGCCCCACTTCAGGTACTGGAAGGCTGCTCTCAGGTCTCCCTGGAGCCTTCTCTTCTCCAGGCTGAACAGCCCCAGCATTCTCAGTCTGTCCGTGTAGAAGAGGTAGTCCATCCCTTGGGTCAGTTTTGTGGCCCAGCAGGTCCTCGTGTGCTGAGGACTCCACATCTGGGCGCAGCACTCCAGGTGAGGTCTCACCAGCACAGAGCAGAGGGGCAGGATCCCCTCCCTCCACCTGCTGGCCGCTCTTCTGGGTGCAGCTCAGGGTACAGTTGGCTTTCTGGGCTGCGAGGGCACATTTGCATGAAAGCGAAGGCTAACGCTGGGAGTTACAGGTACAGCAGAGGATCTGTGCTTCCTCCTGCTCACAGTGACCTTGTACCTGCAGCCACGCACCTCTCTTTTCACCAGGTTTAGCTGGTGGGGAAGAGCTGTTTATTTTGTGCCCTATGTTTGGAGGCCAGCATGAGTGAGCTCTCCCTTGAGATGTAGCATCCGGAGAGCTCCAGTGCTGGAGCAGAGAAAGAGCTTTTGCTTCAGGTTCCACCAGCTTGCTCCCATGGCTGTCTTCTGGTGTCACTGGTGTGTATAAGGCATTCTCTGGGATGCCACCAGTATTCCCACTGGGAGCACCTCATCCACCTGGCAGAACTAATGGAAGTCCTCTGGTGGGCTTTGCCTTCACAGCAAGTGGGAGGTACATGAGCGGGGAGAGAGCAGTCTTGTTGTCAGCCAAGGCACTGCTTGAAATTTTATTTCTTGTTTAAAAAAAACCTTCTCTGTGGTTACAGATCCTGAGTTGACAGCTTTGTAGTAAATCCTGTTCTCTCCTTCAGGAATTGATTGATTTATGAGGGTAAACTGAGCTTCTTTTTTCCAAGCACGAAGAGAGAGCACTTTGGAACGTGGTGCATGCAGAAGGAATCCAGTAGTAATTCTGCCTGAAAGTGGCACTGGAGATGCCTGAGAGGGAGGCTTTCTCTGCCTGTTACATGGTGCCGTACCAGGAGCCGTCCTCCAGCTAGGCAGCTGCCTCATCCCACACGTGCTCTTCTCTCACACACTTATTTAGGGGAGCAGTGTGAACAGCGAGAGAGGAGCTCTCTGTTCTGCCCTGTGCTGGCAAAGTCGTGCCGCAGGCTGAGGTACCTGAGGGTGCGTGCAAGGTGTGCATTTCACTGCTAATTCCTGCAGTCAGAGCGCATTACTGCGGGGCAGAAGATGTGCCAGGGAGCTGCACGCCAGTGTAGGGTTGTGTTGACGGCAGCTCCTCTGCTGTGGGATTCCCTGGTGCTGCAGTAACAGACGGAGCCTTTTAGCAGAGCTTGCTGTGAGCAGAGGTGGGTGAGCAGTAGGGGCACGATAAAAAAGAGGGTGCTTTGACACAGGATGCCACGGCACGTTGCTGAGAGCTTTCGATGAGGAAATTCTGATCTTTGTCCAAAGTACTCCTGTCTGGTACTTACAGGAATGGGTGTGTTATATTTGATAGGGAGCAAACTGTGCAGCGTGTTCTGTGGAAATGAGGGGAGCAGAAAACAGGAAGAGAAATAACTCTACAGAGGTGTTTTGCTTATTTTTTTTTTGCTGGCAAGATTATGTCCTAAAAGTCAGACTTGGACAGAGGCTGGGCAAGTTTAGTTGTAGGGTATGGTGGAGAGCCTGGGTTGTCTTTCTGCTGTTCTGATGCACTGGTCAACTGCTCAGCTGAGCGGTTTGCTGGGGAGGACCCAGCTTCCCTGGAAGGCTTTGAGGAAGGACCAATTGTTACAGGGTTGTGAGGTTCTTCAACGGCTCAAGAAATAGTTGCCGAAGTGGAGGTGTGGCCTTTGAATAAATCCCAGCTCTTTCCACTTGAGAGCATAACAGTGCTCAGGTGAAAAATCACGCTTTTAGTTCCGTGCCGCTGGTGCTGGCATATTGTTTTGTCATTTATTCTTTCGGGATGCAGACCTCAGAAGTGATTTATTTTTTTCCGTGCTCACACGTGATGTGTTTGCCCGGAGGTGTCCGTCTGCATCAAAACCAGCAGTCCACTTTCTGAAAACATCTTTTATCAGCTGAACCTCCGCTGCATTCATAACCAAGCCCCCGTGAGGCCTGAAATCCCCACTTCAGCGCGTGATACGCTTTACAGATGTTTCTATATGAATCATCAGAACTTCTGTTTTTTACTGTAGGCCCTTCTTTTTGCAGTGACTGTTACAGTTTGTCGTCTTAGTGCTTCATCCTGTTCCTGAATGCAGGTTGTTGTAATGTTGTGACTGATGCTTAGCGACCGATGATTTTATATTTTCAGACATTCTGGAGGAAAATTTAGGTAAGGCTCACATTCCACTTTCCTAGAGAGGTGTTAGAAACAAGATTCCAGCCCAGGTGCTGGGAACTGTAGGTAGACTTGGTTGAAATTCCACTACCCTGAATTCCTCCCTAAACTCTTAGCTGGGGCAAGTGTCTTCGTTGTGCTGAAAGGAAATGCATTGACTTCTACAGATTCCTCTCTGGTCCTCTAACGCTGTGCGGTGTGTTCTGAATGCAGCCCTGCAGAATGGATTTCAAAGTAAATTACAGCATTAATTCTCATTTCTAAGGAAAAACAAATCCTTTTATTTAGTAGCTCAGCATTTAGCTACTGAGCTGGGGACCAGAATTCAAATTGCTGTATCTGTTGCCTGCACGAGGATGCCCTGACTATCATGCTGGAAAGGGAAGGAGGGGAGGAGAGGGAGCTTCACCCTTTTAGCTTGAATTTGAGTTGTAATTCAAGATTCACAGAGCCACAGAGAACATGAGAATCTGGAAATTCTTCTCTGACTCAGTCAGCTGGGTTGGTCTTCCTGGGAGTGATTTAAACAAACATTGAATTGAACAGAAAATCTCTGTAGTATTTTGAAAGTATGATAATGCTTAGGTAGCGGCCTGAGTTCCCCAGGCAGCATCATCTTCAAATCAGCCAGATTGGAGCGAATCATCAGGAGATGAAAAATAACAAAGATTTCTTCTTTGTTAACAGACATTGATAATTCTCATAGTGGCACTGTGGAGAGAGAACAAGTGGTGTGAGTGGTTCAGAATGAAGGGCAGGGACACAAGAAAACATTTTCATTCTCCCAGGAGGTTTGCATGAAGGCAGCAGATATTCTAACCGTTGATAACAGTTTGCAGCTGGAAAAAAAAATCCTTGTTAATGAAAGCAGAACCTGTATACAGGGAGACATTATGTGTCACGTGGACATCTGATGGCCAGTCCACGTATCTGTCAGCCACCTTCCTCAGCCGCTGTCTATAACACTGGCTTTCTGCTTTGCACTGCTGGGGCAGGGCTGCTTCAGGTCTTCCATGGGATTTGGGTGCAGCAGGGTACTTCCTTTTCCTCCTTTCAGCTGCAGTTCTGGTGGCTAAGGGCCATTCGTGCTGTGCGCCCCTTGCAAAGAACTCCTGGACTTACCAGCCTGCTATGCAGCATCTTTTCCAATGCACAGATACTGCAGGTGCTAGCTCTTATGAAAGTTTATTTTATACGTGTTTCAGGGGATGGCTTGTTCTTTTCTTAATGGCTTGAATTGGTTTTGTATATATGTGAGAGATGGCAGTTTTTGTTTGCTATTTTATTCATAAACTAGCACCAAAAATTCCAGGGACTTTTGATCTGTTACAACACTCAGAGAAACCTAATGGGAGCTTCTCCCCCCGATTTGAACAGTTTCTGGTTAAAACCTAAGTGAGAAGTGACACTGATGTCACTGATTTGTCAAAAATGTCAGTGAAATATTTTGAAAGCAAGGATTGAAATTTCTGCATCTCTAACTCTGTTCACGACTTTTATTCCCTATTAGCAGAAGAAGGTTCTACATGTTTTTTTCAATTCCTTTTTTTCCCCCAAGTTTTTTTTGGGTTTGATTCCCCCTCACATTAGATAGGGCTTTTATAGGAGTGAACAGTTGGAAACTGAACTTAGCTTCCATTTTCCCATGATCTTCTTTGTAAAACAGTTTGAAAGCGACTCAGAAAAGACGGGAGAGGGGAATATTTCCTACTTATTTCACATTTAATGAGGGAAGGGTTGGTGCTCCTTTGATAGCTTAATATAGCGGATTAAGGGTATGACAGTTCCGTAAAAGTTACTTCCAGGTAGTTTTTAATGGATATGGCTATGCAAAAGATTCAAAAGAAGTAGAAGTGAATCTAGTTCTCTTTGAAAACACAGAGATCTTCTGTTACATTTCGCAGAGCTCTTGGAAAATCAGATTTTTGCCATCCTCTTAAAAATAACACTCAGCAGCATAGGCAGAATTAAGTATTAGCTGGCTGTCATTAGTTATTTGCTTCATAATGAAAAGGATCTAAATAAGAGTTAGCAGTGCATTAAATACCTTTCTGGTATATAAATTATTGAGGAATACATGACAGATTTTAAATGCGCACTGACATTTCTCTTGCACGTAGACATGTAATACCTACGCCAAAAAGGTTGGATTAGAAGAGACTGGTAGAGAAACAATGACACAGCTTAAAAAACGAGAGGAAACGGTGACAGAAAGGTTATTTGAAGCGGATTTATCCAAGTGAGGGACTGTGGATTACAAGGTACCAAGTGCTCTCTGTTTCTCTGCTTTGACAGCAACCTTCTCCTTTTTACCTGCAAAACTAATACCGTTGCTATGAAATTAATTATGAATTGATGGTGGCTCTTTAGAGGTGTGTTGCACGATGCGGGAGCACAGCTGAGTGGAATGACAGAAAGCAGGATAAGAAAAGGAATTAGTAAGTGGAAGAGCTGGAAGACTTGCGTTTTGGAAGTCTTCCTAATGCAGAGATTGGCTCCTGGCTGCAGTAGGTAAGGTTTGTACAGCTTTCTCCTGTAGGGAAGCAGTACTGACATTTTACCCAAGGATGCTGATGTCTTTTAGGAGCATTAATCAGTGTAACCAATACATAAAACGTTGCTTGAGAGAGGGGAAGTTAATCTGTCTTCCATGTCCCTTTAAAGTAGTGTTAAGTAGGGATGGGAGCCCCGTTTTGTGCCTAAGTAATGGGGAGCAGAGGAGCTATCCTTCTGGCTTGTAGTGCAGCAGTGTACATGTTGTTGAAACAGAAATTGGCTTTATATGACCTGAGAGTAATGCACGATGCCTGTTTTGAGAACTGATAGGGTAGCTGGCTGTGTTCATCTTACTGCAGCTGTTTTCTGGGAGAGCTGTGCTGAAGGAGTTCTAGATAACCTCCTTGGTACGAGTAAATTGGAGTTGTGCACATAGGTGTATTTGAAACTCACTGGGATGGGGTTTGATCCAGGTGGTAGTCTGAAGACAGACCAGGGCTGAAGCAGTAGAGGACAGAACAGCGCCTACTGCTTGAGGCAGCCAGGTTTGCCTTGCTGAAAACATTGAATCCCAGATAGAAGCACATCAGCATCAGGCTGAGGTAACACTAGGATGGTTGTTTCAGCAAAGAAACCTTCTCTCTGTAAAGAAGTAGGAGTCTACTTCCTTCTCTGTCATTTACCTTCGTTCCCATAGGGCTTCTTTATTTTCTCACTGGCTTGACATCTTACCCATCCATCAGTCCAGCACCTCCCATTAAGTAGCTTTCCTTGATTGACTGAGATGCTTTTTTTGGCAGTGCTTTTAACACTTGTCTCTTTTACTACTCGGCTACATTTTCTGCATTTTCGCTTGTTATTCTTTAACGGTTCCTATGTTACTACTATATGCACTGTGGTGTTCCCATCTCCGCACTGAGATTTCTGCTGTCAGTCGTTAATGCTCTCACTGTCATTCCTTGCCTACTCCTTCCTAGTTCTCCCCTGCTTCATTTTGGCTTATTCTGCCATCTTAGTGTCCGTTTCCTCACCTTCCCCCACCCAGCACGTTGTTCTCCTCTGTGTCCCAACAAAATTATGGGTAGGACGAAGCATTTCCAGAAGGAGATTCGTCGTGTCTTTAGGCAGCTGTCTAAGCCGGGCAGGATGAATCATGTTGGCACGTTTGTATCTCTGCTTATTAACTATCAGAACTGAACTAGGATAAACCAGATGCCTGACTTACAGAGTTCCCTGTAACTACAATGAGTCTCATTCTTGTACACCGCTAGGACTTAAAAAGCGCTGAATAATAAGAGAGCATGTGATGCCACATTAAAATGACAGCTAGAAGAGCTATTTAGGAAGCTGTTCGTAATTTATAGGATTTGGGTAGTTGTGTAACCCACAGCAGCAAAGCTGGTTAGAATTAGCATGTTTCTGAATCACCTTTTTGTTTGATAGTGTCAGACTCCAGCTGCAAGCTGACCTTTTAATCCAAATACAGCTTTCACAGAATCATGCCTAAGTACAGCCGTAATGCATCAGTATGTTAAATGCAGTAATGCTATTCTCAGAAGATTAAAAGAAATATTCCTACTTCCATCTGCCTAACGTATCCCGAGGCTGCCAGGTATTTCAGAATTAGCATAAATAGTGGTCTAGATGTGCTCTTGCAGTTTATACTTAAAGGGATTGTTGCATTCTTGACGCACGCTTATTTCATTCTCCACAAATGGAACCTGTGAGAATAAGGAAAGTAACACAAGGGCAAAATAAAGAGCTCTGTAAACGTTTACCTATTTTCTCCTGATGTATGGTGGCTTTACTGGCTTAACTTGCAGACACGGAGACAGACCCAAGGCTATAATAATTCTTAGGTCATTTCGTGCCAGTTTCATGAGGTCAGTGAGGTACTCTAGAGTAACAAGGTTTTGCTACACACTTTGTAAGGTGAGATATTAGTGTAAATCTGTCTGGCTCTGTTAGCGTATTCACCCAGTGCAGAAGCGTTGTGTGACCTTGCTTAGTTTGCAGTATAGCTACGAGAAAGAGTCTGGGCTTGGACTTATTGTGTGTGAGCTGCCCTGGTGCTGCTGGGGCATGCTTGTGCTTACCTGGGGGCACTTTGTGCTTGCCGTGGGTGCAGACAGGCAGCCAGCACAGGGCAGCTGGGACACTGTAAATCAGTACAGTGATAAGTTGGTGCTGCAGCCATATGCTCAAGTACACACTGGTGCTGATAGACAAGAGGTAAGGGGACATCTGTGTTCATCCTGCAGATAACACCAGCTTTGTGTAGTAGAATGTGTGGCTTGATCATGCCCTGCAAGCCTACTGGAAAGTTGACTGTATAGATGAGCCCAACAAGATCATGCCTCGTGTCCATACCCCGTGGCTTTGGGTGTTAATAATGTCAGTACACCATTAGAAAAAATTGCAGTGAGAATGTTTCATTAAAACCAGAGCTAAAATCATGATGATGCACTGACCGTGAGATAGTGGAATTCAGCATCTTACGTTGAAGAAACAAGGCAATAAGTAGAATTGCAACCCTGGACTTCAGGAGAGCTGACTTTGTCCTCTTCAAGGACTTACTTGGAGGTATCCCATGGGTTGGAACACTGGAGGTTAAGGAAGCCCAGGAGAGTTGGTTGATGTTCAAGCACCTCTTCCTCCAAGCTCAAGATTGGTGTGTCTGTCCCGAACAGTAAGAAATCAGGTGAAGGTGGCAGGAGACCCACACGGGTGAGCAAGGAGCTCATGGGAAAACTCAAATGGAAGAAGAAAGTCTGTGGAATGTAGAAAAGGGGTCTTGCCACTTGAGAGGAACACTGAAAACTGGTGAGACCGTATTTGGAGTACTGTGTCCAGTTCTGGGTTCCTCAGTTCAAGAAACCATGCTGACTTCTAGAGAGGGTCCAGCGAAGGGCTGCAAAGGTGATGGTTGGCCTGGAGCATCTCTGTTATGAGGAAGGAGGCTGCCCAGAGAGGTGGTGGAGTCTCCTTCTCTGAAGATGTTCAAGACCCACCTGGACACCTTCCTGTGCAACCTGGGCTAGGGAGCTGCTTTGGTAGGGGGTTGGACTAGGTGATCCCTGGAGGCCCCTTCCAACCCCTACAGTTCTGTGATTCTGTGAAAGGCTGAAAGACCTGGGGCTGTTCAGCCTGGAGAAGAGAAGTCTGAGAGGGGATCCTGTCAGTGCTTATAAGTATCTAATGATTGGCAGCTAAGTGGATGCAGCCAGGCTCTTTTCACTGGTGCCCAGTGATGGGAAAAGGGGTGGTGGGCGCAAACTGGAAGTTCCATATGTACCTGAGGAAAAACATCTTTACTTATGAGGGTAACAGCACTGGAACAAGCTGCCCAGAGATCTTACGGAGTATGAAGATAACTTCTCTGAAGATATTCAAAACCCACGTGGATGCTTTCCTGTGTAACCTATTGTAAGGAACCTGCTTTAGTTGGAGGGTTGGGCTCAATGCTCTTCAGAGGTCCCTTCCAACCACTATGATTCTGTGAGGTCTGACTGATTTCTGTATCGGAACAGTTGGTTGCTAATTCTGCATTCTCTGAATGGAGGAGTTGGATAGATGGGAAAAGCAATCTGAAGCAGCCAGGAGCAATAAAATAGTCAATGGTTTGAACACAGAAGATGCACGAAGAGCTGGAAGGAGATGTACAGATGTACAGCTCTCCTCTGTGTGTGCAAACATAACTGGATTTCTAAGTATGTATTTTATAAGCTCCCTACATTCACTTAAAAATCTGCTGATGTTTCAAACTTAGAAATGTGACCCAGAGTGAAGTGCTGTCTTTTTTTTTTTTTCTGGTGGGTCTCCTGGGAATCTAGATGATAACAGATCTTCCACCTTAACAGAAAGAGAAGCAAGTGTTTAATATTTAACCAAGGTTGTCTTTTACTTGAACATCTATCTATAGGGGAGTGCATTACAAATAAGTAAAATTATATTTGTTTTTTTTTTGCAAAGATGAGTGTTTGAGAGAAGAAAAGGATCACATTCCCTAAGGAGTGGGCCTCAACTACTGTAGAAGATGAGATTGTTTTAAAAATCAATCAAATTAAGCCTGTGTTACAGTGGGATAGCTTAATACTCGGTTAAATAGGTCCGTATTTAAGCACGGCAGTTAAATCAGCGTGGTACAGCTGGGCTGTAGTGCCTGCACTGTGTGTTCCGTGCCCGGCTCCTCAGGCCTCACTGCAGAGCAGCACGTCAGTGTTTATGTCGTTTTACCTTCCCATTCACTGCAGAAAATAGGTTGCTAACCAGTGTGCTGAATTCAAAGAACCCCAGCCCAGCGCACTTGATGCTGAAGAGTCATTTTCTGCTCTGTAATCTCCTGCAGGATAGATGAGAGCAGTGTTTACAGAATTACTTCTGGTTATATCGGGAACAAACACCTACACTGCCCAGCCTGCTTTCCGCCGTCCCCAGAAACTTAGCAGTTCTTTCTGGAACAAAACGTGAATGTTTAAAGGCATGGTCCCAACTTTTTTTATTCCTTTTTCGTATGAGATGTAATAGATGTGACCTCTTTTGCACAGATCTGGTGTAGTGCAGTCGGAGGGAGAGCTGTGCTCAACGTATTTGTGACCGGTCTCAGATTAACTGTACGTGTCCTCATGAAGTATTTGCTCATTTGCTTTCGAATGGCTGTTACTGAAGATGAACGCTTTTCACCAGTGCTTTCAGAAAAGCTGTCTGGGGAGGAAGTGACACTCTGCCCACCTCTTGCAGATGCGCACGACCCGTAAGGTGTCGGTGTGGCCTGTGGGGCTGGTCGGGGGACGGCGCTACGAGCGCCCGGTCGTGGAGAACGGCAAGGTCGTCGGGTGGTACACGGGCTGGAGAGCTGACAGGCCCTTCGCCATCGACATGGCCGGTAAGTGCTAAGCTGCGTGCTGTATGAATGAAAGAAAGCTCAGCATGCCTATTCTTTATTTTGTGAGCGGGACAGAAATACACATCCCAGCGTAAGCGGGTTTTGAAGCTTCTCAAGCGTATCTGCTGTTCATAGAGCTATAGCATGAAATGTCCTGCAACGTCTTAGTTTGCACACCTCGTTTAATTAAGTTGCTTCTCGGTGATGGCGCAACTTACTTTCGCTCGCTTGTAATTTCGTGTGGCAACTTGGCTTTTATGTTGAATGAATTGTTTTTCTGGAATGAGTTAATTGTAAATCAATTCATCCAGTTAATTTTTGCAGGGAGCCTTGCCTTGCTCGAGTCATCCATCTACAGCAGGCGGTATAAATGGAGACCCTTCTAAGACCTCATGTTGTAAAACGCTGCTTTATCGTGACATAATTCATTGTTTTATTGGCTATTTGGAGTGATGGTGATAACCGTAGATGGATATAGTATGAAATGCTGGGCTTAGGGGGAAAAAATCACTGACAGCTCTAGCCTAGCAGATGAAGGCAGAAAAGCTTCGAAATTGATCTAATCAATCTTCCATGGGAAGTTAGCGCAACACACAGCTCTGTCTTGCTGTCAGTCCATGCTTAGGCACTCTTTTCTGTATATTCACAACTGCCACATGAGTCATCGCTGTGCCGTATTCTGATTTCTGGTGCAGCAGCAGCTGGTTTCCCAGTGTCATACAGTATTTGCACTTCAGCATTCTCTACATAGGTTGCTCTGAAAGTAATGCCTCCTATTTATTTCCATGGAAACTATAACAGCTAGAAAGAGCACAATAACGCTGTTTGATGGAGTAAATTCTCCGCTGCAAAACAGTGTTTTTCAACATAGTCACCAGCATTAGCTATGCATCTTTGCCAGTGGTGAACAAGAGCCTGCATGCTGCACTCATCTGCATGGCCATCCAGAATGTGGCTTGTCTTTCACGTCACTGTTGCCACTGCTGAAACGCATCACCCACCACCTCACTGTGCTCAGGTTTCCATAAATGTTCAGTGAGCGTCAGTGAATGTCAGAGCATGCCACTTTTCTGTATTCGGGAATTCAGTGACGCACATTTGCTGCATACCCACTTCCATGTCAGGTGCCGTTGTTGTCAGACTGCCCCTCTGCTGCCATCTGCCACACAGCAACAGCGTGGAGCAGGATTTTGGTGGGAAGGCTCAACCTCTACTGCCACACCACCAACATCAGCCTCTGACGTTGTGGGCCAACGTAATAAAACAGGAGGCATTACTTTTGGAGCAGCTTCTGGGTATTTAAAGAGTAGTGGAATTGGGGGGGGGGAACACAGGGACAAGAACGGGATAGAATTAGCCAGCAGTTTTCATTTTTTTTTTTACACCATTATGTCTTGGGAGTGGAAAAAAGACAGTACTTTCTCATCTTGAGGGTTTTTTTTTTGTACGTAATGAAGTGTTTGATGAAAAGTGGTAAAAAAGTATCAGCAGGTGAATTTTTCTACACCGTAGAAACCTTTCTGGTTACTGGTATACCTGGCATGAGAACACTGGAGCCTGGAGGCAGAGGTAGTAGTCCTCAGGGGAGCCTGAGTTCTGCCTGTCCCTGCAGTCATGCCGTGTGTTGATGACTGCGACCACGCGCTGTGAGAACAGTCTGCGTTGGATTACAGACACAGCTCCTGTGCTGCAGGAAGGCATTATAAGGATGATAGCGTGGTTCATAATTCATTAGCAGCAGGCAAAAAGCCATTACGCTACATTAGGCGAGGGACTAACCTTGGTAGGAGGAGATGCACGGAAGGTTCGTGTCATCTTTGCTTACAGCTTGCAGTTGCTGCTGCAGCACGGGCACGAGGGAGAAGCAGTGCTCTGAGCATTACTGACTCCTGCACCTACGGAGGCCTTAGAAAGGAGGGGTTTTGGAGACAGAGGTACAGGGGCTGAGAGTATGGGAAATCACTGCAGAATCACAGAAAAGAAGGTGCTGCTGTGGAGAGAACTTCTGTTAGTCCAACAAAAAAAACCAAACAGTTAAATTGCATTTTCATACCATTATTTCAGTAAAAAGGGAAAGCACGTGAACTTCTTATTTTAGACTTGAAGGTGTGTGCCCACATTCATACCTCCCCCAAGTCAAGTGGAGTGGGTTCTGCTGATTTCATGGGGATCAGCTGAGACCCTTGCTGGCCAGCTTCTAGATTCTTCCCTGAAACATCACATTTTATCGGTTAAGTGAACGTAGGTTATTTCTTTCTAGAAGTTTGTGGCTGACACTGTTATTCCCCAGTGCTAAATTGCATTCAGAAAGCAGAGTAGCTGTTTCCTGTGTTCCTTATTGTCAGGCAGCCACCGGAGCATACAGATTAGCTGTGGTGTTTATGAAGTACCGCCTCAGCTTTAACAGTAGGTGGTTTGCAGAGTTAGACACAGACTTAAGGGAAGAAAAGGGAAGGAGAATTGGGTGTCGTGAGGAAAATATGGCACTGCATCTAAGCTAGCAGGAAAAGGGGGTAAGAAATGCAAACGTGTTGAGAGCATTTGGATTTTAGAGAAAAGGGAGTGCGGCCAAGAGTATGAGGCCGAGGAGATGGAGGAGAAAAAGAACGGTTTGCCTGGAAGACGACTAAGTGCACACTCAGAAGAGGAGGAAGGGGAGTGAATAATGTTGTTGTTGTTCCTCTCGGCTCTGCCCACCAGAAGCAGGGGAGAGAAGGGCAGGGGGAGCAGGATGGAGCTGCAGTTTGTTGTCGCCTCCTGCGAGCCTGTTTGACTCGTCCCCAGAACTCTTGAGACCATAAGCACCCCTTGTTTTCCACAGCTAAATGTTTCCTTGCTCTAGCCTGAGTACCAGGGCTGTGTGTCCATGCTCTCGGCTCTGTCTGCAGAAAGCAGGGCTCAGCATCTGCAGCGTGAGCTGCTGTCTCTCATCTCTGTGCATCCTCTGGAGCTGATTTAAGGAGCGTCTTTCGTTTTATAAAGCACAAACCTTAAGTAGGGAGAGCAGTGTGGCAGCACAAGTCACAGTTATTTTTGAATTCCTAAGGTAAATTTTACCTATTCATTTGTTTTCAAGAGAATGGTAAAAGGTATTTCTCCTTGGCTGAAATTCAACCTTACGTTATTGCTTTGGAAACAGATTACCTAGAACTGCTGAAAAAATGTTTTTGTAGTTCTCAGTGAAAACAGCACTTGACTGGATTCTGCAATAAATATTATTGGTACTTTTAGCCAGGGTATGATAATATTTTATTAAACAGAGCTAAGCAAATTGTGTATCCATTACATGAGAGTTAGAGGAGTTGGGCTCTTGTACAACAACACAAAGAAATTTGTTTAAGAAAATGTTCTTTTAGATACAAACATTGCCCAAAGGTTAGAAAGGGAAACAAACTGTCTATTCAAATGTGCAGTCCTAAGGCTCTGAAAGTATTATTAAAATATGGGTTAAACATGAACTGAGGAAAACTAGTTTTTATTTTAAAAACAAATACATAAAGTTTAAGTTATAGCACCGTGTCAGAAAGCAAGAAGTATGGAAACAAAGCGTCACTCTGGGCAGGTCTCACTTCAATCTAAGCAAAACATACCCCAAGACAGATAGCTTTTGTCACTGGTATTTCTGTCACGGACTGATCAGAATCTGACTGCAATAGCAGCGGAGCGTTTTTGTTCCAGGTGACTTTAGCTGGGGCACTCTTATTACAGCAGGTTGACTGAAAATAATGTGACAGACCCCAGCTCACCCCTCTTTTCAGGGGAGTAAAGGAAATAGAGCCAGCAATAGCTGGTTGCCTTGATGTAGAGCTACCTGAGATGGTAAGTGGGTGGAAGATGAATAAGCAACAGTTGTTCCCATTGTTTGGTTCCATTGTTTGGTTGGAAATGCACTATGCCTGTATAGTGCCAGATAAGTTCACAGAATCATAGAATGGCTTGGGTTGGCAGGGACCTCAAGGATCGTCAGGTTCCAGCCCCCTGCCACAGGTTGCCAACCACTAGATCAAGTACTAAATCACATTGCCCAGGGCCCCATCCAACCTGGCCTTAAACATCTCCAGAGATCGGGCATGCGCAGCCCCAGTGGGCAGTCTGTTCCAGCACCTCACCACTCTCTCAGTAAAGAACTTCCCCCGGCATCTAATCTGAATCTCCCTTGCTTTAGTTTAAAACCATTCCCCCTTGTCCTGTCACTGTTTAGTCCTGTAAGAAGACGATCTCCCTCATGTTTATATAAACTCCCTTTAAATACTGGAATGCTGCAGTGAGGTCTCCCCACAGCCTTTTTCAGCTGAACAAGCTCACTTCCTTCAGCCTGTCTTTATAGGAGATGTATTCCAGCCCCTTGGATCATCCTCGTGGCCCTCCTCTGCACCCTCTCCAAAAGCTCCACACCTTTCCTGTGTTGTGGGCCCCAGACCTGGCTGCAGTATTCCACATGGGGCCTCATGAGAGCAAAGTATATGGGGACAATCACCTCCCTTGCCCTGCTAGCCACCCCTCTTCTTATGGAGCCCAGGATACCACTGGCCTTCAGGCTGCAAGCACACACTGCTGCCTCCTGTTAAGATTTTCATCAATCACAATCCCTAAGTCCTTCCCAGCAATCCTTCTCCCAGCTTGTATACATATGTGGGATTACCTCAACCCAGGTGCAGAACCTTGCGCTTTACTTTGTTGAACATCATTAGGTTCACACAGGCCTACCTTTCGAGTTTATTAAGGTCCCTCTGGATGGCATCCCTTCCTTCTGCTGTATGAACTGCAGTCTCAGCTTGCTGTCATCAGCAAACTTACTAAGGGTGCATTCAGTCCCACCATCTGTCATTAATAAAGATATTAAAGAGTACAGACCCCTGGACATGGAGCCAGTGACACAACCCTCTGGCTACAGCCCTCCAACCAATTCCTTATCCACTGAATAGTCCAAGCTCATCCATCTCTCTCCATTTTAGAGATAAGGATGTGGCGGGGCACCATGCCAAAGGCCTTTCAGGAGTCCAGGTAGGTGGCATTAGTTGCCTTATGTCCACTGGTGCAGTCATTCCATCACAGAAAGCCACCAGGTTGGTCAGGCAAGATCTGCTTTTGGTAGAGCCACGCTGGCTGTCTTGGATCACGTGCTTGTTCCCCTTGTGCCCCAACACTTCTTCCAAGAGGATCTGCTCCATGGTCTTCCCAGGCACAGAGGTGAGGCTCAGCCACCTGTAGTTCCCCCCGTCATCCTTCCTCCCTTTCTTGTAAACAGGGGTGACCTTTCCAGTTTTCAAGTCCCCAGAGATTTTGCCCAACAGCCACGACTTTTCAAATGAGATGGAGAGCAGCTTGACAACCTCAGCCAACTCCCTTAGCACCGTGGGACACGTGTCATCTGGCCCTATAGACATGTACGCATTCAGTCTTGTGAGTTGTCTCAGATTTTTTTCCCCTTACAGTGGGGGGGATTTGCTCCCTCATTTCCCACTTCAAGTCAGCCTGCCCGTGCCTGTATTTAACCTCAAGCTCTGCAAATAGTTACCGTGTCTACAGGAACATAAAAGAATTCCTCTAGACAGATTCTGGAGCTAGATGGCCTGATTCAGATTTAACTCTAAAGTGTCACTGCACTTTGATATGTAAAGGAATGCGGGCCATAATAAGAACACTTGTAGGCTTTTAGGGAATGTGAAAAATCTCAATGGAGTGTCACGTATCACAGAAAGAAAAATGTTCAGGTTATTTTCAGGTTATCAGTAGCCACTTGGGCAGCTGAAGTGAGTGCAGTGTTGTTTATTGTAGACCAGATCTTAAATCTGCTGTGACACTGTTATTGATTTACTTACGGCTTATTCCCAGCACGAGGGTTGTTTTTTTTTAACCACCCGTGAGCACTGCTTAGATCGTGAATCTCCTAATGTCAGGTCTGTTCAAGGAAAGCAGACAAGTGCTTTACATTAGCATTCCAGCAGCTGCTTTGGGTGTACAGATGAATCCATACCTGTGAATCACTGGGCAAGCACATTTTGGAGCCATTCGTTGTGTGAGTCCCGCTGCTAGGGCCTGAGCAGCCCCCTGGTCCTTGGATTTCGCACTTGTGTGCCGTCCTTATTACATCTCTCTCACGATTCTCCTCAGAAGCTATTCTACTGATGACACTGGAAAATTTTCTGTGTATTTTGTCTGAAAAAGCCACTGTTGCAATATGGAAGTACAAACAAAAAAATCTTGAGTGGCCATGGTGGATAAACTCAGTGCCCCCACCTCACCCTCAACGGATGTAACGAGTACTTTAGACATTGTTGGGTTTAATGTAGAGAGCCTCTTTCATGGTGAATTAACTGTCAGCAGGGTTCTCTGTTTTGAAATATAAAAACGTGTGGCTGAGAACCCCTGCTGCACTGCAACACAGATGGTGTGTGACCCGAAGAGAAAGGGAGCAGTGCCCAAGTGGTGGTGGGGTTAACGTGTCAGACGCAGTACCTCAAACTGTGTGGAAACCAGCAAATCTGTGTCACCGTCAGCACTGAGCTTTAGCATTTACTCACTCTGGAAATGATGAATATGCTGTTTCTGGTGTGTCTTCAGGTACTGTGCTGTCTGGAGCATTCAGAGGCAAAGCCATTAACTGTGGCAACTAAATCTTGAAAGGCAGTCTAATTGGCTCAAGAAAAATGCTTCCATCATTTAACAGAAGCTGTTGATCCAACACAAGCCAAGGTGTGAATTAACTGATTCTAGAGAAAGCAGCACAGATGTCATCTTTGCCGTGACTTCCAGATATTTCATCTTCCAACAGATTCCTTCTTATTGAGGTGGCTCGCCAGCCAATTCCATTTCATTTACAGTATTACATCAAACAGAACAACAAAACACTGTGTTACACAGAATCACAGAATGGCTTGGGTTGAAAAGGACCTCAAAGATCATCTGGTTTCAATGCCCCAGCCATGGGCAGGGTCACCAACCGTAGAGCAGGCTGCCCAGAGCCGCATCCAGCCTGGCCTTGAATGCCTCCAGGGATGGAGCATCCACATCCTCTCTGGGCAACCTGTTCCAGTGCGTCACCACCCTCTGAGTGAAAGCTATACTTTGGCTATAAACTTGTCCTATGGTATTTCATGTGCTTATGCCCAGTATGACGTTGCAGAAATGTGTGTGGCACTGGCTACTGTCAGTAGCCTATTAGCACAGGCAGTTAGCTACTAGGGGAACTAACTAGTACCAGTGTGGTTAAACCCTTTGCCATCTCACCTCTTTTTGATGCCAAAATGTTCTGCCTGTGATGAAGTGAACTGAAAGCTGGCACTGGGAAATGGTTTCCATTCGAGTGCTTTGGAAGTTTATCTGCACAAATACGTCAATATGTGAAACTGAAGCAGTTGTAAAGCAGAGCTGAAGGACCAGAGAGCCAGAGGAGAGGTCTCCTTGAATTATTTTCAAGTTGCTACTTATCCAAATCTCTAAAGATACACCAAGAATGCATGACCACTGATCAGGGAAACAGACCACAGGCCCCAAGCCACTCTGTGCAGTACTCCACATCCTTATGTACAACAGCTTAATAATTTGACTTTATTCTGTGCCTGAAACATGGAGGGATTTTTGGAACCCACATCTGTGCTGCTTTCAGCCCGGTGGCAAAGAGCTCGGCAGCAGTGAGGGCCCCCAGCCTGCTGAGGACGAACCCCACCAAGGAAGGGAAGTGCAGGCGGCCATCATTCTCAGTGCTGCCCCCTGCTAAGGCCAGCTGCAAACAGAACTGCTGGGTGCAGTGCTGCTTAGATTCATAGATTCATAGATTCATTAGGTTGGAAAGGACCTACAAGATCATCTAGTCCAACCATCCTCACACCACCATCCCTACCCACCAAGCTACTAAATCAAATCCCTCAGCACCTCATCTAAACGCTTCTTGAACAGCGCTAGGGACGGTGCCTCAACCACCTCCCTAGGCAGGCCATTCCAGTGCCGGACCACTCCTTCAGAGAAAAATTTTTTCCTCAGATCTAATCTGAATCTTCCCCGGCACAACTTGTGGCCATTCCCTCTTGTCCTGTCATTAGTTACCTGGGAGAAGAGGCCGACCCCCTCCTCACCACAGCCTCCCTTCAGGAAGTGGTAGAGTGCGATGAGGTCTCCTCTGAGCCTCCTTTTCTCCAGGCTAAACAGCCAGCACGTGGTGCAGGCTGCACTCCACTACAGAAAGTTATGCTCCTTTTTATTAAGAAAAATCTTAATACTGGCTTTGGAATGAAGTATTCTTGCAGTTTTCCAAACAGGTGTCAAAACTGTTGCAAAGGAAAAGCTGGAAGCACAGTGAACTAAAACCCATTTATTTGGTAACTTGTTCTTAGACACAAGGTGTTGCAGATGTAATTCTCCTTTACAAGTGTATCAGGCTGACTTTTGAGTCATCCTTTAAGAGGTTTACATGTGACCGAATCCTGCTGGATGACAACTCCAGACTTCTAGAACTAGTGGCAAACTGGAGATTCACAAGAGCTGCTTCAGAAAGGGTGAGCTTGTTCAAATCACCAGTCTCTCAGCTGAGCTCCCTTATGGGACCTAATGTACGTAATTAGGGGGAATGCACTGCAAACAGGCACTGATGGGATCCTTTGATGGTGCTGTGCAGCACCAGCATCAGCTACAGACTGTCCTGCGGGTGGCTGCTTAGAGGAATGGTTCAGAAGTCCCTGTGTATGAGCCAGATGTACGCCATGCATGAATTCTGTTCCATCCCCAAAGACAGCAGTTGCTTTGTCGGAGTAATACAAACGAATCCTTCTTCCTGATTCTCACCTTCAAACCTAGAAATATTTCTTCAGTGTGCATTCCGTACATCTTACTCTAGTTAAAATTCAGTTTCATTTCTTAAATAGAAGGAGAGAGGAAAGATGAAAAAATACATTCTCTTAATGACAGGAAATGGATGAAACGTTGAAAATCTGAATGCATCTTTGTGGCAGAAGAAAACAATGCAGGATGTGCTATTCTACCAAATACTGCCTAGCCACATAATCAAACTGAGATGTTTTTAAAAGGAACGTGGATTTTTCTAGGCTAAGTGTGACTTGCACATAACGTAAAACCTTTTTCTTAACCATTTTATTCTTCCTTTCTTCAAGGATTTGCCGTGAGCCTGCAGGTGATTCTGTCACATCCAAAGGCCGTATTCAAGCGCCGCGGTTCTCAGCCAGGAATGCAAGAATCTGACTTTCTGAAGCAGATAACAACAGTGGAGGAGCTGGAGCCAAAAGCAAACAACTGCACAAAGGTACCCATTTATTGTCTACAAACGTTCCAGATGGCCTCTGGAGATGACCGTACTAATGACGTGTTACTTTATAGGTTCTTGTATGGCACACACGAACAGAGAAGGTCAATCTAGCTAACGAGCCAAAATATCGCCTGGACACAGTCAATATTGAGGTATGATCCTGTGGTGGGACACATGGTGCAGCGGATGTGTTGGAAGGAAGGAGCTCCAGCTCTGCCCCCTGGAACAGCCTCGAGGTGTGACGTGCCCGGCGGACTTCTGTGGAAACAAAAGAAAGTTGTCAGATATCCTCTTAAGCAAATCAAATGGGTGTGCTTTGTTCTAACTTGTTTGCATGCATTTCTGAACTCATCTTAATTAACTGACACTTACCTTTGCTGTAAGGCTGTTTCCACATAAAAAAAAAGAATATAATCAATCAATCAATCAATCAATCAAGAGAAACATGACTGCAATGGAACATTGTCAAAATCATCATGTATGTATATAGGTTTTGTATTTATCCAGCTTAGTGGTATAATTATAAACTGATTTTAAATCATGAACTGTTGATCTGAATATCTGCATAACTAGATCCTCCAAATCGAACATGCTTTCCTTCATTAAAATCAGACTTAAAGAAATAGCTGTCAAATAGTGATACAGTAACGAAATAAAAACCCACAATCATTTACGGATTCATCCTTTTAATATAGGGAAATAACATTTTATCATTATGAGGCACCATAAAATGTAAACACAATCACTGTCATAAACCTGGATATCTCTGCAAGGAAAAATAGATCTGTTCACACCAAGTGACCTTGTTCACATAGCAGCTGTCAGCATTAACACTGCGTACATGCCTCGTGTGCCCGCTTGGGTACTTCAGCACAGGAAACTCAAACGGATCAAACGCTCAGTTTTAAAAGAATGAACTACTGATGTGTAGAACTAGAGTAACATCCAGGTTTACCTTCCTGTCAATGATCATATTCCCTGTTATGCACACCATAATAACATCACAGTGAAATGTATGATGAAACAGAATTTGTTTGATACACTAGAAAACATTGCTCAGTGATACATTTACATTCTATTTATATATGATTAAATATTTGTTCATACAGTACCTTCTACGGGATTACTGGGTAATTTTTGGGGGGATCGGGGTTTATATTTTTGGATATTACTAACATGACAGCTACGCCCCTTAAATGCAAACATTTGATCTAGAATTTTGAGGGGAAAAAAAAAATACATGGTTAAGCAGCTTCTTAAATACATGGTCTATGAAATCATATTCATTGTATGAAAACGCTGCCAGTGATATGTAAATGTGTTCTTGATCTGCTTTTCACTACATCAAATTTAAATCAATATAGACCACAACACGGTCAGTCAGTTATATTCTTAATCTGAACAGCTCGGGAGAAAGAAAAAGTATGTACATGGAGAGAACAGTGGAAGTAAATGCGTTTGGACAAGGAATGTTAGGTGGTTCTTCTGGGTGGAACTTCTATTGCAACGTTCATTTCCACAGCTGTGTGCTCAGAGTCTGACCCGAGGAGCTTCCAGTCCATCCCGCCACTGTGCTGGGGGGCTGCCCAAAGCCCATCACGTTGCTGGAGCTGCTGAGGTTCATTCCAGCCATCTGCTGATTCATCTGTGAAGCACACACAAGTCTAGTGAGCACTGGAGCCGAGGCAACACCGTAAGCCAGAGAGCACTACTGCCTCCTAAATGAGCAACCCAATTAAAAGACACTGTCCTAAAATTACTATTATTAAATAAAAATAGCAACTCTACATAAGCATTTTTCAGGGTACCAGCTCTTCTAGATCCAGTTTCTGTTGAGGTGGTGGCTGTGATACAGCAGCTGACTGGCTGGCTATGAGGAGGCTGTACCACACTGTACTAGTGAATTCCACTAGTGAATGCAGAGCTTCTGACAAAGGAGCCTGACGTACTGCTGATGACAGGAGCTCTCAGCTTTCAAAGCTGACCAACAGAACTTTGGCAGTTATACTAAAGAAACACCCAAGCACGTAGTAACACACAGTAACACGTGGAATTAAGAGTTCAGTTTAGAGAGGATGCTAAAAAGGGTTGTGATCAATGGTTCTGTGTCTGGGTGGAGGCCAGTCACAAGTGGTGTCCAAGGGTCGGTCTTGGGACTGCTGCTCTTCAACATCAATGGCACAGACGATGGAATCGAGTGCACCCTCAGCAAGTCTGCAGGGGACACCAAGCTGAGTGGTGCAGTCGATAATTGGAGGGAAGGGAAGCCATCCAGAGGGAACTGAACAGGCTGGACAAGTGGGCCTGTGTGAACCTAACAAGGTTCAACAAGGCCAAGTGCAAGGTGCTGCACCTGGACCAGGGCATATTTACACAGACTGGGGGAAGAACTGGAGAGCAGCCCTGTGGAGAAGGACTTGGGGTTCCTGGTGGACAAGAAGCTGCACGTGAGCCAGCACTGCACACTTGCAGCCCAGAGGGCCAACCATATCCTGGGCTGCATTAAAGAAGAGGTGGCCAGCAGGGAGAGGGAGGGGATTGTCCCCCTCTCCTCAACTCTTGTGAGGCCCCATCTGAGTACTGTGTCCAGGCCTGGGGCCCTCAGCACAAGAAAGACACAGAGCTCTTAGAATGGATCCAGAGGAGGGCCACTAAAATGATCAGAGGGCTGGAGCACCTCTCCTATGAGGAAAGGTTGAGGGAACTGGACTTGTTTAGCTTGGAGAAGAGAAGGCTTGGGGCGGACCTCATTGTGGCCTTCCAGTACTTGAAAGGAGTGTATAAACACAAGGGGGAATTACTGTTTACATGAGTTGATACTGGTATGACAAGGGGGAATGGTTTTAAACTAAGACAGGGCAGGTTTGGTTAGATGTTAGGAGGAAGTTTTCCACTTAGAGGGTGGTGACACACTGGAACAGGTTGCCCAGAGAGGTTGTGGATGCCCATCCCTGGAGGCATTCCAGGCAAGGCTGGATGTGGCAGCCTGCTGTAGTGGTTGGTGACCTTGCCCATGGCATGGGAGGTTGAAACCAGATGATCTTTGAGGTCCTTTTCAGTGCAGGCCATTCTGTGGTTCTCTCATGATTCTACAATTCTAAAATGCTTCTGCTCTTGGACAACGTTCTGCTGTACATTTCAGTGTTCAGTATCTAAGACCTTGAAATAACTGTCTGCTATCTTCTAAAACACAGACATTTCAAAACCCAATCTGTAGAGACAAAGATGTCCTCTCAAGAATTTGTGGGCGGAAGAACAATCAATAATCAGCGAACAGAGAGGTTCAAGTTGTAAAAGCAACATAAGCTAATGCATTAGCATTCATGTAAAGAGAACTGCACAACAGCAGAGTACAAAAGGGAACGGTGAAAC
This sequence comes from Callipepla californica brunnescens, assembly GCA_023055505.1. Classification (NCBI taxonomy): domain Eukaryota; kingdom Metazoa; phylum Chordata; class Aves; order Galliformes; family Odontophoridae; genus Callipepla; species Callipepla californica. The sequence goes on along the minus strand of JALIRH010000007.1, from coordinate 22,751,782 downwards.
AACTGGCAAAAATTGTCGAATGAACTGCAAAATAATATTTCAGGGTCAGCACTGTGTGCTTTCATACACATGAGAAGGCTGCATGAATGACAGCCAGGGCCTCAACATGAAATGCTTCACCTAGCTGTTCATCTCCTGGAACAGAATTCTTAAGGAGCAGAGTACATAAAGCAAGCTGTTCTGGGAAGAAGAGCACACTCTCCTCCCTTGCAACCGAAGCACATTTCCCCCAGCAACTGTGGGACATCAGCGTAATGATAATATCAGCTGATACGCATGGAGTACAGGAATGGGTAAGAGTGTGTCCTATCAGCCAACTTTTAATACGTGATAAGAAGCAAGATTTTTATTTATGGAACCTTTTTAAAGTTAGGCACCTTTAAGAACATCTGTGGACTACTGTCAGTGCACAGGTATTTTTCATTCAACGTTTTGAAATCCTCACCTTTAAAAAACTGCTTTTCAAAGTGGATGTCAGCCCGTGTTTTCAGAGAGAGGCTATTTTATGGATGTAAGAGCCCCCGCAACTCACACCACATGTCTTAATTAGAGTTAAATCTTCTAAGTCATTAAGGTACACCTGATGAATTACTGGAGTAAGCAGCATGCAATTATTGTACGGTTCTTCTAATGAAAAAATATGAAAAAGATCATTGCTATCACCCATACTGAACTCAAGTTGATTTTTTTTAATAAGCTCTCAACGACACAAGGTGTGTTAAGACGTGTCCTTGGATAATGTAGCAGTATAGTACTAAGCATACACTAATGCTTTTAGAGAACCTTTTAAACATGTCTAAGAAATAAAAGCATGGAAACACTACAAATAAATAAGAGATGACCCTAAGCAAACATCGCAGTGCAGAGAACTGCACATTCTGCTGAAATTTATCTCGAAGCCTGGAAATTAATGTATTAATTGTTAATAGCCATCCTTGAGCCCTTCAATTCTGCTCTTAATTACACTGCTGTGTTTACACTTTGGTGTGGTGTTAACTATAGTGAAGCTGTTTCTTTACCTAATTCAGATGCCAGGATGAGACTGGCTACAGCAGCAGGAAGCTGAGCTTGGTGTCCCTCAGCAAAGTTTATTCTGTGCTAATATACTGGTTATCTTTAATTTATTTCTTCACTGATTTTCTTCTGAGCCATTCATAGTCCAGCAGCCTGTAACTTGGCTCCACTGCAGCTTTCCTCCTACAGCTAAGCAGTCTGTCTCTGAAAAGGAGATGTTTTTTCCAACACCCTTATCTGGGAATAGCGAGCATTTACCTGGGTGAGGTTCCACTGAGCTTGCTGATTTTGCTGCAATCCGTACTTATTCTGTGGAGTAACCATCTGTCCCACCATTCCGCCTTGAGGTCCGACGACGTTCTGAGGAAGTCCCATCACACCAGTTTGTGTCGTACCAGTAAATCCATTGGGCATTCCCATTCCTACCATCACCCCTGTGCTCTGCCCCATGACCGGCACCGACTGTCCCATCATGCTTCCCATCATCCCGGCGGCTGCAGGCACAGGAACTCCCATGGCTGGGAAACCTTGGAAATGAGTCGATGGCTGCGTGGTAAATGGCATGGAGGAGGAGCCCATGAACATACCTGGATCAGAGAAAGGAAGACTTCAGAGAAAGTGCTTTGTGATCCTCCCCCTTCACCTCCGAAAGCTTTAGGTGCATTGATACAATTGTAAAGGATAATTTTGTCCAGCTGTACGTCAGTGCTGTCAGTTTAGTGCCTGTAAAACTACGAAGTTGCTTCAAATCTCACAAAGGAAAAGGATTCACCACCGTAGAAAGAGTTTGGCAAATCCCTGAGATGAGTGAGAGTCTTTAATTGCTGTACTGTAAGACTGTTTTCCTACAAACACTGCAGAAATCAAACCTGACAGCTCTGCACTCACCCCAGCAGCCTGCTGCAGAGCTCAGACCCTACGCAATGGGTCGGACAGCAGGAGCTGAATTCACAAACCTGTCAGTCAAACGCACACCTGATTAAATAATCACACACAGTTTTGTTCTATAGCTTCGGTATCAAAGTTTCAGTAATTTTCCCCTGTTTGTAACGGTAAAAATACAGTTCTTCATTTGAATACAACAGCAGGGTGCCCCGCCTCTGTCTTACACTTGTAGGAGATGATGGTATTCTGAGTAAAGCTTAAAATAGAACTGCATCAGAAACACGTGCCGAATGATTTACCTGGTGCGCTCTGCTGCTGCATGGTTCCTGTGCCATACAGTGACAGGATGGAGTCCTTGGAGAGCTGTTTCTTTACCGACTCTTCTGATTTTGTTGTTTGCTCAGTGAACAGATCGAGATCCCCGGCTGCTGCAGACAAGGTGGCAGCTGCTGGCTTGGTGGAAGCGCTCTGGGAAATAAAGGTCAGGACAGAATGCTGAGGGAAACCAGCAACACTCTTTCATTAAGTATTTACTGCACTCCTCATCCCAGAGCCACACAACAATCCGTTCACTTACAGAAAATAAATTTAAGTCAGTGAGGATTTGCAAAGATGCAGTATCACCTAAGACAGCAGGACATACAGCAGGGAAAAAACAGAAACTGGGCTGAGGTTACAGAATGAAATGAAAACCCTGACCAACCCCAGGGACTACACAGACAGGTCGTTCCTTCCTGCTGCGCCCACATCTTTTATCAGAGCGCAGCGCAGATCCTGAGCTGCAGCCAGATTATGGAAAACAATTAGGAAACCAACAAGGAGATTACAATTCACATCTCATTAATCCTCTCGTAAGCAGAATAAATGAGAGGAGCTAACACAAAAGATGCAGTGTTTTAGAGTACACTTCAGCTAAGAAGATATTTTTTGGAGAAAAGGCAAAAGTAAAATTTCACATGCTAAAGTAAACAACTTATAAAACACAGTGTAATTGACTTAGAGCTCTGTAAGCACACTTGCTTTATTGAGAAAACATAATGATCTCCAGCTTTTACCATGGTCCAGGACTGAGCAAATAAAATACACTCAGGCTGTCAGGCTCTCTACTGCTCTTTCACCACTTTGTTCTGTAACCAAACTGCATCCAACGCCTGTCAGATATTCAGCTGCTAATACACATGTGCTTCCATACAGCTTAGGTACTCCTGTTACATTCCTTGAAATGAATGCCTCCTTCTGTTACCAGTGGGAGCTTCCAATGCAAACCAATGTTGGGTGCAGTGGAAGAGTTATGGTCTAGCTAAACAGTGCCACCTGATCAGGGTCACGGTTAGTGGGCATGCTGGTGATGGCTTGAAGGTTGCATTTAGACCATCTCAGTGGTCTCTTCCAACCTTAAATGATTCTACAGTTCACACCTGTACCTAACACCATAGCATATTCAATTTTCAACTCTTTTATACCACAGGGGAAAGCTGCTTGCATGAAACCACAATGAGGGACTGGCTCTGCAGCCAGATCTTCGCTGCCATCCTACAGCAGTGCCATCAGACGAGAAGCCACCCCGAAACACAGCTGCTGTAACACACCTCTGCTCCTCCTGGTTCACATGCTCATAAGGCCACTGCCTCGTGCTTATTACTGACACAAATTCTGACTGCAAATCAAAATCTGGTTTTAGTGGGTTGCAGGAAGCCCTCTCAGACTGAGAGAACTGTCACGCTGCCAAAACCTTTTTGAAAACTAAATTAGAGACGGATTTCAATTTGTATTCAGGTAGAAGCCCACCCTTGGTGGCTGTATGTGTTGTTCCGTGGGTGCACCCAGAAGTCCCAGTACTGAACTGTTATACAACAGTTCAGATAAAGACAATGAGACAGCACAAGTGCTAAGAGAGGCAGCTCCTGTGCGCTGCTCACGTTGCAGTAAGGAGCAGGCTTACTTCTTCTAGGAGAACAGTAGATGTCCCTGTGTGGTATTTTTCTTTTCCTGTTCTTGTTTTGCCTGTTTTCACGTACAGTTGGTTTGTTTTCCAAATAAACAGCATCAGACTGTTCTCTGTGGGATGACCTCAGTTTAGAGGGTGTTGGGATACGTGAAATACTGTCACTTTTAGGTGCATTAGTGAAATAAAACACACTGAACTTGCATGTGCTTTGCACAAAAGGAAGGGAAAGCCCAAGGCCCAGGGGACAGATGATGAACAGCTACCATGTTTATGTCACAAGATTAAATGTTCATTTAAAGTCTGTTATTTCAGTTTGTTTTTGGAAGATTCTAAGAGGATTCAAAGGCACTGAAGAAGCACTCCCTCAATTGTTCATCAGCTGAATAAATGGCAGATAATGCAAACTACATGGCAAGAAAAGAGGGTGGCATTCAAGTTAAACATGGACACAGTTTTCACATGCCTCCTTATTCTCATGCTATCCAAGACCTCTGTGAAAGTATGTCTTGAATACAAACAACATTATGCCTTTAAGAAAAGCTGTGTGCAATGCCCTCCATCACTGCACCGAATCAGGTAGTTAGGAAATAAGAAACAGCTCAGCCGTGCATAATGGAACTTATCAGAACTACTAGCAGTTATCTCAAATATGTTCCATGTTTAAACATACACTGGTTTAATCACAGACAGCTTATGTATTACCTGTAAAGCATAATCCCTAAGAAAAGGAGATTGTTACCATAAAATATCAGTCATATGTGCCAGGGCCATAAATGTGGCAGTTGAATCCAACACATTTACCACCTGGCCACACAAACTGCATGTGGCCAACAGCAGACGTTTAGGTTAACACAGGAGACTAAAAACAAATATTCTGATTTTGGCTTTAAATTCCCTAAATATTGCAAAACAGAATATAAAGCTCACGGCATCCTCAACATTTTAAGTTGGCCTGACAGCTGTAGCAGTCCAGGTGGCCTTTGGAGATCTCTTGAGGAGGTGATTCCACAACCTCTCTGGGCAACGTGTACCACTGCTCTGTCATCCACACAGCACAGAAGTGCTCCTGGTGAACAGGTGTTCCAGTCTGTGCACACTGACTCCTGCCCTGGCACTGGGCACCACTGAGCAGAGTCTGGTTCCATCCTCATCTCCACAAACCTCCTCTTTTCCATGCTCTCAGCCTCTCCTAATAGCAGAGATGCTACATTCTCTTAAATAAACATATTGGCCCATTGCTCTCTCCAGTCTGTCTGTCCATGTCTCTCTTGTGCTGGGGAGCCCAGACCTGGACACAGCATTCAAGGTTCAGCCTTACCAGTTCTAAGCAGAGACAAAGGATCACCTCCCCAGACCTGCTGGCAATATTTTATCTAGTGAATCTCAGAATAGCAACAGTTTTCTCTGCAGCACGGGGTCACTGCTGGCTCGCATTCACAATGGTGCCCACTGGGACACCGGTCCTTTTCTGCCAGACTGCTTTCCGGAGGGGTGGCACCCAGCACGTCCTGGTGACTGGGGTTGCTGCTCACCAGGTGTAGGACTCTGCACCTCCCCTTGCTATACCTCATAAGGATCCTGCCATCCAGGCTTTTCTGAATGGCAGCTCAACCTTCTGATGTGCCAGTCACTCCTCCCAGCTTTGTGCTATCTCCAAGCTTGCTGAGGGTGCACTCTGCCCCATCATCCAGATCACATGAAGATGTTTAAGAGGACTGAATTTTCTCTCTGCTTTGGTTTCCAAGGTTTTGAATAAATCAAATACCTCTATAGTCTAGCTCGTATGCTGCTATTTTTGTCTCAATTCTTCAGCTAACTCTTAGCTGAATCCTTCCACCAGCTTTCAACATCCACCTTAAATTCTTTCAAATACTACTCCTTTTGATCATCCTGAAACTTTTCTTTCATCCTTGTTAGCTTTGCTCTCCATAAAGACTGTTTGTATAAAACAGTTGGAAAAATAAGCTTCATCTGTCCCCGGCTTTCCAGGCAGAGGACAGAATTTTGCCCTTACCTTAATAACGTCACACTTTTCATTAATGGGTTAGAGAAAAAACAAACAACAAAGAATAGAGCACACAGCTGACCTGCCTGGAGACCAAAACAAATTATGTGCTATTTTGCCATCTGCATAACTCATCCATCAGACTGTAGGCCTCTTAGCACTGTTACCTCCACTGTGAACTCCGTGAGCATGCATATCATTAGAACAGCTCTTCAAGAGCTGTTTTAGAGTTCTTTCTCTTCCCTCAGTCTCAGAGTGATGCAGATCCCAGTACTGCAACAGCTTCAACCACACCTACATTTCAGTTCTTTCCACCAACTCATTAGCCTGTTATGGCTTCTGGAATACACAACGTGCATCTTTACTCACCATGGCCCAGTTATGACAGTCTGGAGAAACTTCTGAATGCCTACATATTTTTAGCATTCAGGAATAGTTCCAAGAACAAACACTTTCTGCTCTTCATTCCCTCTGTCAGGCCTCTTTATCTGGGCCACGTCTTTAAGAAACGGAAGTCAAGATCCTGGTCTGTATATTACGGCCAAGGAAGACAGCGAAATACATCTAAAATTGTACAGACTGCCATATTACAGAAACCATTGTTCTGCAAGCTCCCCAGGAAGAAGAGATGTCACACTACTGCAGACTGCACTGTCTTCTCCAAAGCACTGCATTCTTTAAATGTAATACTAAAGAAGCACAGGGAGTAGTTACAACTGCATGTCTCCATATAGCTTGAAGCAATCTTTTTCATCAAGAATCTAACATATAGTAAAAGAAAGCACACTCTTGCCACTCAATGCAAGAAAAACTGAGACTCATATGAAAAGTTACAAGAATTTAAAAGTGAAAGAGGCTCCAGAATCACAGAACTGTAGGGGTTGGAAGGGACCTCCAGAGATCACCGAGTCCAACCCCCTGCCAAAGCAGCTCCCTAGCCCAGGTTGCACAGGTAGGCATCCAGGTGGGTCTGGAACGTCTCCAGAGAAGGAGACTCCACCACCTCTCTGTGCAGCCTGTGCCAGTGCTCCGTCACTGCACTGTGAAGAAGTTCCTACGCACATTTGTGTGGAACTCCCTGTGCTTCAGTTTGTGGCCATTTCCTCTCATCCTATCACCACACACAGCAGAGCGTCAACAGTTTACCGAGCTGGATCGGCCCGGTTCCATGACAATTGGTGCGGGGGACACACAGACCCACACCCTGGGAAAAGGGGAAAAGGGAGATGGGCCTAAAAACAAAACAGCGGCAACAATCTGAGGAGGAAAGCTCATTTACTAAATGAGATATTGGAAAGCAAAATAACATAATATAATACAATATAATTGGAATTGAAGCTAATAAATCAAATAAAATGAGCAAGAGAGAGTGTCCAATAAACCGAAGGCCTTACGCTAATGCTGAAGGCGGACGGCAGCAAGCACCCACTGCTGAGTCGATCCCGAAGGAAAGAGAGTGTCCCGTGACCGCAGAGAGTTTTTATCTTTTCCCTCTGAGCGGAAACATGTAAAAATGCAAAGCATTGCACAGTCCTCTGGGGAATGTAGTTCTTCTCTTCTGAGACAGGTATACCCAGAACTACTGACGATCCACAGAGCTGAAGCATCAACTCTTTAGCTCTTAATGCACTACATGATGTTATGATGTGGAATACCAATACCAAAAATCATGAAACCATGACACAGAGAAGAGTCCAGACTCATCCCTTTGCCTCCCACTCCTTAGATATTTATAGCAGATCATATCCTCTCTGAGTCTTCTCTTTTCAACGCTGACCACACCCAGGTCTCTCAGCCTTTCCTCATAAGAGAAGTGTTCCACACCATTTATCATCTTTGTAGCCCCTTTGCTGGACCCCTTCCAGGAGATCCCTGTCTTTTTTGTACCAGGGAGCCCAGAACTGGACACAATATTCCAGGTGAGGCTTCATCAGAGCAGAGTAGAGGGGAGGATCACCTACCTTGTCCTGCTGGCCACACTCTTTTTAATGCACCCCAGGATGCCATCAGCCTTCTTGGCTACCAGGATACACTGCTGGCTCATGTCATCCAGCAGAACACCCAGGTCCCTCTCCTCAGAGCTCCTCTCCAGCAGATCACACCCTGACCCGTGCTGCTGCACACGGTTATTCCTCCCTAGGTGCAAGACTCCACACTTGCTTTTGTTAAACCTCATCTGGTTCCTTTCTGCCCAACTCTCCAGCCTGTCCAGGTCTCACTGAATGGGGCAGCACAGCCTTCTGGCATGTCAGCCATTCCTACCAGCTTTGTAGCACCAGCAAACTTGCTGAGGGTGGATTCTATCCCCTCATCAAGGTCATCGATGAAGATGCTGAACAGGACCGGAGCCAGCGCTGACCCCTGGCACTTGGGAGATGTCAAAACAATTAAAATCTCAGTGATTCCAGCAATATTTGATTTGCCATAACTTGAACATATGAAAAAAGGGAACATAGAACCAGCATGAACTGGTGTTAAAACACACTTATCCTAAGCTATGGAGAAGTCCTCTTCAGCTTCTTCAAGAGCCAAACAGCCACTGACAGTAAAACAAATAGTTTAATAATTCACCCACTGAACCCCTTCTAAGTTCCATAATCTCATCACTGACACCAAATTATGAACAGTTTGGTGAAGAAGGTCCAGCACTGGGGATTTCCAACAACCAACTCCCAAACCTAAGCAGCTTCCATTTACACAAACGGTCAGAAATACAGAGGATTGCTGCTCTGGATGTGGGTGCAAGTGTACCCAAGTGTAAGAAGTTTCAATATGACCCGTGCATCAAGCCTGCCACTAAATCCTGGCATTCATCCACCGACTTCCCAGACTCTCAGACTGCCTCAGTGACGATAAACTGAGCAAGTAGAAGCAGACAAGTAATTAGGAAACAATAACACTTCCTATGATTAAGAGACACATTTGATAAGCTTGGCAGTAACCATTTACAGCCACAGAGTCAATCCATGCCGCCTATATTCAGATGAAGGAATAAACATACCTCAAAATCTAGAAAGGGATAAAATGAACACAAGAAGAAGCTATAAACAATTCAATGGATCACATGAAAATAGTACTAAGTAGATCCCTAGTAAGACCCCCACACAGATAACACTCACAGTACAGCAAGCTTTTGAACAAATCTTTTTTTTTTTTGCACAAAAAATAAGGAATCTGAAACATTCTCATCACCACAGCTTGCTGAAAAGCTGAAGTTTTTCTCTGCTGATCTGCAGCAGTCATGTACGTACATACACCTCTGGGAAAAATGAGTATCTGAGAACACGGAGTTATCTGAAACACAGTACTGCTTTAAATGAAAAACTGTCTTGAAATGGATGTGATGAATATACAGCATTTATACCAAAATGTATTTTTGTAGCCCCTGAACCAACTCTGAGCTCCCAACACAATGCAAAAACATGAATACAAAAATCAAACAAAAAAAAAACCCTGAAGTCTAATTTCAGTGGATTTTAGCATCCTGCCTTGGGAAAGACTCACACTGAGTGCCAGTGTTTCCAGGACTCAGTGCTTTCAAACTTCACACGTCACCATTCCCTCCTTCTCTCCTTCCTGCAAGTTCAGCAAAGAATAAAGACCACATTTTTGCTGGAAGATACACCCAGACAAAGTCTGAAACTATTATCTGTTGAAAACAATTTAGGAAGTTGCTTAATTACAGCTAAGAATTGAAGACTTCTGTATGGTTCCTATACAATGTTTGGTAACAAAAAACTACGTACTGATAGTTATAAATTAGCTATGCTCACTTCTATTTAAAAATTGTACACCAATAAATATATAAAAATGTGTTGGTTTTTTTTCCCTTTTTCTAGTCCACGAACACTGCATAACCAGTAATTTTATAGCATATGCCCTTTTTCTAGCTTTTCTGTAAGCTAACTAACTCCTTTTAAACACCCCAGACTTGCAACTAGGCAAAACTTGAGAAATAGCATCCAATTCCATTGTTCTTTACCAGCCCTTGATAAATGCAACATTTTTATTTGTACCCTGCCACACAGAATAGAAGGAAGAAATATTTGAAGTGTTTCTGAAGACTGTAATGAAAACATCTGAAAGGAGAGTTAAAAATCAATAGAATGCTGAATGCTCAAGTCATCTCTGAGAATGAAAAATAAACACTTCTGTTTTCATTTAAAATCATGTATTGGCTACATCAGTTGCCATGATTCCTGAGGTTTTCAGACACACAGTGTTTCATTCTCGTAGCAAACCATTCTACTAGTACACCTCTGTGCTCTAACCATGCCATAAGGATATGAATCCTAACCTAATGCTAAATCCTATTTTGAAGCATTTTCCAAACTCTCAGCTCTGAATCCCATCCAACTTGTATCTGGATTAAAGGGAAAGATACTGCAGTCTACTCATACCACTGACAAATTAGAAGCACTGTCACCTTTCCTGAAGTGGCACCCAGACTAGGTGCCACCAGTATCTTGAAGGACCCTTCCAACACAAACCAGACCATGTTTTTATGTTTCTATCTTTCTACCTGGACCTGTAAGACCTTTCTGGATGGAGAAGAAAAGGGAATATTAGTTTTTCTCCAGTTTGCAGAGCAACCTATTTAATCATTCCCCGCTGCTTCCACTTTCCTGTCTCTAATCTGGGGAAATGATCCGTTTACATTCCATGTTCTTTGAGATTACTGATAAAAATGGAAGATAACCAAGATAAAAATCTTGCTGGATGCCGTATATTTGATAAAAGTTCTATTCACCACTCCTGATTATGGCACTGAGAGAAAAGCAAACTATCAACACAAATCTCAACTGGTTTGTCAACTGCAAGTAATGTTCATGCTTTAGAGGATACAATCAAGGTAATACCAAATATTGATATTAATATTTTCCATTTTAACACTTCTTAATGTATTTACTAAGTGCTATACCTGTTCTAGAAAGTAGCACAAGAAATGATAAACTACACGTATCAAACACTTCACCCACACACAGAAGTTCCAGGGCCTATCTTTATCACAGAAATGCATTTTAGACGATCTGTTTCCTTCAACTACTAACACATACCATTCAGCTTGCTATTTAACCCATCAGCAATCATCACCATCCAATCACTTCAGCAGGTGAGTATCTAGGTGGTGCTGAACTGCCGGCCAGGTTACACCACACCAACTTCTTTTTCATTCCCTATACTCTATAGCTAAATCACTTGTTTAGCCAGCAGGTCACATCACTTGCTCAGAGAGGAAGCTGAAACTCTGAAAGCTCTCTGAAAAGATTGATTAGGCAACATGGTCTGTAACCCCACAGCCTTTCGTCCTGAACTGACAGTAACTACACTCAGAGAGAACCACTTTCAGTATCGGAAAGGCAGGAAAAAGGGAAAACCAGAAGCCAATCTTTTCCACTCCATGCGTTACTATCACTGGTCCATTTATTATGGGGTTGAGTGGAAACCTCATGATTCTAGATTTCAATTTACCCAATCTACAACAAAATTGGATACATTAAACAGTTCAGTGAAGCTGGAAATGGCTTACTGCTTTTCACACATCTAGCTCTATAGGTGGATTTATCTAGATCAATTTTGACATAAGGCAGCAGAATAGCAGGACAACATGCACTTAGTGTTCTTTCTGGTACTTTGAACACAGACATCCACACAGAGTCAAAAAAATCCATACCAACAATTTCCTTTGCAATCTTAGCTAACACATTCAAACCACTCGTTTCCCTCATCATTTACAAGTGGCTGAAGGCATGCAGGGAAGCTTGCCTTATCTGTAGTTTTCACGTTTAAAAAGAGATGTGATTTCAGCCTCTAAAACCCTACCTAGCATTTTTCACAAAGCTGGTCCTCAGCAGCCAGTAGGTGAGGGGAGAGTAAAAGATAAAGAATAAAAACTGCAGTCATATCTTGCGACAATGGCAATATGCCTTGAGTTGACCGCAGTGATAAACTGAACACTTGAAACAAAATTATGATATGTCAGTTGAATTAGAATTACTTTCCATCATCATCCCTTCCATTTTTGATATTATCAGAACTGCTGGATAAGGAAAAAACAGTGCAGATCATAGGTCCCAAGCCATAAACTCAAGAATACAGAAGGTTCTTTCTACTTTACCCGAGCAAGACAAAAAGCCCTCTGCCAGCTTAAGCCTCTAAAATACCTTAAAAGGGCTCCACAGGTGGGGTAATGCCTCCCTCTCAGAAGCTGCTCTGGGGATGAAAGGCAGTGTAAGTGTGTTCTCATCTGTACCAGCCACATTCAGCACCAACACATTATTCTCTGAGGCTGAAAGCTGCCTTTCTTAGTTCCAGCAGGCCGGGCAATGGGGCATCTTTCAAACTGTCACTGCTCTACAAAAAGGAGCGTGACACATGCAGGGGTTATGCTGTCCCTTCTCCAAGGAAGATATGACATACAAGTTCCAAGATGAAACAAAAGCTAGATCAGCCCCGGGAACAAGATTAGTTTTTCTAGATATTCATTTTTTAATTTGAGTAATACACTTGAGATTCCAAATTTCCACTATATTTAAGAAATAAGCATCTGCTGTATTATTTCCAAGTATTAGCATTACAAAGCAATAATAATCATAGACAAAAAAGATGGTTTGGGTTGGAAGGGACCTTCAAGTCATCTAGTTCCAACCCCCCTGCTATAGGCAGGGATAAGAAGCCTGCAGAAAGCATGACTTTAAGCTCAATGATCTGAGGACACGAGGGAAAAAATATATTAAAAATACTTTATTTAAAAAAAAAGAGAAGAACAAGATGACAAAAAATAAACTAGGAGAAAATATGACTACCACCAAACAAGAAGGCAGAACATAATTCAGTTGGATAACCAGGAGGAATCAGAGATGAAAACCAGAGTATCTCCAGTCCTTCATCCAGATACCAGGGAAGCCCGAAGAGGTAAGAAAAACACAGACACTACAGCTGGAGTCCCCAGATGCAAGCATTCAGAAGCATGCATTTATTTTCTCTAAATCTCCACATGAACGATTTCTTGAAGAGAAATATGTGTGTGTGCACCCATATTTACACAAAGACAAAACTAAATAACATTTACCTGAGCTGGCGGTACAGCAGCTGCTGGTAAAGGATTAGAGATCATTGGGCCAAAGATATCCAGGTCATCATTCAATGCTGTGGCAGCGGCAGCAGTGCCTCCATTTGCAACAGATGTTTCGGCTGGACCATCTTGAAAAGACAGTGGAATGGCATTTAAAACGAAAATTGGCATTTTTATGAGCAATAAGTAATTAAAAAATAATTGAAGCTGCCCACCACACCATCACCACCCTCACATACATATTCCAATTCTAAGAAAAGACTGCTCTCATTATTCAAAGTGTCTGCAAAGTAAATTTTAACTTACCTAGGATTCTAATCAAAGGATTTTATTATTGTTTTGAAAGCACGTGTGTAGCTAATTTCAAAACTTCCAATGTACATTTACAAACTAACATACTACTAAATTCCAAATTTAAAACAAAGAATACAGATCACCATTTTTTAACTTCAAAAAGCATCAAGGACCTTCAAAAACAGCTGATTAATATTAAAGACAAAACAGCCACTTCCTTCTTTTACTGAGCTGTAAGAACTTATTTTCCAGTGTCTGACAAGCACTATAATTATTGACCTAAGGGAAAGGATCTATTTCCAGAGCAGAGGTCCATCATTAACAGCCATACATGAATGCTGTAGTAATAACACATACAATACACACTCATTACTACCACTGAGACAAGTGTGAGGCACAGACAGATGTGAGGTTTCGGTGAATAAAAATTTCTGGAACTCTTATAGGGACAGAGAAGTGGTCTGATTAGTAAAGATCATGGCTGAGATGCAAAGTTTAATTAGAAGGAAATCATAAGAATCTTCCAACAGCTATTTAAAGTAATACAATTCTGTCTCTGAAACAACTGCAGCATTCTTTCCCATCTGGAAAAGAACCAACACAGAAGAACTTTTATTTTTTAATTTAAGGAAAAAACACAGAACAAAAGAGTATATTTATTACTTAGAAGATCTCCTTTTGCTCCTCTACTCTATTTTTTTTTTTTTTTTTTTTGGTTGAAGAACACAAATAACAGGCAGACTATAGCAAGATCTGTCAGCTTGCATGTAGAATACTATCATTTTTCATTACTTTGTTCAGTCACATGTAAACTCACTGCACTCCCAGCAGCTGGAGACTGCCCTTCCCAGTAGCCCAGGATGCTGACAGGCTGGAACAAAGGAGCCCCACAGCACCACCACACACTTCATCAGTCTGGAAATCACCTGACTGAGGAAACCATCTCAGAAGATCTGAGAGGACTTTTAGCTGTTAGTTCATACCAGAGGCACTGCATTCTGAAATGATCAGTCCAAGACATCCCCACCAAAAGATGCCTTCTTATTTTAGCCTCCCACCACACTCTGATGAAGTGACCCTACCCTGCTTTCGCTACCTTGAATATAAACATTTATTCTAAAGACAGAGGCTGATACTACTTGAAAAGTTTACATATAAGTCACAAATGTCAAAATCTGGCAAGGTGGTACATATTAGAAGTTATCACCATGAATCTATTCCTGTATTCTGTCTTACTGTACAGATGCTAACCTTCATGTCTTAGTAGGCACAGCTGTAGTTCCTATAGAAACTGCAGATCTGGAACTGATTTTGGTATACAGAAAATCCCAGTAGGCTTTTACTGCACCTTTTCCAGACAGGAACTTAAGAAACAACCAAGTGGAAGGGTGCTGCTCTGCAAATCTTTAGTGACTTCTTCAGGAACACAAAATGATTTTATAATTTGATTTACTATCAATCAGGATCATGAGTAGCTTGGTATTTGCCAACTCTCAAATCCTCTTCTATCAATGTGAAATGCAGACCAAATAGCGCATGCTAGCAAAGGCATGCAAAACCAGGGACAAAACACCTTGATGGCAGGGATACAAGGACAGAAGCAAGTAGGATTCCCAAGAAATGAAACCTCAGCATGTGTGTCGCTTGCTTAAAGTTCCCTAAAGCTTGGGAGAATAATTATAGCGTCTGCAAGGACTACGACCAACCACGGAACTCCACAAAGGCAAAATGACCACAGGAAAAGCTTCAGAATATCAGATCTCGTATGCTAAAAGTAAACAATGAACTGAACAATGACAGAAGGACTGAAGCAATTGTCCAGCTCTCCTCTGCACTGGTGCACCCACACCCTGAGTATCACATGCAGTGTTGGGCACTGCAACACAAGAATGCCATAAAACTATCAGAGAGTGTTCAAAGGAGGGCTACTAAGATGGTGAAGGTTCTAGAGGGCAAGGTGTGTGAGGAGTGGCAGAGGTCCCTGGGTTTGCTCAGCCCAGAGCAGAGGAGCTGAGGGGAGGCCTCATGGTGGCTGCAGCTCTCACAAGGAGCAGAGGGGCAGTGCTGAGGACTGCTCTCTGATGAAAGACCAGAGGGAACGGCACTGAGCTTTCAGAGGAAAGTCAGATGGAGGTTAGGAAAAGGTTCAGCACCAGAAGTAGTCAGACCCTAGCAGATGGTCCCCAGGGTAGCAGGCACAGTCCTGAGCTGACGGAGTTCAATCAGCACTTGAACAGTGCTCTCAGACACAGGGTTTGAACTGAAGTTGGACTCAGTGATACACATCTAAGTACCCACATCGACTTTGACCACTGAAAAATGAAGTCATCTACGACTATGGCGAAGCTGTTTATACCTTAGCTATGAAGGTCTCCTCCTTCTATTTCTGCTCTGATGACTGGAAGCCAGTGGACAGCATATGTATACTCTGATCCATCATTCTGTCCACAACAGCATTTTAAGATGCATGCAAATAAATGTATTGTCAAGTAAGTAATGAGCTTCTGGTAGTTCAAAGTACTCTATTCATTTGAGGTCATTCTGCAGGCAGAGCAGTTCCAAAAACATCTCCCAAAAGGTTGACTGCTTCAGATAAATTTAGGAATGAATAGTGCATAATTTTCATGCAAATGGACTGCCTGGAATTAATAATTTAATGTTCTCATTTTCTCAGGGAGTCATATGTATTAGAAAAAGTCTTACATTCCAGAGTGGTTCAGTTTCCCTCAATCTAAAAATGTTTATCATCTAAGACTTTAAATTTACACATAATTATTTAGTAAAACAAGCACTTCACATATGTAAAACATTCATGGTAGAACACAATTATAAGAGTGCAGTATTTTTCAAGCAGTTAATATACTGGTTATAAATCAGTATTATGAAACCCCAGCTTTTTTCTAGCTGTTTTAACATCTATAGGTATTCTGTAAGAGTGGTACTCGACAATGTACGTGCTTTCAATCTTTAGTAAAAGGCTGAAAACATTTTACAGTAAGAATAAATATTTATCTGCATCATTGCAGAAATCAGACATTCTGAAAGCCTCTTTACAACAAAGTTCTAGCTCTCCATGAATAAAATTAATAGGAGATCTTGTCTTACTCCTTTCTCAAAACTGCAACAGTTGGAATGTTTAGTGAATCCTAAAACATTTTGTCCACCATGAAACTGGAAGATTCCAAAAGAAGGTAAATTTCAGAATGTAGAAAAAAACTGTTTTCAATCTTGTTTACTATTTATAGAAAATACACACAAATGTATGTGTGCAGGCATTCACAAACTTGTGTTTCAGTGCAATAGTTCACACATAGAGATTATGGATATTCTCAAATACAGTGCACCAGGCCATTGATTGGAATGTATTTCCTCTTTTCCCTAACATTAAAATAGTTATTTAGCCTACGAAAGATGCTCTAGTTGAGTTCTGAATTTTAAGTTATTATATTACTTTTCATTCAGCTTTTACTGTCTACCAATGAAAACTGATGAGGAGAGAAGGAAACATGCCTGTAATTCATGCCTGGGAATGAGTCAAATACAGATATACAGGCCTACATGAGTACTTTGAGAAATGTATAGCTTTAACCAACATAAGTTGTAGGGAGATGACCACAGAGTTACTCTGAGACTGTTGCCAATTGACAGTACTTCCGTTGCTTCTTTGGAGAACACACTAGTAGCTAAGGATGAAGGACAAGATGTCGCACAACACCCGCAACGACAGCATACCACAGACAGAACTGTCACACTCAGCTGGAGAAGGTAATCTGGAAAGTCAACAGGTGCTGGTTTTTGTTGTTGTTCCTACCTCCAGAAGTCCAAAACCCTCAGTTTTTACAATGATATAACAGGTAAATACACTTCTGTCTGCCATACTTTGCAACAGCAGATGCTGCTTCAACTTTTACAACGGGAAGTCTTGTTTAAATTTATTAGTAGAAATTCAAATCTTTACAGAACTATTCATTGGGAGGCCTCTTCTGTATAATGCTTCTAAAAATAAAATCTGGGGAACCAGAAAGCTAACAAAGCTGCATGCACCAAGAGGTTGTATTTATTTTCATTTGGGACGGACACACTATATACCTACCTAACCATGATATTAATGTATCAGTAATACTATATAAATTCCACTACCCTACATAGAGACAACACCATTTTTTTTACAAATGTTTTTTAAAGCTATCTTTCTTTCATCGGTCTGCCATAAGTGGAAACATCTAACTTGTAAGAGAAAACCCCAAGCTAGCCAAGCAGCAGAGAGGATTAGCAGGATTAACACTGCTGAGATGGAGTGCACTGACAATGACTTAAATGCTGAAGAACTTTGGCTCACATGCTGTGACTTTCAAACAAAAAAAAGTTTCCTATAATTCTCCTATTAAAAATTAATGTGATAAAATCCCATGTTACCAATTTTTGCATTAAATTCCTCACATTCTCAGCAGTGTACTCTTTCAGTGTGGTGAAGATACAACTAATTGTAGAGATTGTTAAAAAACAGCAGTGTCAGTTTTAGCCTACAGAAATGAACTGTGATTTCTCATAGCTTGGGAAGTGAGAGGAAGAATTTGGGGCTGCACAGTACGAACATTAAGTAATACCATCATCTGTGGACAGCACAGTAACATTCTGCTTGTACATGTTCATTTCCCAATTTTCTGTATCTGTGGATTATTGAACTAAAAGGTACTCTGAAACCAAAGGCCAAAAAGCACAAATGTTTATGCAACTTGACCACCAAGAACTGAATTTCCAAACACTACCTCAGGAATAACTGCTCTTAAAAAGGACTCAAAGGAACTACATGAATCAATTTTAAAAGCTCAGCAGAAACTCTAACATGGCAGTATAGACACATCATGCTGCTATCAAAAGTTTTAAAGATTCAATTTGTGAAAAATACTCCTTCGAGGATGCTGCATTCAGTAATAATAATAATAATAATTTATTTTCAGAAAATTATCTAGTCCAGTTACATGTGCTACCTGTTTTCTAAGGGCAAGTCTTGTTTCACAGTTTCTTTACCTTCAGATGAGGTCAGTATTAAAACCCAGCAGACAAATAAACAAACACTTCATAACCCAAAAAATTAACTTCATACTCAAAGCTAGCATAGATGCATTCTAAAGAAAACAGAAGAGGTTGGCTGCTTAAAAAGCTAGAAATCTTCCAGCATGAATTGCAATCCATTAAAATTATTACAAATGATTCTGATCCACCCTCATAAAAACTACCATTGTTCTCAATTTGCAGAAACGAAGTCCTGAGAATGAATTATTGTCATTAGAAATTAGAATGTTCACTCAGCAAGAAGAATGAGCTATAGGATCATATCGATTCCAAAACTGTTTGATATGGCATATATATTGCACTGAAGTGATCTTTCTTTTAACGCTATCAGAATCAACAAACTAATAACAAGCAACCTACTGGGGGAATTAATTACAAGATAACTCCAAATGAATTATGCAGGTCTGCTCTCATTAATCCATCTGGTTTGCAGCTCAGTGGATTCCAAGTGATACTAGCTTATTACTCTGCCTTTCAATTTGTTATTTAAAGTTCTTAACACTCCCTCCTCTAACATCGTTTTTTGCTGCAATCATAAACTTTGCCCTTTGTATATCCCACCACATTTCTTTACACTTGAGAACCACAAACGTTGAACACAATTAAAATACTCTTTCTACTGTGCATTACATTTCGATATAATCCAAGTTTATTATCATATCATAAAATGATATTATCAAGATTCCTTTCAATCCGTAACTAACAAGCTACAGAAGCCTGACAATCTCAGAACCACATACTGATTAAATTTGAATTCTTAATTAGGATATCAGTCTGATAAAAGAAAACAAAAAAGGACTGGCCTTCCATGAAGCCTGAATTACTTTTGTTTTTAACAGGTTGATTCTATATCCATGATCTAACTTTTCCTATTAATTAAGTTTTGCTTGCATATTACTTGAGATGAGATATGGACTGTGACACATACACAAGCAGTACAAAAATAGTATTTTAAGCCACTCTGCATGCAGAGGGAAAATAAATAGCATTCTGATTGACAGCGTGAATTCTAGAACAGGGATGGTACTTTCTGCTCTGCTGCAACATTATTATCTTAAAATGGAAACAAAACAAATCATTTTCATACAAATTCCAGTTGGTACTACAGGCTAGAAAAGTAATTATATTTAAAAGACTTATCTGCCTCCTTCGATGCCCTGTCAATACTATGCTGAAATCTAGAAAAATTAGTGCATCAGTAAACACTGAACATTCTAACATCCACTCCCAATATGTAGAAAAACTTCAAGCATCAGACAATAAAAGGGATTAAAATAGTTATTGCAATATTTCATTTTCCTATTATTTTTTTATCCTATGGGCAAACACACTTGCAGATTATACAAACATAACCTTCAAAAAGCAAAGAAAAAGTATTAAAAAACCGCTATCCTATGGGCAGATGGTGCAAAGAAAATGACTGGAGTCCAAAAAAATTTATTTACACAACAAATAGATGGTTACCTGCCAGACAAGTAAACAACATGTGCATAAGGAAAAAATGAATGATTGTCACAGTAGGTTCACAACACTGCAATACCCATCGCGTTACATTTTACCAGCTATTGGTCAGCTACAGTCACTTTGTTGTTCTTTTAACTAAGATAGAGGTTTTATCATATAAGGCATTTTAGAGAAATACAATTCAGATTACCTCTGCATTTCAACTATAAAATATGCCTGTACCATAAACACTGAAATAACACAATCCACAAGCCCTTTGAAGATCACTTTGATAACTTCCCCTTCCCACAGGAGCTCATTACTCTCCCTAGCAAAACGCAAGTATTGATACACACAGATCCCCATGGCATTTTCCTTTGTAGTTTTAAATTCATAGACTCAATGTTATGGTTTCCAAATTCAGCTAACGATATCAGTAAGCACAGAGAAAATGAAAACATATTTACTAAAATTTAAAATGACGCATACACGTTCCATAGAAAGACAGGTAATTATGTATTGCTTACCAAGCCCTAAGAGGTCAACAGTGGGTTCTGATGATTTTTTTGGACTTCCTTTAGCTTCTAATTGCTGATCCTCTTTCTTCTGCGGCTTTAGAGGGGGAAAAAAAATTCCCAGTTAACTTTTCTGAAAAGGATATGATGCATAAAAAATTCCCATTAAAGATGCTACATCAATACCAGAAATAAAAGCACTTTTCTATATTTGCTTATAGTAATTAATTTGATTTGTAACGAGACAAATTGCAGTTGTGATCATAAAGGACGAGGCATATTACTGTAAAACACAATTTTACTCCTTTACTTAAATAAGAGTTGTAGAATATATTTTAAAAACAGCTGAACTCTTATACTGAGCCACTGCTTATCATGCACTAGGTGGAAATCTGTCTCTAATCTGACTGACCAGCTTCAGCCTCCAAACTATACCATTCTGCAGCATTACAAAGGTTCGGGTTTTCAAAAGCTTGTATTAAAAAACAAGCAGCAGACTACTGACACTATTCACCCTTCTTGAAAACAGCATCAGCAGAACATGCAGACTTCATGGATGCTAAGCACAGAAGGACATAATCTGTTTTTTCGGTCTTTCTTTCTAAGTCTGAAGGCAAGTGGATTGACAGGAAATTTGATTATGAAAATAACCTCGTGAATCTGTTTACAGTCCACATCACACCACTATCTGGCAGATCATCCCAATCCATCTGCACATCACTTTTAAAGTAAACTGGTTTACAGTACTGACACGGCAAGCATATTCTCTTGTGTGCATCTGACACGCATTTACTTCACAAAAGCACGGGCATGTGAAGCAGGCTGGTCAACCAGTGAGCACGGCAGTTAACTAGAAGCAACGACTGAGTGATGGTAGAAGAGCACTGTCAGGCTGGGCACTGAGTTGAGACCAAGAGATCCCACTTTACTCCCACCATTATCATTCCTCCAGCCTGCCTTTGACAGTCCCCAAGGTTGCTGAAATAATTAAATCTAATATAAGGAGAATTCTACAGTTACGTAACATACTTCTGCACATGGGTATGAAGTTATTTATGTAGTCCCTCACTTTCTTCTATCGCAAACTCAGGATAGAGCCATGAGCTAGGTGTTTGTGAAGAGCAGTGACAAAACTCAAGAGTAATCAAAGATGGCTCTAGTGAACAGCCTTATGTACTGACACCCCTCTTAGATGAGAAAGCATCCATTGTCATCCTCTGGGAAATATCTGCCATGAAACAAACTCCACTTCTGTAGTGACAGGGAATGGGAACCTGAACTCATCAAACTCATCTCTGTTTATCTTCTAGAGATGTATTCCTCACTCTTGCAAAAAGTCCTTGTGCTGACTCTACATACTTTGCTCAAGAATAAACTGGAAGCTGCTGCTGGAAAAATATTCCATGGCTTCTCTGATTCTGAAGTGTCTTACAAGTATCACATCTGAACACATTATTTGAAGAACAGCACATGTTTTGAGTGATAAATAGGTAAATATTTTTTGTATGAGAAAAAAGCACATTTCTAAAAGCCAACTTCTGCACGTCAGTGATTTTTAAGAACTGATCATACAAAACAAGGTTCTCTACAGCTGAGTTTATGTCTGTAAATATACCACAGAACCTAAATTACTGTTAGAAATACCGATCAGATTTTGCAAAGGTTATTTGAGAACAGAATTTATCATAGAAACTTGGTTCTCCTCCAGCTCTGAATGGAGCACCACGGATCGCAGAGAATGTAAAAAGAAAGTGTTTCTGGCTTGGTGACTGAATTCATAAGATTGACTTTTTTATGCCTTTGAACAGTTCAACATCCCTGAGTATAGAACAACAACAACTTAAAACTGAAAAGCAAAACTGTTAGAATTATACTAAATGTGTAAGTTTTCATTATTCCAGATTAGGTTTATGGTAACTATCTGAACGCGTAGGTTTGTAATAAATTAAAGCTTAACAGGGTTGGTTTAGAGGGCAAACTTCTCACAGAAAACAAATCAGCTTTGCATACATTAGCAAATCTGAACAGATGGCATTCAAATCGCAGTTCCTTTTGTTTAGTACTTATTATTGTAGCAAAAAAAACCACAAAAAAACCCCACCTTTTAAATCTACATATAAAAATACAGTAATAACCATGTACTTGAGTCTTCTGCTTTATTTCATGCACTTTCTCAATAATCATTAACTGTGTATCTAGAGTCTGATAAGGCAACGTATAGAAATTAAGACAGATTCTCTAAGGTACTTTATTCCAATATTATTGTTCTACTTCTTGATCGGCAATTTCTTTCCTATTTCACTCCCTCATCAATATGTAAAAACAGGTTTTAAGACTACTTCGTTGCTAGTTACACTGAGAGACTGCAAAATTATTTTTATGCTTGTTAATACTGCAAATATTTATTTGTTGTTATTTTTTCGATGGAAATGCTTCATTAAAGCATCATTCAGTTTCTCTTTTATATATAGCCAGTTTTCACCAAGACTAACCTTCAGTCTGAAAAGAAAAAGCATGCCATCCATCAACTTGTATTTCATCCATGTTTGTGGGGCTGGAGCAGAAGACCTCCATAGGTCCCCTCCAACCTTTGTAATACTGTCACAAGTGAGGCACTGAAACTTCCAGAAAAGAACAATCACATCAGAGCTGTTTGAAAATTTTATTCCAAATCCTCAAGAGAAATGTGATGGTTAATTTGTGTTTAGAAGTGTCGTTCCAACAGGACTCACACATGACTAAGCTTTATGTAGAGAGTGGTCTTCAGAGATGTTAAAGCTAAATACTGCGCACAGTGAGCACAGAAGACTGCAACTGGTAAAAAAAATACACAAGGCAGTGACATTTTGTTAAGGTACTGCTTGATTTAGTATTATGCTTTATCTAAAAATTACTGTATTTTAGAGCAGTGTAATGCACTACGACAAAAATCTGCTTGTGATTTCTCGTGCACTAAGATTCCTTTCAGTTTCTGTCCTAAGAAAATCTAAGCCCGTTCTAGAGACAGCTACAATAATCCACTGAAGTTAATACTTCTTCAGCCAGGTATTGCATCCCTTTATACAGCAATTCGGATCAGCAAATCCTGGAACTTCTTGCAAGTATTTTCACTAATAGAGCAAACCTCTTAAGCAGAGAAGCAGGAAAACACTTACTTGTTACCAAGGCCCGGAATGGATTTTATCATTTTGTGTGACTGCACAGATAACATCTAGTTGAAACGTGGTAACTTTTAATTGCTTTTTCCACCCACTGCTATCCTTTTAACTTTTTACTTAACTATTTCTCCTGAGCCTGGAGAAGGAGAGGCTCAGGGAGAGCTCATCTGCATCCATAAATACCTAAAGTGAGGGTACACAGACAACAGGGTCAGACTCTGCTCAGTGGTGCCCAGTGCCAGGCCAGGAAGCAATGAGCACTAACTGTAGCACAGGTGCACAGCAGTGCTGCATGGGTCACAGAGCATTGGCACATGCTGCCAAAGAGAGGCTGAGGAGGCTCCCAGCGTGGAGACAGTGAAAGTTATTTGGAATGACTCTCAAACAGCGGGCTGAGCAAGATGGCCTCCACAAGCTCCTTTCAACCTCAACCATTCTGTTGTGATTCTGTCAAGTGATACAGCACACAGAAAACTGTCAGCTACAAGCACTCACTTATCAGATATTTTCACCAAGGCTGAAGAATTTCCATGCTTTCAGGGACCCTAACAATGTTTTAACTTTCCAGTTGGAAGGGGCTAAAGCAGCCTTTGATGGAAGGATGTGAGCAATGCAGTTGCAGCACCAAACACTGAGTAATTTTTAAGTTGCTCACCCATTCTGAGAGGTATAACACCAAATGCATGGAAATCACTGCTAAGGACTGGTTTATAGCCTATTCTTGAAGCTCCCTCTGAGAGATAATCTCAGTAACTACTGTGAAGATCACTCCAGATATGAAGTAAAAGCATCTACTGCAGAAACATACACTCCTATTCCACATGTTAAAGAAAACTGGGAAAACAACAGTTTTACTGCAGCAGAGGCTACAGTTATGAGTATCCCAAGACGCATGCCAGTGTGTATGGGATGGCATGGAAAGGCACGTACTCAAACAGGAGATGAGTAACAATAGACTAAGAGTAGTTTCCCTCTTCCCCCCCCCCCCCCCCCGTCTGTATAGAATTTCCCTTTATTAGTGTTCTGAAAAGACTATTTGTGTTATGTGAGACTAATACAAATTCTATTCCTTCATAAAATAGCTGAATTTTGATTTAATATTTAGAAGGCAGACTAATTGCCAGAACCTCAGATAATCTCAAGGCCCACAGACTCTTCATTTTATTAAAATAAGACAAATAAACCTGCGTAATTAAAATTGATAAAGTTGCTGTCATGGGAACAATTTCCTCTTCAACTTTTTGCTCTTTTTTTTTTTCTTTTCTATTTACTATCCAGTGATATCCCACCAACTCCTAATCTTACACACAAATCAAGCTCTACAATTCTAAGTAATACTTATGTAATAAAATACATTATCTTTTAGTATTTAAAGAGAAGATACTTAAAAGTAGCTAGGGATTTCTCCTAACTTTACCCCTAACATATGAAATGAACAGGTCAGAAAGTATCTTCTACAGATAGGAAGAAAAGTCTCTTACCTAGTTACATGAAATGGAAATACAGAAATGATGGTTTGAATTTTAATTTACTCACACATTAGCTGGAAGTTAATTGCCTTGAAATCAGCAGACAGAACATAAAATGCTGGCAACCTGCACACACGTCTACATTGCAACTTGGTCAACATTAACATTTTGAGGTTAAAAAGCCATCCAAACAGAATTCTCGTCCTAACTGCTGTGAAAAAGCAGTCAACTGTAGATAAAATCAGGCCATCTGTAATTTATTACACTCTTTAAGCAAGTACATAAGCCTGCTTAAATAATTTTATGTAATATTGTTTTTCTAAAGACTCACACTGAGTTTACGTGTTCATTATGATGGGTGCACTCACCAGTATGCTTCTAATCCATACACTAGGTATCACTGATCTTGTTCATTTGCCAACATTTTGTGGTTGAGATAATTTTTTTAAATTTGAATGAAAGCCAAAGCTTTGACTTTTATTTCACTCAAATTCTGACCACATCCTTCCAAGATGAAAATAACACTTCTAGAAAACTAATTTTGCTTTTCAGAAGATAAGAAAGTAAACCATTTCACCAAATGTAGCTAGCTACATTTAATGCTGAACGGCTGTTTTCACTCCTGTTAAGTCTATGTTTACTCATTGTGTGAGATAATAAAAGTGATCTGAGATTCAATTTGAAAATTAAGACTTGTAAGAATACAGACCAGCCAAAAATAAAGGCTTTATTCATACCTACTAGGTCTCAGTTCAACCAAACAATGCTCGATAGTACATTCATTGAGCTCTCACAATTAATTACTGCCATTATAATACAAATAACACCATTCTGCTTCAATCTGATCTACGCGAACCACTTCTTAAATCAGTTGAAACCAAATAAATCAGCAAGTAACAATCTTAATTACTCTATTTACACATTGATGTGTAGGGTTGATTTTATAGATCTGTTTTTCCCTCACATATTCATTTACAGCAAATCTCCTACTAAATAATGTATCTTTAACAAGAACAAGAGAAGTGAATCACAGAATCCTTAGAGTAAGAAGGGACCTCCCGAAGGCCATCGAGTCCAACTCCCCTGCAATAAACAGGGAACATCCACAGCTACATCAGGTTACCCAGGGCTTGAAACCATTTCCCCCTGTTCTATCACCACAGAACTTGCTAAAAATTCTGTCCCCTTCTTTCCTGTAGCTCCCCTTTAGATACCCAAAAGCTTCTATAGCATCATTATGGAGCCTTCTTTTCTCCAGGCTCAACAGCCCCAGCTGTTGCAGCCCATCCTTGTAGGGGAGGTGTTCCATTCCACAGTTTATTTTTGTGGCCCTCTTCTGGACATGCTCCAACAGGCCTACGTCTCTCGTGTACTGAGGATTCCATATGTGGATGTAATACTCCAGGTGAGCCCTTACCAGTGCAGAGTACAGGGACAGGATCACCTCCCTTGTCCTGCTGGCCACATTTTTGATGCAGCCCCAGACACAGCTGGCTTTCTGGGCTGCAACAGCACATTGCAGGCTCATGCCCAGCTTCCCATCCACCAATACCGCCATACTCACAGCTTATGCTGCTAATGGGGGTTGCCTTGACCCAGGTACAAGATCTCCCATTTGGATTTGTTGGACCTAATGAGGTTCACCTGAGCCTGCTGTTCAAACCTGTGTAGGTCTCCCTGGTGTGTCAGCCTCACCACACATCTTAGTGTGATCAGTAAACTTGGAAATACACTCGACTGCACTGTCAATGTCACTGATTAAGATATTAAGGAGCATCAGCCCCAACACTGATCCTTGGAGGACACCACTTGTCACTGATCTCCATCCAGACACTGAGCCATTAGCCACCAAGTCAACTGAAACTAACTTCATACCATGTATTTTAAAAACAGTGCTTGCACAGTTCTGGGTGAGATTAAGTTAACTTTCTTCATAGAGGTGCTGTGTAGACTGGAACAGTGTCAGTAAGGTACCAACGTTTCTGACCACTGGTGAGAGGTACTAATCTTTTTTCCCATTTTGCTCATCCAGCAATTAGGCTTGGGGTGGACAAGATGCTAAGAGAGGATACATATGGGACAACTTACTGAAATAATACTCCATACCATATGATGTTCTGTTTTTGAGTTCCACCCCATCAGCACAGGGTGGTAACTATCTAATCTGCCCTGTCTCTATCACGTTATAGACTTTGCCAAGCAAATACAAGGAGCAATTTGGTCACATAAATCACCTGCTTATGGAACTCACACTACAACTCACAATGAATTCTCAAGTTCTGTTTTCCCACTGAAGCCCACACAAGCCTTAAATCCCAGAATCAGAACATTACAGTTTTGCAGCAGACTCAACCAGAAGTCCACTTCTACTCCCTGGAATGGGTAGCCATGCTTTCATCCAGAGTCTTACAAAGCAAGTCTGCAATGCCTGAAGCATAAGCTGCATGATGTAGAGAGTCCAGTGTCCCACTCAGACATTTCATCAGATTTTGTTCAGCCAGCTATTTTTGAAGATAACCACTGAATGAATAATTCATTGTCTCATCAGAGAAAAGAGAAATAATGAAACATTGCCAAGTCAATCCTGTTCCTTCCTCTGCACAAAGATTACGGAACAACACATATGATGTTGTCTACAAGGGACAGAGTTATCTCATGGGCAAGACAAAAAGGAAGGTCAAGGCCACCATGACTGAAAGTCACACATTTAACTAAATTCACATGCATAGAAGGATTCTATGAGGTTTGTTGCTGGTGTTATCCACACTCCCTTTCTGCAAAAACCAGCTTGCACTTCACTGACTCTCAGCACAGTGCCCACACACACCTGGCTACAAGATATAGAAGACGCGTACAGGAGCGAGAAGTGGCAAGCTGGACATACAGACAATGTGAGGCCGTGCAATATTAGTTAAAATCTGAGGAAAACTACTTAATATTCAGCAGCAATTCCATAGTCCTCAGTTATCCTCATTCTCTCCTTTTTAATCATTATTGTAATAAAACAGGAAATTAATCCAAGCTCGTGAGGTGATTTAAGAACACTACTCACATGCTGCAGTCCTTTCAGAACATTTTCAAATATGACCATGCACTCCAGAGTCTATGGGCCAGCCTGAGCTCTACGTTTATGAGACACCTGTCTGCACCATCTCATCTACCAGATAACCCTCCTCTGACAGCAGCTTCTGAGGACATTTTGCACAGGAAATGGCAAAGATGAATCCAACCTGCTTGCAAGGGGTAGGTTCAGAAGTGTCAGCACTCACTGTGGTTAATTTTTCATTGTCAAGAGCGACTCTGGGACAAAAGAATAATGCTAGCTAATTCAAGTGCCAATTTTCTGCTTCTTTAACTTTATGCCAATTATCTGCATATGTACAAACTAAGAGTTCAACAGTTCTAGAAGGCAAATGATGTCCAACAGAACCATAAAACAAAATACTTAAAAGTGAAATTTCTGCTAATTCACTACTGTAAGATATTCGTGCAAACAACTGAGATTTCAACAACAGCATTTCAGATTAATGTTAGGGTTAGACTTGATCTCTTACAGTCCCTTTCAACCCATGCAATTCTGTGATTCTGTTTACCTTATTCTTGTTTGCATTAGCTGTAAAGTATTAGGACGAGTAGCATACGTGGTGCAAGGCATAAGCCACATGACTAGTAGCTCTCCAGTAGAAAGTTTCAAGTAAGAGCATTTGTAAGTTACTATCATGAATCTCTCTCTCTCCTACTCTGAAGCAAGCAATTGATCTCTGTCAAAGATCTGTTCCATCAGCTGTCCAATCCAGTTATCTGCTCCTATTTTCATACTGAAATATTATACAGAAAAAATGCCTCTCTGAACATTTTCCTCAATTTCATACTTGAATGAAAAATTCACATGAATCTATAATTTAGTCTGTTTCATACACATCAGACCTACTCGAGCATTTATTTCTATACCCTACTGTAGCTCCAAGAAACTTTATGAAAGCCAGAAGATCCATCAAATAATGCAGTGAAAATCATTCCTAACCTACTTAAAAGCAATTTCCAGTTTACTCACTAGAGCTTACAGATGCTTCTGTGCTTACTGAACAGAAGTCCTTCTCTGCTCTTTATTAGGCAGGGACTTCATGCGTTGTGCATAAAGTAATTGGATTCCTTCCCTCTTCATTACCTGCTTGCAATAAAACTTTTGAGGGCAGCATAAACACTGGAGAATTCCCATATGAGAAATTAATGTTAGTCATTTACTATAAGATTGCAGTAGGTCTATAGATATGATTTTTCCTGACAGCTTATATACTTTTGCTATACAAGTTAGTTTAGCCAGTATCTATTTAAGGCATTATTCACAGGTGTTCTTGAATTTTCAGAGAACATTTCACAGCTTTTATACCTGACAAGTAAATAAATAAAAACTAATTCTTCCATAGTATTAAATTTAAATCAAATTAAATTGCGTTGCTCTGCTTACCTTTCTATAAGATAATAGCACTTTCCTCAAACTTTTCACTAAATGTAAAGAAACTCAGTCAGCAGGCTGATACTCAAGATACTTTTAGCAAATGATCAACTTCCATTTCACCTACATTGCAAAAAGAGCCAGAAAACAAGCACACTGTACTGAACCACAAGACAGCCAACAGTGACACTGCTATGAGGTTATACAGATTACAATATCTCAGCACGCAAAGTCAAAAAACACTGCACATCCACAAAAAAAAAGCTGCAACTCTTATTTAAACTAGAATTGCCTCAAACAAACAGCTAACTCCAGGGGAAAAAAATTATATTTATTATTTAAGAGTCTACTGCAATTATTCTAATGAATCACTCTTTGACATTGAGCTGCTCACACTGATGTATGTGAATTAGGCCATTCATATCAAACAAACCAACAATACAGAATCAATTATTTTTTTAATAGGAATCTGTACACATGAAGGCCGTTTACTTCAAACATTTCTAAAGGAGAACATTTTTAAGTTCTCCTCAGTTTAAACGTTCACTCTAAATACCGAAGTATCTGGATTTCATTAAATGTTCAGTGGCCATGGTAATTTTCTTCATAGTAGCTGGTATGGTGCTGCGTTTTTGGGTTTTTGATGAAAACAGTGTTGGCAACACCAGTTTTCAGTTGCTGCAGAGCAGTGCTTACACTAAGTCAGGTAATTTTCACGTTCTCTTGCTGTCCTGCCATCAAGGAGCTGAGTGAGCAGAAGGAGCTGGGAAGGAACAGAACCAGGACCCAAATGGATCAAAGGGATACCCCATATCATATACAAATATACAACAGTATCTGAAATAAGGGCATGAGTTCTTTCTCTTAAGAGCTTGCCACTTGAAGGAAGCATCAAAAGACTGCATATGTTTATTGGGTAACGGTCACACCAAGAAGCAGGAACCTGGAGTTAAGCTACAGATGGCAAAAGGTGATAGAATCTGCTACAGATTCCAGAGGTAAGGATTTGAGCAGAGCTTGCTGCAGCTGTGAATTGTTAAAGTGACTGCATTTGAATCTAGAAGCAAGGACCCACTTACAAGGACACAAAAGGTACAGTGAAAAGCTGTTTATCGACCCTACCTATTTTGTCTTATCTGGTCATGAAAATTGATCAGATAAAACTGAAGTATTCTACTTCTAATCCAATAAAGCCTGTTTTTTAAATCTTAGAGAAGTCATTTTAGAGGAGAAAATCTAGACATTTCCATCTTAAAGCTGTGGCTCATACAGCATCCCATTACAACATCCCTAAATCAGATTAAAGTGGAAGCATTCTAACGCAGCTCAATTTGCAAGTTGTGAAATGCAATACACGAGATTTGTATTTCTGCAGAGCTGTCTTAAGTATGTCTTCAGTTTTAGAACCACGTATGCTAAGTTCATAAAACAGTGAGTATTTCTCCTATGCTTACACTGAGCTAAGAAGCCTGGACAATATTACAGTAATAGAACTATATTAGCTCCAGTTCCTTAGCTCATTCACAACCATGTGGCACCACATTATGTTTTGAAAATGTATCCCAGAAGAAGATAACATCGATCCCACACCCACAGGTAGTCACCAGCTCAGAGCTGAGATGCTGGTATCCTACTCACTGGCTGATTCAGCTCGCAATGTGCTAGCTGGTCACACATGAGCACACTGTGGGTGCCTCCAGTGGCTGGTCACAGATGCCTTTGCATAAGTGACTTCTAGATTCTGATCTCTCCATCTGCTGGCCCATAGTCTCCTCTGACCTGAGGTCTTTTCCAATGACTGGCACAAACCTCTTACCCTACCTGTCTGATAGTTTGTTATGTATTTACTGTGTAAACTGAGGATTTATATACATAAGATAAAATCTGCATGTTATCTTGAGCATAAGTTACCCACAGCGTAAAATGCACTATTTGCCCAGTAGACAAGTCTGCGGTAACTTATTCTAACAGAAATTACAATACCCTCAAGCTGAGAAATACACTTGCAGAACAATGAGATGGCAGAGACTTATTTTGCAACAGTACACTTACAACCAGCATGGGGACCAACTGCAGAACAGTCCCATTTTCTAGCTGTAGTGCCTATTTATAAAGGAAAAATTTCAGGTAAGACAAAGATGAATTTATCCAGCTGTAATCCTTTTGTTAACAGAGATGAGAGGCAACTGACTGCAGATGGGTTAAGAGTGTTGACTAACACACAAGGAATTCAGCATTAAACAGACATTAGATATCTGAACAAATAGGTAATGGGTGACTTGAACCACGCATCTTACAAAATTTCCTGGAGAGAAACTTCTCCAGTTCCTTCAAACTGCATTAAAAACCCCTGTCTCTAACTTACCTTGCCCTGCTTATATCTCTACCAAAGTTAGAGTGGCATCCTCCTTTGAATGAAGATTGTGAAAACATAATTAGATAATAGGATTAACATCAGAGCAGTAAGGATTTTTATACCTTGTTCTACTGCCACGAGCAACTATCAAAACACACTGAATCCAACATTCTAAATACTCTACCTCTTCTAATAAAAAAGAACAGAATCAATATCTATGTCAGTTGTTAATTTAAACTGGAAGACACTGAAAATTTCATGGCAGTGTTAACTTGAAAGCTGTTAAACATTCTATTTTTTTAAAAAGAAATTACTAAGAGCTTAAACTAATGTTGGGGGTTTTGCTATTCCCTGTAGCACCTGAAATTATTTTTCATGAAAAATGAAGTTACCGTCTTACCATTTGCACATCTGACACCTCCTCCTGCTATCCAGCTGCTGTACCTTGATGCTCACACACTGAAGTGGGGTACCTCTCCTGAGGGGGTTAGGCACACACTAGCCTAACCATGGTAAAATGAAAGGGAATTCACCAAGACCCCTGACTGCTTTGTTCTGATCCAATACTTGTAACTATGTTAAGAAAAAAAGGAAGCATGTTATGTTATTCAAAACGTGGCAAGATTATTACTTTGAGCAACACTATTTAAATTTCTTGTTCCTGCATCTAATCCACTCTGTATCCTTCTTTATATTCAACTCCATATGTCGGTACCACTTCTGTAAAGATATCATACAAATTTGTTCTTGCACATCTCATTGATTGTGCACAATCTAACTAGTGCTGCAATTTTCATAAAATGTTTTATATGAGATTGCATATATGCACTTTCAATCATGTGTGCTCCTATAGCTCCAAAGGCCTCTAAATACTCAAGTCTTGGTCATATCGGTGTTTTTAATACAGCGCCCATCTGTGAATAAAGCTGATTTAGTAGTTCAAACTAATTTAAATGTGCCCACTTTTCGTTTTACTAAATACGTTTCTACATATATTTGTAGGAGCCAAATCAGATCATCAGACTAAAAGCAGAACTAACGTACCTGAGCATGAATACTGACATTTTAAATCGAGGCATTAAAAAATGAAAGCTACAGCATAACTTATTCTGGGAACTCTGCAGGAGCTGCCGTCCCGATTTTCTCAAAGTCATATGGGAAGAAGCTGATTCTTATCAGATGTAAGCAGGATAAATCTGAAAATACCATTTGTTAGTAGGTATTACCAACTCAAAAACCAGGTCTGATTTAGAATTTAACTCTGTACAGAGGAAAAAAAGTAACTGAGAATCATCTATAACTTAAAGTCGAGTTTAATTAAAGCAGTCCAAACTTGCTTCCATAGGCGGAAGATTCCATTTATTTAGAATTAATAAAAAACAAACTTGAAAATAATGTTCTGCCACAGAGCAGAGTTGATAGAATCAAGCAGATATAGAGAATGCACACCAGACTGAGGAAGAAAAATGTGATACTGTTCATATGGGTTTACTCTTTTTCTGAAACTAAAAAGACAAATATCCTTTTTCCTCCCACCTGGTAAATAAGGTTTTCTTTCTATTACTTCTACCTGCAATATTTATTTCCTAATGTCTTTGTCTACAGCTCTAATAGGTAATAAGATCCATGGCAGATTACTTTCATGAGATTAGAGGTTTCAAAGAAACCATTAAACACAAGGAATCCTTTGTTACGTGCACAAAGGATGAATTACACAGCTTTGGGAAGGAGAATCTCATTTCTTATGCTAATCTGTAGAAGGGCATAGGACAAAACCTCAAAAATAATCTGGTCTCTTCCAAAACACAGAAAAGGTAAGATTAGAAACAGAAAACCAGGCTGCATAGGTCCATAAGAAGCAAATGATGAGAACAAGCCTGAATACACCCATGGTGGAGGTAAGAGGCAGGGAAACAGACCGTCCTATATTTCATCAGGTATTCCTGAACACTGAGCTTCAACTCAAATCTACTTTCCATTAATTTATGCAAACAAGGACTAAGTTAATAAATAAGACTGTACACAACCACAGTGAAGAACTTATTCTTGTGTTCCTCCAGTAAATACTCAATTATATATTAATATCAATTTTTTATACCATTTTATGTAAGATTATAAGAAAAAAACATTAAAAATGAAATCATTCAGGAAGGCAAAATTATGCTTACAGGCTTAGGAGAATATGCACATGAATTCATGTGATTTAGCAGGTCTCATCAAACATAGCATAATCAAGGAAATACAGAATTACTCTACAGATATTCTAAATGTTTAAATGATAATTCAGATCTATGTTTCCTGGGTCAACTTACACTTAGGCATTTATTTTCAGACTGTAAGAATACCACTTCCATCAAACTGGCACTTAAGTGTATGGCAGATTTTAGACAGTTTTCACTCTTCCAGCCAACAGGGACTAATATTCCTTTCACCTCAATTGCCCAGACAGGTTGAGTTCTGCGGGACTTTTACTTGTCTTTAGGGGCAGAGGGGAAAAAACAAAGAAACAAAAGCAATTTCTTCACCCTTCGGTAAATGAATGTTTGACATTGTTTTGTCTACAGGAATGGGAAAAGTTGCTAATATAACACGTTCCCACTTCTACTTGAGGTCTTTGCTGGTACTTTCTAAAAGGGCAAATAAATTGATGTCAGTACCTCCATAACACTGGCCATCTGGTGCAAGTTGGTAACAACTGGACAGTCAGCACATCATTGTTATCACTGAGTTCAAACTGGTAATTTAGTCCACAGTTGAGGAAGAAAAACAGCCTTTGATATACGGCTACTGGAAGATAACCTCTAACTAACCCATTCCTGTCACTTAAATCAACTCCATACATAAACAAGAGCCAGTTTCAAATTCAAGATGCAATATAATAAAACAAATTCAACTTACAGTGTCACAGAGTACTTTAGTTAATCAAGTTAACTGCTGCACTCTTTTAACAACATTCATCATCTTGATATGTTCAGGAGAAAAATCTTAACTTTGAATGTCAAAATTAGGTTGCAAAGCACAAATAGTTTGTGAAGACAAAAACAGCCTGCTCTTTATATCCTGACCATTTAACTTTACTCTCCAAATACAACAAAAATCTGTCCTGGTAGGGTCCTTTTTAAAAATAAATGAATAATTGGAAATGTAGTTTCATGGTAATAACAACCCTCAAAATGCAGTACTTTTACAGTGAAACCATCAGAATGAATTATCAAAGTCTTCAACTGATGCAAAGTCCCCAAGATAAACAGCATAAAAAACTATACAGTGCTGAATGAAAACACTTACGAAGCATTAAGAGCGTTGGACTCATCTGAACTTTATAGTTTTCTACTTTATAATTTTCTATGCAGAAATACATGTCAAGCTTTTTGAGGATGGTTTTCTAAATCACTTCTGGATTAATTCTGGATTGCTGGCACTCAAGCACATCAGATTTCTTATGTTTAACAACTAAAGCTATAAAAGTTGAATCCTACCACACCTGAACATTTTAGGCATGTGAATTTTCTCCCCCCTACTTCTTCAAGAGAAGCAAATGCTCACCACTTCTCAACTGACACTCAGCAAGTCCCCTGAGCAGTGCAGGAGAACAATTTACACTCCCACCTCATTCAAAATTTCTTTCATATAACGTGGTAAGGTATGTAATACACCTTTGGTCAGTTTAAGTCAGCTGTCCTCATTCCCTTGGGCCATTCACTGAGAACGGCCTTCACTCTATGAAGCACTACTCATATAAACACTGGTGTGTTATCAACACTGTTTTTCTCCTAGAACCAAAACACAGCATCATACCAGATGCTCTGAAGAAAACAGTTCCATCACAGCTGAAACTAAGACATACTGTGCAGCTTTAATGACCAGACTGCATCTTGTCTTCAGTGGAAAACTGGTAGAAGACGGATGGGGTGCACACTGCAGGAAGCAACTTACCTGAAGTACTCCTTTGTGCTAGGAGCAGACACTCTACACAAAAGGAATGAACAGTTTTAAGTTTGAATTCCAAAAACTACTGTCAGGCTTTGCTCGCTCCCTTACGCACCAGTAGAATATGTAGGCTACGTATTCTATTTAAAGTTGCCAAATGACTGTAAATTGAGCACATTCAATTTCCTGAGGAGTAAAAGGTCTTTCTCAGTAGAAATACTAGAAATAAATAGGAGTTCAGTGTTTTACTTTGCTCTTGAATGAAGAACCAGTTCAGTCAGCCTCAGCAGGAAAGGAAAACACAGAAAATCATGTCTGATTTGGGAAAGTTCACCAGCCTCAACTATGCCAAGGACTAATAAGAAAGAGAAGCTACTTAGCAGTTGATGAAAGAGTTGGCAGGTTGATGAATCTTAAAAGGCAGTTGTTGAAATTTTATCCTTTTTTCCTTGCCAAGAAATTAAAAATTTTCACATGTAATCATCAATGAAATAGATAGGAGGCAGCATACTATAGACTCCCCTTCCTCTTAAACTGGTTATAAGCATCAGATTTTAGGGTTTTTTATTTATAGCAAATTTAAAATCTTAGTTGCAATTGTGTATGCAAAAGATCTAAAACCTGCCTTCACTGCAGGACAGCCTCTCTTTTGTTACTGCTCCTGCTGCTGGCCCTTCAGAAGCACTACGAAGCACATGAGTGGTCCCACTTGCTCATTTTTGCAACTCAACACATCTTTGCTAAAACTGGTATTTCTGGTGATTGCAAACAACCTGGCCTTAGGTTCCAATTTTCTGGAGCCAGTTTTGATGTTGTAAAAATCTGTCTAGTAATTGCTCCAGAAGTTTTCTTGCAATCTTTTCTCAAAGTAACTGTAAAGGTAAGGTTATCTTAAGAATAAGAAGAAAAAAAGATCTGTAATTGTGGAAATGGCACAGGGAAGTACCCTGGGTTTCTCTGAGACAAGGGCTTTCACTGAATGAGTGCTGCTGGTGTGCTGGAGATGCTAGAGTTTGATCCCTGCCAACTTCAGAATGTATGCTAATGAAAGACCTGAAACTGAAGGTTGATGAGTGCCAAAAGACCATTCAGGAAGACGTTGAAAACATGAGTTACTGAATACTAAGAGTAACGTGGCATGTAATTCTACTTTTATCCTTATAGTACTGTCTTACTTGTTCTGAGCAGGATCAAGTCAGCAGTGAAGGAAAAGAGGATACAATATCTCTTGCTTACTAGGCAGTTATCTACTTGTGTGCTTTGAGAAAATTTGCATATTTCATACAAAATGGGAGATTTATTTTCCCATTTCTTACAAATGTTAGTTCAAGAGCTTTATTCCTCATCCTCCAGTTCTTCGTCCATCCTTATACAGAATGATTACTTCCCTTCTACTTCCATCTAAAAGCGTGATCTGAATTTGTTAAACGAGAGTGCTGGAAAAGCAGCACCCATCTTCCTAGATTAATAATATGATCTGTCAATAGTTACAGGAGACATGAAGTTCTCTTAAGCCCATAATTTCCTATTTTAAACTTACATAAGAGTCATCTATGCTCTAGAGGCTCTAGCCCTCAATACTAGCTTAAAATGTGAAAATATTTAATTAAAAATAAAGATGATTTGTTCTTGGAAGGTGCCATCTTCAAGTAAATGCTTAAGTGTAAACAGACTCCTGTTCACCCACACTTCACTTTCATCTTTCCGAAGGGCACTGAGAATTGTATTTTAACTGCAAGAGTTTCTCAAGAAATCAGTTTTTCAAACCTTTGTGAAGGTGACCTTACAGAGGCAATAAACCCCCACAGTCTGCAGTTCTGATATCCAAGGAAATAAATGCATTCATTTTGCTGGTTATTTTGCTGTAATTTAAAATGTGAATTTGAATCCTGACAGATTACTACACCAACCCTATTATAAATACTCAGCCCTTAGTAGAGATTCTAAAGTGAAAGATAAATTTCTAGTTTCCTGACACGATAGGTTAATACATAATCCTATGTCTGCTTAACATCTAGTATACCAATTATTACACAGTTTTCCAGGAAAAACTGAAGTGTGTTGACACTGAATGCTCCATAGTTTGTACTGGCGGTTGTATTATGGCAACTCCTACAGGTCATTTTGTAATGGAACAAAATCCTAGTGATCAATGAAACCTTCAGTACAAATTTTGTTATCTAATGGATACAAGAAATCTGCTGTACACATGTAGGAATATTTTTCTCAACTGAGATCCATGACTAGCTACTGTACAGTACTTCAGGATCAATTAGCACTTACACAGTAAGAAAGTCCCAGTCTTATCTGACCACTGTCAGCTTATTAACAACAAGAAAAACATATCAGACCACAGGAACATGCTTTACAAAGCACCAGAAGCTACAACTAATAACAGGAAAGATGACAACATTGCTATCCCATAATAAAATTCCACAAGGCCTCAAATAGGAAAAAAAAACCCACCACCACCACCACCAACAAAAAAACATTACAAGTGCCAGCAGCTTGGCAATAACACTTTTTTTTTTTTTAGAACACTGCAGGATTTGACGTGGAAAATCATACTGTTACAGAATGACAGAATTGTAGGGGTTGGAAGGGACCTCTGGAGATCATCTAATCTAAACCCCCTGCCAAAGCAACTCCCTACAACAGGTTGCACAGGTAGGTGTCCAGGCGGGTCTTGAATCTCTCCATAGAAGAGGACTCCTCAACTTCTCAGGGCAGCCTGTTGCAGGACTCCATCACCCTTCCCCATGAAGAAATTCTTTTGCATACTGGTGAGAAACTCCCTACTCCAGTTTATGGCCGTTTCTCCTTGTCTATCCCCCATAGATCACTTCTGGCTACTCCCAATAAAACACTGATCACTGTATCTGACCATCAAACTATAATTGATATTGTTGTAATACAATTACCCAGTAATTTTATCACAGAAAGTGAAACACCTGAAAGCTTGAGACCAAGCTAGTATTCTTGCTACTCACTGCTCCTCTGTAGATTTTGCCTGGATCTTGCAGAAACTCTACTCTGCATTTGAAACTGATGTTTCCTATGAGAACTTTGCTGAAAACTGATTCCCATTGAAACTGCCTTCAGGACATGATGATTCAGCATTTAATCCATTAAAATGTAAGTAAAATAAAATATGGAGTACTGAGTCCACTTCTGGGCTCCGTGGTACAAAAAAGACTGGGATCTCCTCTAGTGAGAGTGCAGCAGAGGGTTACAAAGATGATAAAGGATGTGGAACACCCATCTCATGAGGAGAGGCTGAGAGACCTGGGTCTCTTCAACCTTGAAAAGAAGAAAACTCAGAGAGGATATGATCTACATCTATAAATATCTAAGGTGTGGAAGGCAAAGGACTGGACCCTGCAGTGCATGGTAATAGGACAAGGGGAAATGGCCACAAGCTGAAGCATAGGAAGTTCTGTACAAATGTGTGTGGGAATTTCTTCACAGTGCAGTGACGGAGCACTGGCACAGGCTGCACAGAGTGGTGGTGGAGTCTCCTTATCTGGAGACATTCCAGACCCACCTGTACACCTACCTGTGCAACCTGGGCTAGGGAGCTGCTGTGGCAGGGGGTTGGACTCGATCTCTAGAGGTCCCTTCCAATCCTTACAATTCTGTGATACATTTCTGTCATTTTCACTTATAAAAGCATGCTAGCCATCAAAGACTTACACTATAACTACCTGACACATTAACACAGTGTTGGAATAACGCACTTTACTAAACACACACTATAAGCTTGAAAATGCAAAAAAAACAAAACAAAAAACCACGGCTAAACAGGTTAAAAGTTGAAGATCAGTCAGTCACCAATAAAAGACTCTTAGGCAAACGCAGGTGCAGATCAGTAGGTTCTCTGAAGTAAAGACTACAATGCAAATATTAAATGTAAACATTTTGTTGTTGGGTTTTTTAAGATACTCTTCTTTCTCCTGTTTCAAAAGCTAACAAGCACAGAATAAGATATGAAACAAGACACCAGGAACTTAAGACTCATTCACGACTGCTAAGGTTATCTGTAGTTTCATATAGCTTCACTTCAAACTTCTTCCTAGTTTAAAGCCTGCTTTTCTTTTCCATCTTCATTGATTCTTCTGCAGGATGGCCTAAATTATCTTAACAAAATTCCTTTTAAACTGACAAATTCTTGATTACATATCTTCAATAACTTTCTAAGCCTGGAATATCTACACTGGTGATATACTATGCCTTCATGAAGGTAATCAGTGACTTCACATATGAATAATCCTTAAATACTATTTCCTTCTTGAAGAAGTTCCTTGTTGAGGTGCTGGAAATATGATACTGTGGTCAAGATGCCAGCGTGCCCCTACTGATTCAACAAGTGATATTCAAGATACCCTACAGACAGTCTTTAACAGGACGTAAGTCCATCATTACTCAAACTAAGAAGGGTATCACCGTATGTAATCTTCAGAAGCAGAACTGCACCAAAAAATAAACAACAAACTCCTTAAGTGTAACTAAAACCTTCTGATTCTCTATCCCACCAGTACTTTCCAATGGAAACACAAAAATTTAATGTAGGTCTTGCTTGGATTCTAGAAAGTGACTGATTTAAAAACTTACACGTGGTGTCTAAAAGTAGTGTATTTTCAGTGATCCTTAAAAGCCTTGAAAAGCTGCCCTAGCTTACATAAAATATTAAATTAAAAAGATGACACATAGACAAGTTTCACTTGAGCAATCAGTGCTGATGTATTAATAATGAAATAAAATGCGCTGCAAGCTCAAACATTTTCCAGCTGTTACAACAATAACGTGATTTAGGGCAGACATATTTACGGAATTCCACATTTTGTAATACAAGCGTGTAAAATGAAAACACTTTATTGCTCAGTCATTTAACTGGCATTACATTTCAATTGCAAGTCTAATCAGAGGCATTTGATGTGGGCTTTATATCAGGCATTAGGGTAGCTCCTCAGCTGTAATAATGCACTGCAGTCCCTTCTCACTCAGTGAGGTTGTGCTATCCATGTGACAAGACTGAGTCACCCTTGCAATAAAAACTCCTCGTTCCTCCCAGACAATGGTACATTTCTGAGCTTTACAAACTACAACATTTTAGGCAAAATGATTATATTTTATTATTCCAATCACAAGACTCAAATTGGTAAGATGTAAAAGACCCATGCCCTTGCAGAGCTTCAACAATCAAGAGCTTAAATATTTATCTGACCACCAACAAAGGTGCTTTGACCTCCTACCACACATATAAGGATACTGTTTTCCACTAGGTTATTGAAGCGACTCAAACTGTCACCACAGTGCTGGTTTTTTAATTCCAGAACTGCTTTCCAATTCAAAAAACAAACAAACAAAACAAACAATAACAACAACAAAAAACTCGTATTAGGGAGGGTTATTTTTCCCCATTCACATACGAACATATTTTTGTATCTTTTTATTATGCAAAATAAAACTGAAATTTGAAAACTGAACAGGAAATACATCTGCAATCATAAGGCATGAATATTCAATATTTTTCATAATTGTAACACAACACTATTGAGGAATTAACTGACAGATGGAGACTCCAATGATTTTGTGGACTACGATGCAGATAAGAACATACTTGGAGATAAGAACATAATTGGAGTCATATAATTGGCAAGAGGACATCTGTCTCAGAACAAACTACTGTATTTAAAACTTAAAATTATCCGTTCCATTTCTCTTTAATATTAACTCTACAAGCAGTGTAGATCAGTATACATGAAATTTTAAATGCTCCTACGCTGCTAAAGCTGCTTGTTATACTTTAATATAGCAGCTTAAAGCAGCAGCCTAAGCTGGTTTGTCTGTCACATTTTGAGACACTTTCTAGTTGAGTATTTCCAAGTTACCTAGACAGGAACTATCAATTCAGTTCTACTGATTACACATTTATTTTTAAAATGAATTCATTTAAGAAAGATATCAATAAATGATCATACAGTGCTCAATACAGCTGAAAATCTTCCTATGTAAGAATGGTAATGGTACCTCATAAAAATCTTCTTCATCTGAGATAAAATTTTAACAAATCCAAACTCACCTTCCTGCAAACTTTTATGGAAATAACAGCACACGTAATGAGTAACCCATTTGTGTGGATTACCTGGATTGCATGTGTTTCACTTTCCCCACAACTACAACATTCATTTTTAAGCCCTTGAACATGCCCGACACCACATTTTTAAGTAACTGAGAAAAATAAGATATTCTTACCTTTTCAGCTGCTACTTGTTTTGATGTTTTTTCTGCTTCTCTCTCTCTCTTTTTCTCTTCTTTCTTTTTTTCTTTTTCCTTCTGAGGAAAAAAAAATACATTTGCAAATACTCAATAACAGTGCATTTGCAAACATACTGAACATCCAGTCACACAGAAGAAAAATCTTCAGCTAGCCCCCTTTAATTCAGAGCTCACGCTTCCACTTCTGCAGTCGGTGCAGGTAAGGCTTTCAGGTGAGAATCAGCTACACAAGTTCATTTTGGTGTAGAAGAAAGAAAAAGATGACCAAAAATACACAGATTTTACCACCTTGAAGACACATCTAGATAACAATCACTTCTTGTCTTCCAGTACAACAATAAGTGGCTATCAAAGGCAGCACAGAACAAGATTTAACATAAAAGGAGAATCTTTTCCACGTATGCAACTACTACGTTGTGGAACTCCTTGCCGCAGGCCATTCAGTTGCTAGGAGCTGACATAGGTTGAAGGGCAATTAGAAAACTTCACGGAAGACAAAGCAACAGTTAAAGTTCCACAGTTTAGGTTATGCTGGATTCAGGAGCACCTCCCATCATGAGGTCCCAGTTACAGAAGGAAGTTCTGAAACCTACAGCTTCAGTTATGCAGTTCTTTTGTTCCATCCTTTAAGTAAGGTGGCAATGGGTAATCAAAGGATCAAGTAGTGAGGTGTAGAAAGGAAAGAGGATTTCTGGCATCTGCCATGGAAGGAGTGGAGATAATCCATGGACTGATAATCTCTCTCACTAGTACAGTTTCCAGCCTGACTAAAGAACTGTAAGGTAACACACATGTAACCTTAACCTTCTGCAGAAAGTTACCAGTTTTTAAAGGCTGATGGAGTAGCGTTAGAAACACAATACTCTTGCATGCAGAATGTTGACTCTGGCCATATGATAAACTCAGTGAGTCATATGACAATAGCTTTATCCAGAAAGAAGAGATCCCTTTGCTTTGAAAGAAACATAGCAACACTACAGAAGTCACGTCCCAATCAATTCAAAACTACACAAGTCTAATACAACTGAAGAACAGCACGGAACACTCCTCTGGGCTCC
This sequence comes from Callipepla californica brunnescens, assembly GCA_023055505.1. Taxonomy (NCBI): domain Eukaryota; kingdom Metazoa; phylum Chordata; class Aves; order Galliformes; family Odontophoridae; genus Callipepla; species Callipepla californica. Next base: position 22,708,821 of record JALIRH010000007.1, on the reverse strand, counting down.
TGCTCCTAACATACAGAAGATGGGGTCAGGAGCCACAGTCTGCCACTCAGCTTCCACTACTGAACAGTTACAGCACAGATGAGGGATGTGAAGAGGGAAGAAGAGAATCTGTGCGAGTTCTCCCACAAGGTGAAATCAACTGAGGCCTCACAGCAACCACAGCACCAATACCAGCACTGTGAAGAAACAGCACTGGGCTGTAGTCTTGGATGATACCCACCTCAATGGAAAGGAGCCTTGCAGGCTTACTGAACTAAGATTGCAAATGCTCAGCCATGCTTTTCAAGTAAAGCTCAGCCCTTCTGTCATTACCTTATCACGGATCTTAATATCAACTCAAATTCTAAACTCTCCCCAAATGTTGTGACTATAATCACACATATACACTGCAGGACAATACTTTTTCCAGAAGTTGTTTATCCCTTTCATCCCTCCCTACTTTCCCAAGTTGAATAATTTAAGTACACTTGATCTCTTCTCCTACAGATTCTCTTCTATGTCTTAGACAACTATTAGTCTTCTCTCCCACTGGAGAAGATTGTTTGAGGTATCATAGCAGCACACTTCCTTCCCAAATACAATGCTAGTTCAAATGAACACAGACTTATAGGTTTTTTGCATATTATCTTCAAGATGTTTGATTTTGACTTTAACATATATAATAATTAAACACATTTTGCTAGAGAAACCTCACTTCTGGAGGAAAAAAAAATAATCAGGAAACTTAAATGCTTTGGATTTCAAGGAAAAAAAGAGGGCTTACAGTAAGTTTCAAAGGGCAAACACATCAAAAAAGCAACAAAGAACAAAAAAAAAAATGCCTCTCAACAGAGCCCAGACTGGATTGGAGATGTGCAGACAAACCGTTCATCAGTGCTTCTCACCTCACAAATCCTACAAGGATCTTTTTCAATTCCCACAGCCTTTATTTTCACACACTTCTTTTCTGATGCAGACTTAAAAACCTCTAACTCCTTCATCTTCACACTTCACAAGTTCAATATACAAGATTTCTGCTTCAGCTCCCTTAGATAAAAATGAATTCAGACTAAATAAAAATATTTTTCAGAAGGTGTACCCATGCCAGAACTTCAACTCAAGTGTTTCATTACTTGCGATATTAGTCAAAAAGCACTATCAAGACCATTAAATGAAATTATACTGCTAGCAGTAATCTTCTATTTTTTCCCCAAAATTTGTTTCCAACAGTACGGCATGCTAAGCTATATCGCAGAACTTAAAAATTTGAATGCAAAAGAGAAGGTTGAGAAATAAACAGTGAGTTTTAGTTAAAGAGTCGCTGCCGAGATCCCTGCTGCATCTTAAAAGGCACGTCAGATTCACAAAGGCTTGTGGTCTATATGACACTAAGTCAGATTTTAATTAACGTTAAAAATAACTGAACTAAAATTGTTTATGACATCTGGCCACATTTTCTATATCTAGAAGAAAGAACACAGTTTATGTTTAGATCGTAACTTTTTCATATGCTGTATACATTCTCTACTTAAAGTGTTTACACAGAAGAACCTAATATTGATGTGTTTGATTCTCATTACACGTTGCAACATTTTCTGAAAGTTCACATAAATGATGCCACATCCCCTACTTGTTTATGAAAATTTTCAAAGGCATTTCTAAACATTAAATGGAATTTTAGTACACGTACACACACCTCAGGTTGAAGAGATAATGTAACAGTGAGTTAACAGAAATATAGAATTAATTTAGTGACACTTGTCTCCAAGGAGACTGAAGTAAATCCCTGGAATAGTAACTGATGATTCTGAAACAAGTAATATAGAAAAGACGTCAAAAATTATTCCTGAAGAGGAAGGCCAAAGTCACTTGCCCCTTAATTTGAAATGAATTGTTTCCACACAGCTCTAAGACACCAACTAGAGTGGAACCAGCATTTCAACGCGTAAATGTCAGCACATCACTCGTGCTGTTTTGTCCCACTGTATCAGTGCCTTGATTTGCCCAGCCCTGGAAGTGAGGGGAGAACACCTGAATGATTATTAACAATTCAAATTCTCTAGTTAACCCCGTGAAATTATAACAGTGCAAACACTTGTGCAAAGCAGCAGATTAGGTAATGCGATACACCAGAAAAAAAAACAATATACCTCCGCTTTGCTCTTCTCAGCAGCAGCCTGGAGAGAAGGAGAGGATGCCAAAGGCTGAGCAGTATCAGAAGAGGATATCTGCGCAAAACAGGAAAGAAGCGAGAAAGAAATAAGCAAGAAAAGTTAGGAAAGGGGGTGGAGAGGCTTATAAGATGTGACTTTTGCTCTTTTTCAGTGATTTTTAAAGCATGGAAAAAACCCATACAACACAGAAGAAGCAAAAGGAGAAGACAGAGTATTTGCATTTAATTTAAGTTTTATCTGCATCATTTCTAAAGGAAATCTGTCAAGCAAGAATGAGCGACAACAGAATTCACTGGAACAGCATACAAGCAAACCATCCTGGATAAAATCATATCAGGCCTAGAATAGATAGTTAGGTTCATCCATTCTTCCACAAACTCAGTAGCTACGCGCAGCCTGGTTTTTTAAAATAGATTTAACCTACAGAAATATGGAACAGAATCCTCACTTTTAAATTCTCAGGTTATGTAAAGAGTTCTGGATACAACAGCTGCAACAAAGCAGTTCCTTACACCATAGCATTCAGTTGCTGTAGGGATCCTGTTTGTTCTGATTACACCACACTGTAAGAAAATCAAGATGACAGACAATAGTCAGGCAACTATGAGGGCTGCCCAGAAAGCAATGCCTGCAATTTTACTATGTTGGCCCACAACACTGGAGGTGGATGTTGGTGGTATGGTAGTAGAGGTTGAACCATCCTGCCTTATTCTGTTCCACATTGTTACTGTGTGACAGGTGGCAGCAGAGGGGCAGTCTGACAACATGGCATGTGACACAGAAGTGTGCATGAAGCAAAGGTGTATTACTGAATTCGTCCATGGGGAAAAAACGGCACCCACTGACGTTCATCAATGCTTGCTGAACACTTATGGCAACCAAACAGCAGCTGTGAGCACAGTGAAAACATAGATGGTACATTACAGCAGTAGTGACAAAGACAAGAAAGGCAAGCCATGTTCTGGATGGCCATTGAGATTTTTATGAGCACTGCATGCAGGCTTCTGTTCATCAGTAGCAAAAATACACAGCTAATGGTGGTGACTGTATTGAAAAATAGTGTTTCGTAACTGAAATTTTGCACTGTCAAGTAGTGCTGCTGTGCTCTTCGTATTTTTGTTGTAATCTCCATGGAAATAAATAGGAGACATTACTTTCACAGTGATCTACAGACATACACTAAACAATGAGCTCTAATAGCATATTCCTTACCAAGATTTCAATTAAATTCAAATGAATGAAACTGTGATAGTGGAACATCTTAGATGTCATTTGTGAAGATCAAGTAGGATTTTTGCTTCTTTAACATTCTTCTGTATTCTTCAGATGTGAGAGAATTTAAGTCTGACAGCTCTTGCAGCTGACCAGGAGGTAACAGCTGTGAGTTCACCACAGAGAATTAAAGGAGCAGAATTTCATTTGTGGACTGGAGTGAAATTAGCACTAGAGACATTTGTGTCGCATTTCCATGCTTCTTTAATAGTCCTTCTCAATCTGAATATCATCCTCATACATTAAGGGAGTACTTAATCCAGGATAAGACTACCCTATGAAGGCCTGAAATTACTGTAGCTTTGCAAACCAAAAGAGAAGCAGCATACAAGCTTGTAAGCAGGCAGACAGAGAAAAGGAGTTGCAGTCTGTGCTATGAATAGGATGTATAAGGCGAGAAAAATACAAGCAACATTTGAAGATACACCACAGAACTGCAGTCACTTCAGGCTAAACTCCAGCACTTTAACGCATGCCTGACATATGCAGGTATTCAACTCAGCAAGAGTACAGAAGGTGTATGACTGAATGTAATCTCCAAGACACAACGTATAAAGAACTGATTAAATTTATGTAACGAAAGTAATGGCAGGAGTTTGGGCTGCTGAACAATTTTATCACCACGGCATCATGTTAAATTTGTTATCTACTTTGCTGCACCAGATAAGGACATCTGAATGAAAAAAATCCAATCAAGTTAAATTGAGTGGCTGGATAAAGCTAAGCATAAAACAGGATTAAAAGACAGACTGATACAGTCCATTGTGGACTTGATCAGGCTATCAGAAAAGCCTGGAGGATTACTTGCCACTGGGAATGCATCTCAGGGACAGCTGTCCAGCATCCTGCTCCCAGCTGGCACTGAACAAGCTAGCTCCTGAACTCAGAGCAGCGCAGTCAGACAGGGATGCAGAAGAGCCTTACAGAGAGGAAAAGCAAACCAGGTAGCATCAAGCCCCAGTAGTACTAGCTACTATGGTCTTTGTCCACGCCCAAGTGTTTCATTGTGTCATGTCTATATATCAGAACTGTATCAAATACAAATGAAAACTGTAATAATGCTACAATGTGAGAGTATTTTAATTATCTTGTCATTATGAATTTTGACTAGTATAATATATAGCATTTTTTCAGATGCTAATATAGTCTTTAAGCACAAAGAGAAACTTCAGATCATCCAGTACTTGGTTTTCAGTTTTCAAAATGCTCCTTAACTCAAACTAACCAACATTCTACATTTTAGCAAGTCACTGAAGTTGCCTGATGTTCTGAGATCTCAATAAACATCACAGATTTTATTTTCCATCCCAACTATTACTTTGAAAGGTTGCAGCATATTCTTCTTTTCAAACTTGAGTACACGTTAAAGATATGATGTACAGCAAAAAGCTCACTGATGATCTTCAATAGTATAAATCATCCCTAAACAGCTCCAACACTATCCTGATGTCTCAGCTGCAAAAAGACAGACTGACCATTCAAAGTCGGCATGAACAGCTTCTCCATGCCATCCGCATCACTGAGACAGCCCTGGCCACTACAGGTCACATCAGACAGAAGAAACAAAACACTAATGAGAAGCAGTTGCTGACAAGTTGCGTGTTGCCGTCTTGTGGTCGATCTTTGTTTTTAAAATTACTACCATGATAAGGCACCTCATAAAGCCATCCCAGTTTGCTGGCAAGCTAATGAATCTCATTTGAACAATGCATATGCTCAGAGATCTAATTCAGTGTCTGCAATAACACCATTGGGCAGTCAGCAGTGGGAGCAACAAGGTGGAAACTAACTCCCAGATCCAGCCACTTGGGACAGGTACACACACCCAGTCCCAAAACATGCTGCATTTCATGCTGGCATGTCTGCCTTTCATGAACTGAAAGCCATAAATGCACCTTAAATGCGTATATAGCTGATCGCCACTCAAGATTACCAACCAAGGTCTTTAATAATAAATTTAAAACCTTTTAGTAGACTGAGGTAATTGCAAAGGAACACTACGTAATCCCCTCTCAAAGTAATGCATGCCTTTTCCAGTCGGTATTTATCAGCCTTTCTTGATAATGCCTTGTTTCTGTAAGACCGATCAGAAGGATCAAGAAGATCAACTCCATGCCTGAGAGCAAGTTTGAGCACCTGAAAGAAAAAACTGTTGTTCACGAGCAGATATGCCCTCTTCTGAGCAGCAAAAACAATCAGCTTTGCAAAACTGCTATGTCACAGCAATACTTTTGTTATCACTTTTCTGATATTCCAGTTCTTAAACTCCAAAAACAACATTTTTTGAAAATACACACTAATACTGACACAAATCTGAAGAGCAGACAGCAGGAGAGGCAGAAAATATCTTTGTATTCAGATCTGACAGGAAAAGACGTTGGGACAGGTGAGATTTGTCAGCAAGGCTATTTAAAGATAAATGACCCGAACCTCTCCCACTTGTGATCATGTGTATAAAGCAACAAATCTCGAGATATCTATACAAAAAAACCCAAATGGTTTCTAGCAGCTTTACAGAATTGAAGTCAAGAAGCACACAGTGATATACTCCAACAACGTATGCTACCACAGTGCTCTGGAATGCTAAGAACAAAAGCTGATTACTAGCTCTTTAAAGTGAAAGACAAAACCAATGGCAACTCCTACAACCACCTATACACACTTCTACAAATAAAGATGTGATCTCTTGCATTAAAAACTTATTGTGAACAGACAACCATCATCTGAATATTTCATTTAGTTTTTTGATAGAAGAACAGTTTGGACTTTAGATTAAGAATTGAGTCAGAATTGGCTAAAAGAGGAAATGAAGTGCAGAGTTCTTTATTTAGTCTCTGTATTTATACTCTTAAGATCAGAAATTCTCAATCAACTTTGAGACCAAAAACTTGCAGTCATTTAATTTTAGCGATTTTTGAATCTCTTTGCATTGTTTGTTTTCAGATAGCTGATACAGCAAAAATGACTTTTGCACAATGAAACTCAATACAGACTTTCAAAGCGTTAACATTCAGTGCAGAACAAGAGAATACGTACATATTATGTAAGACCTCATTTTCACCTATGATCTTTAAGAGACTCTGATTCATAAAATAAAATAAATAGAAGTAGAAACAGAAAAGAATGGATCTGCAAGTTTATAGCACTGTTCCAATTCTCTGGCCTCCTTACAAGGTCACAGAATACCACCAATATTTCCCTACTAAACCACGTTAGTTCTTCATAATGACAACATCCAGACATACACTATTTCACTAGTTTATGTAGAAGCATCAGTGCAAACACCATTTGGCCTGATGGCCTTGATGCAGTCTATTCACCAGATACTATTCCAGCAAAAATAAAGATATAAAAACACTAAATGAAGCTATCAAGAACACACACAAAAACCAATGAACGCTTTACTGTAGTTAATTTTTTACTAACATATTTGATGGTAGGTAACAATCACAGAATCACCAAGGTTGGAAAATACCTCTAAAATTATCTAGTCCAACTGCCTACCTGCCACTACCAGCACACACTGAACTATGTCCGTAAGTATCACGTCCACACATTTCTTTAACACCACCAGGGAAGAGGACTCCACCACATCCCTAGGCAGAGCGTTACAGTGCTTGGCCACTCTTTCGGAAAATTTCCTTTCTGAACCTCCCTGGCACAACTTGAGGCCGTTCCCTCTTGTCTCATTGCTAGTTACCTAGAAGAAGCAGCAGACTCCCACCTCAACATAACCACCTTTCAGGTAGTTCATGCAAACACGAACTGGTATTAAGGTCAAAGCATTAGAAGTTTTCATGAATTTTTATTCTTAGTTTTTCTAACACCTTGCTCTTGATGTAATGCATTTTTCTATCTAGACTTTTATTAAAGAGTTTAAGCTGACGCTTTAAAAACCTGCATACAGTTTCCATTAAATATGGAATTTACAGTGCTATCATTCAAAAGATTCGAGAGATTAAGAATGAGTACATTATGAAACCAGGTCAATATATTCATGAAGTTAGGAGCTGAACCAAGTACAAAGGTGCCCTCGAGTGGCCAATTTAAACGCACACAATTTACAGGGAAACAATCTAAATCAAGAGGTCTACTCTATGTTCATTCGATAGCTTTTAAGTTAAGCTACTAGATATGCTTTCCATTGTCTTTATTACAGTACATCTCCAATGCATGCTGACAAAATTAAAATCGTATTTTCTTTTAAAGCAGTATCAACTACGGCTTGTAATAAATGCACACACACATAACCAGTTGCTTATCACTTTTAAAGGTCTACTCCTGAAATACTGAAAGCAGCATACGAATGCTGAGGCACAATTACAAGTCTCAATATCTGCAGAAGTTCATTAACCTAACAGGTTGTCACTGATATACGGCTGTTGGACTTGATGATCTCCAGAGGTCCCATCCAACCCCTACAATTCTGTGATTCTGAGCTCTGACTGCTGGACAAACACTACAGAAAAAAAAGATGCAATGACCCACATTTAACAAATACTGCAGTATCTCACTTTTCCCTGTACTATTGTGCAGTCAGTATTTTGAATGTGCTCATCCCTCCCCTATTCTTCTCAGGGTGCTCATATCTCATTTCAGGAATACAATTAAGTTTGTGCAAAACCTAGCTGTAGCTCTGTACGTGTGCACAAGTATAGGCATTCATAAAATTTCCACTGAGTAGATATACAACAAATGCTTTGGGAGAGTTTTTTCAACAGCATTTGATTTCGATGCTATATAAAAATATATTTTAATTTTAATAAATATTTCAATGTAAATACATTTTCCAACTCTAAGAAGCATCCATACTTATTGTTGCCAACTCTCTGGGTGGTTACTTAGCTTCTCCTTTAGATGTCCACATTTTGGGATGTTACAGAGAATCACCATGGCTTAATTAAAGGCTGACAACGAAGAAACAGATGCTTTCAATCTCTTATTCAAGTGCACTCCATTTCCCTATCCAGTCTAACAGATGTTTTCTATCTGCATTTGTTCCAGTGAAAACTGTCTTTAATAGAGCTTCCCAAGACTTCAGAACAACACCTGCTCCACTGTGCACCAAGATGATGCACATTTTCATGATTTGACACTGAACTAGCAATTGTCACACGATGGATCTCAGCTTTGGCAGAATTTTTGCCTGCACTGATACAGTAGCTTGTAGCTAGGTCAGTCCACCCCTGTTTACTCCTCACAGAAAGTACCTGGTTCCTCATAGAAGTGGGGACATTAAGACCCTGCTTCTGACATAAAATCACACTATCAACCACTGCTGGGCGAATTCCAAGTTCAAGGCCAATCAGCAGCAGTATACTCAAGTGTTGATTCTGGGGCCCAGCCTGTTTAACTGCTTCACTGATGATCTGCACAGTGGACAGCCCATCACATCGAGTCTGAAGATGACAGAAAACCAGGAGGAGGGGTAGACGCAGTACCTAGGCATGTTGCCATTCAAAGCAACACTGGCAGGACAGACCATCAGGAACCACATGGAATTCAAAGGGGAGCACCAAGTCCTGCATCTGGAGAAGTACGAACTCCATGCGGGGGAGAAAGACCAAGAGATATTGATCAAATGGAATCAAAGGAAATTCAGCAGAAACAAACTTTTTAAATATAAAGCTTGTTGAATATTGGAACAAGCTGCCATGAGAGGTTGTGGACTCTCCATCCCTTGAGATTCTCAAAACCCAAGTGAATGCAGTTCTAAGTACACTTTTCCAGTTGTCCTGCTTTGAGCAGGTTGGATGATCTCTAGGGGCTCCTCCTAGCTCCAGCTATTCTGTGATTCTTAATTTCAATAATTCTAACAGCAAGATCGAACAAACAATTTTATCCAACTTTTCACCATCCTTGCCTTCAAATCACAATTCTTGTACGGTACTACTGTACTTCATTTTATTGCCTATATTTATTAGTGAATTTCAAATATACTCATAACTTGATTCAAAAATTTTTCATAGACCACTTAGGAAAAACCATATGGTTCTTGTAATATTGGAAGACATATATGGTTTGTTTTTTTAAGCCACCAGTAATCTCTCTTCAAGCCAATGTCTGCATGTTTCTCAATGCTAACTACTGTACAACTACTTCACACCCATCCTATCGCACCCCAATTTTTCCATCTTAAATTGCCAATGTGGCATATTTTACACAACGCACTTGCTGCACTGATCTCCTTTAAGATAACTTTCAGGAAAATGTGTCATCACAATCTTTAAATTCACATCACATTTTATCCAGTTGCCTGTCTAATTTCATCCCTCTTAAATTATACATAGCGTTTTAAAGCATGGAAAATGTAGATCCATTATTCTTTTCTTTCCATGAACTTAAGAGTTTCATAGAGCTTCTGCTGCATACATAATTCACACCTTTTCTTAAGTATAGAAATTTTGTTTATTATTCTCAAAATACCATCAGTACATGATAATATATTCACACTACATGTAGCAGAATACTTTGTGCCAGTTCATTATTTCTGAAGCTGAAAGTACCCAGAATGAGCTTGAGCTGATTCGCTATCCACTGTGAATAAGACAGTTTTTATATGAATCCTGGGAAGCCTTTTGTTTTTTTTTTTTCACTTCCTAGCCTGGGAGAAATCTCCTAAACTTCAGTTCTGGGTTCAAGTACTTTGTCTTCGAACTGGGTTAGACAATCAAGGGAAAAAAACAAAGTCAAAATGTGCACTTGTCAAATAAATGCTTCGTCTCAATAGTCACAAAAGTAATGCTTTAAATATGTTCTCCTTCCTGGGTCAAACGGTTCGCCCTCTAGCACTTGTTGTAATTCTGAATAAGTCCTCGAGATCATACTCATCCTGTTTTCAAACTAAGTTGCGCATCACCTCATTACAGTATCATAGAAACGTTTTGAAACAATCAAAAGTTGCAATAGTTCAATTAAAAAGACCACTTGCTTTAAGTAAACTATGATATTTTTCAACACAAGTTCTATTAATGAGCTGCATACATTCCATTTTCAAGTCACTGAACATCTCTTACATCTGCTGATATTGGTAGGAAGTCTAAGGTAAACATGGTTTCTGCAGTACAGGCAACAAAAAAAGGAAAGAGAACCTGACCTAAAAGTCAAGAATAGCTTGATCTGGCATAGCTTCAACAATGAAAATATCACTAGAAGAAATAACATTAAAAAATAATAACTAAAAAAGAAAAAACAACACCCTTGCACAAGCAGCACACTGGCTGCGATAACTACACTCTTCAGCTGGAATTCTCATCAAGTTTCTTCTGTCCCTGCATCACTGCACACATCTATGCCTTTCTTGAAAGTAGCTGGAAGTAGTATGACAAAGTAAGAGAATAAGTTATCTAGAAACGTACCAACATAACCCAGACAAAAAAAAAAAAAATCAAAAAAAAAAAATCAAAGAAACAAAAGAACTGTTGCAACTGTGCTAAGGTCTGGTGGGAGGAATAGAGGAGAAAAATCCAAACAGAAAAAACCCTAAAACTTGAGGATGTTAAAGCAGCCAGCTGCTGTGCCCATACAGCATTTTTTCCATACAGTATTTTTCCATTTGGAAATCCCCTCTTATACCCTGCTTTAGTACTATGCAAGTCCTCTCTCCTTTAACAGGGATCCTCTGTAAGTAAGGCAGCTTTATGTCCTAAAAATAACGATAGTTTTGTATCTTGTTATCTCACAGTATGCCTCGTATCTCTGATTCAACTTTCATTTGCTCCACTTATGTTTACTACAACAATTCTGTTAGCCCTTCAGGTCATTTACTTAAGCATCCAAGTTCAGATTCTTGGGGAAAGGTGTCTGTGGAACTGCAAGCTGTGCTGGTTGAAAAGCGCTACAGGAAAAAACACGGAACAAAAAGTTTAAAGGCAATCCAAAGCGAACAATAGATTTACTAAGCAATAGTCTTTACAACTCAAACTGTAAGAGGAAGAACATGCTTTAGCATTCAGTTCTTGCACAGCTGTGTACAAAAGCAACACGTGAATATAAGATCTGCCTATGCCTGAAAGTGAAACTCAGGAGTATGTCTGAAGTGGAATGATATTCATGAACAGTTTCATATTAGCATGAAAAGTTTAAACATCCACAATTACCTGATATTTCTGATACGTGGCAGAAGCGACGGAAGCCCTCAGCTGGAAGTTGAACACCACAGCATACTGCACAGCAAGATGTCCATGGTACCATACCCTAGATCACCACAATCATGAAGACCCTTAATCCGTTCATTTTGTGAATTTTGTTTGAACAGATTCTATGCTGTGCGTCACATTTTTTCACACACAAAAAAAATAAAAGATAAAAATAAAAAAGGTCTTTGCAGAAAATAAATTTTAGGAGGCCAATATTATGTTGGGTGTATATCAGTTGACTTGTTGCTGTTCTCAAGGTGATTATTCAGTAATAAAAAATGCTTGCTATTAGCAATGCTAAGTCACACGTGGTTTTCACAGCACACAGATAACATATACTCCCTAGTAACACAGACAATTTCACATTTTTACTTGTTGTATTCCTCAATTCTTTTTGAATTGAAGCATTAATTTAGAAAAAGCATATTAAACATCAAGTCCTGTTTCAAAATTACATCATATCAAAGCAAAACAGGAAGGTAGCTGGCCAGACTGAGAGACTTGGCATAAACAGCTGGTTGGTAGTTTTGACAAATCAAGGCCTCACCACAGTATGACTGCAAACTACTTTCTGACAAAGAAGAGTTCATCTTTTATACCAGTGTGACTTGTACTGATGTTGTAAGAGAATTATCATAGGCACTGGCCTGAGAAATACTACTCCTAACTGTCACAGGCTACACTGCTTAAGAGGAATGCACTTTGACAGTAAGCATGTTTTCCTAAATACAATAAATACCAGATAGCTGCCTTCAAAGTCATAGCCATAATATCAGAACCCTATAACTGTATGTAAGCATTTACAGATTATTATAACTGTATGATATTTTCAGAAGTTACAACCTTCCATTCTTTGGCCTGGCTAGATGGTAATTGGCTCCGTGAGTAAAAAACACATCTGTCTTAAAAAGGATTTATTGAGGATTACATTTTCCTAAACAACACCTTAATATAAAAAAAAAAAAGGCAAAACTCATGCTTATCAAGTATGATATGCATTGGGCTGCCTGGCACTTACAGAAGTTACAGCACCATTCCACACTTGTTGGTCATAACCTGCATTGGACCAGATTTTGTAAAACTGAATACTCCAGAAAAGATACAGCTCACAGCTGTGCAAACTCAGCAGCATGTTAGTCATATTCAGTGTATCTGTCCGAAGGTACTTCCACTGAAAGTACTAAAAAGGAAAACACTTGCTTCTTTGGGTAACTTATTTACTGTCCCTTTGCACTGACCCGAATAAAACTTTAGAAAGACAAATACTGCAACTTTAGCAGTAATTAAATTAAAATAATCCATGAAAAAGCCAAGACATCAGTCATCTGGAAACAAATTATTTCTATATATGCAAGGTTAGATATTTTTTCTAAGTCTTTTCCTCCCTGTGTTACAGTATTATGAAGCAGCAAACGAGCGTTCAAAATTTTGTGTTATTAGAATGTTCTAAGTTTAAATATTAAAAAATAAAATGAAAAGCATCCATAAACCTCATCTACATTATCTCACTCCTTAAATTACTAGATTGATTTTAACCATATTTTTCTCAAGATTTCTTTTTCCTGGCTTTTCTGCTGCATCCCCCCCCCCCCCCCCCCCCCCAACTTTTATTCAAATTGCATTGCTTATTCTGAACTGGAGTTCCTTCTTTTTTGGTTCACCTGAAGTAGACATGAAAGCAAACTTAAGAAAAGGAATAAGCTCAGCATGATCACCCTTGTAAGCTCCTTACTTCCCTAACCTGATCTACTGCCTCCCTTTGACAACCTGGGCCTACCATTCATGCAGCATTCCAAGATTTTTCTCAAGGAAAAAAGCTTAAGACTGTAGTTGAGAATTAGCCCTAACAGACATTAGACTGTGTCTCAGTGCCAAACAAAACAAAACCGGTACCACCACCCCCTAAACCACACATCCTACTCTTCAAAAGGATGTCATGCTCTGAATTCTCAAGCCTGTAATGTGTCTGAGCAAGAAAGCAAGCAACTGTGTACTGGTAATCCAACTTCAAAGAGCTGAGTTAATCGTACCACTTTATTTAGTTCTGAGCATTGATACAAGGTTCAGCATTTCAAATATTCCCTGTACAGGAAACTGAAATCCATGCATTTTAATTGTGATTTTAAATTATATTTTAAAGTCAGAAATTAGAAAAATTTAAAATGCTGAATCCATTTGATTTCTGCTGAATGCATTATTTTACTTAAAATGTACCTAGCCAATAAAATGTAGCACCATAGCTTTATCCTGCAATGCTTTTCAGTTTTCTTGGCAAAAAAAAAAACAACCAACCAACCAACCAAAACATTTCTGACTTTTCAAACATGCTTATTTTGAGCCTGCATGTTAGAAAGCCCTACTGGGCTACCCTCTAAGTAACTCTGTTACCACAGCACGGACCTCTGAGAACCAAATTCAGCATTACAGCAGTTTTGTCAGAAGAGACACCTCATCTAATTAGCATTTTGATACAAGAATCCTGAGCATCATGGGATTGAGAACTGATCTTGACATATACACTCCTGACTCCAACAGGCAGAATACATTAACGCAGATGTCGCACTGAGAGACAAACCTCCAAAGCTCATGATCTTGTCAAAATTAATCTAAGAAAAAGAGTGTATGGTTTTGAACAGAGCTTCTTAAAATGTACAATTTTATGCAACTTTAAGCTTTTATCACAAGCACCTTGAACAGTAGGACCAGACCCGGGAACATCACCCTTGCAGTTTTCAGTACCACTTCAGCAAAATTACTGGACTAAGGAAAGCAAGCCCGAGGCCAATGAGCCTGGTTTGGCACTTCATTTACTGCTCACAGAAATGACAGTGTGTGCATGTACATATATGCACACACACATACACAAACACACACATCACAGAATCACAGGGGTTGGAAGGTACCTCTAGAGATTATCGAGTCCAATCCCCTTCTAAAACAGGTTCCCTACAGTAGGTTGCAGAGGAAGGTGTCCAGGCAAGCCCTGAGTATCTCCAGAGATGAGGAGACACCACAATCTCCACGAGCAGACTGTTCCTCATCACCCTCACAGTGAAGGGTTTTTTCCTCATGTTCAAATGGAACTTCCTATGTTCCAGTTTGTGCCACTGAACCCGTTCTGTCACTGTGCTTCTTTGCTGCCTAATGCACCCAGGACAAGCATATTGCTTGTTATTGTTATTACTTTCTGGTCAGTCCAAGGCTCGCTCAAAGATAACCAAAGAACACCACATTTAGAAGTGCGCAAAAAGCTGGTCAGGGAGAAATGCAGAGTCAATGAAAACAAATACCAGGTTGGGAGGCAGGCACCACGCTTGCGTGCATTTGCAGGGCTCATCTGCTGTTTAAGTATTTCATAATCAGATTTAGTTCCTGTACCAGATAAATTACGCACTTTAGTAAAGTCAATGAAAGGAAAACCCAGGCAAGATGAAATAAAATACCGTTTCCTGCTCAGCAGTAACATTCATCTCTCCAGCTTTTCTGGATTCTACTCTTAATGCTACGTCAAATAAACAATTTATATTATACTGCAGTACCAAAAGCAAAATCCAATTACACGTTCAAATATACTAAAGCAAGAGCAGATTGTTATACCAGACAGCTAGGCTCGCTGTTTAAGAAGACCTTGGCAAGTCTTTTAAAGAAGTATGATTTTAAATGATTCTTCTCATTTTCTACTTCAGGACCAAAGTAAACAGAAGATAGTGCAATTTAAACTATGGTTTGTATTTGACCTCTTAAGTGAAGTAATTTCCCCCCTACTTCAATAGGCCTTAATGAAATCAAATTCTCTAGTTTGTAGGCTGTTCTAAACCTCCTCAAATAAAAATATCATTCAAAGATCCACTTTCTCAGATGGCACAGGTAGCATAAATATCCAGTCTCTACTCCCACCTTGATATTCATTCTCTAACAAGTCCACTAAAGACTCAGGCTGACTATTAAGTTCTGTGTTATGCCATACTTAAATAATGCAGACATACAAGAGTTTAAGCACACATGCACCTTTATAAAAACTAGTAAGTATTAACTAGATTGTACACCCCATACACAGCTGTATCAAGAAAACCAGTAAGACTCCAAACTTCATTAAATATCATCTTGAGTGAAATTACACTGCATATGCAGGACAACCAGGGTATCAGGCCCAGCCAGCATGGGTTCATGGAAGGCAGGTCCTGCTTGACCAATCTGGTCTCTTTTTATGACTGAGCGACCCGCATGATGGGTGAAAGAAGGGCTGTTGACATCATCTACCTGAACTTCAGCAAAACCTTTGGCATTGTCACCCACGGCATTCTCCTGGAAAAGCAGGAGGCAGGAATGGGCTGCCCAGAAAAGTAGTTGAATCACCATCCCTGGAGGCATTCAAAAAACATTTAGATGTTATACTAAGGGACACAGTTTAGCAGGGAAATATCGGAGGTAGATAAACAGTTGAATTAGATGATCTTAATGGACTTTTCCAACCTTGGTGATTCTAAGAAAGGCTTACATTCTCAAAACTGCTTAGCAAGAAAGTCACTCATCAGCTTAATGCAGGAAATGCACAGCTATCTGATAAAACAGCCAGTATGACCTTATTGCCCTCCTTTGTTGTTACAGTGCACCTACTGGAAGCAAGGTTTTAGCATTTACCAGAGCAACACGACCCACAGAATAGGAACGCAGAACACTTTAAAATCTCTCATCAAGGTATCACAAAGAATGAGGAAAGAAAGTCAACAGGAACAGCAATCCTATTTTATTCCTGTAACACAGAAAGAGATGCACAGAAAGAACTCCCAAGTATACCATTAAAGAACTACCCATCACTGGAAGAGCAGAACACCACAATATACTGAAGTTCTGAAGAAAGCTATTTCTTGGGACATAATGCTTTGCTGTGACAAATGTAATAAGACAATGTAGGTTGTACTTGAAGGATGTAGGAATCGAATTTCAACAGATAAAACAAAGCATTTATCACTATACCACAAAGCTTTCTACCACAAAAGACATTTTAATGCGTGCAATGTTTTCTGTATTTCTTTCATGTAACTTTCAAGTAAGGAAAGTGACAGAATTCTTAGCAAAACTGTTTACTTACATTGAAGGCATTAGCTGCATTTTTATCGTAATACTTCTTCTTTTCATACTTATCCCTGATGAAAAATTCCACGGCTCTGGAAATAGCTAGGTTAAGGAAAACAGGCTTTCAGAAAACAGCACCAGTAACCTATAAAGCTGATATTTTCCTCGAATTGAAGAACCGCAGCAGTTTCTGTTCACTCAATCATTTTAAAATAATAAAACAGAAATCACACTACAGAAAACAGTTATTTCATCATTCAAAAAATGCATCCTTTTACTGCAGAAAATTAATCAGCTTAATCTTGTAATTAAACACAATCAGAAGGATAAACTAGAAGTAGTCACAGGTTCCACAGCCACAATATCTGCAGTTACTATTCGTAAGCTGCAGCACTGCAACAACTTGCAGCAAAGGTACTCACACAGAGCAAATAATTAAAGCACAGTTTACTATCATAACTTGGAAAAAATACTTGCTCTTCAGAAGAAAGGTACATACCTGCTTTTCAGTTTGCACAGAGGACTTACACAAACACCCCCGTGCAAGGGAAAGGAAACTAAAGCAATATTGATAAAAATACACTGAACCAAAGGTGAAAGTGGCAGCATGCACAGTAACTCTGAAACAAGAACACACAACTCGTTAGCTCAAACACAGAAAGGGCACTAGCTATTTTCTTCAAGTATTATCTCAGCCCAATAAAACAGCTCATCCAGAACAGAGCGAATATTTTAACTTAACCGACTCTTCAGGACCTGTAGAATAAATTTTAACCAATCTGTTCAGCAATATGGTTATCCAATTTAGAAATCAAAATTCACTGCATCTTTAACTTCCAGACCATTTTTTCCCCTCAGCCAAGGGAAAATACCTTAGCTCCATGCACTCTACCTTAGTGAGCTCACTACACTCAGTTCCTTCCTTCTGCACATCAAATTTTATTTTCTACAATAACACTTAGTTTCAAGTGGTATACACACACCACCTAAACATCTGCCTCATAAAAAGCTGCAATAACAAAATATTCTTTTTGTTGCGCTTACAAAGAAGCAAAAATTCCTTCTGACAGATTCTTGGCAATGCCAAGTAAGAATCTGCAGGTAGGCCAACAGTCATAACCATAAAGAATTGGAACTCACACAACTGGTGAAGGATCCAAGCAACGCTCCTTTTCAGAAAGCAATCAAGGCCAAAGAGATGCTCTGCTCTCCCTTCAGTGGCTGGCCCTTATGTGAACCCAGCATGGCTCCACCCTGGGTCCACCCCTTCTTGTCATGTGGACAGCAGAGGCGCAAACAATGTGCCTGGGCCAGCCACAACCCTTCACCAGGTGCTCAATCACCAGTTCAAACCATGACCTAACAGTTCCCCTACCCTTTCATATGTCTTTTCAAATATATTTACATTCTGAAGAGTATCTCACGCACTCTGAAATTTCAGTATTAAGACTGCTGTATATATGTGGTTCTCACCCATACTGAAGGACTGACATTTTGCCCCAAATCGAGGTAAAAATCAAATTGCAGATGAATCGAAAACACAAAGTGTGCAATACCCATAACTTTTCACGTAGTTAAGAATAAACAGAATTACCTTATAAATTTTATTTTCAATTTGAATTACAAATTACTTACTGCAATACATAAACTGTGAGGATGAGAGAAAGAAAATATTTTTCCATGCCTTTTTTTTTCTGAGAGGTTACTGGATATCTCTACTAAATCACAATTAATTTAGAAGTAGACAGAAAATGTTCAAAACTTGGTAATTATAGAAAACCTCTGATTAATTATTTCTTCCAAGGAAAAAGTCTTAACTATTTGCTAAAATTCATATTTTCAGATGGAACAATGACTTTGCCAAACATATCAAGTTTTGGTGCTTTATTTGTTTGTTTTTTGTCTTATTATGAACAGTTTCCCAGAATGAACACTTGATATTTCAAAGTTATGAAGTCTGAATTTAAAAAAACATTAATACAATCAGAAGCCTTCAAATTTCACAAGGTTTATTTTTTCAGGATGCAATTACACTGGGATATGCAGTTGTGTATTTTGAAAGATACATCTTTATTCAAGGTAACCGACATCAGCATGCATGAATTTTTGAGCCACCACAAACTTTGCTTAGGTCAGCAACCTCTTGTGCTCTTGTTAGCAGGATTTAATACAGATGCCAAATCTGATTTCAGAGGCAAGAAAAATGAAGCGACCAGAAAAAAGGACTTAATCTGCTCTTGGAACAAAAACACTTTCAAACTGGAGGAAACTAGTGCCCGCATACAAATCATCAAGATGATTCTCAGGGCTAGATTCTAGGCCAGAGATCTCCTGCCAGGCACAAGAGAAGATGAAAAAATGCCCAGAAAGGTCAGTCTCGTGATCAAGAAGTAGAAGTGATTGGGGGTCTTTTATCAGAGATTTCCCCCTGCTAAGTTTCTCAACATCTCCATTTAACTACCTAAAAAGCAGAAGTACGCATACACTCTAGTTCTGCAGGAAGTTAAACACCAACACGGAACAATATATGCAAATTCAATCAATATACAGCAATGGGTTTTCATAATTCACCCAAAAGATGATTCAGAATACTACAAATATTCACAAGAATACTTGTACGACAATGATGATATTGTACTGATAACAAAGGATCAAAAATGTCACCAATGTCAAGCAGCTACACACAGCTGCCAAAATAGAAGGGAAGAGAGTTAAACCAGAAAATGTCAGCATTCTCTTTCCCAGTAGTGGTTTTTTTTTAATAAAGAGGACATGTGAAATTAAAAAGTTCAGTTTACCAAATCACCACTTAGAAACTGACAAACGACTACATAATTATCTCTCTAGTGTCAATAAAAAGTTTTAAGTAAGCCTGAAAAAGCAAAAGTGATCATTATCTCAGTTGCCTTAGATTTACTGTGCAACAGAACTACTTTAGGCTTTACTCACTACAAAAGCTTCAAGTACAGCATTAACAGTTCTCCTGAAATAACACCAGTAAATTCAAGTCAGCTTCTCTACAAAATGTACATCTTCCAGGGTAACTTGTAGGTAAGCTTTAGTCTAAGCATTTCAGTCTTATGACTGAAATTAAAGCTGGAAAACTATTGTGCTACGTAGTTCCAGGTTTGTTTTAATTCTTCCTAGACACATTTAACTCAAAAGCTACTGGAATATCAGAAGCACACTGGTTTTGCTCAAGTGCACATTATAATAAAGCCCCTAAAACCATTCAGAAAAAAAAATCTTTATACATAGCACATCAAACATAGCATCTAATAAACAGAAGAACCAAAATTGCTTTTATATATACACAGAAAAAATTCAGATCCAGTTAAAACTAAGTCAGTTTGTCAGCCTTGCCTCCATAGCCTGTATCAGACTTAATAGCCAGGAAAAGATTCAGCTCACATATCAATAGGGTTTAGGATCATATTACAATTAAGAGTTCCAGTAAGATCAGGTGAAACAAATCCTGCCTATGCAGTACCATCACTAAATGAAAAGCTAATACAAATCTAAACCAATATCATTCTAAGTTTTACAATGGATTCTGAACATTCAAGAAAGAACATTTTTAAAGAAAATAATTTATTTGTGGCAGCGAATTTTGACTCCAACCCTCCTCTTCCAGATACCTGGTGACAAACACACACCAGCACAAGTGGCAGCTGACAGAGAAGTCTGGTTTATTCAGAAATTCCCATGCTCACACAGTTCACAGAGTGCATACTTCAACTTCAGAAAACAGTGTGATTAATCTACAGAAAGAAAACTGAACTTCACTTGTGTAAGATCCAATGACTTATTTTACATTACACTCAGCTTATATATCTTGTTCAAATTCTTCTAACTTCAGTTGGCAGTTATTCAAGACAAAGACAGAACTGAGAGCTCTCTAGTATCACTCCAACTTCCTCCATATGTGGAATTTATGCAGTAACTTCTTCTGACAGTAAAAATAAATGAGGCTTGCCAAATCTCATTGCAAAGCAGATTTGCTATAACTGAAGCAATTTAAACCTCTTCTGAACTGTTCCCAACTTCTACTTTTTCTTACATGCAGATATCAATGAAATAATGAGTTGCCAAATGTAGAATTTTCTTGAAATAGTAATAACATCTAAATTGTATTTAAGATAATTTCAACATGAAAACTAAAGCAAAAAGGATACTGATCTGTTTGAGGTCTTCGAAAGTTCTCTGGTAGATTTGCTTCATAAAGTAGTCTTGCTTTAGTATTTCCCATTTCTTGCATGCACTAAGGAAAGGTTGTAGAGAACAGTTAGTTCATGACAAGTGATACTTCCACTCAGAATACTAAAGGTGTGATTAAATGGTGCACTGGGTCTTAAGGAACTTTAATGTCCCATAATCACTGTACTTAAACTTCAGCTTTTCATATTGAATATTCTTATGAACACGAGTACTTCTGATCCCACACTTGAGAGGAGTTCAAATTAGCTACCAAAATTATTCAAAAAAGATTTAAATAATATATTAGATATTTGTGAATAGGTTATTGCAGACTAAAATCAGTTCAGTCCCATAGAACGAAACCTGAGAAATCTTTTGTACTATCTACTACAAAGGACACACTCTTCTTACAGAGAATCAGATCTAAAGAGAACATGCAATACTCAGTTCTGTGTCTGGGTGAATGCCAGTCATAAGCAGTGTCCACAAAGGGTTGGTCTTGGGACCAGTGCTCTTCAACATCTTCATCAATGACACAAATGATGGAATCGAGTGCACCCTCAGCAAGTTTGTGGGCAACACCAAGCTGAGAGGGGCAGTCAATACACTGGAAGGAAGGGAAGCCCATCCAGAGGAACATGGACAGGCTGGAGAAGAGGGCCTGAATGAACCTAATAAGGTTCAACAAGGCCAAGTGCAAGGTGCTGCACCTGGGCTGGGGCAATCCCAGGTATTTCTACAGGCTGGGAGAAGAACTCCTGGAGAGCAGCCCTGTGGAGTCCTGGTGGACAAGAAGCTGGACAGGAGCCAGTGGTGCACGCTTGCAGCCCAGAGGGCCAACCATATCCTGGGCTGTATTAAAAAAGGGGTGGCCAGCAGGGAGAGGGTGGGGATTGTCCCCTTCTACTCAGCTCTTCTGATGCCACATCTGGAGTACTATGTCCAGGCCTGGGGGCCCCAGCACAAGAATGACTCAGAGCTCTTGTCATGGGTCCAGAAGAGGGCCACTAAAATGATCAGAGGGCTGGAGCACCTCTCCTGTGAGGAAAGGTTGAGGGAACTGGGCTCGTTTAGCTTGGAGAAGAGAAGGCTCTGGGGAGACCTCACAGTGGCCTTCCAGTACTTGAAAGGAACATACAAACAGGAGGGGGAATGACTGTTTACACAGGTGGATAGTAATAGGACAAGGGGGAATGGTTTTAAACTAAGACAGGGGAGATTAAGGTTAGATATTAAGAGGAAGTTTTTCAATCAGAGGGTGGTGACATATTGGAACAGGTTTCCCAGAGAGGTTGTGGATGCCCCATCCCTGGAGGCATTCAAGGCAAGGCTGGATGTGGCTCTGGGCAGCCTGCTCCAGCAGTTGGTGACCCTGCCCGTGGCTGGGGGTTTGAAACTAGATGATCTTTGAGGTCCTTTTCAATGCATGCCATTCTATGATTTTATACTTTATTAATATAGAATCACATCTGTAAGACGCAAAGGAAAGGAAGGTAGAATACTCTTAAATACATCTCCCCAAAACTCCAGGTATCTTTTTTTGATCGTGTTATTTTCCTGTCTGTGCAGAGGTATTAAGTTATCTCGATGAACAATTGCCCTAAAACACCTGAAAATTATCATGTATCTTCCTGTCTCTCTACTTTGCTTGTAAAACATGATAAACTCAATCCTTTAGAAAGTATTCATATAACTCCTTCCAATTTAAAAACACATTAGCATTTTACCTGTATTTGCTCTGGTGTCCACTGGTCCAAGTTGACGGATTTGACCCTTGATATATGGACCCCAAGATTTCGATGTATTCCAGCACATCTGATGCAAATAAAAACACCGGTGTTCCATGAAGCCCATCGTGGACCTAAAGGAAATGTGGAAATATATTTGTTAATTTCAAAATTCCATATACTGAAGATTTTCTTTGGTATTATTCTATTCTAAGCAAAGGGACATTTGAATGAAGGCTGACAGCCTTAGTTCAAGACACCTAATTACTGCTGATATGGCAAGCCATTTTATTTATTACTTTCTACTTAAAACTGCTATATGACAACATTTCAGTGAGCTGGCAAACACACCCCAAGAAAACCTTTCAAAAGTTGGCTTATGAGTAGTAGATTTTGCTTACACTTCTAACAACACTTTATGGCTATGCATCAAATGCAAACATTAGCAAAAATTGGTAGAAGATACCTCTTTCTCTCCAATTAAAAGCCTCTTAAGAAAAGCATTTGTAACTTGCTTGAAATTAAATACAGAGTAATCTTATATTAACAAAACAAATCCATTAATACCCATATATGCACGGACAGCACAACACCATGCAAGGTCTTAGAGAACAATTATATAGGCATTTAAAAAGTCAAACAACCAAAATACCCAAGATGTATTCCAGCATCCAGATGATTTATGAACTTTACCATTGCTTCTCAGCTGTACTACATAACGAGACTAACTTACACACAGTATGCTAGCCTGAAATCCCAAACACACCTATAAGAATATCAAGTCCAGCTCCACTTAGGTTATTTGATGGTAGTAACTTCAAGTCAAATGCTTTTTAATGCTCTCTCTAATGTTTTTATGAGTTATCTGATTGCAAGACTCAAATGCATATTAAGTAAATTTACAGATGATACTAAGTTAGGAGGAGCTGCACACTCCCTTGATGGAGGAGATACCTTGCAGAGAGATCCTGACTAAATGGAAGGCTGGGCAATCGCCAACCACTTGGAAGTTTTAACAAGAGCAAGTGCTGCATCATGCACCTGGGGCAGAGCCTGGGTATATGCACAGACTGAGGGACAAGAGGCTGGAAAGCAGTCCCATGGAAAGGGATCTTGGTGGTTCTGGTTGACAAGTTGAATGCGAGTCAGCACTGTGCCTTGGCAGCCAGAAGGGCCAACTGAGGTGCATCAGGCCCAGCACTGCCAGCCAGGTGGGGGACTGTCCTCTCTCTGAAGAGCCTCTGTTCTGCACTGTATGGCCTCAGTTTGAGCACTGTGTGGAGGTTTGGGCACCACAACATGAGAACTACATAAAACTATCATAGAGCATCCAATGGAGGTCTACAAAGATGATGAGGGGTCCGGAGGGGAAGATGTATAAGCAGATGCTGAGGTCCCAGGGTTTGCTCAGCCCAGAGCAGAGGAGCTGACGGGAGGCTTCATGGAGGCGGCAGCTCTCACAGGGAGCAGAAGGGCAGTGCTGAGCTCTGCTCTCTGTGACAGCGACAGGACCCGAGGGAACAGCATGGAGCTGTGTCAGGGGAGGGGCAGCTGGGATTAGGGACAGGGGCTGCAGCAGAGGGAGGTGGGCATGGTATAGGCTGCCCAGGGCAGTGGGCATGGCCCCAAGCTGGGGAGTTCAAGGAGCGTTTGGACAGCGCTCTCAGACATAGGGTTTGATTTTGGGTGATGCCGTGTGGAGCCAGGGGTTGGACTCAGTGATCCTTGGGTCCCTTCTAACTCCAGATATTCTGTGATTCTATGTCTCTTTCTTAACATCACCTCTCAACACCACCAGCCTTAAAGGCACTGCTTTAAACTCCATCTAGTTCTGAAGACTAAGGAATAAAGTAATTAATTAACTGTCAGAAGCAGGAAAGCACATTGAAAAAGATGGTAAGCGCTCAGAGCAATTATCTTCCCCCTTTGTAGGACAGATGCACATCCAGACCACTACTGTAACTGCAGCACGCTGCATTACAATAATTAGCACAGTATACAAATAATTTTCCTGGACCTAGAAAATCATGCCTCCTCCTGATCTTTAGATTAGGATTTGCTGGAGTCAATCCACAACAGACAGCCCAATATAGGGCTGCTCACTCACTCTTCTGTGAGACAGAAAGAAGGTAAAGCGAAAGCAAGAAAACTTAAGATAATGGCAGTTAAGCAGGTGAAATCAAAGCTGTGAGTAAAAGCAAAGCAGGAGAAGGGATTTACTCATTTCTTATCAGCAGGTAGATGGTTAGCTGCCTGTCAGAAAGCAGGACTTCAGCATGCATTACAGCTGCTTTGGAAAGCAACACCATGAACACCAACGTCCCTGATTGCTCCCCTTATCCTTGAGCTTTTAATGCTCAACACAGCACTGGTTTGGAGTAGTCCAGCAGTGTCAGCAGTCGCATCTGAGTTTCTTGTCTGTTCATCCTTAGCCTACTTAGTTGAGAAGACAGGAAAGGAAGAGCCTTGGCAACATACAAGCACTGTCCAGCATCTGAAGAAAAATCCTTTCAGTCAGCCTCCATTCTTTGAAACTGCTGTACAAAATCCCAACACACATTCACACAGCCCTCTCTTTACTGCAAAAGGCCTTCCACTTACTAGCTACATTTTCGGTAGGCATTTTGCTTTGAATTTGTCTTGTTCATGATCTCAGCAAGTCAGACCACCTTATGTCCACTGCTTGACCTTTAAGACCATTAGCATTAAGATGACTGGCAGTTTTAGAAGTAATTGCTACCATCATAAAGTTCGATTTCAGGGGTCAAGAGAGCTAACAATTACTCACTGAAACTAACACTTGACAAACCACACTTCTAAAGGGAAACTAACTCGTGTTGGGTAAGAGCTGTAAGTCAAGCTATTTGCAATATACACCTCAGAACAGCTCAGAAGCCAGCAACTTCTTGATCTGTCATTTCCCCCACCCCACCAAGGACCACATACATAGCAATAGCACAAGAAAACCCCACCATCAATGCATAGTACTCTAGTTTTAGTGCTCTAGAACAGTTTCCAGGCTGTCTCAACATATCAATCAAGTTTCAGCTAAATTTGAGTACTGCATAAGACTTACTCTACATACTTCCTTAGCCACTCCATTATAGATAACATAACTTTGTTTATGCAGGTGCTTAACCTAGTCATGAGATTTTAAAAACAAATACAGTGAAGTCCTGCGCACCCAACAGCTTGCCCATGTGGAGAAAAACTGGAATGCTGACCCTCAGGCTGTAAGGAAGAAAGCCAGTTCTCAGTGTGTTACTATGGTGACAGGAGACATTTATCAGTACTATCTATGTATCATATTTTTTATTTGTAGAAACTTTTGCCCTTCAGGGTGTTTATACTGCCATATATAATTTTATTTATTTTTAAATACAACAGGGCTTATACAACGACACATCTCATCAGCCTCTGAGCTAGGCATTGCTCTTTAGGCCAACAGTCTAGCTCCCTATTCCTCAGACTTTTGCAGCTATTGTACGCCACATGTGTAAGTTCCACACTGATAAGACATGACCAGAATGGGGGCTCTACATGACTGAAGTCTATTATAATAAATTAGGATAAAGATTGCTAACCTAAGATTGTGTTAGCAAACAGTAAAATCACAACACACAACAGTTATTATTCTACTGGAAAGGAACAGTTTTGCTTATTCCCATAAGTACATTAATTCTATTTATGAAATCACTTAGTGAAATAAAACTTTTTAAAGTGACAGGGTAGCAAACATAGTGGTGTAATAACACCAAGCAACCCAAGGTCAAACAAAAGCACATACATGTAATTTCTGTATTTATTTCAGACTACAGACAAATGTGCAATATTGAACATTCCAAATAAAAATTTATGCAAGTCAGTGATGATGGCCACTGTAAGCAGAAGTGAGATGTTACAAATTCCTCTGCACGGACATCGAAACATGGGTTGAATATGCAGTATGACAGCCAGTAAACAACAAGAACTCCGTGGGTCGAAAGCAAAGCAGCAGCAACTGATGTTCATGAGTACGTACTTGATGTCCGTTAGCTCTGCTCAACAGTCTGCAAAACATCCTGTGTCAGAAATACTCAACAGTAAGTTGCAATGATTCAAAAAAGAAAATTAACTGTTCATAATTCTGTATGAAATCAGGATCCTTGCTACTGTACAAAGAAAATACTCTTCAATTAATAGAAACATTCCTCATTTTCTTCTCCTTGGTTCCTCAAAAACACATCCAGTTTTCTCTAGAGCAATTTAGGAAAGTAACTCACTTCTACCTGCTGTCCATATTTTGGTATTAGAATAAGAAAATGGGCTTCAGAAATGGAGACTGGATGTTAGGAATCTTGACGATCATCATTTTGTGCAATCTGAAACACCTCCACATCCCAGCAGAAAAGCTACCTTGCCTGCCAAGAACTGCCATCATGCAGCACAACTCCAGCTGGCCAACGTTAGCACAAAATGCTGTCTGACATAGGTTTTAATACAACACTTTATTCTTTTGAGTTATTTGAATAGAAGCTTTTTACTAGAACAACTGAGCTGCACTTCAGCAGTTTGCTGCACTGGTTTCAGTGTAGCATTCCTGACATAAAACCCACTTTTGAGTAACTTCTTCAGTCATTTAAGATACGGGCAACTTCACTGCTTAAAAATGCCTTCAGTCTCTTCCATCGTTGGCTAAAGATACTGTTAAGAAAAGAGTCACAGGGCTTGGCCTTGTTCTGAAAACAACTGATGAGTTTCCATCAGTTCCAGCAGTCCAAGCAGCCTCTGTCAGCCACTGTCTGGGTACACCCAAGAAAACACTAAGCTCTTTACCAAATACTACCACTTCAAAGATGAAAATCTTGATTGTTTCACCTGAACTTTTCTACGGTGTCCACTGATTAGACTTAAGTTTAATTTTCATTTCTTAACAGATCATTAAGCTAGGACAACTGCAATATGGGATATTTAAAAACAAACACAAACAAAAAAAAACACAACAAGATTTGGTGCATTAAGTTATTCCTGTGAACATCTGGCCATCTTCACTAGGACATTAACAACTTAAATAACCATTAAAACAACCAATACCAAATAAAAGCACACCAGGTTTGTTGTGCATATGTAGTCATATCTGCAGCTGTAATTCAGTTATCTTAAACCAGAAAGATGACTAAAATTAAACGGCAAAGAAGTATAAATTGCAAAATCTGAATGCTCTGCTGAATGGAGAACAGCAAGTGGTGTTTCACACTGTACTGGTTCTGGCTGGGGTAGTTTGTTTTCTTCCCAATAGCCCTGCAGCTGCATCAGTGTCACATTATACACCATACCACATTGTGCTCAGCAGTAAAGACCCAGGGAGAAGAGAAGGAACCCATGGTTACACCATCTTGTGTCCCAGAGCAGCCCCAGTTGTGACATAGTTTGAGTACTTCAGGGACCATCTCAACTTCACAATGAAAGACAGCCACAAGACTCTGCATCTTCTGGCATATCTTCAGTGTTCAAAATTGCCAGATAACTTAAATTTAAGAAACACGCTGAAGAGAAGCTTGTTTCCACTTACAGTAAACTTCCTTGTCACTACTGTTACTGCGCAGAACATTCTCCCGACTTGTAAAAACATCTCCATGTACTGAAGAGAGCATCCCAAAATCAGACTTCAGCTGTTCTAAGCCTAGAATTGAAGACCTTGAAAGTCCATGACAAATTTTAAACACAAGTTTTAGCATAACTTGATTCAAATCCAATTTTTAAACTGCTGAATAAGTTATTTATCTTCACACAACGTTCTTATATTACAAAATGCATTTCAGAGTGTGAATTTTGTGGACGGTAAGCATCACTGTTAGATATTCTGTTGAATTACACACTCCTCTCTAAACAGATTTCACAGTCTTTGCACTTTTTTCCTTTCTGGGATATCACTCTGGATGATGTATTTCTCCTCCATACTATTTAAACTGGACTAGCTCCTTGCACGTTTACTTGTCCCTTACATCTCTTTCTTCCCTATTCTGTCAGCTCATTTTGGGCAAAATGTTCCTCTCCTTTATATCAGAAAGTAGACCAAGGAGGTGTCAATAAAAATCGCTATTATTGTTTACGTACCCTGTTAATTAACTAATACAACTTATACATACAAGTCTTAGTGGGAAGAGCTAATCGAGCTCTTCAGGCAACAATAAGAACAGCAATGACAATGCCGAGCCTGGTTTAGTGCATCAGAGAAGAAAACACAAGCTGAAGTACATTTGTTCCAGAAAGCCCAAGGTTTATGTTTCCTCCTCTTCACCACTCCACCACCACCTGCTCAGCTTACTATAGCAGAGGTTAACACAGAAACATTTATTTGGCTGCAACAGAGGGCTACCCACCCTTACTGAACATCTCAACTTACAAAGAGCAAAGAGGTGAGGACTGCAGTAAAACACACAAGGACACAGCCTTACATTTTTATATTCACTGTCAAAGGGAAGCATGGCTGTTTTACATCTCAACAAGCTACTCTAAATCTTTGGGACTATGTGCATATAAATAGGTAGCAAGGAAACTAGTTAAGTCTTCATTTAAAACTTTATGTCAACGATGAAAGCTTGTCAAGGCTTTCACTTTAAATAAGATTTGTATTACACTTGAATTTGCTTTTGTTCTACATCCTTGCAGATACTGAGTAGCAATTCTACAAGGAAGGAAGACAAATATTACACAGAACAGCACATTAACTGCTTGCATTTCCAAAATAATCTGTTGCAAACTTATCTGGGGCCAAAATCACCTATGCTTTCTGTCAGACACAATTCTGTGATTCATCCTTTCACTCCAACTCCGACCAGGAAACCCAGGGAAGTTACTTAATTCCCCTCTT
The DNA here is from genome assembly GCA_023055505.1 of Callipepla californica brunnescens. Classification (NCBI taxonomy): domain Eukaryota; kingdom Metazoa; phylum Chordata; class Aves; order Galliformes; family Odontophoridae; genus Callipepla; species Callipepla californica. Next base: position 22,679,405 of record JALIRH010000007.1, on the reverse strand, counting down.
TCACCAAACGTTGGCTGACACTTTATTTGCCGAATAACTGGCTCCATCTTGTGGAAAAGCGAATTAACTGCAAGAAGATTTACAGGTCTAAAGGTTGTCAGTCACTTTATACAAAAGTCACCTTTTTGCCAAAGATATACCAAAATCTCAAAGACTGTATCAGTGTCTGTACATATAGTGCTCTCTCTGCATTACTTCATGTCATTAGGTCACGATGATCCCTGTAGGTCCCTTCCAACCTGGGACAGCCTACGATTTCATGAAGAACGGCTACCATGAGTTCCACCTCCCATGGGCACACAGGGAAGAACAAAAGCACAAGGCAGAACCAAAGCGACTCCTCTGAACGCCGCCTGTCAAAACAACACTGGAGACAGAGAGTAGGTCAAGCTGAGACTAAGATGCTCAAAAGCTATAGTCACGTATTTCCAGTACAATCCTGCTGTGTCACTGGAAGCTGCTCAGTTGTCCTGACAGGAGAATCCTACTCACCATCTCCTACTGTTTGTAACTCAGATTGTCACACATGCACAAAAATAAACAACAAGAAAAAGATACCCCAGAGCAAACAAACAAAAATTCGTAACTTAATAAGGTGTATTGAATCAGCTGTCTTCAAAACTGGAGGAAGAAGCCAGGACGGAAAATGGTAGATTTAATGAATTAGAAACCAGGCCTTCTTAGGAAGAACGTGACATCTTCAGGATCTTTAAAACTCTTTCGGCAAGAACTACGCTGCTAGAATCTTTACTCTTAAATAAAATGCTCTTCAAAGACCTTAAGACTTTGGTCTTAAGAAAGTACTGAAATGAGACTGTTTACCTACCATTCGCTCCACTCATTTAGTTCCTGATTTTCACCTGAAGGTATTCACGCATCACACTTCCCCACATGAAGCTCAGTTTTTTCCTATACAGTAGAGGATGCATTCCTTCTTTACCTCCATGCTTCACACAAATACAGCCTTCACGTGCCTTTTAGATGCAAACAAACGCAACAAAATGCCCTTTTATATAAACAGGCAACAAGTGTCTATAGCTTAAAGGTATGTGCAGAACCACAGAACAGCTGGGGTTGGAAGGAGCCTTAAAGATCACCTAGTTTAAAGTAGTTAAGAAGAATCTCCTGCACTTCTCTCAAGTGGAAGTCTTAAAACAAAGATTTTCAACAGTTCTGTCACACAGACAAGGCCAGAATTTAAGAAACTTTGGATTTGCTAAGAAAAGCCTGAGGAGACTTCAAACAAGAGGAGCAGCTTCTAGTAGTTTTAAATAAAATTGAACTCAGCAACATGAAGTTGTGCTGGGTGTCAGCAATAAAAGCAATTACACACTGCTAAGGAGCACAGCTTGGTAATGGCTGAGAATTGTACAGTTCAGGATTTATTGCAAGAAGATTGGAAAAACAAGACTTGGATGCATAGCAAGGCTATTTTTAGCCCAAATCTGGTAAGCGGGGTAGAGTTTCAAGTACAGAATTCCCACAGGTATCTCTCTTCTATCTGAACAACCAATTTCCATGAAAGCCATCAACGAAGCCATTAAGCCCAGCCCTGCAGAAGAAGGCACACAGAAGTACTCTCTCCCTGTACAGCCTGTCCTTCCACAGGAACTCAGTGAAATCCCCATCAGCCAATTCCATTTAGTCCTTCAGCTCACTATCACTTGCTTCAATGGCAGCAATAATTGTTTAAACTGTTTTAAATGAAGACAGTACCCTATTTCTACAATTCTAAGAAGCCTTAACTAGAATGGAAGTTCTTTTAGTTCTGTTTAAGACACAAAATTATGTATACATGGTTGATTTACTTGATAACCACATATAGCTTCAATAACAACAGCAACAAAAAAAATCAAATCAAAATTATAACTACTTTAACTCTGGAATAGTCAAGAACAACAAGGACACAACAGATAGAATAAAAATATTTCAGCCCTGCTAACAGCCACAAACTAGAAATCTGAGCTTGACTGAATGAGACTGTGAGAAGATTTCTGCTTTTCCAAAATTTTAAAAAATAATAATGTATTTTTATTATTTATTATTATTATTTATTATGTATTTTACCAAACATCAGGTGATGATATGATGTGAAATCTAAGGTACCAAATAATAAAAATACAGTCCTTCCAAGCTCAATGTGAACATACACACAACTCACACATCACTGTTTCAAGCAACATTAGGAAAAAAACAAGATCAAGATGGGCTTTTTGAGGATTTGTTCCCCAAAATATCATAGTGCCTCTTATCCCCCTTATTTATAAGATGACAATATTTTATTAGGCAAGTTTTTTAATACACTTCTTTTTAACATAATTGTCATTTTTACCTCAGTGAATTGCCATAAAACTTCCTCTAAAACATCAGTTTCCAAACTGTATTTGCTACCACAGACTGAGCTGGTCACTCTCACCATCTCCGGACCATCAGAGTCACAACAAGCTATCAGAACTGGCAGAGAGCTACCCTGCCTGCAAGGCTCAAGCTCCTCAGTGCATATCTCAGTCCTGCAGAATGATAGCACACCACAGCACATCCTTTGGAAGGTAAAGTCATTGCTCTTTCGCATCAGAAACATCACAGGTGCCAACCTGGACACATTCAATAAGCAAGCAGTTTGAGGCATCAAATCTGGATTTGACTAAGGAACAGTGCTCTGATTTCATTTAACCTGTTGGCTCGAAGAGGAAGCACTGCTCATGTCAGAGTTCAAGCTGCAAGAAAAAAGCAGGCAGGCACTCATTTCCTCTTAGCAGCATCTGGTATTTTCTGTAAGGAGAAGGTTATGTTGCATTTCACATTTCAGTAAGATGCTTCTGGAACTGGTCTTGACTTCAGTTTTTCCCTTGTCAGCAAGGCACTGCTGAAAGGCTTACTGTTTTTAAGCTTACATTCCTTTCACATGCAGAAATAGAAGGAGAACATAGGGAACTGTGACCTTACACAAATGTTTTCATAAGTTAATAGCTAAGCATTGAGAGTACTGCTGATAAGAACAAAAAAACGTATCTATGTAAATATGTGCCACTCTGTTGGGACATAGTGAGTGCCCCCTGTAGCCAGGCACAACACAAAGGTCACTAAGTCCTCAGCCAGCAACTAAGTTCTTCTTTTAACCATACCAAAACCTCAGAAATAAGCCTTACTTGCAGGACAAGCTTATACCGTAGTCTTTTTGCTATAAACAAACAAGAGTGAATGATTAGCTTTACCTACCAGATCAACTACCCAGTAGTTGTATTAATTAGCTCCTCTCCATCATTTTTACTCAAATACAACTGAAAATGAGTATGTTTAGAAAGCAGCCCCCAAACTACACAACCTCTGCATGGACCTCAGATACTGGAGATGCTCTCCCTCCTACATCCTGCACTACAAAGCCAGTAAACACACCACTATAACCTCTCCAAATCACCCCCATTTTCTCTCCGCTTTGTTTTCAAGTAAGAGATTCAAGTTTGTAGACAAAAAGCAGAGTGCCAAATTCAAGTCTTCTGACTCCAGAAATACACTAAAACCATCTGCAAAGACTGGCCAGTCTCACACGTATTTTCTCCATTGTACTGGTTTTGGCTAGGATGGACTTAATTTTCCTTCATTGCAGACCCTGTGCGACTGTTTTGGATTTAACACCAACCAGCGTTGATTACACACTGATGTTTTAGTTGTTACAGAGGTCTTTTCTACTTCTCATGCTGCCCTCCCACTAATGAGGCTGCAGGGTTAGGAGTTTGTGTGGGAACAAATACAGGACAGCTTACTCAAACTGACCAAAAGGATACCCAAAGGATACCCTATGCCACACAAAGTCATACTCAGTAATAAAAGCTGGGGAAAGGAGGAGGAAGTTGGGGGATGTTTGTGGCCATGGCATTTGTCTTCCAAGTAACCACTACACTTGAAGTCCTGCTTTCCCAGAAATGGATAAACATCTGCCAGCCAACAGGAAGTAGCAAACAAATACCTTACTCTATGATAGATCTGTGCAGTTGGAAGGGACTTTCAAAGATCATTTCATCCAACTGCCAGACCGTATTACAGCTAACCAGAAGTTTAAGCATATTACTGAGGACATTATTCAAATGCCTCTTGAACACTGTCAGGCACAGGGCCATCTGTTCCTAGAGAGCAGAGTGCAGCACATCCCTGTTTCCCCTCCTCAGAGAGCTCACCTGTCGGCCTCTCCTCTCCAGATCAGACAATCCAAGTGCCCTCAGCCTCTCCACATAGGAGGGACATTTCAGCTCTTCTGCCAGCTTTGGTGCCCTCTCTAGATGCTTTCACAGCCTGTTACATCCTTTTTTGTGTTGTGGAGACCAGAACTGAATACAGTATTCAAGGAGAGGACATACCAACATGTAAGTGGAAGAATCACCCCTTTTGACCAGCTGGTTTAATGCACTCCAAAATGTGGTTTGCCCTCTTGGCTGCCAGAGCACAGTACTGGCTCACACTAAGCCTGCTGTCACCAGCACTTTCCTGATCTCTGTCTGCCAAGCTGCTTTCCAGTCACTCATCTCCCAGTTTCTACCAGCGTACAACATCCCTGTTCTCCGGGGAGAACCTTTCTCCCAACCTTTCTCCCCACATACAAACCTTTTTCGCTCACCTCCTTTGCAGGTTAACCAGACTAGAGTGTGTAGATAGTAATGCTGCACCACTCTCTCTACTACTGAGCCATACCCCCCTACACTAACACACTGTAGTCCAGGCACAAGAATTTCTTACTACATAAACACAATCCCATTCTTGGATAATCCCCAAATTGTCCTGTAAGAATATCACTAACCTTCACAGCAGCACTTGCTGTGGACTTCAGGACATGAACTTAAGGAAAGAACAAGGGAAGGAACAAGCTGAGGACAGAATCAAGCCTTCCTGGGGGGCCATCCCACAAAATGAGGTACAAACACTGCTCTATGAGATGCTGAACGCTTGCTTTTTAAGAGATACAGCTGCTCTACTTGCTCCGCTAGTGAATGAAAAGTGAAGTAACATAGGTGAGAATTGAGAATAAACCTCCTGAGGTCCTTCAGACCAACCTGATGCTCCAAGCAGACCTCATCAGATCAGGCTGCTCAGGGCTTTGGTCAGTTGTCTTAAACACTTCTAAAGCTATGTTCTCACCACCTCAGCAATTTGGTATTTGTCAATCTCATGGTTAACAAAACTAAAAACTTTTTTTTATATCTAATCAGAACGTATCACCCCGAATAAAGCAGAAATGAGTTTGCATTTTCTCTAGAGGTATCTTCTTGTTTCATAAAAGTATGGTTTCTTCAAGATGACATTAGATGAAATACAATTCAAATGTATTTGGCAAAAAGATTGTCACACTGGAACATGAACACACAAACACACAACGTTACCACCTAAACAGGACAGGAAGGAAGTTTCCTTTTAAGCACTGTTTCTCACACTTGCTATAACCAGATCTGTGTGACACAAGAGAAAAACCTCCTCATTTTTTTTCTAAAGAGCTTATTTTACATTATTACTACGTCCCAGTGACCACTCAGTACTTCACTCTGAATCTACCTGCAATTCCAGGGCACTCAGGAAGAGCAGGTTACGCACAGTGAATCACTTCTGCCTCCTTTTGCAGAAATTCCTACAGGACTACTGCAGCCTTTTATCCTACTAAGGAAGTCCTATGCCATAAAGCTTTAACTGTTTAAGTACTTTACTAAAATTGCGTAAGAGATTCCTGTTGCAAAAGAGCCAGCATACAAGAAGGGTGCAGCAATCAATAACCAGCCATGGATCAAATAAGAAGCCAAAATCATTTTCCCAGCCACACATGGAGGTACAGCTCCTCAGTCCTCATCGGCATATCCATTTTCTTCCACAAAAATCAGAGACAGGCACAGCTGTGAGAAACAGAACTGCTTTTACCAAATCCTGGCTGCAGTCAGTTGCTTGGCAACACTGCCCCTGAGCATCAACCTCCTGCCCAGGTTCCGCTCTGACAAGGGCTGAGCTACTGCCACATGCCAGAACAGTTGAAGGAAGCAAATACCTTTCCTCAAGAGATAAAGGACAGCTGAAGGTCTGGGTTAACTGAGACAGTCAGCACGCTGACCTGGGCAATTTTTCACATTCCCCGCAAAATATGTCACTGTATCTGTGAGCTACAGAATTAGAGCTCTCCACATCCACAGCTACCACAGACTTGGAGCATTCAGATGCTCTCTAACCTCTGAGTTCTTCCTCCTCTTCAGACAGTGACCCCAGAACACAAAAGCAACGGGCTCCTCTGATGGGAGGAACACAGATCAACTCTTACGTGTTTTGGCTATGGTGGAAACAAAATAGAAACCCAGGTTCTCCTGACCAGGTCAAATATTGTCAGCAAGCAGGATTACTTGGCAGTACATGCTCATACATATGCTTAACCCAGCTTAAAGCAACAATGAACATAGCAAGAGTGGGGGATAAATAGGGTTAGTTCTACATCCCACAATAGGACCACTATAAACAAAGGCATGAAATTAGTATGAAATTAGGTATCAATTCAAACGTAAATTGACTAAGTCTTCACAAATAAGATAAAACAGCTTTATGGCACATAAAGTCATTCAAGAGAAAAACTACAGAAACCCATTAAGGTCTCTCCCAACCCGAACCATAAAGACCATCTAGCTCCAAGCCCCAGCCACAGGCAGGGTTGTCCAGGGTTGCCCAGGGCCCCATCCAACCTGGCCCTGAATAGCCTAAAGGGTTTGGGGCATCCACAACTTCTTTAGACATCGTGTTCCAGTCCCTCTTTTTTCCTAATGTCTAGTCTAAATTGCCTCTTTTAGTTTAAAGACTTTACCACTTGTTTTATCACTACACTCCATGACAAAAAGAGCCTTTTCCCATCTTTCCTGTAGGCCCCTTTTAGGAACTGTAAGGCTGCAATGGAGTCTCCCCAGAACCTTCTCTCTCCAGTCTGATCAAGCCCAGCTCCCTCAGCCTGTCTTCACAGGAGAGGTGCTCCTGCTCTCTGATGACCTTCATGGTCCTCCTCTGGTCTCATTTTAATAGGTCCACATCATTCCTGTGCTCATGGCTCCAGAGCTGAATGCAGAAGAGTAATATCATTCCAATCCTCAGCAGAGACCAAATCAGAGGAGTAGGAAACCTGAGATAGTTTCTGTTTTGCCCCTTGATTGCCGGGGGCATCATTTTCAGTCATAATACAGAGATCCAACCAGCAGTTATAAGATTCAGGGAGATTTCTTACACAGAAGGGATCCATGAAAGCAAGCCTCACTAGTAAAGGCCAAAATGAGGAAGCCTCTTCCATACCTCTTACCTCCAGGCGCCCTGGCTCCATCCTCTCCAGCCCTTTTTGCTGCCAGTTGCTCCTGCTGTGCTTCACATTCCTTACCAGATTCAACTCCAAGCAGATTTTTCTTTTCCTCCCCAACCCCATCCCTACATGCTTGGACAGTCCCTCTGTATTCTGCTTGGATCACCTGTCTCTGCTTTCACTTCTTAGCGCCGATTCCTTTGTTTGAGGTTTGCCAGGAGCAACTTGCTCACTTACACAGGCTCCCTGCTGCTTCTGCTTGATTTCCTGCTCACTGGGATGTGCTGCTTTACAACAAAAAGAAGTCACCCTTAGAAATAAAAAAAAAATATTAAAAATAGTGAAAACGAGCTCCCTTAGTCTCCTCTCTTTCCTGGACCCCACCACCTAAATAATTCTTCCAGGCACGTCTTTGAACAAGTCTTATCTCCTGAAGTTCACAGTTACAATTCCGCTCTTTTCTTTGTTCCCTCTTCCTCAGACCCTAAACTCTTCCATCTCACAGTCACCACAGCGAAGTCTACCCCCAACCTTTACATCTGTCCTTCCTCTGCTGGTAACACATCAAGTCCCCTACAAACACCACAGCTTGTGAAAGTCAGGCTTCTTCAAGTCCCCTGAAGTAGTTTCACGCTGACAGCTAGCCAAACTCCACCAAACTGCTCTCTCACTCCCATCTCCTCAATAGAACAGGAGGGGAAAATATGATGACAAAAGGTTCAAGAGTTGAGATAAGGACAGGGAGATCACTCATCATTACAGGCAAAATAGACTCAGCATAAGGGAGATTAACATAATTTATTGCCTGCTACTAATAACGGATTAGAGGAGTGGGAACAGAGAGCAAACCAAATACACCTAAATACAACCCCCACCCACTGCCCACCTCCTCTGTCCAGCAGCACAGGGAACAGGGGCAGCAGTCAGCCCACCATGTTTTGTCTCTGCCACTCTTTCATGGTCACATGGGGTCCCTCCCACGGGATGCTCTCCTTCCCAAACTCATCCCGTGCGTGCTTCTCACAGGCTGTAGCTCTTCAGGCACTGCTCAACATGACTTCGTATAACAGGGCCCATCCTTCAGGAGGTGCTGTGCACAGGTCCCTATGGACAGCAGCTCTCTCAGCCCTCCTGCCCCACCGTGAGCTCCTCCCATGGGCTGCAGCTCCAGCCCAAGGCTGCTCTTGTGGGGAATCTGCACAGGCTGAAGAGGGACAGCCTATTCCACCTCGGGCCTCTCTTGGGCTGAAGAGAGCTTCTCCTCCATGCCTGGAGCACCTCCTGCCCTCCTTCTTCACTGACTTTGGTGGCTGCAGGGCTGCTTCTCTCACATGTTCTCATTCCTTTCTCCCAGTAGCTGTGCAGCTGTTTTCCTTTCATTCAATTTGCTCTCTCAGAGCACACCCAGAATCTCTTATGGCTCAGCTCTGGCAACAGCGGGTCCCTTTTGGAGCCACTTCTGACCTGACATGGGGCAGCTGCTGTGCTCCTCACAAAGGGAACCCCATGCAGCCTCACTGCTACCAAAACTCGGCTACGTAAGCACAATAGAGGAAGGCCTCATTCCTACTTTTTCCTGATCAGGTAGTAGGAGCAGACACCTAAACCATCACCCACACTGGCCTGCCCTCTACCCCGATCCGTAAGCTCTTAAGCTCATCATCCACCTCTGGGCAAAGCTGCACATGCAGGCCCACCATTCTGACAGAATGTGACTAGTATTCATTCTCATCAGCCCACTCCGTCCCTCCTAAAGCTCCTGTAACCACCTCTTGCTTGTAAAACTGGAGGACTGCAACCTCATAAAGTCTCTGTGATACCAGCAAAATCATACCTCAGCTAAGTCATCTTTACTCTTCCATAACATCTGGAAACTAACTGTTGCTGCCAGTATGGTGAAGCTGGATCCAAGTAGTTACAGATTCAGCAGTGTTACTCTTAAAGCACCTCAACATTAGAATAAAGATGTCACTGCACATTACCTGTTCACAAGGTAAACTCCTTAAGCTTTAGGGAATTTACCTGTGGCCTCCTGGGAGAACAATTCAAAGCATTCTAAATTAGTAACGTAAAGCTGAATTGTGCTCAAATGAACACCAGCGAGCTTGCTGAGGAAGATGAGACACTTGTGCTAAATTATCTTTGACTACTCCCTGAGTAATAGCTACTAACTGACTACTAATCCCCTTAGGAAATCTAGATTAAGGAGGGAACCACCCCTACAGGAAAGGTACCTCCCTGAAATCCTTCTTATCACGTACATGTATCTAGCTGCTTCCTCACTGCTGCTGACAAAGACTTCTTAGGGCTGCATTAAAGCTGCTTTCTCCAGTGTCCAGACCAAAGAGGGAAGATTCACAAGACAGCATCAATCCCAGCTGAGCAGAAAGAGATCTAGGTGCAAAGCTTAAAACCAACAACATCGTGCAGTGACACCTTCTTCATGTCACTGAAGAGTGAGGAAATAGCAGCTTAGGAATCATTAGGAGAGAGACACCAGCAGCTCCTGGCCAAAGAAGCAGGATGTTCTGCACTTAGTCAAGAACACAGTCTCATCAGCACTATCAATCCCTCTTTCATAATCTACACCCCACAAAGGAAACAACTTGAACTGCCAGAGCCTATACTTCTGAAAGTAGGGCTGAAATCTAAGGTGCATCTACGTAATCCACCCCTGCTGATCTAAAAGGTTATAATAAATAATCAAAACAAACAAAAAAAGCACTACACCCAACAGCCACATAAGTCTTGCAAATATTTGCACTGGAAGTGAAAGGAAAATTTAAGTCTCCAGCAATCTCCAAAGGTCATCTAGCCCAGTCACCTGAACACACTACAGCATGCCACCTGCAATCACATCCAATCTAGGCCTGTTATGTCCTGAAGAATGGAGTTTCCACACAGAAATATCATATTAAAAGCTTTGGTAGAAAGCATCGGGCAGTATAAAGAACAGCAGGAATATGCATTTTGTAACAGTGTGCTTTTACAAATTAAACAGATTTTCCTCCAGCTTATTCCAGAACATTTTTCCATACTGTGAGAGTCAGGAGATAGAAACAAATCCCTTCCTTGAAAGACTCCCTCAGTAGGTCACCCAGGACTGTAACGACCCCACTGCCCCATTCCACCTGCTTACGAGTTCTCATGCTTACAAGTTCTCAGCTAAATCTACTGCACTTCTCCCAGCTAGAAAGCGAAGCATCTTCTACAGAACTTTCCTCCTCAGGTGAGATGGCTAACTTCAGCTCTCAGCACCACAACAGCAACCAGTTATTGAGCAAAGTCCAGTGACAGGGGACAGAACAAAAAACAGAACAGTGAGGTAACGCTGCAAAGGATCAGAACAAAGCAAAACAAAAGCAAGTCATCAAAGTGAATAGTAGAAGTCGCTTTACAAATATGGAGGTTCACATGCATTTAAGTTCATCTCACAGCCACAAAAGAGATCATACACAAGGAATCAACAATCCAGTCTGAATAGCTGAGTCACAGAATCACGTAATTGTAGGGGATGGAATGGAATTCTGGAGATCATCAGTTCCAAAGCAGCTCCCTAGGGTCCAGATGGGTCTGGAACGTCTCCAGAGAAGGAGACTCCACCACCTCTCTGTGCAGCCTGTGCCAGTGCTCCGTCACTGCACTGTGAAGAAGTTCCCACACACGTTTGTGCAGAACTTCCTATGCACCAGTTTGAGGCCATTTCCCCTTGTTCAATTACCACATGCTGCTGAGAAGAATCCAGCCTTGTCCCTCTTACTGGCACACAGCTGGGAGGAGTGGCTGGCACACCTGAAGGCTGTGCTGCCATACAGCAAGACCAGGACAAGCTGGAGAGCTGGGTGGAGAGGAATCACATGAGAATCAGCAAGGACAACTGCAGAGTGCTACACCTGGAAAGGAATAACCACATTAACAGTCAGGAAGGAGCTCTGCAGAGAAGGACCTGGGTGCCCTGGCAGACAACAGGTTGGTCTTGCAGCCAAGAAAGCCAATGGTATTCTGGAGTGTATAAAAATGGGCACAGCCAGCGGGTTAAGGGAGACGATTCTCCCCTTCTACTCTGCTCTAGTAATAAGGACACATCTGAAGTACTGTGCCCAGTTCTGGACTCCCCACTTCAATGTTCAACTCCCCGCTTCAGAACACTGTATCCTCCTGTATTCCCCTGGAGAAGCTGGCAGCCTGTGGCTTGGACACGTACACTCTGCTGGGTAAAGAACTGGCTGGAGGGTTGGACCTTGAAAGCAGTGGTGAACAAAGTTAAATGCAGCCGATGACCACTCAGAAGTGGTGCACCCGAAGAGCCTGCTCTGTTTAGCATCTTTACTGATGACCCGAATGAGAGGACTAAGCACACCCTCAGTAAGCTTACAGATAACACCAAGTTAGGAGGAAGTGTCAATCTGCCTGGGGGTTGGGGGGAACGGCCCTACAGAGAGATCTAGAAAGATTGGATTGCTGGGCCAAAGCCAACGGGATGAAGTTCAACAACACCTAGTGCTGGGTTCTGTACTTTGGCCACAACAACCCCATAATGCTACAGGCCTGGGGCACAGTGGCTGGACTACCCTGTGGAAGAAACTGACCTGGGGATAGTGGTTGAAGCTTGCCTGAACATGAGCCAGCACTGTTGCCCCAAGTGGCCAAAAAGGCAGCACCATCCTGGCTTGTATCAAAAATAAGTGTCCAGCAGGAATGGGGAAGCAATCTCCACTCTGCACTCAGCACTGGTGAGGCCACACCTGGAGTACTGCGCTCAGTTCTGGGCCCTTCAATGCAAGGAAGACATTGAGGCCTTGGAGCATGTCCAGAGAAGGGCAACAAAGCTGATGAAGGGTCTGGAGCACAAGTTTCATGAGGAGCAGCTGAGGGAGCTGGGAACATTAAGTCTGGAGAAGAAAGGCTCAGGGGAGACTTTACTGCTCCCTATAACTACCTGAAGGGAGGTTGGGGCAAGGCAGAGGTTGGTCTCTTCTGCTGGGTAACTACCCAGAGACAATAACCTCAAGTCGTATCAGGGAAGATTCAGGTTGGATGTTAGGAAAAATGTCTTCTCCAAAAGCATTCCAGTGCTGGAACAGGCTGCCCAGGGAGGTGGCTGAGTCACCATCCCTGGAGGTGTTCAAATGCTCAGATGCTGTATTTAAAGGTTTAGTGGGGAAATATTGGTGGTATGTGCGTGGTTGGATCATCTGTTCTTGGAGGTCTTCTCCAACCTTGGATTTCTATCAGGAAAATTAAAATGAGGTTTCCTTTCCACCAAGTTTGTAGTAATTGGCTTTGATTAGACAAGTTTCAGCACTGCATTTTTTTCCTTGTAGAAATGTGAGGAGATGCTGAACTTTTTGAGCCCCACACTGAAAAGATCAGTTTGCCAATCAGATATCTAAGAATGGTATGGTATAACTAAAAACTACTGGAATTATTTTCCTTGGATACTATGAACTAAATTGTATCTGGTTTAATAGGTAACAGTGCCACTGTGCCATTTTACCAAAATTCTGGTAAGAAAACACTCAGCCAGACTTCATAGCGCATGAAACAAAGAAACCCAACTAACAAGAACAATCCTGCAAATCTTAACGCAGATTTATTCACTTTATCTGATGGTCCAAAAGATCTGCATGCTTCCAATTATGCTACTGCGTGTGCTACAGTTAAAAAAAAACAAAAACAAAAACCCAGCAACAACAAACCTAAAGCAGTTGACAACCCAAGTAATTGCCTCCTTGATAGGGATATGAATTCATCAGCAGACTTCATCAGTAGACAACATGCTTGTATTAAAGTCAACGTTCAGTGCAATGCGTAACAAACAGAAAACAACTGGTTTTCAAACATATGCCTTACAATTGGACGTGGTTAGGAGCAGGGATGGGATTCTTTCAGCCCCTGTTTGCAGAGATGGGTGCTCGACCAAGATTTATTGCTGCCAGTTTACGTTACAGGTCTGCTTGCTCTGATGGCTAGTCCTTTGCCACTGCTGAACATCTTGACTCTTTTCAAGAAAGCATTTCCTTCTGTGCTCTGTCACACTTTTCAAGCACTCTGTTCACTTGCATTTAACATCAGTGCCCAAGTAATACCAGCCTCGCTGCCAAGCAGTAACACAAGCCTGGAAGACACATTGTAATGAGGTACTAAGTACACAGAATTAGCAAGCTGTGAGCCTCTATAGTCAAAAGGGCTGCTGACTGACATTAATGGTTTCTGACTTCAGTTCCACTTGGTAAATCCATATGAAGTGTTATTTCTTAAAAGACTCAAATATTAGCACAAGTAACAATAAAAATGCATTTAATCTCCCTACCCTGGGAAAGAAAAAAAATCAGGTGCTTCAAGATGGCTCTCAGTACAGTCTGCACACCAGACTGACAGACAGATCTATGGCTGTTTCTCCTGCAGCCTGCCAGTCCCTACTAGCTTTACGTACACATACACTGAAAAGGACATGAAGAGCTGCACCATAAAACTATACACCAGAATGAGTTTCAGTTGCTTGCCTTTTTTCAAAAAGCTAGTATCACTGAAGCTGCTGCCTACATACACTACCTATTCCCTAACACTTGTAAGAAACACTGAGGTAACACTACAGAGACATCTCCTGCCTTACACAGCCAGCTGTTCAGACAGGGATGTAAAGTCAGTACGCAGACAAATACTGCACTGTCAGATGTCACCCGTCACTCTTCCAAAAACCCAAGTGATTGCAAAGACGGTTCCTGAGCCTTTGATTTTTAGGCTTCCTGCACGATTAGATGCCATCTGTGTGGCTGTAAGACTGAGTGCAGCCCTACAGCAGGTTGTTTCCAGTGTATTTCAGCAGCACCCATCGGATTCACGACAGCTATTCCAATAATTAAAAGGCAAACACGAAATAAAAAGCACTTCCACAAACTGCACCCAAAGTCAGCAATCCTAATCGCAGCTTCATGCCTACTGTGGCAGATGTGTCCTCAGCTGTATTCTCCTCCTTCCAAAAGGTTTGCAGAACAAAGCAGCAAAGACTCATCACCCCACACACCACACATGCTAAAAAGTAGGTAAGAAACCTACGGATGGATTTGCTCTTGCTAGTAATATTCACTATTAAAAATCACTATTAATATTATTTTCAGAAAGACAAACATGCCATTAAAAAAAAACTTCCTACAAAAGCAAGCTTGTAATCATATAGGAAATACATATATAAGATAGGAAAGGTGTATGTTTGAAACTTCCTTATAAGCAATGCAGTAGGTCCTTGGATAGTGAGAACAAGCAGAGCCAGCTCAGTGATTTTGGAGTGAATCAGCAAGAGGACAAGAGCAAGTGCTTAAGATCCCTTTTTTGATGTGAGATGTAAAAGCCAGAAGGTATTAAAGGTAGATACAATCAAAGCAGTGAGTGATAACAAAAAAAAAAAAAGCAAGTGGGACCACAGAAAGTTTGTAAGGGTCAGGAGGGTAATTACAAGATGCCAGATGGTATCTAGCTACCTACAAATTTCCAAGGCCTCAAAGAGCTGCACTTAATACAGATATACAACCATGGTACGTGAGGTTTCAACATCCCTCAGATGAGACAGTGTGAACAGGCTGCCTGGGGAGGTGGGCAGACTGCCACAATAAGAACCCATATGCAGGTGCAATTCATGTCACCACGAAGATAACACCACCTAACTGTGAGATGAACAGCAAAGAAGCACAACTCAGGGGCTACCTGTGCAACCTGGGCTAGGGAGCTGCTTTGGCAGGAGGGTTCGACTAGAGGATCTCTAGAGGTCCCTTCCAACCCCTACAATTCTGTGATCCTGTGAATCCTAATAAACAGGGAGGAGGATGACGGACAAGAACACAAAGCTTGCCTTAAAGAAGCTCGTGGAAACTGAAACTGACAAATAGTTTAAAGAAAAAAAGAAAAATCAGTAACACCAAGAAAAGAAAACACAGGTTTTCTGACATAAGTGAGCCCCAGTTTGGAAGTCCTACGTGCTTGTCATGAACAATTTCATGACTGTTTCTAGTAGTCAGGACAAACAGAACCTCTAGTGGAGCTGACAGGATGGAACTCCAGCCTGTAATTACAGGTATGACCAGAGATGAGATCAGGGCTGTTCTCATCGAAGCAGAGAAGTCAACTACTAGCATCTGAGACAGCTCCCAGACCTGGGATCCCAGCAGACATCTCAAGGAATCACTGCTTCAGCCACTGCTGTGTGCCATGACTAACAAAACCAGAACTCTGCACAACACTGGCAAGCTATTAGTGCCTAGCCATCATAGGTTAAGCGTGAAACACACTAGGAGGGGAAAAAAAAGCTGGCCGTAACTGAAATAGCTTTCATTCTTAATCTTCTGTTGGCCAACAAGTTTCAACAAGGGAACAATATGACAGAGCATTACATTTCCATGGCAGGCAAAGGCTTGATATTCAACTTGAAAACAGACTGCTTTTTCTTCTGAACCACATCTTCTGGAAGTACACAGATAGGCAAACTCCAGGATATTATGCAATGGTAGCCCAGGGCCACTCATACAGCTCTCCTGCTTAGGAGGAAACTTCCACAGGAAAGAAATCTACACAGCCTCTCCTCCGTATCACCTCCCAGACAGGTGCCCCTACAACTGCTGGTGCTCACTTAGCTTGCTGTTCCACTAACTCCTCTCCAACCACGCATTTAACTACAGAAGCATGGGCAGAGGCAGACGACAGCAAGAAGCTAATAAGATATGAGAAAATCAGAGATGCCAGAACAGCCAGAACAGGAAGAAACACATGTAAATTAAACTTGAGTGAAGGAAACAAAATAAAACCTCAGTCAGCTTTCCTGAGGGGAAGGGTGAGAGCAAGCCATACCTTTAGCATACAGAAAGACAGCATGGGAGGAAGAGGTTTTGTGAAAGAGAAAACAGAGAAGACTTCAGAAGTGCAGTCAGATTGTAGATAAGGCAGCTAAGTAGAACAATTTATTACAAAGAAGGAAACTGAATTACAGGTTCACTTGGAAGCAGAAGTCAGGTTGGACAACAGAGCGGTAGCTGCTCCAGGAACCCAACAGAAAAAAAAAAACAAAAACCAATATGGTGAAGGTCAGAGCTCTCTGCCACATTAAGCTTTGTGTTGTGACAGAAGTATGGAAGCATCAAAGAAACCAAAACAGAACAGCGCAAGAGCGCACAGAAATATTCAGTAACGCAAAGAGGACGACAAGGCTGCGTGTCAGTCCTGCTGAACTGAAGCAGCAGAAGACACCACGCAAGGCCAACAGAGACTTACTAATGCTTCGCCCAGGTGATGGCTGGAAAGAGGGAGCTCAGAAGGGAAGACAAAACTGAGTTGGAGAATTTGAGGCACTGCTGAGCAGCCATGCTCTGAGGCTTGTGCCGCTGACAGCACAGGTGTGGGACTCGGCAAGCAGCTCAACACGGGAAGGCCAGCCGTGCACAAAGCACACAGACACGGCTTTCCCAGAACCCCCCCGGCTGACAGCGAGTCTCTTACAGAGCAACCAGAAGCTCCAGCAAACCAGTAAGAAGACTTACTTGCAAGTCACAAGGCTCTGTTATCTTCGGTGTAATCCGCATTATATAATACTTATGTCCGCACACGACGAGAGTGAAACCTGGTTTCTGATGCATCACGCGCTGCCATCGCGCATGGCGCTGCCGGAGTCCCCGGCCAAGGGTGCCGGGCAGCAGCAGGGCGCAGCCTCAGCCCGGGCACGCCGAGCGGGAGCGCGGCCACCACGCAGGAAGCCGTACGTTTACGATAAATCACCGTGCGGCACGGAGCGATTCCAAATGAAACAGGGACGCGCCGCGTTTTGTCCACGTCAGAACGCCCAGCGCGGCAGCGTGTGCCACCTGGCCGAGCGCGGACGGCAGCCCAGGCCCGGGCAGCCGCCTCCCGGGGCGGCCACACGAAGGGGCCGCGCTCGCGGAGCTCCGCCGACGGACCGCGCCCGCTCCGCACATCGGCGCACGGGCGGAGGAGCGGAGCGGGGCGAGGCCGCCTCCTCCGCCCCGAGCGCCGCCGCCGCCGCCGCTCCCCCCCGCCCCGCGCGCCCGCCGGACGGCCGTACCCTTGGCCTCGCAGTCGGCGCAGTACTTGTTGTCCTCCTCGCGGAGCAGCTTGGCCAGGATGGCCTGGTGCTGCTCGTTCTGCTTCTGCGCCTTCTCGCGGCACGAGCGGGTGGCCATGGTGGCGGCGGGAGGCTGGGCCGGGCACCGCCGGAGTCGCGGCGCTGCTGCCCTGGCGCGGAACCGGCTGCCGCCAGCACCCGCTTCCTCGACCGGAACTACTTGCGGACGCGTCCGCCCGCGCAGCCCGCCTCGGCGCCGCGACAAATAGTCCGCCGGGTCCTAGCGCCGCCCCAAGCGGAGGACGGGGCGCCCCGGGGCAGGGGCGGTACCCACCCGCCGCGTGGCAGCCGGCCCGGAGCCCCGCCCGGGTGTCCTGAGGGCCGCGCCGTGCCGGCGGGGGTCTGTGAGGGCTGAGCAGCCGGGTCCGCCCGCACGGGGCTCCCTGCAGAGCAGAGCAGAGACTGTGCCCCCTCTCAGCGCTCTTGTTGAATCTGCTTCTCGGGAACGTTTTCTGACAGTTCGCTGCGAGCTGCATCTCCTTCTTACTATTATTAATTTTTAAGTGCAGCCCTTCTGGTGCCTATGGATAACCTGTAAAATACTGAAGTGAGGCATGTGGAAATTCAGGTCTCTTCTGCAGCTGTTACGTTACTGAATTGCTCTATATATCTTTCTTTTGCTCTTGTCCCGTGGTTAAATAATTACCCCCCTAAATGTGGAAGAGTTACAACAGGATGAACTGAGAAAACGGAGTAGCAGAATAATTAGTATAGTCTTCCCTAACGTGATCTCCCTTGAGTTCACGTCTTCATGCTGTGCAGGCACCCTGGCTGAGGGGGATAAGAGCAGGACAGGAACAAGGTGGTATTGAGACATGATCCCAAGAGGTGGATCAGCATCCTACAGCTGCCTTTCAGTGGTGCCACAATCTGAATGTAACTGCAGCAGAAAAAGTGTTAAAACAAACAACAACAAAAAAGCATGCTTTGCTGGGGATTGATTATTGGCATGCAGTATTGATGGCTGTTTAAACATGACATTGAGCATGAGAATGCTTCCAGCTGAATATTTTACCTACTAGCACACATTTCTTTTCCTTTTCTAGCCCGAAATATATTTATTGTGTCTTTTGTAGAGAAAAACTGCGTCAGCCATAAGGGCGGAAAATGTCTCCACCCCTCACCTCATCCTAGGGCTCAGAGGAATAGAAGGATTTCAGAAAAGCGAGGTCTGTGGGCATGAATTCCCTGCGAGAGAAGAGGAAATGGGCTTGCCTTTTAGATGCTGGGTAAGCTCTCCTTGGGTTCTTGTATGAAAGGACTGTGGCAGCACCACTGCCATTTTGGAAGAAGATAATGCTTGCTTTCAAATTTTGTGTCAAACTCAACCTCTGCATTACATATGCTCTTAAAACATCTCCAGAAATACCAGAAGGTACTGAGTTTAGCAATCAGCTCAAATTAACATGCATCAGTTTCTCTGATCCTGTGTGATTCTCTGTGAGAAGTGGCTATTGATTCAGTGTCTGCATTTAAAAAACCTACAGAAATGAAATAAAGAATACATGTATTTGTTTGCTGTGCACTTTGGCACTGGTGTCTTAAAACACCTCTTGATTGTTTCCTGGATCTAATTCACAGAATCAGAGGATTGCAGGGGTTGGAAGGGACCTCAAGAGATCCTGGAGTCCAACCCTCTGGTGAAGCAGGTACCACAGGTCGATGTCCAGACAGGCCTTGTATTTCTCCACAGAAGGAGACTCCACAACCTCTCTGGGCAGCCTGTTCCAGGGCTCTGTCATTCTCATCATAAAGAAATTCCTCTGTGTGTTTGTATGGAACTTCCCGAGTTCAAGTTTTAGGCAATTGCTCCTTGTTCTATTGCTATGCACCACCAAGGAGAGCCTGCAGTCATCCATTTGCCTCCCACCTCCCTTTAGATATTTATAAACATTTATCAGATCCCCCCTCAGTCTTCTTTTCCCCAGGCTGAACAGACCCAGGTCTCTCAAAACTCCCACTCTTCGTGCATGCTTGGGTGGATGGGTGTGAAGTATCCTCTTCAACCGCTGAGCATTAAGGTCTGCCTTTTGCGTTCAGCTCTTGAAATTATTCTTCCTTCAGAGTACTTATCCATGCTTCTATAAAGCAGTGGAAATACAAAATTACCTGCTTCACTAAGGGACTGAGAGGAATAAGTTATTAATATTTTAATAGATACTGCTTTGAAAACCGCGTGCTGTAAATGCATTGTTGGGTATTTCCCGGAGAGCTTAAATGAATGTAAAGATAACAAAAGTATATCCCCTCTGTGCCTTTGCTGCTTTTTCTAGACCCTAAGCGAAGCAGAGTATTGCACGTACGTTGTTATAGCCAGAAGCATTTTTCAGAGGGAAAATAAAAGGAAATAACTGATGCCTTTAGGATATGGTATGCTTTTTAGAAAAATTCAAGTTCTGCCCACACCAGGCAGTGAAATGTAGCGCACAGAGGCCAGAGATGTCACCACCTAAGGCTCCTTCAGAAGGAGGAGATACGCAGCTGACTTGCTGAGCCTGTCAGCTTGGTGCCCTTTGCTTCACCTTTCCTAAAGCCCTGCAGAGCACAGCCTATACAATCCAGTCTGGGAATCATTTCAGTTACATACTTTCAAGGCCCATATCTCCAGAAGTGAGTTTGACGTGGCTAACTGAATTTTCCATGAAGTGACAAATACTGGAGTTCTGCAGTCTCCAATGCTGAGAGTGTGTTGTGTTCAGTACAAGCACCGATTTACCTTGAACTGAAAAGCCTTCTTCCTGCTTGTCATCCTGAAGGCAGCTTCACTGTTCTGTAGAGATGCCTGTTAATAACTTTTGAAGTTGTCCTACCATCTGAGAGCTGCAATTCACTGAATATAATCTTCCTGGCTAAAATTCACTAAATCTACATACCTGCCTTATTCTGAAATCTCCCTATAAACCAACTTGAAATGGTATTTGCTAATCAGGACAGTATTAGCATAAATTTGACTTAATGGAGGAGAGCGCATCAGATGCAAAGTTATTAACTGAAATGAAACCAGGTGTTAAAATAGCTGTGTTTTCCTAATGCCTCATCCTCAGAGTCCAGAAATAAACAGGGTTCCAGTTGCAGAGTTTTTGAATTGGAGAATTTCTGATTCATAAGAAACCTCACTGCTTCAGACATTTTCCTGCTCTGATGGGGAAGAAAAATATATACACACAGCTTTCTGGGAAATGGACACTGCAATAATGTTTCTGCAACTCAGCTCTCTGAAGATCGCTCCTCAGGCTGCAGAGTTTGGGATGCTCGCAGATACAGACGATATAGAAGCTGCAGCCCTTGGATGCGAGAGAAAGGCAGGACCTGGAAAGTGAATCTTAACCAGTCTGTCTCAGAAGGCACTTTTGATGGAATTTCTATCACAAACTTGGGATATTTAAGAAACTGCTTGTGAGCTGGCCACACTTTTTCTCCATTGGAGGAAAACTGACATCCCAGAAGGTGACTCATCTTGTTCTGAGCCAGGTGTGTAGCTTCAGTGAAGCTGCTTCTGAAGAAGCCTGTCGTGGGAGGAGGTGAATTGCTTTCGGTATCATTTGTGTCTCTCCATTGACTGTAAAGAGTAGGGAGGGTGATCGTCTTGTACCCCAGTGTACAGAAGTCAGTCATTTATGACATGAACTCTCAGTGTTATTTTTAATTAAGATTTTTTTTCAGCAATGTACTTTGCATAAGAAAATGCCTGCCCAGCTCTAGTTTTGATATCGCCAATCAAAAACAGAGAGGAAGCAGTAATATCATGGAGTCACAGAATGGCTCGGGCTGGAAGAGACCTCAGAAATCATCAAGTTCCAACATTCTGCTACAGGCAGGGTTCCAACCACCAGATCATGTAGTAGATCAGAGAGTAACTTCATGTTAAATGAAGTAACTGCTGTAGCCTGGATTCCTCAGCTACACCGTGGGATTGCATTACTTTCTTTCCTTGCTTATAAAGAATGCTACCCCCAAAAAAAAAACATTCAACCAAGTGTTGAAAGATACAGTCTTGTTACAAAAAAATAACCCAAAACAACAACCAACCAACAAACCAACCAATAAAGCTTTTGAAAATCAATTCCCTCGGTTTCAGCACATAATATCTGCCCTGCGAAGCAAACCCAAGTTGGTTAAAAAATAGAAAGGAAGCAGGATTTATAGGCGGGGCAGTGTTTTCAATGACCTCTTGTTTCTGCACAGCTACTTGGCTGGGCAGATGAGATATTAGAGGTAATGCATTTTTCCTCCAGTTTCTTGGTTCTTCATTTACATCTACACACAGAGACCGAGCACTTGGTTTCATAGATTCATAGATTCATTAGGTTGGAAAGGACCTACAAGATCATCTAGTCCAACCATCCTCACACCACCATCCCTACCCACCAAGCTACTAAATCAAATCCCTCAGCACCTCATCTAAATGCTTCTTGAACAGCGCTAGGGACGGTGCCTCAACCACCTCCCTAGGCAGGCCATTCCAGTGCCTGACCACTCTTTCAGAGAAAAAATTTTTCCTCAGATCTAATCTAAATCTTCCCCAGTGCAGCTTGTGGCCATTCCCTCTTGTACTGTCATTAGTTAACCTGGGAGAAGAGGCCGACCCCCGATATTAAGTGGCGTCATTTAGGGACATCCCAGCACATGATGACACATCACAGTGTTGTGTTCTTGAGTGTTAGTAGTTGATCTGCATTGTAGTTGCAAGTACAGATGAGTACCTGACAGGTAACTATAAATTAAATAGATGGATGCAAATGACCAAACGCATTTTAATGAGCTTTGCTGTCAATCATAAATTGTGTAAGCACAGAAAAAAGCCAACCATGCTGAACAGCTAATAGGCATGTATGCAATTATGATTTAAATGTCTGCATACATTTGGCCATGGTATTCTAATGTGGAATGTAGTGCAGAATAGTGTAGGTGTAGAACAGAAGGAAATGGAAGCTCCATTTGGTTCCAATACAAGCACAGAAAAGATCTTAAAAATGAAATGCTTTGCACCTCCCAAACTCTCTGCGTATTTTCAGCTTTTCAAAGTTATATGTATGTTTCAGCCCGACTCTTTTCATTTCGATTTATCTCATTATAAGATGAGGATTTTTGAACGGAGACTACTCAAAGCTTTGTGAGTCACGCATTTGGCTCACTCAGGCTTTGAGGATAAGAATACCAGCCTTAGGTATCAGCAGTTCTTGATATCTAGCCAAGAAGAGCAATAATCAGACGTAAAATCTGTTGCAGAATCCTAAATTTGAAAGATCAGGGAGAACTCTGAAAAGCAAATACAAAATAGGATGGCTGAGCTCTGTTGTCCCTGCTTCACGCGCCGATGTGCAGAAGGTATCTCAGTGCTTAAAATCATCATGTTGACTGAGGAAACTACAGACTGTAACGCTCGGAATGTTTTGGCTCACACAGAACAAATCTCAATGATAGCTCTTTAACAAGAGAAACTATGGTTTGCGTGGCCTTATTTTTTCTTCAACCCTTTGAGGTCTTGAAATTGCAGGGAGTGCAGGATAAAGAACAGCGAGCTTTGGACTGCTGCAAACAGAGGAATCTCTCTGCGCCCAGTTTTTGAGATGGATTCACCTCTGTAGCAGCATGTTTTCCCTGCTCTCTTCTATAGCACCATCTCAATATTAGTGTAAATATATGTTTACCTTTTCAATGCACCTTTTAATGAGGAACAATTAGTAATTGTTACCTGCTTGAAAGTCTGCAGTGCGCCTGTCAGTGCTTCCTGTTTTATCTTAGTGTAAGAGTATAATTCTCCTCAAAGAACTGGAAATGCTAGGGAGAAACACTTTAAGTACATTCCCTTCACTTTCTCCTTCAAAATAACTTCTTGCTGGGAGAGACTGAAGTGGTGGGGTCACAGCCTCGGCTAAGGAAATTATATGGGCTTCTGAATTTCTCTGAAGTCCTGAGATGCTGAAGAAATACCATTCCTACTTCAAAAGTTGGTTATTTTTAGTGAGTCTTTTATCAACAGAAGAATGTCCTTAGCACTCACAGGCTGAGCCCATATCTGAAGGAAAACATGTTTTGCTTCAGCCATTGGATACTCAAAAAACGAGAAAAGTGATTTGCTGTATGAAAAAGTCCCTTCCTTCGTCCCTCTGTGATGGATCACTTGAGAACCACACTTGGATGAGTTCACAGTGTAGTGTCTATATCTGGCAGCTAAAAAAAATCAGCTGTGTGACAGCCTCTCAGAGCATGCACAAGTCAATGGCAGTTCCTGCATTGTTTTCCTTGTTCCGTGTGCAGAGTAACACCGAGCTGTGCTGTGCAGAAAGCCTGGTGGCAGGAGAAAGCCTGAGCCCAAGAATGTGCAGCTCTTGAAGGTCTGTGTGGGCCAAAGGGATGTGCAAGAGAACAGGATCTCTGTGGAACCTAACTGGGATTCCTCCCACCTCACTCAGTTCACATCAGTGTTTGCACTGCCCCCAGTCAGGATGATTCTGGAGCTCCCTGGAGATCACATATCCACAAGGAAGTTTTGGTGGAAATCCCCCCTCTAATAGCTTTTCAGCAAGGGTTTTTCTCTCCATACAGAACCTATGTTACTCTTTGCCTCGCAGTTGTTTTCCTTTCAGCGTTCTGATGCATGGCACTGGTTGCCTGGCTCCTTCATCTTTACTGATGTGGGCCCACGTAGCTATGCCATATAATAAGGAAGTAAAATTACCATCGCAATGTCTGTATTTTTATTACTACAGCATTCTTGACATCAAAGTCCTGCTCCAAATATTAATACAGCAAAGCAACAAGGATTTTCTAAAACCAATATTGCTTTGATTTTTTAAAGATAGACTCTTAGCGCTATAAAGTATATTGGATTTTCTCCTTTATGGTTTAATGATTTGCAGTTATGACAGACTTAATCAATCCGATGAGTCCATGTTCAATGTTCTGGCAAACATAATCAGCTCCGGGGTGTTTTCTTACTCCCCAGAGGCACATTGCTTCTGTGTTTATTTCGTTCTGATGCTTTATCTGGAATGCATATTTCTTTTTCTTGAAGAAAAGTGCACAGTTCTGAAGCATGCAGGGAAAGCCATGTGTTTAATTTACTGAGTATGAAACGATCTTTTTACTTTGAAAGTGAATGGAAAAGGTTGCAGAACAAAAGGTTCAGCCAGCAATTGGGTGCACAAGTTACAGGGGGGAAGAGACAAGCATTGATCATATAAAAGTCATGGGGCAGATTTAAAGGCACTTTGTAGCAACAGGAGAGAACGTTACAGACTCTGAGACAAGTCCTATGCCTCATTTATAAAAATGTTCTACACAGTGTCCATTTGTTTGAGTCCAAGATTAAGATCTCCTTTCCATAACTCATTTTGTGCTTCTGAATCTTCATTTTGTGTTCTTTAATGTCACTTTTCTGCCAGATTATTGCGGAGCCTTTGAAGTTCAGGAGGATGGGCTATTTCAAGCATTACTGCCATGCAGAGTTCCAGGATGCACTGCAGGTCTCTGGGGGAAGCAGGTTTTGGTAGAATGACTGCTTCTGTTCCTCAGGAAGTGCAGTTCAGAGCCCGCTCTATGGAGTAGCGTGTGGGCAAAAAAAGCTTGCAGTGATGCTGTACCAACTGCTGCTTTGTGCCAGTAGCTTTGCTATGCTGCTCATGCATGCTGTGCAAAAGGGATGGGTCTTAACTGGACGGGTTGCAGCAACAAAGTGAAATGTGCAGGTTATTGAAGTAAGGTGTTCAGTGTAACACTGAATACTTTGCGCAGCAGCAGCTTAGTTCAGACTGAGAGCTCTGTTGAAATGTTTTGCTTTTACAGCACACTTAGTAACACTTTAGTGCTAGGTGGGACAGAATTATTTGTTCTGTAAAGGATTAAGTGACGTTAATGAAAATATATGGCATTAACAAACCGTATATCTTACCTAACTGCAACAGGACTTAAATTCTGATAATCTTGCAAGTATGTAAATGGAGACATGATTTATCTGCATCCCTTTGACAGACTTCTCAGTAGAAATCCAAACTGGAGTGCTTATGACATCCTTCTGGAGTTCTGCAGCCTTTCAACTCAGTCAGTGCAGGCTGGTTATGATTGTAGGACTTTTACCATACACTGTTCCACTGGTTAAAAATGGAGTAAATTGTAGCTGGTGAAAATGCATTGTTGGACATGGGAGAGGGTGTTTTTTGGTTTGATTAGGGTTGGATGTTAATACTTAGTTTCATTTCTCCTATGGGACAGTTTTCTGTGAAATCTCCCAAGATCAACAGGGTTTTTTTCTGTCTCCCCGATGATTCTGAAGTCCCCTGTGAATAAAATCAGTGTGAGCAATCCACAGCTTCCTCTGATGACAGACAAATCTCGCTGGCTGTGCCCCCATAACCAAGGAGCAAATTTCCCTGGATGCCACACCAGTATTGAAATTAATCATGTCTGGGTGATACAAGTTCCCTGCATTTTGTGTGACTTTGCATTTTCATAAAGACTAAGCTGCTTGTCCTTTGAGCTGTAGCTTTCAGAGGCATGACATGTTAACTGAGCTCTGTAAGTGGTTCTCTGCTTTCAGGGTGGCTTGCGTGACAGTGATGGTGTAATTTTAAACTACAATACCTACCTTGTTCTTCTTTGTTGTAGCACATATTTCCATTACCTATTTGTATTGGACAAAAGGAAAGAAAAATTAATTTCCTGTTGCCTTTTTTGTTTGTTTGTTCTGGGGATTTAACTTGCTGGTACCCATTGCATCAGCCTTACTTCTGCACCACATAATGTGGTAAACAGGGACATTCCTCAAAATGTGTAGTGTGGGTTTTGTACTCTCCTTTGCCATATCTATGGTTGTAGTCACAGACAGCATTTTTGCCTGAATGAAATGTGTCAGATCCAACACAGACTGACCCAGGTCTGGTTTTGGCCAACTTACTCCACCTTCAACAGCTTTGTTTTCCTACCTGTAAGATGAGGATAATGTACTGGCCTGCTTCTAAAAGTCATTTCAGATTTATAGAAGTGAACAACATGTTCTTTACTGGTAGCATTTATTAAGTCTTGCTCCTCTGAGGCTCAGATTAAGGTGAAAATGTTTTCCACTTGCTCATTCATTCTTCTAAAATATCTATCTGCTTTGTATTTATTTTTAGAAGAGGGCATGGATTTTGAGGTTCAACAAAGCACTTCCCACCTGCACTTGAGAACAGCGGTCTGATTTCGATGACCCTTTAAGGCACCAAATACAGAAGAGTTTCTTGCATGACTCATCCTGGAATCACAGCTCCCAGGGATATGCACTGGGGAGAGGAACTGTAAGGTAAGTGCGTTTTTCCTCTTCTGACCTCATTTCTGGCTGACTGAAGACACTCCTTAGATTCTACCTCTCTTATGTTGAAGACCAGTGCTCTTCATGTCCCTCATTCACAGACCAGTTTGGGCTTAGTTTGGGCCTGCTGCATATGACTAGATTACTCTGTGAGAAAGACCTGTGTCCAGCTGGGTGAAGCAGTTGGGCTAGAGAGCAGTCACACAGGGTGCTGTGTGCCTTGCCTTAGCTGTGTGGAGGTACAGCCCTCTGGGTTAGCCCTAAAGCCGTCTTCTTTCAGCTATGGTCAGAATGAAAAGAGCAAGTTTTCTGAAGTGGAAAAGCCCATTCTTAGTAAAATAAAAGTAAAGAACAAACCTTTTTTTTTTTTTTAATTAACTATATTAATACAAATTTGGATGAAGGAAAACATTTAAAAATATATCAGATTAAATCTGCATAGTTGGAAGAATTGCTGTGAGGGATCTTTTCCTGTAAATTTTCAAAGACAAACAACTTTTACAGAAGCAATTTGTTTGAATAAAAACATTTTTAGCATAAACGCCATGACAAATAGTGGCTATTACTACAGAAACAAAGAACTCGGTAGTAAACAGAAATTAAGAAAAAATTGAGTTTCTCCTCCATCAACTAACCTGACTTTAGTGCTAATGAAACCCTGACAAAAAGCAATCTACAGGAAGGGCAAAAACTCAGTAAAAAATATTGAATGTTAAAGAAAAGAATGACTCTGAAGTGGCTGTACAGATCCCAAGGCGTTGCATAAGCACTGTTGAGGTTGCTCTTTCTGAGACTGAGCTGTATTCCAGTTGTACGCAGAGATATTTGTCCTGAGAAAAACACACAGGGACTGGCAATACACCTCCACTCTGTAGACAGTCTGAATGTGACATACGTGATTTGGAGTGGTTTTATCTGATGTTTCCAGGAGGTCACTTGCTGGAGCACAGCACGTGTTTGTTTTCACCTCAGTGTAACTGCTGCAGAGACGCAGCTTATCGATCTCCTCCCAGGTTTCTCTCTGCGTGGCCTCTGGCGCCGCTCAGTTACACAGCAGCCGTGTGCCCTGGTGCTGTGTGGGCTAGTGATGGGTGCTGGCTGCTGGGGAGGCTGTGAAACAGGCTTCCACAGGCTCCTTCACAAAGGGCTGACCTTCACCTGGCTCAGCAGCGCTACCTCAGGTTTTGTTTGGACGTTTCCAGTGCTTGTGGAAACTGTTGTTGACTTTGTATGGCATCATAGCCAAGATGTTTGCTTTCATCACTGATTTTCTTCGTGCATTTCAGCATGCATTGTCTTGTACGCACAATGGAAATTATCCTTTCTTCTTACTGTGACAATCGTTTCTCCAAAATTCTGCTGGTACCTATTTCATCCTTGAGGATGAGGACAGACCCACGTTAGTGTAACAAGAGACAAATGGCAAAAGGAGAACAGGACCTCAATCCCACATTATACACGTGTATTTGCCTTTGAAGATATCTCACGCTGGAGTCTGAGAGCATTAACACCTGTACAGTTCTTCGGAGATGTAAATATGTGAATGCATTTGAGTTGCGACCCTTCAACAGACATTAAACTCCAGAGCATCTGTAGGAAGAGGTGGTACACACATAAACATATTTCCAAAGACGTTCTGCCATTTGCATATACACTGTTCATTCTTGTGAACTCTTCCTTGCTCTCCTTGTTCTTATCCAGCCCTCAGCCACAACTGGCATGCAGTTTCATTCACATGACAGAGTGCTCAGAGCCACTGCTGTCATCAGGTTCTACATGTTTTCCACATTCTTCCTGCTGTGTAGTGATGATGCAAAGGGAGCGTTCTGTGCCAGTTCTGTGACGAATTCAGAACAGTAACACAGCCTCCAAGAACAGATGAGCAAACAACACGAGGTGCAGGAGCTGCACAAGCCTCAGCTGGAGAGGAGAAGAAGTATGAGTTACATTTGGCCAGGAATTGGGTGTTAATGTCAGGGGATACAGTGAACTTTGCGTACTCGAGGAGAAATCAAGAACAACTTCTTGTTTTGGCACATACTATTGGAGGGCGGGATCCAGGTCATGGAAATCAGATGCTGTTTGTATTAGAATTTCAGGTAGAAAAAGAAATTGGAAAAACTGCATGTAAATAGGAATGAACATATTTTGCCATATGACCAAAAGGCAAAGGTGTAAATTTTGAAAGCAAAACCTAAGCAAAGGACTGATGTACCCAGAGAGGTTTCTCCACTGAGAAATATAACCGCATGTGACAGTGTTTCAGATTTTGTTCTCGTCACTCTGGAAGCATAATCACAATACTGCTACAGATGAGTAATCCCAACATACCTTCTCACAGCTTCAGCTGAGTATTTGCAGAGAGAAAAACATATCATGATTCACACTGAACTCAGTCTCACATCTGCTAAAGTCAGCATGAACGTTACAGTTGATCAGGTCTCTGGTATCTTAAATGTATTCTCCATATCTCTTTTTATGATCTGTATCTTTTTAGTGAACTTTTTAACTTATGAAATACCAGAAGACTTCTTCACTAATCAGAATATTACAAGATTAAACTGCAAGAAACAATCCCAGAGAAGCTAATCAAACGGCTCCTTGAATCTTTTCCAAGGCTCATTTATACATTTATACTTTTGGATACCAGTTCTGTCTTGGCAGCTTATTTTGTGTGCAAGATGTAGGCCTGTTTGAGGAATGTGGGGCCTGAAAACAAAACTGTACTGGAAACTATGTACACTTAAAAGCTGAACTCTAAGACCGCAGTAAGACAGTGGAAGAGTGACTGTCCTACTATCACCCCACAGAGCCTATTAGGAAGAGACTTCTACCAAAGCACCTGGTGACACCTCTGTCCATCTGATGAAGGCTGCAGGCCTAGTCACATTTGGGGTACACTTCCAGCAGTACTGTCACGTTCTTTTTTATTTCCCCACAGTTTAGTGCGTCCCACGAAGATTCCCCTTTTGTCATTACAAAAAATGGGCATTTGATACACACCTTTTCACTCAAGGAGGTGAAACATCAGTATCTGCATTCTATTCCAGTTACATTTTCAGTTTCCAAACTGATACTAAATATTGATAAGCTAACTAAGCTCCAGAAGAAAATCTATTAGCTGTAGTTTTACTACAGAAAATACATCCTTATAATTTTTAACTATCAAATTGTGATGCATTTTGAAGTGGTTTAATGAAGTGACAACTTCCCATAGAGGCATGAAATCTACAAACATATCTGTATTATGCCATGGGAATGTAGGTAGATCTTCACAGTCTAGAAATGGTTATAGCTTTCAATTGCAGCTCTGTGTGGGAAGCTGTTATGGAAAGAATTTCCTTCCACAGAGAGGAACAACACGTATTTTGTGTTGCCAAGAAGACCAGACAGGAGAACTGCACGTCTGCTGCTTAGCATGAAATGACAAGGGTGCAGATTGCTACCTGCACCGTGGCTGAGAGCACTCAGGTAGCTCAGAGAACAGCCTGAGCTTCACAGCCCACAGGTCACGTCTGCCACGCTGGGATGCTAAGCAGTGCAGGTTACACTGCATCTGCGTGGGGTAGTGGGGAAGCACGGTGACTCACTCCTCCTGCAGCTGATACACTTGGGTTTGCTTATTCGTCTGCTCAGGGATAAAAAAAACCCTTCAACCTCGTGTTATCCAGGGCCAGCGTGTTCTAAAATAATGCAAGCACCATCACCAGTGTTCCTCTGCTATCAGTGCCCTGCTTCATTCAGCACACTCTGAAATGACAGAAGCCTTTTTTCTTTTAGTGAACGGAGAGAAAAAAGCACTCGTGGTGTTGTGACAGTGAAAATCCTGGCACTGTGTCAACATAAAGACAGAAGAGCACAAACAAAGATAAGAATTGAGATTTTGATTATGGCATAAAACAGTAAGTTCTCTGTGTAAACACGGAGGGTCCCTAGCACCGTTTTAGGGCCATCATTAGTGAGGCCGAGCGCTCCCTCCCACATGCTGCCAGTTCGAGGGCTCACAACGTTTCAGGCTGACGGAGATGAGAAGGGACTGCTGACAGGCACACTCAGGGACTTCCCTGGGCAACCTGAGCTTTCTCTGAGGTGCAGGGGTCCCCGCCCAACCAGGAGCAAATGACTTGCTGCAACAAGGAAAGTGTTTGGAGAGAAGGTCACTTTGACTTTACAGGGACCCTGGCATTCAGGAATGGAGAGAAGGACCCCTGAAAGGCAAATCTGGTCTGGCCAGTGTGTGCATCAAGTGCTGTGCTTTTTGGCTTCCCATACAGCACCACAATCACTGTGCAAATCCAGCTCAGAGTATTCCACTCTCTCCTTACACGCAGTCTGTGGAGCACAGCAGGCCTCTGTGATGCTGCTGGTATTATCCACACTTTACTACAAATGGTTTTATAGGAAGGACCATCTGGTCTTCAGCTGTCCAAATGCACATTTGCGTGCCTTGCACCTGTTCAGTAATTCAGCCTCTCCCTGCCAGGTGGTCTCACATCAGAGCTCTTCCCAAGCAAGGGGATGACAGGGGCAGAGCACACCTCCCAGAGCAACGCTGGGTACAAGCATCTCTTATGAATGTATAAATCCCAGTTTATCTTCAAAACAGAAACTGTGTCTAAGACCAGAAGCTAACTGCCTTGCTCAGAGATCATAGATTCATAGATTCATAGATTCATAGATACATTAGGTTGGAAAGGACCTACAAGATCATCTAGTCCAACCTTCCTCACACCACCATCCCTACCCACCAAGCTACTAAATCAAATCCCTCAGCACCTCATCTAAACGCTTCTTGAACAGCGCTAGGGACGGTGCCTCAACCACCTCCCTAGGCAGGCCATTCCAGTGCCGGACCACTCTATCAGAGAAAAAATTTTTCCTCAAGTCTAATCTAAATCTTCCCCGGCACAACTTGTGGCCATTCCCTCTCGTCCTGTCATTAGTTACCTGGGAGAAGAGGCCGACCCCCTCCTTACCACAGCCTCCCTTCAGGAAGTGGTAGAGTGCAATGAGGTCTCCTCTGAGCCTCCTTTTCCCCAAACTAAACAATCCCAGCTCCTTCAGCCGCTCCTCGTAAGACTTGTGCTCCAGACCCCTCACCAGTTTTGTTGCCCTTCTCTGAACACGCTCCAGGGCCTCGATGTCTCTCTTGTAGTGAGGGGCCCAAAACTGAACACAGTACTCGAGGTGCGGCCGCACCAGAGCTGAGTACAGGGGGATGATCACCTCCCTGCTCCTGCTGGCCACACTATTCCTAATACAGGCCAGGATGCCATTGGCCTTCTTGGCCACCTGGGCACACTGCCGGCTCATGCTGAGCCGAGCATCAACCAACACCCCCAGGTCCTTTTCCTCTATACACTCCTCAAGCCATTCTGCCCCAAGCCTATAGCATTGCATGGGGTTATTGTGGCCAAAGTGCAGGACCCGGCACTTGGCCTTATTGAACCTCATCCCATTGACCTCAGCCCAACTGTCTAGCCTATCCAGATCCCGCTGAAGGGCCTCCCTACCCTCAGGCAGATCAACACATCCTCCCAACTTGGTGTCATCCGCAAACTTACTGAGGGTACACTCAATCCCCTCATCCAGGTCATCAATAAAGATATTAAACAAGACGGGCCCCAATACCGACCCCTGGGGGACACCACTCGTGACAGGACGCCAGCTGGACTTGACTCCATTAACCACTACCCGCTGGGCACGGCCCTCTAGCCAATTCTCAACCCAGAGAAGAGTGAACCTGTCCACACCACGGGCTGCCAGCTTCTGCAGGAGAATACTGTGGGAGACCGTGTCAAAGGCTTTGCTGAAGTCCAGGTAGACTACATCAACAGCCTTTCCCTCATCTACCAGTCTGGTCACCCAGTCGTAGAAGGAGATGAGGTTGGACAAGCACGACCTGCCCTTTGTGAACCCGTGCTGGCTGGGTCTGATCCCCTGATTGCCATGCACGTGCCGTGTGATCTCCCTCAAGATCAATTGCTCCATAACTTTCCCTGATACCGAGGTCAGGCTGACGGGCCTGTAGTTCCCCGGATCTTCCTTACGGCCTTTCTTGTAGATGGGAGTCACATCGGCAAGCCTCCAATCTTGCGGGACCTCTCCAGATGACCAGGAATGCTGATAGATGGCAGAAAGCGGCTTGGCAATCACCTCTGCCAGCTCCCTCAGCACCCTTGGGTGGATCCCATCTGGCCCCATGGACTTGTGGCAGTTCAGATGGAGGAGCAGGTCTCTGACTGTCTCTGCTGGGATCACAGGGGGTGTATGATGCGCTTCGTCCCAGACTTCCAGGTCAGGGCAAGGAGTATCCTGAGGATAACTGGTCTGTCTGTTAAAGACAGACGTGAAGAAGGCATTGAGAACCTCAGCCTTTTCCTTATCCTCTGATAAGCCTTGTGCTATTCCAAGTGACTGCATCAGTGCTCAGAAAGAAAGGTCAGGTCCAGCATGTGAGCTGACATCATGCCCAGCAGGCAAGCACGTCTGGGAAAAACCATTCTCAGCCATTTCAAGAGATGTTTCTATCCCTAACCATTCTCAGGTGATCTGCCATTTAAATCTGCATTACCTTAGCATTGGATTTCTCTACACAAAGTAAGCCATCAACCTGCAAAGATCTCTTAAATTAGTCATGTCTGGACTGCCTTGATATACCTGAACTGGACAGGCTGGACCAGAGCCACATGGTCTGAGAAAAGTTCAGTGACACTGAATTGAACAGCCAGGTCATAGCCATTGATGCCCAATTAAGGAAGGGGGCTTTAAAATGGACTTAGTTTAATCTTTAGAACTTCTAGAGAGATCAGTCTTCCTAGAGTTACAGAAATGAAAGAATGGTGTGGCCCTTACAGGTCTGGTCCAACACCTAGCCATGGGAAGGGCATCTCCTGCTAGACCGAGATGCCCAAAGCTCCCTTCAGCCTTGCCTCAAACACTTCCAGGGATGGATTTTGTTACTCTCTTTCCATCCTCCTCTTCTCACAAGAGCTATGTTTTCTAGAAAAATGAACCTGAATATGGGAGTCAGCACAACTTGGTGGATGGTGGAGTTCCAGTCCATGGGGCTTATTTTTTTATTTGCATGCCAACAAAATATTCACATACCAAATACAAATTATCAGATTTCCTTTAGAGAAAGGAGAGGGAGAAACAGCTGCAATTTGTGATCATTTTTTTTTTTGCTACCACCACTCTAAAAGGAACTAAAGGCGTCTATCAAAAAATGACCTCAATGGCAAAAATTAAAAGCGAGGTTTAAATAACATGTAATTACCAATAAAAGCACTGAAGCTGTCATTATTAAGCAGAAAAAAATGACATCACCATATGTAGGGAGGATGAGGCAATAACGCCTGCCAGACCAAGCAGTTCCCTGCTATTACACTGCATTCCTGTCTCAAGAGTAACACTGGAAAAAAATCTGTGTAACCATCACAGATACACACCGTAGAACTTTAAAGTGAAAGCCCTGGGAGAGAAAAAAAAAAATAGACTAAAGGCATCATATTCCCTGAGCTATGCCACATTTACTCATGTATGTTCTAGGAGATGGTGACATTTTCCCTGTCTTTCAAATGGAAACTGGAAACACACAGCCCTTTGTTCTTCACCATCTCATGTGGAAGCCATGGAGACCAAGGTTTTGCTGAACAAATACGTCCTTTTTTTCTAGTCTGACAGTTTTATCTCCACTGGAATTCCCCATCTTTTTACAGCACGTGTGATAAAGACAATGTAGCTGCTGGCTGTTAGAAATATTTCACCCTTGCCTTATTGGGGAACAAATTACAGGTCCCCGGGTCTGAGATACTTGCTGTAATCCTGATATGAATACATCCTTGTTATCCTCTTGACTGTTTGATGCTATAGGTATTTGCTTGTGAGGTAAAAGGGCACAGGGAATAATAATAAAAAAAAGTCTCAACACCAGACTTGCTGTCATTTTAAGGCAGCGAAGTCCTGTTCAGAAGGTGCCTAAGAGT
Source organism: Callipepla californica brunnescens (assembly GCA_023055505.1). NCBI lineage: Eukaryota > Metazoa > Chordata > Aves > Galliformes > Odontophoridae > Callipepla > Callipepla californica. The sequence goes on along the minus strand of JALIRH010000007.1, from coordinate 22,644,702 downwards.
TGGTTCTGGATGCTCCCCCTCACTGGAGGCATTTGAGAAGGGAACAGACTGCAGGTCCCACTGCCTGCTTGCAGACTTCACACCTCATATAGTCAGGGGCCCTCTGCTTCTCACCACAAAGCTGACACACTCAGTTCTATTTATCTAATGGTCGATAAGCTCTTGATATCTTAAGTTAAATGAGAGCTTAAAACAGCGACTTCGTCAGCCTTTAAGGCTCACGGAGAAGACATGCTCAAGAGCCCCTCCCATTCATCATCTGTAAAGAATTAATCTCCCCATCCTAAGATGGGCTTCGGTTTGGAGGCTTCTCCCTCCACTGCAACTAATCAGGAAGTGGGCACAGATGGCTACATAAATCACTTTGCTCCTAAACAGCTGATTAGGTGAGAACCCCCGTATAAACAAGAGCTCTCTGCCCTCTACAACTAACCTGACCAGTTCACTCCCATAGCACACTTGGTTCCGACAGCGACTCCCATTTGAAAATTACAATAGTGTTTTGATGGGAGGTATGTCAACTTTATTATAAATGAATTTGTGAAGCTGGTACCTTGAAGAGCTGTGAACGCTCTCATCCTAAACAGCATACAATTAAAATGTGTGATTTTATAAAAGGATCAAGTCTATAGTTAATTGGGAGAGTTAATGTCCGGAAAATGCCTGTCGAAGCTCCACTGCCATAAGCTTTAATTGGCACTTTTAATGTTCAGGGAAAAAACAAAATAATCATCCTTTCACACAGTAGAAAAAGGCAGAGATGAGGAATATTTCCAAATAAAATACATATGTTAGAAGTTATTAATGAGCTTGCCTTCGAAAGGATGGGAGGCTAATGGCTGCACTGCCCAGCGATGGAAGAAGCCAGCAAGAAACTCCAGCCCATTCTGGAATAGGTCAAAGACATAAAAGTTTCCAAGGTAATTAAGTTCCTAAAAGCTCTGGAATATGGGGGAAAAAAACCTGGATTTATAGGAGGTTTCAGGACTTTGTAAGAAATTACACTTCATTTACTCGTTTTAAATAGAGCTCTCTTCTCAGAATTTGCCAAAACCAAATTTTATGTTTTTATTTCTGCCATTCCTTCCACAACAGAAATCCTTCGGATGACACAAGCCTAAGCCCTGCCACCCCATTACCAAGATGTAAGAGGGAGCACTCCATTAGAATGCAAACTGCACGTGGCACGGAGCGCCGTTAGCCAGGCAGAGGAGTGCTCACATTGCACGTTAGGAGAGCCATCACCAACTCAGACATCCTTCTGATCAGCGTCAGTGCACAGCAACGCATCCCAAATTATTTACTTAGCTTTGACAGTATGCTTCGTGCTTTCATCCTCTTCCCTTGCAAATTAATACACTGTTTTTTGGTTTTTTTTTCCTGGGTTTTTTGGTTTTTTTTTTTTCCTGGTATTTCAGAACAATGTGTTGTGGTCGTTTTTAAACTACAAAACCAAACTGGGTATGACAAAAAGACAATAATGTATCTGCCACTACAGACTGCTGGAAGCATTTACTGCAGTCGACTGAGAAGCAGTCAAGTTTTACAACCATGTTCCACAGTTCTTTAGAAACACCTGCTATGGCACAGGGTAATTCTACTCTGCTTCAACAGTATGACAAAACTGTGCATTTAACTCAGTAGAATCAGCACTGGAATAGATACTCGGCAAACATGGCAATATACAGCGAGTGTCTGCACTACAGCATGCAACTTCATACATTTTGTAATGTAGTAATTACAGAGCAAGGCCTTCAAACAAGGAGGCTTCTTGATTTCAGTGTACTGAACGTAAACAAACCAGCAAAAACAAGTTTCAAAAGGAAACCTCCTGCGGAGAAGCAACATACAGTTTTACAGTGAAGACAAAGCAGAGCAACAAGCATCCTCCAGAATGACAAGGTTCTGCTTACACGGGCAAAACAATTGTGTCTCACAGAAATGCAAGAGAACAGAAAATGAATACAGCTCCCTGGTGCTTTCCACCCTGCCATACTGACAAAAAGAGCTACAAAAATAGATCAGTATTTATGATAAAAGCATACCTATGTGGCTAACTCAGTGGCTACTCATAGCTCTGCCCTAATGCTACATCAGTGGATTGCTAATATTCATCATTTGGAAAGAGCAGGAAGACACCACTGAAAAAGTGCTGAAGTGCTTCTTTTGTGAATGCAGACACTGCAAGAAAACAAAACAGGAATGATCATTTTTGCCTTACAATGTCACTGTGTTGGTTACTGCACTGAAGCCACGATTGTTTGACAAATACCACCAGTGATCTCACAGCACCACCAAGAAGTATTTTGGACTTGTCAGCAAATGCCAGATTGCCAGGCCAGGTAGAAATCACAGAACTGTAGGGGTTGGAAGGGACCTCTAGAGCTCCTCAGCATTCATTTGTTGGCTTTCCCTCCCCCAGGCACACGGTCTCTTTTATTGACACGTCCTATCCAGATGAAGTAGAACACTGGGTGGTTACTGGCTCCAACATGGGAGGTGGGGACAAAGGCCTGCTTCCTAAATGGAAAGGGCACCTGCTACTTCCTGAGTGCCCACCTGCTGACCACCAGTCCTTACAGCACGAGGCAGCTCTCAGATGAGAGCTCAGAGGGTGCAGGCAGGGAGGGCCTGGGACCTGCGGGGCTCCACGGACAGCAGCCTCCAGCAGAGGGAAAGCAGGTGCCCTCACAGTGCTCTGCCTGGGCAGGAAACCAACTGCTTTTATCCTCTACAAGGACAGTGACAGAAGGGATGGGTCATCAGTTCTCACACAGGGATTGCCACTTCTCCAACAACACAGGCAGACATAGCTCTTAACCACAAAGGTAACTGGAAAAGATCTCCATTAGAATTTCTGCTTTATACTTGAAGAGAAAGCGTTGTACTGTGTGACAGAGTATTTTCCCTTCCACTGGGGACTAAGGAGGCAGAGCAGCACTAGAAACGGGCACTTTAAGAAACAGCACATATTACAGATAGCTCACCTGATGCAACTAAAAAATTCAGCAGGTTTTGGGAAAAACTGCTCAACTAGAATCCGTCAGGTAAACACAGGCTCACCTTCCAACAGCCAAACAACACTGCAGAATTTACAGATGATTAAGGGTTCAAAATCTAACTAACACTTATAATTACTAGTTAACAACTTTTAGGAAAAATAGGCTTTGATGTATCTGCTCTTTGGTGAGGTGTTTGGCTGATAAACCTAACTGAACAGACTTAATAAGCACTAAGGGCATCACGGCAGCGAGGTGAATCTCACAAGCAGCTAATAGGAATTGTGACCATATAAGACAGAGAACATAGAGGAACAGTGAAGAGGCTGGAAAACAGCAAAACACCAGGAGAGAAACACAAATGAATGGGGAAAAAAAACCCAAACATTTACAGTTGAAAGATCAGTTATTTTCCATCAGTCAGAAAGAACTCGCACAGCAAATACCTACAGCATTAACATGCTGGAAGTTACAATAATGTCAGCTTATTTTCCTATTAGTTAGTACCCACAGGAGCACTGAGCCTGTGCTCTACTGCAGTATTTGCAGCCAGGCAAATTCTTGAACGAAGAACTGAGTTGGTCTGATGGAAAGGTCTTCAGCTCAAAGCCATAACCTAGTGAGACCTAAAGACCTGCAATACTGAGATCATTTCATCTAACAGTCACCTCTGACCATAAGGCATCAGAAAATGATGTTATTTTTTCTCAAGCAGCACTTGGTCAGTTTCCAAGCAGATACGAATGCTTTGGGTTGGAAGGGACCTTAACCATCCAGCCCCAGCCCCCCTGCCATTAGCAGGCTGCCACCCATCCACTACAGCAGGCTGCCCAGGGCCCCATCCAACCTGGCCTTTATAGGTAGATAATGTTCAATCACATAGCCAAATACAAGCCATTTACACATCTCAGCAAGATCCTGACCACAACTCCATGTTCACCATGCTTGCATTTATACTTGCCTAGTATAAATACCATTGAGCAAGTGCACATCAAGTAAGGGCCTCAACAACTGAGTTATAGTGTCATTTATTTACATAAAGTATCCCAGAAAATGCATCAGAAGCATGACAGAAACAAGAACATTCACAACAAATCTAGCTGAGATTATTCTATACATACTCTTCAACAACTAAACACATATCATCAGCAATACAGATTCATTTATACATCAAAAGTCTATACAACGTCCCTTCCTCTCCCAGTCTCCGAAACGTGTGGGTTCGGGGCCTTTCGGTCCACCTCTCTCTTTTGTAGCAGGATTGACTCCATCAGGGAACTCTAAAACGACAGGAAAATTCATTGAGATGCCAACAATGCTGACAAATACAGACACAAACTGAACCAGATCCATCAACGTCAAAAACATATATATATATACACACATATTTTACAAGCCAGAGAAGTTCTGGGGTCTCCTTGGAGATCATAGAAGGTTGGAAGGGACCTCAAGAGATCACTGAGTCCAACCCCCCTGCCAAAGCAGGTTCTCTACACCACACATGTACCCAGGCTGGCATTTTCATTTAACACTCATTCTCCCTGAAATGAGCAAAACTGTGTGCGTATGTGTATGCAGTTAGGGATGGATTCAACCTAAATCTGTATTTATGAACAGTGCACTCTCAGTCAAAATACCTAAGTGCTTCCGTACATCTAAAAATCAGATCCAAATGCCAATGTCACTACTTTTACTGAAAAACAAACCAAAAGAAAGCATTAAAGAAAGCATAAAGCGAAACTATCACCATCACACACACAAAAAGGCAAATTCCAGCAACAGAGCACTAACAGGGAAAGGAGGGGTACAAATGGAGAAGGGATTACTTTAATAAAAGCGAAGTGATGAAAATCACTGTGACTGTCTCATACACACACACACACACACACACACAGAGGATATATATATACATATATATGATATTGTTTACGTATTTTGTATTGCTACTTGAAAGCATCATTTGCATGTTACCTGGACATACAAACCTAAGTGACATGGCTTTAGTGCAATGAGATTCAAAGAAAGGTGATACAAAAGAAGGAACAGATAGGAACTGCCAGGTATTTTCAAATCTGATAGAGGAAAACAATTCTGCTGAGCTTTCACTGATTTACAGCAATAGCAATTCACCTCTAACACATCAGTTTTTAAGGTAATATACTTTGTCAGTACAGAAAAAACATGGAGAAATCACTCACTATGACCAAGTGCAAATGGGTGCTAATGTGAGGCCCAGCCTTCCCTCGCTTCCACTATATATGACTGTGTTACAGCATCCTTCACAACATACATAGTTTCTGTTACGTATAATGCCTAAATTACACGTGAGAAATTGAACATCTGTACTCCATATGGAGTAACATATCCCATCATCACCCACAGTCGCTGCAGAAAATACTAAGGTATGCACTTAGATTTAACTTATACATGCATGCACGTGCACACACACACATAAAGGGCAATGATAACTCAGCAAGGACTGTGGATGTGTTGCTCCTGCCTGCTGATAGCATCAGCTCCTGTGGAGCTCTACACAATCTGCTTCTTTCTCTCATCCAAGAACTTTCATCGTGCAGGTAAGCTGCACGCTCACTATGTCTAGAATACCACATCACTGCCTGTGTTTGTTTAGGTTTTTAATTCAGACACTGAATTTTAGTCATGATTTTGTAATCATCATTGTGTTTTCACAGGTGCTATCTTCTCAATAAATATCATCTTGATGTTTATCAACATCACACCAAACACTGCCATCATAGGAAGCACTATAAACTCTAATCAGACTTCCTATGAAATGAAGCATGAGCCTGCTGAGTCACACCGATACCCTTCCAGGAGAGGAATACTCCTCCTTAGTGGGGTATGAATGGGACTTCCAAGTCTCTCTGGCGAGCCACACGAGCAGAGCTCACCACCAGAGCAGCTTCTACTCCTAATACCCTATCTAGTTATGCCATCTGCTCTTAACACCACGTAGCTCTGCTCCTTTCCTCTGTCAACATCCTCATGCTATTCAGCAGGGCCCTCTGCATGGGCATCACCGAGCCACAGAGTGCTTGTGTTCTAGCACAGCCCCATTCCAGGCTGAGTATTTTTTCATCCTGCCCTGGGCTGCAGAGCTCCCTGAAGCTCGGGGTACTCCACACACCTCTTCCATGCTGATTCTAGAGTCCCTCTTAAGCCCACGTGACTAGGGGCTCCCTCAGCTCTATTACACTGGAGGGAAACACACACAATATGGAGCAGGGCTGAGCATTAGAAAAGAGAACAGAAATTCTGGGGAGCAGTGAAAGCGATGGAGGAAGACTCATACACATACAGAATGACATATGGGGATGCCTGTTGAAAAAGTCATGCAGACCACAATAGGGAATATCAGCACAGTATAGGGGGCACAAATGCATCCTGCATCAGCCTAATACCTACGCACTACCAAAGTGCTGACAGTGGATACCAAAATTCAAAACATTTTTCTACGATAGCTACACCACAGTGGGAATTTCAGATGGCCGCCTCAACCCCTACATTAAACATCAAGAATTCGAGGAGCAGAGGAGTCAGCACTCCAGCAAAGTACTGCCAGCATAGCAGAAACCTCACATTTTGCTCAAAAAACAAAGCAAAAAGCAAAAGATAATAAACTGTTTGTTTTAAACGAAGCACTGATGGTACTTCTTGGGAATAAAAAGGAATTCAGAATTAACTAACTGCTTACACAATAACTCCAACTCTGAGTCAGTGTTCAAGTGAGTCACAATCTGAAACTGCCGGCAGCCGTTCTGGAGATGATACTGTAATTTTTCAGTCATTCTGTCATCTGGAAATTCATAGTGAGCTACTGACACGCTGAAAAAGTTTGTCCTAGACAGCTCAAGATGGATCAACACAGGTTATCACCACTGATAAACAAGCAATACCAGAACAGCACACGGTGCTGAGTAAGGTTAAATCTGAGTGGTTGAAGAAAGGTGACTAAATAAAGAGGAGGATGAAAGGACAGATTTTTCCTTCTGTCTGACAAAAGCCTATGTTTCCAGTGACTTGAAGCAGCAATACAGTTGGTACCTCAGGCTCCGTGCATCCCCACCAAGTGATTGGAACACAGCACGAACAGCACAGAGCTCTTCAGGTCTCCCTGGTCCCGCTGAGTGGCCCAGGAAGCTCTGCACGCGGTGCTGCTATTCAGAACACTACAAAGCGGAGAGAGATCTTGCCTTTACAATACAGCATTCCATTTCATGAAGTATGACTTACTTTCCAGAGGTTCCCTCTCTATGCTGGACTCCTCCGGTTCATCGAATCGGCCTACTGGTAACTTTGGTTTCTTAGGTGTCTGCTTAGCAGGTTCAGGTCTTCCCTCCGACTTATAGCTCCTCAGCGAGCTGCAGGGCAGTGATGACCCTACAAACAAATAGACACGCCATCTACATGTCAGACCCTGGTACTCAACGGCTCTACCTCTGTTTTGAAAACTTCTGAGAACAAACCAAACCACCTCACTTTCTAAACCAGAGAGCAGAAGGGAGGAAAAAAACCTCCCAGTGTTACAGAATCACAGGGGTTGGAAGGGACCTCAAGAGATCATTGAGTCCAACCCCCTACTGAAGCAGGTACCCCACAGTAGGTCACACAGGTCAGCGGCCAGACAGGGCTTGAATATCTCCATAGGAGACTCCACAGCCTCTCCAGGCAGCCTGCAGCAGTGCTCCATCACCTCACTGTAAAGTTCTTCTGCATGTCAGTAAGGAACTTCCTATCACCAAGTTCAAAACTCAATTCACGAACACCAAAGAAACTAGCATGCATTCTTATTTTTGGCCCTAGAAACATATGCATGCAAAATTGTGTTAGTTGTATAACTCTGTTCACATCAACAGCGTATTTTAAACCGTTTGAGCTTATCTTCACTGTTATCTTCTTGCATTTTAGGCTCTAAATAGTAATTATGCTGGCAAAGAGGAACACATTCTGTTTTCCTGGAAAAGTCTGAACCTCCCCCAGGAAGCCTGCAGATTTCCAGGGCCTGGCTCATATCCAGCAGCTTTTCAGTCAGAAAAAGCCTCTGCTTTCCCAAAGGAAAGTACCCTGAAAAATAAATAAAATCACTGTTCCCTTGGTACCAGGTCTTTCAGGAGGGTGGTAGGGACCAGAGGGCTTTCACTTATAACGGTAAAATAATTAAACTGCTAGTTGAAAGCGAGACAAACTTTAAGCACATTTAAGTTCAATTACATAACCCTATACATATGCTTTAATTAGAAGAAAACATTTTCCTCTCATAAAGCCTCACTAATAGCTTTTAAGCACAAACCAGGAGAAAGCTTACTGCCGCCCCTCCTTAATGCCCTGCTGAGTATTCTAACCCACCAAGGTGCAGATATATGAATTGAGAAGTCACAACCGAATCAGAAATCGCTCACAAAGACCTCTCAGAAAGACAGGACACCTCTGCATTTCATTAGAAAGCCAAAAGCCCACCACGAGCAAGAACGACTCCTAAAAAACTTCAGCTACGAACGTGGCTTGGACTTTATATTTAAACTAAACCCTGCCTGCACCACACTGGGCTCCAAGCAGCGCAGAGCCACGGCTTCACCTTCACCTCCTCCAACACCGAACAGCACCCTGCTCCGTGCCCCCAACCAGCACACCGAAACCATACCCGAAATAGCGCGGCCTGAGCAAGTTTGCAGCCTACAGTCACGTAACGCACGCCGTGCCTAACAGATGCAGCCACAGCCACCGCGCAGCGCGGCCCCTCGCCCCGCTCCCCGCCCGCCCCTTACTCGCCGCGGCCCTCAGCAGCCGCAGGGCCATGGCCGCGCCGTCCCGCCTCAGGACGCGGTGGCGCGCATGCACCCTGCCCATGCGCAACAGCCACGGGCGCGCGGCTGCGCTGTGAGGGGCAGGGCGGGCTCAGGCCCGTGGGAGTTTTGCTGCGCTCCCTCACGGGTCCCGAGTGCGCGCGAAGGCGGGGCGGGTTTCTTCCTACCCCAGTCCCACAACTCCTTTTAAAAGCAAATTAACGTGCGCTGCTGAAATCACCAACTAAGACGTACAGAGGCCGTGCTCTGTGGGCCCCGTGACCTCAGTGTTTCACAGAGCAATTCTAAACCGCCTCCATGGCTGCGAGGCCGCACACTGAGCTTCATGGCGGCTGCAGTCCAAAATGGCATTTTATGTGCTCTTCTAAACTGTGGCCATCAACTGTATAAGAATAACTAGGTATTATTCTTTTACCTCAAAATAAGGAGGTCTTGGAACATTTTTTTTTCTTAAATTTCTAGCATATTCCTGTAAAAATACAAACTCCACTTTTGAGTCCTGAATTACGTATTTCTACACCTTGTGGTTGAAGAGGCTTACATACATAAGAACACATGTAAGCACATGCCACAGGAACGTGACACTTTGTGAATAAAATCAAGCACAGAATCACAGAACTGTAGGGGTTGGAAGGGACCTCTAGAGATCACTGCGTCCATCCCCCTGCCAAAGCAGCTCCCTAGCCCAGGTTGCACAGGTAGGCATCCAGGTGGGTCTGGAACGTCTCCAGAGAAGGAGACTCCACCACCTCTCTGTGCAGCCTGTGCCAGTGCTCCGTCACTGCACTGTGAAGAAGTTCCCACACACATTTGTGCTGATCTTCCTATGCTTCAGTTTGTGGCCATTTCCCCTCATCCTATCGCCACACACTGCAGTGAAGAGTCTGGCCTCGTCCATTTGCCTTCTGCACCTTGGATATTTATAGATGTGGATCATATCCCCCTAGTCTTCTTTTTTCAGTGCTGAACAGACCCAGGTCTCTCAGCCTTTCCTCATAAGGAAGGTGTTCCATGCCCTTATCATCTTTGTAGCCCTCCACTGGACTCTTTCCAAGACATCCCTGTCTTTTTTATACTAGGGAGCCCAGAACTGGACGCAGTACTCCAGGTGAGGCCTCACCAGGGCAGGGTAGAGGAGGAGGATCACCTCCCTCAGCCTGCTGGCCTTCCTCTTTTTAATGCACCCCAGGATCCCATTGGCCTTCTTGGCCACCAGGGCACACTGCTGGCTCATGGCCAGCCTGTCATCCACCAGTATCCCCAGCTCCCTCTCCTCAGAGCTCCTCTCCAGCAGGTCATCCCCCAACCTGTACCAGTGCATGCGGTTATTCCTCCCTAGATGCAAGACACTACATTTGCTCTTGTTAAACCTCATCTGGTTCCTCTATGCCCAGTCCTTCAGTCTGTCCAGATCTCACTGAATGGCAGCACAGCTTCTGAGCATGTCAGCCATTCCTCCCAGCTTCGTATCATCAGAGCAAACTTGCTGAGGGTGGACTCTACCCCCTCATCAAGGACATTGATGAAGATGATGAACAGGACTGGACCCGGCACTGATCCCTGAAGAACACTGCTAAGTACAGACCTCCAACTGGATTCTGTGCCATCGATCACAACCCCCTGAGCTCTGCCAATCAGCCAGTTCTCAATCCACCTCACTGTCCACTCATCTATTCCACACTTCTTCAGCTCTGTTATAAGGATGTTATAGGAGACAGTGTCAAATGCCTTGCTGAAATCAAGGTGGACTACATCTACTGCTCTCCCTCCATCCACCCAGCCAGTAATGACATCATAGAATGCCACCAGGTTGGCTGAGCACGACCTCCTCCTGGTGACTCCTGATAACTCTCTTCTCTTCCAAGTGCCTGGAGATGGCATCCAGAACAAACTGTTCCATCACCTTTCCAGGGACCGAGGTGAGGCTGACTGGCCTGCAGTTACACAGATCCTCCTTCTTGCCCTTTTTGAAGACCACAGTGACACTGGCTATCCGCCAGTCTTCAGGCACATCTCCCATTCTCCAAGACCTCTCAAAGATGATAGACAGTTCAGCAGCCACCTCTGCCAACTCCCTCAGCACATATGGATGCATTCCATTGGGGCCCATGGATTTATGTATGCTGACGTTGCAAAGACACTCGTGGACCATCTCCTCCTTTACCAAACGGGAGCCTTCCATTCCCCAGACCCTCTCACTTACCCCCACAGTCCAGGAGTCCCGAGGGGAAGTTTCCACAGTGAAGACAGTAGCAAAGAAGGTGTTCAGTATCTCCACCTTCTCTGCATCCCCCATTACCAGAACACCTGTCTCATTTAGTAGGGGACCCACATTTTCCCCAGTCTTTCCTTTATTGGAAAAAAGCTTTTCTTATTATCCTTTACCTCCTTTGCCAGATCCAATTCCAGGTTGGCTTTATGCTGCCTCGCTGCAGCCCTGCAGGCCCTGACAACATTCCTGTACATTCTTCCCAAGTGGTCAGACCCTTTTTCCACATTTCATGGACCTTTCTCTTCCCTTTGAGTTTATGCGTGAGCTCCTTGCTCATCCACACAGGAGCAAGAGACTGGCAGCTCTCTAAAGGAATGTCAGACCTTCACAGCTAACTCCTTCTGTAAGCAGCAGCTGATGCAGCCTCATCTCTTCGAGTGGTTGCGGGATACCTGTGTAAAGGGGAGGCTGCTGACTCTGCAGAGAGATGAAGCCCTGACTCAAAAAGAGGAGAGAGAGAGCACTTCGTGGCTGCTCTAGATCACATAGTGCTGAATTACATATGTGAGTCCATATTTCTACATAAAAAGTAAAAAGAGTCATTGTGGGAATGGGAATGTATGTAAGATATCCTTCTGTAATAAGCTCCATACGAAAGCACTCTGCAGTGCACACATCACCAAACTGTGGGTGCTCACTGGAGCTGTGTAAGCTGCAGAGGAGAAAGGGTGTTATTACAAAGACTGCAGTAACAAACCATATGTAATGTAAAATTACTTCATTACAAACTATTATTGCTACATTCATTTCAGAAAATACAAAATTATTAATTATATACAAAAAAATGCCTCCCCGGGATTTTGGTAATTAGCAGAAGATTTCAGTTCCTTTAATTGCCTCCATTAGAGTCATTTGTTCATTTTATTAACACCAGATGCAGTAACACAATGCTAAAAATAAACATGCATTATACAACAAATGGATGCTCTTCAAAAAACGTTCATTACAGTCAGCGAACGCACACGTCACCCTGCCCACCTCCAGGGAACTCCTGCTTGAAGCAGGGGAAACGGAGGGAAGGAGGAACCCAACTTAACGCTGATCAGCACCAGTAGAAAGTCAACAGGCCTCTGACGTTCCTGGATATCAAAAACATTTTATCTGCATCACCCAGCAGGTCAGGTTTTATTGTCCCATGTGAAGATGGATCCGTTTCTATTTACAATGCTTCGGAGTCAATAAAACATTTGAACAATATTTAAAAATTGAATAAATTCATAAAAGTATTGCAGAAATTTAGAACATTTACTTCTTTCATGTACGTCCAGGGAAGTCCATGTAAAACAGTCCGCGTTCGTCTGAGGAACCGACAGAGGAAGGAGCAATTTTAACGCAGTTTGCAAAACCCCGATTATTTGAAGGCAGCTATCACCAAACATTCAGAAATCCTCAGTCGCCTTTTGCTTCCGAAAACTAAAGTTCCAGTAATAAAATTGAGTATGTAAACTACCGCGTTGCTGAGATCAGTAGAAAATAGACGCCCACGGGGTGAGGAATTCACTGATGTGACAATGACTTTGCAGAAAGCTGCTGGGACGCCGCGACGTCCGCACACACCGCTGGGCCACGGGCACTGCCACACTCACACACACAGCTGTTTCCACATATTTTAGCAGCTCTTTTATTTCCAGTTAAACTTCCCACAGTGCTAAAATACAACAACTGCATGTGTAGCGTCTTACCAGAATGTGTCAGTCCAATTACGTCTGGCATCTAAAGCCTCTTGTGAAACGTAGCCAGGTTACACCGACTTCTGTAGTCTTAAGAGCCAATAAGGAACCAAAGAGTACACACTGTGCTTTCGTCTCCAAATAATTAGGTACCCCAAATTAAGAAAAAGGAATAGAAAAGTAAAAAGAACAAAATAAAAAAATATTGCACAGCCACGTTACCTAGAAAGTAAAGTTGATGTTAAAAAGCCCTAAGTGTGGATGATATAAATTATCTTCCATATAAAAAGTATAAATATCTCTTAAAATACAGCTGCAGCTATACTTTAATATCACACATTATTCGGTTCATCTGTTAATGAGGTAATAACCAAGTCTCTTACGATGCTCTTCTCTACTGGAAGTACTTCAGGGCAGCAACGAGAAAGAATTTTTCCAGAAATATTTCTGAATCGAGAACAGCGATGTGTGCAGCTCTCCCGATGAGAGAATCTGCTGTGTTGGGCAACGCATTAATTACATTGTAACGAACCAAGTTACATTCCTTGTTCTGCAGAACTGGCAGGAGCAGGTTCTGGATCATTTCAGCATAAATTGGTCCTGCGGAGGAAAACGAAAAGCTCTGCGTGAGTCACCAGGCACACCGCTCTGTGACCCTGATCTGAAGATAAAAATGCCTTCCACAATAAAAGCGCTGAATGTTTGCATTAAGGCTGAATACAGCAAGTTTAATATCCTCAGATACCATGGAAAAAATAACTTTACACACGATGTGTTTATTCCTTATACACTTACAGTGAAACAGTGCCTACCAGTATTAATTTATTATACCGACCGTGTGAATGATATTTATTTGTTAACATATAACGTTGGGATCTGACTGTGCTGGGATGTCCCAACAATGAAACACCACTCCAAATGGAAAGGAGCATTTTCATTCATTGCTAGCATTAAGCCTCGACTAGACAAAGCCGTGTGCTTGCAGCTACAGCCCGGCATCCTCAAAAAAATCCAAGCTATTTGCCCTCCCTGTTCACAGACTGACACATGTGGGGCTGTGTTTATCCTGTCTAACTATAAGCTGCAAGTTGAGTCTCAGTCTCATCTACTGCATGTAAAAGAACAGCACAGAATCAGAAAGCAATTCAGCTCTTCCATTTTCCCTCCCCGTTACTTCAGAGTAACCCCATGTGTCTAAGGACACAGCTGAGGAGTCTGTTAAGCACCCAAAATGATTTGATGATGAATCCGAGACCAATAAGCTTTCAACTGAGTAACCTGTTTGTTTTACATTTATTACCTGATTGTTTATCCTTTAAAGCCGTTTTACACATCTCAATGCGAGCAGAGTGATAAGGAACGTAACGATCCTGCAGAGATCCAACTAGTACAATGTTTTTGAAGTAATGAAGACCTACAAGGAAAGAAAAAAAGGAAATAACGATCGCCTGACAATTACTACAGAATGATGACATATTTTTGCAGCTGAAGTTTGGCACCATTTTTTCATAAGATCTTGCACAAAATTGCAGAAGAAATTAATTACAGTAGAGCTACAGAATGACTGTTAGCTTCTGGCCTCTCCTCTGTATGTATTTTGATAGAGGTGAGACTCACACGTGATCTTAACTAAAAGCAGTATGCTTTAAAACCTCAGCTACTTAGTATTTTATAGACGCTGTATGATGAAGGCTACATTTCCAAACCGAGTCAATTAAAAATAAATCAACACCAAACAACCTCAGTATATGAGAAAGTGACAGACATTCCTAGATTTCAAAGAAAATCAGTAAATAAAAATTATAGTTATCTACAAAAACGTAAATGAGTCAAAACTAAATCCTGACTCCTGTCCTCTTCAAATAGCAATTCTGTGTTGTCGCTTTTGTTTGTCTGTTTATTTGGCTTTATTTTTTGGTCTGTGCCCACTGGAAAGCAATGCTGTCTCAGCAGACAGGCTAAATCACTGGAATCTTGTATTTGACATCTGATTAAAAATGACTGCAACAAATCTTACACAGAGATTCAGCTGCCAGTTCCAAAACTTTGTACCGAGATGAAAATAATGCATTTGGAATAAAGCAAAGATGGGAAATCTATGCAGACTAATCTGTAAAAGTTCTGAAAGTTCTTTGGAATTCTACAATTATCTGTATGAAGTGTTTTTATATTAGCTTTCCCTAGAGGAAAGTCCATTAGCATTTCTGTTAAGAGGTATGAAGAAATCACTGAATTGCAGAGGCTCTAAGGGATCTCAGGAGATCATCGAGTCCAACCCCCTGCTAAAGCAGGCACCCTACAGTAGGTTGCACAGGTCGGTGTCCAGATGGGCCCTGAGTACCTCCACAGAAGGAGACTCCATGGCCTCTCCAGGCAGCCTGTGCCAGGGCTCCGTCACCCTTACTATGAAGAAGTTCTTCTGCATATTAGTGTGGAACTTCCTATGTACAAGTCTTAGGCCATTGCTCCTTTTCCTACTGCTACACACCACTGAGGAAAACCTGGCCTCATCCGTTTGCCTCCCAGCTCCCTTTAGATATTTATAAACACTTATCAGATCCCCCATCAGTCTTCTTTTCTCCAGGCTGAACAGAGCCAAGTTACTCAGCCCTTCCTCATATGGGAGATGCTCCAGGCCCTGTAGCCCTCTGCTGCACTCCTCCTAAATGATCCCTGTCTTTTTTGAACTGGGGAGCCCAGAACTGGACACAGTACTCCAGGTGAGGCCACACCAGGGCAGAGCAGAGGGAGAGGATCACCTCCCTTGTCCTGCTGGCCACGCTCTTTTTAATGCACCCCGGGATCCCATTGGCCTTCTTGGCCACCAGGGCACTCAGCTGGCTCAGTGCCTCAGTGATCTTTTAATCAACCTGAGGAAGGAAGAAACACCATGTGGAATCTTTAGCGGAACAACAGTCCACATTGATCAGCATTTACATAGACTCTCTTCAGTCTCAGAAGTTTTGTTTTTTGTTTGTAATGTAATGTAAACAAAAACTTTAAAAATAGGCTTAGGACACAACGTTTTAGGAAATTAGGCATTCTTCTTTTAGTCACAGTGACTCATTTTTATGCTTTATTCTTGCTCATACAAATAATATCTTGGACTTTCTTTTCCTTCTGGTGTGATAAACGTCAGGAATCTTTCATTATAAGTAAGTGCCTGAGGGAATTCTTCATTAGGAACAACCAAAAAAGGCATGTGGGGTACTTTATACACACTTGTTTCTTTTTGTTTTAACTATTCTTGGGTGCTTTTCCTTTGCATGTCTCTGTGCTTATTTTGCAGGAAAACGTCTAGGTCTCATGCTTTAAAGCTGTTTATTCCAACATGGCTCATGTGACACCACATGACCACAGATGAGCATTCCAAGAAAGAGTCAAAGCGGAGTATATAAACATTCAGAGCCTGGCAATCCCTTGCGTTTCTATAGCGTGAGGTAACTCAAACCATTTGTCAGTAAGAAGAATCAATTCAGGTGCATGACAGCTAGAAGTCCGCTGTGAACGTTGAACATTACAGAGCTTGTCTACAGCTTTCACCTTCAGAACCTTCCAGATTCTTCCATCGTCACTGAGGGAGTGACGCTGAGCGCGAGGAAGTCCTTCCTCTCAGCAGAAGTGATTAAGTTACTCGCCATGCCACGCTACCACCTGGCATGCTATTGCTGTTCTAGTCTCATTATAAACAGGTTCTCCTCCCTCAAGTCAAGAGAGCTGAAATGCTTTTTCCCTCCACCTAGCCAAAGAGCACCAAGTAAGCCGACATCCTACAAAAATAACCTGGAAGAGAGCACAGCTTTGCAATTCACATTTCTGAATCCTGTGACATAAAAGGAACAGAACGGCAGAAATATCCTGTCAGTATTAGGAACCTCTCATCCATCATCACGCACATTTCCAGGACAGTTTACTTTGGACCAGCTCTGTCTGATCCCGTGGATGAAATATGCATTGACTGCTGGAGCTCGCTCATTGTGTTCAGAAATAAACAGGGACGATGAAAAGACTTGCTTCCAAATGAGTTTCTCAGCCAAAATAAAGTGCAAATGTGAGCATATTTTCCAGCTAACAAAGCTCAAGAAGTGCCTGGGATGGTGCTCACATTGCACCTGAAAGCATCTTCTCTTTAACTGCCTTTCCACTTCCTCACACCAAAACAACAATGTGCTCCAACTGGAAACAATTATGTATTTGAATACTGTGACCAATACCTTCTTTGATCTTCTGTGTTGTTTTGTTTTGTTTTTTAGGAAAGCAACCAACCAAACCAAACCAGCAACGTCAACTGTTAGTTGTGAGAGGTATTCATTTCCACCAACGTACTGATGTCTGAAAGCCATGTAATTAGAAAGTAGATGAGCACATCTTCATTTTCTTTGTGTGTCTAAAAATCTTATCAAGTTCATTACAAATAATTCAGTTCTATTTTTTTGCTTGAATAATCACTTCTACAACATGAAGTTCTGTTTACAGGGAACAGACGTTTCATGTGGTTTTTCATCTGTGCTGCTGCAATTGTTTCTGTGTTGAACAGCTTGCGTGTCATCAAAGCTGGCAACCTGCTGTCATTTCTTGTCGGAGTATGAAATTAACGATCATTTGCAAGAGCCCAGGAACTACCAAACAGACTGTGGCTGCTGAAGACATGACAGGCAAACCTGAAGGAGACTGCTGTCAAAGAATATGATTCTAAAAAGTATCACTATGAAGAAGTAACATCAGGAAACTAAATTTTTCTCTACTTGAAACTGGTAGATATTGTCCTCCAACATAAAGTGACAAACTCTCTGTTCAGGAGTTAGCATAAACTCAAGCTCTCTTTAGTTAGGATTGTCCTGTAAGTTCCTGGTTTTTATGAGCAGATAAGGTCAGATTATCAGCAATTACCAATAACTGAAAGAGACAAAACAGCTTTAACTTCATCAAATTTGAATGGTCATGTTCAGAAGGAATATCTATTGCACATTCCAGTTTGTATTAGATGTGTACACCCATGGCACAAGTCTTCGGAATTCTTGAAGACAAAGTAGAAGTAGGCTTGTTAACAAGTTAACATTGTAAGGTCATTCTTTTCTTTCTAACAAGGAAACTCGGTTTAGACGGATGCGTTTCTTCTTACTTTAAAGGTCCTAACAATAAATAATGACAACAACAACTTTGCAACACCAAGTTCTGTCACTCAGATGAATTGCTGTTCCAGCATATCCTGATATTTAGCAGGCATAGCATGACACAGATATCATTTTAACCAACTCACTCCAAGTTTTCTGGCAAATAACAAACAAGTGCGCATCAGCTATTTTTATAACAAAAAAATCAGACCACAACTAGTGATAATAAGCACCTGCTGGAGTATCACCCATGTATCCAATTTCACTTCATTAATTATAGGATAATTATCGTTCACTGCTATAAAAAGAATGAATTACAAGTCACGAATAGCAGGCTCTGTCACAACTGCAACTGGCAGGAAAACCTGTTTGCTTAAAAAAATCCTACCAGATGATTTTTACATTGAAAGAGGTAGAAAACCCAAAGAACTCTGGAAGAATAAGTCCTGTGTGACTTTTCTTGTAGCAAATACTGTCAGACAGACTGATGCTGTACAAAGGACGAGCTGCATGATACGGATGGTGGGAAATTATTCATACTGTATTTATTATTTTATTCTCATTCTTTTCTGTTTCTTGTCATAAAAGTTTTGGATTCAAACATCACGGAAGCTTTTCAGCTTTTCCCACCCAAAGCTCAGCCAGATTTCAGCTGTTGCGACCTACAAACCTTCTGACAGAGAAACGTGCCCAAATTTTCCACAAAACATGAGCATCTTGGGCATCTCCACAACTGTTTGGCTGACACACGTGTTAAAATACCTCTCAAATGAATCCTCAATAAACCTTACAATGCTCAATGGAAACTAACCCCAAACTGGGGCATTATTCACAGCCCAAACTGACTCTCAGCCAACATCTGACGTACGAATATGCAAATTGGAGAAAATTATATTAATGATATATTCTGAATAATCTAATTTTGGGGTGGAGATTAGCTATTATGCTAAGAAAACTTCTCCTTCCTTTATCAAAACAAAGTTGTATTTTCTCTGTCCACCTCAGTGAGGAAATAAAAGATCAGTTAGCAGAAACTTCAAAGCAGAATGTTGTATTCATAGAATAGATAAGCAAATAGTTACGTAAACAGGTAATCTTAAATAAGTGTGTCTGTACTTGACTCACGACACTGCAGTAGCTAGCCTTGGTAACTCAAGAGGATGTTGACATCCGTAGCATAGTGTTTGCACTTAGATCTTAGGCTCATAGTTAGGAAGGAAGGTCTCAACGTAATGGTACATCTCTGGAGAAAAGAGGACCATTCACTGTTTACTTACTTGAAGAATATGGAACTAAAACCAATATAACTTAAATAAACAGAAAAAAGGAGCTTGTTGGAAACACATTTTCTAGGTTTCCTATACACATACATGCATAATGGTCTTTAAAATATAACAAATACGAACAAAGCTTACCTGCTTTTTTACTCAGCTTGTATAAGAACGTTTGTCGTGGATCCGAGTGGTCTCGACACGTCAGCTGCAACAGAGAGCCAGACTTCTTCCATTTCTGCATAAACCACAGTCCTATATTGTAAGGCACAACATGAATAGTCCAAAATAATATGAAAAGTAATTAGACATATATGAAATATGCAGCATCTCTATATTTAGCCCTTCAGAAGCTGCTATTTTATTCTTCACATGAGTACTGTCACTTCCAATGACATTTTAAGTTTTCCTCATTTTCTTTCCTATCTACATGTATAGGAAAGCATGAAGACCATTATTTCTACTAATGTACATGCTTATTGAAAGTGTCAATTTATCGTGTGATATTCAGACTCAGTTCTAACCATTTACGGAAGAACAGAACATTTTCACGTTGAAATATGTAGCACTAATCAACGAGCATTCTCAGCTTTCAGAAGGTAACTTTATAAATAGTGAAACAACACAAAACGATTAGGAGACATACAAAAGAAAGCAGAATTTTCTGGGAAATAGTTATTAAAATAGTGATTTTCTGAAGGCTGGTGCTATACAGATACAATAGAGCACTTTAGATTACAGTCCTGTTACTTGTCATTATCTTGGTACTGTCCAAAATCCTAAAGGGTAACGCTTTGACAGTCTCCAACATTAACTCCCACTGGCCAACAGTTCCTGTCAACATCTGCTGATCTATCTGAACTACCTGTTGTACTATCACTAACAGTACCTCACCTGTGTTAACAAGAGCACTGCTGTTGTAGAGAGTACCCAGATGTGGTCCAGACAGCGACAAAAAGGTGTGAAGTTTGTTGAGGTAATATTTAAATCGAGGTCTTGTGAGCACGGAACGAATTATTAAATTACCCAGTGAATGGCCAATAAAGCTGTTGAAAAAGAAAACCAGAATTTGATGGCAATCTTTTTTTTTCTTTTACATATAAAAAAAAAATAGAACTGCTGTCATAAAATGCTGAAGGAGCACAGGAAGAAAAAATAATGAAAACATTCCAAGCCTGTATTTTAGGCAGTAATAGAAGCACAGCTTGCCTGTGTCCCCCAGGCTACCCCATCAGAGTCTGATGGGACTCTCTAAACTGATGCAGCTCCAAGAATAATTATTACTTGATTTGAGTTGCTTCTGTTATACCTCCAAATCTGCACAAAGCATTTCTTTAGCAGGGATGCCACAAAATAAAGCAACTCTAGTTATTACGTAGTTACGATTGCAGACCCCTGCAGAGGTAAGGATCGCACTATCTTAGGCACCAACTTACAGAGGCTATGGTACAGATGAGATTGACAAAATTAAATGGAAAAAAAAAATTGTCTTTCTGTCTCATAAAATTAATCTCAGGGCTTGGAGAAAACAGGCAACCACCCCTTAGCATCTGGGAAACCCATGGCAGAACTCTCATGGCTAGGCCACTCCATTATCATGCTCATACTACCACCCTTCCCATGTTCCTGGCTCCAATGTTCCTTTTATCAGCACATTCAAAATGGCAGAAGTTACAAATGCACATACAGTATACTGCTAACAAGTTACTCGACTATCCTTTTTTTTCTGACCAAGAATTCTAACTACGACAATTCCCATTTAAAGCTAAGTGAAAAAATGCAAACGTGAGGCTATACAATGGTTGGGCCACTCCCATACTCTGACAGACTGCACACTTCTGTGACAGAACGGGCTGTTTGTTCCTTACTAAAATACAGAATAACAGTATATGCACATTCTTTCTGGCCATTTTCATAACTAGATTGTCAAAACTGCTGCAACATCCGCAACTCTTTGCCACAGCTTGCTGCCACTGCCTAACGGACATGGAAATAAAAGATCTGTATGCTCTGTGTCATTGCAGTCACATTAAAAGCACAATGAAGTCACACCAGGGTGTGTTTGGAAAGGAAAATCCTGAGTTATCGATTCCCTCAAATAGTAACATTTGAAACGATTCTCTTAGTGTTCATCATGACGCCCATGGAAGAAAACCACAACCACAGGTATCTTCTTAAGAACAAAAAGTGCCTGCAGAAATTGAGTAAGTTCATCTTGTAGACAATCTGCATCACAGTTACAGCTCTTGTGAGGCAGATGTACAGAAGATCTGACCCTCAGCACATCTGTTCCCTTGACAGCGCGGACGGTTCAGCCACTGTTCACTAAGTGGCATAAAGGGGTGAGAAACTCTTGTACTGTACCATAAGAAAGGTCAGTTTCCTAACTGGACAAAAAAGTGGTACATCCCTCAATCCTATCGTCCTCGAGAATATGGGCGTATCTGAATCAAAATGTTTGAAACGTGGAAGGCCCAACTGAGAATAAAAGCATGCCTGCAATTAGCTATGTGAACCCATCTCAAGGACTGGGAGCTTCCTGATTTGTAAAGACTGAGCAAAATAAGTTACAGTGCCATACTGTACTGAAATCAACATTCATAGGTGAGCACACAACAAGCTTTTACAATTATTTTCTAATAGACAAAAGTTTATGGATTTCTTCAAATCAAGTGCAAGGGAAAAAGCTTTGGAAAGTGCAAGATGATATATATAATGCTAATGTAATCCTACTCATTGTTCCTAATACCTGCAGCTGTGGGATGCTCTGCGATACCAATGCATTTCTGAACAGCAGGTGGCAACATTACTGTCTTCTGTGGACAAGGTATTGCTAAAGTAATATAATTACACTGTAGTATTCCTATCTGCTTTATGCCCCAAGTTTCCAAACGCAGATCGTACTGCAGACCTACACACAGTAAAACCTCTTCCTTTTGTGCTAACAAATGAAAGATTGTGTCTAAGTGTGAAAACATACAAAAGGAAAAAAAAATGTCCCTCAAAAGCCATAATTAAAAAGATACTGAAACGATTTCAAGCTTAGAGCTTTCTGAAGTGCCAAATGGTATACCCACAGTCTGCGTGGGCTTTCTTTGTCCCAAGAAACTAACGCATATACGGGATGGAATACTCATGCAGTTACAGGTATTAGCTTCAGCAGTACTGAGTACTCATTAAGTTGACAATACAGTAAGGCTGTGGGTCCTGATGGCACAGGGAGTGCCTTTTCTTATCTCAGTACAGAATGCAGCACACTGGGTATGGTTTTGCTATTACTTGAAGGCACGATGTTTTCCATTGACCGGACAGCGAAGAATCTCATAATTTCTCTTGGCTTGTCTTGTCCTGAGTTGATCTGAGTTTATTTTAGCTGTGACAACAATTGCCTAGCAGTGGAGGAACAAGTCAGGCCTAAAGCTGCTTTAGTTTCACTGCAGTTTCTAACAACAACATGTAGTTGTTCTGTGCGGGCTGAAATGTGCATCACCAGAATAAAATGTGGCGTGATGGAGTGCAGACAGATACATGCCCGACGTCCCCAGCAGTCAAAGAATGCACACTGCAGAAGTGTGAGTCAGGAAGTAAAAACAGTGTTAAGGGCAACAGGAAAACTAAGTAACTCGGAAACAGTGAACAGAAAGAACACGTGGGCAAAAATACAGGCAAAATATAGGAGAAAATAAACTCAGACAGACTCGAGGCCAAGGCCCCAGCACAGATGCTGATGTCCCACAGTAACCATTTCCTCTCCATTACGCTGAAGGAAGATGTAAATCTTAGGAGTCAGATGTGCTGGAAGGAGGGCCTAACACATGAAGACTAGGAGTGTTATACAAAACATTTTACACATACAAAGAGTATTTCTGTTTGCTCCTAACAAGATTCTGAATGTAGAAGAGGGACTGTGTAGATTTGTCTGAGACATGGTGCTGCCCAGTCCTTATTGCCTTATGGAATCATTATAGCTCTGGAGACTGCTTTCAAATTTAACTTGGCGCCTCTTGTACAAAGAACATCTTTAGTGCACAGAGAGATTTTGGGAGGAGACTTAGCACCATTCAGGAGAGCGTGACCAGACACAACAATACACCTTTCTCTACAGTGGGACAGCCACGAGGTAGGAAGGTGTTGGCTATTCAGACAGGCTTTCTCAAGAGTGTTTTCCTGGGCGTTCTGGATCATCCCTTTGAGAGTGTGCATTTAAGCACAACTTTCTGAAAGACCTCTCATTCAGCTATGAGGAAACAGCTGCAGGATTTGCTGATAGGCATAACTTCCTCGTAAGAAAAGCACAAGTTGACAGACAGAGACTTCTGCTTTGTGACAGCCAAAGACAAGTGGAAATCTTGAAAAGACAACTAAAAATAAACATGTAATTCTTGTTTCATTGAAGTGACGGCGGATAAATAAAATTGAAAATACAATTACAAACCCAAAGATGGGAAGACACCTGGGTGGGTCTGTCCATTACAGCCTTCTGACCACAGGTCAGAGCTGGGCAGTAGTGAGGGTGCACACATGTACTGTGTGTAACACACACACACACACACACACACACAATGTTGTGGGTTTTTTCATCACATCATACAAAATCAGCCATGTCACATCTCAAAACATGAGTGTTTGCTTAAAGGGTGACGTTACATTTCAACACGTTAGATGTTTTCTGTATCTGGATAAGGCCGACCAGACACATGGCTGCACAGCGACCTGGGGGATAAGCAACAGCGACTCGTGATTCAGAAGGCACTATGGATGCATTATAAGAGAATGTCCAAACAAATGGGTGGAGTCAGACTGTAACTTGCTCCTTTCATCCATCAAAAGCTAACTCCAGCAACACGTGAGTTGGTAATGAAGTCTGCCAACAGCACACTCTCTGTTGGGAATACAGATGGAACAGGTATTCCCTAGGAATAAGTGAAGAAGGGCAGAGGAATGCACACACTGCACTCTACATTAAGATGCACAATGTGCTCCTGAGCAGATGGAACAATGGACAAAAATCAAAACAGTGAAACGTTTTCCTCACGCAGCTGCCCTTGCACACCGCGGGTTAGGCTGAACTTTCCTACAGGAATGACAAGCTAGACAATGTGCCACACGTACCTGGCAAAGGGGCGAAACTCAGCCAGAAAGCTAACTCTGTCTAGACTCAGCGCTCCTGTGGTTTCCTTCTACGTTCTCAAAACCTAACTGTTTTACTACAGAACACCGCCACACAGGATCTCCAAGGCAGTACAGGATAGCAGCTCCTGAAATGTGCCCTACAACCACTACAGCACCAAGTGAGCTTGCTTACTTTGCTTTTGTTGCCCTCTCTCCTTCTTTTCCCTGTTCCTCCCCACCATGGATTTCTCTTTCCTTTCTCTCCTGTGGCCTGCTTCTGAGCATCTCAGATCAGAACAACGCAGGATTCTACTTTTCGGTTTATTTCCATAGATAGTATAGAACAGACATTACCTGATTTTCGAGAGGGTTAGATTATAAATCTGTATATACTGTATAATTTCATCTAGAAGGCGATCCGTCATGGAATCAAAATCAGCAAAGGTATCATTCTGTAAAATAAAAGAAACAGAAAACAATAACTGCGTTTTCTAACACAGCAATATACATCCTGCAGCCAGAATTCCTATCCCGCAGAGTTTTGATCAGCAGAACACAAACAACAGCATTCATGTTACCTCTGAATACAAACACTACAGCTAGCTATTCTCATTTTTTTACTTTCTTTTTTCCTGTAACATGGAATAAGGTGATAAACACTTCATTGTAACGCTGCTTTCTTCTAACACACCCAAACAAATCTTATCAACACGACACAGTCAGCTTTACTTCTGAGGCTTCCCCTGCACAGTCTTATCTGCAGCAAAACTGAAAACCAGACTTTCAAAACTAAATCACACTGCCCAGGAAATAGAAATATGAGACAACGACATCTCGAGCAGAAAGTCTATGTAAGTACTGCCCATTCAGAACAGCAACAAAACCTTTAATTCCCAATGCCTAGCTGATTCTCTGCAATGACTAACAGAAAGAAATCTAAAAAGAGGTAGGCAGAGGGTGCCTACAGCTTCTCCATACAAGTGCCAAAGGATCTGTGCTACAGTCTGTAGTATTCAACATGCTGATACATGGGCTGAGAAAGGGAAGAAAGAGAATAATGAGATGTCAGAGTTTGTAGACAGAACCAAACATCCAGGATAGTCAGTTCCAGAACTGACAGAACTCCAGAAGAACCTGACATTACTGCATGACTGGGTGATAAAAAGGCAAGAAATGCAGAACAGTGTTACATAGGGAAGAGCAGCTCTAAGCATACATGCAAGCAATAAGCAGTGTATCTGTTTCTATAGAATAATTTACGTTAGGAATGTCAGGAAAGAACAGAAAACATCAATACAGCATTGTGTAACTCCATGCTATGCCCTATAAAGTTCTGACCAACATATTTTAAAGGACAGGAAGTTAGAAAATGGGCCGAGACAGGTAACATGAATGGCCAGAAGTTGTTCCACATGTGCCTGAGAAATACTGCATGAGCCAGGTCTTCAGCTGCCTCCTGAGGGAGAAATTCCATCTGTTTATAAAATTCTTGATTAAATGAAGCAAAAAAAATGGGGAGTGCTTACTGACTACTTTTTGTTCTTTGTCTTTTCCAAAAAAAAAACAAACCACCATGATGTAGTGGGATTGGTTTGAATGTCACTGTTTGCAACTGAGTTATTTGTGTAAATGAACAGCAGAAAGAATCTCAACTGTTTGCTGTGGAAACTCGAAGTAAAAACATGAAAAAAACAATCAGCCAACATTAAGGAGAAAAATCCCTCAGTAGCTATTAGGATCAGGGGACTCAATGGGATTTCTGAATCCCAGAATGGAAGTCTGACACATGATCACAGAAGCACAGAACTGTAGGAGTTGGAAGGGACCTCCAGAGATGATCCGAGTCCAACCCCCTGCCAACGCAGCTCCCTAGCCCAGGTTGCACAGGTAGGCATCCAGGTGGGTCTGGAACATCTCCAGAGGAGACTCCACCACCTCTCTGTGCAGCCTGTGCCAGTGCTCCGTCACTGCACTGTGAAGAAGTTCCCACACACATTTGTGCAGAACTCCATATGCTTCAGTTTGTGATATTGGTACTCAAGAAAATGGCAGCAACAGATACTACTCCTTAGCCACAGAGCAAATCACAGATTCTATGAGGATCCAATAAGACATATGGTAAACTGTAACACAGCAGTGCTGGTAAACAAGCAGCTCTGGAAGCGTGCAGCCTTTATGCTTTACAAAAATTCTTCCGTTGCTGGCAAATACCTGATTTCTTTCGGACATAAGGAAGTCTATTCTCCCTCCAGGCAGCCCCAGCTCAATGTAAGTCTTCACTAATCTTAAATCTGCGCTGTTACCTAAAGAGGAAAAACAACCAACAGTTAGATACTGCAAAGTGAACTCGCAATGAAATCAGTTAGAGCACTGAAATGAACGTATGGCACAACTTTATATTTAAACACAGCTAATAATATTCTCAGACCTAATTAAAATTCAGTGAGACTCAGGAAGATAAACTCCAATGTCAAATGCAATGACAAAATGGTCTATAAAAATGGCACTCAATTACAGACATCATTTTAAAACAGCAAGGAAGTCATGTTTGATTTTGTCTCAGCATCCAGCATATACATAGCGCTGTGAGCATTAAATTCCTGAAAACCTAATTAACTTTGATAAAAGTCAATTAAAGAGCTCAAAGCCAGCTTAAAAGTTTTCAGTGAAGCAGCAAGCGATAAGGGCAAGCTGTGAAGTTTTTCATAGGGTAAGAAGGCAAACTGGGCCATCAGCAGATAGAGACACCTGTAAAAGGGCACACAAGACAACTAACGGTAGTATAAGCAGCATCCTGAAGGTTTCCCTATATCAGTGACCACGCATATCTTTGGAAAAAAGACACTCCTTCTGCCTTCTCTTCATTTAGAAGAAATAAAGAATTTGCACAAACTTGCTATTTTGGAAGGAAAAAAATCTACGTGGATTGTCTGAGGGCTTCAAAAACAACAGTTTTTATGCCCAAGTTGACTTCTGTGTCAACTCCAGGTACACTACAGCACACAAACATTTACATGAGGAACAAAAACCTTTCTAAGTTCAGTTTCAGAACCATAGATTCTTCGTGTCCAAAGGCAGAAGGAAAAGGCATTTTATTATTGTTTTTAATTAGGAATTTGAAAAAACAATAATGCAGCTTCAGTACAGCCCAACAGTTTATCTATTGCTCTCTTGGGTCTTCTCACATTGTTATTTAAGAAGCTTCTTAATATGAGAGCAAAACGTTGATAGCAGAATGACGTGAAATAACCTAACTAGAGCAGACTTCATTTCTTGGTGTGTGTGTATACTTTGAAGTGAAAGCAGGTGCATGTATTTAAGCTTGAATGCAACCAGAGGAAGGCAGTAAAGCTGGTAAAAGGGCTTGAATGCATGTCCTAAGGAAGAGAGGCTGAGGATACCTGGGTGGTCTAGTTGGAAAAAGGAGGCTCAGAAGTGACACCTCACTGCTCTCTAAAAGCTCCTGAGGAAAGGAAATGGAGAATGGGGTGCCAACCCCTCCTCCATGGTAACACATGATAGGATGACAGGATAGCACAAACCTGTCTCGGGGGAGGTTCAGGATCAGCGTTTGATCGCCCACATTTCTTTACCACGAGGGTGATCAAACACTGGCACAGGCTTCCTGGAGAGGTGACTGATTCCCCATGCCTGTCAGTGTTCAATTCTATACTGCTCTATTCTACACTGTTTACATTTTCCTGTTATTGAGCAAGGTATATCCTCATATTTATTACAGTAGAGTCTCTGTCCTTTAGGTACTCAAGAATCCCACTGGGCAACCTGTGCTGAGCAGGAGAATTCAACCAGAATCTGCAGAGGTCTCCTCCAGCCTCAACCATTTTGTGTTTCTGTGATCTAACTTTTAAAACATAACACACACTTGACTGCATTTTACATGTAACATTTTTTTCATAACAACATGCACACTTGACAGTGTAACACTGCAAATTCTAAACAAAAGTGTTCTGTCACTCTGTTCTCTTACCACAGTATGGACAAATACTTAGATGACATAAAACCCAGAAGATGCACCCAATGTGAATTACGGCATAAAATGGGTTTATGCAGAAGGAATATGTACTCAACACAAATGTTACATACAATTCTTAATTGAAGTCGTTTTCTGGAACACACTGTTAAACGTAAGGGTACAGTGTCAGATTCCCATCTCTCTCAGGTGAACCTGCTCCAGAAGTGCTCAGTTCAGAGTTCAAATAACAAAAGCTAAACCTAACTGGCAATCTGACCTGCTATCTCACTCAGTGTCATATTTCCCAGCATACCATCTAGGCCATGGACACAGACTATAAGATGTATTCCTTCTTCTGAACAGTCATCCTCTTCCATACTGAAGTAAGGTACTGAAGAGGCCAGTTTGAAGACATCACTGTACATAAATCCAGGAAGCCTGAGTTGCTTCAGTTCTTCCTTAGCCTGGAGGAAACTAGAATGAAACAATATTTATGATAAAGAAGCATTTACTACCAGCAGACAAATTTAGGATCTCCTAGGATAGTTTTTACTGACCTTTTGCTTTTGCCTTTACATGACTGATATGAATGAAAGAACTCTAATTACTCTCTCCACAAAATAAGCCAGCTCCTCACAATATTTTCTCATTTCAAGCTTTCTGCAGTCCATTGTCTTCTGTACCAAAATCCTACCCCAAGCTTGACTCTTCTCTCCTTTGAAAATCTCCAAATGAAATATTTCTGACAACACTGAATTTCTGGTTTTGTTCTGGTCTTCAGTAAATGACAGCTTTGCTTAAACACAGTAACAGTATTACCAGAATTATAACCTGATCTAAACCCAAAAGGTAAAGATTTCCAACAAGTTTTTGTAATTCTTGCTACACTTAAAAATTATTTCCTAGATCAGCATTGGGTTGAAGTCAGCACTGTCTTTGCTCACCACAAACTCTCTCAAATGTCTGAGTAACCGGTGTTTTCCTCAGAAGAAAACTATATCCAGACCTCTGATCTCTCACCTATTATGGGCTCACACTGCAGTTTCTAATAGCTGAGCTACCCACATGCCAGGAGCTCCCTGTGCTCCTCCTTTCTACCCCTTCCCATAGTTTCTTTGTACATGACCTTCCTACACAGTTAATTGTCTGCCAGTGTTGAAACACCCCAAGCAGTCCTCCTTTGTGCCAAAAGCTTCACACTTTTTTTCCTCATGTTGTCTGTTCTGCACGATCCCTCAGAGCGTCAGCCTGCAACCCATCCTCTTCCACTGGCTCCTTGCTTTCCTCCCATTCTACTTTCCATTCTCCCATTTCCCAACATTTTCTTCAGCTCGTTCCTCACTAACTAACAAGATGGCACTGTGATCAATTTACCTCACTGTCTGCAGCAGAGTTTACTTAGTTTATACTCCCGGGATGCTTAGTGACTGAGATGTACCAAAGTCGGTTCTCTAAGATGCAGCCCCTGCCCTCTGGAAACAGTGATCCAACAATCCCTAAGTCTGCCTTCCCCAGATTTTACTCCGCACTGCCTCTTTCTTTCGGAATGCCATAAATAGTGTCTGCCTTTCATCTTTCCTATTCCACGTCAGTACCCACTCACTGCTATTTCCAAAGCTGCTTTTCTGTTCCCTCACTTCTAATCTTGGTTCCACCACAATTGCTAGAACCTTCCTTCTGTACTCAGCTGTTAACCACAAACTACCTGGCCTTTACCTGCCTTCCAGCCTTGCTTCACTGTGACTGCAGCATTTTACTTCCAGTAGAGCACGTTACATTGCTGCTTCCCACGTTCTGGTAGCATCAGGGGTTATCAGGGAAACTCCTGTGTTTGCATCTGGGACTCCTGACACTGCTCTAAATTGGGCCCTCCTGGTATCCCAACTGTAGTGCTATCATAGCACGGTAGTCTCTGAGATGTCACACTTTGTTAAGATCAAAAAATAAGGCTATATTGTCAAATAACTTTATAATGAATTAGAATGGACAGTAAGTTAGAGATTTTTTTTTTGCTTTCATGTTTTTAAACTTAAAGCATATTTTCCTATGCTTGCTACTCCAACAGCTTCCATTTCATTAAACAGCATTACAACATCAGTTTTCAGCTGAATGCTTACTTTTTATAAAGGCACATATTAGGGGAACAAAATCTTACTTGAAGTTTGTCAAACCACCTGAAATTACGATTTAACTCATCTACGGAATTCTGTGCTAACACATTTTATATCTGAATATCTAAAATGTGATGGTCCTTGAATATGCAGAATCCACACACCGCAGTCTTGGGGGCTCTCTGAAGCCTAACCACCACTTCTCTTCCCCCTTTATACTATATTAACTTCATTTCCAGAAGCAAATAAACTGTTTTAAAACAATCACTTACGCTAGCATTTGAGGCTTTGGGGAGCTTTCATACCAGGAAACAGGCGAAGCTGAGCCGTAAGACGTGCTGCCTGGCTGCTGTGTAATTGCATCAGATTTATTCCTTGAAGAACAGATAACATTGCAAGGGGAGTCTCTCAAAGAAGAAGGGAAAGACAGACAACCAGGAGTACAGACGGGAGGCACAGTCATTCCATCACGCAGGTGCCCACTATCAATCCGTTCAGACCTCAGGGCTCTTTCTTCTGCTAAGTCAGGATCTTGGCCAGCACCAGAAGCTCCATCTAATATACCGTAGTCTGTTTCTTCATAATACCCATTTTCAATCATTTCTTGATCCTCCTCTTCTTCATCGTCTTGTTGGGAAGAGCAAATAATTTGTTTTTCGTAAGTTTCTTTCTGAGGGCTAACGGGATTGCTGTTGTCCATAGGCCAAATATCTGAAATATCTGTGCTGCTTCGAGAGCCAAAATAGTTTTCCACAAGCCCCTGCTTTACTATATCAGTACTACTGGTTGGAGAGGGATTATCTGCCCCAGCGTCACTTTTAGCTGCTGACAGTTCTTCCATCGCCTCCTTAAGTTCTAAAGGCGCATTATATTTTCCTTCATTTGATTTTTCAACCTCTTGCCCCGTGTTTACAGATGAAGAACCTGAAAGAACAGATGGCTCACCCACGCAAGTAATTTCTAAATGCAATTTAGCTGTGTCTTCTGTGGAGTTACGACACCTTTCAAGGACCTGAGAGTCCGTACAGGTTGTGTCAAGCTCTGCCTGTGGCTGTTTCACATCAGAAGATGTAACTTCATCCGAAACAACTAAATGTAAAAGTTCTTTTGTTCCTGAGAGTGAGGAATGTATAGACAGAGTTTCGTTATCTGAATGCCCTGAAAATACAACACAATGTTGCTGCAAGTTGGTATTTGACTTTTTACTGTCATCACATTTTGGCAAGTCAATTGTTCCGAGATCCAGTACAGTTTTACTGTCACTTAGCTGGCACTCAGGTACTACAGTTATCTTTGAGTTTTCATCAGGTGACAGTTCATCATCATCTGAAGGCAGAGAATTTATGGACGTCAAGGATGACTGTATTTCACTTACAGCACTGGTACTCTCAGTACAATGGCTTTCCAGCGCATTTTTTATAGCACAGTCTGGTTTCAGTAAAAGCTGAGGAAATAATCTCTCAGCACTGTATGCACTTTGCCCTTGAACGTTTTCAAAAACCTGATCAGGGTTGGGGAGAGTTGCAAAAGAACTCGGTTCACTTTCTATGCCAGAATCTGAAAACCTAGAAGATGCGTACGTCACATTAACGTCCGGTAACTTAGTGACATCTGCACTTACAGAAAGTTGGCTTTCTTTTGGAGATGAACCAGACTGATTAGTTTTTATTTTTGTCACGACATCACCGGTGTGCTGGAAGTTTTTTTCATGGGCATCTTCCTTTTCAAGCACTGGTTCTCCTGAATGCAGTTTATCTCCAGACTCTGAAGCCTGCGTATCAGGTGCCTGCAGATTCTCTCCTTGCACTCCATCCTGCGGAAACTCAGCCCACGATCCAATGTGAACAGTGACTTTCTCCCCTTCATAGGGATTCCTACCACTTGGTTTGACCTCAATTGTCCTGACTCCCAAGGAAGCTGGCTGACCTCTATGACAGCCTTCAAGCGCATCCCTAAGTTGTAGAGCACTATCCGCTTGTACAGTTCCAGGGCCTGCCTGGGAGATAGTAAGTCTACCAAAAACAGCCACGTTTTCACAGTGCACAGGGCTGTCCTGACTTGGTTGCACACCTTCAGTCTTAACAGTCTTTTCCTCAGTTCCAGATGGCAAACACACAAATTCCCTCTGACTTAGTTGCCTGGTGCAGGTCTTTGCGTCACAAGGAAATCCACTTACTGCAGGGTCCAGCCCTTCATTAGTACTGCATGAAGGCCTGCCTTCCGGGCTCTTGGAGGCATCTTCCAGTGCTGCACTCTTCAAACATTTGTAGCCTACTAAGACCACAGAGTCCTTAGAATTCTGTTTCACGACTTTTTTTGTATTTTCAGGTTTCATCGTTTTCATGAGCTTAGTAACCTTAACTTTGGGTTTGTTTGCATCTTCATTTTTCGCTTTTGAAGACTTCGTTAGCATCTTTTCATTTTCTGAATGCCAAAGGCTGGAGGCAC
This sequence comes from Callipepla californica brunnescens, assembly GCA_023055505.1. Lineage (NCBI taxonomy): Eukaryota > Metazoa > Chordata > Aves > Galliformes > Odontophoridae > Callipepla > Callipepla californica. Next base: position 22,611,907 of record JALIRH010000007.1, on the reverse strand, counting down.
CTGCAGGTCTTATTTTCAATTCCGGGCTAGTAAATCCAGCTACAAAACCTTCTTCAGCTTCAAATCTATCCAGTTTATTGGACTCTGACCTTGGAAGATTCTGAACTACCAACCAGGGTACATCCATATCTTTTACCAAAAAAAGCGAGAAAAGGAAAAAAAGGATTGTTTACAACGAGTACATGCAAGCAGCTGGAGCTACAAAACACTAAGTCATCATACAACTTTACGCATCTGCACAACTTCAATCTAAAGATTACCTAGCAAACAAACGTATTCCTTCAAAGCCAATGAGAAATGCCAAGAAAAGTACTTACTGTGACAAGTATTACATCAACACATTACTTATAATAAAAAGTATTACATCATTTCTGCTACCTTCTTTAAAAGGACAACTGCACTGTGAGGTGTTTACCTTCAGTAACGGAATCCAAATACCGATCTTCGAAGATGATAGGCAAGGAGTTTGTATCTCCATCTAGCTCACTGCACTCAATTGGGAGAGGTGGAAGAGAACTGCAGAAGGAAGTGTTTTTGATAGCTGCACACATTTGTAGGTGACTCTGAGCACTGAAAAAAACAAGCAGTCATACATTAAAAAAAGAGAACCATTTAGTTTTGTTAACAGAATGTTATGCTATGCTAGCAGTCATTTAATTCCCTTTAGTAGATACTTTTCCACTAATTAGTTATTTAATCAAAAAATTATTCCATTACTCATCTCAATCTCACTACGCTCTTCATTAAAAATCTTCAAATCTCTAGAACATTATGTTTCTCTTGAACTCACGGAAGTATTTTTGCAAGACAGGATTTCTATACAACATAAGGTACAGAATAATAGCATTATGTGCTATGTATTTTGCACTTCAAAAGGTTACTCACTGTAGTTCTTGATAGGCAAGGGCAGCTTGCCTAGGATGCTCAAGACAAAAGAATGCTTCTGCAAATCTACGCACCTGCAAGATGCAAATACAGTTAGAGCTAATTTTGTATTACATAAAAGTTCTGAAAATCCACCGATATTCCTACGCTGCAATACTGTGAACTTGTATGATTAAGATATATAAAGTTTTGGTGTTTTTTTTTTCTTGTTTTTTAATGTTCAGTCCGGGCAGGTGAGGGAAGAAGAAGGCACAGACAAGATTTGCAAGTGAAAGGAGAATTTTAATCTGGGCAGTGGGTGACTGGAGGGAAATGTAACAGACTCAAGGGAAATGTGTTAGACTCAATGCCTGCTGAAAACTCGATAACCAAAAAATGAATCATTTAAATCAGGCCCACCTGAAATAAAAGCACACAAAAATACCATGAGAAATTTCAGTGAAAGGAAATGACTGCTTGATGGACACTTCTGAAGGTGCTTGAGGATCACCTTTAGAATCAGAAATGCATTCTCAACAAGTATTCCAAATGTTTTATGGATACTCAACCCTATAACTTAACCGTTGTGCAAAAAAGTCTATTGTCTGTAAAGATTTCAGCTGCAATTGCTAAATAACAGTATGTGTGCTGATTATGAATGCTGAATTGAAGACATAATTGTATGTCTTGAGATAATAAACCATGAAATATTAAAATGGTATTTTATAACATATGGAACTTTATCATCAAGGATGCAGAGATAAAATAGTGTGAATTTTACAGCAATTTACTACAAGTAGAATACGATCAATTTATTGAAAATACGGTATCTAGAAAATCCAAGTTAAGATTTTGCAAACCAGGTATCACCCATTTCCTGTATTACACTAAAATATTCCTTCAATCTGAATCTGTTTAGAGCATTTGCTTTTGCAACTGCCAACAACCTGCATCAAGATATCCAAATTCAACGCAGTGTGAAGGTTTCCTTTGTTTGCTGTAGCATGGCAGGCAAAATGCAAAATAAAAACTGGACAGAAAAACTGCCACGTGCTCAGGAACGTTATCCTGAGCACCCACACTGTGTAGCACTCCTAACATCTTGGCTCTCAGTTCTCCTATTTTAGGACTAATCAAACTGGAAGAAACGATTTAGGAATAACACGATCAGAACTACCAGAAGATGTCACTACGAAACAAAGATCTCCAGTGAACTAGTAGTGTGCAAGGTTTGTGTAATATAGAATAACCTCCTATAAGCAGCTTTTTCCATAGAACATAGGTGAAAGCCTTGCCAGCAGGATTACTGTAGCTGACAAACATTCCAGCACAACTACACATATCCTGGTATTTTATGGAGCATTTAAAATCTGGTATAGCATTTTATGGAGATGTACTCAAAGTGATGACTACATATTTAAAATATTTGATTTCCTTATGACCTTCTGCTCTAAGGATACTTCTGCAGAACGACCTATTCTGTAAGCACCTGTGGACAGAGGGTGAAAACGATTTGACCAAATGCAAATGGGAGGCATCTTAGGGGGGCATTTTAATACCAACACTGAAACCAGTCAGATGAATGAGACCCTGAAAACGTTCATTTCTCTTAACTAATATAAAACCTTCCCAAGGAGAACCTGACTGTGAAGCGTATAGTCTATAAATACTTCAAGAAGGGAAATTTAAATGAGCTTTAGCAGCCAGTAGAGACCAGAAGAGAGTATGTGTTTCCAAAATAAAGAGGACAGAATTTTGTGTAGTACAGAAATCTTATTTCAGAAGGCAGATATTCCTACACGAGGAGAATTAGTAGGGCACCTGTCAAAGCCCACCTAAATTCATTAACCAGAAAGTCTGCATCATTCAATCTATGGATATTTCCTCTAGTAAGACATTGCAGGTTCCCCACAAGTCTATATAAGCCCTCTGAACAGAAATTCTCAAGGCTGTAAATGCAAATAGCAAAATATTATAATAAGCCCTGCAAAAAAACCATCCAAAATAAAAAATCAACCACCTCTTAAAAATATCAAGGCTCTCATTTACCACCTCTTCTTCATTTAAAGCTTCACTGAAGTTGTGCATTGCTGACACCTGCTCGATTGCCACGTGGAAGTCCAGTGGCACTCAGACTCCTTACATATATTTTAATTGCACATATTTGCAAAGTATTCATGAGAGCTCTTCTCAACTTGGAGAACAGGAAACCTTTGTGGTACCTGCAAATGTGTCCTTGTACAATTAAGTACCATCACACTGCTGGTTCTCTGTAAGTTGGCTCAGGTAAAATTTCCTTCTCAATGCTGTATTATTCAACTTGTGCCAGACAGCGAGCTTAGAGACAGCCTGCTTGCTCTCTGCTATCAGGCTCTAAATAAAAAGGGAAGTTTAAGATTACCTGTGTCCTGCATTTTAAGTCGTTGATGCTTGGATAGATACCATGGCATCCAGTAACTCAGTAAGCACTGGCAATTAGTGACTTCTTCCAAAAATCAAATAAGCTTTATATTTGTACATGTATTACTTTTTATTAAAAATATTTCTTGTTCGTATAACAAGGCTGAGCTCTGAGCTCAAGCCAGAAAAACTCAGAGAACTGACACTTGATGTTGCTCAGTAACAAGCTATATAGATGACTACTCGTGAATCTTCAGCACAACACCATGCTGCAAATGCACACTCATGCTCCCAGAAAAAAAAAATTCTATAGCTTTTATTAAAGAAAAAAAAAAAAAAGACTTTTTTTCATATTAAAAAAGAAAAAATTGTATGTAAGATTGAAAAGTAGTGAGAGATATCAGAAAAAAGGGGGCATAAAAGCATTCTGTTGTGCCTATGTCTTTAAAGAAGGGAGGTAGGGAACTCCTATTCAAATTTTGTGAAAACTGGGGAACATCCCCAAAATACTCTAAAGACAAGCAGTATTTCAGTCCATGTGACATTATTAATTACTTTGATAAAAAGCTGGACATGAGCCAGCAGTGTGAACTCGCAACCTGGAAAGCCAACTGCAATTTGGGATGCACCAAAAGAGGGGTGAGCAGCAGGGACAGGGAGGAGACTGTCCCTCCCTCTCTGCTCTGCACTTGTTCAGGCCCCATCTGGAGTACTGCATCCAGGCCTGGGGTGCTCAGCACAGGAGGGATGTGGAGCTGTTGGAACAGGTCCAGAGAAAGCCACAAAGATGATCAATGGATTGGAGCACCTCTCCTATGAAGAAGGGCTGAGAGACTTGGGCTCGTTTAGGCTGGAGAAGAGACGGTTCCAAGGACACCCACTGCACCCTTCCAAGTAATTGAAGGCAGCTCATAAACAGGAGGGGGAACGACTTTTTACAGGGTCTGACGGTGAGTGATAGGACAAGGGGGAACACCTTTAAAGTGAAAAAGAGGGGAAATTCAGGTTAGATGTTCAGAAGAAAATTTTTACTCAGAGGGCGGTGAGGCCAGGTTGGATGGGGCCCTGGGCAGCTGAGCTGCTGGGGGCAGCCCTGCTCATTGCAAGGGGCTGGAACTAGATCAAGGTCCTTTCCAACCTAAGCCATATTATAATTGTACAGTATGACTCTATGATATTCCCCATGATAAATGTGGTAAATCTGAATTCATAAGGTATTTGAGAGCTAGAGAGAATGACGTATCGGAGACTTTAAGAACCACATTTAAGAAGCTAAGTACGTATCATTGGTAGTATAAAAAACACTGGATCAGTTAAAATAAAATTATTAATCCTTCTTTTGGCTTTTCATTGTAAAAACATACAAAAATCATTTGAATGCAGGTGCGGGTTAAGCGAAACAACATTCTCATTTCACAGCTCCCACTGCAGTTGGAAGATTCCAGAATTTATATGAAAAGTATAGGAAGGCGAGTATAAGATTCAGAGATGCCCAGTGAACTGATTCTGCCTTCCTGTTGCTAACATTTCCATTCCAACAAACAAGTCTGGCACTCTTTCTGAAAAAATTCCACTTAATCTGCAGAAAAGATTATTTGCATAATCACGATCCCCTCATTAAACAATGTGATTTTCAATCCTTCACTAAGACCACATTCCACACGTTCTTCATAATCAGTGTCCCCTCCACAATCAAAAGGTTTCTGAAGGTTTTTTCATGCGAGTGATAGAAATGTTGGTTAGATAAATCAAACCTCTGCAAACTAAAATCTGAAAACAAACTTTATTTTGGGCCGTGACTATCACAAAGTATTGTTAACACGTACTCAGCAAGTCCACTAACCAGCTCTCTGCAAATTATTTTACAAGGGGAACCTCCAGATAAACTTTGAAAACCTCTTAGATGCCTGTGAAAAACACATAGATTATGATGTCGGATGGTTAAGATGTAAAGCTGGCTGAAGATGAAGCTGTGTGTTTGGGGGCTATGGGTGGTGGGTAGTGTTTTGTTTGCTTTCATGAATCTTACTCTCTGAAAAAAATTAAACTTTTATGTTTCTTCAACTCTGTGACCACAAAAAGGGAGGGAAAGATTTACTTATTAGAAGATAAGGGGTAGGGTTTAGTTTGTATAAGAAACTATCTCACTATGTGGTGCAGGCAGCCTGCAGCACGTGTATACACACACACACCAACAGATGTACTGCGTGTACAGTTACTATGAGGTATCTATTTGTATACGGATGCACACATACATGCTAGCTCATTTCCTACTTGTCTCTTCCTTGAATCCCAGTTCACAAGCCTTTCAAAGCTTATGAATGTTATGAATTCTCAAATCAGAAGAAAGACATATCTCACTTTATGTGATAAACAGGCAGGCTAACTACAGTAGGGAAGGAAAAGGGGTGGGCACTAGGCATAGTTCCATCAGAAAAATACATAATTCTACAAAAATACATCTTCCACAGACTGCAGTTTGCTTTCTGAACTGCATTTTGTATTCAGAACATCAATGGATTGGTTTGTAAGCAAAAACAGTGCACTTTATTATTACATTCCAAGAATAAGTGCTAACAAGACAACGCAAACTAACACATGGAATGCAGAAGCTCCCTTCATGACTCCAACTAATCTTCCCAAATAAAACTAGAAAAATTGGAATTTGTATTTGTATTTTGATATGCATTTCCTTTACAATGTGTCCCACTAAGAGTACAACCAACCCTTCATAACACTGGAGTTAATACTTACCCTTAGTGTGTGATGTTCTTGTGCTAGCAATGCTGTGACCTCCTCTTGTAAGGTAATGGCCTCCAGAAACTGCCCCCAGAGAGCCATTAGAAGGGAGCAAAGCTGAGCAAGGTTCATATTTATAAGTTCTGCCAGTTCGTCAGGATTTTCCATTTTCTGAAGTTTGGAAAAAAAGCTTTATGTTATTACTACATCAGGATGAACAGACAAAAATTTAAAATAAGTGTATTTCATCTCAGGAAGAATTTTATTTTAAAAAGTAACTTCCAAATAAGAACTGTTTTGTCTAAGTATTAGAAATGAAATAAGTCATGTTACAACATGAACACATTGCTCTATGTCACTTTATATATTATCCAGGTGTCTTAGAACTAGGGCTCCTGATCTTAAACTGAAGCAGTAATTCCATTAATAACAATGAGTTGCAACTGTTGTATTTGCTAACACGTAAAAGTAGAGTGGGCTTGAGAGGAACAGGAATCTGAATTAGAAGCAGAAAAGTGACACTTGGTATATTAGTCCAAATTTGATGCAGCCTTACTGAATTAAATGAAGACATTTCCATTTTAGATGATTAACAACTCGCAGTAACGTTTGCGTGTCATTGTATAGCTACATACACATGCTCAGGAACCAGTGTTATAGTCTAGGCTTCCAAGAACCAGGCCACACAAATTCAGCACAGAGCAAGCTTTTCTTTCTTAATAGAGCACTGTAATCCCACGATACAGTTCCACACCAGACAACTGCCAATCTTAAGGCTCTTGCCCCCTACCATTTTTAGAAAATGCTTTTCAGAAACTCATTGGAGACACGTAAGGCATTGAGACAAAGGGTTAAAAAGCAGACAGCAAAGACCCAAATTTCAGCACTATTAAAGAGGAAGCAGAAAAGAGGATTACAAATACTGAAACAACTTAGTAGGCAAGAGTAGAAATAAGAGGAGGAACTTCTGAAGAGAACTGCATAAAAGAATAGAGAGAAAGAAATATATATATAAATATATGGTTTAGAAGACTAAGGGAAAAAGTAATGAAAAAATAATCTTAGTTACTGGAAGAATTCACATAAGCTGTGTAAGTGTAAGAAACAGCAACAAAAATCAACAGAAAAACTTCAACGAAAATCCCCACAACTTCTCAGTTTATGAAGAAACCTTACATAATTTGTAACAAATATTTAAATTAATTTCTAAAACAAAGTATTAAGGAAAAACCACTATTCACACAGAGCTAACTGTGTTGGCTTTGTCTCCAGTACAGATGACTTCTTTTCAACACCAGTACTGTATTTCCTTGCAATTGTACTGCTCGTATAGAAATGAAAAGTAACTGTTAAAAAAGCTGTGTAGTTGGCTCACTCAACAACAAAGCATGGACAGTCTTAAAAAAAATTCTCAAACTTCTGCTTTAAACTCATCTGTGTCAAGGAAATCAGCTGTTCAGCTGAGGCTAATTCTGACTGCTGCATGTGAAAGGGTTGGAGACAATACTAAGTCTTCTAAGTGGATGGAATTTCCTTGAGAATGTATGGAAAAGAGACCTTGAGAATGTATGGAAAAGAGACAGAATCGGGACAACTCCTCCCAGAAGAGGGCATGAGCTGGACAATCTGCTTTTGTGCAACTTTCTACCAGTGCTCGAACTTGTAATATAAAAGATTCAAATAATGTACGTGGAAAATTCACAATGTGATTTTCATACAGGTAATCCATCGTTCTATAATCCTCACTTTCATGATCCACAGAAGTTACACAGCTACATGGCTCGCCACACCACCAGACTGGCAGGGAAGTGTGTGTGTGTCAGCTGAGCCATTTCCATGTGGCAGGGGAACAGCTGAAAGAAATGCTGGCCAAAAAAAACCCATACAGGTTGTTATCACTGAAACAGTTTATTCCCCAGCAGCACATGGAATTATGAAATTAGCATACTCTACTTATACAGTTACTTCACTTATTTAATAAATGAGAAGTAGTACCTTTACTTCTTCACACAGTTCTGAAAGACGAACTTCTACATCTATGTTTTCTGGAAAGATGAGAGTGCGTATTTATGAAACGTACTTTCCAAGTTGCAGAACAAAGACAATTATCTCACAATAAAAACAATTAATTAAGAGGCTATCAAATAAAACTTCATACCAGATTAATTTCTACAACGAACTTCAAATCAAGCATATGATAAACTCTTCTTAAAATAATTTTGTACTAATTACTGATATAGAGGATGAAACGTGATTAATAGAAATGGTTTCCAACTGTGTATCATGACTGTTTCTCATGAGACCTTGGCAAGGATGCCAATCTTTCATTCAAAGTTGCTCTTACAAACACTGTAATTTAGACTGTACAGTTTGCACATCACCCACTTAGAACTGCTGGGCTATTCAGCGGCAAAGTCATCATTCACAACTGAGGTAACACAACAGACCTTCCACCTCAGATTTTTCAGGCATTCCTTACTTTAGCCCCATTTTTCTATGGGTCTATAGTTCACCTGATTTGTAGGCTACACGAATAAAAAAATAGATTTTTTAGTTGTCTGAGGATTTATAGCTTGGTCAAATAATTTAATTGTTTTTTCTCTCAGCAGTTCAACATTAAGAGGAACGTAGTCTTGTATGGCATGGCAGCTTAAATTCAATCAGAACCTCAAACAACTTATAAATCAGCAGTACAGATGTATTCCTTTATGTACAATATTTTTTCTTATTAATCATTCCAATTCTGGTCAACAAAATTTAATCAATTAAATAATAGTTTTGTACTGTGATTGGATTTCTTTCTACATCTGAAGTGCCTTAGAAACCTTACATAATTTGTAACAAATATTTAAATTAATTTCTAAAACCCAGTATTAAGGATAAACCACTATTTTATTTCAAATTGTACACCAACAAAACACATGTGCAAACTCAAATAAATCTGGGATATGGAGAGTGAACACAAGTTTACCAACAGCAACACCGTGTTGACTCATCTTCAACTGATACCTCCTAGATTTGTAGGTATCTATCGACTTTCACATCATTGCTATACGTTGTACATACTTAGGTTTGAACACAGTGACAAACCAATTAATTCACAAAACTCCAAGTTCTGAGAAAATACACATCTTCAGAATCGCAGGAAGAGAACTTGCTCTTAGAAGCAAGTTTAGAAATAGCTTTGAAGAAACTACTTTTACCTATTAACTAGACATCACTTCATAATTATTCTGAAAATATATGAAAACAGTTCATACACAAGTTTATATACTTATTTTGGAGTGTTTGTGGCCACATAAATTTTGTCACTAGTGGAAAAATGTATCTGATTCACTATGAAACACAATACTGAATATTCACCCTGCCTGTCACACTGAGATTGAGGACAGGTTTGGAACAACATTTGAAACTGATGTCTAAAATCATTACTGAAAATCCCAGACTATGATGCTACCGAGAAATCCCACAAAACCAAACCCAAACAAAAAAAAACAACACTGACAAAATGAAATTAACTGCCAGTATTTGATAGTAGTGTTGTTTATCCAGTAAATATCCAATGAAATTTTGCTGGCTTGGCAAGAATTGTTTTATTCTGTTCCTTTCTGTAAACAAAACCAAAATGCTGTTATATATGATTCATGCCAATGTCTTTCTATGAGACTGAATGGCTATTTCATTCTTTCCTCATTGCATGACAGCTTAAACAGCATGGCACTTTGCACAACATCAGACCAACACTGATGCTCTCCAAAGGGAGCGCTGTCCATGAAGACGTGAACAAATGCACCCTAAGCTTTGGGGATGCCTTGTGTAGTGTTTAGAGGAATCAACCCTCATGGAGCCAGAAGCAATCTGAAAGGTATCTCCAGAAGGAATGCTATTAGCTTTTAATTATTTAAAAACCAAAATGAAACAAACAAAACCAACAAAGCCCTGAGTCTGTAATGAATTAAAATGATCATTTTTAGCTGTTTTATTTAAATTTTTGACAACTGTCTGAAGTATTCAACTGCTTTTTAAAATTAAAACAGAATAACACTAAATCACGTAAGTGTAAGATATTATTTTCTATACTCAGTGTAGAAATTAGTAGTTCAATTCTACAGACTTGACCGGAGTTTAACATACTCTTATTATGGCTGAACTGTGTAATAGTGTTCCTGTTTGAAGAAGAATATCATATTTTGTGTTATTAATAAAAATCTGAGGGATTAGATCACCTGCTTGGAAAACATACCTAGGTAGGCGTCTCTCTGGGTGCGTGGAAACTTTCTTCTGAGAAGGCGTTCATAAAGGACCTGCATGCTGGCCTTGGCTAGTTATAGGGATTGCACACACATGACTAGTTACTACACTCCTTTTTTCATCTGTGATTTATTATTTGCCTTAAAGTTAGTATAAAAATAAAAGCTTATTGCTAGCCTAGCAATTAGTGCAGTTAGATAAATACATGAAAGAATATAATTTTGGTGTAGTTTATCGATTAGATGTCACTCGTGGTACGCATCACGCTTTTATTTCCTGAAACCAATAGTATGGAAAAGCTGAATTACAGTAACTGAGTCCAACACACAATTGAGCATGCTTCTGCAAAATCACTGGGTTTTTTAAATGGTGTGGCACAGCAACAGCAAAGCAAGATGAAACAAAATTAAGGAGGTTATAATGTAATTTAAAACAAAGAAGAGACAATTTGAGATTTGAACAGGACGTGAGATTGCCTCCCATCTCACACATGAAATCACCAAAAGGCAGTTCATTCATTTCAAAAATTAAAAAGAACTCTAAGTGATGGTTTTGTACTTTGTGGTAAAAGTCCAGAGAGCATCAATTCTTTTTTAGAAGGCATCACAGAAACATGGCTTTATTTTCCTTTCTTTTTTTATTTTATTTTTATTTGGAACTGTTGATGGAGTTTAGAGAAATTAGTGTTAATGGTAAGCACTGGTTATTTTGCATGAGCAAAGGGTAAGTAATAACAGCATAATTAGTATCCACATGTTAGTTCTTTTTATTATATCAATATTCCCAATCAATGTATATACAAAATAACTGGAATAAATGAAGAAAAAAATTCAGAAATAAGAAAATAATTATGGCAGAAACTTAAAAAAAACAAAACAAAACACACAACTCAACAAAATAAACAGCACAGGAAACAAATCATCAGCAGAATCAGTTCAATGCATATTAAATATAATATTTTTCTCTTGATGTATTTATTTAGAGTATTCCCTTTCAGTGTTACATTTCCCTAAGCCAAGTTACCCACAGAAATGAGTAAAGGTCTGAGCCAAGCACTGCTGAAGCTCATGTGAATCTTTGCTGTGACTGCAGTGAGGAGGTGAAAGATACCTCCTGACAATGCAATTCAATTGCCAGCTTCTTTCTATCACATCCACTTTGTGAGTGTTTTAGGGGAATTTAAGGTCCTCTCTAACCATTTAAATATCAAGACACAGTCTAAGCCTATTCTTACAGTAACAATAATGCCAACAGATTCTACTTGCCAAAAAGTGCATTTTGTCCTTACAAGTTAGACCAGGAGTTGAGTCACTTGTATAATAGGGTGTTCCCCTCCATACCAAGATTAAGATAACCGACACAGATCTACTCTATGCAGTGTTTCTGCCTCTGTGAAGAAAGAGCCTCTGTTTCTGGTGTTTTTCTATGCATAAATTTGTAATGCACTTGTCTCTTTTTTCCTTCATTAATTATTAAATTCCAGCTGTTTTGCAAAAAGGATTTTAGATCTGTAAGAGATCAATGTGAGATCAATGCCAGTTTAGTCTAGAAGAGGAGATTTTTAAGGAAAAAGCAGAAGTGATACATTTTATTAAATTCAACATACCCAGCTCAATTCGGTGAGAAGAGGGGAGCTCCTTCGTCATCATAAGGAAATAGCTATGTAAGCCTTTGAAAGCAAGCAGCAAACTGGCACAAAGTGTATAGTGGAAATTATAGGCATGGCTGAGGAACGATTCAGAAACAACAAAACTGCAACCCTAATAAAAGAAAAAAAGAAAAAAGATGTAAGCACATTGATTTCATATAATAAACAAAGCGTTTACAGAATAAGATGTGCAAATTGCCTCTTTTCATGAACCTCATCCATCCTTCTGCAATTCTCAGTGGTTTGCAGCATCTTAAAAAACAAGGCCAAACACTAAATATTGTAAGCTTTCCGTCTGCATAATCTTGAAATATGTATCAAAACCTTCTGCAACAATTCTTCTATTTTCCCATATTACATGGCACAACAAAGTAACTCTTAACAGTTCGCTCTTTATCAAGTAATATTTCTGCAGAACATTTAGTAAGATAAAATCCACATTGCCCTACAAACTGCAAGTAAAATGTTCAGTTGAGATATTCTTACATCAGCTGATAACTGCTTTGTGTAGTTATTGCCAAAGACCACGCTCTCCAGAGAAGGAATCACAGAGTCCCTGTTCTGTGCAGGTGCGTTCCTGTTTAGCCACGTGTTCTTCACTGGGCGGGGAAAACTGCAAGAAGCACAAATGAAGTGGGAACCTGAACCAGTTCTGTGTCACAAATTTAGGCAACAGGAAGGAATAACTAGTGACAAGTTAATAATAATTAAAAAAAAAAAGAATAGACTGCACATGGCACCAAGGCTGTAACCAAGCACAATTATCTCCTCTCTCTTACGTAAAATACACAGAGTGTTCCTCAGAGGAGATCCTAGATGCTAGTCTGAAAACACCCAGAAAGTGACCCCCTAGCAAACTTTCACCTGGGAGAGTTCAAAGGAACGAGGAAGGATAAGTCTGCAATCACAGACTGGCTTGGGTTGGAAGGGATCCCAAGGATAATCAAGTCTCAACCTCCTGTCACAGGCAGGGCCACCAATCTCCATATCTGACATTAGAGCAGGTTGCCCAGGGCCCCATCCAACCTGGCCCTGGCTCCAGACCTCTGATATCTATTCATCTTCTTCTTCATGCTCAGGTTTTCCAGAAAGCCAGAGATACAATCCAGACAAGAAGATGGCAACTATTAAGTATTTGCTACACATTACAATACAGTGTAGCCCAGCTCAAACAAAACACTGTAAATATAAAGGTTCTTTTCCCTCCCCACCCAATACTGATGAAAAGCCCAAGCTGGATCCTTAAAATTATTTCATCAACAGCACTACCATCCTACTTAAAGATAACTGAAGCAGCAATGAAGTTGTTGTTGCAGTATCTCCTCCTACACGCTTAGGAAGCCAGAAACTGAGGAAACATTTATACAGGAATGTACAAATTTTCTGCAACCTTTTAAAAAGTCAGAGAGGACAAAAGCATTTCTGACTGAAAATCAGTAATACAGCTCACTTTTCATTTTCACTCAAGGAACTGAAGTTTGACCCTATAGCTAAGGGATGACTACAGGTGAAACACCTGAATTTTTCTTGTGTTATATTTTGACAACTGACATTTCATATATATGCTGCCACTTTAAGTGTGTCATTTGATTATCTGAGATCCCCGAAACAGAACTAGGTTGAGATATTCCCACCTTCTCACTACCTGCTCCTCCCTTAAACAATGTAGTGCCATCCCTTCAGAGACACTCCAGTTCAGTTCATTATATTAGAGAGCCTGGCCTGAAACTCAACACCAAAGCCATTCAACTTGAAGGGAAGAAAAGAGAAAAAAATATATTAAAAAATCACTTGAATTCTCCAAACTAGAACAGTATTACTTCAGAGAATGGCATTCTAACCTACGTGAAGATATGTATTTGCCAGGAGGTGAAGCCAAGTGCAAGCAGTGGGAATTCCTTAAGCTAAAGGCTTTAGCATTTAAATCTCCAGCTGCTTTTGAATATGAAAAAAACTTAAGGCATTTCAGGCCTTGAAGACCTTGAAAGAAGGCAGACGAATATGCTAAAGAAAAAGCTTTTGTCTGTGTGGCTGACAGTACAGCCCTTTACTCATACTCAAGATTGCAATGGATGACATGAGCAAATGAAAGAAAAGGGCTTCAGTAAAAATTTAAAAGAAAAAATGAAAACCCAAAGTTTCATTTACTTTAGAAAAGGTAAATGCATCATTTGGAGACATTATTGCCATTACAGTAGTAAGTGAAAACTGAGAATACAGCCAGAAAGGGATTCATAGATTCATAGATACATTAGGTTGGAAAGGACCTACAAGATCATCTAGTCCAACCTTCCTCACACCACCATCCCTACCCACCAAGCTACTAAATCAAATCCCTCAGCACCTCATCTAAACGCTTCTTGAACAGCGCTAGGGACGGTGCCTCAACCACCTCCCTAGGCAGGCCATTCCAGTGCCGGACCACTCTCTCAGAGAAAAAATTTTTCCTCAAGTCTAATCTAAACCTTCCCCGGCACAACTTGTGGCCATTCCCTCTCGTCCTGTCATTAGTTACCTGGGAGAAGAGGCCGACCCCCTCCTTACCACAGCCTCCCTTCAGGAAGTGGTAGAGTGCAATGAGGTCTCCTCTGAGCCTCCTTTTCCCCAAACTAAACAATCCCAGCTCCTTCAGCCGCTCCTCGTAAGACCTGTGCTCCAGACCCCTCACCAGTTTTGTTGCCCTTCTCTGAACACGCTCCAGGGCCTCGATGTCTCTCTTGTAGTGAGGGGCCCAAAACTGAACACAGTACTCGAGGTGCGGCCGCACCAGAGCTGAGTACAGGGGGATGATCACCTCCCTGCTCCTGCTGGCCACACTATTCCTAATACAGGCCAGGATGCCATTGGCCTTCTTGGCCACCTGGGCACACTGCCGGCTCATGCTGAGCCGAGCATCAACCAACACCCCCAGGTCCTTTTCCTCTATACACTCCTCAAGCCATTCTGCCCCAAGCCTATAGCATTGCATGGGGTTATTGTGGCCAAAGTGCAGGACCCGGCACTTGGCCTTATTGAACCTCATCCCATTGACCTGATGCTCTATTTGTATCAGTCCTGATGATCCTCGTGGGTGCCTTAAATCTCAGGATATTCTATTAACAGCATCCACTTCAGTCACTAACTAGAGTCAGCAGAAGATCTTATGGATTAAGAACATGAATAAATATTCACACATGCAAATATACATCTATACATACAGATATTCATACACACCCTCTCTACTCTCTGGTTGTATTATTTCCCTGCTACACTGCATATGCTTATTTCCAACAGACTTAAAATAACTTAAAAAAGACATTTCTCCACCTTCTGGGCCTTGGATACCAGAATCACAGGAACACCACACTGCATGCAGACTTAACTCCTTCCTAAATATAGTGTTGTTATAACATCTCCATTCGGGCACCCGATACTTTACTTACATTTTATTAACAAGAGATTACCTTATCAAGGGCTGATGCAGAGCAACCAGAGAAGCATGGACTATAACCGATATGACAGAAAGGTGAAAGTAATCAAACATAACATTGACGTAATGATGAAGGCCCCGGTGTAAGTTAAAGTGCAGCTTTAAAGTTCGGCTACTAATTGGCTGTAGTGTGCTCAGGTCATCTGGTCTAAGAGTAAAAAAGAAAACAACCAAACACGCACAATTACAGTGACTATATTTTAAGTGTAATGTGCAAGCAAGTTATAAATGATCGATACAGGTAACAATTTAGCACTGGAACACAATAACGTCTTTGGAATGCAATAACATCTTCCCAAGGAAAAAAAATAATTGAAACGAGTTAAGCTGGTTATGAAAACCTAGAAGGCCTCAGTGCTGGAATTGTCATCTCATACATGCCCAATATGAACACAGTACTTCTATATATAACACAGATTTAATTAGTTTAAAAAGTTAGCATATGCTGTTGCTGTAATAAAATCTTCCGAATTTAAACTTACGAATAGTCTGTATCCGTGAAGTGTAGGTCTAATGTCAGCAGGAAATTCATCTCATTAAGGGACTCTTCGATCTAAAAACAAATTGTGGAAGCGTGAAATCTTTTCAGGTCCCCTATTTATAGAAATTCAAACTGTACGTTAACAAATAGTTCAGCATCTGAATGGAGTTAAGATGATTGGCAGATTACCTTCCTCTCATCTAACAGCATTTTTATTTTGAAAATCATCACATCATTCACAAAGACTTCCTCATTTTTGTAGAGAATCTGAAATGTTTTACTGTAAACTATATTGTCGTGGATTGAAGCAGGAAAGGCAAGATCTGCACCTGGAAAGAGAAACAAGCATTAGTGGAATAATTCTAGCATCCAGAAACTCCAGAGCAGATAATAAGGTATCCTACCATTCCTATCAGTTCCACGACCACGTTTATAACCATTACACCAACAAAACCAGCAGTATGCATTTCAGCCAGCAGCTACTGGAGTTTGTAGGAATGTGCTTTGTTTCTGAGAAATACTTCATCAATACACTCAAATGTCATTTACTTCCAATACAATTTCTAGATTGAAGAATCAATAGTAAGACACTCGAGGCATCAAAAAATCCAATAAAACCCCTGAAATCTATGTTATTTCATTAATCCTTCCTTTTGCTTGGCAACGTTTTACCACACTGAGAACTCAGAATTAACTACAAACGAGGTAAAGATGTTAAATAACATGTGCACTCCACTGAACTAATCAAGAACAGAGGTGATTCCTCCTTCCCTTCCAGACCTTTGCATAGTACTCTGTCCAGATCAGTTCCAAGTGTATCATCTGAATCTTACATTTCATGATCAGTATGATGCTTTTGCTTTCATCTCTGAAGCTGCTCATCAAAAAGAGTTCAGAAAAATGCAATAAACAGTTGGAGAATCCTTTCCCAATAAGGGCCAAAAGAATGTTGGAAGAAAAGAGAAAGGGAATGGCTTTTAAAAGTTCCCAAGGAAGTATGCAGCAATTAATAGCAAAGGATTATCACACAGGAAATTCGATAACAGCCACAATCCTGTGAAACAGGGCATAGAAAAAAGTGGAACTTGGAAGAACTGAGGCAACAGAAAGGCCAACAGTTTCTTATCAGCCCTCAACAAACAGCCTCAATCACATTAACCTCTTCCAGAACACAGAGTCTTTGAGGCTGAATAAATGGGAGTGTGAAACACTGATTAAAAAAAAAAAAAAAAACACCAAAATTTAATGTCACTTCAAAGGAATACACAAAAGGCAAAAAAACCTGAATGCTTTGCACTTTACAGCTCTGGAGCCCACAGACCACTGATAGAAAATCATTGCTCAGGTCTTTGTATGGCAAACACTTGTACTCTATTACCTTCCTAACATTTCAGTTTGACCTTCCATCAGAAAGTAGAAACCTGTAAAAATACATTTTTCTTTGCTGATGTGCTTTCGTATGCATCATCAATTTAGGTCTTCTGGACAAAATAAAAAGGATAAATCATTAAAAGGTAATTCCCCTACACAATGCCACATTCACCTTGTATCAATCCACGTCATGTGCTAGAGGCGAAGGGCACAGAGGGGATGGTTTCGCATTACACATAATCTGACAGAACCACACACCATCAGCAAAAGGGATTCTGCCACTGCAGTCTGATATAAAAGCAGTAACAGAGACCCACGGCCAAGGTCCTGCTTCCTCTGCACCACCAGCTCCTTGAGTTATAGCCCTCAGTTCCGCTGACCTGAGCATAACACGAAACTGCATCCTCGGAAGCGACAGAGGAGAGGAAAAGAGCTAGTGCCAGGAACAGGCAGAGCCACATCTACCTGGGGTCAAGGTCTCACAATATGAAATAAACAAGGCAGAACTATTTATAATCTTATTTTTAAGTCAACTATGGACGGACTGGACTAGACTTATGGCTTTCTATCCAAAAAGCCACAAAGAAAAAACAGTGGGGAATGAATTAATTCCTGCACAGTGAACGTCACCTCATTCCTCTTTTTTTTTTTTTTTTTTTTTAAACTTCCTCAAGTGTGACTACATCTCCCTTTGAGTTACAAGAATGCCAGGAGATGTTTGCAAGTTGGAGCTAAAGCAAATGGCTTGCCAACTCACTTGTCCTAGGTTCTTAATATTTCAAGTGAACTACTAAAGGACACAGGAAACAGAAATGGGAGAATCATGCATTTAAACATGCACAGACCTCATGAAAAGGAGGGAAGGGCTGGGCGAGGGATAAAAAGAGGAGCAAAGGAAGAGGCTGATTTAGATTTAGGTCAGATACAACGAAAAAGACTGTTACAGTGAGGGTGGTGAGGCACTGGAACAGGTTGCCTAGAGATGTGGCGGATGCCCTGTCCCTGGAGATTTCCAAAGCTAGGCCGGATCAAGCCCTGAGCAACCTGATCTAGCTGTGGTGTCCTTGCTCATGGCCTTCAGAGGTCCCTTCTCTGAGGATTCTATGATATGAAGCAATAGGAAGAAGGGAAAAACCATGTATGGTTAACCTGGGGAAATAGAAGGAAGAACTAGATCAGATAGCTACAGGAGAGCGGAAAACACCCAGCAAGGGTAAGGAAACAGCTAGTGACCTGCAAAGAGGGTAAAGAGAGCTAGAAGTAACTAGGTGAGATGACTTGGAGTACAGTGGGGAAAACCATGACTCGGTTGAAGAGAATGGGATTTTAGAAGAGAGATAGTATTAGGAAAACAGAACAAAAATAACTGGTCAACACAACTCATCCTTCTCAAGGAAAGCTGTGGGCTTCTATACAGTCTCCTCTATTGCCAAAAAACACACCCACAAACAATGGGTCAACCTTCTTACACTGTTCTACAGATATAATAGCAGTAATTTTCTAAAAATCATGGCAGTTTCACTCTCTGGTATCAGCTGCTCACCAACCTTCAGTAGTAACAGCTGTGAGATGAATGTAGAGCTCTGCCGAATTCAGCAAGCAACCAAAACAAATGGAAGGTAGAGGTCCTCAGCAAAATCAAACACAAACAAATCCACCAGAAGGACAAACTAATATGTCAGTAACTTCTTTATCACAGAAACAAACAAACAAACAAAACCAGAAACAATAAAAAAACCAAAGCTGTAGCTTGATATGCATTTAACTAGCCAAACAAAGTGCAGCTCTACTCATCCTTTCATTGACTGAAGTGGGGGAAGGACACAAACTACAGCGGCACAAACATTATCAATAACAACCTGATAAGCCACACTAAGAGAGAACTCCAGTTTTGGGGGGTAGAGAATTTTAGTTTTTGTGAAACAGCACTCATCTAAACAGAATGAGTTCCCCAATTGGGTTCTCAAGTTAAATCAGACATTTGTGTTAATACTGCATACAGAGCAATATAAAGGTAAAGAGTAGCAGGCAGGCAGAATCAAGGGCTGATGTGTTTTGACAGTAGGGCTGATCTTAACTCACATCAAATTGCAGCCTTAACATTTATGCCTAGTAATGAGAGACAAAAGAGCTAACACGTGTCACAGAATTTATTAACAAGATTGCAGCTTTCTGAAAATCAACTGGAAACTGTTCTAAAATATTCCACAAAAATGAAAGAAACATTCTTGTAGCAAACATATCATTAAGTTAAATGACAAAAAACATTTCTTTTTTTTTACTAGAGCAAAAGGATCATTTTAGCCCAGCTACATTTCCTAAGCCACACTGCACTTCAAGATTCATAGAATCATAGAATGGCCTGGGCTGAAAAGGACCTCAAAGATCATTTAGTTTCAACCCTCCTGCCATGGGCAGAGTCAGCAACCACTAGCCCAGGCTGCCCAGAGCCACATCCAGCCTTGCCTTGAATGCCTCCAGGGATGGGGCATCCACAACCTCTCTGGGCAACCTGCTCCAGTGCATCACCACCCTCTGAGTGAAAACCTTCCTCCTAACATCTAACCCAAACCTGCCCTGTCTTAGTTTAAAACCGTTCCCCCTTGTCCTATCACCATCAGCCCATGTGAAAGAGTTTGAAACGGAGTACTCCTGGTTCATAGGGATTATTTCTTCACTTACATGGATCCAGAAAATAAAAAAAAAATTTGAAGAAACTTGAGGAATATTCAGTGTTTAATCTGTATTATTCAACATTACTTTTATAATTGCCTCCGAAATTCGTATTTCAGTAAATTCATATCCCTTTCTTCCAAGATCGCAGTGGGTCCTTCTTGGCACTGTAACAATTTTACCAGTCACTTGAAAACTTCATTCATTTTTGTCTTTTGCATTTCTACAGCACAGTGAGGCATGGGCTTGACAGAAAGAGAAGAGCACTAAGAGGTTTCTCCAGCTCCTCAAAAAAGAAACCAAAAGTGAGCTTTGGCTTCCAGGTTGCAAAATGAACAAAAAAAAAAGAGGGAGGGAAAAGAGTGGGAGGGAATATGTAATTCTGTGCAGGATCGTGAGGTTAAATGAATTTTCAGTCTCACTGTTGGTAAACAAAAGAGCAAGTTTGAAAACATTAAGTTTGGATCCTTCTTGAGTCTTTTTGGAAAAAAAAAAAGAAAAGGGGACTGGGGAATGAGAGTTAACAGTCCTAATAACAGTCTATATCTAATGTTCTTCAAGACTTCAGGGGTATCTACTTAAATGAGAACCTTGGCGATCTTAGTTCAAAACACAAAGAGCATATCAATGGAAGAAAACAGAAGATATTAACACGTTTTGCTAACAGTGAAGAGAATTAACAGAGGAAAAACAGTAAAGCAAGTTCTGCAATTACCTTTTGAGTCTCATTGCTATGAAGAAACATTTTTCAGCAGAATACAATGAAATACTTTTAATCATGTTAATAACAAAATAAAAACACTTTTATATTACTCATAATAGTGTAAGACAAAAATGATATTTCCTTAATTAAGAAGGCAAGATAATGTCTTCATTTACTACAAAGTTTTGCACTTACCAGTGGCATGTAACAAACTAGCTTCTAATTTGTGTGGAATTCTTGGAGGAATTTTCATAGACGCACGAATCTGGTAAAAGCTAAAGAAAAAGACAGTGACTTGCAACACCACGTTACACAAAGACAGTGCACTGCAACACAGTACATCTCAGTTACCATACTTAGATACACACAGTGAAGGAGCAGAGAACATGACAAGGAAGTGTGAAAAGATTAAGACTGCTCTTGCAACTCTTCATCAAGCAGAAAGATGGCCACGTGAACAGAAGGAGGAACAGAGCCAATCTTTCCAAACGTTTTCTCATGATCCGAATGACAGGAATGCAACAGCAAAGCACAATACTTGTTACTCCAAGTATTCAAAATTGTTGGTACAGTTTCTATTAAACATTACACCTCAGTAGTTCAGAGACATGCTGTGTATGTACTAACCTTCTACCAAGCTGGGTCCCTTTATCAGGCTTTAAAACAGCTCACATCCACATCATTCTCAGTCCACGTTTAGAATCGTGTTGCAGTTTTACAGAGCACAGCTTTAAATTTAACATCTTTACCAAATGAGGACTAATAAATTAGGAGTGCAACGATGTAACGTGCAAGGCAAACAATTAACAACTGAACACTGAACAGAGAAAGAGGTTCAATTCCATAGTATGTAATACAGTAAGACTCATTTCCCCTAGTGATGCTATTAGATATTAGATGACTGTTTACATTCTAGGCCCCAATGACAACAGTCATCAATAGAACTGTTCATGCTTAGAATGTAATTTGTGAAACAAAAGCCTGTTTTGACAGCCTTACTCTTCCTATTACTGTTTAATCAAAAGCAGAGTATCCTACACTTTATTTGCCTGCCTGATGGATTTTAATTTGGGTTAATGGGAAGATGAAGGTGTATTGTTTGCTTGTTTGACACAGGTGGCTCTGATATTCGGCACAGATTTATACTTTAAGCAGTTTATAGCAAAACATTTACCTGTTAATCTGAATATTTAAATCCTGAAGGAGTTCAGCTTAGGACAAATACATAAACATTGATTTCAAATCCTGTGCCCAGGTCTTTGAAACAATTATTTTCTGCATCAAGATATTACAATTAAAAAAACAAAAAAAACAACATCCTACACAGTAGTTATCCAAATTACTCACCACCCTCACCACCACCCATCTTCAAACACCCTACAGATTAAGCATCTATCTGCAAATGAAGTGCTGTGATTCTGTGATGCAGAGTGTTTTATTTACAACGGAATTGCATTTGCAATGCACAAAAAATAAGGAAGTGTTTCCTACAGCTATGATACACTTTGGAGTACTCAAAGAGCTGGCTGGTGTCATCATGAGATCTCCCTCAATTATTTTTCAACAGTCCTGGTAAGCTGGTGAGGTTCCACTACTCTTGGAAGCTGGCAAACATTCCAATTTTCAAGAACGGTGAGAAAGAAAACCCTGGTAATTACAGGTCTGTCAGTCTCTCTTCAGTGTCTGTTAAAATTAAGGAGAAAATTATTCTGGGAGTTCTTGAAACACACTTGGAAGGTCATGCAGTCACTGGTCACAGCCAACATGGGCTCACAAGGGGAAAAGTTCTGTTTTACAATTTCCCTTTGTGACAAGGCTACCCATGTAGTTGACCAAGGGAAGCCAGCTGATGTAAGCTTTTTGGATTTCAGCAAAGCTTTCAGTACTGTCTCTCACAGTCTCCTTCTGGACAAAATGTCCAGCACACAGCTATACAGATACATAATACAATGGTTGAAGAGCTGGCTGATCTCAAAGAATTACTGTAAATGGGGCTATACCAGGCTGGTGGCCAGTCACTAATGGGGTTCTGCAGGGCTCCATTTTCGAGTCAGTTCTCTTTAATGATTTTATAAATGACATGGAAACAGGATTTGAAGGCATATTAAGTAAGTTTGCAGATGATATTAAATTGGGAAGAGCTGTTGACTCCTCTGAATGCGGAGAGCTCTGCCTTGCAGAGAGAATCTGAGAAATCTGAGGGCTGGGCAATTGCCAACCACACAAAGTGGAACAAGAGCAAGGGCCAGATTCTGCACCAGGGATGTGGCAACCCTGGCTCTATATACACACTGGGGAATGACAGGCTGGAGAGCAGCCTCACAGAAAGGGATCTGTGGGTTCAGTTGATGTCAAGTTGAACACAAGCCAGAAGTGTGCCCTGGCAGACAAAAAGGCCAAATTTGCTCTAGAGTACATCAGGCCCAGCACTACTAGCTAGACAAGGGAGGAGACTGTCCAGATGTATGATGTTTTGGGTACCACAATACAAGGACATCAAACCCCCCTACAGACTACAGCTTCCTCACATGGGGAGGGGCAGCACTGAGCTCTGGTGACATCAAGAGGACCCGAGGGAACAGCACAGAAATGAATTAGAGGAGAGTCGGGTTGGGTGTGAGGAAAAGGTTCTTCACCAGGGGGCAGTGAGCACGGAGCAGATTCCTCGGGGCAACTGGCACGGCCCCAAGCTGATGGAGTTCTAGGAGCCTCTGGTCTACACCCTCAGGAACTGGGTTTGTATTTTGCGTGATGCTGAGTGGAGCCAGGACTTGGACTCTATGATACTTCCAACATGGGTCTCTTCCAGTACAGGAAATATTTCTACTTTCTAAAATACTTTCCTCATTCAACAGCAAGTTTTTAAAAGAAATTTCAAAAAATGCATAATTGGTCACTCTCTTTTCCCTGAGCTCTGCATTCCTCATCTTTCTGTCTCTGAACATCGATCAAATTGTGCCACAATCCTTCCTCTTCTATCAAAAAAACCTTAACAATGCAAACTGACCCCTCCAAACTACTTCTCAGCTGTGCCATAGACACTGTCTTGTTGTGCTATATCTTCAACTGACCCATAAATCTCATCTATCCAACTGCACCTCCTTGGAAGTCAAGCCAACAATTCAGTATCAAACAATTGCTACATTCAATTATCTTAGATATCTTTAAAATACTCTGCAAATAAGATCTGAATACAATCAACTCTCTATTATCTTGTGTAATGGTAGAATGGAGGTATCCTTCATACGATACCTTTCCTTCATTGGCACCATTCCATTGGATAATGGTAAATTCCAGATGATGATATTGCTGCAGTTCATGCCATGAATTATACTGAAAATGTACTCAGATAGATGAAGCAACCCGGGTCTAACAGAAATTTAAAACACCTTGTTCAACATCTTACAAGGGGTGGAATATGCAGACCATAACAGGCAATTGCAGGCTTAGTGTTAACACCAGCAGTCTGGGTCCATCAGTGTGTCTACACCTGCAGACCTACCCCATACCCACACAAATAAGAGAACACTGCAGCACCATGGTCAGCTGTAAAGCAAACTCAGTGAGATTCACTGAGCAAGCCTAACATCTGTTCAACCCAAGTTTTCTGATGTGCACATGTAGTCGCAACAACATCTAGCAGGAATACTTAACAGCTCTGTGTCACACTGGAACTTTCTCAAGGCTTGACAGCAACACTGACCTGCAAAAATGACTTACTGATAACTGAGACAAAAGCTTTATGTCTTACTCAGTATTTTCCATAGCAAAAAAATTAAAAACTAAGCACTGTCATTAGCCTTAAGATTCCCCAAAAGTGCTGGGGTTCTTAAATCCTAGACTACTATTCTTTTTTTTTTTTTTTTTGGAGGAGTCTTGAACAATAATAATTTGTAAAAATCTGTGTTGTAACTTGTCCTTTAGTCACTCTTTTGACTGCATTAAAAGGGGGGAAAATATCATTTTTAGATTTCTAAGGGTTGCGATTTTCAGATAACAAACAAGACACTTCGATAAAGTTGCTTTAAAGCAACTCTCTCCATTTTCAGAAAGAATCAATGGCATAAACAGTAAGAACATACATTAATCACATATGAGAACAGCATCCATGCATGCTAGGACCTTTTGCTAGTTTTTATTCCATTGGATGAACCAGGATAGCATTTAACTATTTTAGTAGTATTTTAGTACTTAACTAAATGGAGAATAAAACAGACAGAAATATCACCAAGAACTGTAATTCGCAATGTGATGAAAAATGCACAGAAAAATAGTCCAGAAGAAAGAACTAGCACGTGACAGTTGGTAGTTTACTTTGACAGGCCATGCTTAGATGCTTGTAACAACCACCTGATAATTCAGCAAGATGCATCTTGACCATTCTTGATGTTGGAACTACAGTTTGGCACTCTACAAGGCTAGGCTACAACAGTAGCTACTGAAGCAGAATCCAAATGTGAGTCACTGCAGCATAAGGAGTGCCCTGATCAGAACTGGGAAGAAAAGCAGACAGAGTTTTGGATGAAGGTTTGACACCACACATAGAAAAGATTTGGGGCAAGTCTCTAGCACCATTTTGACAAGACAGTACAACATGAGCAGGTTACTGCTGCTGCTCAATGCTCTCCTTGCTGATATAAGTGATTTGAAATAAAGTCTCCAAAGGGAGAATGAGTAAACAGATTCAAAAAAGCCTTCCTGAGCCTTACGAAGCATTTAAGAAGTGCTGTAAAAACAGCCCTCCCGATATGCAATACATCTTTAAGGCATTTTGATTCTACTGGGTAAGAACTCCAAGCAGAAGTGCACAGATGAATGTCATCAGAAGAATAAAATAATACACTAAATTGCTTGTACTTGCAAGGCCTTTTCGACCATGAACTCTTGGCAAAAATTCTTAGTTCAAAGGAATGAAGTAGATGCTTTCTTATGGAAGACACTCATTGCTGTAAGTGGAATTACCATCCACAGCTTTGTAAAAGCCTCACCTTGCTGGAAGAAGATTGACTAATTCTGAAACATCACTGCATTCAGAATGACCAAGGTTTTTTAAATTCCTGCATTTTTTCACTTCTCCTGGATTCCACAGGTGAAGCATGGTATGTATTTGCACTATCACTGCTTTACCTGGAGAGTGAGGATTTGTTCACTGGAAACACTGTTCACTATTGGGTTCACCACCTCATCCTGAATGCCCACAGTTAGTTTTCTCACAGATAACATAGCTCAGTAGCTATGGAAATGCATTCCCCTCGCTTTCCAAACACCACAGGCCAACTACTCCTCAGTAAAGGAAACCATGACTACTACTACTAACAGCTCTATGATGGCAGACCATCCCAGCAGTAGTCTTGTTAAGACTAGGTAAGCCAGTGCCACTTCCAAAACACCTAGAAACATAATCATTATGTGAATAAAGTAGCCCTAAGGTGACTTTAAATTGTCCTTCTGATACAGAACAGAGGCACCTCTGTTTAATGCTATCAAGAAAGAATATTTTATGTATAGTGGTAAGAATACATTCTCTTAAAAAAACATTACCAACAGATGATATGCATTCTGTCCTAGTAATAGTCCTCATTCTGCAGCAGTGCAGGCTGCCTCCCTTGAGAAGCCACGCTGAGAAAGATCTGTGAGTTGTGGTGAACACCAAATCACAAACCACCAGTGTGGCCTGGCAGCAGAAGTTCAACTGAATCCCATCCTGGGCAGTATCAGCAGAAGCACAGTTAGTTGGTTGACAACAATGATCATCTCTGTTTACTCAGCACTCATTAGATCACATCTGGAATTCTGCTTCAAGGTGTGGGAGTACCAACTTGAGCAAGGCCAACAGGTTAGACAGCCACAAGAACACAAGCTCTTAGGAGAAGCTGAGGATAAGAGGCACGTTCAGCCTAAATGAGAAAGAGCTTCAGGTGCCAGTAACTACAAAATTAAGTGTTTTATTTTATTTAGTGAATTATCCAGATAAGTCACAGAATCATCACCCATGGAAACTTGTAAGACTCCATGGGACAGAACTGTAAGCAGCATGGTCTGAAATCACTGCCAACCCTACTTTCAGGGTGAGCTATATGACATGCAACTATTCCTTCCACTCTGAATGAATCCAAATAAAACCTATAAAACAGACCTCAGCAACTTACAACGTGGTGTCTGAAATGCAGCAAGAGGTGCATCTGACTGGGAGGGGGTACCCAGGACAACTTGGAGACACAACTGTGAATAGAGCATATTCCACCTCCTGGCTCTCCTAAATCTAGAGTCAAGAAGACTTTCTGTACGTAGAGAGGCAGTTGATTTGCCTGCTTCCCTGAAAGGCAGCACCATCTAGTTCCTATTACATCATAAAGTTGAGGGGAAAAAAAGACAATACAATACTATTTATTAAACTTTGCCAACCTCCCCTTCTCTAAATGCTTCCAGCATTTATCCTTTCTCAGCTCACAGACAACAGGCCAAAGGTGAATGCCAAATCTCTTACTATTTCTCTGCATAAAAACTTTGTTCTGAAACAATTTCACACCCACATCCCAAAAGGCTCCTTTGCACATGCTTTGTATTTGAGATGCTTACTGAGTCAGCACACACAATCAAAGTCACTAATGGAATGCTTATAAACATCCAAGGCATTTCTGCCACCTCGAGCCTATGGAGTGAGCTAAGTGCATGTACTTGCTGATGCCCATTTATCTCATTTAGTCCTGAATATCATCATACACACATCCATAATTCCATAATAATGCTATTAAAAAGCTGAAGGATATCTGGAGTTTAGTATCCTTACTACAGACATGGTAGCAAAAGGTCTTCACTAGTCATCCTGAATAAAGGATTACATCTTTTCCAAACAACTCGCATTAAAATCTCGTAGTCTCAAAATCTGACATGAGTCAGAAAATACTTTCCAACACAGAAACACAGAGATTTCTTTTTTCCCTGGGATCATCATTTAGAAGGATATAAATAATACCTTTTCCATCTCATTTGTTGAAAAACTTCATTTATAATCTGTGCAAGAAGTTGACTCAAGAATAATCGGAATGTATCTTGCTACCAACAAAAAAAGGAAAGATAAGAAGTAATGGTTATGTGATTGTTGAATGCTTTTACATGGAACCACAGGCAGTAATGTGTGCAAACGCAGTCATAAAGGACAAGCATTAAAAAAAATATCTCATGCATAAAAAAAAGCTTACGTGCTTTTACAGAGACAGCTGCATGAGCATTTACTTGAAAAACCACTTACTTCACCAGCTAAAGCACATTCCAAGGGAAATGCATGTCCTGAAAAAGTTTTATAATACAATTCAGTGAGGTAAAACTTTTCTGCAGTTCTCCCTGCCAAGCAGAGGAAAGGCAGAAAAGTACACGGCAAATTCTGACCTTGTCCCCGAGTCCCCGTGCACTCAGTGCACACTTAAATGGATTCAGTCACACTAACAAGAGCAAACACTGAACATCTTGGACTGCAGTAGTCACAGACACACTGGGTCACCTGCAGGGCAGCTTCTAAATTTATCAGTTTGCAAAACGAGGGAACAGCTGTGACCTTGCAGATGCAAAACCTCAGGAGAGCCCTTGGGACCTACTGAACGTGTGGCCCTGCTGAAAACCACCTGCTCAGGTGCACAATGCTGCTGACGCTCCTCTCCTCTTTGTCCAAGCAGACATCAATCAGAGGTGTGGCAAGGCAGGCTTCATCTGGTGCACGGAAAAATGGAGAACTGAAACTCACACTGCAGTAAGGGTTTGAGGCAGCTATACATTAAAAAAAAATCCAACAGCAAGAAAACATTTTTTTCGTCCCTCTGTTCAGCATCTCCTTGTCCTACAATATAAGTCTCTTGCTACTGCACAGACCCTGACACCCTAATTCTTTCAATAATGTAGAAAAACCCATCTTAAAATCCATAAAGGGACTTAGCACTTCACGCAGCCAGCCACAGACCTGTGCTGTTTGGAAGGTTGCTGGGAAGTGACTTACTTTTTTAAACAAATACATCTCGTGCCCAAGGAATACCTCACAATTAAAGATGTATTTGAGCAAAACAGTTGTTAGGTCAAAAGTTGGATTGCAATTACTTGGAAGACTGGTACCTCAGTACATCAGACAGGGGTGACAGGAAAGTAAACGCAGTTAAGGATTTTGCCATGTGTGTACAAAAGGCTTTTCTCCATGCTCTTACCAGCAGCACAATCCGCTACAATTCCCGCAGTGGTACTTCAAAACTTGAAAGGGAAATACCACTCTCAAAGAAACCTTGTTTCTTTTTTTAAAGAGCCTAATAAACATATAATAATAGGTTAGCTCTTATTTAATCAAATAAATCGTAACTTGTATCAGTC
Source organism: Callipepla californica brunnescens (assembly GCA_023055505.1). Classification (NCBI taxonomy): domain Eukaryota; kingdom Metazoa; phylum Chordata; class Aves; order Galliformes; family Odontophoridae; genus Callipepla; species Callipepla californica. The sequence continues at coordinate 22,582,956 of JALIRH010000007.1, read as the reverse complement.
TATGTTTACAATTTTAGTTCCCCTTTTTATATCCTGTTATTACAGAAGGGAACAAAATAAATCATGCTAAATTTTCTAAATTACAACACCTCCACGAAGCTCATCTTAATGATTTCCCTGATATGAAAACTTTCCAACTGTATTTACATAGCTTAAAATTATTACTTTTATTTCACTTATTTGATTCAAGATACTAGCATCACAAATAACATTTTACAAGTGTTAATCTTCTAACTATCTTGAAAGTTTTGGTTTTTGGGGATCAAACATACAGGACGTAGTTTTCCTGGCAAGTAGGGTCACATCTTTTCCAAAGCTCCACCTTCTGCAAACAGACAGTGGATCTTCTTCAGAAAAATCACAGCACATTAACTTTGAAATCAAGTTTAGCAAACACAGCAGATGGGAGACTCAAAGACAAGTCTGACAACTCATTTCCTGCTACTTGCTCCAATGGTCTTCCAATTTTTGCTTCCCTAGTTCTGAAGCTGTGCAACTCTGTTTCATCTGCCAGTAGTCAAACATACAGGCTTTACCATTCACTTGGTAGCCTACTGTAATGAAATTCAATCTCTGCTCCACGAGCAAGCATATCATGCATTTAACCAAAAATGGAAATTCAGGTACCACAAAGAAAATTGAGACAAAATTATGACAAAAAAAAACCACCACCACCAGCAAACACACGTGAACTATCATGTTTTATGCAAGATGCATTACATAAAGTCAGTACTCTTCCTGACCCTTACCAACATCTTCATCTTTTCCCCTGTAGAAAGTTACACTATTCAAGGAAGTTTGAGTTCTTTTTTCTTCTTTTCTCACTTATATCAATATAGTTTCTGATACAACTGCTCTCAGATGCTATTTGGATATTATGAAAAAAAAAAGTCTTTCGGCACCAGAAGCTTCCATCTTTCACCTTCAAGCAAGGTGAAGTTTCGTGATTGATTTAAGCCAGCTTAAGACAACACTGCCAGGAGCAAGATAGGAGCAAAGTCACACTCCAAACCCTCTTGTGCTCCCTGGTTTAAGGCTGACTTTCTGCCACTGCTTCTTGTAATAAGGGATCTGCTGAACTCACTGAAGTATCCCAGGTTCTCCTAAGAGAACTGGGGGGTTTCTTCTATTCTGGATGTCAGCATATTCGCTTTCTGTCATCTCCTTCCTCCTCTCCAATGGGAGACGACCTGGTGCCATAGGGATGATGAGGGTCCTTTCCCTCAGAAATATCAGGGCTTGGGTCCCTCCGTGCCCTACAGCTGTCTGAGTCCTTGCCTTTGTCTCTCATGCTAGCTGGCATCCAGGAAATTCTCGCTCTCCTCGTAATAAGGAAATGCCAAGAATGTCTTGACTATGGTTTTACAACACAAGGATTTTTTTTGCAAAAAATCAAGTTTGAAGAGCTCTGTTTTTAACTTTTTCCTCTGCCTTGTCCTCACAGACACTCACTCTTGCCCCTGTGCTACAGCGTACTTCCCTCCACTCAATCCTACCTTTGTGCTACTTGCAGAGCAGTGCTGCAAACTGGACTGATTCAGCAGTTCAGACAGCACAACTGAGAAGCTGTCTGCTGTGGTGACAAGGAACAATGAGGAGCAAGGAAAGCAGAAACTGCAAACTGGCATTGCCAACCAGGCTCTGTATCCACAAATGACAACTAGAGAGATGAGAATTGATGTACCTGATATCTGTCACAATTCCTGTCCTACAGGCAGGGATGCCAACTGAGGGCAAGGCAGTTCAGACAGAGGGTTTCTTTCAAAACATACTCATCTCTGGACTGCTCTCAGCAAGAGATCATACCGACAAAGCAGACACTACTGTTAGGAGGTGGCCACCTAACATGGGGGACAGAACTTCCACAGACATTTCTCTCACAGTGAGGTCCAGCATTACAGTTAAACTGGCCCAGAAGCCAGCTGGTGTTAGAAGTAGGGATCCCATTCCTCCATTTTATCTTCTACTCTTGCAGAGGCAGATTAGCACTGGTCTTGTGGAAGGTGGTCCAGGGAGTGGAATTATACCATGTGTTTGTTTTAATTCTGCTGGCTTACCATATTGACTTGGCCCATTAAAAGGTAGTAGAGCATTACTGTGGGCAGACAGGAAGCAACAGAAGCATAACGACTCTTTTCAGACTGTCGCTATCCAACAGATCTCCTTTTCTCTAACACCTACACCCTCAGCCTGTCCCAGCCCACGAAATCTACTCCCAGACTATGCAGCTGCCAAAAACAAGCCCATCTGATTGACCACAGAATGTCATAACTGCAAATACAAACAAGAGATGACCACGCATATCATACCCTTTGGCAGATACATGCCACTGTACTGGCTTAAGCCAACTACAAATCCACAGATGAGAATGCTGTTTCTCAATGGATTTGAGTCCAACTCACCAGCACTGGGCCATGCTGTGCACACACACCCTCTGCCTCCACCAGCACCACTGCTCAGGCAAATTATGCAAACATCCTTACCAAATAAACTGGTAGAGTTGAAACATGCACCCCGGACTGATCACTTCCAATAGTTCAGAAATAAAAATAAAAAAAAAGAAAACACACAACAAATAGAAGCAGATGTTTTGGTCACTTCATGTATGGTATTTACCTTTTTTTTTTTTGAGAAACATTTTTCAAGGAATTCTGAAACTTTCTGGAGAAACAAAGTTGTGTAGATAAGCATGAATGTGTTGAATCAGGCAAAGTACTTTTCTTTTTTTAATAAATAAAAAATGAAGAGCTCAGATGTGTAAGACTGAGTGCCTCTAACCCTCTGGAAACGTCTCGAGTTTCTTACCTGTCAACTCAAGAATCTGGCAAAGGGAGAACAAGCGGAGAGGGATGAAAGACAGCAAGAAATCCTGAAGTGTGAAAAGTTACTTTGTATGACATACAGTAATTGGAAAAGGTATCAGGAGGTTTAACGAGTGAAAGAGGAAGATTTTAAGAAGAGATGTGAAGCAGTGTGAGTTGTGAGTAGGCACCTGATTGAAGCAGAAGCAGCAAGTCTGAGTTTGGTGGTGTGACAGGTGTGTGACAGGCCCCCACATTTCTAAGAACATCCAGTAAACCGTTGTCTGTGATTGCAGATACAGAAATACATAAATATGTAGGAATGGATGTAGGCACAGCAGAAGGGGTACAAGGAGGCACCATGCCAGGATCCTCCCTTGTACCACAAGGCAGACATGACTCTGAAATACTCAGTGAACATTTCTCTCTATTCCTACTGATAGCTATGGATCTCAAGCTAATTCAAAGGACTAGCATAAATTATCTTTCTGCTGTAACCAAGTACACATAATTAGGGAAGAACATTTAGAAACAAAGAGATTTTTCTCTGGTTCTCATTACCCTCATATAGAGAGTGGTCTGAACTCAAAGCCAACGCAGAATCTACATGCGACAAAAGTGCTACACTTGTGAAGAAGAATCTTAAAATTAGCAATGCTAATGACTAAGCATGTATTTAATGCAAAGTTAAAACTGCTGTCATATGCCATTCCAGAATACTGAACTCAGTAAAACTCAGATTTAGAAAGAGAAGATAAATACTCAAGAAACCATTATTCTAATGTCTTCAACTAACACCTCAGCGAACACCTACTCTCACACTACACACAGAAGTATACTGTTCTAAAGGTTAAAAAAAAACCAGAGCTTTACCTAGAGAAAATCATTATATATTCAGTACCATGTTGCATTGTCACCTACTCCTTCAACTGAACTCACTGATCATGTTTCTGCTGACAGTCTTCATCCAATCTGCTGACAACTCTGCACAAGGCTGACCCATAATCCTTACACTGCAACATGAAATGGTACCTGGTCTTCCATATGCAAGGCTTATTTTCATTGATAACATAAAGAAAGAAGCAATTACACAGACCTCCAAGTACAGTCCCTAAAGGAAAACATTCGTCATAAACCACATCACAATTACATTTAACGTTCTTCACACAAAGTAGCTACACCTATGGCAGTGCTCCAGCAGGCATTAAGATGGCAAAAGGCCACATCTAAGCTCTTTTTATCTCTTGAAAAGAAAACTTTGCCAAAGTCAATGCCTGGAACATACATCTGTCTCATTCAAAATAATGAACTTCAAATTTTATGATGTCGCTTCCTTCTAGAAGGATTACATAGGTGCAGGAGCTGAAATCTGAATAAAATTCAGATTATTTGGAATCTCTAGCCGATACCTGAGAAGTCTAGAATATGCAATGAATACCCAGGAACATTTACCAAAAGCTGAGGCATATTTTTGAATGTATATTGGCTGAGGGAGTTTTGGAGGACAAAAAGACAATATTAAGTTTTTGTAAAGGAAGCCCAGCTGCAATTACCAACTATCTGTTGTGTACCTAGGAGCAAAGGCTGAAGAAGTAAGCACCCATACCATTATATCTAGATACGTCAGAAGATATAAGACCAAGAGCTGTAGTCATCTGACTTAGCTTCTTATGAGCAAGGCCAGTCTTCTAGGAATTAATGCATGGGTGTGGAAGAAAAAGAGGATTCTCTAGGTCTGAGCAGAAATCCAACCCACAGTGGCTTTAAACAGTCACTCAACTAGCTTCCCTGTGTGGTCAGAAGTGCCCTAACACAGATATTTTACTCAAGTATCTAAAGACAAGTGGTACAACCACCCAGTGTCTTCAGTTCAAAGGCAGAGCACAGTTCAAAAGCTTTAATTTCTGAGCTAACTCAAAGGAAGCAGTGCTCAATTTTACACTCACTTTTCCAACTTTTATTCTCAGCGAATGTAGGGCTTTTCCTTTTGAAAAGGCAAGATTCTGAAGTACTATCATTTGGTACTTCAGCCATTGCTCTTTTGACCACACCACATCTTTGTCCTCTCAGGCATTCCGCAACAGAAAACCTACTGGGGTATTTGAACATACTAACTTCTAACATCTGAAGCAATGCCAACTTAGAATATGACTTTTTATTGCTCATTCCTAGTTCTACCCGTTCTTGCCTCAGAGCAAGGACCCGTGCATGCAACCACCGCCGAACTAGAAGCAGAAACTGATCCACTTAAAAAAAAAATAATAAAAGAAGATGTAAGAAAGGAAAGTATCTGCACTTCTATTTCCTAAACAGGAAATTCCCTGCTTTTGCAGCCTGGCCTTCTAAACCTTGAACCTGTATTACTATTAGTATTATCATAAGCTGCAGAACAGTGCTCACCCTGCAACTACTAGACCAATTTGATAGCTTTCTTCTCCCTTTGAAAAGATCGTACTACATTAAGAAAAGATCACAGAGGAATGCTTCAGAAGATCTGCTGCTACATGTCAGAAAAGGACTCAGAATACTTATTTCCAGAAGTCTGTGTCATATGGGAACGCAGTTTGAAAGTAAAAATTTGACTGGGCTTTATGAATTCCAAACAGAACCAAAGAGGTCTGCCTGAACGTGCCGTGTACCTTAACAATTTGCTATCTGACCATACGCCAACCACACAAGCCATTCGTAGAGGCTGCTTCTTCATTTAGGAACAGAAACCATTCGTCTCCTGATTTGGCCATCCACTCACTGGATTCAGAGAAAGCAAAACAAAATAAGCTTTCATTTGTTGCCTGATTTCTCATTAAAGTGCCATGTAATCATGATAAGATTCATTAAAATTCACACTCTGATTCAGTATGCTTTCTTTTACACTACATTGCACAACAAGACAGATGGAAGCATAAAATGTCAGTGCTGCTGAGATACATTTGTAACTCTCTGCACAGGGACAAAACATACATCTATGGCATAGAACAATAACATAAGGTTAATTCCCCAACAGCCTCCAAGAAGTGTTTTCACATTTCTGTGATATCACACCTCACAAAAGAAGGTTTTACCTCAGAAAAACAAAAGAGATGAATCATACACATTTGTCTGATAGTTCTAAAGAGTACGAGACCTCTTTTTTCAACAATACAAATGTACTGAACATCAATTTTGCAGATTTTTCAAAGTGGAAATCAGCATGGAAAAAATAATACCCTGGTCTGAAAACTGAGAAGTGGGAAATAGAGCCTGGCACCAAGGCTAAGCAGCTGATAGGAGGCAGGCAGCATAACACAGGAAAGATGGAGAGCTTACTTTGCCAGAGTGCTCGATGCTCTGATGAGAGAGGAGTCAAAAGGCTTACAAGGTCGAAACAACAGCCCTCAATGTGGGAGAACATAACAAACACCACAGAAAAATAAAAACTCAGTGAAGTAATTAAGGGAATTTGCCAGTTTGTAGTATATGCCAGAATATGAAGAATGTTATATTACAGATCATCACCCCAAAAGAATTCACAATTGAAATAAAGGTGGGATGCAAGCATGCAGCAGGATAAAAAGACTGATCGATCCGTCCAAAGTGAGCCCACAATCCTTATTTCTTCCTCAGGAAACCACATTTCTAGTTCAGGACAAAGCCAGTGCTCAGGCAGAACAACTGCTGTGGAAAATGGGCACCATATTTATTGTCCAAGAAGTCTCAGAATCCTTAAGTTAGTTTTGTGTCACGTAGGGTTTAAAACATCACGCATCATTTGTGAGTGGCTGCCAATTTCAAGTGTCAGAAAATAAGGGGACTTCAAATCACAATAAATATGATCATGGAACTACAGATTCACAGAATTTCCCAAGCTGGAAGGGACCCACATGAGTATTCTTTTGGCTCATGTTCAATTCATTGTCCATCAGGCACTAGGTGTACTCTTCTGACAAGTTGTCTTCTAGCCAGTTAGCCCCCAGCCTGCACTGTTACATGGGGTTATCTGCCCCCATCTGCATGACTCTGCATTTGCCCTTAACACAATGAGGTTCCTGTCAGACCGTATCTCCAGCTCGCCTAGGTCCTTTCAAAGACAATTTCTATTCTCCACTGTATGTTACGACCCCCTTAAGCTTGTTATCATTCAAAAACTTGCTGAGAAGGCATGATACCTCATCATCCAGGCTGCCCATCAAACTCTATGCAGTACTGATCCAGTCTCAACCTGTGAGGGATGCTATCAGCCATTAACTGTGGGTTGGACTTTGCACCACTTGACCACAACACTTGGGGTCCGGTCACACAAACACTTTTCCACTCAACTCATTCTACCATCCTACAGTTCACACCTCACTCAAACCACATTACGTTTCCCGTTTTATTTATGAAAGGTCAGCACCACAAAACCCTAATCTAGCTGGAGTCTTTATGAAATAAAATGACAAAAGAGTTTTGCTATCTTAGATCTTCAGCCTCACAGCTCCTAGCCAATCCTATTTCTTTTATTCATTTTGTCACACAATACTCACATATCAAACACTGGGCAAAAATTCCCATGATCACATCACACTAATTTAAAAAGGAAAATTATGGGAAGCCTTATCTGAATGTAGCAGCACATTAAAACAAACCAAAGAGCAACCCAAAGCAAGCTTGCTTTTAAGTGCAGAGCTATAAGAAAATATTATCTAATGCAGCCGTCTCATTATATAAGAACGTAAATTGTTCTTTAACTACATTACATACCTCTGCTACTTACAGCTGCAGTGCAACTTTTCAGAAAAGCTAACCACCAAAATATCCCCACAGACATGGCACTTACTCTGGCAGCGCAGCTCCCTCTCCTTAACACTGCTTTCTAAGGAAACATGCCCAGAGTCAAAGGTTGAAACCAGAGACTCAATATCTACTTGTCATATTTCTCATATCAGCAATCCTCTTCTCTCCACTTGCTCTGCTAATGTACTGCATTATAAAGAGTAAGCTAAAGAAACAACAGCCAAGTTGAGTACTGTAATTAAAATGTGGTGTTTTGTTTCCAAACTACCTTGCTAAGGGATCGTTTGGACCAGACAGTGAAGATAACCTAAAGGGTTCTTCTCCTTCAGACTCTTCTCTGTTAGAATAACATTGCTATACTCTAACCTCTCCCTCTCTGCTAATTTCAGAGGAAAAAAAGAAAGGATAAAGTTCAAGCAACTGTACTTTTTTTGTCAAAGTAATCAGAATATTCTCAGTACTTTCTCAGACCTCTTAAGCCTTCCTTGATCCTCCTCCTCCAATGAAGAGTGAAATTACAATCTCTTCTAAAGATGGGTGCAACCAGTTTGCTGCATACAGTATGACTGCAAATGATAGTGAACATAGCAGCTTATCTCTTGTCAGTACCAATTTCAGGTCAAATTTAGAGAAGGGAAAGCTTTATTTACAAAGGCATCTCGTGCCTCTTCCTCTAGACCTCCTTTCCAGCTCTGTGGAGGTACAGCACAGCAAGGATGACAGAAGCTAGTGAAGTTCTCTAATACCAAATATATAAACTAATATTTAATTGGGGCAGTAACATTTTTAAAAGATTTTAAAAGATTCAAGAGAAGAGCCTATCTTGTTTCAAGCAAAAGGGATTACAGTAATTAAGATATGAAAGGGTAGAAGCCTGGGTAAGAATATCATCTACTCTCTAAGAGAATGACAGAACTTCATCTCCAATCAGACAACAGATACTTCTTTACAGCTTAAGTTATTGGTCCAATTACCCAAACATTTCAATTCCTGGCAAGTATATACCTTTCCAATAAAGAATAAATAACTTTCAAATCACTACAGAACAGTCAGTAATGTGTGAAGCAACTCTACACAACGCTATGCATGATGGACTTTCCAACATCAGCCATACACCACAGTGAAGTTTGAAATAACACACACTACCTACCCTCTTTGAAACAAATCCACATTGAAGAATTTGTGGAGCTCCACGGAGAATTCTACCATAGCCTGAACTTCACTCATGTTTATGAGGATGAAGATGTCAAAACTTGTCAGCACCTTAGTTACTGAAAACAAACAGAAAACATTTTTTTTTTTTTAATGTAATCTTAGGACAGTATCTAGCTGGACCTTACAAAAGGAAAATGCTATTATACACAGTTTTATAGAGCTTCCTTAAATATACATTTCCTGTGGTAAACATGAACACTAGATATGCCAAACCCCGCTGGCAATAACTTGTATCTTTGCTGTGATGGAATCAAACATTATCAGAGGAGTACCACAGTATGATTAGCGTAACACAACGCTGGGACTTAACGACAGCTATGTACTGCAGCTCTGCTCTACTACTTGGCTGGAGAGAGGAAAAAATACTACCAGGCAGGAGACAAAGAGCAAAATCTCCTTCCAGCTCTTGCTGAAGCAGAATGACCAAACAAGTAGCACCACCTCAAGTCTGACTTGAGGACAGGGATAGTTGAATTACAGTGCAGCCAAACAGAACACAGTAAAGCCTGACAGGAGCTGTAGGACCTTTAAGGGGAAGACAGGAGAGGAAAGGCAGGAATTAAGGTGGGCAACATGCTCATCCCCAGTCAATCTTTCTTACTAGTAACGCATTAATTCTCATTGTTCTTTTTGCAGACACAGTTTGGCACCACACTGCTAATTTACAACTGCCTGCTGATACTTAAATTAAAATCCTACAGACTTTGAGGAGTTCTGCTGTTTTTTCCTTCAACAATATCATCAAGTGGATTAATAAAACAGACTACCTTTTCTGAAAACATCTGTCTTCAATCTCCCTAGTTCCTGCAAGCACCGCCAGGTTTGAGAAATAAACAAATGAAAACTAAAATGGGCAATCCTTCACGCACATTAGTCCTCCTTCTGGCTCAAATGCAGAAGCAGTAAACTTAATACCTGACCTGACCTGAGCTTGAATAGGTTGTGGCATTTTCCTGCTTCTACTATACAAGCTTAAACAAGCACGTGGGAGTTTGTGAAGCAGCAGGTGGTACTACTGAGACTGAAAACAGAGTAGCTGGCAAAGAAAAGTCAGCCAAAGCAGAAACCAGTCACTTGAAAGCAAGTTACCTTAGGGGGCTACTGACCAATGAAATGATCTTAGCCTACGACTCACTACCTCACTGTACTTACTCTAGAGGAGCTGGAAGTTCAGATTTTTAACAATAAACAAGTGAATTCTAACCTTGTTTTAAGAGCCTATTCAAGGACTCTGCATACACTTTACTAAGAACAAAGAAACAGTAACACAGTACTACTGCTGTTGCAGGGAACAGGGAAAGAGGAATTTGGCTTCTCAAGCAGAGTTATAACAGTACTAAGAAATCAGATCAAGAACCCTTCATGACTGATCAAAACTAGAGCCCATCCCGCAGGCTGCATTCTGCCTGACACAGCCAGCAGTGTGGCTGAGCCCATGTCCTGTGCTCCCTGCTCCTGGGGTATTTCAGCAGTGGCAACAGTGGATGATCTCCAATGCCACAGATTTTAAGGTGCCCAGCATGCAGGTTCTTACTCATCACTGGTGAAAATGTATAGCTAACGCGTGTTTTGTAGCTGAGCTTTTGCTTTATCAAACAGTGTTACTGTGTTCTTTGTATCAGTTGTGGTTTCTGTGGAAATAAACAAGAGGTATTACTTTCAGAGCACACTTTGTGTATGTGGCCCAAGATAATTCCTGCTCACACAATGTGCCCAGGCAAGCTGAAAGGTTAGACACCCAAGACCTATATGACACAACACAGCTTGTCTAAAAATCCTGTGTTGTAATACACATTTAGGACAAGGGATTTTGATAGACTTGCTGAATGATGCCTCAAGTTTGTCTGCAGTACAAGTATTATAACTGATAACCTAGATTACTCTGCAACAATTTCTTCTTCTACTGCTTTGGCTACAGAACTGAGACATCCTCAGTGGCCTTCAAAGCCAGAATCAAGAAGCTGTGCTTTTTCTCAGACACTAATTCTCTGGGGTTGCCATGCCACGTTACCACACGTGCCTCACCTACCACAGTCTTCTGGAAATGGAACCTGACCTGTTCCTGAGCTGATCCTGGCACTGCTGTGACCCTGAGCAACAATCCCAGTGGGCACTGTAAGAACGTGATGAAACTGTATGATACCTCAGAAAGGAGCCTGCTTAAAAATCCTCAGCAACAAGAGAAATGGCTGAAGAGGAAAAAGGATGCCACAGAGCTGTCTGAGCCAGCCTGCATTTTGCCAAAACAGACTGCATTTCCATGGGATGAAGACATTACATCACTGCATGCCTCAGATTCCCAGCACTAATGGCGCTGTCCTTAGTCCCTGAACAGCTTTGCTCCCCTAAGAGGAGGAAAAATTCCTGCAGGAGCTGCTGGGCAAGCAGTCACTCCCAAGTGCTTCAGGGTCCACCACCAGGCAGGAAACTTGGAACAGCCCAGAATAAGCCCAGCTAGGCATATTCAAAGGTCCACTTTATGAATGAGTTACTCAACAACAAAAAGCTCTCACTAAATTTATCATCACTGCCAAAAGGACTGTCCAGCAAACCTGTAACATTTCTGTTCTGTCTGCTATGGCTCTGACTGGGGCCACTCTCTCCACGCTCTGTCGAGCCAACTCAGCACCCCCAACCAGCTCACTAAAGACTGCTTGGGTGGGCACCACTGCAGACTGAACACAGGGCCAAGCAACCACACAGCAACACATGTTTCAAAGCAGCAACAAAGTTCTTGCTCAGCTACGAACTGTACTTGGGAAAGTGGCATCCTTGCCTTGTTCCAGTATCCACTGCTAAACCAACAAGAACTACGGAGCCACAGTTCACAAAACTGTGCACCAGAAAGTAGTTCAGCATGTCACTGCAAGCATCTGGGATTGCAGACTACCAGCTAAGGTCTGAGGATGGCTTTTTTGTTGCTGAGCACCTGCTTGTTCCATGTGCTCTTTAACTGGGGTGGAGGGGTACATTCCCTGTTCCAGCTCGACAGAAACCCCATCATGACTTTCTGTCAGTCTTTCCTAACAGTGCAAAGGAAAATAGAGTTCTTTGAACTGTTATTGCTGCATAACATGTTCTGATATAAATACTTTAAAGAGGATATTCAAACCTGGAGATGCTGTCTTTAACTTTTTTTTGCTAATCATAGAAAATACAACTTAAGAAGTTAAACTTACATAGAGGTATTTCTTTGTATATTCTATATAAATTTACAGCTAATTTTGCATTAATGTCAATAGCACTCAATGTTCACAACTCATTTCAATACTTAGTAAGTTGATTGTTCTATTTTAAAGCATACAATTAGCACTCAGAAGTGGAGGTATCAAACTGAATGCTGTCCTGCCTGCTTATAAGAAAGAAGAATCCTTCATTAGGAACAACTGTGTTACAAATGGCCGAGGTTAATGCAGAATATAAACAGTATCAGAGAAAGTGATAACAAAGAGGAACAACCTAATACACAGGGTCAGAACAAACCAAGGGGTTCACGACTCTTGGTGTCTACTTAGAACTTGAAAACAATCAAAGCAACATAGTAAAACCCAATAATACTAAAGCATTGAGACTGAAAATCTCCAGTAGTCACTTGATCCAACACTGAGCACTAAAACTTTACAATCTTGAGGGTTTAACTACATGAAGCTTTTCTTAAGGAGAAAATGTCCTACATATCCTTGCCAGTCCATGCTGCCCCCACACCAGCTCATCACTTCTTCAGTTATTCAAACTTAGCTCCTCTGGGGCAACAATACAAAATGGATTTATCAGATTGTAAAAGCCCACTGAGAAGGAAAAAAAAAAAAAAAGTTTTCTCTTTTTTTTTTTTTTAATTAATCATTTTAGTGATACTTCATAGTTGCTCCATCAGAGCACTTCTGAATGTAATGAAAAGACAGATGGAGGTGCGCAGAAACCTCCAAAAGCAGCTTTGTTCTCAGTGAAATGCTTGTCTGACAGTGCCATTAGTCAGCCTCCTGGATTGGGAACTGCAAGACAAACTTGAGGAATAAAACCACAGAACATCCAAAAAATATCTTACCTCTACTGGTAAATACTCCATTTTAGTACAGTAATTAGCCAGTCTTCCAGTTCTTCACTACTGCTGTCAAAATCATACTGCTCGAACTAGAAAACAAAAAACAAATCAAAACAAGAATGTTTTACTAATCTCTCTGAAGCTTTTCAGTACTTATGTTCTTTATTCTCTTTTCCCATGTCCTCATAAAGCAAATTCTCTCCAACAAACACACACACATACCTTCCACCACCACTCTTCCATTTGCCCTCACCTCCTACACCACAATTTTCAGCCTTCAGCAAGCGCAGCAGTCTGACACCTACTTTTCCAAAATAAGGCCAAAAAATAAAATGCTTCCTGAAGCTGGTGTGCTGGCACAGCTTACATCGCCACATTTTAGTCAAACCACCTCTGTGTTTGCTGAGGAAATTCACCATCAAGCTTCCGAAGGGCTCCACGCAACGCAGGTGCCCCGCAGCCCACCAGCAACAAAGCCCCAGGCAGGAGGAGATTCTGGTGTGAGTCACCAAATGCATCTCATGTCCCCACGCAGCTAAGGAGAGGAGGCAACCCTCAGTAATAGGTCAGATGAGACGTTCCCACTAAACCCCGCATCTCTCCTGCTCAGGAGACAAATATACTCCCGGCTAAAATTCAGGAGACAAGCCCTAAGAACATACTTCCCTAAAGCAAGCTCCTTGCTCTATCTGCTAGCCTTTAGATTTTAGGCACAAAAGGAAGGGAATGCTTATTTATGTTTTCTTAGAGAAACGTTGCGTCCTTTCTATGTGAATTTCAGAGAAACACCAAACCCATTGCAGCTTGAGCAGGCAAGTCATGAAACTAAACTGTTTTTGCTTTAGCTTCAGAGAAAATACAGAAACTAGAGCATAAAAATAAATTACCCAGATTTTTTTAAAATAGAAAATGCTTCTGCTTGTCATGTGCAATATAACATCTTCGACACCACAAATTATCCTTAATGCCCTGGTAAAATTGCAATACCATAACATCGCATCAAAACAACACTGACTTTTATTACTTTTATTTAACTGCACGATACAGGCTGTGTCACGCTTTGTTGTTCGGGTAATTCTTTAAAGCTCTTTTCTTTAAGGAAGAGAACACGCACAAAATCCTCAGAGTAGTTAAGATTATTCTAGCCTTCAGTTGAGTACTTTATACTCAGAAGAAGCCAAAACCAAAAGCAGAGAATCCTACAAATGAAAGTACAACAGAAGCTTGTTTTTCTCTGGTTTTCTCCTAGCCTTCATCGTCACTGAGATAATGTTCTCTTCTGAGTTCCTGCAGGAGCTCTGTACATCTCTCTGCCTGACCTTTTTTCTTGTCCTCTCCTCCCTTTATACTCAGAGATCCAGTATCTGCCAACACAAACTCAACCGCCATCTATCTCTGTGCTGATGACTCACAGATTTGTCCTCCCCACCTGAGAACTGTCTTCAGTTCCAATTTTAGCTGTTTCTTGGACGCAGTCTTCAGCTAAAACTCATCGTGGCTGAAACAGAGATCTTACCCTGACCTGCACAGCTATTCCAGATAGCAGAAGCTCTTTGTAAACCCAAATAGTATGTTTCCGTTTCACTTGGTTCTCATAGACTTGATAAGACTATGCACAAGAGCTGTCAAATGTTACCGTATGCGATCAGGAATGTGTATCATCTGTCTGGACAGCCAAAACATATCCACACTGATATCCTCTCTCGTTTTAATTACTGTTAAGCTGAAAAGTGTAATTTAGTGCATGTATTAGTTCAGCACAGTGCTGCTAAGAGCCAGCCTTTTATTTTGATCATTTCACCCCTCCTTATGCATTTCAGCCTCTCCAGGGAGAGCCCAGAGCTCTGCATCAAGCAGAACTCATCTTCTTTTAAAATCCTTTTGGACCTGAGCAGCACCCAACATCACAGCTTCCTGGCTGATGACCAGAGCTCCTCAGCACTACTAACAGAGCCCGGTCCTCTGTAATTAAAAAGGTGAGAGAGGTACGTAAGAAAAGCCAACTGAGTTTTGGGTTGCATAAACATCACATTGTGAAACAAGGGGAAAAAAAATAACAACATTAATGTTAAAAAGAGGTATCTAGGATACCTTATTCAAATCAACTCAATATTAAAAAGACAACACAACCACCACTGAGAAAGAACCAACAGAACAGACTGCTTTATATAAGGATTTCTTATTTGAATGAAGATTATACTGTTTTAAAATCTGCATGGTTCTCAATATCTGAATATAAATACCCACGCACACCTCAGTATAGTTAAATGATGTCCAGATATTATAGGCTCAGGGCAGAGCCCAAACACGACAGTTTTCTTCCTGTGGGTTCCCTGAGGCTATGTTACTGTGCAGACAGCTATTACATGCCTTGATTCACCTTTTCTACCAAAGCTATGTTAGAATGTGACACTTCCATGGACTAGATAAATGACCACTATTCCAAATTTCTCACATTATTCTTTGAATTTAGAACCAATAACTGGTCCTCTGCACAGCACACTGAGAAAAACAAGATGCTCAGTACTGCGAGCTGACATCTCGATTATTCCCACTGAGCATGGAAGTCGTGAATATGTTGCACTTAATTTCTTTTCTTCTGCCTTGTTAATAGATCACATACGTGATGTAATAATTCATCTTGAACACTTACTAGGCATATTCCATTTTTCCTTAGCTTTGTCTGCCTGACAAATGACACCATATTTCTAAGCTTCCTCGTTGAAAAGTTTAACAGGAAAAGTTCTGCAGGCAGCGGAGTAACAAGCTGCTTTCCTGCAGATGCACTCTTCTTTGTTAGCTGGGATAAAGCTCTACCTGGCTATGACACCTTGACCAAGCAGATCACACACCCCGCATATGCACCTATCTATACCAAGTGTATACTCCCCTCTTTGGCTGCCAGTGTACATTACACACCACCTTTGAGAGACCTTCTCCTCTTTCACATTTGGTGGAATTGAGCAATGGTTTCCAACTGCAATTCATAAAGAAAGAGGAAACAGAACACAGACAAACCAAACTGAATGCATTAGCCTTATAGACTTCCCCCCAAAAATATAAAACGTATCTTAAAAGTTATGATTAAACGGATAAGAAATAACTGGCAGAAATCTGGCTGCCAACAAGACCCAGTGAAACACAGCACTTCCACAAAAAAGGAAGAGTGCCAAGGAGAGTGGACTTCTTTTGCTTCTAATTCTCACTCAATACAGCCAACCCATTTTTTCCTAACAAGCTATTCAGAAGAGCAAGATGGGGCAAAAAGAAAACTTAAGTGCCTACTCCAAGTATTTAATAAAAAGTCTTCTTGAACTTTACATCAGACGCACAGGATGATCTCACAATACACTAAAAAAAAACACCAAACCAACAATCAATTTGAAAGCTGCACTTTTTTTCGCTTAAATAACCAACTGCATAACAATATGTTCACCTTCTAACCTCAAGAATTTAGGAAAGATGTGCTATGTAGGAATTAATAGACTCTGAAAGGGAAGCTTGCTAAAATAATTCAATTCTATTCAACTGAAGATGTTCTTCATAAAGGGTCTAGTAAGGATTTATTTCACTGTACTTAGAACATACTTGTTTTCCTAGTCATAAAGCAAGAAAATCAACACTTCTTTGAATTCCATGTGCTAGGCAATGCAATGAAATGAAAAATAACTCTCGTGCGTACAAATGAATTTGGCATTAAAATATCTGCAGTGACTGTTGCTGTCATGACTCTGCCATATTTTATGAATCAGTATAACACTCCAGTCTCTTATTGCAACTTCCTTTCCAGCACAAGCAAATTTATTGTTAAAAAAATAGATCTTTGATTTTAAGAGAAATAAAGAAGAAATCTAACGGTGCATGCTCGGTAAATTACTTCTTAAGTAGCAATTCTGTAAATAAAACAGAGCACAATTTACTGAGTTAAGTCATTGTTCCAATACCTGCTCCGAGGTCACGGTTTGACAAGACAGTAAATACAGTTTAGATTTGACAGGTTGATTTTTACTGGAAGGCTTCATGCCAAATAGTTACTGTCTTTCCTCCCACAGTAGGCATTAAGTCAGCACAAATGATATATTGTGTACTCTTATTAACTTGAGAAACGTGATAGTTTCCCTGCCTGATCAAAGTTACTGTACAAAATCTGACAGTAAATCTGATCCAGGATCAGTGGTCACAAAGCCACATCCTTGGTAGCTCCTACACGAATACCATCTGTGGCGACAGGCTGGATGTGCCAAGATGGAAGAACAGGCGCTCTGCTCGGACCTTTCAGCAGACAGAAATTATTTCATTGACAGATGGGGTACTGCATCAGAGCCTCGTTTATTTTTTAACACATAATGTTAATAACCTAACACAAAGTCAGCTGACTTGGAGCTGACTTTAAAGGCATATATCTGTAAAAATGTAAACTCCAATATTAATCTTTTTGTTACAGTTTGGTTTCCAGTTTCCCACTATTCTAGCAAAACAAATCGAGGCAAGCATTATTACACATTAATTTAAGTTAGAAGATTACTTCTTTGATATTAAATGCAAAAAAAAAAAAAGCAACTCTTAGAATTCTGAAAATATAAAACACTGTTCTCATCTTGAAATCTGCCCACCTCCTTTACTCAATACTGATCAGAGAAACGTCACAGCTTCTTATTTTGTTCTTTCTTCATGATTTTTTAACCATCGATTGTTCAAAGATCCTCCCTGCAATTGTTTTGGTACCCAAAGCATGCATTAGCCTTACTCTCAAATCTGATTTGTTTTAGTACAGTGCAATTTAGTTCTGGTTATGTGCTACAAACATAAAGTTGAAGGACAATTGAACGGACTGCCACTGGGAGCACTGACCTCACAAAGCTAACGTGGTCATCGGAAAAGTATCCCAGAACACGTGCTAAAGCTATTTACACACGCAGTTTTCAGACACACGTTGAGGCAATCTCCATGTCAGTTTAGTGTAATACCTTATTGCTGCTTGCTCATCTTTACAGTGACTCAGTAAAGAAGAACCTTACTGACCCCTCTAACTTCCAGCAACTTATTTCCTGCTCCCTTCCCAATCTAAGAGCACCAACTTGGAGCACATCTAACCTTTGTAAGTTTACATTATCACTCCTTTCTACCGCTGCAGCCTGGAGTAAACCAGATCAGGCCCAACAGGAATAGAAGTAAGAAAAGAAGAAAAGAACAAAATAATGTAAAATCACTCCTTGCTCTCTTTTATTTGCTTTAGAAAGATCTGTACATACTTAGGCCAATATTAACACCTAGCCCTGAAGAAATGAGCAAGAACTTGGCAAGAATTTAAGCCACCCCTTCCCATGAAATTATACCAGATCACCAGCAGTAGCTTGACAAGTCCCAGGTGCTCATTTCTATCTTCACAGCATCTCACTCCCACAACACATTGCTCGTGGGACAGCATTTTAAAATGAATTAGTTACCATTTTAGAACCATCTATTTTTTGCAGAGCTCGCTCAGATCACTTCCTTATCCTGTTTCAAAGCACAGCTCCACAAATAGCTCTCACCATCCCTGATGGGGAAGGTACAGTGAACTGCAGCAAGGGAGACAGCAGCCCCTCAGAGCTCCCTTTTCTTCACACCAAAACGAGCCAAGCAAAGAGGCATAAACGGCAGCAATTGTAGAGCAACTTCAAGGGCTTGTGTTTCAGGGAATCCTCCTGGGGTGCAGACGAGGGATATTCCTCTCCTGAAGGAAGCATAAGGGGCTGTGAACTGTGAGGAGCTTCAAGCACACCCCTCTTCAGGCAGGCTTAGAGCCATGCTCTGCTTGCAGGATTACTGACAGGTGGTATGGACAGCCTCAAATGACAGCACACCTTTAGCTGAAGCAGGGCTTTTCCCCTTCCTGTCACAGAGGCAGGCCTGCCCCGGCCTCCGCTGTGGGCCTCACCCTGTGCCCTGCACAGTGCCAGCACTGCCCTACCAGCATGGTGCCAAAGGAAGTTACGACTCCCTGTTAAACAAATACAGCAACCTTATCAAGTTTTGCTCTTGTTTATTCTACAGCATAAGAGCTCGATGCCCCTTTTCCTTCCCCACATGCCGCCTCTCCAGCAGAATAACGCTGACCCTGATGAGCTGCGAAGAGAACTGACACAAATGCAAAATGGCACTGCTGTGCTCAGAAGAAACATGTTCAAAATAAAAAGAACTTAATGATCACCTTCAGCTCCTTCTATGGGTAGATTTGAAGGGTTACATCAAAACAAAGCAGTTAACTGATTTTGGAATCAGCCTGAACCATGATGGTAATTACAAGGCATTCCCTTGTAAACAATTTTTGGTAACGCTGAACAGTTTTCGTTCATCCTTCATTTTCCTACAATTTACCAGTCATATTCAGTCCGAAATTTACACACTAGCGCTTTCTATTCACTGAATTCCTTATATGCCCCTTTCAAATATGCTACAGCTAGAATAAGGAAAAATTAGAAATTAAAGACAACATGACACATTCAGAGGAAAGAAGCCCAGTTATCAGGAGCCAAGTTACCCCTACTCTATGGATGTACAGCTTATTAGTTTTCCAACAGATCCTCGTCACTTCCCATCCTGGCTGAGAGGGACAAACTCACACTGACTCTAGAGTTACCTTCCCATCTAAACTCCACCATCTTTAATACATCTCACAAATCAAAAGACAGGTACATACCTGTCTGAACTTCTTCTCACCAACCAACAGTCAAACCAAGTGTTTGTAGCCTGAGCTACAAACATTCACATTACTGTCAGAGTTATCACAACGTCCTTTTCACAGAAGGGATCATTTCTGAAGAGCGCGCAGTGTAAAATTAGTGCCAGGTTAAATCTGATGGCACCAAGCTTCTTCCCAAGCAACAAGGCTTTCAGTAGGAAAAGTCCGGCCTGACAAGGCAGCACAAGGCTGGAGATGCATGTCCCAGCTTCCACCTTTAGGCTGAGTACTGACCTCAGCTACTGTGAGGCTTTCTGTCTCTGCCATTTTACATGAAAAGCAGTAAATCTAAAATTTTTATTGCCTATGCCCTATTGTTCTGGCACCTCAAATATCCGCACTACTGTGGCATATTTTGAGCCAACTTATTTCACTGAGCTGAGGGATTTACGGTCTGAGGTACATAAAATCCCAGGCTCTGGAATTATCTGATTGTTGATTTAATCTCAGGTTGCCCAGAATTCTCTTTTTTTATTTTTTATTTTTAGGCCAACTAGATTGAAATGACTAGATATACAAACACCTCTACTAATAAAAGACACAATTCTAATCTACGCTACTTAGTCAGAATTCTTTTACAAGGAAAAATACAAACATTATGCAGAAAAATCAAATGACAGCCTGGAAAGGAAGCATTTTCTCCAAAAGGTACTTCTTCGACTTTCCGAAGAGCAAGTAGCACTACATTTCTCTCATGAGTTTTAATGCAAAGAAATGGAGTCATTCTGATACTGAAACTCCAAATCCTTACAGGGATACCTGCTTCACTCACTTCAGAAAATCATCTCCGCTGTAGGCAAGGACACCTCTCTCTAGTCCAGTTTGCTCAAAGCCCCATCCAACCTGGCCTTGAATGTGCATATTTAAAATTATATAACATCAGAGTTAACAAATGTGTAACTTTTCATTTAAAAAATATAAATAGGAAAAAGTTTGTTTTTAATTTTCCTGATATAAGTCGTGCAACTTAGGAAGGAAGAAATTTTGAATTTATTTTTAGTGAGAAATACTGACAAGGAAGACTTCATGTTTTGCTTCCAACACCACTGTTGGCAAAATAACAGGATCAAGATTCTTAGCACTGAAAATGCCCCCAAATCCAAAAACTCTATAAAGAAAGTCCGTGAACAGAACTGACGCCATTTCAGTCCATTTTCGCACTTTCAACCTTTGTTCTGCTTATAAACTGAACTCTTGGAGGCTTCGCTCTGTTCCTTGTTCCTCTGCCTGTTCTTTCCAAGAATAGTGCTGTCACAGATTTCCTGCTTGAAGTAAACACAGTTCGCACACCTGCCTTTTCCCTGACCTCAAACTACGGCAAACTTATTTCCTCCCTTTCAGATTTTCTCCTTGTATACCCTTCATTGTATACTCGTGTAACCACGAACGTTCCATGTATTGTTCTCTGAGGAAGACAATTTGTAAGACAACTACACCGCGTTACCAACATACCACCCACTTTCGCTAGAAATGAACGCATAAATATTTAACTGCTGTGCTCATACTTCTACAGTGACAGAGCTTTCCATGCACAGTACTTTCTGAGATGTATTCCACGAGCGAGCGTCATCAAAATGTGCTTAGTAAAATGCTGCAGTAAGCCAAAAGCAACAAATGCTTACACTGAAAAGCACGTGCCTCGTCACACAGAAATCATAAAGCACACGAACGTTAGCAGAACACTGTTCTGCCTGGCTGTGCTGCAGAAACGGCATCTACACAGCAGCAGTATGGCTGTAGAAAGTTCACAGGGAGAAGAAAAAGCAGCTTTTGAGTGTATCTGACCAAATGGATGCTGACTGTTGCTCCTCCTGATTTAAACCAGCGAGATGCAAAGTACTGAAGGTTCCTATATCCCGCATGTAAAGCATTCCACCACAACACTTCTCACTGAAAAAATAAATAAAACACATTTCAAAGCTTTTCCACTAGCCGGGAAAAATGAATTTAAGACTAATTCATAATTAAATAAGTGTTATGATCATAGTTTAACCAGAAAAGAAATGGAACATGCTCGTGTTCCGCACCAATCCTCTGGCTGTGTGCTTTCTGAGCCAGCAGCCTGTCAGAGGTGCCTGACATACAGCAGCAGGCTCACAGAATAAATACCCATCATGAACAATTACTGGTCAACACACAGATGCTACTTCTCTCCCCTGTCATGAAAGCAATGGAAAGCACTAGTGAGATTGTATTTTTCCACACAAGGAAAGCAGGAGGGATGAAATCCCACACAATACAAATGGAACATGTCAACCCTAGTTAACTAGAGAGTGTATCCCACCAAGGGCTACATCCTTTAGTGACTGAGGACCAGGGGGTACAAAAGAACATGAACAGTACTATGAGAATCAGAGCTGCAATGGGGCACCCACGTCTCTACCCACAGTAGTTGAAGACCTTGCCACTCACTGCAGTCCACTTCACCTCCCTGCCAGCATTTGCTTTCCTGGACGCTTCCACGCACAGCCAGCACTGCCAGAGAGGAGCTCACACCAAACACAGAAACATCCTGTTACAGCATATTAACTGCATCTTAAACCACAACAATCAGGTCTAGCAGAAGCTCAGTCTTCCTCGACGGTCTATGAACATCAACTGTAAATGCAGCAGTATGAATTTTGATTTTCACTCCTCTTCTCTGCTTGGGAACTACATCCACTATTCCGTGTGGTGTAAAATGCGAGAGGCAGTCCTAGAGAAAAGATCTGGAACAAAACTACTGTGCTTATCTGCATGAGGGCTTTGGGGGCTTCAGAACACACACTGAAGCTTGTTTCTTTTGCAGCCTGAACAGAATACAAGATGCGATTGATGGGCTTTTGCTGAACTCAGAACTAAATACTACAGCAGTGGAATTAGATTCAGCCAACAAATGCACTGGGTTGTCTGGCATGTATCTCTGAATCACAGTTTTGAGATTTCGGTTGCTGCATGCACTTGACTACAACTGATTACTCACCAAACCTTACCCAAGCCACTCATTCTTACTTCAGTTTAAAGTAAAGATAACAAATCAATTCAACTAATATTTTCAGATATTGCTGTGAATGACCAGTTTTATAGGACTGTATGTCACATCAGGTAAATTTAAACCATACCAGAGAATGAGTTCTAACGTACTCTTTACTGATTACTGAAGGAAAGCTGATGAAACGACCTATGCTACCGAGGGGGAAAATTGAGAGGCACCTATGGACGCGTGGGCTCGGAGCTGCGGGTGATCCCTGACGCGTCAGATGCAGCTACTCACACTGTGACAGCCACAGAAAAAAACAGAGCAAGACAACGATTTGAGTATATATAAAAATCCAACCACAGCCTGGTTCACTGCTCGCTACCTGCAGAACAGCATTTTCAGTGTCAACAGGCAAAGAACTGCTGAACAGAACGATACAACCTATGCTGAAATACTCCGTTTGCTCTTCCATAAGCCAACATTTTTTCATCCTAAAAAAGACGTAGCGTTCCAGCTTTCCTTTAGCAAGGGCCAAGCAGTTCTTCTCCACAATCAAAATGCTCCGTAAGACGTTTAGGGGATAGAAATGTGATTCAGAGCATTACGGATCACAGCAGCAGCATTCAGCTCAACAAACAAAAAGCAATGTGCGAATTTTTGCTTGCCTTGCCCACATGTAAGTCGGCAATAAGGCAGCCGAGCTCCTTAAAGCAAACCGCGGCAGAACACAAAGGCCACCTACGCCCAGCACCTGGTGAAACGATAAGACCGAATACAGAAAAGTTTGCTTACTTTTCAATCAGAAAAGCCCACCGCGCGGAGCAAAGGCCCTGAACACCTCCGTACTCACAGCATTCATGTGACCGTCGATCCCACAAACTGTATCTTAAAATCGGTTACGTTATGCAACTTCCAAGCGGCGCGCCTGTAACCTACAAGCACGCAACATCTCCCGAACGCGTCAATAACCGCCCGCAGCAGCGCGGGGCTCCTGCCGCAGGTTCCGCCGCCAGCACCGAGCGGCTGTGCCGGGGCTGCTCCTCGGCCCGGCCCGGCTGCTCCCGGGGCCTCAGCAGGAAGCAGCCGGCAGCTGTTCCCGGCGCTCGGCCGCACTGCGCGCAAACGTTACAAAATAAAAACTCTCGTTTCGGCTCCCGGCACGCACACGGCAGCGTTTCCCAGCGCGGGCGCGGCGAGCCCGGCCGGCCGCCGCTCCGACAGAACGAGGTGGAAATGATTCCTGACCTATTTTCGGAGCGATAAACAATCGGCGGCGGCCGAGCGCTGCCCGGGCACCGAAACTTCAGCCCGCCGCCTCCCCCCTCCCAGCACGGGCCGGGCCGGAGCGGCGCCGCGGGGGCCGGGAGGGTCCCCGCAATAAACGCGCCCCCCTTGCAGCGTGCCCCCGGCGGGCACGGGGCTCCGTTCGGCCGCAGCCCGGCGGAAGGGGCCGGGAGGCGGAGCGGGTGTCGGCGGGGGGGGACGCGCCGCTCTCCCGCCGCCCCCGTCCCGTCGCCCCGCGCCCCCTCCCCCCCGCACCGACCTGGGACAGAAAGGAGCGGCCGCCGCCGCTCGGCCGTCGCCTGCTCGTTTCCCGCTCGCAGCGCAGTCCAGGCCGCGGCAGCAGCGGGGTGGCGTAGCGCGGGCATCCGCCGCTCCCGGAGCCGCCGGCGCTGGGCGGGGAGGGGGGGGGGGGGGTGGGGGCTGCCGGGAGCCGGCCGCGAGCCGCTTCCTGCCGCCCCGCGCCGAGGGCCGGCGGGTGCCGGAGGGTCGCGGCCGCCTCTGGAGGCACGATCCCGCGGCTAGGAACAGGCGGAGGCCGGCGGCGGCGGAGCGCTCGGCCGCCGCATCCCCAGCTCCCCGCCGGGCTTTCCGCGCCGCCTCCGGCTCCGAGGAGTCGCTCCCGCGGCGCTGCTGGCAGCCGGAGCCCCGCCGCCGCGCCCGGCTCGGGCTCTTGCTCCCCCTGCCGCACCGCCGGGCCGCGGCTCGGGCTCCTCCCGCGGCTCCGCGGGGCCGGGCCGGGCCGGAGGGGAGCGGCCGGTGGGGCCTCAGCCGCTCGCGGGCCCGATTCCCCCCGGGGTCCCCTCCGCGGGGCCGCGATCACGGTGCGGGGAGGGCTCCCCATGCTGCGGCCGGGGCTCGGGATCCCCAGGGCCGGGGGTGGGCGGGGGGGGGGCAGCGGAGCGGCCGCTGAGGTGCGGGACGGGAGCTGGCGGCTGTTGGTTGGAGCCCAGTGTGGACAATGCTCTTTTAAGACTCGCGGCAATGTATCATAGCAAAGTACAGCTAAGCGGGCTGTGGTGAGGCTGCTTGTCCTAACGCGGAGGGAGGGAGATGCTTGCATTTACAGGTGCAGGGTGCAGCCTGACAATCAGTTGTTTTCGTCGGTTCTCCGAGCCGAAGCGATTGGCTATCAGAGAAGAAAACTCATTTCCTTCTTTGCCTTCTATCTGTTTGCC
The DNA here is from genome assembly GCA_023055505.1 of Callipepla californica brunnescens. Lineage (NCBI taxonomy): Eukaryota > Metazoa > Chordata > Aves > Galliformes > Odontophoridae > Callipepla > Callipepla californica. The sequence goes on along the minus strand of JALIRH010000007.1, from coordinate 22,558,004 downwards.
TTCCCTGGAGAGGAAATAAATAAATAAGGAGAAAATAAACTTGAATGTGAAGAAAACTTTCATCTTAGCTTAAAGCTTCAGAACCCAGCGTGGGCCTTCCCTCTGCAAGGCAGACCTGAACCTGTTCTGCACAAGTCTGTTAGGGGAGTGACAAAGCAGGCTGTCAGCAGTAGGTTTGCTTATGGTATTCCTTTGATTGCAGTGAGCCTTTCAGCCACGCAGCCTCGGGACGGTCAAGTGGACCTATTCATCTTTGCATGTGGTTCTTTCGTTAATACTTCTATCGGTTAATTTAGCATCTGAAAACGCCAGCAGAATAGAGCAGTGCAGGGAGCCTGGCGGTGCTGGGCACAGAAGGACAGAGGGACGGGACGTGATCACAGCACAGTGCTGAGGCTTTGTAAGGAGTCCTCCTGAGTTCCCAGCACCTGCTTGTTGCTTTACAATCTGATTGAGATTGTTCTCATCGCTGCACGCAGATCTTTGCTCGCTGCAAGCTGAACTCGTGGCTGTCTGGAAATTCAATTCTCATAAAAGAAATCTCAGCTGATGGGAAAGGATTTAAATTAAACTTGTGTCTGACTTACCAGGGCATGTGTGTGTCTCAAAGCTTTTTACAAAGGCAGTTTCTAAAGCACTGATACTGATCCTTGAACTTGAAAACACTCAGGTGCCATTTTGTTTATTTACCAGAGCTTATTTTGGGACGGGCTCGAATAACTGCTTAGCAGTCATGTGGAGTTGGCCCTGAGGTACCAAACCAATACTCAACCTGTCTGTGCATGGCTGACCAAAGGAGCCGCCCGTCCAAGGCACAGCAGAAACTTTGTTGTCTCATAAATACGGCGTTTTTATACAAAAAGGTGCTCAGTGCCAGGTAGTGTCTGTGGCTCTTGAGGCAAATTCTGTGGGAGGTGTTCTGGTTTCTGAGCAGTCCAAGGTCAGGCTGACAGTTTGGATTTGTTTTATGTATTTGTGCAGATATATACTCATCTGGCTCAGTACTGCTGCTTTTGTTTTGTTTTTTTGATATCTCTCTTTAAATTTCTTCTATAAGGAAAATGTATCTAGCAGGCTTCTTTCCTATCAAGTGGAGGACGCGTTTCTTGGCAGCTATCTTTTCCCCTGATAAAAGCAGAGAACTGGCAGCCTGTTCCCACAAATGGCAGAGCTCCCATTTGAGAAATCTGATGTACTGCTGCTCCCTCAACAAAATCCACTTGTGAAGGTCTATCACAAGTCAGCCCTATTGCTGACCAAGTCCTTCCTTTGTGTCTGACAACTGTCCTACTGATGGGATCTCCTGGCCTACTGCATGGCTTTGTAATGTCTCCCTGCTTGCTTGTGTAAGAAAAAATGCCCTGACAGTTCTTCTGAATTGAGAGAACCTTCTGGAATAGCAGATCTCTGAGTCTGCTGCACAAAACTGCTTGTTCTCCAGGAGATTTCTAAAGCACAGGTGCTGCAAAGTGAATACCCTATTCAAGACTGGATATGCTCTTAAGCATTACAACTTGGAGATGTGTGCCTGAAAGTTATGGATTTTCCTCATTAATAACTGGCATAGAGAGGTCTAGAAATAATTCATTGCTTAGGTACAAGGAAGGAGACCTTAGTAGATCACTTCTGTCATTTTCATAGAGTCATAGGATGGCTTGGGTTGGAAGTGACCTTGAGGATCACCTATTTCCAACTCCTTGCCATGGGCTGGCTGCTGACCACTGGATCAGACATCAGGTCAGGTTGCCCAGGGCCCCATCCAACCTGGCCTTAAATATCTCTGTGGGGCATCCACAATGTCTTTGGCCATTTTATTTTGCAAAAACTGTTTTGTTTTGTTTTTTCCCCCATGGAAAAATAAACGAAATGCTAAACTTAATTCTGAGCAATTTTACTAATCTGGGATCTCATTAAAAGTTCCTGATTCGTGAGCATGAGTGCATGGCTTGGTGCAGCACTCGTACTGCTCTGCATCTCAAGCTAGCATCAAGCTTGTGCGATGCGTGACCAAACTGGGAACTGAAATGCTGTGTAACGCCAGCAGCTGAACTGAGAAACAGGACTGAACCGAGATACAATGCCACACAAAAGCAACTGTGCTGCTTCCAGTTTCAGAGCTGGTTTGACCACCAAGAACCCAGGCATCTCTCTGCAGTGCTCTGATGTGTCATATAGCAAGCATGTGGTGGGAACAGAACGATCCAGTCAAAGGCAAGTGAGACAGAATGGAGCTGTGTAAGCCTTGGAAGAATGCGTGAAGTTTGGAGAAGGAAAAACAATGCTTTCACTGTCTGTATTTGTGCTGAAAATCAAGATCAAGCAAGCTTTTGCCCTTCTGCTTCCCTCTTCTGTGCAAGTGATGGCTGTATCAGGAGCCCGTTCAAGAGCTGGAGAAAAATAAATGAGTCAGACAGAAATCTGTATGAGCGGACAAAGAGAAAGGTTGAACGTCAGCAAAATTAACCAAAACAAAAAATTCAACGTAGAGTGGGACGATAAAGATTGACAGATTTCGAGCTGACTTCATATTGCATGGCTGGTTCATGTATTATTGTGTCTGGGACTTAAAATTGGTTAAGTCTGAGTGGGGGAATGATTCCTGTCAGAGAAGCAGCTGTTGATTGTGCTGCTTTGCTGTCAAAATACAGAAAAATTGCTGAATGGGCTTTCAACTGCTCAGTGAAAATGGATTTCTACACAACTGCCAGATTTGGCTGTGTTCCCCAAACCCCAATACAGGATGCACAGCACTTACTATATTCACTTTCAGATAACAGAACTGTGTGAAACATCTTCTGTAATGGCTTTAATCACGAGAAAACATAGAAACTAATTACATCTTGAGAACGTCTTGATAACTGTGTGTTGAAAATAGTGAATGAGAAGATACTTTCATGTACTGCAAAGGATTTCAGAGAACATATAATTGCAAAATGATGATTAAACTAGTATGCTACTAAAATAGAGAGCATTACAATTGAGATGTCATTTTTTTACTTAAAAGAATTCGATAAGTACAGTCTAAAATTAGCTTTTAAACTTCATTGCATAGTAAATGTTTACTATATAGAGAGAGGATTCACAGAAGATTGATTACAAGCTACTTTTTAACACATTGTTTCCTCCTATGACAAATATTCAGATTTTTTTTTGTCAATTTGGCTGAAGAATCATATATAGAAAGTAGTGATATAAAAATATGGCTATGGAATGTGAAGGATCAACCTTCACTTATCAGCAGACACTCTCAAAGTGCTGCTCAAAGCAGGGAGCTCAGTGCTGTTGCTAAATTCTGCTTGCATGCTGAAGGAATATAAGGAACTTGCTTATTTGGTGCAGAGTGCAAGCAGTGATATAGGAAACCCTTCAAACCACTGCTTAGTCGTTGGTTTCAGGGGGAGCAACCATCATGCAAGGTTAGACGTACTGAAGTTCCCAAAGTAAGGGACCTTCAGGAGGTGCTCGGTACAGGTTTGAAGAAATGTACACAAGGTAGTTGTTGGAAATGTCCAAGTAAAGATCATAACTGCATTGACTGAAGGAAATTGATTAATAGGAAGCTGAAGGTGTAAGAGGGGAAAGCTGGTTGTACATTCAAAAAGGAAAATTGAAGGAGAGAAACCACGAGATGACAGCAACACGAGACTCATAGGAAATAAAGATTTAGAACATAACACTAATTGTCCTTCAGAAACAAAGACAGGAAGAAATATAATCCATAGGGCGTCAAAATGAAATAGCTGTAGTCAGGTAGAAATCTTAGGGTGGAGATTCTACAGAGAAAACTGCATTTCTTTTTGCTTTTATTTGCAAGGGTAATATTTCAAGGAAGGGCTCCAGAAGTCCAACAGTGTCTGTTATATTAGTGTTCATCAAGTGAAAACCAATGAGGGAAGGAGATGTAAAACAAAAACGACTCTTAGCCAGAATTTCAGTAAGATTTGCCTTAGAAAGTGTAGTGCTGAGAGACTGCAGGAAATATAATCACATTGTCATTGCTATTTAGAAAATTAAGGTGCATCAAACCTAAATACCTAGTTCAAGTAATAGTTAATAACCACACTTTCATCCAACAGTTTCATTCTTTGTCTTTTTGATGGAGCAGCAATAAGAATGAATTCATGTTCCATGGCAACAACAGAGCTTTCAGAGCAAGTTGAACAGTGGCACAACCATAAGTACCCTATTTTCAGGGTATTGCTAGTCACATCCTCAGAGTTTCTAAAAACAGCTTTCTGAAGGTCACTCTCTGACCATGTCACCATAAAGATGTGGTGCTTGTGCCTCTGGTCCCGCAGGGAAATGTTCCCCTTGTGTTAGTTGGCTCTGCTGGCAACAACCATCAGTAATCCTGTGGTCAGGTCCCATGGTGAGTGGCTTCTGCCTATGGAGCCTTCTGGCTCGGCTGTTGGAAGGGAAGCATATTCCACAGCCTAACAGATCCCACCTTCACAAGAAGAATTTCCTCATGTTCAAGTCACATTTTACTTTGTTCTAGGCTTCACTCGGAGCAGCCCATTATCCTTTGCAGGATATGGTGAATATTTATGTTCCCACTGGACATTGCTTTTTATCATCATGTAGGACTACCATTGCTTCTCACTTGGTAACTCAATTGTTTTAAATTTCTTTGTATTATTTATGTGGAACAAAATGTTGCATTTGAGGTATAACCCCACTGGTGCCACGTGCAGAGAGACCACTGCATGTACTGATGGGTCCATCTGTGTGTACAAGTCAAATGCCCCCCAGGGTTTTATTTGCTTTTCTGCTGTATCAAATGAGTGCTTTATGAAACACTGTCCATCCACTACCACATCTGAGTTATTTTGGAGCATTTTCTCTATTGCTCTGTTTGCTTGCATTTTTTTTCTGAGCTCAATGGTAGTTTATTTTTGCCAGCCATATACCTAATTTATCTGGATCATTCCTGTGCTTTGTGCTGATTGCTTTTTCTAATTTAGCTATCATTACTAAGTTTAATTAATGGTTTGCTTGGTTTAGCTTCTGGAATACAACTGAAAATTCAGACCAAACGTAAAAAAAAACAACAGTTCAACTAGATGCTTTTCACCAACTGTGCTTTTCTCGGTTCTATATTATGCCCAGAGAAGTTGTGGTGCCCCATCCCTGGGGGTGCTCAGTGCCAGGCTGGATGGGGCCCTGGGCAGCCTGAGCTGGTGGAGGGCAGCCCTGCCCACAGCAGGGGGTTGGATCTAGCTGATCTTCAAAGTCTCCCCCAACCTAAGCCATTCTATGATTCTGTGTGGCTTGTTTATCGGTTTTTTCCTGCACAGTATCTTTCCCAGATTTCTATCTGGTTATGTAATATAAGGTTTGCTGATACTTTATGAGTTATTCTTTTTTTTTTTTTTAATAACCCTATATAGTTCTGCGAGCTAGGGAGTTCAGCAATAGAATAAATCCAAATTGACTTTTCTGCAGGACGTGATTGATGGTTGAAATGGGCTTTTAGTTCATAATAAGCTTGAAAAGATGAGAGAGGTATGATGTGATAAGTGTGAAGAAAAGAGAGGAAACAAAATTTGGGGCTTAACCATATTTTGCTCAGTCCTTTGCTCTGTTTGTAAAGGACTAGTTTGGTAATGTAGGCTCTCAGGGCAGAGGGCTTACAGTCCTGTACCGGGGTGTTATGGAACTGGCAGAAAAGACCACCACAGTTATTATTGCAAAGAAAAAAGTACAGAAGTGAAGTGTAGGCCTCACGTAGTTAACTAATCCATCTCTGTTAGTGTAAGTGTTTGAAGAGCTGACGGTAACCATTTGCATACATTTGGTGGCATGTCTTAATTTTTTTACAGACTTTTCTCAAAATGAGCTTTCTAAGTGATGGGAATAAAGGGGATCATTTGTAGATAATCTCAAGCCCATGATACTGTTGATTTTAAAATATGCTCGTGTAAGTTTCTATATGCAAACAGCTGTGAATTGTTTTCTTATTTAAATTTTCACATTACTGATTTTTCTCCTTGGCTACCTGACATGAGTTAGCTGCTGACGTGGGAAGCACTAGGGCCTGTTTATTTTTTAAAGAAGTGTCTTTGCAACATCAGAAATGATTGCCAAAACCTAATATCATGCTAATACTATTGCTTAGAAATGCAAAAGTCCTTTGCAAATTTATGCTATTTGCTGTGCTTTAGGTAGTTTTAATACAATGAAGGAAAAGTCCTTGTCCCTTACCATGTCTAGTACAAAGTATTGGTTTTCATTATTTCACTGTCAGTCTCACACTATGGGGGACTTAAAATGCCACGTCTCCTAAAAAGAAGGAATATAAGCACACGGTCTGAGGTGGTGCCAGTTCTTAGTGAACCAAATGTCTACAAAAGTGGGCTGGAGAATGTGAACCTCCAAAGCCAGGAAAGCTATAAAGCACATGAAACTAGTTCATGAGTTCCATTTCTAAAATTCATGCATCTTTTTGATGATTGAAACAGTACTGTGAAAGAAGTATTTTTGCAGGTAAGAAATGGGTTCCAGGCAAGATAATGGCTTTTACTATTCTCTGAATAAGACAGTAATTCTTTTTCTGCCTCTTTGTGGTTGCCTGGACATCGGCTTTAAACTTTTCTTTATATTTCAGTCTAAGCAGATGGAGCTGAAATGGGCATTACCTTGGCTTTTCCCACTGTGGTTGTTGCTCAGAACAACAGAGCCAGCAGCAGGTGCCTTTCTTCAATGCAGCTACAGACCTAAAGCTGCCATTATCCTCTCAGAGCCTCTGCAGATGAAGGGGTTCTGCAGATTACAGTACCTGTTGATGAAGTTTACATATGCAGCCTGTCACATTCAGGTGTTTCTGGATGTGTTTATTTCTTTGTGGACTTCACACAGTTAGTCTTCTGTATGGTGTGTTTTGCTTTGACAGATCTCTTTCTGAGCGCCTGCGAAACTAGCAAACTATACACAAGCCAGACACCTAAAAAAGCGTATCCTGCTCCTGCTAATTAAAACCAACTGTTGCTAAAATCAGATCAAAATGATGCTCTTTTACAAGCTGATGTCCATCCTTCCTGTGCACTGGTATAGGGACCCAGGAATAAGGTCACGCAATTTCTTAGCTGGAAGGTGACCTGAAGATACTAAAGGGAGAACAAAAACATGGCTTTAATTCTGCCAAGTGCAACATTGAACTGTCCATTGTCAGTCCTGCACACCTGGGGGTTTACGGCGGTACAAAGGCAACTGGGTATGAGTAGAAGAATTAGGTAAAGTGGTTGTGAAGTATTAGAAGATTGATAATTAACAGATGCATATGTACTGTTTACTAATGTGTGGTGCGGAGATCTGTGAGCTAACACTGATGGGAATGACTCGCTGGTATGTTCACTGAATTAATGTATCTCTCAGGACTGCTGCTGGTGAACTGCTGCTTTGGAAATCCAGCACATTCTCAGTGATGTGAACCAAGCCACAGTCTTTTCAGTGCTGTGCGCTATGAGCCTCATTTAATGCAGGGTTTACATTCAAAACTGGAAAGTTATGTCTCAACCAGTCCTTCCACACTGGCCTCAAGGCTGATCTCATCTCTATCAGTTCAAATTATTCTTCCATAATTTGCACAAGGACCTTGAGAGAGAAGAGGAAAATCAACTTGAGCACAGTGTATGACAGAATCACCTATGCTCATTTTCTATGAAGTGTATGGAATGTTGTGTAGGTTTTATTCTGCAGTCCCTCGCTGCTGTTTCTGCAACAGTCAGAGAATGTTTCCCCACTCTGCAGGCCAGCTCCACGCAGCTTTTTTTCCTGGCTCACTCTATTATTCTACTCACAGTGGTGATGGAAAAAACCTTCCTGCAAACTGGCAGCTGTGGTTGAATGCGGCAGTGTTCTTTAATGGAAAGCAGTAATAAGAAAATAAAAGGCTTCGTGGAGTGTACCCCAGCAAACCATGACTTACCGTAACAGTCATTAGAGTAATTTCCATTTCTATATTTTGGATATGAAGACATAATATGCTGCTCTTACCCATCCTGTTCATGGAGATCAATAAAATATAGCTCTTGAATCGCTAAAAATTCCAATGCATTTCTGAATTCCTGTGATACAGAAAGCATCTCACTACCCCTGCAACTTGAAATCTCTCCGGCTACTTTGTTTATGACAAGACATGAGAAGGCTTTGCTTGTGCACAAGGATATCTTCCTTTCTGAAGTAAGACCTCTCCGCCATTTTGATAGATGGACAGCATGGTATTCATGAGGTCACCGCACACTGAAAAGGATCTATAGCAGTTGAATTCTTCTCTACCTGCTGACTTCTAGACTCCACCCTTACCCTCACTGTTATTTTGGATAGATAGTTTATAGATAGTTAATAATTAACTGTCCACTTGCTTTCCTGGGGAAAACAGTTACTTTCTAAAGTTTCACAATATGCAGAAATCTACTGTCCCAGAGATTCAACTGCACGGTGGATCCTTGAGACAAAAGTTGTTACTTTGCAGCTACAGGAGTAGGGAAATTAATTATATCATTCAGAACTGTATTTTCCGCTATCACATTCACATGCGACAGGATTGATTCCTCCTCATGAGTGACAGCCTTCAAAGAATTAGATCAAAATAATGGAAGGCCAGGCACAGAGACTGCCAGGTTGCATAAGGACAGGGCAGGGCACGTGTGTGTGTGTTCGGAGAGCAAGCAAGGAAAGCACATGGGAGTGTCACAGGAAAGCATGTGTACAGTCACATAAAGTGGAGTGCTGTAGGAGTAACACAGAAGTGAATCCAAGGTGAAAAGGCTTTAAAATCTTCATGGATTTGCCTTGGTGTACCATTTTACTGTGCCATTTTATTTGTGGAGAACAGTGCTACACACCAGAGTTGTAGGACCTCATGTCATTGGCAGCTTTCACTGCTCTCAGTCTCAACACTAATGGCAGAACAACAGGTACATTTCTGCTTTTTTTTCTTCTCTGTGACAGAACTATGTGCAATGTTTGCCTAATTTTTTTCACTGCAGTCAGACTCGCACTGCAAAAAATGCTGGATTTAAATACAAGCCAAGTGGACCAGTGAACTGCAATTTTATTGGCAAAGTTTCAGTGCATTACTGATATGCCTGAGAATTTAAAATGTGTACAGGTGTTCCTTATCGTCTTTGTTGTAGACAACGTACCTTTGGCAGCCTTAACTACTCGGTGGCTGTAAAGCTGTTCCTTTGTTCGCGGAGATACGGTGAAGATGAAAACATAGCCAGCACCCAAAATAGAGAGCAAACAGCCCCTTTTGTTGCCACTTGGCTGGTGCCGCACTCCACCACCGCCATGCACCCATTATGCTGCCACTTGTCCTGCTGGCACATGTCAGGACAAGCCGTCTGCAATCAAGGCAGCAGATGGTTCTTTGGGTCGCCTAAAGCCAGAGTTGGCATGGACACATTGTTTATGACGCTGCTAAGAGAGAACAACATATTGGCATGGACATAATCACAAATCTCTGGATAATGAAGGCATCCTGTACCCTGTTATGCCAATCACTCAGAGCAGTCATCCTCAAGTTTATGAATAACGTTGTTTTTTCTGTCATTGTTCTTTCTTGTTTCATATCTGGTGGCACAAAAGCATTCAGTCCATAACCCATCCATTTAAACCCAATTAAAGGAAACTTTGGGGAATATTTCAGGTTTCAACTCTGCTTGTGGACAGAACAGCACGAATTGCCTTGAAAACATCTGTGTCTGCTGGGCCAGTGATAGAATTGCCAACACGGAATTAATGGCCAGTTCATTTCTTTCCGTTTTGCCAAGCTCAGAAGAGGGAAAGCGAGACATTTCTGAACAGTGGTTGACACAACTGTTAAAGCTGTTTCAGGATGCTTCAGATGTTTCAGGAATGCAAAAATTTCAGGAGCCCACTGCTACACATATTCAATTTTCACTATGGTATTTCCAGCAGAAAGGAGAGAAGAGGAGAAAAAGGCAGACCTTTCTTTAGTGTGTTAAAAACTCCACATCAGCTCAAGTATTTCCAGGAAGTTTCTCAGACCATTTCAAGTTATAATGTTCACAGTATGTTGTCTGAGAGCACTCCACTAAAGTTAAGCGAGGAAAGGCAATGCTTTATGACAGTTTGCACTACAGAACACGTGCTCTGTCAGACAGATTGCTTGTTATGGTCAAGTGTGGATACAGAGTGCTGATAGTGATTGCTGCACTTACATTAATCATGCAAACTTTCTGATCAGTCCTCTGTGCCTTAAATGATCAGCAGTTAGTATCAGATGACTTTTAGGATGTGTTTTCAGTTCAGCTCCAATGGGAGGCCAGTTTTAAAAACTCACTCAGATAAGGCACAAGAATGTCTTCTTGGAGAGGGAGGAAGAGGACAATGGGGATGGTGTTCAGTGGTTTTCTTTTCAAAGCCTCTTGAAATATGTTTTTCTTAAATTACTGGTCCTTCACTTTAAAAAACACATTATTTTATTTAAAAATAATTTGTTGCATTACTTCTCCCTCCAGGTTTTCATCCCTTAGAAACACTGCTTGCTTCTAGCTTGCATCTGCAACAAAGAAGCTACAGACATCCTCTTTGCAAGGGGGAGGTGAGGTTGTCATGACTTCATGGGGAAAAACCAGGGAAGTCAGACTGAATAAAAATCTGAAGACATACCACAGAGACCCAAAGAGAGTGAGCAGCAGCAGCAATTCCAGCTACAGCACCTCTGTACCTAAGCCTAAGTACGGAAATAGATGCAAAACTATTCAACCTTTCATCTCTGATGCTGTCTCATCATGTGTAAATGTGTGTACATCTACAGTTTACAGTTTTGGTGAATGTTTTAAAAAAAACTGACCTTTGAACTGTCGACATCCCACGTATTAATGCTTAGTAGAAAAAGGAAAGAATACTGTGCTTTAGAATCATAGAATCACAGAATCAAGGTTGGAAAAGACCTCCAAGATCATCCAGTCCAACTGTCCTCCTATTGCCAACATTTCCCACTAAACCATGTGCAACACCTAAATGTTTCTTGAACACATCCCAGCTTGGTGACTCCACCACCTCCCTGGGCAGCCATTCCAGCACCTGACTGCTCTTTTGGACAAGAAGTTTTTCCTAATGTCCAACCTGACGTTGGTCAGTTAAAATTACATAATCTTACAAATCCTGAAAACACCGCTGTGAAAACAGAAATGACACGTGAACATGTTATGTGCTGGAAGGTTCATCTTCCCAAACACTGGGAGGAAAAGAGGAGGAGTAACAGTGGGAGGGATCCCCCGTAATGTAATAGGGGAAATAGAGCTCCTGCTAAGGAGCTTATGTGTGTCTGTGTGCAGGCAGGGTGCTGCGAGGTGGAGCTGGGGTGTGGGGCTGGGGCTGCCTCGCCTCTGCTGGGTTGGGCGACTCCCTCCAGTAAATCAAACTATGGAGAGCAATAAGTCTTTCCTTTATGAACTACATTTCTCTTGCCATGCCAAAGATTCACCAGATGATATTTTCCAGCTTTATAGTTTGTTTTTAGTATGTGATAAGCTCCATCAAATATTTTCTGTTATTTCTTACTGCAGAGTATGTTAAATAGTTGCATGAAACACATAAAAATCACTCAGTTCACTACACTTTTTGTTTTTTATGGATTACTTCAGTTTAAGTATTTGTTTTCTTATGGATAACAGTGTATTTTGAATGACTACTATGGAAATTGGTCTCCATTGACAGGAAAAGAGTTCGAGTGTTTAACGTGTATGGATTGGCAATATGTGTAAGGTATTTTAAAATCCACAAACTTCACAGGAACAAATTTTATCCATGCTGTAATACTGCTAAGTTGGATAGATTTATCCCAAGTTCTTTAAAAATAGTGTTGAAGCATTTGTGCAAGTGAGTAATGAGAGCAACGTAGTCCACAAGTATCACTGCCTGTTTTGTTATACACAATTCTGTATTCCTCTGTGTAAAACCACGAACCAAAGCTCTGCTGGGCCGCCCTGTCTTGAGTCCAGCAAACAGGTCCTGACTCATTTTGTTTGCTGACGCAATATCACATACTACTTCTTCACATTGTCTTGGGAGAAGGTGAAAGGTGGCAGGAAGAGGCAGCCCAGAGATTACAGGATGATGTATAATGCCTCTGAGACCGTGTCAAGTGTTTGGCACTTGAGCTCAAACACACGTGTCCTAGCTTTTCTTTTTTGTTTTAATTGCTGTTGGTGGCAGTGCTTTATTTTTTTCTTTGAACAACAGCATTTGGCTAAGCAGCAAATGGAAACATGGCTCTGTCCCTTTCTTATTTTATTTGGGCTCTAACTGCCTTTAAATTAATGACAATGCCCGAATTGTCTGTGGCAGCATAGCAGCACCAGCCTCTCACTGAAAAGCATGAATGTGAGGTATTTGGGAAAGGAAAATTGGCCATCCATCATTTGTTAGATCTTCAACATGTCCACAGCATTCAGCATAGAGGAAATACTTATGCAGCAAATATTACAAATGATTTGCTCTGAGATATCTAAAGATTACTGGAGAACAACTAATTAGTTCTGCATTTCCCAGGCTCTGAGGCACAGTGCTGTGGTGAGGAGCACTGCTAATCAGGCATGAGGCATTTCCCTCCTCAGACTCACATGAGACACATTGTGATGAAACCTGAAGATCCTTAACCAAGTGAGCTCCTTGGGGAAATGAAGCACAACAAACAGGTTCAGAAGGCACTGAAGTTACTCAATTGAGACTTCTTGTTAATGTTTATAATCCCTTACATCAAATACTACAAATAATTTTGTTAAGGGCAGAAGTACAAGGTGTGCCCCCTGTCATAATCCTACATCTTTTGGCTTGCCTATGTTAACATGGCACAAAAAATGTATGTAGCAGTCACTTTTTCTTTTTGCCTGCCCAGGAAATAGAAAAAAATTGGTAATATTTAACCATTAGTGAAGTTAACTGTATACATTCTGTTTGTAACCTGACACACAATTATTTTATATATTGTTTCTCCAGGCCCGATGATAACCACTACTAGTCTACTCTGTGGTACTAAATGGAACTGTGTAATTGTGATGAAGATATTCCCTCGAATTATGTTGCAACCAAGCCCAGTGATGACATTTTATCAGTGCTGTTGGCAGCCCCAGTTACTCCTGCATTCAGTCTCCTTTTGCCGAACAAGCCTAGACAGATCAAAGCAGCAGAAACTAGCTTGGGTTTAGCACAGTTAAGCATCCAGTACAGAGGGACTCAAAGCATGTTAGGATTTGCATCCTGTTCTTTGTGTTGGGAACAGCTCAGACCTCATCCTTGCACAATGTTGTTGGGGTTTGTATGATCAAAGCATTTTATGTCTAGATGGGAACACTGTTACAGAAAGAAGTGATCTAACCAGAGTATGACCTATCCACGCTTAACCCTGCAGTCTGCATAGAGGCTTAGCTGCGGATCTGTATCCTTTCCAAAATCTCTGAATAAGAAGCTGCTGTGCTCAGCAGCAGTTTCTCATGTGAGAACTTCTCACTCCATTGTACTGCACTGACATATATTAACTTAAATAATATTAACAAAGCATCTTTATGTTGGCTCAAACAATGTAATATCTTAAAATCAAACAATGTAATATCTTAAAATGTTAGCCTGAGCTATTTGAAGTCACTGCTAAACTGGAGCTTCTGAGTGAAACATGAGGAGACCAGAAGGGAGGGAGCACGAACAAAGGCTGCACAGAGCAGAGGGCAGAGAACAGCAATCTATTGCACCAGGGCAGATGGATCAGAAAAGGACAGCCCCCACAGCCATAGCCAGGAAGCATGTAGAAACCCCAGCTGATCTGGTCTGAGACAGTTTAATGTAAATGTAATTTTACGCAGTAAATAATTAATTCCATATGCTTCCTACTTCATACTCTTTTCTTGCCTTTGCTAGATCATGTCTCAGTTTTAAAAGCAAACAGAGTGAAGCTAAATGTCAGAAGAGTTTATTTCCAGATGAGCGATACAATTATTAACAAGCAAGTAATCAAGCCCTTGATAATATAAAATTCAGAGCATACCTTTAACATTTTGACTGGAAGCATAAAAAGTGCAATTAAATCAATGCACTTCCCTAATAGAGTTCTTACATCTAAATTCTGGATGGCTTAAACTAACTCACGATGATTTCATTCAATTTTATAAATTACATTTGATAACTGCTATCTGTTTCTACAGAAAATCAGTAACGCTCCTTAGTGAAACCGGTTATCTATTATGAAGACTGTCATAACTTATTAACAAAACATTTCAAGGAAATATGGATGCATGATAAATTTCAGAGGCAAAATTACCCAAAGGTGTCATTGGATAATATACAGAACCATTTTAAGTAAGTCTAGGTGTTGAATATCATCAAATATACTTCGTGCTCAAGATGAGCATACACATTTTTGTTTCAGGTTCATAAGCACAAATTGTATCTATCACAAAAAATAAATCAGTGCTTAAGAAATAAGTGCATTTGGCAACTGGATTCTTCCTCACTAATCATAAAGATTAAATTAAATTTAAAAGCTGCTGTAGTTTTCATTAAATTAACACCTGTTAGTGTTGTCTTAAAATTTCAGAAAGAAAATATAGTCCAGGAGCTTTAAGTCCTATTTTGTTTTTTCTGTTTTCTCTCCTATCCTCCATTTTGTTTTCGCATCATCTGGCAGTTAAAGGAATTGGCAATCTGCAACAGTACACCAGAAAGTGTGTCGCTTATATTCAGTTACCCTTGAGCCGTATTTCTGTATGCCACAGGTCCTGTTGGCAAGCTGAAATTCACTGAAATCTTCTGCAAAACTCCACAATTTAACCTGCCCTTTTAGAGTAAAATTTTATAGTAAAGCAACTGTTTTTGAAGGGAAGCGGATCACAGAATCATGGGATCACAGAGTGGCTTAAGTTGGATGGGACCTTAAAGACCATCTAGTTCCACCCCCCTGCCGTGAGCAGGGCTGCCTCTCACCAGCTTAGGCTGCCCAGGGCCCCATCCAACCTGCTCTTGAGGGCCTCCAAGGATGGGGCATCCACAACCAATCTGGGCACCCTCTTCCTGTGTCTTGCCACCCTCTGAGTAAAAAATTTCTTCCTAACATCCAACCTAAATCTCTCCTCTTTTATTTTAAAGACATACCCCCTTGTCAGACCATGAAACATCCTACAAAACAATGGTTTGATTTGATGTTATTCTCCTGATTCTTCCTGATGTTCCTCAAGAAGAGTTTATCGTGGAAAGATTTGATTGTAAATGCTAATAGACCGATGAAAATAAAAAACAGACAAATGGCTGTGAGGAATGAACATTCAAGAAAGAAAGGCACTTTCCTGTTTTCCAAATTAAAAAAAAAAAAAAAAAAAAAGTTTTTGAAATACACTGTTTCCAAACAGGCAAGCCTAGAAACCACAGTTAAAAAAAAAAAAGAGACTATTAGGATTGATGAAGGACCTTGACCTTTCCTTGATTGCTGTTTAGAAAGGTTTGATTGTTAGTGTTACAGAGACTGAAAGCTGATTTTCCCATAGGAACACATTGTCAGTAGAGAAGTAAATACTGTGGTTCCTTGTATCTGGACTATCTGAACTAATAACTTAAGCTGTTGGTCAGGATAGTGTAAGTAAACACTTGAAGTGAACTTGGGCAGAGGAACTTCTCACTGCTCACACTAGGAGGGAAATACCATCAT
This sequence comes from Callipepla californica brunnescens, assembly GCA_023055505.1. Taxonomy (NCBI): domain Eukaryota; kingdom Metazoa; phylum Chordata; class Aves; order Galliformes; family Odontophoridae; genus Callipepla; species Callipepla californica. The sequence goes on along the minus strand of JALIRH010000007.1, from coordinate 22,542,337 downwards.
TTCTGCTGTGCTCAGTTTCTCTAGCGATTACTGTGTCACAGATAGGTAGTTTGATGAAGTATATACAGCAGGGACTCGTCAGGTCCCCTTTTGATCAGCATAGTCAACATTTGCTTGTATAAGGAATTGCTTGAGCAAGCAGCAATTAGGCCGTGCTTCAAGAAATGCTTACAAGAAAGGAAAATATGGCACTGTTTAGAGAATTATCACGAGCCTTCTACTAATAAAAGGTTAGTGAGAGACTCTTTTCACCTGTTCTTTCTTAATGTATTCCAACAAAGGGATAGTGAATATGGCATGAAATTGGAATTGCAGTAATATTTAGAACTGATGATAAATAAAAGGTATCATACAAAATCTATTATTAACTCTGTTATCGATACTGCTAACTCAAAATTGTAAGAAATTCACTTGCAATAACCCACAGAAATTGTTATACCTGTTCTTTAGTGACCATCTTCCTACCTTTCTAATATATATATGATGCCTGGGCCCTAACTATAATTCCTCCACGTTTACAAGCTTCGCATCAGAAAAATGAAATTATTTTGGCTGGAGCATCACCTCGATCCAGATGCTGTTATTTTCCCTATGTGGAATTATAGACCCATGAGCCCTGGGGAAAGAAAGGTCTGAGGGTCAAAGGAGCCCCAAGAACACTGCTAGTAGGCTGGAGGAATGTGCTGAGGGCCCTAATTGAATGTGGCATAGTCGTGAGGCAGCAGTGCAGAGGACAGTGTTCTCAGAAGTATGGTCTGACTATCGGGTGGTCCTCTGTGGGGTCTGGAGTTGGACTTGATGATTGTTATGGTTCTCTTGGGGTATTCCATGATTCTGTGAGACACGGGGAGGCCTGCTTGCTTTGCAATGAAGATGCAGTGCTATAAGCTATATGCAGCATGTGGCTTGATGGCCACAGTAACCATTTTGGATGGTGTTAGGAATCACTCGTGCACCTTTGTACTCCCAGCTGAGAAAAATGCAAAGATGGCTTAGAGTTACCTCAATTCCCTGATGCCTGCTGGATCATCACATTCTTTATTATGCCTGAAAAATACGCAGCACAGCTTATCTTAAGGAAAGGGAAGAAGAGATATAAATGTAAAGCAGACTGGCCGTATTTCAATGAGGATAGCATTTGCCCTGGATAAGGCAATTCCAATTTGCTTAGATGCTCTTCTGACTAATTCCTAAACTTGAATGCTGTGTGACCCATGCAGCTGAAGCAAATCACTCCTCCTGACATGTCACCGGAGCTACAGAGTGCTGGCCTTCGGGGCACAGAGCAGGAAACATGGTATTTTTGAGCAGCTGACTGACTAGTTGTGGATATTTCTCTTGGTTTTGTTTGTGCCAACCGCATATCTCATTTGTGACTTAATCTTTTTACTCGAAGCCTAGCTGCCTCAGCAGTCCACTTTACAAACGAGCATCTGAAATATATACATTGTCTGTTGGTTGCAATTAATCACCCATGATTATGCTGTGTAATTATCTATCCCATATAATTTAATATCAGTGACGGATGAATATTAAAGTTACTTCTGCCATCTGCATGTTTTACTTGCCAGCTGCTATTCAGAAAGCAGCTTTTTAAGGAATTTTCTGAGCAGAGCAAGATAGCCATCTGCTAACACTGACCATGCACATATTTTAAGAAGTGTGGATTGGATTATATAATGGAACTGAAAATAGGGAACACGATAAATGCAGTTGACGATTTTGCTATCGATCCACTGATCAATAAAAATTTAAGTAATTTCTTACTGTTATTTTCAGTTTCTAAGTTGTCAGGGTTTCCCATTTCTCATTTAGACATTTTTGGAGCTTTTGAAACTGTTTCCTATTCAAAGTAGGATATTTTAAACACAGTTTACTTCAGTATGATAGAGAATACACTGTTAAATTTCCGTTATTTTTATTGGTTACCAGAACTTCCATTTAGCTGTTACATGGATTTCTTTCTGAGGACTCTTAAGAAATTACTGGAAATTTTTGTTTAACGTCAATGAAACATAAATACTCACCTGCTTGGGTTTTAAAAGAATCCTTAATGTTTGTTAAATTCACTTTAGAATTATTCTTTTAATTAGATATGAAATGCTACTTCTACTTGTGGGTGATTTCTAAGTATTATTATTATTATTGTAAATTTGGATTGATTCTTTAACAAAGAATATTTCTAGAACTGAAGACCAGTAAGTTCTGAAACCATTCAAAAGGTTTAAGCAATGTGCTTCCGTATTTCATTCTTTACATCAGAAAACTCTCTTTACTTGTTTTTTTTTTTTTTAATGAATTAATTATTTGTTTGAACATCTCTCCTAACGCTTTCTCCAGTGCGGGAAAAATTGATACTGATTTTAAAAACATAACTACAAAAGATATTTCAAAACTGATTTCTGAAATATTACCCAATAACCACTCAATTATTTATCAGTCTATTTATTGTGCCCAACAAAAGCGGTTGCAATATAATGCCAGTATTCTTAATTCAGGAGAGATGGGCAATCCGAGGATATTATAATTTCAAACCCCTTTTATCTATCTATTTATCTATCTATCTATCTATCTATCTATCTATCTACCTACCTACCTACCTACCTACCTACCTACCTACCTACCTGTTTATCTATTTATGCATTTGCATCTAGGGAGGGAGGATGAACCATCTCCCACAACGTTTGAGTTATTTTCTGATTCTCTCAGCCTTGTTGAGCAGTCGGAATTCTGCTCAGAATTCTGCTGGCTCTGGATCCCTCCTGATACCCTGAGCAAATGGCGGTCAGATGCTTAATCATAGATTTAGTCAGGATTTTCCTCTGCCCTTTCGTTCATCAGCATATAAAGAGCAGCAGAGAATGGAGTCATTGCTTGAACAGTCTATGCTGAGAAGGCCACTTGTTTCTTCTGAGTGTTATAAACTACAGCTGCTCTGAAGAATGCACTGTATCTGTTCAATGCAGCCATGAATCACAATGGTTGAGTCTTACTGTACCCATCTCTTTCATTAACAGAATCTGTGATTCCAGCATAGCTTTCCATGGATAATTATGTGCACTCATTTTAATCAGTTGTCCTTTTCATGGAAGCATCTTGCTCTATGTTCGTTTCTTTGTTTTTTTTGTGTTTGTGTGTATAATTAAGTGCAGTAATCTCATGAACCAGTTGCTTTCCCTGAAGACATACTATAACTTTATAAATAAAGTCTGCAATACACCAATATGAAGATTTAAGAAGCTGCGCTTGAGAACAAGGCTTGGAATTTTAAAACACATTGTTATTTTTCCTTTACAGTGTATTAAAACTTCATTATTTTCCTTTCGCTGCTTTTGATTAATCTGTGTGTGGTATAACACACATCGAGCTGGTACAATATGCTACAGATGTGACAAGTAACAAACAACCTGCTCAATTTTAACCTTCTATGCTTGTGTACGTGTGGTTTGTCCTTGTGGCATTAGAATTGCTAATCTGCCAGAAGCTGAGACCTAAAACAAATGGAGCAAAGTCATATGAATGAATGAAAAATGGTATTTGGTTTTGAAACTCAGTTGAGCTGAAATAGCCTCGAGTAAGGGGAAAGAAAAGGCTTATTAAAGCCTTCAGGAATGCAAGCAGTATGGTTAAATAACAAGTGTTGCCCCCTCCTTCAGTGTGTTGTGCCCTATTCTGTGAGAATATAAAAACAAGATTTGATTCCCAGAGATACTACTGTTCCCAATTCTCGTATCTATATTTCAGTTGGTCTCTAATTTTCAGTACAAATGCTCTGCATTTCATGAGATGACCTAAAACAAGAGGCATGATGCAATGTGGAGAAAAGCAAGGGAAACCTGTCTGAATGTTGGCAGCGTTATCTTATTTTAAGGAAGAAACATGGAAAAGAAAAACAAGAGGAAAGGAAATGAATGTACCAGAAGGTTGTCAAAGGGAACAGACATTGCGAAGAAAGGACATAATTTTATAAGTATTTATACCATTATTCTCTTGAAGTCAAATAATATAAGAATATCAAGACTAAAAGCATGACAAAAACACATTTAAAAAAGCCCAGTGTGAACCTAAATACTGATGCCTGAGAAATGAGAGGCCAGAGACACAGGAGCACTTCTTATAATACAGCAAGATTGCTTAGCATGAGATGGAGAAGAGTTTTTTAGCAAAATTCTGCACCTGCCTACTGGACTGGGACTTACACAGGAAGACTGCTAGCAGCTGGATCAGAGCAGTTTAGGTAAGGAGAAGCACAGTTCAGTCCACAAATAGTAACAACTATTGGTTGCTGTCTCAGGAACTGTGGTTGTGAAAACAGACATGCCTTCAGGCTTCTGCACAAGTGAAAAGTGGTTGGGGATCAACCACCCCCTGAATTTAGATCTCAAAGTTCTCCATCATCCTTGCAATTCAGCCTGTAGGTGCTTATGTAGATCCTAAAAACAGGGCTGAAAGAACCCAGCAAATTGAGAGAGGCCATCTAGGCCAGGCAGAACAACTACTAAGGGTTGGGAAAACAGCTGACAATGCTTTGGGAATGACTTTCACATGGGCCATGAGGAGGTCAGCTTGGTTTGTGGCTCCTACTGAGAGGAGCGGGGGACTGTATGAGAGTCTTTAGGACAGAAAATTAGTCACCCACAGATTCTAATGGGACAAATATTCTTTGGTGTGCAAAAAAACCCACTGAAGCAAAGTTTGTTTTCAGAGGACACTGTTGAGTGAATTTTGATGTAGAGCATCTAAAACTCACATGGGTTTTAGATCTACAACTCTGATGCTTACTGCTTTGTGATTCTGTAATCATTTCAAGTTTTGCTGTCATAATAACTTTTAGCAGATCCTCAGAGCCAAAACAGCTGGTTCTTATAAATTAAAGTTAGTATAAAATTAAAAGAACACAGTTAGGTCAAGGAACTGCTTTATTGTTTTGCATGCTTTAAATCCCAGAGATGCATTTTGACACATGTCCACTGATGTATGTGGACATGTGGATGTATGTAATAATGTAGCCTGCCTTGTAAAAACAACAAACCCAAACTAAACCAGCTCTGCACCGCCAGTTGAGCAGCCTGGAGCTTTTAAAGGAGGGTTTTGCTTTGTTTTGTTTTGTATTTACAAGCCTATTAGTATTCCCCTAAGCATTTTCATTTTGGTTTCATTGTATTAACATCTCAGGGTTATTTGTATAGACAGGAGAAAAAAAAGAAGCCAGCTGGTACTACAGCAAAACTGTCAGCAGAAAAGTTAAGTTGAAAGTAATTTCAGGTAATCACTTACACTGAAGCAAATGAACCTGACCTCAGGTATGGCTGTTACATTTTCAATCTGTCTTATCCCTTCTCCTGAATCCATAAGTACCCTTCACCCCATGCTGCAAATGTACTGTCTCCTTCCTGCTTCCGTGGTGAGCTCATCCCAAGAAATAAGTGATCTGAAAGCTGATCCTATTAAAAATAAGAAGCAAATAATTTCCTACTGGTCCTCTGAACCAATTCCTCATATCCAACAAGTGGTACGCCAGCCCAGTGCAGTTATGGCTGGCTGGCACTTAAACTGCTGTGAAAAATGTACGCTGTCTTCTGAAGTAAGTTTCAGGTCTTCTTAACCTGCTGCAATGATGAGCCATGTCATCATCTGCAAGCTGGTGAGAATTGTGGTTTTGTAATACCTGGTGGTGCTGAAGCGAATGAAGTTCATTGCTCACGTCTGTAAAATTCAGCAAGTAGCTGCTTGATCAGGCCTCACTGAAAGAAGCAGGCAGCTGCGTGAAGCAGATGGAAAAAGACTTCTCCCTCTCATATTGTTCACTGTCAGTATTGCTATTTGCTGAGGGCTTACCCCTAAAACTAGGTTACGGCTGAGAGAGAGATGGACAAGCTGGCTAACGTCAGTAGAACTCTCCTGCAAAAGAAAAAGAGGGGGGAAAATGGACTCCAAGGGAAATGTGTGCAGCTAGCTAATGGAGATTACACTGGCACTGGGATTTTAAGGAAATGTATGAAGGAAACAACATGAATGCTAGCAACTGCTACTGGCATTCAGTACTGGGTTCAGGCTCTGTTCCTGTCTTCTTTATATCTCAGACCAGGTTAGCAAGTTACATGCACTGTGACTGCAGCTGCATTTTAGAAGCTTTATGCAGCAATCTCGTGTAAGATAGCCAGAAATAACCACTGCACTGATCTGTGGAGGGATTGTTCTTATTTTCCCCTTTTATTTTGTTGGTGAACTGTGTCCTGAAGAATACAGTTTTATGGAGTTCTTTGTGAATGTATTTCCTAACACGTACTTGGTGAATAATGAGATCGTTTTCTTAGCAGTACTTAGGCCCTGTGCAAGTCAGACTTGCAAGGTAAGCTTAGCTCTACTGCCTGCACAGGGCATGGCACCCTCCTAGGCAGAATCCTGCATGCCATCATCACTCATGAGAATGAAATAATTGTGCAGACATCATTCTGGCTCTTCTTGGAACCAGAAACTTTACTGTTGATACTTGTTCGTGGTCCTTGACAGGCAAAGTAGGATCGGCCTTTCCTGGAAGTACCTGGCAACGTGGATCACTGCTGAGTGCAGTATGGAAACCAGAGGACAACTTCAGGGACTGAGAATCACCCTGCAGCAGGACCCAGCAACTAGCATGGGCTGATGAAGAGAGCCTCGTACTCTGTGCAGCAGCTGTTCCTCACATGCACCCATTCTGTCCCCAGGTGACAATGTCCCACTGTCGATCTCCAATAAACTCACAAGCATAAGTTCTGCATATCACAATCTGTGAAGGTAGTGACAAAGGGCTCGAGTTTAGTCAATCTCTCTGCTGCCAACAATTTACCCTACTTTGGCACTTGAAAAAAGAAACTGAGTATTAATTCTGAAAGAAGACTGGTTAAACATCTGCCTTACTTCCACCTAATGCATCTAGAAGAAATCCAGCTTCCTGCTGGATCACATTCTTTCTGAGATTCCTAACATGAATACAGATATATCCCCTACTTCTTGAAGCAATCCATGCACTTTTTCACTGTTCAGTAACATGATTTCTGAGAAATACTCATGGTACCTTCAGGTCCTTGGCTCCTTGAGGAGGTTCCATAGCTTGTGTTGTACCCCAGCTGTATGCATAGTGTGTCATGAGCTTCAGAACGCATCACTGTGAGCAAGAAGATAGAGATGGGGGAAAACATGGCCCGCAGTTTTGGTGGCCTCAATAAGCTTGTGGTCCTTGACTGTTGTCTTATCACTGTTTAAATGTTATACTACACATTATTTCTTGCTGGATGATCTGAAAAATGTGAATCAGAGTGATTCAGCTATAATTCTAAATACAAATACATGACAAACCCATAATTAAAACCCTCAAAAACATTTCTTCACACATTTCTGAAGAGGATGCGTGTAAGATCTTGTCGTTATTGGTGGGTCTCAGATACCATTACAGCTCAGATAAATTTTAATTATTTTACTTTAATTACTTTTTAAATGTTCAGAGCAATGAGTCAGCCATTACTACACTTGACGATAATTCATTTCTGTCGCAGTGTTTCACTGATCTTTGATCTTTACCAGAACACCTTCAGGAGTGGAAGACTAACATTAATTTACTAAGCACTTCACATTAATGCCTCAAGACCTGCAATGAGAGCCCAAGTGAGGCATCTTAGGCTAACTGAGAATTAATATTTAATGTCAGAAGAGGGCATTGAGAAGATCGAACCTTCCACCTCTTGTGTGCTATAGCTTACTCATGGAGTCGATTTGCAGCTACAAGCTTATCTTGTGAAAATATCTGGGTTTTGTAACATTTTGCAAACCATGTATCATAAGGCCTTTTTAAAGAAATTACATATGGCGCATTAATAAATCAGTGTCAGTCTTGGTAATAGGATAGTTAGGCTAAGGACTGTGCGTCTTTTACTCCTCCAGTAAGGTCTGGATTAGGAGTCATTGTGACACAGCAGAATCAAAGCCAGAATACAAGTCTGGTCATGATTATAAAGCTACGTGCTGTGGGCACTGGGATATAAGATTTCTTTCTCCTCAGAGGTTCCATCCAGAGCCGTTTCTAGCCAGAGGCACTGAGTCACCATGCACCACATGTGAACAATTAATCCTCCCAGTTGCTGTCCTTGCCTAAGTACTACCTGTGCAGCTTGTATGGAGCGACACATCCTCCTCCTGCACAGTATGAGATGTGAGGAGGTAATGGAAAGCAGAACGCATGGCTGAAGTGTCTTCAGTTCCTAGGGCAAACCCACCTGAATGCCAAAACTGCAGGCAATGTAAATGCACTTTACAAATGCAAAGTCTTGCACCTAAAATATCATTCAACCATACAGTCTAGGTACCTACTGGGTAGAAAGCAGGTTTGCAGACAGGGACCTCACAAACAAGAAGTTGGACAGGAATCAGCATTTCACCTCTCTGGTGAACACAGTCCTTGTTCCAAGTTAGATATTGGCATAGCTGAGTGAATCCAATGGGGAGCTATTATGATAGTAAAATTTCATGCAGCCTGCTGTACAACCAAGAGCAAAGGGAGCTAGGATTATTCGGCCCAAGGGTGGCACTCTAGGAAGTTCAACCAAGAGCATGATAGAGCACTGGAATAGACGCCCAACAGTCTCTGTGGACAGTGCCTGACCTCAGAGAAATTCAAAGCTTGACTGGACAAAATCCTGAGCAGCCTAATCCAGCTTGTGATCTGGCTCTGCTTTGAACATGGAGCTTGGCACACTAACCTCCAGAGGTCCCTCTAATTATCCTGTGATTCTGTGGTACTCTAGAATTCTTATTTTAGTTTTTACTGGTTTCAGCTTTCCATATGATTATCTTTAATTTGTGCTAGAAAATCTACGTAAGCCTTGGAAGGTGTGATCCACATGACATACTTGCATGAAATCTTCAGCTTTTAGCTAAAAATACATTAAAAAGCAGATTCTGGAGGTGCTTGCTTTTTGGTCAAGAAACACCCCATAAATCTAACAACAGGTTCCCCTGTGAAGAATGGGAAATCTCTACTTTCAAGATTTGGCAAGTTCTTTATCTCAGGAAGGCAGTGGCTGATGGCCCGGGGGCTGACATGGCTCTTGGGCACAGACAAAGGTGTGGGGAGGCTCAGAGGGGTGGTCACAAAGAGTCAGAGTTGGTGGTGGCCCTGGGGCCGGGACGCTTTCCTTCATGGCACCAATTTTACATTATAATTGATTCAAAATATGCTAAAGCTTTTCTTGCTGAAAATGTTTTCTTCTAGGAAAATTTTGAAATATTCTCAAAAGTAGTGACCACTCAGTACCTTCTACCAAGGTTATTCATTACCACTATGTAATTTGTATTCTTCTTTTGTGGAAATATTGCTTATTTAAATGTTTGAGACAGCATCTCTCTTTCAAGATTACAGATGCAAATGTTGTATATCTCAACACATGCCACATACTAATTTTCTGGAACCCTTATTGTGTGAATGAATATTATGTACAGTACAGCAAACTGTGACTGTGGCTTCTAAGAAAAATAGCTATTTTTGTTTGAATATTTATATTAACTGGAGAGTCAATGTAGCTGGCTGACATACACAAGCCTTTAGCTTATACAACTCAAACAGAAATGACTCACACAACACCCACTCTTCTAAGAGAAAAAAAGGTTATGATAAAGAGACAATGCATTCTTGAACAGCTACTTAAAAGTCAGAAACCATTAAACTGGTGAGCTGGAAGTTTTGCATGAGTAGAGTTATTTGGATTTATTGGAAACAGAATTTCAATTTTAAAACAAAAAATCTATCTCATTTGAATGCAGTTTAAAAGAAGTTTACTGAAAAGTTGATTTTCATGGTTTCTCTCACTTTCCTATATCATAGGTAACATACACAGTCACTGAAGAGAATACAGATGATAACTATATAGGTTATCATCTGTGACATAGCTAGGAGCAGGTATCTTTCCATAAAAGAATGTATCAGCCCTTCTACAGGACATGGTTTGTTGGGTATGGTGGTGATGGGCCAGTTATTGAACTAGATGATCTTAGTGTTTTTTTCCCAACGTTAATGATTCCATGACTCTAAGATTCTATACACTACTTTGGGTATTTGTTTTGTGTTAAAATGAAGTCCTACTTTTTATCAAAGGAACAAAGAGATTGGAAGTGGTCTCAGGACAAATAAATGGATTTCTGTCCCATCTTCAGCTTCACAGGTTTTGTTCCTCCATCTTCTCATGATGTCAGGATTTGGTAGGCCTCTCTAAGAATGGACACTCTCAAAGTTATTAGCAGTTATCAGCTCTGACTTGCTACAGAAGGATACGGAAAAGGGGGAACTACATATTCCTTGCAGTGTTGTTCTTTCTGATGTATCATTTCCTTCTGTTAATAATAAATAGTCATTTTAAGTAATGCCAGTTGCTTTTTGTCGCGTCACAGTAGCTGTTTTATATCCAGCCAGTAGATTGACACAACAAAATCAGAGATATAGCTTAAGTTCCAGACATCACAGCTTCCAATGGCAGCAGCTATTCCAGTTTGTCTTTAGGATAGTTTATCTTTAGGATATATATATAAAAGATCTTTTTAGGTAATCTGTGCTCTTATGAGACAGCCCATTTTGCCAAACATTCATCCAGCAAGTGAACTTAATTCTAGTCCAAGTATGGAAAGACAGCTCTGCAATTTTCCCATCAAAGGTCATTAAACCTGTCTTTCCACACATCTCAAAAGGCAGCAGACGTAAAATGGTATCCTGTGCAAATACTAGATTGGCAATATTATTTTTGTATTAACATTCATTTTTGTGTTAATCATAAGCATTTCTCAAAGTATTTTCTCTTTTGTAATTTTTTCATTTCCATGTTCTCCAACTCCGTAGTTAATACTAACCAAGCAAAGAATGTACGGTGAGAGTTGCTCAGGCAATAGCATTGTCAATTTCATTTTAGCTACTGGCTGAGAGAGTTTTTGGTCCCAGTGATAATGTAAACATGTTGCCCAAAGATACATTTAATCATTTAGATGCTAACAAGACAAAAAATCTCACTAAGCCTGCGGTATTTCAAATATATTGTATATTTGGCGAGTACTGATTTTTATTTTTTTTTTAATTCAAATCATTTATCATGTATGTGTTTCTATAAGTTTCTGCATATTATAACTAAGGAAGCAGGGGAGCTGACACAAGAGACCTATGCAGGAGAAAGCTGGCTGTTCATCAATGCATGTTCCAATTGCCAACAGGACTGGCACACTTCTGCTAGAGAGAAGAGCTGCGACTGAAGACCCATAAAAAAACAGAGTCTGCACTGCAGAGCTGCAGGGTGCCAGTGTGCAGTGACAGCCTCAGCCCTGGGCCAGGGGCGTTACAAGAGAGGCATTAGGCCAAGGAAGTGTAGCACTGCAGCCTGAGAGTGAGACTCCTGTCCTTTGCAACTACATCAGAATTGCACTTCCACAGCATGGGAATTAGATGTCTGGAAATACTTTAGTCATTAGACAGTGCTGACAGGAAACTTTGACACTTTGAACTCTCCTGAGTGGTACTATCTCCCCAGAGTGTACTTTATTTGATCCCTTGCTCTGTCAGGGCAAGTCTTCTAAAGATGCATGGCTGTGTTCCCGGTAGGTAGCTAGTTAACTATGTGCCTCATTAGTATGCTGCACAAAGGAGCAAGGGAATCTTCAACCAATACAGTGAGTTCAAATAATTGCTTGTTTAGTGTGGAATCACCTCATTGAAAGAGCTTGTACAGCTTGACTACGACTCATAGGCCTCTTGTACTTCATGCATAAATCATCTTTTCATGGGTTCACTAAGTCACCATACGAAGGGGAGCAAGAAAATGGAAGTGGACAGGCTTTTCACAGAGATAGCACCCAGGTTTTATAGGGCCCTTCTGCAGCCAAAGGTAGGGCATACTTTGCATACAACTGCACTGACCTTATCACTTGCCTCCAATATTACATGCTCTTCCTCCTTTTCAACAGTTTGCAGGGAGAAGTACAACAGGACAGTTTTCTCCTAATGAAGCCAATATTCCAGGCTAATTTTTCAAGAAACAGGTAGCCTGTTCTGTTTTTAATCCTTTCTTTATATCTAGGCAGAATGAGGAATATTTCTTTCAACTTAAACACTTATACTTTGATCTAATCTAGTGGCCCTGGGCCTTGCCCGAGATTGCAAAGTGACACCTCCCTTCTCCACACCCCTGCTGCTATATCATGTCTTGGCAATGCCTTCTCCAGCTCTGAACTTATCTTGTTATCTGCATGACTCAGCTGTAATTACTCTGGATTTTGATATGAGGGTTTTAGCACATGAATCAGTCATGACTTAACAGATGAGTTGTCTGTTTCTTACACGTGGCTTTAATGAGCTATTTCTTCCTGTTGTCCTGTGTTTATATGACAAAGCACATCTACCTTCACCCACTCAAATCCACCATTACTGTCAACACAACTGTTCTGTTCATGTTTGTTGCTTCCTGCGCGTCCATGCGAGGCACACTTATTGATGCATATCCATGTTTGCACACAGTGGTGAAGCACAGTAGGGACAGAGAAAGTGTGGAGACCAAGGACAAACTGTGAATGCAGAAGGCATACAGATGAGGAACTTTGTTCACCTCCTTCATATACGCATTGCATAACTGCTTTTCTATGATCTCTTCTCATACACAGTGCATAGTGTTTTAAAGAGATAAGTAAAATGCTTGTATAAAAAGGTTTTTTACTTTCTGTGCACTGATGGAATGACTCCCAGGAGCATCCATATTCAGGTAGGTCTAAAAGGGAAATCTCAGGACAGAAAAGTGTTTTCCCTTGGTGAAACAAAGCTCTTTTTTGACTTCTATTGTATATCGAAATGCTGTTCTGGCATGTTACTACCTCATTTTTTCACATGGAATTTATGTCATTTATATAACCCAAGTGAAAGGAAAGTTGCACAATGAGAAAATAAATATTACCTGTACAGAAATATCACAGTAACAGTCAGAAAATAGATAACAGATATGGCTGTATTATCTCTTGAGAAGAACAGTATATTTGACATGCGATACAGAAAGTATTAGTGAAGCTCTATATATCTTCAGTCATTTCTTCCTACTATGAAGCTCTCCTAAGAAGAAGCAACAGTATGCTGGATGATGTTATTCCCAAGAATATGCGATGAACCTTTCTCTCCTGGAATTGACTGAAGATCTATCTACCAAGGAAGTAGAGAAGGAATTTCTTGCTTTTCTTTGCTAGTACATAGGGCTTCTGCTTTACTTAGTAAACTGTCTTAATGTCAGTTCCTGAGTTCTCACACTTTTACCTTTCTGATTCTTTCCCCTGTTCTATTGGAGTGTGGGGGGGAAGTTTGAGCATGTCTGAGTGGTGCTGCCTTGTGAGGTTAAACCACAACAAGGGGACTTGGCAAATTTTGGATTGATACAGAGGAGTTAGGTAACTGAACAGAGTTCCCACAAAGATGCTGAAGTGAAAGGAAGGTGGGAGAATTCCTGCAGCTTACAGTTAACAAATATCCCATCACTAAAATGTCTCTTCATATATATTCTTATTTACATGAATTTTCTTATAAACTTAAACTTTTAAATTCTTGTTCACATGGAAGCCTTTCCTTGATTCTAATTATTTTTGTCATCTACTTCTAAATTCTTTTCATTTCTGCTTGATTAAAACACATTCGTTTTATTCAGAAATATATCCCCATGTTGTTGACAATGTGAAGTTCTTGCCATTGGGTCTGCCAAAAGAAAAAAGAAGTAGGTCAATAATTATTTAAATGAGAAGACAGGCTTCTTTAGGTAAATTAATTTCAATAAAATGCCAAGCAAAATGGTAATTTGCCACTGCAGAAGACATATAAAACATATTATCTATGAATTCTGTAATAACGGAGGCAGCAATTTAATAAACCTGTCTCCAAGACACACTGTCTCAGCATTTATATTCAAATTAACTGATCTCTGGGTATTACGGATTTGCAATAATATACTTTAACAGTAAGCTTGAAAAATGTCCCTATTTTTGGAGTAAAAATGTAGGCTGCCAGTGTTCTCATCACAGTTTACAGGAAACAATCTCAACCTCTTGTCTTAAGTAGAAGCAATAATGCTAAATTCATTAGAGCATTAACAGCACCATCAGCTCCTTAATCACTTGTTTTCCAGTGCTGGTGCTGCATGTTGTTTTTGGCTCAAGCAGGTAATCCCTCCCTTTCTTTGAGCAAGAAGTGTGCATTATGCCCACTCATCTATCCAAAGCATATAGAGATTATAAATGCCATCTTCACAAAGAATGGGATTGGTAAGAGCTGAAAGATGCCCCAAGTCTCAGTCAATGAACCAGATGTTTTTCAGTTTTTCATTCTACCACACTATTTGCATAAGGATTCCTCTCAATATGAAAGCAAATAAGTCCATTCACACTTTGCACAGACCCCCAAGTTGTTCAAGTCCCCAGTCAACAGTGGCTCCTTCTTTGTAGTGAATATTTGGGATGTGCAATGAGCTGACGCATAAAAGATAAGTTATATGGGATCTGGAGTGTCAACCAAATCTCCATTCTAAAAATATGGAGAGATGTTCTTTAAAAGATAAGGAGAACACTGCTCTGATGGATGGCTACTATAGTCCATCGACAGCATAATGCGATAGCCTACCCTCACTGAAAGGAGAAAAGCAGCAGTACCAGGAGTTGTAAATCTAAAATGTCAGTATGATAAAGGAAGCTTTAGAATGTAACTGAATTGCAAGATGGAAAAAGCACAGGCAGCAATAGAATGTCTGGCAATCTTCTGGACAGATCCTGGATGTAAGGCTGTATATTACACTGTGCAAGAGGGAGATTTGGATCTAAACAACATTCAACAAGTTTCCCCACAATATAGATTTTCAGAAAAGTCTGAAGAAAGGATATATTATGTACTCTGAAAACCTTTTTATGCCGCGAATTTAAAATTTCAAATCCTTTATGTCACCAAGATATTAATGGAAGAGTTGGCCCAATGGGGAAGAGGGGTTACAACAGAGGATAAGTAAGTCTGTATTATTTTGCTGCATTGATTCAAACACTACGTGTTAGATGCAGTCTTGTTAACAAAAATCTTAATTACACTTCAGTGTGATGTAAAGAGAAAATAGCATATGGTCCTCAGTCTGTCTTCCATATATCTATGCTGTGAATTTTACAGATGCATACCTTTTTAGTTTCTCAGTGCTCAGAAAACCACCACTGAAATGCTTATGATTCTTATAAAAACAAAAAGTGGAACAATCTGTATGGCATGACTTCTCCTCAAAATACCGCAGGCTCTACGGACGCCCAAGAGTTCAGCAGTTTCAAAATCTCTCTGTGTTAATGGTTTCATTTTCAGTCAGAAAGCATTGTGTATGTGCAGAGATCATAAACATCTCTAGAAATGCCCAAAAGGCAAACTTGACTGAACAGATATAAAGCTCTACTCGTGTTGGCAAAGGCATTAGATGTCATCTCCCAAGAGCCTGCAGGGTAAGTGTAGGCACTAACATACTGCTTGATATCTGACAATTGATGGAGGAAAGACATTATTAGATTTTCTAATTATTTTTTTTTCCAAATAGGCAGAATTAGTTTATATGCTGGATTTTTAAATGTATATGCAGCTATTGCAGTGTTACTACTGCTGTATACAGGTGTGCAAGGCAAAATGCAGACACAAGTAGCCATTGGAGGAACACAGTATATATGAAGTCTACACTATTTTCTCTTCCTTTCCTTATTGCATAAATGAAGGGCTTAACTTATTAAACTTTTCAATATTTTCTAAGATTATAAATGTATGGGTGAAAAGCAGAAATTAGAATCAGACTGTATTTCTTAATTTTTTTAATATAATTTTTCATAAATATCGTAATTAAAGGAATTTAAATTAAATGAGGTTTTTTTTCAAACAGAAATTACTCTCAAAGAACAAATGTGTTTTTCATAACACATTTGTGTTTACATTTCAACAAATAGAGCAAACAATCATGACTTCTTACAGTTCCTTAGCATGGATGTTAAATGTGGCTTCACCTGGTTAATTAAAAGAGCAGTCACTGAGAATAAGAGTTATATACAGGGGTTTTGCACTGCCACAGTTGTTTTCATCCAGCAAAAGCAAACTATTGGGTATCAGCTGTTGCTTTCAGGACCATCTGATGTGTGATTACCACTTAAATGGAGGAGTACTGGTTAGAAGATTAGCATATGATCTTAGACAACTAATATAATTTAATTAATTGAATTATACATCTGGTGATTCATACATAGTCACTGATGATTACTATGAACAATGGATATTCATTTCTCAATTCCTCACATGGTAATTTTGTTCTTTGTCTTATTACCTTACAGGGCATGCTGAGCTTAGGTTTTATCACCAAGACAGATGATGGAATCTCCAATGTAAACATTAAAAGTGAGACAAACAGGTTATTTTTAAATCTTGATATTTGTGAAGACAATCATATAAATACGCACATAAAGCAGAAAGGATGCTGAGAGAGGTAGGAAGGAAGGGGATAGAGAACTAAGATGTGTATTCGGGAGTCTGGTATTATGCATTTGTCATTGGTGTATCTGCACAGCACGCAGATAGCGAGCTCATTCTCCAAACAGTTTTACATCTACTCACAGCAAAGGATTGCTAGTACAGTTGTAATATTCTAATCTTATTCTCCGCTTGCCACTGTGATGGTTACCCCCAACTCAGGCATAAATATTGCTATCCCGAGACTGCTAAATGTAAATCATTTTAAATCATTTGAAGTAAAAAGTTCTGACTGTCAACCACATTTTTAAAGCTTTTAATATCAACTTAATATGAAAAAAAAATTGTGTTGAAATTCTTTGAAAGCAGCACTATTGCTTTAAAGAAAAACAAGTATTTGTCCTTAGTTTCTGGTCTGAACAGGGGGATGGCAGGTCTATGAAATACGTTCAGTAATTCACTGGACAAAGAACAGCTAGTTCTCTGATTTCTTTCTTATCTACATGTGTATATACGTATTTATAGAAAAAAAAAAAGGCTAAAATTCTAGTCTTGCTAAAGACCGGATTCAGCAGATTTCAGTAAAGGCAGGATTTAATTCAAAGGCATTGTAACAGAGAACAGAATCAGTCTGGCCCCAGCCTAAGGTAAGCTAAAATTCTGACTACAGACCACGTTTATATATATCCTGGGGAACCTGGGAACATTTCCAGGCATGAAATTCAGTTACATCTCCTGATTTCTTATGCCTTAACTCCATGACAGAGTGGGATCTCAGCATTCACCATGCTGAGGAGGGACTGTCTTGCTCTGCCCTGTGCTAGTGCAGCCTTACTGCGAGCACTGTGTGGAGGTTTGTGCATTGCAATATAAGAAGGTCATAAAACTATCAGAGGGCATCCAAAAGAGGGCTATGAAGATGGGGAAGGGTCTGGAGGGTGAGACAGCTGAGGTCCCTGGGTTTGCTCAGCCCAGTATAGAGGAGGCTGAGGTGAGGCCTCATGGAGGCTTCAGGTCCTGGTTCTTCAGCAGAGGGAGGTGGGCATGGAACAGGCTGCTCAGGGCAGTGGGCATGGCCTGAGATGCTGGAGTTCATGGAGTGTTTGGACAGTGCTCTCAGACATAGGGTTTGATTTTGGGTGGTGCTGTGTGGAGCCAGGGGTTGGACTCAGTGATCCTTGTGTATCCCTTTCAACTTGGGATATTCTATTTTTCTAAGCCAGAGGGTCAGGGCAGTGTGTTATATCAGCCAAGCAGTTGGTGTAGGTTAGCATCTCTGGCTCTATACTAGATCCGAGCATGAAATTCTTTAATAAAACAGTCAGCAAGCACTATGTAACCACTAAGTTGCCATATTTTCATGACAGTTGTGCCCAATTTTTCTTGTGGTCTGAAGTTCCGATATTACTAGAGTAAGAAAAACATGAAAAAATATTGCTACTCTTTCACCATATGTACTTAACTAAATCTAAACAGGAATTGGTCTCTCTGTACAGTAATCTGAACATGATTGCTTAATGAGGCTGTTTTGTAACACTACTTTTTCTAGCAACTAAAACTCACTTTCTAACCACAAACCAGAGCATGACAAAACAGACTTGCAGTACTTCATAATTTACTGAATGCAGACTCACAGAATTTTACCATAATAACAGAGACATTTATCATCAGAGCTATGCAAGTATATATTCAAAGAAGCCTGTGATAATCTGACAGCCTAGAGTAAAAGGTGAAGCTGCAAAATATTGCAGAACAGCTGTCACCAGAGGCAATCTGAACTTTGATATAGGCTTTGCTACCTATACCATGCAGCATTTGCTGTGTTGGTTTTGATCTAATGCACTGTGATTTCCCTTAATATACCCATCTCCAGCTATACTGTTTAGTCCACACTGAATAGTAAGTGTGCTTTTTTACCCTTTCTTTCATGCTAATCATTACCTGCTGACCAATTTGAAAAGCGTGCAGAAGTAAGCAAAAAAGCAGCTGCACTGCGGAATTGAATTTAGTCCTATAGTAAGTGGACAAGTCCTGAATCCTTTCATTAGAACTCCATTTGCTAAAGTCTCTGATGACCATCTATTCATGTAAAGAAAGTTCTTATGCATTCTTCTTTAATGTATTGGTACTGAGGGTAATTCTTTCTCCCCAGGTTTCACAGAAGTTGAAGGAGAGCAACAAAAGAGTTTGTGGAAATGCATCTAATGAAAGCTGTTGGGATCTCTACATTCATCAGTTAATACACAATGTATTGGTGTTCAGTATAGATATCCACATTTTCTTGGTCCTTTCAAACTTCTACTTGCATCCTCTTCATCATCAGATACTGCAAAGAGCAACATATCAACTTGTCATATACCATACATTCAAGATTTGTGAATACATGGTATTAATTCCATGATTGTCAGGGTCTACAAGCTTCATCCCCAGTCTCATGGGCAGTAACTTGAGTTTTACTGTCCCTGTGAGGACAGGCTGAGAGAGATGTGTACTTCTAACATCAGTTTTAGAGTGGCACTGATAGTCCCTGTTAGGCCTGGGACACTTAAGAGTACCTCCTGCATTATGGACCATAAGGCTTTAACAGGTATGGTGGAAAATACATGCAAAAACTGAATATCCATGTAGAGGGATATGATTATGAAGATAAAATATCAAGTTGGTAGTTGGGTTTTTTTCCCTCCTTGGGAAATGAAAATTTTAAAATATTATAGAGGCTTGATCTGGGGGGTAGATGATTTAATAATATGAAAGAAAGAAGCTGAAATGCTGAGTTTGCCTAGATGCTCAATGGCAGGTATCCTGTGGTTGGAGATATTAAATAGTATTTGGCACATAGCTGTTTCTGAACAAGAGAATTGTGCAGATGTTAGACACTTCAAAAGACCCACATAAAGAGAAAAAATATCCAAGTGTAAGTAGCTGAGCATTCAGATAGAGACATTAAGCACAAAACCATAAGCTAGCATTTTAATTGGTATTGGCAAAAGATAAAGATCATGTCCTCCAAATGGATTCACTTTGGCCTCAGTTCAGCAAAAGTGTACAGTTCATCAAGTAGAGTCTATACAGCATGATAACATAATTTTCATTGAAATCTTCCTTCTTTTTATCCTCACCTCTTACAAAATGATTTCACCAATAAAAACTACAAACCGACAAATAACAATCTGAGAAGCCATTAATGAAAAAGATTAGGGAAGTTATTAAAATAGTCTTGACAGAGTGAATATTAATTCTTTATGAATCAAACATGCACGTGTACTTCACCTTCTTTTGCAACATGTCTCCAGGTCCTGCCTGATGTTCAGTCGCAAGGGAAAAGAACGAGAAATTGTCCTCATACCATAAAAACAATTTTATTTCAGCCAGGTACTAAGTCTCAAGAAGCATTTGGACAGTGCTTTCAGACACTGGGTTTGACTCTGTGAAGCCAGGAGTTGAATTGAATGACGCTTGTGGGTCCCTTCCAACACAAGATATTCTATGATTCCATGATTCAGTCTATTTTTCTGACTTTAACAATCTTTCAGAATATTTAGGAAGTAAACATCTTCAGCATGGAAGACAGGAGTCCTGACAACTTGTACTAAGGAAGTAATCATTTGTACTGTCATTGCATTATTCAATCTCTTCTCAACCTACATGGGCATGATATGAATTTGAAAACTAAAGTTCTCTCAACACAAGTTGTCAGGACTTGTAGCTTCTGTGTTGGATTTACTACTGAGACGTTGTTTGATCTTCCCTGTTTTTTAAATCTGTCAAACTGAGACAGAAATTCACTTCCCGGACACATTATTTTACCGTTGTGGTTTATTTTCATTTGTAAAATTAAAATATTTTCTGTCATAAAAAAGAAATACAATGACACTGACGGTCTTTTTCTTGTACTTAATGTCCTCGCTGGGGCCTCGCTGCTCCTTTGGTTGGACTAGATGATCTTGTAGGTCCTTTCCAACCTAATGTATCTATGAATCTATGAATCAACAGTAGCCAATGGTCTGAAAACCAGCTGTAAAAACATAGCAGTGTATGACAGACACTAAATATTTTCAGAACAGTGAGCCCATTATCAGATAGAACATGTATGAAAATTGCTAAAAAGTTGGATTTTCTTCTTTGCCCATCAACACAAAGGCAACAAAGAATTTTAATATTCCATAGCAGATATCAATTGCAGGTGATTTGTTTTGTTACATTTTATTACTGATAAAGAGAGTGGAAGTGATGTGATGCTGGTAGTTAAAAGCTGGTAAGCGTCCCTTCTGTAATGACCCTGTGGATATTAATTGGTAAGAAATCGATAAAGCAGTCTTATCAGGAAGAGATAACCTTCTACAATCAATAGAGATGTCTCTTACGGTATTTCTTCACAGACTCACAGAATTTCAGGGGTTGGAAGGGACATCAAGAGATCATCAAGTCCATCCCTCCCTGCTAAAGCAGGTACCCTACAGCAGGTCACGCAGGTCGGCACCCAGACAGGTCTTGAATATCTCCGTAGAAGGAATCTTCACAACCCCTCTGGGCCACCTGTTCCAGTGTTCAAGTTTTGGGCCTTACTCCTTGTCTTATCACTACATGCCACAGAGGAGAGCCGGGCCTCATTCATTTGCCTCCAAGCTCCCTTTAGATATTTATAAACATTTATCAGTCGGAATCCCCCCTCAGTCTTCTTTTCCCCAGACTGAACAAACTGATGTTCCAGGCCCTCTACCATCTTTGTGGCCCTCCCCTGGACTCCTTCCAGGAGATCCCTGTCTTTTTTGAACTGGGGAGCCCGAAACTGGACATAGTACTCTAAATGTGGCCTCACCAGGGCAGAGTAGAGGAGGGGAGTCACCTCTCTCAACTTACTGACCATACTGCCATAGTCTTTTTAATGCACCCCAGGATACCATTGGCCTTCTTGTCCACCAGGGCACACTGCTGGCTCATGGCCAAGCTGTTATCCACCAGGACACCTCCCCTCAGGATTCCTTTCCAGCATGTCATCCCCCGACCTATGCTGATGCATGAGATTATTCCTCCCCAAATGCAAGACTTTACACTTGATCTTGTTAAACCCCATCGGGTTCCTCTCTGCCCAATTCTCCAGTCTGTCCAGGTCATGCTGAATGGTAGCACAGCCTTCAGGTGTCAGCCAATCATCCCAGCTTTATATCATCAGCAAACTTGCTGAGAGTGGACTCTATCCCTTCATCCAGATTGCTGAAGATGATGTTGGACAAGACTGGACCCAGAACTGACCCCTGTCGATCACTGTTAGGTATAGGCCTCAAACCAGACTCTGCACCACCCTCTGAGCTCTGCCAGTCAGTCAGCTCTCAGTCCACTTCGTCATTCACTCATCTATTCCACACTTTCATAACAGGAATGTTGCGGGAGACAATGTCAGATGCCTTTCTGAAGTCAAGGTACATCCACTGTGCTACCCTCACCTACCCAGCCAGTGATGACATCACAGAAGGCTATCAGTTTGGTCAGGCGTGATTTTCCCCTTGGTAAATCTATGTCAATGCTGGCTGCTCCCGATAACCTTTTTCTCTTCCTATTGCTTACAGCTGACATCCAGAACAAGTTGTTCCATTACTTTTCCAGGGATGGAGGGGAAGCTGTTTTCTTAAAGGATACTAGAGAGTTCTGCAGCAAAGCCACGTTTTTTGTTTTTAATTTTATATTAAAAAATTCAACTATTCTGACTAAACTTCACATGTAAGAATACAAAGTCATGCAAGTGGGGATCAGAATCATACAAACTATAAATTATATATGGCTTCTTCATTTGATACAATTTTTATCTTTGTTTTTCAATCTAAACATGATATGCGTATGTAGTGCTTTGTACATACATTGTTTTGTCTGTTTACACTATATAAATTCATTTGAACCAAATGTGCTGACTGAAAATAAATAGTATGACTTCCTGTTAAACAAACGTGGAAGCCAAACCAATAAGTTAAATGAACCATCTCAAAAAAGTCAGAGAAATATACCAGAAACAGAATTCAGGCAGGCCTCAATTCGAATCCATATTTAATCCACTACAACTACGTCCAGAGGAGTGGTAAAAGAAAAAACAATATTAAAAGCACTAACTATTCCCAGTAGAGGGGAAGCATATAGGATATTATCTGTGACCTTTACATTTGCTGATTGTCCAATATTTTGTCCTTAAAAAAACTGAAAATGTGTATTTTATATGTTTTGATATAAAGGGAAAGTTTGAAAGAAAAGACTGAACCATCTGACACATCAGTACAGAAGGAATAAATATGGACTAAAAGTAGTTACAAATACAAATTATACTCCATGATGAGATACTTCTGGAAGAGCATTTAATTTAGCTCATGTTTCTTCTCTCCTTTTCTGTGGTGTGTCTTTTTGCTTATCTCTAGCATGCCCTTGCTGAAAAAGCACCAAAAATAGCATACATTTATGGCCACTGACTAATGCTTAATGTGGTTCTGTGTGCATCGTTTATTTCAGTTGATTTTTTTTTCAGATAAGTATTATAAAGTTTATTGAAGCATTTATTACTGAGACCATTTCCAGCTGCCTGTTTGCTTAGGACAGGTTACTTTTCATACAGACATTATTATCCATTTGAGTTCTTATCCTCAGCATAAGGGGGGATGAGATGACTTTTACATGAAGATTGTTAAATTTTTATGAAAATTAAGCAAAATTCTTACTGTATTGTCTAGACAAACAATAGAAAAGCATGCATTTCCTTCTGTTATGTGGGACATTTACCCAGAATCGTTTCATGCATTCTGTGGCAGGTGAAGTTTAGGTTTATCATCTTCTGAAATGCATAAATACTGATGTTCTGGAGCTATAAAATTACTAAGCTCTCATTAAGCTAATCTGAAAACAGGCACTATTCCCCTGTCTGTTTTTCCGTATAGAAGTTTTATACGTGCATGCTGAGGTGCAGCAGTTTCCATGGCAACTATAGGTTTGTGGAGTATTCAAGAAACTGCAAGTTAAAATTAGCTCAGATGATCATGCATAGATGATAAGGGCCTGGGGCTGCACAAACTATTTTTGTGGAATTTAGTAAGGATATTGCAATCCAAAACCAATCTGCTGTATTACCTGAAAGAAGGAGTAGATCTGGAGTGAACGTAGAAAGATATAGAAATATATAGGCAGACTTTGGGGATCTGAAATGGATTGGCATATAACAGATATTTTAAAATAAAACTCAAATTTTAAACACACTGAAGAATGGCAGAAAATTCAGTCTGATTAATTAGAGTTAATGGAAGTTAAATGGCTCAGGTGCCTCCTTGCTGTCATGAAGTTAAACTACTCTGTCTGTCATTCCGGTTTATTCCTGAATATTTTTCCCTTGCCTGGACACCATTCTCACCCATGGTCGGTTGCAGGTTTACTCATTCATAGATATAAAACTATGCATTTGGAAAAGACCTCAAATGGAACACGGACTTTTGTCTCCCAGGTCTCCATTTAGAGTACAAACGCGTCAGGAAAGCGGGAGGCTTCAGATAACATTTCGAATTTAATGAATCTTTCTTATAATACAATTTGAATTGTAGAAACTGGAGTAATGTGGTAGCTAGCTTGTTCAAGCTGCTGCTGAGCTGATTTCCCAATAAAGCTGAGTATTTAAAGGTGGAATTGTTAAGCCACATTTATGCAATAGAATCATTTGTAATTAAATGCCTTTGTCTTATTTTCCATGGTTGTTTGTGCATTCTAACACAGGACACAGTCTCATGCTCTGAAGACATAATATCCTGAGGAAATAGAGATAGAATGTTTGGATGTTTCTCTGAAACTGTTCAGGAAATATAAAATAACTTAAAAGGCATGATCTATTGTAGACAAAAAAGTGTTTCTTTCTGTCCGGTCACTGATTTAGGAGATTAAACTTACAGAACCAGTCACATTTAATCACCTGCCTTCTATACAAAAATATATATATCTAAAATCAGAGTTTTAAAAAGAAAATGGGATATGTCACCCTCCCTTTCTGCTAATGAAAATTCTCTTTGAACAAGTCGGCTACTTGATTGAAGACACTGACACTGCAGAGAAGGAGATGCATGAAATACTGTGAGGAGAGATGCTTGTCGTCCTGGTCTTATTACTCTGTTAATTTTGACAACACATGCATTCTATCAGTAGAGTTCACTCAAGATATTTCTTTTCTTCCACAGTGATGATTTCTGTATTGCTTCAAAAATGCATTCAGGGAACACTGAAGTTATACAGTTGACTCCATCAAAATGAAACTACCTAGAATTCAGGGTGCATGTGGACTCTGATATTGAATATTAAATCACAGGCTTGCCTACTGCCTTTTATCCATCCAACAAGAGACAGACATCTCACTGTGAAAAGAACAAGCCATAGCAAAAGCTGCATCATGCTCATGAGCAGCTAGATAAGAAAAACAAAAACTTATTAAGGTGTTTTCTAACATATTAACATATTAAGAAAAAGGATGCAAAAAAGAACAGAAGCCAGCCATTAGCCAAATCAGTGGTGCAGCTTCATCCATATGCAGTATATGATGCAGATCTACATCTGAGATACTGTATTTTATGCTCAGAAAACGTTGAGAAACAAGATAAAGGTGCATCAAGGTTTCTATCCACTGAAAGGAAACTGAGAATACTGGCACTGCTTATTTTAGGAAAAAGATAAGGTAACATGATAAAAATGTTTGAAAAGTCCACGTTGGGAAGTATGTTGGGTCTTAAAGTGAAATAACAAGAAGACAATAAGCTTCTCAATTTCCCCTTTTCCATCCCACTGAAAGGAATACAGCATCTATCCAATCAGTGTCTTCTCATTCCTTGTCTGTAGACTTTCTCACACTCTGTTGTGGGTGATAAGGAATTGTAACCAGGCAAACACTTTAACAATAGAGCATCACCAGCAAGAGTGGGTATAATTTTTGATCCTTCTAAAGATATCTGCCTGCAGAAACAGGAGGAAACTGAGACATCAATCCTGACCAAACCTCTGTCTGCTCCATTAGCTCTGTAGGACTGCATAACTACACACTGACATACTGTTTCTATACCTAAAGCATGAATATGAAGCATTCTTTTCCACCGTATGCCACATTGTTCACATGGCATACAGAAATGAAAAACAAAATTTGTTGAGAAGAGGTAAGATGCTGCAGCAAAAAGCTGCATGGTACAGTGAGTTGTTTGAGAAATAGTACTTGGTGAAAATGTGTGATTCTACTAGCTGTGCACTTGTGTAGTAATTATTTCCAATTTTAAGTGATCGTTCTCAGAAAAAGATTGCTTTTGTACCAACACTTGTTCCAAGTGTTATATTCAGCAATCTGTAACTTGGCCAGATCTAAACTGATTCTCATCAGCACACTGATATACTTTTCCTCTGTGCTGGCTACTTCGCTAAAAATCAATTTTTCTAGGTAAGTATTTAACTACTTAATAGTAAAAATATGTCCTTATAATCCCTACCTTTCACACATGCACTCACACAGTTCTTTACTCTGTGAAGACCCATACATTCCTTATTTTGGGCTAAAGATCCAAAGGAAGACCAGCAGGTAAATATTTATGGAACAAATATCCAGAAAAATGGAGATCACGGTGGAAGCAAATGTTTACCCCAGAACATTACTAGTCAAAATAGAAGATTGTCATATGCATTCTTCCCTGTAAGAAGTCCAACTATTAAAACCACAATTAATTAGCCTTCACTAGATCTGACAGGACTTCAGAATATGATAAACACATACATAGGCTGCTCCAAAAGTAATGCCTTCTATTTATTTCTGTGTAAA
The DNA here is from genome assembly GCA_023055505.1 of Callipepla californica brunnescens. Taxonomy (NCBI): domain Eukaryota; kingdom Metazoa; phylum Chordata; class Aves; order Galliformes; family Odontophoridae; genus Callipepla; species Callipepla californica. The sequence goes on along the minus strand of JALIRH010000007.1, from coordinate 22,516,028 downwards.
CTATGATTCACAGTAACAATACCACTTTTTGACAGAGCAAATACTTATCTAGGAAACTATTTTTCCACATAGTAATCATAGTTAGCTATGCATTTTTGATAGCTATAAACAAGAGCCTTCATTCCATTCATGTAAAATTATGCATGTCTGTCTGGAACATAGCTTGTCCTCCAGGTCATCGTTTCCACCGCTGAAACACATCACCCACCACCTCACCATGCCAGCATCTACTGTTTAGTCTTCACTGCTGTTCAAAAACTTCTGTGTTAGATGTTATTTTGTCAGACTGCTCCTCTGCTGCCATCTCACACACAGCAATAGCATGCAATGGAATGTTGGTGGGAAGGTTCAACCTCTACTGCTGTACCACCAACATCACCTCTGATGTTGCGGGCCAACATCAAAAACAGGAGATGGTACATCAGATTATATTTAAAATCATTTTACTTAATGTAGTCTGTTAGCATCAGCAAGAAAAGCCCATGAGGATCTTTTCTTTTATATAGAGGAAGCAAATACCAGAGCAAATCCTAACAATTAGTCCAATTAAATCTTTATGTTAAAGAGTTGTCTTGGGAGTATGAAATCTGTAGAGCTGCAAGGCAGCCATAAAGCAAGTACTGTCTACCTTAACAATAATAATGACTTAAGAAGAAACAGAATGTGACCTGTAGCAAAGAAAATGTGCGTGATGTAGGGAAAGTTTCCATGGGAACACCATCATGAATTCTAGAATCTCTCTCTCTTCAGTGAGAAAAATTTTGGTAGACGTAAGTTTCTAAGTGGAGTGTTTTTGGCAGTCAGTGTGCTCACTGAATAGGTGGCTGCCCAAACCCTGATAGTATCATATCACTGCTTATGATAAACCCAGATGTCTACTGTCCCTATATTTCCTCTAGCAACTTTCAGTGCTTGCTGTGCAAGCAGCAGATGGGATGCACATGATCAGAGCAGACACACCCAAAGAGATCCTTTCTTATTCAGGGGGCTTTCATATCCAATACCAACAACATATTTTGAAGCATATATTCCTGGGCCAAATTCTAGCTATTTTTACACACTGGAGAATCAGGAATACTTTCCTTGAATTCTATGGATGTTGAGTAACTCAGGAACAGAATAGGAGATCAGCAATAAAATGCCTAGGTATATTTTTTGAAATGTATGCATCTATTGTAAACTTCCCTGTTCTTGCCAGAAATTGGTATTTATTCACCAAGCAACTGCAGCAGAAACAATGCAAAAATTCTGAATACGTGTCTTCCTGGCTGGGTTTCAAGTACTTTATTCTGAGTTGCTGATTTTTATAACTCCGGACAGTTTTAGGCTCCTTGATATTCAGCCTTCCCATGCTTTGCAGGCTGTTCCCTTGAGTCTCCTTCTACCCCCTAGCTATTCTTTTAATCTTTCTCATCATCCCTCACAGTTTCATTTTTGTCCCCTAAAATATTTTTAGCAAATTTATGGCCATGAACATACTTTGCTTTTCTAAGACAGCAACCCTAAAAATGTACTACTCTCCACTGAGGGGAAATCTCCATTACTATCTGGGTAGCACAGACATCTCAAACTCAAGGTGGACCAATTTTTTATGGCTCCATTGTCTAGTATGAATAATTTTCTAGGGATCATCTTCATTTTATTTTCTCTTACTCCTCTCATATTTTTGCTCTGACAAAAATCTATCATCTTTCCTTGCTACAATGTGTTTCTTTGAAGTCTACCAGCTCCATATCATCCTTGTGGTTCTGCCATTTCAATCTATTCATCTTTTAGATACTAAAATAGATGCCTCATCACTATCTTTGCTAGGTGCTGAAGTTGCGTGTTTTTCTTCAAGAACACCAGACCTCTTCTGAGTTACATTGTACAGCTGCTTATTTAAATGCATCTGGAGTTAAATCTTCTCCTTGTTCTCAAGCTTTTAAACAACAAAAGACTACAAACTGTCATGCTGTCTAACTTATAAAAATGAGTCAGTATAACCGCAGATTTCCTCCTAGACAACCCATTCCTTGTGGATAATTTCCTTCACGTGCCACAGACAGGACTTTGAGGGCTTTATTGGAGTCATGCTATTTCTGCCCTGCCACTCCCTTGCTCTACCCTTGTTCGAGGACCCCACTTCACCTTCAGGAGTGTCATCCCCTGCCCCAACAAGGCTTCAGCTCCCTATAGCTCTGCCTGCCCAGCCCAGCTCAGCCATGGCCTCTGCCCAGCCAGGTCCTCCCACAGGCTTATATCCCAGGCTGGCCTTGTCCTATCCCTATTCCCACAGAGTTATGCAATGCCTGGGGCTGCCCTGGTTCCCCTGTCTGTTCAGGTCCTGGCTGGGGTATTGCAACAGGACTTGCTGACGCCCTGGGAAACTGCCACTGCTTCCAGCCCCGGCCTCAGGGAGCTGCCAGCCCTAGCTGCTGCATACAGACTCCTCAGAGAGCCATGCTCCCTAAAAAATATCAAGAGATTATCCTACCCAAATCAGATCTCTGAATTTAAAACGTGTTAAAAATTCAGTACCATCGATCTTTTTCTTCATTTTTAATTGTAGTCTACGGGAGAAGGAGTTGCTTTTTTATGTTATTTCTACAGAGAACTTATCTTAAAGGGTGGGTGTAAAATTTATACTAACCCTGACTGTTTAAATAATAACAATACTTTCCTCTTTCCTACTGGTACAGAGATGAACAGATTCCCCTCAGGATGGATTCTCCTCTCTCTAGAGCCCAGAGTCATTCTGCCTGCAACCTGACCTCAGTGCTCTCTGCCAAGCCCTGCCACCCAAGGTGGCAGTATCCAATACCCAGTATTCAACACATACCAGTCTCCCTTCTCTTCCAGAAGTCCAGTGATGTGAAAATCTCAGCTGAATCATGTTATGTTGAATATTATCTGTAAGGTAAAAGGTAAAGTTTTAAGAAATAATACTGACTGAATTTGTATAGAATCTGTTGAATGTTTCTGTATGACTTCAAGGCTAAAAGGTTGAGGTGGTTCACTGCTCATGGTATTTATTTGATGCGTCTACACTGCACAGTGCAGACATGAAATCAAGTCTTGTCCTAAATGCCATCTATCCACTCTGCCTGGAACTCCATCATCATTCTCAGTGGTCAAAAATTGACTTTCAGGAAGAACTGGAGAAAGCTCATACCCATGCTAGCCCTGAGGATATATTTACCTACTGTGTAGATGTGCCACTTCACTGCTTTTCTAGGTTGCCCATACATTCTGCATACCCTTGTTACAACTGCTCCAGGGCTGAAAAGAGGGCCTAGGTCTCTCCTACAAGAACTTGTGGCATATTCCGTGTAGTACTTCGTTAGTAATTTTCTTGCTTGCAGCAGTTATAGCATTTTAATAGTGTCTTTGCTATGGGATACAAATTTCTATCCAAGTAATATTTTTTCTAAATATAACAGAGATTTCTAAATTACTGCTGCTTGGGAACTGTGATAATTTATGGGCTTGTCTATATCTAGCTTTTATCCAGATCAATATACCTGGTTTAGGAGAATACTCAAGAGGAAGAAAACCTGCTAAAGCTGCAGTTTCTTAACCTTGGTTGCAAAAGGGAAAGACATAGCTAGTAGTCAACAATTCATTCTTTCATTTATCTTTTTTTAAATATATTTTAACATTTTTAATAGCTGATTGAATAAACATTTAGGATGAACTCTACAAACATCAAAGAGGAGTTCTAGATGCTCTACCTCACCTAACTGAAGTGTTCGATCAAGCCCAATTTGGAGATTTTTCTTTTTTTTCCACACTACTTTAATGTATTTGAGCAAAATGTAGCAGGAGATGCTGATCTCAGGCAAAATCCAGAGTAAATGCAAAATAATATATAATGACTGAAATGTCCAGAAATCTTTGGAAAGTAATGTGAACTAAACAGAAATTCTCAATGTATATGAAATTAACATTTTACTTATAGGACACTCCTCCTAGAACGGAATCCAGGTTTCAGAATTAGTCATCTGCACTTCCTAGGGCAGAAGGCGAGGCTTGCATACCTTAATGCCTACACCCCAAAGTACCATGTGCTACATGGGAACTAACGAGGACTAATAACACAGGAGTACATTTAAAATCCTCATCTAGAGCCAAAGAATCTGACTCAAGACTTCAGGAAGTTTCCTCCCTGCCTCTGCCATTCAGAACATGGGGTCCACCCCAGAGATTAGATATTAATACCTTATCTTTGAAAGAATAATCAGGGCACAACCTTTCCAAATCAATAATCAGGATTGTTACAGGTAATGGTACTGCCACACCTAGTTTGTGCATAATAACAAGCACATGTTCAGGTTCCATGTGATCAAGATTCCATTTTACTTGTGCTGAGACTGACTGAGACTCTTGTTTTTCTAGGTGTGCTCCTGGCTACAGAGCATGAAGAGCGATGCAAGATTCATCAGGTCATATGGAAAGCACGCAATAAAGAAACATGACTTAAACATGAGGCTTGGGAACTAAACCCTAAAGGAATGGATCTAGTTTCTGATAAGGCTGGGGAGCTGGAGTCAGTCTGCAGCTCTTCCATCCGTCCTAGTTCAGTTCATGATCACTCACCTGGTTATTGCAGTTGCAATGCAGTTGCAATAGTTTTACTGTTACCTTAAGAGGAATATTGTTTGGCAAATTGAATGAAAACTCAGTGGAATACAAATACACAAATAAGTTGTTGGCTTATTAAAAATATAGGATCACAATGTGGAAGCTCCTGAAATACTTCTGTATACCTAGAAAGTGTTGGCATGTGTCTTACTAATTCTCTCAGTCAAAGAGGCAGAGAACTGTGAACATTCTGAGAGGTCGTTTACATTAGATGAATAATGGGCAATGTAACTCAAGAATATAAAGCTGATTAGTATTTGATAGAACAAAGTGGTCTAATATTTTTACAGTACAGTTCTTTTTAAACAAGGTGTCTGTCTTGATAATAATGCTAGAGTCCTTGAAAGAAAAAATTTAAAAATTCTTTTTCCTGATTATCTCACCAATGTGACTAAAGATAGAAATAGCACTGCTGACATTGAGTGTCTTAACAACCTGCATACTACATAAAGATGGAAAGGACCAATAATTCATTCATCTATGCATACATACATCTTGCATTATCAATATTAAATAGTACTAATACGTGGTTAGATATCATTCAATCTATAATGAATGAACGGCATGACACGAGAATCTGAGCATTGGTGATTGTGAAACTCCACCTATCGGACAGAAAAGTTACTTCACTAATCACTTTGCCACAGATGCTGTACTCAGTTAACCTTGGAAAAAGATTTGCCAATTTAGATTGTTTCCTTCAAATGAATCTCTGCATTTCCTGGAGAGGGTTACACCAGCTCTGCAAGTGAAATACCCTATGCAGATGAATCTCACTTATCTGACATCACTGTATATATATGAAGTCTTCTCCAGTATAAAATGTCATGAGAAATCCCACACTCTGTCATTATAATACCAGGAAATTATTCTGGAATTTAGATTTGAACTTATCCTTAAGAAAGTTTCCCATATGTGGCATTAACTGCATTACTGAAGAAGCTTTAAAGACAGAGCCTGAAAATAACATTTCTGAAAAAAAGTACTGAAATATCACAGAACTGGAGACACTGTCAAATTTGTGCTTCATTACTTTGAAAATTATATTCACTGCCCTAGAGTACTCTTTCCAATTACATCAAAGAATCAGAAATACCCTGAGAAATGTCCTAGGTATAAAGACAACCTGAATGACAGCATGTTTAGAAAGTGTTCACTTGTATTCGTAAGACCGATACTCCTTTGGTCTGAGACTACTACCTAATTTATCATGAATACTATAGATAAACATACATGCATATTTAGAAAGTAACTGTGGAAGAAAGTAATCAAATAGTGGAACTAGTTGTTCAGAGAGGCTAAGGGATCCCTGTCCATGGAGATAGTAATACCTTGACAGGTTTTGAGTACGATGTTCCAATTTGCAGGTTGGTCTTGCTCTGAGCAATGGGTTGGACCAGACGACTGCCAGAAATCCCCACAAACCAAAATTATTATATGAAACTCTGCTACAGATGTGATAAATTCATTATGCACCAACATGAACAAGATACTTGTGCTATTCAGGCAAGCATGTGAGTTTTAGAAGATTTGGATCTAGAGAACTCATTATTAAAATGGTCGTACAAATTCTTAAATCTAAATATTCCTAAAAGTAGCACTCAAACATAGCTCTCAGTCCTCTATTTACCTCAAATTCACTAGTGCTGGGGAAGCAGCTGCTTTCTCCCTCTTCCCCACCACCTGATTTTGTCCTTAGCCTGGGAAGAACTTCGTTAGGAGAGACACAGTAGTTTGTTCTCCATGCTCAATTAGTCTTTTTTTTTTTTTTTCTACAAGCCTTCCAGAAGGGATACTGATTTTGTGGTGTGTTGTTTGCCTGCCAAGGGCTGCCCTGTGATCATTAACTCATTTTGCATGGACTAGTAGACACTGGATAGCAACAACTTTTGTTCGGCTTTGCGTAAGGTGTGACTTAGAGAACTGACCTGGAAGTGACAGAAGTCCTCCCCCACTGTTAATCCTCCATACTGCTGCCTGCCCTTGAACACGCGTCTGGCACTCTGAACTATTTAAATTATGCTGTAAATCTTTTCAGTAGCAGGCTGGCTACAAGGATGGCTGCAGACTGCATAAGTTGTGTGAGATTACAAATACTGTGAAGAAATGGAACGTTCAGAGCATTGTAGTTAGGTTATTTTATTCCAATTTTTTGTGCATCGCTGCTATTGACAGGGTCGAGATCTCTATATAAAAGGGACATGCCTACTTGAATTTCATTGTGAGTCATTTGTCTCTTTGTTTGCCAGTCCCAGTATCAGCCAAATTTCCATTATCACCTAAAGTCTGTAGTTGTAAATTATTTTTTAATTGAAATTGACTTTACAAAAAAAAAAAATTATAATAAAAGAAGGTAAAGTTGTCTGCATTTATAAATATTATGGATTTTTCAATCCATAATTTATAAGGACAGGGATTCTGGGAATTGACTGTAAAGTGCTTAGTTTTAGGAAATGAACAAAAGTACCATTTCAGCACTAAGCAAGGTGGGAAGCAATGTAGTTCTGTGACCACCAGCAGAAGAAGGACATTGAGCAGTTGAATCAGGTCCAGAGGAGGGCCACAAAGATGATCAGAGGGGCTGCAGCACCTCTGTTACAGGAGCAGCCTGTGAGAGTTGGAGCTCTTCAGAAGGGAAGGCTCCAGGGAGACCTTTCAGTACCCGAAGGAGGCCTACAGGAAAGCTGGAGAGGGACTTAAGTGTAGTGACAGGATGAGGGAAAATGGCTTTAAACTGTAAGAAGTTAGGTTTAGAATAGATATTAGGATGACACTCCTTACTGTGAGGGTTGTGAGACACTGGAACATGTTGTTCAGCAAGCTTGTGAATGCCCTCTTCCAGGAAGCATTCAAGGCCAGGCTGGATGGGGCTTTGAGCAACCTGGTCTAGAATGAGATGTCCCCGCCTATAGCAGGGACTGGAACTGGATGATCTTAAAGTTCCCTTCCAACCCAAACCTTTCTATGATTCTATGGTTCTATGATGCATCTTCAGATGAATTACAACAGGTTCTATTAAAAAAAAAAAAAATTCTTTAGCATGACATGTAAAAGTTAACAAAAGAGATAAAGAAAAGAAAAAGAAATTGATTATTTGGATAATGCAGAAGTTTATTTTGTGAGAAGTTTACTGGTGGGATAAAAAAAGAAAATAATTAAGAATGGTAGTAACAACAAGTTTCTTGGGCAACCCAACTATAGAACATACAAAAATAAATGAGAAAGCAGCAAAACAAGTTCTGTGACATTTTCAGGAGTGACTAATTTGCAAATGACAACAGGAAATTTCTAATAATATCTGATGAGATACACTTCAGAGCGTTGCATCAAAAGCATGAGAGGTAGAAGCTGATGCTGCTAGATAATCAGTGTGAATTTATTTATAGGCACATTACATTCCTTCTTAAATGAGCTACAGTAAAACTCTTACCAGTCTTTTCTAAGGACTACCATTAAAAATAAAATAAAAAAAAAAACAAAAAACCAAACAGATGATAAACCCTGTTCACTCTCAATTTTTGTGGTTTTGTTTCTTAAAAAAGTTCGTGTAGTTCACATAGTTTTCCAGAAGAAATATCCCAGATAGAACTGCGAGATATTTTTTCTTCTCTGGATTCAATCTTGCCACACATTCCTCTTTATCTCTCTGAGCACTTGATTCTTGCAGCACAAATAGCTACTTACAGCTATACAGACTGGACAGAAACAAACTACCAAGTCACTTGCTTCTGACAGTGCAGGCCCTTCTCACATTTTTTCTCAAGGACAAGACAGTGGAGAATGAGGCCCAAAATCTGAGTTTTAGCACAGGTACTGAGATGTTCATAAGTCGTGGCGGTGGAAATTCTGTTTGAATGAGCAGAAACTGTCACTATGATAGTGGCTAAGCCCTGGTGCAGTTGCTCAAGGCAGTTCTGGAGCCCTTGACCTTTGAGACACACAGAGCAAGGCCCTGAGCAACTACTCTGACTTTGAAATAAATACTGCTTTGAGCAGAAGCTGGAACAAGTGACCTCCACATGTTCACCCCAGTCTAAATTTTCTATGCTTTCTATGTTTTTTGGATTCTTTTTGAATGTACGTTCTGGTGATCTCTGAGATTCCTCTACATTTAGAAGAACAAAGCTTCCATCCCAGCATCCTGCATCTTGGAGAAATTAGGAAACAGATTTTTGGTATAGGTATTAATAGTAAATGCCTGGAAAAGCATGCTTAGAATGAGTAAATTGTAACTCTGCCCCAAATGCTTTCCAGCCTGCACTGATGTAGACTGATGCCTTTGTGAGTTGGAAGTGGTCCTGGTGGATTTTTCCTTCATTCCATCATGTCTCTTCTTGTTACCTTAGTACTCACTATGTCCACCATGCACCCATATACTGTATGGAGAAATACAGCCAGTTGTTTTGAATCTTCTGGATTCAGATGATAACCTTAACCTTACTCTTTCAACACCTGTTCTCTATTTGTTCTTTTTGTGATGCTCAGAATTTATTATATATTTATTATCTCTCTCTCTTTAGAATCAAAGTTGAAGGATCCTCATCTATTTAGAAAATCACAGAATGAGAGAGGTAGGACTCATAGCAACACAGAATGGTCGGGGTTAGCAGTAACCTCTGGGTCCAGCTGTCTCAGACCCTGCTCTAGCAGGGACACCCAGATCAGGGGGCCCAGCACCACATCCAGGTGTCTTTTGATGATCTCCAAGGAAGAGATTCCACAGCCACTGGGCAGCCTGTACCAATGCCTCATCAATTGTACAGCATGGAAATGCTTCCTATAGTTCAGAGGGAACTTTCTGTTTTCCATTTTGTGCCCAGTGCCTCTTATCCTGCCACTGGGTACAACAGGGCGGAGCCTGGCTCCACCTTTGGTGCACCTTCCCTTAAGGTATTTAATTGATAAGGCCCTACCTTGGGCCTCCCCTTCTCCAGGATGAAATTCTTATTCATACTGTAAAGAGCTCAAATCTTTGATCATCCCTGCTGGGATACCATGGGCTATGTAGCAGCAGTATGAAGTTTTCTGCCTTGTTCACTACTATTTTCCAAATTGCTCCAAATATTCAGTTTGCATTTTTGCCCACAGCTAAGCAATGAGCAGTGTTTCCACAGCTCTTCACAGTATGGCTGACCTATCTTTCTAGAGAAAGCTACCATGAATTAAGGACTCTTATTTTTTTATTATTACTTATTTTTGATGATTATTTTCTGCTATTTTATGGGGATTATCATCTGCTATTTTATCAAACACTTCCAAGATAGTTTGATGCCTCCGTACAACTTCATAGCCTTAGCTTTCATTTTTATTTCTTTGGTAACTTCCTCATTTCTGCAGGTGTTGCTACATCACATTCACAATCTTTCCAGATTAGGTAAGAATATGTTGAACAATGCAGGCCTTTGTACCTATCTCTATGGGATCTGACCAATAAACCTCCCTCTGGTTTGAAAATGAGTATTAATTCTACCCCTTGTTTCTAGTCTGCAGCTGCTATTTTGTCAGCATGCTGCTCAGAAGTACACTGTCAGTCATGGCATAATAGTGGACTCACTGAAAGAAAACACAAGGAATAATGTGGACAAGTTTTGCTGTTGGTTCCATCTGAATAAAATTCTGATCAGAATATATTTTTGCAACCTATTCAATAACCAGTATAACTGGAACTGCAAAATCATTACAGAGGTAAAATAGACCCTGTAATAAATAATTAAATACTTGCAAGCTGATAGAATTATGCTTCACAGTGTTTTATTATTGTGTGTCATATTTACATGTTTTATGTTTCTCATAGGACAGAGAATAACTGTTAAATTTTGGCACAATTTGTCTGATGCAGAAAAAATCGTGCAGGTTAAACTGTATATTCTAAATGCCATAAATTATGTGTAGAGTCCTCTGTGTACCAACATTATGTGGACATATAATTTGCCCTAATATTAAAACTTGTTGAAACTTAGTTTGTAGTATGAAACAAATTCTCTGTCTAGCTCTCCTTATCCCTGGGCTGTTCATATTGTACTAGAATAAATGTGATGCTATGCAGTGATGCCCTAAATCTGTATAAGTCCTGAACTTTGACTATTCTAGATAAAAAATTGCTACAGAAACTTCATGGTCTTCAATACTGTAAAATTAGGCATTTTTTCTCCCCTAACTGTTACAGAAATCAGAATTTGTGCCAAAGGATTTGCTTTTTTCAGCAGAACAAAGGAGGTGATTGTCCCTATGTATTTATTACTGGTGAGGTTGAACCTCAAGTACTGTGTTCACCTTTGGGCCCTTCAGTACAAGAAGGACATTGATGCCCTGGAGTGTATCCAGAGAAGGGCAACAAAGCTGGTGAGGGATCTGGAGCGCAAGTCCTACAGGCAGGGGCTGAAGGAACCGGGATTGTTCGGTCTGGAGAAGAGCAGGCTCAGGGAAGTCTTTATCGTTCCCTACAATGACCTGAAAGGAGACTGTAGCGAGGTGGGTGTCAGTCTCCTCTCTCGGGTAACTGGCATTAAGACCAGAGGTAATGGCTTCAAGCTGATCCGGGGAGGTTCAGATCGGATACTAGGAAAAATTTCTTTTCAGAAAGAGTGGTGATGAATTGAAACAGGCTAGGGAGGTGATGGAGTCACTGCTCCTGGAGGTGTTCAAGAAATACATAGAAGTGACAGTGGGGTACATGGCTTACTGTACATGGTGGTGATGGGTTGACAGTTGAACTAGGTGATCTTAGCAGTCTTTTCCAGCCTTAATGATTCTAATGTTCAAGGAGTATATGAAAATTACTATTCCTCTTTTTCCCTGCCCTGTCAAGATCTCTTACAACTTGCCTCATCCCCTTCAGCCCTTCTTCGCAAAGGATATTAATCTGGGCTGTGAGAACCCTGCCCTGACCCTGGGCCTGGGCACCCGGTCCCAGGCTGGGATGCGGGTGGGAATAAGGTTATCAAGTCCAGCCAGGACACATTAGCAAAGCAGAGGGTGCTGGAGAATGCCCAGCCTTTAAAATTGTCCCTGCATAAAATAACCATTTGCTTAGTTTACTTTCATGAGCATTTTCACCTATGAACTGCTGTTGTGTTGCATCTACGGTTGTTTAAGAGAGGGAAATCCCGATCCTGTGTAAAGCAATTTAAATTTTGGTTTTGGTGTTAGCAAGGATATGACTTATCTTGAAGAATATTAAATAACAATAGAGGAAATAATTTTTGCTGCAGCACTTTGAGATAAATATTAGTGGAACTTAATGGCAACAACTATTGGAATAATATAATAATTAATATAAATATAATAATAATATAAATATAATAATAATATAGCAATTAATGGAACTCCCATGGCAACAACTAAAAAAGTTCTAGTTTTAAGAACTGTAATTTGTTATCAGATAATGTAAGTTTGGCTGGAAAAGAATCTGGAAATATTTAGAGGAATACTGTTGTTTTCCAGTTCTGTAGAAACATGAAGGAACATGTCTTCAATCATCTAAAATGTTGTGGTGGTGGGATAATATTTAGGTAATTTGCAGTAACAGGAAGAACTAATAATATAAAACAATATTACTGAAATATTATTGAAACTTATCAAATGTGATTGAAAAGACATCCAACATACATGCATATATGTGTATTTGTATATATGTACATCCCACTGGGTAGAAATGTTAGTTTTGTAAAACAGCTCTTAGTAATGCTATTTTCCATTATAGATTCAAAATAATTCACATTCTGTGCTATACGAAATAATAAAATCCTACATCTATTTCCAATCTCATTTCAGTTGTTGAGAATCAGTAAAATCAATGTGATCAGTGCATCAGTGCAGATGTATGCTGTGTGAGTTCAGCACCATGATTTCTACTGAAACACAGCAGTGTTTATTGCAATATTAGCATGTTTCTGCTTGAAGTCTGCTTAACTTTACTTTTGATTTTCTCTGCAATTCCTCTAGAAAATAAATTCTGCGTATTTAAGATAATTGGAACTACTGGCTGTAACATTAGTGGATAATGGCTGTCTGGCACCCCTGGAGACATAGTACAAATCTTTTGACCTAGAAAAAAATCAAAATAGGAAAGATATCTTAATGTAGACTTTCATTCAAAGGTGTGGGAACAGTTAGTCTTATGCATAGGAAGAACTGCTGTAGCGAAGGGACACGGAGCAGTGATGTAAGTTTGCCTGGACAGATGTCTTTACCATCTCTGTTTGCACTCCATGAAGACTTCACATGGATTTGATGCATTTTAGACATTATTTATTATCACAAACTGGCTTCAGTGACACTGCAGTGATGTTAGGTTGGAAAGATAACTTGTACCAAGGAGATGGGAATCTGATCCCATGCATTTCCACGTTTCTCTAAGTGACCTCTCCAAGAAAAAAATCACTTGGTCTTCATGAAAAATGAAATCTGTCACCTTGGAAAGAAAAGCTGTTTTCCTTCCCATGCCAAAATTCATACAATTTTGGACAGAAAAGTACATTTCTATGATGAAGGTAAGAATTTATTGGATAATAAATTATTTGTTAAATTGCAATGATGTGTTGGAGCCTGACAAGGATTACAGTTTTGCTGTCAGTTCAATCACCCTAGACTTTTGGATGGTGGTTTAATTATTTGTTGTTGGTTTAATGAAAAGGCGCTTAAGTCAGTGCAGGTTTTGCCCCTGATGTCAATAAGATCAGTCACAGGTCTAAGTTGTCTTAACTCTTACGCTGATTAATAAGGAATAGGTCTTTCAGAAACAGCATCAGTCATATCCACACACAGTTAATCTTGAGATATCAGCGCCAAACACACTTTAGCAACAAACTCATATGAGGTAAATGAGTAGTATGTGCTTATACCAGAGTCTGATAAAAAAGAAAGAGAAGAGGCTGCAGTGGCCATTGTCCTGTATGTAAGAAAAAAAGACAACTGAATTGTACAAAATAGATTTTTGTTATTATAAGTTGAAAAGACAATGTGGCCTTAAGATGCTGAAGTGAAATGGAAAGAATGAAGGCACAAATGAAATGAGAAGTGACCACGTGGTACAGAAGTAACATTCCAAGGAGTATGAGATAAATAAGAAGTGACTTCCCTCTAGCCTTCCCACTGCCCCTTCCTTCCAGCTGTGTTTAGAGGAGCAGGGGTAAGGCTGGGGCCAGCAGACACTGCTTCCTTGTGAGACTGCTCACTGGGGCAGAGGCCTCAGTTTAACAAAGCAGATCGGATTTTGGTTCCTCCAATTCCCAAAGACCATTTGTGGCCATCAATATCTGCATGTATGCCTCAAATACTTTTCAGAGGAAGATCAAACTTGCCCAGTCCCTCCTAAAAATCCTTCTTGAAAGCACAGGCCAGTGACACTGAGCTCTTTCAAGCCTAGTCAAACAATGAAACATCAGGAGATGTCCTTACTTAGCCATTCCAAATTACAGTCAGCCTGAGCCTGAACTGGGGAACATTCTTCTCTGCCACATTTAACAACTCCTTCTGAGCCAAATGTTGGTTTCTGTGGTTTGTGTTGGATTGAAACTTCTGAAAATCTTACAACATCCATCTCACTAGAAGCTTTTTCATCACAGAAAGCAAGGCTTTATATCTGTAGGAGAAACAAGCTCCACCTGATTTATTTGCTGTTTCCCTGAAATCCAACCACAGCCTTACTAGACAACCATACAGATGCATAATCCCCAACACAAGCTACGGGTAAGAATAAGAACACAGAATCAGGTATATTAATATAAGAATGAGAAGTCAGGTATGTAAATCCTACATAGCTTGTCCTCAGGTGATATTTGATCAAAGTCACCATACCTTAGCTAATCAGCGCAAGTGTTTTGGAAAATCACATTCTATGTTGTTTAATTAATCTACTTCCAAGGGTTTAGCAGTTACTGTTTAGATGATGATTTCTTAAGCAAGTGCCTATACAGCATCATCTGTGCACTGGGATTTTCTGAAAAATAAAATGGCATTAGCCTAATTCATTAAAAGAAAAGAACACAAAGTGATCTGAAGTCACATAAACATCTAAATGGGAATGCTAGTTAGACAAGGAGAGTCACTGTGATGTTCAGTTTACATTTACATTAAATGGGAATATTGTTGACTTCTTCATGCTGCTATTAAATCACAAAATAAGTTCCACCCATGAGAATTGCTGAAATGAATTGCAAATGAAAATAAATTATAAATTGTTCAGAAACGGAGTGCATGTTCTCTAATTTTCTCTGAACAAGGCCACTCTCTTTGGAAGGTATAATGTGTGTGTGAATAACAACTGAATAACAGCAGTCTCCTTAGTAATGCCTATGTGTATTCCTTGAACAGGTTTTAGTTTAAGTGGTAGAAATCCTTTTAAATAATTGGTTTTATTCAGAACAATCAACTACGACACTACAAGCTAGGCTTCTCCTGAAACATTCCAATGGATAAATAAGAAAGAAATTAAAATATCTTCTCTGTAGGACTCGTATTCTCTAGTTGTGAGAGTTTGTAGCTTTAACACCACATTGAGCCCATCAGTTTCCTCAGAATCTCTTGGTACACAATATTCTTTTATCTGCCTCACTGAACAGCAGTCCCTGCCATTTGGTGACAGGCATCGCTTAACTCACATTTTCTTAATCTTTCTACCCTGATGCTGGCATAAGCAGCAGTTCTTTCTCTGCTCTCTTGGCTTCATTATATTCAGCTGGCTCTGGAGATCCGCCCTCGGACCCCAACAGGATACACATGTCTATCCAGCCCCCACCTCCTTCCCTTTGCAAGATTAAAACCAACCCAGCAGCCTGCACCTCCCTCCCTGCTGAGTCCTGCGTGGGGCAGGAGGAGCATTCTGCACCCATTCACACTCTCTTTAACAGGACTAATGGCAGAGAACCAGAGAGTGTGAATATATACAACAAATATTCACATGTGAGAAGTGAAGAAAACCAGCAGTGAAGATGAAAAGCAACTGGTAAGAGAACAAGTGGGATTTAGAAAAATCTGTAAATAAGAGATTAGAACAGTTAAAGCTGTCCTTGCCAGTTGGCTTTGTTGTTTGTATATATATATATGTTGTACTGTATGAAAGAAATGGTAACAGAGAGAGCTTTGCAGACATGTTTTGTTTTAAGGACAAAGATAAAGTGTTCTCATAAATTGTCTTGTAAAGTCTGCTGGTAAATCCTTAACTCGTGATTTTATACACTTAGTATGCATGACTGAGGAGAAAGTCAGGAACAGAATTTGTCAGAAACTGTACATTCACTACATTCACATTGGAGTTCTCTTTCTGCTTACAGGAAAATTACAGCTTTCTTGTATATGTGTAGTTTTCTGGGGTCTTTCATCTCAGCGACCATCCAGCAACAATCAAGTAAGGAGATATTTCATCTTTCTGCAATTTTGACTGTCAAGAGAATTATTTTGAACTTCTTCAAAATTGAATTCCCGTCTAGCTATCTAACACAGAAAGACAGAACCGTGTCTGTGTATGTAGGGTCTACATATACATACAGAAAGAGGGAAAAAACAAGTACTATGTCTATTATTTTAACTATGCAGCTAGATGTGTTTTCGATGTAAGAACTGAAATCTGCATCTGGGTGGTAGATACATAACACAAATCTCCCCTCATCTCTTAGTGTTAGATATTATTCTGCAACAGGTGGCAACAAACTGGTTTCACTTTATTTCCTGCACATAAGATGTAAATGGCTGGATGTCAGCCATATGTCTCATCAAATAATACAGAATGAGGCTATTTCTAAGGTGTAAAATGTCAACATGAATGTTCTCTTTAAGTTTGTGTTTTTAGAAAGAAACCCATATTTATTTTAGTGTTGACCTTTTGCAGCACACAAGGGGCTCTCTGTGGGTTTGAAATGCATATCCTTCCAGTTTGAATTCTTCCCCATCCAGACTCTAACATTTTCCAGATTGATGCTGGACTTGTGCAGAACTCTTAAGTCATTTGAATAAATGTTTATTTTCCCTTCCTTCCTCCTTAAATTAGGGAAATCTTATGAGTCTTCATATTCAGTACGCAGTTTTCTAGTAGATAATATTCAAGCAAATTAGACTTATACATTTGCTTTCCTCTAACAAAATTTCTTTTGCCTTTTGCTTGGGTCAGTAAAAAAAATTCTGTATTTTATGAATAACTATACTCTGATTAAACATTGCCCAAGAGAGGATGGGAGCGCCTGAAATACCAGAGAGGATGGAAAAAGTGCCAGTAGTTTCTCTTTTCAACAGGCACTTCAGTTGGCAAAAAGCATGTTTAAGATTCCTTGGAATTAGAGAGAGTATTGATTTAGGCAATGAGGTGTTTTTTTTAAAGTTTGTTTAAACCACCACAAGTTCCAGACCAAAAACTCCTTACACTGCAAGCCTTATGCTGGTACAACTATTCCTCCATAGCTCTGATAGAAAAGAAGCATTATAAAGCATCACTTAAAGGATTAAAAGAAGTAGAGTCAAGCTATCGTTTGTCATTTGGAGCTATCTAGAAACAGGTATTTATTTTCTTGGACTTCTGACTTATTTGCATATACATTAAATTTATTGTTGTATACATATACATTTATTAATAGTTACAGCTCTGCTTAATTAATATTCCTACTGTTGTTTCACTTAAATTTTTAAGGTGGTCTCAAGCAGTGTCTGACAAATTCATCCCTTTTTGCAGGATTGCCAGTCATTCTGGGTGCTCGTCAGAGAACTGATCTCTGCCCAACAATCAGGATTGGCCAAGATGACTTACCAGGCAAGAAGAATCTGACTTTTTTAGGAAATAGCTTCTGTTTAGAAACTGTCATGTTTAAAAGTTGCATTCAGCTCTGTCGCTGTACAATGCTCTAATTAAATTAAAAGCAATATTTTAGACATATAAAATTTTTTATATATGTGTTTTCTTCTTGCAGGTTTTGACCTGATTTCTCAGTTTCAAATAGAAAAAGCTGCTTCTCAAGGAATTGTCCAGAGAGTAGTGGGTTCCACTGCTCTACAAGTGGCTTATAAATTGGGACCGAATGTAGACTTCAGGATTCCAACCAGGTAATGCTTTTTGCTGTGTCACATCAAAAGATACACATTTCAAAATTTTGTTTTATAATGGAGAGATCCTCTCTGCAGCTGGATGACCTTGTTTGCAAAGTTTTTGGGAATGGGAAAAATGAGTTAAACTTTTTTTTATTATTATTGGTTTTGTTTTGTTGATGCTATCATAACAGCAATTTCCTCTACCAATCGTATGGTTCAGAGTTCCCGAAGTTGTCCTGAAGGAGATCACTTCCAGGAAGTGAAGCCAAGAGTTTTATGTAGGGAGGCAAAACTAAGAAAACAAGAGAATAAGGAAAATTTTCTCAAAACATTGAAAAACAGAGATCTTTCATAGGGATTGCAGAGGGTAGGAATCTCTCTTGTTTTGCTGCTTTTTATTTTTGTTTTTTATTTATTTATTTTTCAATAACTGGTATATCCTGGCTGGTTTGTCTAATATCTAGAGGATGATGACTAATATTTAGCATGTCACAAACGAATTGCAATAGTAATTGGGATTTAGGAATCAAATTGTGTTTGTTTTTTATAAGTCAGACTTGGTGGAAGAGAAAGAATAGAGTGTACAGTAGGGTAGAGAAGTCTTTGCCAAATTCAGACAAGACTGGATTATGGTCCAGCACTTTATGTAATTAAGAATGCCCTTAATTAGCAGTTAACTGGCAAGGCCTTTAATTGGACTACTGTTTCAGCTAGGAATAATTGGAGTGCAAAGTATTTCTGCAGCTATCGCTGACAGTTTTTTCTTGATGAGTTCTCCCTGACTTCTGGCTCATAGCTGTTAGGTTAATCTAATTTCCACCTTAACTGTCTGGCTATGTTGGACTTTCCCTCACAGTGTCAAATCAAGGCTGGTAGTGCATAAAGGCGAATCCAACCATCTTCATTTCATTGAAAATTGGAGGCTCTCAGATTCTCAGCTGGTGTTTCTTACCTCAGAAGAAGTCTGAGAAATCAAAGCTGTAAGGTATTTCATTTTTAAGAAAGCTGAGACGTATTGCTGTAAATAGCTCTAGGGATACATTTGACATACACCAAGTTATCATTAATCAAGCCTATACCAGCTGTACTGATATGCTGTGACATCTGAGCTGACTACTGGCACTGACCTTGCTGGCTTTGTATGGTGCTGTTGTATAGTGGATTTATCACATTCAAGACATTGACTTTGTACTCCCAGTCAACACCATGCTGTTACACTGCAGCGTTAGCAAATGTTATATGTCAGATTTCACCCTGACTCAAATTAAGGTAGTCTGCACTTGAGCTGAGCCTCTTCTCCCACCCAGGGAATATATTAACACTTGAGTCCTGACAGTGCTACAGTGTGCTGGCTTGCTTCTCCTCTGCTACTGAGCCTGATCTTGGTGTTCTGTTCCAGTATTATTTCACAGTGTGCATCTTGGTAGTTGACTCAGTAACAAGGTTATCAGTGAGTAACTGAGGCTAATAGTATAGTTTTAATAATTAAAAAACCAAACCAAAACAAAAAACACCTTCACATAATCCCTATAAGGGCGTGTTAGCTATTTTATTTTTGGTATGAATTTGACATGATTAAACGCCTGAGAAATACCACAGGAGTTGCTGAGTTGTGCAGATCACCTCGAGTATGACTCAGCGTCCTTGGTGGCACAGCTTGGCTCTGCTTTGCCAGGGGCAGATAGTGCCTCCGTTCCCAACTCCCGCTGCGCTCCCTCAGGACGCTCCATCACTCACCGTGGAGCTGTCCGCGCCCGCGGTACTGAAACTCATCGTGGCCACAAGCTCCTCAGGGCAACCCTGGAGGGCCGCCCGCTCTGCTGCGGGGATCCTCCTCCCTCCTGCATCAATGAGCGCTTCTATTAGTACTGAGTTACCCGCCAGTCATGGACAGTGAGGTCTCTTGGCTCTTGAAGCAGGGAGGAATCATACTAATCCAGGCTAGCCTGTGTTACCATTGCCATGACATGGGAAGCACTACTCAATTAGATGGGAATGGGTCAGTAAATTTATTCAGTCTTTGCTGTAGAACTACATACAATTTTAGGGAAGCTAAACTTCCCTAAAAAGCTGCTAAGTTTCAGCTTGGTCTTTTTGTTACTTAGTATATTTCCAAGGTTCAGAAGTATATCCCAAAACGAGTAGAAATGATTGCACTGTCTTCTCCTGTCACCCAAATAAATTCCCATTGGCCTGTGTTTCTTCTAGTGGAAAATCAGCTGAAGAATCAGCATAATGTTCTTAGTGTAATAAGACCCTGTGACACTGCTGTGACTCATATTCATTTTCTCTGAATACAGAGAACTTGTTGTTTTTCAGTGCAATTTATGTATCTGCTGCAGGTGTCCACCAAATAGTAAGTAAAAAAAATGAATACTGTAATTTGGGGTAACAACTGAAGTCTAATTTCAAGCTTAAAGATATATACTAACAAAGGGGAATACTTTCATGATGTACTTTTGCATGAGGAAAAGGGCTAGCCGTCTACATGCACTGGGTGAAGTCTTAATCCTCTGACCTCTCAAATGGAAATTCCACTTTAGGTAACTTGCCATCTATAAGTCAGCCCATGACTAAATAAATTAATGCCAGGAAGTAATGGATGGCATTCACACATCGTCATCTACTCTATTAACATATTATACAAGCCCTTGGAATGGTTTTGGTCCAGAATAATTAGCACTCTTTAAACAGCTCCTGGACACAGCTTGGAAATTAGCACAGGTCATAGGCATGCATGCATGTGGTCTCTGTGTTTTCAAAATAGGCAAGCTTAAAATTTTATTGCCAGATGAACCTACTATCAGAGAGCAATTCCAGACACACTGAATTTTATAGTAGGAAGGCAGCCTATGAATCTAGACATGATGCGTTTTTTGCCTGTGTTTCCCTCTCAGTACAAAGAAGAGCAATGTAAGAATGTAAGATTTTTTTGAGCAGTGTATGTATTTGGTATAGTCATGTAATGTGGACCACCATAATAGGTGACATGACAAACTTCAGACACTTTCTTCTAAAAATGGAAAATGCTTAGCTGGTTTTCTATTGGGACTTCATTTATTATAATTAATTTATTCTTTAATGTTTGCCAGATAGCTCTTGATAGGTCACCTGTGAACTCTAGAAGATTCAGGTTGTGCAAACACAAAAAATCCCACAGCTGTAGGTGTATCTGATGCTGCATTACCATGAAGTTGGCCAGAGGGATTTCTGGAGCCATTTCTAGCTGTTCTAAAGTTTCTGAAAACTTTATAAATCTCTAAAGGAATGAGTTATCCCACTGGGAAATTGAGCCAATCTAAGAAATGTACTTTGAAATAAATTTACATAATAAACAAGCAGTTATTTTGCAGTATTCAAATCAGTAGTTAACGTTTAAAAACACTCTGCTGCTCTTGATGAATCCTGAAGACAGTGATACTATTCAGTACTTCCACTGCCTATTCAGTTAACCAATCTTATTTGTACTGGTGACTGCTTATTGGACTCAGCCTTGAATTCTTTAAGAAATATTGCTGGTAAGCACTTCAGTGCTGGGATTAGTCAGACTCTTAGGTATTTATAACAAAACCAAACTAAACAAACAGCAACAACAAAAACAAACAAAAAGTAGTGGTTCAGCAATTCCCTTACAAATGGTTCAAGAAAACAAACAAACAACCCCCCCCCAAAAAAAAAAAAAAATAAAAATCACACAACTATATTAAAGAAAAAAAAAAAAAGAAAAAGTGGACTCAAATACCTGATAAAACATTGATCCGATTTTACACTCATTTCACACTTAAAGCAATAAATTATAGCTCTCAATACATAAGGGTTGTGGGAATAGACTACTCACATATAAATGTAAGATACAAAAAAGAATAGAAACATGATATCTCTGGCCATTCTGAGTAGCTAGCAAATAGGTCAGGACTACATTCAACCTGTGTGCTCTGAGTATTTTTTTACATTAACTCTTCATTTGCTCATCTTCCTGCTTCTAGGTTAAAAAACACTTGATTCTATTCCATAAATCAGTGGAATTGCATACATGTATGTTCGAATTATTTACCTATTTGTTTATGCAATTCTTAGTTGTTCAAGGAGATTACAGGATCCAACACTTGACTTCACAGTGAGACAGAGGAATAGCTTCTCTGCAATTGTTTATTTAAGTATAATGATAAATTTGCCATGGTTTCCAAACATTTAGCATTTTAAGCTGATGACTTCAATAGGTTTTGCCTATGCAAATATCACGGGCTTTGAGAAGAACTGTACTGAAGTACACTGATAAGACTGAAGCCAATGAAATTTTCTTCATCAATACTGGAGTAACTAAGATGAGAATTAATCTCTGCTTTACTTGCTGAATAATGAATCTCACACAGTTACAGTTTCATGCAGAGTAGCTTTCTGATGTTGGGTCATGCTGTGCTTAGTTAGGCTGGGTCACATTGCTGATATTTGGTCTTTAGTCTACTGCCAGCAGGTTTTCTTATTTGTTTCTATTATTTTTTAAAATATTTTTTCATGTTTGTGTATTGATTTTTTTACCGTTGTATATACGTAATTTAATTTGCTCTTACTGATCTCACAGGATCTTACACAATTTCTCTTCTTTGCTTATCACTTGGAAAAGTAAAGATATTTATTTTCTAGTTTAATTTAGTTAAATTTTGGAGAAAGAAGGACCAGTGTGATGGCTTGTAAAGCACTAATTCTATTGCTAAGTATGGTGCACAGAATTCTTTTGCCAGTCTGGCATAAACTACCTTCTAATAAAAACTGTAACTGTGTTTACTTACTGGGTTTTTAATATAATTATATATCTATATTTGCTAGTATAGTTATGGTGGGCTGAAAATATTCTATTTTAACCAGTATTGCTACAACAGTAAAACTTATCAGTGAAGAGAAAGAACGTAAATCTCTTCTCAGAGGACCTGGGATTAATAATGCTTTCTTTAACTGCAGAGCATGGCGAATCAGATCCCCTAGAACCAATAAACTTGATAGTGGAAAGTCATATGGTTAAAAATTACTTAAAATAATAACACCTTTGACGGGATAGTAGCAAAAACAGCTGTTGAGCAAGAACAAAGAATAGGATTCAGCAAATGAAGAGATAAGTTATTCAGATGAGTTAAGATTTTAACAGTAGAGGAGACTGAAACACTTGTTTAAGATATATTACTGAAGAAGGACACAGAAGTCCATAAAAGATGTGCTGAATGTACCAGAAGCCTAGCAAGAGTTTAATGTGCATCGACAGAAAAACAAGGAGTGCACTTCCAGACAGGGATGAATATGTGAGTATGATATATAAGCTAGAAGTCCTACAAAAGGAAGGATGGTGAACAGCAATAAACACTATAAAGTGCTCAGAGGAGAGGTAAAAAGTCCACACGTTCACATTTGCATTTAAGATGGTAATAAACAAATCAAAACAAAACAGTGAGAGGATACAAAAAATTAGATAAAATGCTGCCAAACAAAGCCAGATGGGACAGATTATTGCATCTGCAGTCAACAGGGGAACAAGTCACAGCAAACCGTAGACAATCAAAACTTAATAGCAAGCAGCCCCCTCTCCCACCTTTGTGTATCTCTATATATAAGGAGAAAATCTTCCTCAGAGCATTCCTATTCATCACACAACCGCTTTGCCTGCAGCTTAAGTACATAACAAACTTCAGACTCAAGAGGAAGCAGAAAAGCTTGCAGCTTATTCTTAAAATGAAGTTACAGCTACTGCTGCCCGGCTTTCCTGGTCCCTGCCGAGATCTTGGTAGGGCTGTACGGACGCCTGCTGGAAGAGAATTGCACTGCAGCTTAGGGCACCTTCGCACTTCAGGCAGTGGAGACTCAGGAAGCGCAGGGCTGCTGAATCGGCAGTCATGCAAGTATACAGGATAAGAACCGGCTTATTCGTTTTTTCTTTCCTTCTACTTTTTTTTTTTTTCTTTCTTTATCCTTAGAGGTTCACTAGTGGCTAAATTCTTGCTGCCAGTCGGAGATAACCTTTGTTCAAAATGCTTACTTACCTGAGAAGTTACTTTAATGAATGTTGGTAACAAAAAGCTTTGCATGTCTCCATCCCTAAGAAACTTTGTCAAATACGATCTTCTTCATGCGTTATTCTTAAGTTTGGATAGATGGTAAATTACGTATCAATGTCAACACAGTTAGGATGCAACAATTTCACCACACATAGAAATGTGAAAAGACTTACTCTTAAAATAGTGCAATAGATCCACTGGCACGTTTAAGCTAAAAATGACATAATTATGTTAGACACTAATACAGCTGTGTTTGTGTTTTTGAATCTTGGATGTTATAGCAGTAAAACATTTCATATGTGGAAAATCTGTTCCTTGCTACTTGTATCTTGTTCGTGTAGGTTCTTAATATCTGTATGATTGTCAATAAATCATTTGTTGGATGGTTTCTGCTGTAGCGACAGATAATGCATTAACAAAATAGCTGTTGTCAGGCTGAGCAAGAAAATGCCTTTGCAAAAGACAATCTTATGCCTTCAAAATTGAAGAAGTTCTGCACTATTTACCTAGTCAAGTAGAAGTCACACTAAGTTGACTGATTTTGTAAGTGCAATAAAAGCGGTGTAATTGTAGAATATACTTTCTAAAGATAAAATACTAGTCTGCTGTTGCTTGATCCATTATTCTTAGAAAGAGTTATCAGAAATATTTTACAAAAGAGGAAGAAGAACCCACACTTCTGCACTAATTCCTTTTGCTATCAGCAACACTAATGACTCTATAGGATATGCCTTTTTGAGACTCTTTTGGTAGAAAAGTGCAGATAAAAGAATATCTGAGGTATGGTTCTACTGATGAACTGATTCTCATTATTTGGTGGTGATGTGTGGAGTTTTCCAGAACAAATACACAACGAATCTACTGTATTTTGATCTTCACAGTGCAATATATTCCAACGGATTGCCTGATGAATATTCCTTTCTTACTACTTTTCGGATGACTGGAGCCACGCTTCAGAAATACTGGACTATATGGCAGATTCAAGATTCTTCAGGAAAAGAACAAGTTGGAGTGAATCTTAATGGTCCGATGAAAAGCGTTGAGTTTTCTTATAAAGGAGTGGATGGAAGTCTCCAGACTGCATCATTTTTACATTTGCCTTTCTTGTTTGATTCCCAATGGCACAAGCTTATGATAAGTGTGGAAACAACCACTGTTACACTTTTTATTGACTGTATTAAAGTAGAATCCCTAAATATAAAACCAAAGGGGAAAATCAGTGTTGATGGCTTCGCCGTACTTGGAAGACTCAAAAATAATCCTCAAATTTCAGTTCCGGTAAGTTTCAAAATCTCATATTACTAAAAATATAATTATTTTGTGCTTAATCTTTCTACAGAATGCATCTTCAATGCTAGATGCAGAAAATAACCCCTGTGGAAGGTAAGTACTATGAATTTCAAATTTTGTTTGTATATATATATAAACAGTGCCAGGCAAGGGATGACTTAGGCTATGTCTAAGTTTCAACAGTGAAATCTCTTAGACAACCACATGTCTGTCACTGGATCTTGTTCTGTCTGGATATATCAGCTCTGTGTTCCCGTGTTTGATTTATATATGGACATTAATCTAGAAGGAAGCCTCAGGACATGGGCTTATGGACTGTACCTCATGTCAAAGAGACCAAAGCATCCACTGAACAGGAACTGGGATCTCTCACTTGCATGTGCATACAAACTATAAGCTAGAGTTGATTAGTCCTGTCTCTGGCATAATAAATATTTTATATTGCTCATACAAAGGGAGTATCTCCTATGAGAGATTGATCAAAACTCACTATGGTGTGTTCCTTTATTCTCTGTGACAAGAACAGGCAGTTAAATGTAATTTTATATCCTGTAAGTTGATTTAATGCTTAATTTATCCTCTTCATGCTACTATTGTGAGGAGAGAGTTGTTTTGGTGGAAAAAATCACATTGGGGTTCACATGTAGAGTATTATGTCCAAGACTGGGGCTCCCAGCAGCAGAAAGTAATGGAGCAGTTGGAGTGGGTTCAGAGAAGATCCAGAAATATAATCAGAGAGCTGGAGCTTAACTCCTGTGAAGAAAGGTTTGTGGGACTTGTTCAACCTGGAGAAGAGAAGGGCCTTGGAAGACCTTTTTGTGGTCTTTAAATATATAAAAGGGGATTTGTATAAAAGATATAGATTTTTTATTATGCTTTATCAGTTTGAAAAATTGAGTATAAGGAAGTAATTTTTTGTGATGAGAGTGGCGAGGCACTGGAATAGATTTTCCAGAGAAGTTGTGGATGCCCCACCATTGCAAGTATTCAAAATCATATCGGACAGAACTCTGAACAACCTGATCTTGTGGAAGATGTCCTTGGCCATTGCTGTGGACTTGGACTAGATGAACTTTAAGATTCCCTTCCAACTGAAACCATTTTATGATTCTGTGATTATGGCTAGAATTAAATAAGTTGGGAAAATGAGCAGATGAAAATTAGAATTTTATCCCCTTTTCCCTTCTGCCATTTTTAGGTGTTTTCAACCCTGTATTTTGCAGAGACTTGACTTTTCTGAGAAGCATACAAAAAAAGAACCATGAGTAGGTTGGACATATCAGACACTTCATGGGGAAAGAGTGCCTTGCATTAAGTTCTGCCTCATATATGTTAAAGCACTTCCATCATTAAGCATTAGTGTGAAGCTATGTGGTGCTGTGGGGAATACTAGGTGTAAAAAACCCTGCTTCGAGGATGAAAGGGAAGGACATCTCATCAGTCTTGGTTATTTAATATGGCCCAAGCATGGTTTCTAATTTATTTCCAAGCATTGTTAAAGTGTATTACCTACATTGGTATAATGAACATAATTTTCTTCATTTTGTTTATTTTTTTTCCTTCAGTATTCTGTGAGTGCCCTCTTTATCTTGCAGAATAAATCAACTTCTTACGAGTGCAAATAATGCACATCTTTTTAAAAGATATTCTTTATTGCCTGTTGTTACTATGGTTGCCTTGGAGGTATTAAACAGAGTTCCATTAGAAATAATGTCTTGTTTTTGAGCCTTTAAAAGGATGCGTTTCAAGATTTCTGGTATTTTTATAGAGTGCAAATTTTTATACAGGTCTACAGCTGCATTTTCTTTTTTTTTAGATATAAAACACTCAATATTTCTTTTTTGTTTGTTGTTTTGTTTTTTTTTTTAATGTAAAAGTAATTCAATTGATCCACTATAAGCTCTAAGTAATAAATACGAGATAGGTCATCATTTTAAAACCAAAGAAGAACTTACTTCCTGAATTCCATGTCTGTTGTGAAAAACAATCAAGGGCATTGACTACAAATTGCTCAAGTATTAACTGCTGTAAGATGATGGAAATTGCCTTAGTTTCTATGATTTCAGAGGCCCAGTTTCTCATAACTGACAGTAAACACTTCATTAAAAGTGATCCTTGGTCATTATTTAATTGACATTTATTGTTTCTGACCAGTTCAGTGCAGTTATCTGACTTTAACGTCTAAGAGGAAAGTGATAATGAGTATTTGCTGAACAGGGATCAATTTACAGTAATGCACAGATGAAGCCTTTGTAAGATAAAAAATAACATCTTAGGTTTCCTTCACCCTGTGAAATCTCACAGAATAAGATATGTTTTAAATATATGTAGCTTATTCCTTGTCACTTAAAAGCAAATGTACAGTAAACAGAAGAATTCTCTTAGAGCAAATGAAATATCATTGGTGGAAAATAGTAGAGGAGCTCCCACAGCTGAACTGCAATCTCCCGGTAGGGCTGTCTTTCCTTGAATCATGCCTGAGGCAGCAATTACCCAGCAGGGCACAGGGAGCCAGCTTGTCCAGAAGGCAGCTGCAGACATACTCTGATTTGGCCCCTGAGAAATGCCAGAGGTTTTCTTAAAGCCTACAGTACTGTTAAATGCTTTACTACGGACTTATGCTGCTATACTGAAAGTGCGAATCCAGATATTTAAACCTCATTAGGTTTTAGTAAACCTTTATGTACCTAATCTAAAGCAGACAACTGAATTGCATATATCCACTGCTGACATATGCAAAACCATGGGCATTTATGAGCATTTCCATGAAACTTAAGAGGGCAAAACAGTAAACAGACAAACATAAATAACTGAATTATATCTGTTTTATAAACTGAAATTCTGTAGGAATTCTGGAAAAAGAATATCAAAATTATTGACCTATATAGATCTTAGACACCTATAGGTCTTAAAGGATTAAATTTTAATAGCTTTGCTTAATGATTACCTTTGATTTATCTGAGGTTAATTTCTAAGATCTTTGTACCTGCATTTCATTCTTAGTAACACTTTGAATCGATTTGATAGAACATCTACATGTGTATTTCCAGAATGGTGGCATTCTTTTAATGAGATCAATATAGTCAGAAAGAACATTGTGAAATAGCGGCAGGGGCAAAGGTGCCTTGATAGTAGGGTCAGGACATACTTGCCTTTCTTTCACCTCCCCTAAATGAACATGAGGTCAGTCCCCCCCTTTTACTATTTTTCCGAAGAAATTATTTTATTTCTAATAATAATTAAAACAAAAGTCGAAGAAGTTTCACTTCACTTTTTGTTTTACGTAACCTTAAAGCCATAGAAAAAGCCCAAAGCAAATTAATTACAAAGCAACCCAATTAAAAAAAGAAATAATAATGTTGCCTGACCAAGTAACTGTCAAAGACATGTTAAGTTATGATGGCTGCTCTGAAAGTATTGCCTTCTACATTACTGTGTTGACCCATGACATCAGAGGCTGATGTTGGTGGTATGGCAGAAGAGGTTGAGCCTTCCCACTAATATTGTTTCATGCTGTTGCTGTGTGGCAGATGGCAGCGGAGGGGCAGCCTGACAACAATGGCACCTGACATGGAGGCGTGTATGAAGCAAAGGTTTTTTTCCCCGTTACACCATGGGGAAGAAAATGGCCCCCATTGACATTCACTGGTGCCTGCTAAAGATTTTTTGAGATATTTGCACAGAGAGATGGTGTGTGATGCATTTTAGCAGTAATAACAGTGATGTGAAAAACAAACCACGTTCCAGATGGTCATGCAGATTTTTATGAGCGCAACATGCAGGCTCTTGTTTACTGCTGGTGAAAATGCATAGCTAATGGTGATGACTATGCTGAAAAATAAGTTTTTGTAGGTGACAATTTGCTCTACCAGATTGTCTTATTGTGCTCTTTGCATCTGTTGTAGTTTCCAAGGAAATAAATAGGAGGCACTACTTTCGAATCAACCCACATACTTCTGCATGTTTAAAGTATTTCAGCTCCTTTCATATTCACATTATGGAACAGTGATTTGTAAACAATTCTAGGTATTTTTTTTCCTCCATGGGATGGCTTCCTCTCTTGTTCAGAATTATTTCTGTTTGTTTTTTAATCTCATGAGAATAGTAGGACTGGCATGATGCTCACCATTCAAACTTCTTGATCAAAACAAAATGATCAGTTTTCTCTTTATCCATTCGGGAATGTTAGAAGAAAACACGAGGCATTAAATAGATTTCCTAGCTCAGTGAGCCAAGTTCCTTCTGCAGCAAGTAATCACATTTTATAACGTCGTTATAAATTTCATATTTTAATATTGACTTTGTTCAAAGTTGAAAACTTTGGTTCCAACTTAAAAAATGTATAATACACATTTGCTTGTAGTATTCTCTTGAAATGGTTTTCTTGGCACTTGGAGATTCATGCACTGAAGTACAGCCCAACCCAGTAATTAGTATTTTCTCATCTCACATCTTTCTCACCTTAGTGCAGAAGCCAAAAAACACACAAAAAGAAACAATAAGGACACAAAGCCAACAGACAATACCCCTGCCATAATCACACACAAAGTGGTTATTATCTACATATGAAAAACAGCGAAACAATGTGTAGATGCAGATATTGGCTACTGGTGTTGAGGCTCAAAGTCATTTTTCACAGTTTGCAGATTTTGTAACACTTTGTAAGTTGAAAATGCAATTCAACACTATTGTTTTCATTCACAGTTGTGGTTGATCAGACTTTTTACACAACCTGTATCCAGATACTTCTGTTCAAGCAACCAGTCTCTCCTACCGTGGTGCAGAATGCTGTCCAAATAGGCTATTTTGATTTAAATTGTCAGCACTCTACATGAGTTATGAGAAACGAGGCAAGCATTCTAAGGGAAGAAGTGTGGGATGGTCAGGTCACTTAATTCTAGTATTTCTATACTAGCTACTGAATGGATTACCCTTCAGTTTTACTACTACTGAATGTTATTCATTTCACTTTTAACTTTAAACAAACAGGAAAAGAAGTCTATCCTCATTTAAATCAGGAATTGATGCTTATCAAAATCAGAAATAGATTAAGCCCATTTTAAGCTCTGATTTAGAGCCAGTTACAAGCCTCTCTGCCTCTGCAAGTGAGGTTCAGGGTGAACAATGCAGAGAATCAGGACTCAGAATTGAGTTGTATGTTATGAAATAAATTACCATCTAGGGGTCATTTGATCCCATTTTATGCTTTTTTATGGATCTTCAGATTCCAGATATACTCTTATCTTTATTATTGTATTGCCAGCTATTACATTATAGTATACTCTCAATACTTTTATGTACATTCTGCCATTCAGTTGTTTATTATGAAGGACTGGGAAATGTTTTAACATGAGAACTGGATAAAGAAGGTAAAGAATGGACTCAGATACTGGTGTCAGATAACACAAAAGGTAAAAGAAACTACAATTCTGCCTCTTTTGTGCTGTTCACAGCAATCTGGAGGCGGCAGTAACTGCAGTAAATAGTAGAGCACAGATGTGATAGCAAGGATTTCAGGAGCAGCAGCACCGAAAGAAGAACAAAAAAGTATCTTGTGGACATTCGGGTGTCTTGCAGAGATCTTAAAGGACTTGAAACTCAGAGCACTTTTTAGCTACAGCAGTCAGTATGCAACTCAGTTGATATAGGGAAGGTATCAGGAGAGGAAAGCACCTCAGAATGGCAGACCTTTCTGCATCAGTCCTGGGCTGGGATTGAAAAGAGCAACGAAATATCCTAGCAGGAGTGCAGGAGGTAGGCAGAAGAAAGCACTGATATATTATATTGTGGGAGGGATGGTGGGAAACTACTTCAGCTCCATAGAAAAAGAAAGATTCAGAGGAGCAAAGCAATAAGGCGTGAATACCTTTGGTTGTTCACATTTCTATTTTTAGTTACTCAGAAAATCAAATCACTTTGCCACACAGAAGTTGTGGTAACAAGGTGAAAAAATAATCTTTCTTCTTCCTCAGTTTATCAACCATTCATAATGAAATGAAAGGAAAAGGAGCCTGTAAATTTTGTCATTAAGTTGAGGACTCATTGCACAAACCACTCATCCATGGGCCATAAGCCAAGCTGGTACTATATTAGATAGAAGACGTTAATTCTTGAACATAAATAACTATGCACAACAGTTATTATTGTAATATACTTTTGGTACTTCAAATTCCACTTGAGGCATTGTATATCAGTGGATATGCCTCTGAAGATGTGTATTTGAGCTACTGAATAACTTCTGACAGAGGTTACGTAGTATTTAATCTACACATGCAAATCAAGAAAGACTTGGTAACACTTTCTGAGAAGTGGTTGTCTTTATCCTACGTCATTTTCCAGTGCCAAATAAAAAATTCAAGGAATATGTGAAATTTCACAGATGTGTATTACTCTGCTGCAGGATGTTGCTAGTGTACATATGATCTAACTGTTTGAACTTCTCACATTTAGACCATTTGTTTCTGTCCTTGGAATTATCATTCCTCATGAACACAACTGTTTATTCAGAAGAAATCTTTTTGGGACTGTGTGTCCTTCAATAAAACTGTCAGTATAACATTATATGAGATAAGTGCCTGTGCTTATGAAGATCATCTATAAAAATGAATGATGAATCTCACCTTCTCTTTAAATCTCTCTGCAGGTTTATGCCCTCTCTTTAAAAAGCCTTCAGACTTTGTGTCTGAAGGCATGCAGGTTGGTGATTTGCCCTAGAGGAAGCTCCAGAGGCTGAATTGGACCACTTCTGTGGCCTGTGCTGAACAGCAGCAGCCCCATACCCTTATCACTGCACTGATTACCTTTCCAAAGATACCATTAGCTCATCAGTGTTCATCCTATTAAAACTTTGTCAAGTGTGAGCCTACCAAATTAACGTTGTTTTATCTTCCCTACCAGTTTGAAGTCCAGTGGATGCTGATTCACTGCGATCCCCTGCGGCCCCAGAGAGAAGGCTGTGGTGAACTCCCAGCACGAGTAAGCAGCATTCCCAGCCTGACAATGTTGAACCAGGTTGTCACTGAGTCTATCAAGCCCACAGGAGCTTCATTTTTCCCCCTCTATGTCCAGAGAAATCTATTTCACCATACCTGACTGAAATTTTGTGCCTTTAGCAACCCAGCCCCCTGGAGTAGCAGCCTCCCTTTAACTCTTCCATGCCTTCCTATCTTTTCCTTCTCACCCAGTGCTAGGATCAGAAACTTTTGAAAGCTGTGCCTGACAGTGAGGAGAGATTTTCGCTGTCTCCTTGCAGACTCTTGGGCAACTTGAGGGAGGAAAACCCTCAGTGGGAGTTGAGGGAGGGTATCCAAAGAGCAACAGCAAGCAGGGCAAAGGGTTAAAGGAACTGCTGTCATTCAATCCTCTTCCTCCCAGCCTTCAGCTCTCCTCCAATCCCACGACCCTCTCCTAGGCAGTTAATAAGGAGCTGTGAGGGGTGCCTCCCAGCCCAGCTCACCTTTTGGCTGCAAGGCACATTTTCGGTTTCTGTGTACCTGGGTGACTGCAAAACCTGTTCTCACAATGGCCTGGGCTGCGTGGGGCCCCCTGTCTCTTTGGCTCTTCTTGCAGATTTTTTGCCTCTGTCTCGCTCAAGTAAGTTTATTCTGACTTTATCCCTGTTTTTCTCCCTTACAGATAAGCCAGACAGTGATTGAGGTAAGTCTGAGGAAAGGGACGGTGCTATGTGCTAAGGGAAAGAGTCTGGATGAAGAGGGGCTGAAGGCTGCTCTCTGTCATGCCCTGGAACTGACCTGCTGGAGGGCTTTTGACCCTTTTCTACTCCATCTACAAATACCACTGGATAGATTACTTCTGTAAAGTCTGGTGTGGGGAGGCAAAGCAGCCAGAACAGCAGCCCTGCAAGGAGCAGGGCCCCAGCAGGCCCTGGGCTGGCCTCTGTCTCAACAGAGTGCCTTTGTGGGGACGGATAGAGTTGGCTGTGGGTAGAACAGAGACCCTCATTATAGGATGGAGACCTGTAAAAGCCTTTCTCTCAGTTTCCACATGGCGTGCCTCCCGCCTCTCCCCTGGGAGCCTGGCACTTGGAGAAAGTGCCTCTGTAGATGCTAATGTAATCCTGTGGAAACAGGGCAGTGAAGTAGGGAAAGGGTTAGTTTTAAGCTTCCTTAGCACAAACTCTTGGAAAGACTGCCAGCTTTGTGCTGGCTAAGGAATTAGAATAACTCAGTGAATTTTAGTGCTTGGTTTGCAAAGATCAGTTTTTAATTTTTGCCGCTCTAACATTACCACACAGCTGGGGCACGGAGTTAAGTCCCCTGTGCTTGCACCATGGGGGCAGAGGGGCATCCAGGCTGAGGAAGGGGTTTGACACCTCATCACTGCACCGATGTGAGAGGAGTGTTCTGGTATCACCACAAAACCTAAAGCATAGGGCCTGCCGGTCTTGACTTAGGTGTGGGGAGAGCAAAGACCACCAGTGCTGCTGTGACCCCCTGTCTAACTCAAAGAAGCCCCCACTCACAGATTGGCTTTTATAGATTTGCCAGGATCTAATTGCTTCTTTTTTTACTCCTTGTCAGAGAGGTCTCCCTGGTCCCCCAGGTCCACCAGGTCCCCCAGGGCCACCAGGAGTTCCTGGCATTGATGGCATCGATGTAAGTATGCCTTGCCTAGGGAACAGGTGATGCTTCAGGTTGTATCTACATGATGCTTTGCATTCAGTTCTGAGGAGAATTGGCAGGAAATCCACATAGGAGGTGATGGATGTTATATTCTGTAGCAGGGCTGGGAAGTGGCTTTCCTGATTCTGTCTGATATTACAGGACACCATAGGAACTTTTATTTTTCGTAATCACGGTCATATACTGTGATTAACTGCCTTAAATGGGGTGTAAGGATTTTAGAAATCAAATCACAGAAGGAATTATGTAGTATCACCTTACTAAAACATGCTAAGAAGTCGTGGCATTATTTCAGATAGCAGCCACTGTATATTTTCCCCCAGTACCCGACAGAACTTTCTGTGATTATTTCTGCAGGACTATAATAGAAGTGAGTTTATTATTCATTTATGTGAGTTTATTATTCATTTCCTACAAAAAGAAAAAAAAAAACAACATTTTGGGATTATTCCCAATAATCTGTACATCAGTGTTTCTCACGAGGGTCCACACAAGGTTCCTATAAATCTAATACCTTCCCTTTTGTTCCTTGTTAGGGAGACAGAGGACCTAATGGCCCCCCCGGTCCACCGGTGAGTGCTTACAGCTACTTTGTGTTTGCTCCTTGAGAGGAGAGGCACAAGGTTTTGTTTCTGCTTCCCTCTCTGCAGTATGTTTATCTCTGCATTTAAATCCCACAGGGTCCGGATGGGGATGAAGGCAAAGCGGGATCCCCGGGCCTGCCTGGAGAGCCGGGAGCAGATGTGAGCATCCTTGACGTCCTGGAATTTCTTTAAGAAAGACTGCTCGGTTTTAGTCTATTTCTGTAGAAGCACGACCTTCTCTCGAGGTCTCTGGCTTCCTCAGTGCTGCCAGCAGAGTGCCAGCAGCACGAGCTGGGGAGAGGCACTTGGCTCCAAGCTAAAACGCGCTCTCTGGAAGCAACACAGCTCTGTGTCCTCCCTGCTGGAGTGGAGCAGATGAGGAGCAGTGTTAGACCGCGGACGGCGGTGCTGCAGGCGGGCGGGCGGGGTGCAACGCTGCGCCCAGCCGGCAGGGGGCGCTAGAGCCGCCTGTAGCCGACACCGCGGCGCGTCCCTGCGGTTGGCGCCCGGCGCCTGAGGGGAGCGGGGCGGATGAGGCGGTAGTTCTGGGTCTTTAACTGTGCCCTGAACAGGGAACTTAGAGCTTGTGCCAGAGTGTGTGCAAGCAGATGTGCGGCTTGCACAGAACGGTTTTAGAGTTTTCAGCATGAAAGAAGCACAGGCAATACACAACGCGTTATTATATTGAAGAACGCTCCAATAAATTAAGCCACCTAATTTTGTTGAAGGTTGAAATGCCGTTGCAGGATTAGGTTGTTTTATATTATTTTTAAAGCTAATAAGTGGAGCTGGAGAAGTCTTTATAGTTAGGCTTCAAATTTCGGATCCGTAGGATTAAATAGGCTTTGCTCCCATCATTTTCAGTATTTCGTATCAGCTTCCTTTCTTCCTGGGAGCAGTACAGGACCGCGGCTGGTTGGCATATGTCAAGAACCCATAAGCAAAGCAGTGCCTTTTATAATTCTCAGTTTAGGCATGATTTTCATCCCCTTGCCTGGATTCATGACAACACGATCAGGTGAAACAGAACTTTAAAAACTCAAGTCAGCTTTTAACACTCATTCATGCTTGCCTGTATGCTCATATTTAACCGTGAGTGAAACTAATACTAAAATGTGTATTCTGAAATAGAAATCCTTTTTTACTTCCAGTTAAAACAACGACAACAACAAAAAAAACAACAACCCCCCCCCCCCCCCCCAAAATAATAATAATAAAAAAGCCTGAGACCCTATTGTACTCCCACTGCGCATTCAACTGTTAATTGGGGTTTTAGATTTATAATTCCTTCTTCCTTTTTTAATTGGTGAGGCAGTTCTGACTTCTTAAATTTTTGCTTTTCTTTCACAAACTGTTTCAGTGTCAGGTTTAATAGACTGAGTTAAGATAGTGTACAGTAATTGCCTGTAATGATCATGTAAGCTTCAGAATGAAAATTAACAGAGAATACATCCCTCTGGGTGAACACTGACTTGCTGGAGGTGAACTGAAAGAGGAAATTATTGGACAAACATAAAAGCGAGGCTTTTCTTATGGTTCTCTGGAAATTTCTAAGCTGTCAAAGCTGATTAAAATTTTGGAAATGAAAGTAAACAAAAGAACTGCAAATGAATTTACAGTTATAATATCATTATGGCTTTTTAATTTTAGCCAGGTAAACAAGTATGGTTCAAAGATTAACCCCAAATACATCTTGGTAGCTTTATTGATTTTTTTCTTTTAATTATTATTTTTTATTTTTGCTCAGAGTGATTAACATAAGCATGTCCTAGTTCATTTAGACAAAACAGTCCTTGTAACTTCTTTTCCCAAGAGGCGCAAGTTTGTGATTCATTTATTCCTGAGTGCTTTAGGTGGCTATCAGATAGCTGGGGAGTGACGTTTCCTTTAGGACCAAATTAAAGGGAACAGTGAATGTTAACGTGAACTAATGTGGTCTTTATAATCAAGCCTTCAGTTGTTGTTGACAAAAAGGAAGGGGAAAAACTTTCCCCGGGGTGATCTCTGGTACTAATATTGAACTGCTACTGCTTTCTTCCTCAGAAATTAGTTTGTCTCTTGAATTCACAGAAATGATTAGTGAAGGTATATAGAATCTCCATTATTAGGTTTCTACAGATTGTCTTCAGTAACACGTATTTCTCAGGGAGACTCAGACAATTTAAATCCTTTTGAAGTGTAGAAAGAGTGGGAAAAAAAAAGACTTCTATAAAACTAGTTTTCCTTGAGTAATTTCAGATACCAACTTACTGGTTTGAAAGTCTTGATGCTTCTTTCAGTTTGCAGTTACGAACAATTTAGTTGAAATGGAAAACACAGATAGTTGCTTTTAGCTTGAGCTATAAGCTAAATTCATCAATATCCCATCAGGACAAAACGCAGTCATTTCTATTCATCTTTTAAGATTAATTATAATTTAACAATCATTTTTGAAGAACATTTATCACAAGCACTGATTATTTGTCACCAGAAGCTTGTGCTCTGAATGCAGACTGGGATTCTATCTCGATTTCATCTATATGTGTGAATAGGCATTTTGATGATAAGTCTACTACATCTAATAGTTTAATTATTCCATGGTTTAGATTTTTTTTTCTATGAGTAAGGGAACTATATGTAATCTGTACATTTTTTACATTACCCCCAAAGGGTTTAACAGGCCCTGATGGATCACCGGGTGCCACAGGACCAAAAGGACAGAAGGTAAGAACAATGTTACATATAAAAGGACTTATGGGTCCTGACTGGTGAAAAATTTAACATGATCCAGCAATGTTCACTTGCAGCCTGGAAGGCCAATGGTATCATGGATTCTATTAGAAGAGGATGGCCAGCAGGGTGAGGGAGGTGTCTGTCCCCCTCTATTTTGCCTTCGTGAGGCTCCAGCTGGAGTACTGCATCCAAATCTGGTGCCTCAAAGAGAGGAAGGATGTGGAGCTTTTGGAGAGGGTCCAGAGGAGGGACAAGAAGATGATCAAAGGGCTGTAGCACCTCTCCTGTGGAGACAGACTGAAGGAACTGAGCTTGTTCAGCCTGGAAAAGAGAAGGTTGCAGGGACACCTCATTTCAGCCTTTCTATATTTAAAGGGATTTTATAAACGTGAGGGAAATCAATTTTATACAAGGGTTAATAGTGATAGGACAAGGGAGGATGGTTTTAAACTAAAAGATGGGAGGTTTATATTAGAGGGTGATGAGGTGCTGCAATAGGTTGTCCATAGAGATTGTGGATGCCTCATCCCCAGAGTTCTTCAAGGCCAGGCTGGATGGGCCCCTAGGCAATCTGATCTAGTACTTGATCTAGTGGATGGCTACTCTGCCTGTGGCAGGAGGTTGGAACTTAATGATCCTAGAGGTCCCTTCCAATCCAAGCCATTCTATGATTCTATGATATGACTCTATCATAGCTATTTTGGTAGGATATTTGCTTCTCTATGCAACTAATGAGATGATGTAGCCTTTCTTACAGTATCAAAAAATCTGTAGAATGCAGTCCCATGTGTCTCTTTTCCCTCAGTACAAAGGAACTCCTATTCCCTCAGCCAGTACTAATGAATAGTGATGTTACGCTGATAGCATTAAGATCGAGCATTTTCACTAGCAAAGTTCTTTCCTTCTTATTTTATTGTAATAATTTCATAATCAAATGCAGCGGGAACAGGAGCAGAGAAACCTGACTTCATCAGCAATCAGACATTAAGAATACATCAGAAATCACAGAAACTAGTATGTTTAAATTGTTTTTCTGGAGTAAAAAGACCCGAGGCATTATGCTGCAAAATACTTCACTGAATTACACCCAGCAAGAGATAAGGAACATCTTCCTGTGTGTTGTATACAAAACTTGGTTCTAATGTCTCTTGAAAAACTCCATTTTTTTTTGTCTCTTGAAGGGAGAGCCGGGACTGCCAGGAGCTCGTGGACTTCCGGTAAGTCTTATGTTTAGTGTATGAAGAGGCTGTTGAGACCTTAAGTATCAATATGAAAAATTCAGTAAGTGTACTGTGAGAAAGCCAAAAACTATTTATGAACTTTCAGAGGACTCCTAGAATAATGAAGTAGTCTGAGATACCTTTTATTATTATGTGAAAATGTGTAGGTATTACTGAAGAGCACACATTTGATTTGTATGTTATAGAAAATAAAGGCGTGTCCATGATGTAGTCATAGTTCTGGAAGCATTGCCACTGTTGATTTCCATCAACTTGTGAAAATGCTGTAGAGACGAAATAACTCTTGTTTTATATGGATAAATTCTTTTGCCTTACAGTCATACTGTTTCAACTCCATATTATGTGTTTAGATAGTCACACTGGACTTTAAATTATGTACAGGACTTTCTGTGCTGTTCCGTAAGAAAACAAGAGAAAATATATTAAAAAAATAAAGGACATGCAAAAAATGCTGTTGTAATTGTTGTGCAGACAAATTTAGTGTCCATCTTTAGGGTTTATAAAGAATTGTGAATTCCAGAAGTATAACAAGATTAGAGCAGTGGATGATGGTTGGTGTTTAGAAACTTCAATGATATAGGAAACCAGGAAATGAGTACTGGAACAGCATGAGTGGTGTAAAACTGTAAAAATGCTACACATGATGAAAGTTTAATTAAGAACTCGATTCTTTATGGAGATCATATATAGCAGGCATCATTTTCTAATATAGCGATCATTTTCATGAAATTCTGTATCTTTGAACACAGAGCTCTTGGAATGGGTCCAGAGGAGGGCCACTAAAATGATCAGAGGGCTGGAGCACCTCTCCTGTGAGGAAAGGTTGAGGACATTGGACTTGTTTAGCTTGGAGAAGAGAAGGCTCCGGGGTGACCTTATTGTGGCCTTCCGGTACTTAAGGGAAGTGTATAAACAGGAGGGGGAATGACTGTTTACACACGTTGATAGTGGTAGGATAAGGGGAATGGTTTTAAACTAAGACAGGAGAGATTGAGGTTGGATGTTAGGAGGAAGTTTTTCACTCAGAGGGTGGTGATGCACTGGAACACGTTGCCTAGAGAGGTTGTGGATACCCCATCCCTGGAGGCATTCAAGGCAGTGCTGGATGTGGCTCTGCGCAGCCTGGGCTAGTGCTTGGTGACTCTGTCTCTGTTCATCACAAGGGAGTTGGACTAGATTACCTTTAAGGGTCCATTCCCTTAATCAATCTATGATTCTATGATCTCAAATTAAAAATGACTTGAGGAAAATATACAGTATTTTATCTCATAATTAACAGACTAATGTGTAATGGAATCGTTTATGAACATTTAGAAAAAGTGGATATATAAAATATGCATCAAGAATTAGAAGCGGAGATGTTACTATGGCAAAGCAGCAAACTGGACAACTTACCAAAACGAATGCTGATTTCACTCAGAATAGCAGTGACTTAATTCAGGTCTTTTGTGACCATATTTTTGAGGCTGTAAAATCGGTAAATCTGCTGAGGTTTTTGGACCGTTGTTGAAAGTTCATCAACCTTAGAGCATTTCTCTGTTCTGGTGGCATGCTTCAGAGATCATCAGTAGGGGCTGCCTTTGGAGTTGTTTTGCCTTTACTTAACAAGAAGTTGGACACTGTATTTAATGATAAATCTGCAGGAATATTTACAGTGATGAGATGAGAATCATCTGTTTTATAAAGGTAAAGAAAAGATGGATATACTTGATCACCTTGTCATAGTACTAGAAACTGTCATTACCCTTGTAATGAGTAAGGTTCATTCTTAGTTCTCTGATTTTAGGAAGGAGTCTAGTGTTTGATTTTCTGGCTCCATGATTGTTAGCTTGTATATTCCAAATCTGTATGAAAAGATTAATGCTTTTAGGGGAATTCCATGTATAAGGGCTTTTGTTCTGATGAATGGCTTCAAGCTGCTGTAGAAATAGAACAGATAGTGAGATTTTTTGAATGCCATTCATCTTGCCTTTGGTGAGATTTAAAATTATTTGCTAATGAAACCTGAAAAAAAAAGTGGGGTTGCCAGAGTGGGCGTGCTGGAGTGTGGTGGTTCTAATTATCTGATCTAGGAATCTGCTTTGGCAAGGGGGTTGGACTAGATGGTCTCTAGAGGTCCCTTCTAACCCCTACAATTCTGGTATTCTTTGATTCGAGAAACTATCATTACACATTTAAGGCATTGAAGTTACCTTCAAGGGTTTTTGGCTTGATCTGTGAACTTCATTTACTAGAATGGTATGAGTCTGCACAGGAGTTGAATTCAGGAATTATGCACTCTTTGAATTCACTCTGTAGCCTTTTGTAAGTAAAGTCTGGATGGTTATCCAAAAACCTCATTTCTCACAAGAATAAAATGATCTACATTGTTAAAATGCTAGATGCAAACAAAGTCAGAAGTCTTAGCTGTAATATTCATAATTCACATATTATTATCAGTGTTTTTCAAGCTTATCCAGTGGAATTTATTGTTAAAGTTAGAACTGAAACAAAAACCATTAAGTATCTGAAGTTTTAGTGACAGTTTTTGCATTTCTGCTTCTGTCACATGTTGTTTCTGGCAATCTCAGTTGCCTTTTCCTTTCCCTTTCCACTTTTTTTTTTTCCTGCTTCATCATTTAATTTCAACATATTCTTCTTGTCTCATCTCTTTTGCTGATAATTTCTCAAATGGCAGATTTATGAACAAGGTAGAATACTTCCGATCAGTTTATAATTTACCACCAAATATACTAATATCTCTAACCTGCTCCTTGCCAAGAGACCTGAGGGGATGCTACATTCTGTGTATGTATTATACCCTTCCATTTATTCTCTCTAACTTTCCTACTAATTGATTTATTACTTCTGTTTTACAGATATGACATACTTGTAAGACTGTGAATATTAGTAGTACAAAAATAAGAACATATTTTAAAATCTATAAAAACACAGCTTCCTGCACTGACTGCACATACAAAAAACAGTCTGTGACTCTGCAGTGGG
Organism: Callipepla californica brunnescens; assembly: GCA_023055505.1. Taxonomy (NCBI): domain Eukaryota; kingdom Metazoa; phylum Chordata; class Aves; order Galliformes; family Odontophoridae; genus Callipepla; species Callipepla californica. Next base: position 22,474,893 of record JALIRH010000007.1, on the reverse strand, counting down.
TGGCAGCAGTCCTGCACTGGCAATGTGGATGCACTGAGGGGTGCTTTCTTCTGAGTAGTCAGTTACAGACTGCCTAAACCCACGGAGTTCATGTGCCCCATGGAGTGTGCTCCTCTAAAGCTGGTGGCAGATATCTGGAGACCTAAGGCTGTGGAACCAGACTGTGGATGTAAAGGGGCTTCTCCTTTAGGCACAGGGAGAGGCATGAATGGAGGCAGCTGTGAGAGATCACTGGTTGCTCTGTGTAGGTCCTCACTGGCTGGAGCTTTCAACTCCCCAACTGGCTCTGCTTGTAGGGAGTTTGTGGCCTGAAGTAGCAGGGCAAGGGGAGAGAAATGGATTGATGGGGACAGTGCTGGGCCCTTGCTTCTCCTAATTATGTGGGTGAGGAGATGCAGTGGAATGGGCAGGGTGGGGGCAAGTGGCTTCTCCCAGGCCTGTGTGTGGGTCACACAGTCATTAGCCTTGGCTGTCTTTCTGTATCACTGCCTTTGACTGTTATGATATCAAGTTGATAATCAAATTATCAAGGTGATGCTCAATTAGGAACCTGCATGTACTTATTTTCCCTCTCGCAGATGGCCTAGTAATACCAGGTATGTGAAGTATCGAGGGTTGGATTAGTATAATTAAAGATAGGCAATGTAATAAACTGCAGTGAATGTTAAGTATCAGCAAAGGAATTGTGTACACAAAGCAAGATGAAAAAGTTTATTTTCTGCTGTGTGCTGTGGATAAAATGAAATGACTCCCTTAAATACTTGGAATTTTGCCTGTGTTACATCAGTATTTCTCAAGACAACATTGCAGACACAAATCCAGTACTGTGTTTATGGACTTCTAGGTGCCACTCAGCCCAGGTGTGTTATTCTATCAAATCTACTGAAGCAAGTCAATGATTGCATATGCCAGTGTTTCACTTGCATTATTGACACTGTTCTCCTTATATGTTCAATATTCTTTACTATTCTTTACAGGTTTTTTTTTTTTTTGTAAAGGAAAATCAGTTTCCAAATAGACGTAAATACGTAAATAAGTGTGTTGGATACTTCTCATTAAAATGATTCATAGCAATACTGATAGAATATGTAAGCAGGAGCAGTCCTTTCTAATTACCAAAAAGTAGCTCTTCATTGGATTTAGACCTTTGGGATATAAAAAGAAAAAAAAAAAAAAAAAAAAAGAAAACTATACTATTTTTCTTTCCTATTATCAATTTAAATGCCCTATGAGTAGGATATGATTACATCACAGGTGTGTTTATCTTGCTATTTGAGAATTAGTTAAGCCCGAAGGCTTTAATTTCTATGCTCTTTTGCTGATGTGTATGAACATACATATTGTGCATAGAAAAGCAAGTGCAAGGAGACTTAATCAATAATTCATTTTTTCTTCTGATATTAATTACCTAATAATAAAAAAGATGGCAAAAAATGATTAAACAGGTTTTCAGAACCATTCTGTAGAATCAAACATCAGGGTTTTCATGCCTTCTAATGCAAACTGTTTCATTTTTTTCTTGGTAAACAGCTCAATTAGGTGTGAAAGGTTTTCCACCTTCTGACTTTTTTTTTATATTTCACAGGGCAAGGGTCTTCTTGGGCCACCTGTAAGTACCATCTTTACAATGCATAAGTATACTGTTTAATTTTTAAAAAAATCTGTTAGATAACTTTATTATTCAGTTTAATTAAAAGTAATACAAAGAAAAAAAGAGACTGGTTTATTTCTGATGCTCTGTGTCTGTTACACAGACTTTCTTCAGTTCTTAATGACATTGGGCAAGAATACTGGTGTCTGAAGGCACAGTTTGTTGAGAAAACGCAATTGAGAAAATGCTGTGCCCACTCTCCCCAAATGCTTGTTGTATAGGTATTGTATGACCTAAAATTACTGTTTAACTTGGTTGTTACAGGGTCCAGCTGGTCCTGCAGGACTTCCTGGTGAAGTAGGCCATTCTGGCCCACCTGTAAGTGTTTGCTAAAAGTTTTAAGTTTATTCCTCCTGTCCTTCTGCAGTGAATTCATACGTGTGTGTGTGTATGTTTATTGTTATATTATTATTAATATTATTTTTAGGGAGATCCAGGAAAAAGGGGACCACCAGGACCACCGGGACCACCAGGCCCTAGGGTAAGGGACTGTATTTAATATGTGCTAACGTCTGAGTTATATATACTATTGCTGCTGCTTGGACAAGATTTCACCCTAAGTCCCACAGCATAATACAACTTAAGGATTTCAGCAAGTTATATTAAACCCTACATTCTTGTGTTCAAAGCCTGAGATACAGCTCGTGTAAGAATATCAACTTTTCAGCTTCCATTCAGAAAGTATATTTCTAGTCCTTATAGATATGAAAAAGAGCCTGGGTAGAATATGCTTACAGGTGCTAATTATTTTGCCTGTTGCCTGCTACTTGCAAGAGATATAAGAAAACGACACCAGTTTTACCTCTCTAGGAGAATGGTTGTCCTCTTTGAGCTTCACGGGAGGAGGGATGTTTGCTGTGCCTTCGTGCTGTGGCTAGTTCCCCACCTAGAGTGCATCTGGCAGGCAAAATTGGAGGCTGCATGCTGTGAAATGCAAACTTAGGAAAAGCGTTTGTGTCACACTACAGCTTTGAAAAAGACATTACTGTTTCTCTAAGCTGAACAGACTCCAGATCCATAGGAACATCTAGACCTTGTTCCTTGTCTTTATGGAATTAGCAGTGTTGTACAAAACATTTTTTTTTTTAAGTGATTGATAATGAGTATTTAGGAAACTTAAAAAGACAGTTAGAAAGGAGGTATGCTTCTATTCACTGACAATTTTGTCAGCTAGGTTTCTGAAGTTCCACGGTCTCAATCCAGTTATTTATCCCTACCATAACTTCAAGGTGTTTTTTTTTGTTTGTTTGTTTTAAGTCCTTTTGTATTAAATGACAGTAGTCCCTATTCCTTTCTGAAATAGTCTTCCATTCCACTCAGTTTTGGAGAATGTAGCTACTGCTGTGAAGTCATATTTCTCCCTGTTGTGCCTCATAAGCCTCCCATAAACTTCAGTCAATTGTTTGATATGGGAAATGGCCTTCCTCTCCTCCTGACTGACTCCATCTGGTTGTACAGAGGTCTCTAGTTTACTGCAGTTCTAGAAACTGACAGGCATGTCTCTCAACTACCAGTACTTGATTATTGATAAGAAGATTATTTTCTCTGTAAATAGATGATTATTTTTTTTATCTTGAATGATACTAAACTTGAAAAATGTAAGTCACCCTGACCACAAATTGTTTGGGATTCTGTTTGAAATATTCAGAGTTTGTAACTTAAGCTTGTAGCACTTTCCTAAATACTGAAACTCAAGCTTTGTTTTTCATTACGTATGAATATATATAAAAAAACCCTCTGGTACAAATTACCTCCAGATTGGTTATAGATATATTAGTAAATTAAACAGTAAGTCTGGAGAGTTTGGTATTTAAAGAAAAAGATGGACAATCTAAGTTTGTTTTTAATAGCTTAAGAAAGAGGAGAAGCTTTATTTTTTTTTTCCAGAAAAGATGTTATCACTTAAAGGATGGGATTCTGTGGGACTTGGAGTTTTGCAATAATATCCTACAATTTAGGCCGTCTTCATATCAGAGATCCTTTGGTTTACTATACTTCTGATTCCAGTTTTAGATAGACCTGACCCATTGGGCATTATGTTTCACTTTCTTTTACTAATTTTAATTAATTTCATTTAATTTAGGGAACAATTGGTCTGCAAGATGGTGACCCATTGGTAAGATTTGTCCACAATTTTTTTTTTAAACCATTTAAGGACAACCTGATCCAAGTTGTGTGGTGCTGACAAAGTAAATGTTTTTCCAGTGTCCCAATGCTTGTCCACCTGGCCGCCCAGGACATGCTGGCCTAATGGGAATGAAGGTAAGAGGATGTGTTCAAACATTCCTTACAGAGATACCATTTCAGAACACTTGGGAGGGTACATCAGACATGAAGGAAGGGGAGTTTGCTAATTTAAAAAACGTTGTAACAGAGAAGTTTTTTCAAGTTTTTAATACCAAAATAGCCTCTTGTCAAAATCTCTTACTGATGAAGTAAATTTCAGAGTAAAAGGAATATATCTTGAAAAGATTAGACTATGTGAGAGATTTCTTCATTCACTTTCCCAAGCACTTGAAGTCTGACTCCGGCCTCTAAATACTCTACCAAAACTTTAGCCTTTTTTCCTACTTTTTTGGGTCTCATTATGTAACTTTATCAAACAAATTGAAATAAACACTTTTTAATTCTTATTTTATCTAAGGCTTTTTATGAATTCTTTACTGGTTTCTGGGAAGACTGATGACTCAAGGAAATTGTTACGTGGTAACCTAAGAAGAACCACCACATCTCTTGAGAAGACCAGTCTTCTTAGATCCAGGAAATGATTTATATATAGTATTAAATGGGTAGCTGAGGAAGAGTTGGTACATGGGAATTTGAAGATGAAACAGTAGTATTGTACTGAGGAGTCTGTATCTGTTTTGTATAACTTTGTAGTTTAATCTGATTAATCAATAATTATTCATTTTTGTTTCTATGTTTATTTTAGGGACAGAAAGGCTCAAAAGGAGAGTCTGGTGAGCCAGGAAAACAAGGCTATAAGGTAAAAAAGAAAACATAAACATAAGGGAAAACTACTGCTGTTTTTAACTGCTGTTTTTACTGCTGTTAGTAGATTCTCATTCTTCAAAACATTCGATTTCATTAGAACTACCAACTGTTCTCACTGGGCTGTTTGAGGAGATACTGCATATCATAGTACTGCAGAGTAACTAAAGACACATCTGTATTCTTCATTCTCTGAACTCTGTATTTACTAGAACACAGACATCAGTGATGAATGCTATGCTATTAATACATTTTTATTTTGGTCATTCACGTTGAATTATTATGGAACTTCCAAGCATTTAAATACACAAAAATTATTTTAGCTTACTGTGTAAATTGCTCTGTGGCACAGTTGAGTCATAACAGGAAGAATGAAAAGGAAAGATACATTTGAGAAGGGAAATACAAGGAAAAGGAAAATACGGGAGAAAGACAGATTATTACTGTAATAAAGAAGCAAAGTCTGATTCAGCTTGAAGACTGGTATGTGAAATTTCTGGAGTGTTTAATTAGAATTAACCTTGTTTGATATTGGAAAATTGATATCAAAGTTTGGGAAATTTTATGTTGCCTTGATTCATGCTTCTATACTGATTGGAGAAAAAAAAAGGAAAAAATACTTTCTTACAATAACAAAAGCAACAAAAAGCTAAGCAAAAGAACACCCAATCCTGTTCTGTTCTTAACTATATTGAAAAGAATGTTAGTTTATTAGTTCTTTATTTTCCCATGGATGTTGAGCAGTGATCTTATTCTCTAGAATCATTTTATTCAAACTGAACTAGCAGTAAATACTCTCGTTTGCTACTGTGCAAACTGTGTACTGCATGAGAGAGGTTATCATGTAATCAGATTGGAGCTTAACCAGTTTGTGGACATGGTGACAGATAATAACAAATAGTAAATGTACCTTCTATGTTGAGAGGGCAATATCCAGGGTATTCATAATTAACAATGTATTCCTTTTGCTTTTCCAGGGTGAAGAAGGGGATCAAGGACCCATTGGTGAAGTTGGAGCTCAAGGCCCTCCAGTAAAGTATTTCCTCTTTTTAATAGTGTTATATACTTGGTTTATTATGTTGTATCTACTTTTTTCCTATTGCAAGAGAATGGATATTACAAAAGCTCTACGCATCTTTCTTTTTATCCTGTCATACTGCTTATGAGTGTCAGTAGGATTAATTAAGTCCATTCAAAATTGTTACTTTAAAAATTCAACGCGTCCTAAATTTTCTACCATTTCTGCCATTTCTAATTTTGAACTGTGCAAACAGTACTTTTTCCTGACTTTCCATAATTTCAGTGATACCGACTTCAGCCTTGCAAAGTGTTTGTTTAACTGTGAAACTTGGACTTTACTAAGACTTAGGGATGAAGTGTCTGCCATGGAAGAACAGATATTCTAAACTTTCTTTTTCCATTTCAAGGAAGTAACTTTGAATCATACTTAGGACTTTGGAATTGTTTCCTTCTGCTTCTCATCACTTATTTGTTCTGACATACAATTCCTCAGCCCATGTTCTAATCAGGAGCTTTTATGTTTCCCACAGCTCAACAGGCAATATGTAACAGACATAAAGGATTGTTTAATATAAGAGAAATAGACATTAGTCAAACACACTTAATTTGTATAGTTTACTTTCTAATGGATTTACTTCCTTCTTATGGATGGATTTCCTTAATTCCGCTAGTGTCCAGATATGACAGTATTCAGGAATTTACTTTGATTCTCATGACATCCAAATCCTAAATTACAGAATTCTTTATAAGTATGTGACAACAAAAACTCTTTATTAGGAATAGAGAAGGATGAGTAATCCTTCTTATATTTGCTGCCAAAAAGCATCCCTGGGGCTCTGACCCAGAGAAAGCAGTTCCCTAAGATGCTGCTTCTGCTTCTTAAAGGACCTGTGGAGTCATAAGTCACTTTGGTAAGGTCCTTATCACTGGAGAAAAAAATATTGGTTTCATTTTATTCAGAAAATGATGTCAGAGAGACACTGTATGGAAGAGTGTATGGCCACACTTGAGAGAGACAGGCTGAGAGGGTGTGGAGTTTATACGTATTTTCCTGCATTTTCTTACACAAAAACATATAATGTTCCGATACACAGAAAGAATTAGGAATCTGTTATCTTCATCAGCACCTAAAATCTGCCACTTCTACATGGTGCATGGATGAGAAGTCTTAGATAAGATATTTTAATGTGGGAGATATGTTAGTTTTGATAGGAAACTGGATACTGCTGCATGCCTACTTCCACCTCTGGTCTTGGAACAAGGTGTAGACAGTGGCTCTCTCATGTTGGGCTGCAGTAATTGCTGTTGCAGTATCATGCTTTATCTCCTGTCTCAGACTGACCAGACTTCAAATATTCTGTTCAAGATTCCATCTAGCTTTATTAAGATCAAGTAAGATTACTCCCCGTCTAGTCCATTCAAAGAGTAGGTTTGCCTATGCTTGAAGTGCCTGGAGTTTCCTTGTTAACACAGTCACAGTGCATTCTTCCTGTTGAAAGGCAAACATGTTATGGCTGATGGTTTGGTCTCTTCACAGGAGAGACTGTCGTTTCTTTCTATTGGGAAGAGGAATAAATTGAAAGCAACTTTCCCAGCTGACTGTATTTTGATGGAAAGAAGTGATAATTATGATGCGTTCTGCTGCACTAAAATGTCTTTGAAGTCCGGTCTCTCTGACAGGGACATATAAACCGAGCACTTGTTCTTAAATAATCTTGGCTAATTCTCTTCTATATTCATATTTCTATAAATCCTTCTGGAGCTTTTGTCTGAATCTGTCCTGTATCCCACTTCAGACAACATAAGCCCTTTTGCAAACCAGGCCTTCATGTTTTGCTCTTGCACTGAATGCACAACTTTGTTTCAACTCTGTGGTAATTCCAGTCCTTAAAGCACATTTGTGACTGTGGGATTCAGCTAAGTCTTCGAGAAATACCAAATTACTATATCAATTTCATATTCAAATATATTCTTTCTTATAAAGTAAGTGGTAAAAAAAATAACGTATGTAAAGCTATGAGGATACTCCTGTCTGAAAACAAGAGTGGTTCCAATGAAAAGATTTAATCATGATTTGAATATACTTTTCATTTTCAGGGCATTCTAGGTATCAGAGGTATAACTGGTATCACAGGACCTAAAGGTAACAAAGTAAGTATTAACATTCCTTGTCATAAGATGAACTGGGTACAAAAATACATCCAGGAATGTTTTCAACTTTACTTAAATAATTTCTGTCTTTTTTTTCTCTGCATTCTTTTTTAATATCAGCTGTATTTCCACAGCTACTGTAGGAAGGAAGGCAATGTGATCTTTTTGATTAAGTGCACATACTTTTCACACATACTCACTATTCTCTCTTCTCCTGGTTTATAGTGACTCGGCATGTGTGCAAGTGTGTAGCCAGCAAGAGAGCAAATTAAAATGTGCTTGAGCTTATAGCTCTTATAATTAAAGCTAATATTAAGTAGCCCCTCCTGTGACTTACATCTTCCTGAAGCTTTTTGCTTCTCATCTCCATTTTTTCCCAGTTTTTTTTCTTTCTAATTTTTATTTTTAAATTGGGAATTGTGTTCTCTCTGCATTCATTCTCTCTCTTGCATTTTTGGTGCCTTGCATTGCTGCCATCGGGATTCATGTTTATACAGGCTTCAGCTGTTTTCCTGCTGTTCGTTAAACTGCCTCAAACTGTTAATTCAAAAGTGACTGTTCCATTTCTACTGTTATCATCTCGCTAAATCAATATAATCGAAATCATGGGAATGAAAAGTATATTGCAATTATGCCGTTGTCTCTTCCTTCAAAAGTGAAGTGATGGAAACCTAGTTCTGTGACCTTTTATTTTCAGAGATAACATCAAATTTGTCCTGCTTATGAAACTTCTCATGCACGATCCTTTCTAAACTCTCAAACATGTTTTCTGAACTATTGCTATCTTTACTTTTCTGGTGTTCTTTGTGTCCTCTGAGACTTTAAAGCTTCTTGCATACTTTTTTGATCTGTTTTGTCTACGTGCAATATTTACTATGTTTGCTAAAGAAATTTGTTATTTCCTGGAAACCCTTCTGAAAACTTTTTTTTGCTTTCAATTAAAAATTATAGGGAAGCAATTATATTGTTTGCTTGAAACGAGATAAAAATATTTAGTATGCTTTAGAAGTTCTCATATTTTGATTCTCTTCTATTATCTGGATTGAAATAGAACAACATTTTCTGAAGTGTCATGACCTCCTCCCTGTCTGGTATGGTTTTTTCTAGTGAATGAACTGATGAATGAATGACATTTTTCCATGGTGAATAACTATGGATTTTCGTAGCAAACTAGGAGGGGGCATAAGTTTTTAGTCTCAATGCTTCATTGTATTGTCTTGTTTTGTAGGGAGCTCGTGGCCTTGATGGTGATCCAGGTCCTCGAGGTCTTCCTGGTGCACCTGTAAGTAGAATGTGTGTGAGCCAAATGCTTCCCATGGTCTACCCAGTCTTGTATGGAGTCTGGTTATAAATCAGAAAAGCCTCTGATCAATCCAATTCAACTGATGAATAAATGGCATCATGGTGATATCAAGTCTAGAATCACTTACTGTCTCAAAAACATTGCTGTGCAGTAGCATACTTCAGCTTTTCAGTATTGTTCTGAGCGCTACCATGTGCTATATGTGTTAGGGTGGCATGATTTTATTTATTTATTTTCTGGAAAATAATTAATTATTAGAACAAAACACATACTGGATAATTTGGCTACTCCCCTCCAAACGAGCTAGAATTTATACTTGGACTAGTCTTTCTATTTTTTTAGTGTTTTTCTTTTTTTAATAAATACATTACCTCCTATAAGAAAAATATGATACAATTAAGTCCTTAGATCAAGTTGTTTTTTGTAATATGGAAAGAAGGAAAGCAATAAACACAGATGTTTAGAACGACACAGTGCAGACTAGGTATCTGAGTTGTCTACTTAGCAATTGTTTAATTCTGATTGATAAATCTTGTAACTAATTCTCTGTGAATGTTTTGTGTACTGCACAGTGCAAGTCCTCAGTGCTGTAAAATAATGTAGGTTGTCTGAAAGTTCTAATTGCCCTTGTGTGAGACAGGTTCAGGGCCCTTCTGTGAAAAACACTGCAAAACAACTTGTCAGACTTTCTGCTTGCCCCCAGAGCTGCTGATGTTCTTGGTGGCTGTTATGTGCACTATGGTATGTCAGTATGCATGGTGATAGATGCAGAAGGCAAGTGTGGATTCAGTTTTTCTTGTCCATAAGAGATATTGTAGGTAAATCTTATTAAAGGGATGAGGGTTCTCTGTGCAGATTCTAAAGCCCAGCACAACTCTGAATTTGGGTAGCCACAGGACTAAAGAGAACACAGAAAGATTCTGTTTACTAGAATAAATTATAAACTGTTGGTTTTAGCTAATGAATGCAAGTAGTTTTACACTTTGGTGAACTTTTTTATTTTTAGGGGGATCAAGGACAGAGAGGCCCATTGGGAGAAGAGGGTCCAAAGGGAGAAAGGGTAAGCACAAATTTCAAATCATGTTGACTGGCAGACACTGAGATTGCCAACCAGTCTTCTCATTTATAAACTATACAACCATACACGCATATCTGAATAAGTGCGGGTTGATGTTCTATGCACCTATCATTTCAGTGTATTCATTTTTGTTTCTCAAAATTGTCATTCTTAGGGTCCTCAAGGGACGAGAGGAATAAATGGTCTCCCTGGGCCTAAAGGAGAGTCTGTATGTATATTTCTTCATTTATTTTGTGTTATACTGATTTATGTAGCAAAGTAACTGAGAGCAGTTTCTCCAACAATATGATTGTTTTGTTTTTCAAGGGCTTACCAGGAGTTGATGGCCGGGAAGGTATCCCTGGAATGCCTGGAGCAAAGGTAGAGAGCAGCTGGCATGCTTTTAATTTTGTGGGTTTGATACTGCTCTAGATTTATTCAGACATGTGACTTTTTAATTGTGCCACTGCCCATGGCTTTATGCACCTAAAGTAATTAAATAAATTTCCCACCCTCCATTTTGAAACGTATTTCAGCTCTGTGTTTGAGAAGCAAGATTTTCCCTTTGCTTTGGTTGGGATAAGTTACAAGTTAAAACGTTTTTCAGGGTGAACCAGGAAAACCCGGTGCTCCAGGTGATACAGGATCTCAAGGACTGCCAGTAAGTGTCTAATTTTCTTCTCCTGGAAGTTTGATTCTATTGAAATCATAGACAAGCTGAGTTTGACACTCCTGCTGGAAGAGCTCAAGTTGCACCTCCTCTGGTGCAACTTGAGGCCATTTGATTCTATGATTTCCCCTTGTCCTGTCACCAGGGACACCTGCCAACCCCACTCTTGCTGCAAGTACCTTTCAGGTATTTGAGGAGAACAATAAGGTCTCCCCTCAGCCTCCTCTTCTCCAGAGTAAACAGCCCCAGTTCTTTCAGTCTCTCCTCATAGGGCATATTCTCCAGGCCCTTCACAAGCCTTGTTACCCATCTTTGGACAGCCTTTTTAGGGGCACACAAATTACCAGTGTGAGCTGGGAGAGCTGACCTTCTAGTCTAGCATATCTCAGCGAATAATCATCTCCTTTTCATATTCTGCCACCCAAGAATATCTGGAATATATCATGTGTTTTTCTCTGAAGGAATATTGCATCCCTGTAATGTGGTTGTAGGGAATTAGTGGTGTTTTGAGACTATTTTTGAAGATACTCCTCTTGAACCAACTGATTACATTTAAAAACTCTGTCAGTTGTCAAAAGCTAGATAGAAACTTGATTGAAACATTATGCTAATTGAGTAACTGCTGTGAGTGTATAGTGAAGAAGGTGTATTAATACCAAATTGGAAGTTGATTTGTAATATGAAGTGAGCTCTTCGGTTTGGAAGAAAAATTTGGTGAAAGCATATTTGCTATATGAGCTCTTGCTCAAGTGAGGAGGGTATGAAATGTATACAAAAAGTATCTGTTGGATCTGTTAGACTCTCTACCTCTCTATTAGGACACTAGGGTGAAGAACAATTTCTAATATCTAAGTCAGAAGGAGTCATGACTCCTCACTATTCCATGCTATTTTTGTGAATTTCTGAAGTTCCACGTGACTGTTGCTTTCTAAACAGAAAGAATTCAAATGTGTCCATCATTGGATAAAAGTGCTTTGATTCAAAGTAAAAGGGCTAGAAATGCTTCATTGTGATACAGAGATTATTTAAGACTGTTTCCAGTCCCTGTAACAAAAAATAAACACTTTAAATGTTATTTCCTTTAGGGTTTACCAGGCTCTCCGGGTATGAAAGGGATTCCTGGCCCAAAGGTAAATAATCCTGAGCATCTACTTTCTTATAAGGCTGTAAATGTTTTTATAAAGTTGTAAAGTACTCAGATAATTTTTCATTGGGATAAGTAAAAAGCTTTTGGCTAGAAGAATCAAATTATTATTTTGTCATTTGTAGTTTCATGGTTGTGTTTTTATTTTTTTTATTTTTGTTTGTCTTTAAGATGATTCTTTTACTATATGATCTGTTTGTGGTGGTTCCTGGTGCTAAACAATAGTAAGAAGGCCATTTCCTTTTAAATCATGGAAGTCATTGCTTGAGCGTGTGTGTGACATGGGAACCTCAGAACGGTTTGAAATGAGAAATCTCTTAATAAAAAGAATATTTATAGCTGCAATATGTTGATTGAATCACATTGTGATCGTTGTTGACTCTACTTATCTATTAAAAAAAATTGCAATACTGATTCCATTTAGCTTAAAAAAAAAAAATCACATGATTGGGAATATGGAATGTTTCACATTGGAAAAAAAAAATTGAGTCAGTTTTTAACAAATGAAAATGAAAACTGGATTAAGACCTGAATTTAAACTGAAATTACAAGGGGTTCTGTTATCCATTTCTGATTTTTTAGAGCAGCAAGCAAGTCTATTTGGCATTTGTCATTACAAATGCAACAAAATAGTAAAAGAATCTGACTTTTGAAAAATTATACAGAAGACATTATGTAGAAGTTAAACCAAAATAAAGGTGAGAGTTAAAAATTAACAAATTAACAAAAATACTGGTTTTCTTGACCTTATTTTCATCATTTGTCCATCAGGGTAATAGAGGTCCTCCTGGAGTGCCAGGTTTGATGGGAAATTCTGGCAAACCGGTAAGATTATTAAAATTATTCAAAAGATCTAGGAAAATGAAAATCTTGCATTATATAAAGAATTGTTTTTCAAATTTGTTGCATTATTCCTATCCTCAAAACAGGGTGAACAGGGACCAGAGGGTGAAGCAGGTCCAACAGGACCCCGGGGGCCACCAGTAAGTATTGAATGCATTTCTAATTCAGTGTATTTAATGCTGCAGTGTCCCAAGTTACTGTTGGTGCAGCTAACTACCAGTCACTGATATTGTTAGTTCAAGTGATAATTTTTAAGGTCAATACTAATTTCTTTTTTTTAAAAAAAAAAAAAAAAAAAAACTTTGTATACCAGGTGGATGTGGACTGTCATGCAGACAAATCCATAAACACACATTTCAGAACTATTTTTGGCTTTGGTGATAAATCAAATTCTAAATCTTTGCTTACATTCTTCTGATCTGTTTTAGTTTCAGCTGGGATGGATTTTTTTCTTCAGAATGTCTGATATGATGTTATGTTTTTGATTCTACGAGAAAAACAGTGCTGTTAACACACCAAGGTTTATAGTTCCTGCTAAGCAGTGTTGTAGAGAGCCTAGGTCATTTTCATTGAAGGCCCCAGGGAGCTAGGAGGGAACAAAATTAGGACAGCTGACCTAAACTTGCCAAAGGGATATTCCATACTGTATGACATCACATGAAGGGAGTTTTGAAGGGGATGGGAGTGAATATTGCTCTATTCTGTTGCTTGGGGTACAAGCTGGGCATTTGCTGGGGGATGGTGAGCAATTGCTTGTGCTTCACTTGTTCTATACATATATATGTGTGTGTGTGTATTTATTACTATTATTCTTTTTCATTTCTCTCTTAGTAAATAGTTTTATCTCAACCCACATGTTCTGCTTTTTTTTTCCCCCTCATTTTTGACCCTATCCCACTGGAGGTGTGGAGTGAGTAAAGGACTGTGTGGTGCTCAGCCTTCTGTCAGTTTAAACCACAACACAGTCTGTTTTAGAGTAGGCTGAGCTAAAGTCTGAACAAAGGGAATGAGGGTAGTTTGTGACAGAATAGAAATGCTGTTCTTCCACTGCAACTGAAAGCTTGAATGTATTGTATCAGTAGATCACTTACCCTTTTATTTGACTGTTACAGCTATAAAATTTCAAATGTTATAGGATTATGAATTTTGGACCAGTGATTCATAGTGTGACTGTTGCTAGAATCTATTTTTAGTGAAAATAACATGAACAGAGAGGCACAGCATGGAGGAAAGTTAGTTGCCTGGTCTCCATTGTAAAGAGAATGACTGGAGACTTCTTTGGTCCTATTTGTTAACTGACATGACATAGTTTATCTTCATACTGTTACTATCTGTTAACACCCTCATATTCAAGTGCTGCCTACATGCTCTCAACATGCATGCTGGAAGAAACATCTTGCATGTGTTTGTAACAACATTCCTGGGCACTGTCTAGAAGAGTGTGAAGTTGCTTGACCCAGACAGTTTATCATGGATGATGATGGGATGCTGCTTGGGCCTGTGCCTTGGCCCTTTCTGGTTTGCATTATGAATGAAACTGATGTGTAGTGTTTATCTCTACTCAGAAACACTTTTGTTTCACTGGCATGGATTAAAGTAACACGAGGCTGATCTAACTTCCCTTTGCTGTTAATCCTCCTGTGGAGGATGAAGGGATCAGGGATTCAAAGAAAATTTTGATATAGCAAAATTCAATCCGACTGCATTGACAAGATTCACAAGGTTCAGGGCTCTATCAGCTATTGCTTTTCAAGCTCCCCTCTTACCACTGATACTGTGGGGATACTTTCCTGGAATCTGCTAAGCTTCTGGCATCATACATAAATGATTTACTCTTGCAATTGAAGGAATATCCTCGTACATGGTTTAGGGAATTATTGTCAGGGATGTATTTGTAGGAGTATTTCATGTCTTAGGAGTGTGTTCTCTGACTTAACTCTTTTGTGTCTTTAAACATGCAGCAGCAGTTAGTCTTAGTTTTCTTCTATTTTCTTTTGTGGCTTGCATTATTATGCACCAGTTAATTCATGAGATCACATGCATTTTAGACTGAATCTTTGTATGAATGCTGCTGTGCCCACAGCTACTTATGAGTGATATAAGAAGGGGATTGTAGAAGCATATGCTCACTAGAGTGGAATACAGTATCTCCAGCTACCCAAATCTCTAACTTATAAACATTTAATTTTGTTGTTTGTGTTTAAAAGTGTTGCATGTACTCAAATATTTTTCTTAGTTCTCCATCAGTTCTTACTTTTTATACTTGTAACAGGAATAAGAATTGTAACTGAATCAGAACAAAGTAATTGCCCACTCTGATAATGCAAGGTAATCTGCTGAACTATGCTTTTAATCCTTTCAATGTGAACACGAATTTACAAAATCAGCAGCCCATACAAACAGGAGCTGACATGCAAGGTTAATTATTTGTAACCCTGTAGGCAGACAAAAACACCTAATGTAGATTAAACACAATGAAGTTTCTGTTTGTATCTCTAGAGACCAGCAAGACATCTGGATAACTTAGCATTACTTTCTCTGTCATTACAAAGTGCATTTATTTCAGAAAATGTGAAGATCTGAGCAAAGTCCTA
Source organism: Callipepla californica brunnescens (assembly GCA_023055505.1). Lineage (NCBI taxonomy): Eukaryota > Metazoa > Chordata > Aves > Galliformes > Odontophoridae > Callipepla > Callipepla californica. The sequence goes on along the minus strand of JALIRH010000007.1, from coordinate 22,459,469 downwards.
GAAATGAAATCTTTTAGTCAATACAAAAAGGAGAAAGAAAATGCATTACTGATAATAACGTAAATTTGCATATAGAGCATTAAGCAGTATTCTACTCATCTGCAGTTCCTTTGAAGTTACAAAGAGCCTTGGATCTCCCTTCTAACTACAGGCAATGTATTGCTGGCACGGCTTTATGTTTTTCTTTGGGAATACAGGAAAGACATTTCTTCAATACAGAAAACTGAAACAAGTTTTTTTTGTTCAGGAAGAGCAAAAGGTTGGATTGTTGAATCACAGTAAGTTCTGGTCCAAGTCAAGTCAAGTTTGTATTAATTTTCAGAATAAATATTATTTTCTATTCCTTCTGCATTAAGTATTTCTAGTGGGTGTATTTAAGTCTCTGCTTCAAGGGACTCTGCCACATTTCCAAGAAAAAAAAAATAAATCTGTCAGCTAAATAATTTTGCACCTCATCTTTTTCAAGTTTATAAAATTGAAATTTCTAAAATAAGCTGAGAGAAAAGCTTCAATAATTACTCTAAGAAGACTTTTTTTTCTTGTGAATATTTCTGTATTTTTTCAGATTTTGAAATTATTTCACAACTTCAAAGTTTGCTGGTTTCTGACCAGTTTCTTTCCCGAACACTTCAAAAACCTGAGGATTTTATGGTTACTGTTCTGGTGTTTTCTTGTCCTTTTCCTAACTATTTCAAATTACTCTCTTTAATGCTCACATCAGTTCATTTCTTTCTTCTTTACCCTTTGCTCCATTTCACTCTTGCTAGTAGAATACTCTGGCAGAAGACGAGAGAGGCTGGTCTTCTTCCTCAGGGTTGGAAAACTCATAATATTTTGCAGGAGTTCATGGAGAAGAACTTAAGTTCATTTCTGTAGTGCTGCATGATAACAGCCATGTAGGGATCCTCTTTGTACTCTCATTTCACTCACCTGTGTCCTCTACTGAGGAAAGACACTATGAGTGTGGCTGGTCGTTCCAGAAGGGCCAGCACTCTGATGTGAAGGTCTATGGAATAGTAACAAGTCTGACTGCTAATGTGGACTGCAAACCAGTATCCAGGGTACAGAAAGAAATGTCTGTATTTATGTTATATTAAAAAATTGCTTGGCTATTCTGATTCAGCTACAAGCAAAAGACAACTTTTTGAGAGAAAATTTAATTTCAACACGATGGAGCTTAAACTATTAAACTTTCATCAGTGACTCAGTTGGTGGGGAAAATATATTTCTCTACTATTTACAAAATACTGTAACATCCTCTGGCACAAGCCGTGCTATTTCAGTGTAATTTTTTTTATTAAGCAACTGTTGTAATGTAATTGAAATGTCAAAATTTTGGCCTTTTGCAAGCCTGTAAACACAATTTCATAGTGAAAATATTAAATCACTAGAAACAAGGTAGGTAGATCTAATGAAAAATAAGAAATCTCATGCTGGGAGAGTCTTAGATGACTACTAACAACTCTTACAAGAAAAACGTTTTCAGAAGTACCATTTTAGTCAATCGTTCCTTTTCCTTGGAAAACTGAAATTGGTAACTGAGAGGGGAAAAAGAGTTTCATATTTATTTAGCTTCATATTCACCTGTTCAACAAAACAGAAGAAGAACTGGAGAAACACGTGAATTTTGTCTTTTGTTTCTAAACCAAATTTCACTCAAACTGTTTTGTCAGTTAGCTTTCTTTCCTCCATGTTATAGAAGCCAATCCAAGTAATTACCAAATTCATTTCTGATTTATATTTTTCTAAGCCAGTTATCCTGGCAGGTGGCCCAAAGGAAGCAAATCTCAACCATTGGGGTGTCATTCCTAATCAGTGGAATGTAGCTATACTTTCTGAGCTGCTTAATTACTTTTTTTTTTTTCCTTCTCCATATTTGTTGTGATGTAGTTAAGATTTAATTTCTTCTGTTGTATTTACAGGAAATACAGGGACCTCCTCCCCTCCCCCCTTTTTTATCCTTTGTTTCTCTTCAGCTATTTAACCTCTAAATTGCTCGCATTTGGAAAATATATATTCCCATCCTATGGTCTTGAAGTGAAAAGAAACCTTGGACTACTTTCACTTAAGGTTCAGTACTTGCTGAGTAAATTGAACAGAACACTGATGCATATGCAGACAAGCATGTATATTTGCTAAAGTAATTATGATGTGATACATATTTTCCTAACATTAGCAACAGAGTTTGAATGCCTAGCTTCATAAAATTTTATACCGTATCTGCTTATGGGAGACTTCTGAGAGTGAGTTAGAGTGAGTATTCAGACTGCCTTGGTTGACTTACTCTCTGGAGATGATTTTGTCTCTCCATTCATTGGGAAGAAGCAGATTAGAAAATAGCTTGATTTGATGTTGAAATGTCAAATGACCTAGATATAGATGAGAATACCCCAAAATGTATAATTTGTTATCTTAACAATTATAATTAAAACCTAGTATTACTGGGCATAGTATTACTGGGCATATTTTGAATTTGTAATTTCAGTGGTGTTTCACAAGTGATAAGTCAAAATTTATATTTATAGGAGTTAACATTGCATAGTTTGTAGCACAGTCAAAAGAGCTATGTAGATTTCCATCCTACCAGACATGCTTAGTAACAAGTAAACCTAAGACATCAGGTGAATGTGACTATACTTCCTGATCTTTCCAAACTCTGCTGTATGGTTCATACAGGGTAGTGCTTCTTCGTCTCTCAGTCAGGCTATGTAGGCCACCCAAATCCTGGTAGTATCTCCAAGCCTCCTCAGTTCTCAAACTATTCACCCTTGTCTTTACAAACTGCATGTTCAGATTGGTGTTTGCTGCCTTGCTCTTTACCCCTTCCCCTCCAACAGCAGCTTCTGCTGACTTCTGTCTGTCAGCAGACATTACAGTGTTGGCTTTTCCTAAACATCATATACTTCTATAGGCTGTAAACTGTGTAAAAAACATCCTAGTCAAGAAGTTACTATGCTGAAGCTCTGCTAGACTTCAACTTATTATTATTAAAAATTCATCCAGATCTCAGAAATACTCATTAAGTTCCATGACTTATCCATAGAGGCACCAGGACACTTATTATGAACTTCAGCACAGTACTACAAAGCATGTACTATTATTTGCTGGAAGGACACCCACATGTAGCCATCTTTCTGTGAAGTTTTAAATCCACTATTCTTAGAGTAATAATTCCATTATACTGCATAGAACAATGATCATAGAGAAGTGTTGTGTGCAGTGATACCATATCATTGATAATGAGGTATGATTTCCAAAATAATTTGGAATAATGCTTAAAAATGGTTCATTTTTTTTCTGCATAGACTTAATTCTCTATATACTGTACTCTGTAAAATCACAGTGTACACTATGAATTACTTGTCAAGAGACTAATTAGTATTTTGATTATCTGGACAACTTAGTGAGGTTCAAATTATCTGGGGAATGTTCTCATTCTTACTGCCATTCTTCTAACATAGCCATCCTTAACATAATCAACTTGTGAACAAGAAATCAATAGACAAGTGAAAGGAACTGTTATGCCTGAGAGTGCTTTCTGTAACTGTGGGAATTCTTCAAAAGAATCAAGTCCTTCAGGATTTTTTCAGGGATGAAATAATCCCAGACAACTGAAGCAAGGTCTACCATAAATCCTAAAATGTCTCATGGCATATGATGTTCAAGGGTTAAATATAGATCTAACAGAAATATAGGAGAGATGGTGAATCTACATTTGAATGTATTGAGGAGTCCAATAATACAACCTTAAATAAAGAAATGGTAGATCTTGTTGTAACCAGTTTAGCAGAGCTGCTGTGGGAAGGCTGCATCTTGGTATTGTTCTTATTGTGGTTCTGCATGAACTTAGTGCTGTACTGCTGTCATTGAGTGAATGACCCTATCCTAAGCTTTACAATCAACAGAAAACAATTATGTGTGCTGTTAAAGTTCTAGAGCTGTCCTGGACATGCTTTTGGCTCCATAGCATCTGATATTTTTTCACATCTCTAGGTAATTGCCAAGCTTTAGGGTACTTCAGGGGCCATTAGCAGTGGGAATCTGCATGCTGCCTCCATCATTGCAGCCCAGAAAATTTACCAGCTTGAATGTGAGCCAGTCTGTCTCAGCTCACATGTTAGATTTCCTTAACTAGAATAGCTACTTCCCCCTTCAAGACTTTGGGAAAAGTAGGAATTCTGAAGTGTGTCAATAGCACATTAAATAAGTAGATCAAAATGTGTTCAAAAAATTTCTTTTTTTTGGTCAAAACTAGTGCAGTACTTGCACTGATCTGTGTGAGGCCTACAGACAGTGTTACATTTGGGACAATTCTCTGAAGGATAGGCTGAGAACCTGGCTGAACTGGCTTTTGTTCTGATAATACGATCGCAGAATTCTATAATGATTTGGGATGGAAGGGACCTTTAAAGATCATCCCGTGTACACCCCTGCCATGGTTTGCCTATGACAGATTATTTCCAGTGAGAGATTTTTGTAATTTAGTAATTTAGACCACAGGGAAAGGCCTAATTTGACCAAATGCAGATGTCAGCACCTGAACCACTTACTAGGAAGTAGATGCTTCTAGTTCATAACTCTTGATGTATTTTAAATGCTTACATGAGGACATTTCAAGGTACCTTTTTTTCTTCATGTCCTGTGAAGTGAGATTAAGGTATACTTACCGTGAGTTCATGAAAGGCAGGTCCTGCTTGACCAACCTGGTCTTCTATTCTTGAGTGACCCACATGGTAAATGAAGAAAAAGCTGTTGATGTAGTCTACCTAGACTTGATCAATGACTTTGACAATGACTCCCACAGTGTTACTCTGGAGAAGCTGGCAGCTTGTGACTTGGACAGGCACACTCTTTGCTGGGTAAAGAACTGGGGGGATGGCTGGCCTAGAGAGTGATGGTGGATGGAGTTAAATCCAGGTGGTGACTGGACATGAGTGGTGTTCCCTGAAGATTGGTAGTGGGGCCTGTCCTCTTCAGTATCTTTTTTGATGACCCAGATGAGGGAATTGAGTGCACCCTCAGTAAGTTTGCAGAAGACATCAAGTTGGGAGGAAGTGTTGATCTGTCTGGGGGAGCAAGGCTCTTCAAAGGGATCTGGATATCTGGGCTGAGGCAAATAAAATGAAGTGCCATGTCAACTGGGATTTTTCAGACTGGGGAAGAGGAGGCTAAGGGGAGACCTTATAACTCTCTAAAACTACCTTGAAGGAGGTGATGGTGAGGTGGGGGTTAGACTTTTCTCCCAGGTAACTACTGATAGAATGAGAGAGATTGGTCTGAGGTTGTACCAGGGAGGATCAGGATAGATATTAGGAAAAATCTCTTCTGTGAAAGAGTGGTCAGGTGCTGGGATGGGCTGACCTAAGTGAGGGTGGAGTCACTGTTCCTGGAGATGTTCAAGAAATGTTTAGATGTGGTACTAAGGGACATGGTTTAGTGGGGACATATTGGTGGAAGGTGGGCAGTTGGACTAGATCATGGAGGTCTTTTCCAGTCTTGATGGAATTAATTATTCTATGAATGTCTCTGTGTGAAGCTCAACCCAGGGCCATTTCAGTCAGGTATAGTAACTTGGGAGAAGCTTTACAGTCTTTTAAGTTATGCCATAGGCCAGGGTTATTCCTGTCACTTGGTTTACGGTTTCCCTCTTATTCTATAAAACACATCACCTGCAGATCCTCTAGCGTTGGCTCTTGATTTGACGTAATCTGTCCTTACAGAAATAATATCAACGCTTATGAGTCATATGCCATCGCTATACTTTTGTATTGTGGTTTTCTGTTCTTTTTTACCATTTCAGAAAAGCAGTGTTGTTTGAAGAAGCACTTACAGTGTGTTTAACAAAGGATTTTTTACATTTAATATAAAATGCAAGATTTTATTGTGTCCTTTACGACCTGCAGAAACCTTGATGTGCTTAAGACATTTATTATGAGTTAAATCCTATGGAAGGAAGATTTTGTTTTATGGCTGTATAGCATTCAGACATGAATGGCATGACATGCACAAGGAGAAAATCTTTAATACCAATCATATTTTTAATTCTTCTGTTTTCTGCATCAAAAGTGTAACAGTATTCTGGGTCAGAGATGTACAACTGAATTATGTGATTAAAAAACAGATTTTTGTAAGCGCATTTTCTGAGTAGTAAAATGAAGGTGACTTCAGGGCCTTTTTATTTTTTATTTATTTTGGAACTTGAAAAGGGTTCTAGAAACTGTCCAAAGTACTTGAAAAGGATAGTGACTTTAGCACAATAGGATATTTTTGGGGAGATGAATGGAAAAGTCTGACTGTGTTTGGTTCTCTGATCTCTCTGGGATACCTAATTAGTTCTGGAATGGTAGGGTTCAATTCTTCATTTATGACATGGTGTGAAGCACATTTTTAAGTCTGCCACTTCCTTTTATTGTTTAGTATGTCCCAACATTTTCTGTATTATTAAAAAGAAATTATTTGATATGATGCATTGTATGCATTACTAGAATTGTTAGATCTCCTATTATTCAAAATTTTCTAAGCTATGTGAGGCAGGTTATCTACCTGCATACCTAATAATTTTTATTCTTGGTATTTTATGATCTTAAATTATACATTATGCTTTTATAGCAAGTACTACTCATGTATTTACTAATCACTTGGAAGTAAGTGTCTCAAGTAAGTCTTAGGATGGTATTGAGTCAGTGATTGAATTTATTAGTGCAAGTGAGACTACAAAGCTTGTTAAGCTGCCCTGAAAAGTTTGGTTGTAAGAGACAACCCTTTGAGAAAGGTTCTTTATTTCAAAATTAGCCTAGAAAAATTGATTTAGTATCAGTTCTACCCTTTAGTAAGTATTCAAATGGCTGTATTAAAAGATGAATTTATAACACAAATGTATATGTGATGATCTGAGTGCATTAACATATTTGAAGTGAAGATATAAATTGAAAGTCCAGTTAAGAGTACATATCTACAGTTAAGAGTATATGTACCACTATTGTAAATGAGGATTTTAAAAGATTTCCCTTCCCTGCAACAGTCTAGACATACACAGACATGCATTTTTACCTATGTGTGTTTGCTAAGCATGACTTCTGCATACATTTGTCAAATTTTTCTGTCGCAATGTGGGATTATGGGCTTGCTGAGATTTTAAAGGTGGCATTTAAAAGCTAAAAATGTGTGAATCTGATGGTTTTCGACATGAATGTGGAGCTTGTAAATTATGCTTAGTTGTGAGTTTGATGAATTTAAAAAGCTTAGAGTTCATCTATTGGAATTCTTGTTAGAACTGTCTTAGTGAAATAGAAGTGTTCCTAACAGGTAACTTTTATGTGCAGACTGATGTAGGAGACTCGTGAATAATCACTCATCAGAATTAATTTATTGAATCATCTAATGCTAACTCAATTTTGTGTCCATTCTAACCTAAAAATGTTTGCATTCTCAGTCTTTCAATATTTTAATGCACTTGTTATTTTTGCAGTAATAAACATAATCTTGATTAAAGCCAACTACTAGCCAGTATAACTCACTAAACCTTAAGAAAAAAATCATGCTGTATTTTCAGCTTGCCAGAAACATTCTGGGAGGTAACAATGTCTTTCTGTTTCCTATAAGGGTAGCAGAGGAGAGACAGGTCCTGCAGGTCCTCCAGGTTTACCAGGGAAATGGGTAAGCAGTTTATTTCCATATTCAGTGCTTATGTTTAGTTCTAAGAAGCTGTAGCATGATCTGGGATTACACTTAGCCATGCAGAGAGCTGAAAATGATGTTAAAATGTGCAATGAGTTACTTTTTTGGTCCTCTTTAACTGCTAATATTAGCAGATGTTGTTTTGAAGTATGTGGAGATGTGTGACCTTTTCTTCTACTTAGGGAAAAAAAAGAAAAGTGTCTCTGAGTTGTGCAGAGTTCGGTTGTGCACCCCTGTGTGGTCTGTGTGCAGTTGGGGAATGGGAGCAGTGAAAGGCAGTCATTCTGCTAACAGCTACATGAAACTATCGAGTGGAGCAGATTGTGAATGCCACCTTTTACTACTGCTCCAACAGTATTTATGCAATAACTGTCAGAAGCAGAGCTGGGGAGGTTTTGGCTGAAAGAGCCTGCTGTTACAGTGGAATGCATAAATCACAGAGTGTAAGACCTTAGAAAGTACTTTTAAGGGAACCAGGCTGCAGTTGAGGGACTGAAAGGTGGAAAGCCCTGTAAGCCATTTCTCTTCTGCTTGCATTAAAATTATAATGAGATGCTATTCAAAAGGATGCACTTTGGATCAGCTCTATTTTGATCAGATAATCATCTTTAATCAAATTGGCATTGTACTGGGAATAAGATTCTAACCCATCTCTTTGCAAGGGAACGGCTCTCAGTTGTTTATTCTAGAACAGACTGGGTAAGTTTACATCCTTAATTTGTTTTCACAGGGTCCCCAGGGTGACATTGGGCTTCCTGGACTGCCAGGTCCTCCAGGCCTACCTGGTGCTAAGGGTGACCGGGTAAGGAAAGTGCTCATATATACAGTCTGCACTTTGACATCAGAAGTAAATCCAATCATCTGAGCAGAGTTTACATGAATTCATGTCTTTTTGCTTCCTCTGAATGTAGATTTGTTAGATACTGTGTAGGGCCCGTTAAATACATACAGATCATAAATTATACAGGGAAATTTCATGACTGTACTTAAGAGATGTACATAACATTATTGGTGTTTGTTTGTTTAGTCATTTAGAGTTTGAATCATTTAAGGGCTTAAATCACAGTAGAAATCATTGACTCAATGACTCAGAGACATCTGAAATTGTAAATTAGGCTCTCTGGTTACTGAAGAACTACTTGGAATTTAATCCCAGGTCTACAGTAGATACAACGTCTTTTACATATCTCTTAGGATCTGCTATAGTAATGCACTGGGTAATGCAATCATTGAGACACATATGCATGCAGGCACAACTACAGGATCGAAATAGCTCCAGTAGTATTTTATTAGGGAAAAAAAAAAAAAAGAGAATTGGGCCCCTGCAAGAAGATATCCCAAACTTCAGGACAGATGTCAATAATGACTTTATGTAAAAATAAGTGTAATTGATCTTCTCTTACTCATAGGAGTCTAGAGAGGATGTAATTCACCCTTCCTATTTCAAGTATCTACTTCGCATGAAATGAATTGCACTTTTAATGTTCCTCTTACTTTCTCCTATAATCAGGGAAGCACAGGGCTCTTAGCCAAGTGTTGGTGTCATTGCTCTAGATTGCTTTCTTTGTATAGAGGCATCCTGCCCTTGGTTTGCCCCATGTATATATTAAATCAGGGCTTGCTGTTGCTTCTGTCAGGTTCCTTAAGTTGCTCAGGTACTTAAATATGTTTCAAGGCAGTTTGTTGTCCTTCAAGTGTTTCTTCATGTGAATCTGTTTTTAGTCAAATGTAAGTTGATACAAATAATTCTTTTCTTCTTAGATTGGCAATGATTCATACCATACCCTCTTGCAGAGGGGGACTGCAATGCTGACAGTCTCCTTCCAAAGATGCGTGTTTGTCATCATCAGTCATATAAAGGGCCATGACCTCAAGGATAAAAACAGAACATAGATGCTGTGTATAGACCCATTCAGGTTAGAGCCAGGAGATTTCTTTTATCTAACTGGCAGATGACAGTATCTTCTGCCTGGAGGTCATTTATTTATTTGTTTGTTCGTATTCTAGGGTAAACTTCATGCCCAATGCAAGTACCATGAAGTGCAAAAAGCTACCCTAGCAGTGGTCTCATCCTATAATTGATTTTTACCTTTTTTGTTTTGAGATATGTGACAAATGAGTTCACTTGTCCTTGATTCAGTTGTTTTTTTTTCAGTCCTATAGAGACTGGAGTGAGTTTTTTGCATCAGGCTTGACGTGGCAGGAGCTTTGCCAGGATGTACCCCAAGTCACAAGTCTAAAGAGTGATCACACCATGCCACTCCATTATTTCTCTACACTGTTCAACTTGCAGCTGCATCTGGTTCTGCCTATGTAAATTAAATAGGGCCAGGCCAAGACCCAGCCCTTGGCATTAAAATGTGACCCTTTATGCTGCTAAATAGTACAGGCTTTGAAACAATTCTGAAGTGTGATTTGGGAGGAGTTTTACAAATAGACAAAGAGCTTGTGTAACAAGTAAACATTTTAATATTCTGTTGTTGTCTCAGTTGAAATTTTGGGAGACAATGTAATAGGTTCAGATTGTTTCAGTTGTGACTTTTATCCTTGCTGATACAGATCGTGTCCCACAAAAGCTAAAGCTTCTCCCACTTCAACATCATCTATGTGCACTTGTGTTACGCAAAAGAAAAGTAGAGGAAAACAACACAATGACCACTATGTTAGGTTGGAAATCAATGTCTTGTTGTTTGAGTAATTGGAAAACCTTAATAAGGTGTGATTTTGAGAATGCTTTAGACAAAATGGTTTCTGTGTTGTTTGACAGAGCCTGAATGTTAAATAGGTCTGTGGTTTCCGCTGCTTGGCTTAGTGGATAATTTAGTATTGGCTCTTCATCCTCGTCAACATGAGAACAAATCTGAATTCGTGAAATTGCAGATGCTTCACTGTATCCTCTGCCTACATCCCATGGGAATTAAATGGATCTCTGAAACTGTAGAGAAAGTACTGCATCTGTCTGTTTTAGGAAAAAAATATATGTACAGTTTTATGTAATTTGGAATGAATATGTTTGAATGTACACAGACTGCAAACAAAATGAAGGATGGTGTGATTGTTGTTCTAACAAAACACAAATATTAACATTTTCTTAAATGGTGCACAGTTCTACAGTACTTCTACTACAGGAAAATATATTTCTTCTCAAAATGAATATGACCATTAGTTTTTCCATCTTCGGGCCATGTCTGTCTAAATAGGTACATTTTAAGATTTTTACAGGATTCTAAGATAAAGGCAAAATAAATAATATAATAAAAAATGATAATAAAGAGAGAGGAGGAGGGAATGGGCAGAATTTAAACTTTAAGATACAGGTTATTTGGCTTTTGCTCTGATAAAATTTCTAGAGACAGTGCTGCTAAAAAACACTGAAAATTAAATAGCAAGCAAGACAAGACTGTGGCTGAGATCATGGGTGTCTGGACATGTTTATCCCATGATACCAAGGCTTGTTTGTCTTACAGTTATTCAGAACACTTCAATAGGACTGTAAAAAATGATACAGTTACTGGATTTTTACTTCTATCTTCAAACTAACTTTCAGAGTGGAGTTGTAGCATCTGCAAGAACATCTGCCAAGTGAGGGGCTGATCAGCTGCTGCTTGACAGTCAGAACCTGTGCTAAGCAGTGCAGCAGCATACTGTATGTTCCATGCCATTACTTTCCTTCAGCCTGTCACCTTAATCATCCAAAAAGATTAAAGTTCTTTCATTATCATTCTTAAAAATTTACAACTTTAAAGGTCTGCTGCATTAATGCTAGATAGCTGGAAGGACTGAAGATAATTTAGTATGCTTTTGAACCTGCTTAACATTTTTTTCTGCCTGACACTTTGCACCAGGGAAGTGGCATTGGAAGTTTGGTTACGGAGAATCTTGAATGTTTTCCATAGTAGTGTAGTCCTGAAGTCCTGTTATCTTTCCCAGTAGATATTGTTAGTGAGCAAAGAGAACAGATCTAATTTTCCTCCTAGTTGATTATGATTTATGAAGGCACTAAAAAGTTCCTAACTTTGTTGCTTTTGATATAGTATACATCTCACAATTGCATGTTCTAAATGCATTCACTAAAAGGAATTAAAAATTAGGAAAAAGGAGATAAAATTTGCTCTGAACAGATCGAGACCAGTTTAAAATTGCTGCTTGGCTCTACAGCACAAAATGGAAGAAAACCAATTAATTTTAAATTAATTGTAAAATATTTTTATGTCTTTTAACATTTTAGGGTTCAGCTGGTGAACCAGGACCTAAGGGTGAACAAGTAAGTCAAGTTACAGGTCACAGTACTTTCAATGTACACTGTCAAATGCTGCAGTACATTACACTGACTAAATCTGAAGACTGATAGTTTGTTTTATTTCATGGTATAGGGTGCACCTGGATCAGAAGGAGATGCAGGAGAAAAGGGTGACTTAGTAAGACATTATTCTTTCTTCAATGGATCTGGTGTTTTGCTGTTGTTACTTGAAACTTCAAAATATTGTTGGAGCACTTCAAACATGAGGTTTGATCATTAGAAATACAATTTCAGCTGTGTACTAAATGGACATCTTGTGGTGCACAGCATTCCATTTGCCTGATTGTATATTTCAGCTGTTTTAATGCTCTTTAAAATACACATATTCTTGAGGTCTGTTTATGTCTATACTCCAAGTATTTCTATATAAAAAAGTAGATATGTGTGTATATGTATGTGTGTGTGTGTGTATATATATATATGTTTGTATGTTTGTGTATAAATTCTTGGATTTTGAAGTACCGAGGATGAAGACGTAGTTTAATTCAGGTGAAGCAGAAGGCACAGGTAATAAATAAGCTTAAATAAGCTGGTAGAAGATAATTTTCTGAAATATTTCTGAGGGTAATACAATAAAACCAAAGAAGAGGAATTAATGTTTCATAGATGAAACAAGATTTTGAACTGAAACTCTTTATTTTCTATTTACTATTTTTCTAATTCAGAATGAAAGATGTAAACTTCTCTATAGTGAGACTGCTATTCTCAGTTCAGGTAAAAGGGGGTTGCTGGAAGCCAGGAGCTAAGTTGCTGGGAATAGAAATATCTAGGGGCTTGATTTCCCTGTAGTACATTGAGTAGACAACTGCCTGGTTTCTGTTAACATCTTTTCATGGCTAACCAACACAACATAGTAAAACATCTGCGATTCTGATAAGGAAGTATTACAAAGCCAGTTGTAAGAATAATACTTTCTTGTTTGTGCTATATAGAAATTCTTATGCTAAAGGAATCTTACAGAATAATCTGAGATTTAAGTTTTGTTTCCAAATAAATTGTAATTAATTTGATGCACAGATACACATAATCAGCAAGGGCCTTGGATGTTAAATATGTGAGCTTTTTTACGTATACAGGAAAATAACATTAAGTTTATTGCATTTGTGATGACCATTACAGTGAGTACTCCTTTCTAATAGGATGTGTGTTATTTTTGTCTAGGGTGATATGGGATTACCAGGTGCAAAGGGATCTGTAAGTATAAAGAACTGTGCTGTTACAAAAATACAGAGATCTAATAGATAAAATGAATAGTTTTCTGACATAGAAATGAGAAAACAAATAGTGAGCTCTCACAATAAAATGTGCTCCAACAGCATTTCTTCTTTCCAAATTTTGAGTACAATTAAGATGAAAATGAACATACTCTGTGCAGTAGGGGTGTGGTGCTGTAGGGTGCCCAGTGTAATGGCTGCAAGCAGTGAGTAATCTTAACACTGTGAAAGGATGGCAGTAGGACTATGTTATCTATGTGAAAGTACTTCTGGCCCAGATTCCCTAACAGCTCTCATATGGAAGGTGAGCGGAAGTTTGTATGTCACATAAGAAACAGAATTTGAGAGCTGAATGCATTCTTTTATTTCAGAGCCACTGAAGAGCAGGATTATTGCAGCAGCTGACAGTTTGGGCTGTAATGTCAACAAATCAGCAATTCTGCCTTCAGGGAATTGAGTCTGAATGTTACAAAATGAGCTATACTTGTGTTCTTGGTACCCAGTGTGCCTTTAGGATTAAGAAAATGCATTTACTGCTAGCTGAGATCTTATGGGAAGGACACAAGGAAGAGATGAAGTAAGGGAAAAATCTATGGTTTTCTCTCTTCCCTTCATAAAACCCCAGGGTGCCCATTGTCCTGGAGAGCAGGGTGATGAGTAAACCTTCAGATAATCCAGCAGCTTGCCGGACTGGGAAAGAAGGGAGTGATGGCTTCCTGGCTGTGTAGTTCTCAGAGGAAATTTTGCTCTCATCATTGAGAGTTGAAATATATTCTCTGGGCCTTGTCGTGACAGGGCCTGAAGTGTGGCATAGATAGAAAGGAAATGGCTCCATCTTGTGGATTTAACTGGTACTGATGGGCCGTGGTTTTGAGGATCACTTTCAGTCCGGTTCCTTTCCCTTCTTTTTTTTTTTTCCCCCCTTCCCTTCCTCTTTTTTTTTTTTTTTTTTTTTTCCCTTTCCCTTTTTGAATGGGATACTTGGGAAGCTGTAAATGTAGGAATTAAAAAAAAAACCCAACAAAACAACTTTTTTGGTGGTTGTCTCTGATTTCACTACTGTTGATTAACATCAGTACAATAAGTTGTACTGAAAGTAACTCAGAATAGGCTTAAGTCTCAGTCTGCATTCTATTTAATCACTTAGAACATTTACTGGCACAGAAGCAATAGCTTATTTACTAGAATGTAATTCAGTGTTGATAATGTAGCCATGTCAACCCTTCCATTTCCCAGGGAACAGGATGCTCATACCAGTAAAACAGCAGCTTATACCCATTCCCTCAGCGCAGTAAGCTGGAGGTGCATCTGTAGTGGCATTGTGCCAACAGCACTTTGTGTGATGATGCTCCTTTCCCTGTGACAGCAAAATGAAGCCCAGGCCTTCCAACCTGTGTGCTGTGAGCTCTGTCTCTGACACATAAACAAAGCAAATGTTTGCAATCCCAAACTCAGCCTGGGGCTTGATGATCAAAGCTCATACTGTGGTACTCTGTGAGGGAGCAACAAGGGAGCTGGAAAATTTCTATCCTAAAGTCATGTCCAGAGAAGTCGTATGTGACATGAATGAGGTCAGAAGCACAAACCGAGAGACTATTGTACGGTAAAAACATTGTCTTGAGCATTTTACTATGGATGAAGGTTCTGTCTTTTTTGACAGAATATCTTTACCCACAGATCTTGAAATGAGAGCAACTCTTTTTAATTTTATAAATTGGGCAATCACTGACTCTGGATGCTTATCTAAAAAGTTACTGTGCACCAGTTCTGCATACCAGTGGCTATTACTTTGCACTCAGGAACAGCTCTTGTCACTATTTGGATGTGTTGGAATAAGCCTACCACAAACGTAGCAGTCATTTAAAATTCTTTCATTGCCAGGTTGGTAATCCTGGAGACCCTGGTTCGCGTGGGCCAGAGGGAAGTCGGGGACTGCCTGGCATGGAAGGGCCACGAGGTGCACCAGGACCACGAGGTTTGCAGGGTGAACAGGGTGCTCCAGGTCTGCCTGGCAGCCAGGGTCCAGCTGTAAGTACTGCCTTCATGTAGTTTATATCTTTCTGAACTCTTAGCTGTCACTTGTACCACTCCTTTTCTCACATCAGGAGATGCATACGCATGGGAAGCCCAAGTGCTACAGTAGGGTTTGAAATACACTGTATCATGCAACAGGCATATTTAAACATAGGAGAAATCTTAGGTTTGTATATAATTAGTCCATTGGACCACAGCGTTCAATTTACTTCTGTTTTCTTATGCTCACCACACTCCATTGGTGTGCACGTACCATGTCTTAGACGTGGGCTCATCACATACACAGTACCTACCCACCTGCCCAGTCAAACTGACTTCAACTGAAGGAGTGCAGTTGCAGGGACTGAAACACCTTTGAACAGCCACTTTCTTTAGCATCAATCATCCCTAAAAAAAAAAAACATACTGCGAAATCAACTGTTTTTTAAATTATTATGTTTTAATCCTAGGGTAAAGAACCAACAGATCAGCACATTAAGCAGGTCTGCATGAGAGTCATGCAAGGTAAATATGATAAAATGCATTTGATGCTTCTTGAGCATTTAAGTTACAAAACTCAACTGCTGTAGCAGCAATCAAGATTTTCCCAATTTTATCCAGAACAAACAGCCTGCCCTCCGAAGGGCATGCTGTAGAAAGTCATTCTGCAAATGAACAGGCTCGTTCAGCCTGGAGAAGAGAAAACTGTGAGGAGACCTCATTGCAGTCTTCCAGTATTTAAAAGGATTATAAAAAAGAGGGGTCTCAACTTTTTAGAGGGATAAAGAGTGGTAGAACAAAGGGGAAAGGTTTTAAGCTCAAAGAGGAAAGGCTTAGATTGGATGTCAGGGAGAAGTTCTTTACAGAGTGGTGAGGATCTGGAACAGGCTGCCTGGAGAAGTTGTATGTGTTCTGTCCCTGGAGGTGTTCAAGAGGAGGCTGGATGGGGCTCTGGGCAATCTAGTCTAGAACCAGATCTGGAGACTGGTGGCCCTGCTTGTAGCAGGGGAACAGGAACTTGGTGATCCTTGAGGTCCCTTCCAACCCAAGCTATTCTATGACTCTATGAATGTAGACACCATATGAAAAACTAGTGAGGGATCTGGAGCACGAGCCTTATGAGGAGCAGCCGAGAGAGCTGGGATGGTTCAGTCTGGAGAAGAGGAGGCTCAGGGGAGACTTTATAACTCTCTAGAACAACTGAAAGGAGGTTGTGTCGAGGTGGGGGTCAGCCTCTTCTCCAAGGCAACTACTGATAGGGTGAGAGGGATTGGACTCAAGTTGTGCCAGAGGAGGTTCAGGCTGGACATTAGGAACCTCAGCATTCTTTTTCAGCAAACTCTAATACTTATTAATCTCCTTATTCAGGTCCCACTTACAGCTTAATGTTGTCCTTCTGTTCATTGTAGAACAACTCTCTCAGCTGGCAGCCAGCCTTAGGAGGCCAGAATTTGGTGCTCCAGGTCTTCCTGGCCGACCTGGACCTCCAGGTGCTCCAGGGCCACCTGGGGAAAATGGTTTCCCAGGTCAGCTTGGACCCCGTGGCTTGCCTGGCCTTAAAGGACCACCTGGTGAGATTGGTCGTAAAGGTCCTAAAGGTAAGAAACTCTGTTAGCTGACTTTTGGTTGTTGACTGGAAATGCTTTCCTCGTATCTGGGGATACGTTATAGATAAATGAAATTCAGCATTCTCACACATTATCTGAATTAACATCAGACTTGGCCTTCAGAGCTTTCCATGATGTATACAAACACTTCTCAATGCCAGAGGAAGTCTAAATTTAAATGACCCTTTATTTACTACCAACAGCTGAATAACAGTGGAAATGAAGTTCTTCTGACCAAGTGATAGATTCAACAGTTCTTGTTTAGGTATTAGATTGTCTGAGACAGCATCTTGGAGCTAGAGATTTCAGCATCTAATTTTCTATTAAGTTGAACCTTGAGAGTGGTTTAGTTATTTCTTTTTGTTTGTCACTTTTTGATTATGGGTGAACAAGTACATGTACAAAAAACACTGCAATAGGAACCAAACCTGTTTTTCTGTACCCATTTCCTCAGTTGCCCCAGTAACTTAAGGACATATTTGCCTGACCTCAGTAAAATTTGTTTATAGATCTGTATTTTGTTATTGAATCACACAATGTGAGAAGGGATGAGCACCTGCCTGCCTTGAGCTAGAAATAGATCAACTTCCTAATATTAACTGTCCCTCTCACAGACTTCTGAAGTTTGTCTTTTTCATGTACTGAAAAGTTTCAGCAGTGAATCTCTTTCCTCCTGCCCACCCCTCCCCCCCAACTCCAGTTGTGAATGTTATTTCTGCAAGAATTCCAGTCCCAAAAGCTGACACAAACAGCCAAATCCGTTCACTAATTCTAGCCTACTTTTCTAAGTCTATCCAGTGATTATATTACAAATGGTTGATAACAATCTCTCTCAGATTTGTGCACAATACTTGAGTCATTCTTATGTTTAACAGCATCACACCACGTCCCACAATCCATAGATCCTTTGTAAAGGACAACTCTGTAAGAAAATTGACTTGACTTACCTTGCTCTTCACAAAAAAACATCAATTTAAGTTAATCTCTTTTGTTCCTGTCCGAGGAAAGGAACCAAAGGGTTATGCAGTACAATTTTCTGCAAAGCCTTCTGTGCACTCTGTATGTATTATTCTTTCTATTCAGCAGTGGTTTCAATTTATTTTCCTGAAGGAAGGTTTTAGTTAAAAAAAAAAAAAAAAATAATTATTTGAGCTCAAAGTCAGTCTGTCGTTGGCTGAGAGCATTTACTTTTGTCTCAACTTTTGTTTGAAAGAAAAATTGGAAAAGATCTTTGAGATGGAATAGAATACAAAGAAAGCAAACCTTAACCTCATAGTTGCTGTAGTTCTGTTACTGTTTCATTTAATGTAGTGTCATCTGTATTCTTAGAAGCAACAAAAACATGGAGATACAAAGGCGGTCTGATGAGCTGAAAGCGACTGAGCAGACAGCAGGCTGTACTGTGCTGATAGTTAAAAAAATATTTACAGAGCACATTAAGAACTACCTAAAAACAAGCAAAATACTTTGTTTCCTATCATAATTGCCATCAAATTCCAAGTTACCTTATAGTAAGCCTTGGAACAAGTTGGTAGACACCAAAGAGGTGCGTGCTCTCAAGCGTGACTGTTCTCATGATGGTACTTGAAGATGCAAAACAGGTATTGCCTAGCACTTTAAACACCTGCCAACTGCTATCCTTCCGTTCTTTGCATTGCACTGCTAGGCTAGTTGTGTAATTTCACATTCCTCTTTGTGTACGTGAGGCTGTTGGCATGCTCACTTCAAAGCAGTCTAAGGATAGCACCTGAAAGAAGCATTCCGTGCTTTTTGCATCTTTGGCACCAATCATTATCCACTTCAGTGGTTACCTGGTGAATGGATAGTGTAGGCTATTTAGTTCCTCCCCCAGTCAGGCCATTCCATGGCAGCTAACATAAAAACTTTATGACATGAAAAATGATTTATTTTTACTTCAGTGAATATCTTATGTGGGTGTCAATAGAGTACTGTATTCTGTCAGAGCAGCTTCTCTGCAACAGCTGTCTCAAGGAACAGCACTTGAGAATTTTTTAGTTATTAGCTGCGTTCACTTGGTCTTTCAAAAGCCCTCTGACAGTAACCTCAGGCCATAATCCAAAATAGCCCTTGTGGTTCTGTGAGCTTGGTTTATTTCTGCTATATAGGTTATGGAACATTTCATGTGGTGCTTACTGTCCTGTCTCCAATATTTTTCCCCTCCAGTGTCTGAATATAATTTAGACAGAGAGAGGAGAAGAAGGCAACTCAAATCCCAAATCTTTTACAAGTATTAGAACATTGTTTGAGGGTGCTGTGAATATATACAGCCTGCTGAATTCTCTGCTTCCTAGCTTTTTAATTCAAAGGTGTTGCTCACTGAATACCCCAGGGAGGCTTTAACTAATGTTTCATAAATTTGCTTTAGGTGAAGCAGGAGAAAGGGGAGAAAGAGGATTTCCAGGCAGAGGAGTGAAAGGTCTCCCAGGACCGAGAGGTCTTCCAGGTAAGTATAAAAGGGTGAGGATAAAGAAGAAAAGGAAGATATCTGTAGTAAAAAAATATTCAGAACTGATACCTGAAGCTGCCTTGAAAATCTAAGAAGCATCCATTAAGCAATATATTTCCAAATAACAGTACTTCATTATTTTTACTTCATAAGCAATGATAAAATCAGCTCTTTACTAAAGCACTACCACTCCATCCTATTTATGTTAACATAGAAAGATTAGAAAGAAATACATACTGAGCATTAAAAAAGAGAGAGAGGAAAAAAAAAAGATTTAAATAAATAAAGAGCAATAAAAAGGCAAGATGCAGATTCCAGGCTGTCTTACTGGCAGGTGCAGCAGTCTTCAAAATCTCCATTCATAACTTAAGACATTTAAAACACAATTATTTATTTCTGTAGTAATTAATTGCAGTGTCAGGCAACAGAGGTCCAGGATGGATACCTGCTGATATGTGTGGCACAACTGGCCTCTAGTGGCCAACAGTGAAAATAAGCATTTCTGTAAATGTCTCTGTACGGTGTGTTTCCGTGTACACATAGAAACTACCAAAATTTGTTCTCTCTGTAGAAAAGAAAACAATTTCACGTGAGTATAAACTGATACTCATAGTGTCTGTGAAACTCACTGTTCTCTTCTTTGGAAATTTATGATAGGAAAAGGCTTACTAAAATCACTGCATTATTTAATCCCTTCATTGAAGTTCTAGAAAGGAAAAAAAGCAAAACATTAGTGCTCAACATTTCCACTCTACACATCTGTTTTCCAATGTATCTGATTATCGAAATCTAAGTTTTTGATATGTCTTTTCCTGGAGTGGAAACATTACTCTGAAAGAGTGAGTAGCGTCTCAGCCTTCATGAACATCACCACCAGAGCAGGCTGCAGTCCTCCAGTCAGCTAAGTGGTCTTGGTTCTTCCAGTGGCAGATCCATATCAGTGCAAAGGGAGAGGACTGGAACTGAGGTTTCATTGCTATAGATGTGCAAACACAGAGTCTGGTTCTCTGTTGGAGAAGAACTGTCCCTCTAAGCGGTCACCTCTCCGGGGAAGACAGTGAGAACATTAGAAATGGAACCCCATCATCCATCTCCACGCAGCTTTCAGTGATGGTTTTTTGTAAAGCTAAAAAAAAGTAGTAAAGCTAGGTGTATACCAACCACATCACATCCTCCCAGTTTTAGACTTGCATCTGCTTTCCAGGTGAACCAGGCAAACCCAGCTATGGCAGGGAAGGCCGTGACGGCGTACGAGGTCCCCCTGGGGTGGGTGGTCAGCCTGGGATTCCCGGTCCTCCTGGCCCTCCCGGCCCTCCTGGGTACTGCGAGCCGTCGTCTTGCCGAATGCAGGCTGGACAGAGAGCTGCTGGTAAGAACATGAAAGGGCCATGAATGGGCAACACAGAAGACACGAAGCATAAGCATGAATCTACTTCCTACACAGACAGCTGAAAAAAGAAACCCAACAAGGAGCGGAGGAGGAACACAACCTTGCACCCAAGATTTCAGTAAGGCATTTTGAACACAGTGGTTGTACATTGTTTGTAACGGCGTACTTAGCAACACAAGTTGGAACAATGGTGCTCACAAAAATGCACAGGAAAAGTCTTTTGTCTCTTTCTCCCTTTGGGAAAATAAAGGCACTTGTCAATTAATATTTTTAAATAAAGAGTTGCCATGAACACTTCCTCACCCATACTTAATTTCTTTGTGTGATGTACAGTAGAAGAACGTGTCTTCAGACATAAAATAAAAAAAGGAACAGTTTGTTTACTTCAGTTGTAGCTTTTTATTTTTTTTTTTTGTGCTTGTAAACTAAAGTCTAGAGCTCCCTTGAGCAGATTACATCACTTCGTATGCAGTCACTCTGTGGCGTGCACAGGATACTACGCTAAGCCTCCTTCAGCTCTTTGGTTCCATTCTAGAAACACAGGTGGGAGACTGCTCCCACAGAAAGCTGCCACCATTTTTTATGCTGTAAATCTCTGGGCATGTACGAGCACTGGGTTGTCGTGAATAAGCCACATGGAATAACCTCTTCATTTTCCACTTCAATTTGTGTTGCATTCTCAATTTCAGATGAAGCCTATTCCAGCTTGACTCCTATGTGGAAAAAAAAAAAGGCAGGAATCTCCTGTCAGGGGAACGTTAAGTCCCAGAAATGTCCTAGTTTTGGAGTTGAGATTATGTATCTCAAAGTCACGTCTGTGACTGCAAAAAAACCCAAACAAATAATATCGAAACTCCCTGTATGCTCTTGTTTGTGTGCCTACACTCAATACCAGTGAACAGAACAGCTAGAGGACCATCCGAGTTGCCTTTGGTTTTTTTTTAAGAGAAACTCAGTTTTAGAGAAAAATGCGCAATGTGGCAATGTGGATATTTTGTTTCTCTCTGTATAAATTAAAGTGTGTTTTTGACTTACCTTCTCTGAAGCGTGTTCTTTCTCAAAGATGACAAAGAAATAATCCTACGGCATTTTCTTTCATTTTGCCATTAGTCACCCAAATTTTAAAATACAGATTTCGGCACTTCAGGAATTCTTTTTTCCAGCCCTTCACTGTCTACTTCTACTCAACACTGTTGATGGTATGCTACATGAAAATATGAAATTAGCACAAGCAGCTGAGCTCTGCATCTTGCCTGTGCCACACAACAGAACGCTGAGGTGGAAAAAATGTCATGATGTATGCTAAAGGGAATTATTGAAAAAGTAATACATAAGCCTTCCCTCAACGAAACCTGATGCTCTCGCTGAAGTTAGGAGCTGCTTCCCTGCAACTCATCTGTTGACAGAAGGTGCCTAAATACGATCACGAAGGATAAAAAGCGTTTGATCACACTACTAACTAAAAGAAAGGACATTTGCACATGTATGAGAGACTTTTTGGCCAATCTTTCTTCATAACCAACATCCGCTACTTCAATACTACAGGAATTCAACCTTAAGAAACCCATTCCATTGCACACCAGGTGATTAACTTGCCCATAGTGAACAATGTTCCATGAGGTTTCCTGAATCACTGAGTCGCAAGGGTTGGAAGTGACCTCGAGAGATCATCGAGTCCAACCCCCCTGCTAAAGCCCAGCCCTACGGTTGGTCACACAGGTCAGCATCCAGATAGGCCTTGAATATCTCCATAGAAAGAGACTCCACAGCCTCTCTGGGCAACCTGTCCCAGGGCTCCGTCATCCTTACCGTAAAGAATGAGGTCAGTTTTCACTGATTTACGTCACGGTCCCCAGGAGTGGATAATGTAATAAATAAAACACTACTGTTATTAACAAATTGTAGTTTCACCAGCAAACTTTTATTTTGATAGAAAGTGTGTAAAACTGCTAAAAAGAAAAAAAAAAAAGATAACAGAAAGAATGAAAATGTTATTTTCCATATGTAATGCATAAACAAAATGAATCAAAAGAAGCAAACCCCCAACATTTAAATAGAAATGTGAAGTGCTTTAAAAAACATAGTCTGAAGAATGCAAAAAATTCCACAATGGAGAGAAAACATTCATATGTAAAAAAAACAAATCAGAACCATTACAATCAAACAGATTTAACACTGAGGTTCAATTCAATGCAGATTGTATGCAAGTGGATAGCTTGGGATTGCAACAGGTTTCATTCAGAGAGTGATAGACTGCATACTAACAAATATCAGCAAGTGGGTTTTACTACCAGCACTACCAACTGAAGATTGAATTGCAGAATTACCAAGTTGAAGGCATATCAACGATGGTGATACAGATAAAAGGTAGTGCTGTTTAAATAAAAATATTTTGATGGCACAAAGCAAAGAGATTGAGAGGTATCCCAAGCCAATGGCAGTTCTGACCAGATGCTCCGGGACTCTCTTGCTGAGCTCCCAAGGAAATATTGTTCTCCTGCCTTCCTGAACATCACAAGACAGAATGCTGTTTTAGAAGGGAAGACTGAAAGCCACTTTCACTCAGGATCTTTGCTGCCACTTGTAAGTCTCAAGATGAAACTGCACTGTGACAAATACATGCTTTAGCTCCCCAGCTATTAGGCCCAACCAATAGGGAGGAAGCAAGGGGAAATTTTTTCCTCATAGATTAATCCAACACTTAAAATGTTGATTGCAGTGCTTTCCCTACGAGGCTACCAATAAGCATCAGGAAAACTGCTGCTGCATGCTGCACTATGTTTTTACTTACTAATATGTAACACACATTTAAAAAAATCACACACAAATATATACATATATTTTTTATATACCACATACATAAAAACTACATATATATATTTTACATATATAAAAAAATATATACACATATATATAGTTTATATGTGTATTTGTATTTTATGTTTTTTGCCACAGCCAACACTGTGTTTGAGCAGCCTGGAATAAACCAGTACCAAAATGCTTTTGTGAATATTTATGAAGGCTGAAGTTTCTCTCC
Organism: Callipepla californica brunnescens; assembly: GCA_023055505.1. Taxonomy (NCBI): domain Eukaryota; kingdom Metazoa; phylum Chordata; class Aves; order Galliformes; family Odontophoridae; genus Callipepla; species Callipepla californica. The sequence continues at coordinate 22,435,764 of JALIRH010000007.1, read as the reverse complement.
AGAGCACAATTTGGAGCACCAAATGGGGAAGACAGCAAGGCTGTGGAAGTTACCCCAGACCTGGCTACCACGAGTTCACCAACAGCAACCTGTGTCTGCACAGGGCCAAACTGAACCTCCTTCAAAAAGGAGTGTCAGCAGATGTGACTTCAACATTACTTATGCGACAGAGTGAATAAGAAAGTGAGCCCTGTAGTTCCAGAGACAGCACAGCAGAACACAGCAGTTACACTCCACACACAAACACGTCACATTTTTGCAAATGTTTTAAAGTTGCTGAAGTAATTGGGCAGTGTGTTTGCTTGATCTGGCTGTCAGATGCATCAGGAAGATGGTGACTATCACTGGGATTAATGTGTGGCCATATATTTTCTGCTTCCTTCGCACTTACAATGCAGTCCCTGTACCTCCTCTGTTCCCAAACAACAGGAAAAGAAGAAAGGGCTTTCGTTTTTGTGGGGCATGTTACTCCTGTCTCACTCGCTATAACCTCAGCTTTATTCCATTCCCCTCACACTTCCATTTTTCTGTGTGCTTGCTGTGTCTGCATTCAAGGGGACCGGCAAAACTCTGCAGCTTTAGACAACATGTTTGCCAAGCCTGCTGGACCCACCATTAAATCTGAAGGAAACAAATTGTGCCAGTGGTCAGATTAGTGCCTAGCATCCTATGAAGTTCCACTGACTGGGGAGGCCTCTTTTTCCCCTGGGAGACTTGGACAGTAAGAGAATTATCAAAAAAAGCCTGAATTTACCTGACGTGAACAGTTTCCTTAATGAAACTGTCTTATTTTATACTGGAAAACTTCGGAAGTGATTAAGGGTTTGGATTAACTTCATCAGTTTTGAGTGTCTTTTAAGGCCGAGGTCTTCACTTTTGTTTTCCTCCCGTCTGTGAAGCCCAAAGTTTCATTGGTGTGCAATAAAGCACAGCCCTGAGCTCACTATGGACAAAAGTAACCCTTGCTGGGTTCAGCCCCCAGGCTTTGCTCCTCCAGTGCTGAATGCCCTCTGGGCTCACTGCCATGACTTCCTGCCCTTGTTTCCTTTTGTGGCCCTCTTGTGATGAGAAAGGAAAGGCCACCAGTCATGACAGAGACACAGTTCATTTGGACCCACAGGGAGCACAGGAAACATTCCCAATTCCACCTGGAATCCTATTTTGCAAATATTAGTGGCCATGTAAGTAATGTAAAAAGCACTTTTTCTATCCACTTAATACATACTCATTGAATTGAACCTTAAACGTTGCAAACCAAAAAGTACAATGAAGGAAAGAAGCAACCAGTGTGCATGTACTGTGATTAATTCAGTGACAGATGCATATCATTCAGAAAGGAAAGAAAACAATGAAATAAGGTATGCCAATGAAAATCTTCAAATATATCAACCGAAGACAGGATATATACACATTGAAACTTCAGTAAATAATTAAATCTATTTTAAACCAGAAGAATTAGAGATAAACTGCTAATAAAATACATGTAGACTACATTCTTTTTAGCTACAACTTATTTTGGTCTAGAATCTGTAACGTTTGTTAGCAATTATTATTTGAAAACCACATTTTCTTAAAATATGGTGAAGCTTGAGTTGGCTTTGGCAACTTCAGCAACAACCAAGGCAAGGTCATAATTTAACTTGTTTTCCATGGTCTACACCAACCTCTGTGTAAGGAGATGGATTTACAAAACCACCCAGCACAGTCTGGTTTTAGAGATCATGGCAGACTTCAAAGAAACTCTGCATGACTCCATATGTTTAGAATCTGTCAAATACCAAAACAGCAATAATAAAAATAATAATAAAAAACACCAAGAAAAGCTAAGATTGTTTTGTTTCCTGAGATAGTTGTTATGTTTTCACATGCTAAGTTGGAGCAGCGGTTCTACCAGCCTGGTAAAACAGAAGGTTAGTGGCTGGCTTTATGCCAGTATATCTGGAGAAACAAGTGTAGAAGATGCTAACATAGCCCATGGGGTTCTCACAAGATTTCTATGTAAACATTACAGAACAAGAAAAAAAAAGTGTACGCCAACAATAAAACATAGTATTTCCCCACTGTGAAAAATAAGTGCCAAAATATTTTGAGTGATTATCCATAAAAGTATGCGTATTTAACAAAGCTGTGCATATCTAACATCTGTGATAATACACAACCGTAAAACAAAGGGAGGATTGACAGTGCACTCAATCCTGCTTCCTTATCACAGTGCTCTTTTAGCATTGAAACCAAATCCAGTTTAAGACACAAATATCGGTTCTTAAAACATGACCAAGCAGGCTGCACTGCTACCTGACTGCACAACCGTGTGATTGCACTGTTCTGACTTCTACTAACCTTGCAGACTCGCTGCCCCCCTACAGGTAGTGGCAGAAAGGAGGCCAGTGGGCAGCAGGTTCTGCTACTGCGTGTTCTTCTGTAACATGTACATATACAAAACACAGATAACCTAAGCAACACTACCTGAAAATAATTACTCAAGAAAGGCAGTACTTCCGCATAAACCACCATGTAAAAATAAATGGATTTTAGGAAAAATATAGCAGGCTCAAGAAGAAAACCAGATACACAAACTCTTGTGCTGTGCGCCTACCCAGCACCGCGTCATTTCTTGAGCTGCTGAACTCAGGCTTTGCCTCCTCACCTGTGTTGGGATGGTGTTCTAACAGACCCCCCTTCTCAATGGGCAATGGCAGCCGTACTACAGCCTCAGAATGTTTCACCCTGCCTACATTTATTATTGCTTTCTTCGGGCAAACTGGGAAGCTCTGTCCGTGGTTTTGTTTTTAAGAAAGATTTCAACTATTATGGCAATGACATGTCAGCTCTAAGTTGTAGGTAAACATTTCCAAATCAGAGAAACACCTTGTGCTACTGAAAAAGTAATCATTTCCATTTCGTTTCTTGCAAAGTTTACTGCAGCACGGACTGCTCAGAACAGATACAAAAATTAATGCTGTAAATGTCTCATCCCAGGAGGCACTCAGGGCCAGGCTGGCTGGGGATCTGGGCAGCCTGCTGTAGAGGGAGGTGTACGTGCCCATTGCAGAGGGTTGGAACAGGATGTACCTTTAAGATCCCTTCCAGTTCAAGCCATTCTATGATTCTATGATACAGCAAATCACAGAACAGATGAACACCTAGTTGTCCTCCCTGGCTCCTTGTCACAAAACCTAAGACAGTATCAGTCTGAAACTGCAAACTAATTTCAGGGACTGAACCTGCAAACCACCCAGACACATGTTTCCAGAGACATCCTGTTTTCCATTCTAAATATGCCACATTGGAGCACCCAGCGTGATGGGAAGTCATGCCAGGAGGAACTCTGTTCTCCCCAGGTGAGGAACATGGTATCTTAGAAAAAGGTATCGAGATAGCCCATATCACAAAATACCCGTTTTCTCACATGAGAAAATTGATTTGGGCTTTTAGAAAAATAAAAACTACTACATCAAGTATAACGACCTAAGCAAATTCAAAGTTTAAATACATTTTAAAAGACCTGTAGCTTCGAACCCCAAGAAAAGAACAAGGCATCTGTAGGAAACAAAAGATGAAAAAATAAACTTCTTCAAATACAAAAAGTGACCTACTTTCTGATCAGTTCAAGTAAAATAACAGACAGAAGTAGCATCTGGCAAGTAACAAGTGCTCGGTTTCAGCTACCTAAAAGCCCCAAAATATACACATAACACCAACGCACCAACAGCGCGTGGCAGCCTATGTACAGCGTTCCAGGAAGAGGGCTGCGCAGAGACCTTTCAGTCCTGTGATGTTCCCGAAAAGACAGCACCCTTTTTGACATTGTCACAGAAAAAGAAGTTTAGAATTAATGTATAAAGTAAAAAAAATATTTGGATTTGACATAAATTGGAATTACTAGAGAGTTAAGAAGCATTCATGCAGGACACCTGGCCAGCAGTTCTTTTGAGCGGACAGAGAGCAGTGTGCAGGGGCTGTTTCAGGACCCAGCAGCTGTCGGAGCACACAAGGAGTGCTCCCTTTCTGCTTCTCAAACTGCCTGACCGCAGTGGCCCGAGGAGACCAGCCCTGGAGCAGCCGAAACACTGAGAGGGAACCCAGCCATGCTCTCCAGGCACAGGAAGTCTGAAAAAGTGGGTGCTGAGCTGCACAGCGGGGGGATGAGCTGTTCCCTGAGAACCTTCACAAGGGACAGCCACCCACCACCTGCAGAGCAGGCCTGGGCCAGCACCCACCGAGGGATGAGCAAAAGAGGAGGCTGAGAAATGAAAGATTTCAGCTTCCATACTCACAGGCACATGTGTTGAGCCCCTCAGTCATGCCCCAGGCATATTACAGTTCTTGGATGATTCCCTTCAGAGAATGGCTTTGTGGTGTGTCACAAGTTTTCTGGCACCATCCTTCTCACCTCTCCTGCTCCAGGTGATCACATGCCAGTCTTCCATCCCCAATCATTTAAACATCTCCCTTGTGCTAAGCACCTTCTTCCCACAAAATATTTGATGAATTAATAGACTAAGTAACACCCAGAGGTTGCTCTTAGGGTTAGTTCTCCTCAGAAAGCGTGCCTGAAGGCTTGCCATGCTCTCTGCCTACCTAAGATAACACATCTTTCCCCTATTGGACTAGATACAAGTGCTAGGAACTCTATTCAGAACAAACGCCGGTGCAATTTTAAGAAGTATCTCACGTTTAATTTCTTACAGTTCTTAAGCAAAAAGAAATCAGATGTTAATTCCTCAGAAGAGCTTCTCCAGAATCCAGTGCTTCCAATCTGGGAACGCTTCCCTGATGGCTGATGCAGAAGCTGGCTCCCTCAGCACTTCTGCAGCATGAAGGTTACCAGAACCACTCAGTGGCCTACAGTGGTTCAGCACTGCTAGCTCCATAGCAACAGGGCAAGAGGCCGCAGTGCTGCTTATGTGTCACCAGCTTGGACTGTAGCTGCCCAGAGACTCTTAACAGAGCTTTCAATTTCTATTACACTGTAGCCAATTCCATAGGACTAAATTAGGAAACAAACAACCTTAGATACCAGGGCTGAAACTTCATTCAACTCTTCTCCCTCCTTTTCAGAATCTGCCTCTGTCCAATCGGTTTTCTTCATTCTTTTTTCTTTTTGTTCACTCCTCTGAGCTCTGTAGTGCTCATATTTTCTGTGTGCTCTCTCAGCAGTGTCTGGTCCTGTAGGAGTTATCCTTCCTATGCCTGCAAGCTGAATGCAATCAAGCTCTACGCATGACACCTTTCCAAGGACAGATTCCTAATTTTTCTGAATCTCTCCTGAACTCAAGTTGTTTTTACAGCCAGTTGTCAGGACCTGTGAATTTTGCATTCTACTATTTTCACGTTCTTCTCAGGAGAAAGAGGAAAACTCTGCCATTGGTAAGACTTCTGAAGGTTCCTTCTTTCACTGTCTCACTGCTAACACTTGTGTTCTTGCTAAAGGCAGACATCTTTTTTTTGTAAGCAGACATAATAGAGGAGTAGCTTAATTAGAGGCAATGACAGCACAGTTGCAAAGTTCGTATCACCATTAGAAAATGTGCCAGTTGTTAGTTAAGGACGACACCATGAGACCACAGCAGTTTTATACCTGGAGTATATGCAACCACAACTAAACCAAGGTTCAAGTTTTCAGGTGCAAGAGCATTCACCTTCCCCAGGGCTGCACCTTGTATACTCCAAGTCAGTACTGAATCTGAACTGGATGGGAGTGGAGAGATCATAAAAATATCTTTGCTTCCTTCTGTAACCTCTAGGAAGTTACAGAAACAGCTGGAAGCGTTCATGACCCAAACCCACTTTAGAGTGGGTGCTGGAGCCTCCTCAGGTCAGTAACACTGAGTCTAAACAGAGTTCCCAACACTCCAGCTAAGATCCTGCAGTCACCACCAATGGGTACTCTTTAAAACTTCAGAACAACATTTTCTCCACTTAAATTTCACCACCAGTAAGAAACATAAAATCAGCCTACACACTGAGGCACACATACTGTCTTAACTTACAATAAAACATTTCTTTTGTTGGAAGAAAGAAGCTCATAAAAATTATTTGGGCCTATTTTCTCCCCTAAGCAAAATAAATACGAGAAACATAACACATGGAATGCACTCTGGAAAATAAATGTTATCATTTTGTAACTATGACGCTGCAAATAGAGTAGAAAAGGCTCAATTCTATGCCTTATAAATTATCTATAGATTGTGCAGTGTCATGGGGACAAAAAAATGCACCAAGTATTTCAAAGACCAAATTAACATTGAGAAGAGTGAAAAGCGATTGTGAACCCAAGTGTCTACAGGAGAGAGTTTTATTTCCCACTGGTACGTGGCCGGGTCTGTGACACGTGGTAATAGCAATCCGCTGGATTGCATCTTCCATTGGGTCCAGGTGGCCCCTGTGGTCCGGGTGACCCTGGAGTTCCTGGAGGGCCTGGCAGGCCAGCAGCTGGTAAAATAAAGTCAGAATTAGCACAGTCCCCTCCAGACCACATGCAGTGTCCTTCCTGCAACACATCCCTGAATGTTAGCTTCACACCAGCTTGTCTGCAAGAAGGCAGGTGTATCTGACCCCATGCTACAACAAAATCAGGAGGAACTTCCCCGGTGTAAAACAGGCGTGAGAACCAGGGAAAAGGCATGTTAGTTCAGAAATAACAGCAGCATAACAAAAATGTGGAGACTTGTACCTGCATGGCCAGGAGGTCCAGGATTACCAGGCAGTCCAATTCCAGGCTCACCTCTTTCCCCTTTCTGTCCTCTATAACCTACACAGAAGAGAGATATGAAAATAGAAGTGTCCTCCTGTTATAAACAGTAATCCTCCATAGACCTTGCTGACAAGAAATTATCACGACAAATGCAATTGTGAAAACACCCACTCCACTTTTTTTCCTGATACTAGCAATGTTTTCTGAGACACTTACTACAATTCTATGCTCCTAGAAAGCACGACAATTTCCAGCTGTAACTGTTGCATCCTCTGCTAGAGGATGTTATATATACAGGGCTATATTTACTAGCCCAACCTTTCCCAAATACTTTAAATTACCTCCCTGAAGATTCTGGAAAAAAGAACAGAATGTATATTCTGCTCCAGTGTTATCTGTTAGATGATAATCAAAAAGGACATCTGGATTCCAGATTGGAATCTCGAGCTGAAGCTGTATGCTCAGATATCCCCTTAATATGTGCAATCTTTGCATCTATTGTAATGCACCTGCCCTTAATAGTTGTCTTATGGAGCTTGTGCAGATTATTAGGTTCCTATTAGGTTATTATTAGGTTCCTATTGGGTTGTTATTAGGTTCTAGCACAGAAAACCTTCTTTGACCGAAGTACCAGTACACTGTTAACAAGGTGTGATCGTGTTCCCTCCCAAACACCCCAGAATTGGGCATGTAAGGTGACAAATATTGAAGATTAATTTGCCAAATTCTGATCAAACTTGGATTTAAATTTGCTCTGGTTCCAGGACCAGTCTATTTCCAGAATCACTTATGCCACACAAGAAACTTCCTCTTGCCAAGAGCTGTAGCTTAGTCTACATTAAAAGAGAAGAGGCACAGCTGACCAGTCAGCATAGTGGTGTCAGTCCACCTGGTGTCTCATGATGAACAACGGGCACGAGCAGATGCAAGGCAAAGGTTGTCGTGCCAGAGTACTGCAGTCTATGCAACAGTGGTACTTTACATGGCAATCAAGAAGGAAACTATTTCAATTGCTGTGGGTGCCAGTTGAGGTTTGTTACAACAGACACACCGCAAGAGGAAACGTACATGGTACTCAAACTTCCTGTTAAATGCAGGCTTGCTACAGATTTCAGTAGCAGGTTGCATTCTGGATTTCAAGACAGTGCATCAAGTATCCTTTATCAACCATCTCTCAGCACTCCACAGAGGCAAAAAAAACATTAGGAAAGGTATGCAGGGTGACATGCAGAACATAACAAATGGAAATAAAGTGTTTAAAACCTCTCAGAGAAACAAACAAATCAAGCATTCCTGTTAAATGAACTGTGTTAAACAGAAGTGCACAAGGAGTACATGCACACAGGTTATAAAGACTCAGAAAAGCCAGCACGGATGTGTCTGTACTCAGTTGTGACCCTTGATTTTCTCTTCAGTGATCATAGTGGTGTTTATAACTATACCAAGTTGGCTGGTTTTGAAAACCCTGTGTAACACACAGTAGTGGCTACTGTTTGAGAAGCTCAATCACACAACCACAGAATCTATTACATCTCCTATTTATTATAGATCTCTGTATCTCTTAATTCACAATAGATAATCACAGTACATTTCTCACCACAAACGCAGTTAACTGTAATTTTACAAAGTAGTGCTGTCACTAATCATTGTTTTGGGAAAAAGAGAGAAATCACATTCACAATGCATTGCATTTACAAAGCCCATGATAACCATTACCGAAGATATCTGACACAATGCAGCTGGAAAGGGATTAAGACTAGATCTAAAGTTTCTGCAAACATCAAGGGAATTCAAGACAATAGGGGGAAAAAAAAATAGTACAAAGAACAGCCTGCCTATGCAGATGTACAAACAAGGGCAGTGTAAACGATTATTGGCTGTATCTGAATACATACGCAAATGTGTAGGTGGTACATAGTGGCAGATGTTCTGTTGACACTGAAAGTTAATACAAAATTTCCAGGTATCTTTTCTAACATTAAGGCTTTATTGAACAAAACATAAGCATATTAGTAAACAGACCGGTATGTAAACAGTCTAACAACGCAGTATGTAACCTTAGCAGTAAAAGACTGGATTTTAAATGAGGTATATTTGCTCACAACTAGGTCCACGATTACTCTTCTAGAAGATATCACCTTCTCTCTGGGCTTAAAGTGACAAACTCATACACAGTGAAAGAAAAATATTACCAAACACTTAAATTAGATTTTGATTTATGGTTTTTAACATAAAGGCATGTGTCTACTTTTACTGGTAGCATTACAATTCCAGTAAGAGGAGCTACTCAATTCAAGAGGTCTTAGCAAGGCCTTTCACTTAGGTTCCAGAAATCTCGTTGTAATTTCTGCAACACAAAAGTTGTATGTAAACTTGTACCCAAGATGGGTAATATGGTAAACACTTGGTACTAGTTTGTAGTAAGCATGTATTTTAGGAGAGAAGCATTCTCCTTCTGTTCATAGACTGAGTGGTCACAGCTAAAGTAGAGCTTTTGGTTCAATGATCTCCAGAAGAACAAATGTGACAGTCAGAATGTCACTGTTGTAACACCTTCATCTCTACTCGGAAATGATGCAAGGTTGTGCCTATGTGTTAGGGATGTAAAAAGTCATCCCCCTTAAACAGCTCCAAAAAGTGTTCTGCCTACATTATTTCCATAAACAGCTGAAACCAGCATGCCACTATCTAGAGAAATCAGAGTCTTTTTGATATGTGAAGCAAACACACTAATGTGACCGAGAACAATGGTTCTGAAGCATCCACAGTAACACACTGCACCAACACTCTGCATATCACTGCAATCTTAAAAGCAAAAAACTGCAAAGCAACCTTGCAGCTGAGAGGTAGCAACGGAGTGTCAAATCAAAGCAAACCAACTTAACTTCACTCTACAAAACAAAAAGTGGTTTACAGGAGGGAACAGTTTCAGAAGAATGACTGTGCCTGGACAACATCCACTACAAGGAGTTCATGTCAACCACAGTTTCTAGATGCTTCCACCATACGAGTGAATAATTATATTAAAATACATACATTTTACAACAGAGGTAAACGTTAAAGACAAAGAATTTTCATTCTTTATCTGACAGTATTTTTCTCTCCTGAGCTGGGATGTTCAACTCCTTGATGCTATTTTGATAGAAATAGTGAAGCTTAACCAGGTCAAATGCCTCTTTCCATTTGAGAAAAAGCAGCACATTAATGTAAAAGACAATATGCATCCCTGGACTGCAAAACACTTGCAAGGGAGTTTTGTCTAAATTAACATACAATTAGGGCTTAAAAATCCAATTAAATAACTACAGTCAATTGAACAAGTTCCTGTAACACTTGGACTCTCCAGGAAGTCTTGTTTGCTTCATCCTTTGTGGCTGAAAATGAACTGAAATATGCAAGGACTTGAAACTCTTTTAGCTGTTGGTGCTAACAGCAACACGCAAAGGCACTACTGGGAAATGCATGAACTGTATTTGTAAGTGAGCTTCTCTCACGGTAAGCTCTCTAATTCATAGTGTAATAAGGAGGCAAGACAAATTTTTGTTTTTTTTTCCTTCTTGGTAGTACAGTTTCATATATCTTTTGATATATTAAATGGAAAAACATAAATGGTTTTTATAATTATGGAAAAAGTACTGAAAGAGAAGTAAATGCTTCTCACTTAGTTTAACTCTTAGTAATATAAAAAGACTACTGAGTACATTGATAAAAGAAATGGAAATTCTGTGTACTACCTTTACGTAAGCATAAGGCACAAAAAAGCAGCTTTATTATCTTTTGTTTTTTTCAAGCACAACTACCATCTTTACTCTTGATGCTCACTAGCTGGAAATGAAGCCTAGTACAATATTCTACTTCCCAGAAGCATCTGAGACTATTCACCACATACATTATCATTGATCGATCTGCCACTGACATTAAAGTCAACTTTTTACAGGGATCTGAATATTCAGTTAATGATGAAGTCAGTGTTGTAAGTATTCTTGTTCTTCTCATTCTGAACTTCTGTCAGGGGGTTGCGTTTATCAGTGTTAGTAAGTCCTTATTCTTCTGATAGCTTTAGGATCCACACATCTTCAGTTTTGCTTTCATGCTCTTCATTCCAGTCTGACTTGCTCTGACTCCAGAGCAGACCAAACTAACAAAAGATAATAATAAAGAACTACCTACAGATAAACTGCAATTTACATACTGCCCACAAAATATTATTAATCGATAATGTTTTCTTTTATTCTTTTTCTTTTAATCTCAGTTAGGCTGAGCCTACAGTACAACACAGCTACGATGACCTTGGATTCCGTGAAGCTAAGTTGGCAGTGAAGGACAATCCAGTGGAATGAAAGTCCTGTACTGTCTTGTTTGATTGTATTGCATTCTATGAATTACTATTTGGGGCGGAGTGAAAATCTGATCACTCTGAAAAGAGATTAATTGATGTTAAGGAGGATGTATGTTGTAATATTTCCATTTTCACTGCTTCTTAAAGAACTGTTTTCTCCTTCTTTTTTTCCTCCTTTGTGCTGCCTCAAGATTAGGGCTGGAAGCACTCAGAAATCAAATTCTGTTTCTTAAATTAAATGGTCTCTCAATACAGAATATAATGTAAACAATTACAATAGAGTGCGGGCTTAGTGTTTCTGATGTGTTCAATTATTTTGGAGAGAAAATAACTTCTACAGTACTCCAGAAATCTGTCAGCTTTAGACATCTGTCAGGGATTAACTATATCATTTATTAGAATGAAATGCACTGATTAGGAGTTTGAAATCAGTAAAATCCACACGTTTACTATGGGTTAATAATCTTGTCTGGAAAAAAATAAGTACAGTTTTAAAAGTTAATCATTAGAAAGCTAGGTAGGTAATCCTGGCTTATTTAATAACCATTAGCAAGTGTATAAAGAATTAAAGATACCATTTGTGGGGTCATCATTTGGAATTCCTACCTTGAAGCCCACGTTCCCCAGGTGGTCCTGGTAAACCATCCTTTCCTGGGGGTCCTGGTAAACCGTCTTTTCCTGGGGGTCCTGGCTTTCCATGAGCTTGGGAGGCAAGCAATGCAGCAGGCAGCTTCAACTGGGACATAAACTGAGCCATTCTTTCTTCAATAACAACGGACACAAGAAAAAAATGGTAAGAAATCTCTTCACAAAATATATAAAAATGAATAATTCCCCAAACCCGACAAGTAAGTTTATGGAAGTTAGATGTTCAATCCTTCTAAATGTCAATAGTTCAGGCTATTAAATGCTCCACTAAGTACTAGAATCTTCAGTTGCAACTGACTTCATATTTGAGTCTTTACTCTTCCAACAATCTGAGTGAATTTGTACTCAATGTGTACCGTCTTCTATTGATGTAGTTCAACATCTCAAATGACTTCCAACTTCTATTTGTGGAAGTACTTAAAACATATGAACACAGAATAATTAGCATTTAACTTATGTATGACAGGGTACCTTTATCTCGTATTAAACCCCAAAGAACTCAAATAATGTGAACAGTTCTTGGGATGTGCTTATTTTACAACTACTGATAGCTGTAAAAACAAACAAACAAAATAAACAAACAAAAAAGAAAACAAAAAAGGAAGGAAAAAAAGAAAAACAATTCAGGAAGCCTTACCAACTGTAAAGATTTCAGCATAAATAGCATGAACTGTTCATACTGTTCATACTCACAGAACAAAGCATGTTTGCTAGTGATTTAGTGCTCCTTAGAGGTAAACCTTCATAGTTAACCTGGAAACTTAACTAAGCATTCCACACCTGACCTGGCATTTACTCCGGTGGAATTTTAAGATTTAAGATAAGAACTTTACTGAAAAAAAGAAAAAAAGGGTGGGCATCAAACAAAGGAAAAGAGAGAAAGATGACAGAAAAAGTGAAGATTTGTGGGAGCAACTAGGGAGGTGTAGAAAATGGAATTGTTGTAAAAATACGTTACAATGTATAGCTACACTGGCACATTCATACCTTTGACAGCAAGCTAACATTTTAGAACAGAATATAAGATTTGCACCTAGCTACATAAAACTTCCTTGTCTTACCTTCAAAAACCTTGAGAACCTCTTGTTTGATATATTTTTTCAGTTCTTCAAGTGAAACTGTATCAGCCTGAAGAGGAAACAAAAAGGTGATAGATATTGGAAGAAACATGCAGAGAACACTACATGCTTCAAAAATAAATAGAAACAAACAAAAAAACTACGCTAAAAATAAATATTAAGCTAAAATTAAATGTGCTAAGATTTATTTTACTCACTTAAGTACAAAGTTCACTTTACTGCAAATAAATTATAATATTATAGAGGCACTCTCACCTATCTGGATGACCAGCATGTATGGGTAATGAAAGTAATTTGCACAAGACCATAAGGAAGCTTGGCAACATCTCTATCTTTCAGTGGCCTTCTGTATGACATTTGCCAACTTCTCACCCCTTTGGGGACTTCTTTCATGTAGATCCAATGAAACAAAACTGTATCACAGGACAAGTATTTCAATTGGAAAAGGTTTTTAGAGCTTTATTCCACCTTATTTTAAAAAGTTAAAAATCACGGATTGATCACCCGGGTCTGTTTTTCCCATACCTGTTAACAGAACACTGAAGTCATCTCAGAGAAATCTTGCTTTTTTATGTCAAAATACCACTGCTTGTTTGAATTCGCACTGCTCAACACACGCTACCTTCACCTCTTCTGACTTCACAACCAAGGAACAAACACTTCCTATTTTCTTACCAGGAAACCTGGGGGGCCTGGTGAACCTGGAGGACCTTGATGACCTGGAGATCCTGGATGGCCTCTGTCTCCTGGCGGCCCAATAGGCCCCATGGCCCCCTTCTCTCCTGCTGGGCCAGGTTTCCCTCTTTCACCTTGTGGACCTTTATCTCCTGGAATACCTTGATCTCCCTGAGTGAAATAAAAACATACAGAAAACCACTGCACACAGTGGAACTCAGAAGAAATGCTAAGAATCCCAATGAATAACTTTTTCCTTGTTAAGAAATGGACAAATAAAATACAAATAGACAAATAAATTACACAGTGAAGCTGATTTAAAGGCTGATCCTTGTCTCTGAAAACACAGCAAGTAATGTCTTTTTTTCTTGCTCTTTTAATGTTGAAGCCAACAATTAAAAAAAAAAAAGAAAATCAAGCAGAGAATTTTGGTGGAGAACGTTTACAGACCTGATATATCTAGAGATGTCAGGCAGAATTTGGCTGCTCAAATTCTCATAAGGTATCAGGTTTTTTCCTTCCAATTTCCCTAGATGCACAATATTTTATTTTTGCCCGTAGTCAAACCTTCTGTTAATCAAAGAAACAACAGATACACACACGCACTTCAAATGAGTAACTCTGCAACACTAAATGTTGATGCTCTGGCTAGCTTCCATCGCAGGTTGAGATGTAATTTAGATCTGTTTGATTTGCAAAGAATTAAATCTTTTAGAAGGGCTTAATATATTATCCATTAGTTCACTATATCTGTGGAGCAGAGTGCAGCAAGTCGTGCATTCAGATTGTTACAAAGAGCTGATAGCTTTTATGGGTCACTGGTTGTCCTTGCTGCATCACTTGAGCTAATGTCAAGTTCCACCATAAGAAGCAAACAGCACTAGGCATTGCCTGCAGTATTACTATGTAAATCTAGAATCCACATTTATGAGGAGTAAAGCAATGGAATTAATTAGATTTTTAATCTACAGCAAGTACTGGCGAACTTCATTCCGAAGCATCATTAACTGATAAAATGATAAATGTATAGTTACAGTCACAAGCTGTATTTACAGGACATGTTAAGACTAAAAAGAAAAAAAAAAAAAGACGGAGGGAAAGGTTAGGATGAAAGAAGGAGATTGTCTACCATTTTTATCACCTATCTGTCCTCCAAATCGGCACTATTTCCAGTGAATCAGAGCTTGCTAAAGGCTATAACTAAGCTTTGCTACAAAGACCGCCGTCACTTGAGTTCCTTTATCACACCACCTGAAACCGTAACACTTCCTACTGCCTATTGGAACAAGTTGGTTTTATATAATGCATGGCCACGTGTTTGTGACATGCAAAAATCCCAGGGATGAAATGAGCAAAGCTTCGTAACATTCAAAGTTTGATTGCATCACAGGGGAACTATCTACTTTCTAGCTTCCACCAGTAATGGTCATCTGCATTAGAAGGTCTGTGTTTTTCTCTAAATGCAAAAGCAATTCATTTTCCCACAGTGGTCCCTTGGACACTCACTGCCTAAAAGATCATTTGAAGTTTACAGGAAATTAATTTGTTGTTTGTGATAGTAAAATATGTGCAAATGAGGTATTTGGATGCTCAGATAAAAGGAAAGCAATTAAAGTACAGCACTTACACGTTCTCCTTTGGGCCCTCTGTCTCCTGGTCTCCCCACAGCACCCTGAAAAATAGTTTTTGAAATAAGTTAAATATGTTGCTTAAAGGTTTTGTTGTGTGAACTGAAATCAACTACTAGGATAACCGCATTACTTGTGAAGAATTAAATATACTAAAATGTAAAAGCATGGTTTCCTACCGGAGGACCTGGCAGCCCATCTTTTCCATTGATTCCCTATTAAAACAAAACAAAACAAAACAAAACCATCATATTTTAATAATTATTTACATGTATTTTGAAAAAAAGGGTAAGGCTCAGTGTTTAGAAACAACATCAGTACACATTTTAAAAGTGCACAGTCAGAAGTTTGCATTGAAACACTCAGTCTTCAGGCATGTGCAACAAAAGAGCTTGGGGTCATTGCTGAACTGCAAGCAGGTTAAATTTGTACTGAGAAAGCAATGCAAAAAATATCTTCAGTGACAAGATGTGTATCAATTATAATGAATGCGCCACTTTAAATAACCAGTTACAATGAAATTCTGCAAACGCAGAATATGGAGCTGTACAGGTACTTTACAGACTCCTGGTTCATCCTACAAGCACAGAAGAGATTCACTTCACAGAAGACATTAGCCCTAAATGGCCTATTAGCCCCTGCTGTTACAGAGATTAGACCTTAATAACAAGTGTCCAGATCTATTAATTGGTCTTTAGGACTTTTGACCTTCTGGTCAAAACATTCTTCCTGCCCAAAAGAGAGCTGTCTTACTCATAACACTCACTGGAAGTAGTTCCAGGCTCACATTTTTCCCCAGATTGGAAAATTACATTGTCTCAGAACGTGCTGGGTGTCACGGGCCAGGTAAGTGCAAGACAAATGTGCTGTCACTTTATTTTACTGGGATATACAAAGCCAGAACCTGCATGCACAGAAATCTCAGTGCTATTCTGCAGCGTGAAAAAGAAGACCTGGATAAGCAAAGGAATCAGTGATATTTTCTTCCCTGCAAAGCATGGTTTTGCATGATTAAGGTAATGGCGGGTCTGCATCCCGTGCTGGTGAGTGTGTGGCCCCATCTTTCCTATCCTCAGCTCAGTCACTTTCTCTTGCAGAGCAGCTCACTCTCGTAGCATCCTGACAGAGCTCATAAAAGTAGGCACTTTTTATTATTTTTATTTTATTAGTGATCAGATTTTCAAGCTGTTCCTTAAATCAGGTCAGTTTGCTGCAGAAATTACAGAAATTGTCTCTTACAACTCTGAAGAAAAGTGTGGAGGTGTGGTAATAAAGTGAAATGGTCTGCTTGTCACTGCAACACCATGCTCGGGGGGGATAGTTCTGAGCTATCCTAACTGAACTACTTCTGGAATATGAACTAGGTTGTTTTAAACTAGCTCAGACAGTGCTGACTACACTGCTACCGCATTTGAAATAAAGAGGTCAGATATCCTCAGAGAATACTAAGTGCTTTTACCATGATGTTGCATTACCAGGACACGAATACAGAAGAACAATAATGTGCACACAGAGTCACGAAGCCAACAGTTTTCTGTATTCTTGAAACAGAAATGCATTTTGTTGCCCTATACTTTGTAGACTGTACCGAGTGCCTAGATAATATTCTCATTCTGAAAAACTATTAAAAGAGCCTTTAGGACAGCAGGATCCAAGTGACGTTCAAAATGATCTCAGTTACCTCTGAAGAATCTCAGTAACATCAGCAATTAAAACATCAACACATCACTCTCTATACAAAAAGAATTATTGACTAGAAGGTAATATCGAGTGCTGGAACTCTGGAATGCTCTTCAGAAATTATCAAGCCCAATGCAAAGCAGGATGTAATCTAACTTCTTTTGAAACTTCTCATAAACTAAGATGCATGTTTTCTTAATGAATGTAGATAAAATTGCTTACTGGTTTTCCCTGTGGTCCTTCTGGCCCAGGGAAGCCTGTATCTCCTATAGGTCCTCTTTCACCCTAAGAAAAAAGAAAACACAAATGAATCTACATGTAATACCTTGCATTCAATGCTCAAAATATTTGTGTATTATCACAGTAGTCCAGAACTCAAATCTGTTCTTACAGGTTCTCCTGGCAACCCTGGGGACCCTGGTGATCCTGGCTTCCCCTGCAAGAAGAGAGTATTACAAATTCAAGTTACTATGAAGTAAAACAACAATTTATCTTAGGTCAAAGTTAAGACAAGATATACATTTGACATATATTTGAGTCCTTTCTCATTTCAATATTTAAATGGTGATTTTGAATGTCTTTAGTTCTTCAAAAGCTGCCTCCTTGCTTTTAACAAACTTGCTATCCTGCTCTTTAGCTGCACTGACTTAAAAAAAAAAGGCATTACACAGAAATGAGGTAATTATACAAATTACTCTTACTCAGTTGCTAACTGTATTTGAGAATTTAGTCTCTGTGACGTGTTCTGGAACAACATCCATTCCGTTTTAATGTGTCAACTGAAGTAATCATCAGCTACCATTCACCCTGCTTCCGCATCATAGCATCAGCAGTGCAGCCCCAAGAACATCAGTAATCACACAGTTCAGGCTGGGACACCATTCAGACCTTGACATGCATGTCAGTGGTGGACAGCTCCTTGCTTTTCCAACCATGAGTGATTTGAAGAAGAAATAACAGACTTATTTGTAGTAAGAGAGGATAACTCATATTGGAAGAAACCTGTGGAGGCCATCTAGTCAAAACTTCAGCTCAAAACAGGGGTCAGCAATTAAATCAGATTGGCCTATTCAACTTCAGACACAAATCTCAACACCTATTTCCTGGAAATATCCTTTGACCAAATCACATATACAAGGATCTAATACATCAACATCAATGACAAATTCAAGACCAGTGTAACTTGCTGTGGAAATAAGCATTTG
The DNA here is from genome assembly GCA_023055505.1 of Callipepla californica brunnescens. Lineage (NCBI taxonomy): Eukaryota > Metazoa > Chordata > Aves > Galliformes > Odontophoridae > Callipepla > Callipepla californica. The sequence goes on along the minus strand of JALIRH010000007.1, from coordinate 22,417,813 downwards.
TGGCAATTCTTGTGGAATATCAGTCCAGGCTTCTCTGATCATCCTACTCAGTGAAAAGCCAAAGCTAAACAAGATATTTATATTCCCAAATGGAGACAAGGATTCTCTAAAGTCTAGGGAATAATGTTAGCCAAGGAGCAGAAATTCTCTTCCAGTATTACATCAGACTACGGGAAGACTGATAAAAAATAGCGCTTCTCATAAATCTATTAACTTGCTTAATAGAACTGCTTAGCATAAAATGCTAAAGCAAGTAATTTCTTTCATTGGATCTTAGTAGAATTATATGTAAGCAATAGAATGTAACTTCATCAGTAATGAAAGAAAGTCAATAGCTATTTCACATCCAGCTAGAATAGAAACAACAGTAAGACCTGAAACATATCCAGTGGGAAATACACAGGGAATGGACAATTATCATCAGCCTAACTAGCTATAGCATTATTGATTCACAGTGTATATATAATACATTACAGAGCAACAAACTTTGAAACTCTTACATGGGCTATAAAACGCAGAGAAATACTTATTTTCTTCCTTTGAATGTGCATTTTTACCTTGTTTTTGCAGAACTTAACTAAATTAAGCTACATGAGCTAATGTTCTCTCTTAGAAATCACAGTAAGTACACTAAATATACTAAATCAGGCACTAATGGAAATGGGAGGGCACAGACTCAGGATTCTCTTTATTTCATGAAACACATTTATAATTTAAAGACAGCTCTTGAATGGATTGGTAGTTGTCCAAATTTAATAATAAATATATTTGAATATAAACAGCTGCATACTGCCTCCAGAAAAATGAATATATACACGTTTATTAAACTGAATGCAATCTAAAGAAAATTTGCCTTTATTTCCTTTAGGAGCACAAATGAACAATTATAATTTCAATTTATCATCAGTTACATTTACTTTCATCTATAACAAAGCTTCAGAATGACTTTCAGAAACTTCTTGAATACAACATGTAAATAACTAACGAAGTATGTCCCTTAAAGCAAATGTTTGATTGATTTGATATGCAGATTGTCATGGATTGCATTAACTAATGTTCATATTTTTTCTTTGTGATAGAAAGATGCCTATAAATTTATGTATGCTCAGGAACACAGAAAATGGCTTTATAATTTATCTCTATAAAGCTGAGGCAACGAGAAGAATCTTTGTTGAATAAGAATACGCAACTTTAAATTCAACCATTATCATGTATTCACTCCATTTCCTCCTCTCGTTTTAATAATAATACAAACCCTCAGAAGTCCTAAAATTCTAATTCTTTTAGGAGAAATACGTCATTTTATGTGCCTATAAAGCACTTGTTAAGAGCTGACTCCCACAAACAGCAAGTAAGATTACACCTTGCTTGACTTTTTTTACAGGCTCTTATAATAAAATGAGATTTTGTTAATGAATATATACGTACTGGTATCCCTGCTACTCCTGGTGTGCCAGCTGGTCCACGGTCACCCTGAAGAAAAGATAAATTACTATTTAAATGGTAACACTCAAAAGAGGAGTTTGTTCACGGATCCCGATTAAAAACTTAGGAAAAATTACACAGTGAGCTGAAATTGAGGACAAGAGCCAGGCTCTGCTAAACGCTAATATTTAGCTCTGTCACTGACTCATTTTACAGACTGAACAAGTAACACAAATCCTTTGTTTAGGTTCTCTCATCATAACTTACACCTTATTCTTTATATTCTGTTTGAGACTTTCCTTGAAAAAGGATGATTTATCTGAGGCTTTCTAAATAATTATCAGTCGTGGGCTGGACAACGACCAAAATTAACACATCATAATTCACTATTCTATCAAGATCCCTGTATTTAAGATACACCTTTTAAAGAAACGTTTGCCTTCTTGCTGTGCACTCAGCCACTTGCTGCAACCCAGCGTCCTTGATTTGCTTGTGCCGTGGTCTTTTTAAGCTCAAAGTTTCTTCCTTTATCACAGAGATACCTTCATTTATAATTTAAGCTAAGATAACGGATTTTGTGCTGGAGTTGATGAGGTGTGGGTGCAAATTCACCTTTCTCTCCCGAGAAGACTATAACTCAAAGCAGATGGATGGAGCTGACCAGCTGACTATACATCAAGATTTACCCCATCCCATTGCTGACATGCATCAATTTGTGAAAATGCACTCCACAAGTGTAATGTTGGTTTAAAATGTAAGAAGATCAGGCTCCAGGTTTCTATAATCGTGTCAGGAAAGCCCTGACACAGCTGAAGGAGAATATTTTTTGAGATGAGTTTACGTTACCCAGAGCTGTTTTGCAAAAGCTCAGCCAGCATAGCTATATTCACATCCTTTTCTGTGGAAGAGCTCGAGATGTTTTGTGTCATTTTGTTCAGGTAATAAAACAATAATGCTGGTAATTGGAAACACTTAACCACATTATAAAGAGCACAGAGAGATGACAGGTTAACGCCCATAAACAGTTTTGAGAGCCTCCCATCAGAGCTGCAGTATAGGGAAAAACATCAATTCTAGGTAACAATAACTTCTCAGAATTTTTTAAACAAATGATGTGGCACAAGCCTAAGAAATGCAGTGAAGGACAGTTCCAGACAGATGAATACAAATTCTGTTCTTCTTTTACATGTAGGGTTTTCAGACCTCAAGACAGCAGCAAGGAACATATTTAAAATCTTGCTGCATATCGTGTTTGTGACAGAACAGCTGCAGTGCTAAAGATTTGATGCTGCCAGCATAACACCTAACTCTGAACTAAATAAATTGAACCTGGCTGAGGAGCTAGAGGCTGGCAGCCAGTTTCCCTGCACTGGCAGCTGGGAGTAACCTCTACAAATTAGGAGTGGTCTCCAATTTGCTTATTAGCCCAAAGGGGTTAGTTAATGAAAAGTGCATGGCCTTGCAGGGTACATTCACTCTGACACACTGCCCATGTAATAAAGCACATCAGAGCGAACCAAACCAAACCAAAACATACAAGATGTTGGGTTAGGAAGGAGAAGCTTGCTCACAGTTCAACACCTCTTTCACAAGAGACAAAGAGAAGTCACTTAAAATGAGTTTTCCTCTCAGTGAGAAATCTATAAGCACCTTAAGAGCAATCGAGTCCTTGGGGTACTTAGCAGAGCTTATTAGCTTCAGTAGTGCCTCCATGCTGCATGGTGATTCTGTACCCAGAATTTATATACACAGTGGGGTTCATTATATGCTGGCATTATGTGAGAGTGAAGCAAGAAATTCTCAACTCTTCCTTTGTACTTTTTCCCCCTGACCCTGACCACATTTAGCAATGTGATGCACAGCACAACTGCAAAACCACTGTGTCAGCACAGCTGAGGGAAGGCTAATTTTATCCTGAGGACACAAATGTTTTCAGCCAGTTCATGACATTATCACAAAACTACAGCCGGCACTGTCTAAGGAATAAAGCATTCTGCTGCACTGATGTATCTTGTAGCTCTAAATTAAAAACCAGCATGCACTGTACTGTTGGGAACGGCAGGCAGACTCGCAGATTCTGTTAATTTATTTGCACCAGAAGTGTGGAATTCAGACTAAATTTAGTTAAAGAAAGGGTATTCTGGCTTTGGGAAATGGCCAAGCACTCACTTAGCTTGTTTATACAATCTGTTCTGTTGCATTTTCCCTTTATTTAATTCTTGTCCCCATTTTGTCTCTGTTAGGTCTGTCATACCTCCCTGTGTTTGTTCATGCTAAAATTAGACTGCCCTTAATTGCTTGTAAACTGTAGTCTTCCAGAGCAAGAATTATCTAGTTTAAACACCTAGTGTAGACACCCACCTTGGTTTGTTATCCTATATTCTCTGCAGAAGTAGTAGTAACACACAGTAATAGTACGGAGAAACTTTTGATTTATATGGCTTTTTGATGAAAAATGTCACAGTAAACAATTTTTTATATGAAGCGAATGAATAGCATACAATTCCTAAAAACAAAGTGTTTCCATAACAAAAAAAAACATTTTCAAGGCTCCTTTCTTTCTCTGGTGAACTATTTATACTTATCCGTATGGAAATAAATATGAAAACCTTATGTTTTTAGCATTTCATAATAACTTTTACTCTAAGTTTCTATCAGCCTCCGTAACTGCCTTTAGGCAGAATGCAGACTTGAACAAGAGGAAGGCTCTGGAGATTATGACACAGTTGAGGATGTGCTATGATAGCTTCATACAGGCAGTGCAATAGGAAAAATGAAACAGAAACAAGGAGCCTTTTTAGAATAATGAGCAATAGTCATGAGAAATCAGTTTTGCTTTTGCCTTCACATCTAACACCATAGGAAACAGGGAATCAGTCTCTTTCTCTGTTTCTACCATTTCCTCTAACTTCATGCTCAGCTGAAATAAGCCTTTTTTTTTTTTTTTTTTTTTAAGAAGTTTTGCACATACTTCGTCTAGACTAATTCAGATACAAATTTCAATTCAGATCTATGGCTAAGTCCTGAGTCTTAAAACAAGCTGACACTAAGAGTAAGATTAAAAAAAAAAAAAAAAAGGAATATGGATATATGGATAAATACACAATTATGTTTTACACAGAAACACTGATTTTAATAAGAAAAACCAAATCAGGTTTCAGAAACCAGTTAACTGCAGACACACACATTAAGAAGCCAAAACTTTTCCTTTAGTGGTCTTACCTTTTCCCCTGGGAGCCCTTCTAGACCTGGTAATCCCATTGGTCCTGGGTCACCCTGATGTTTTTTTTTTAATTAAAATGGATTGCATAGATTAGAAATTCTGAACTTTCAATGAGAAATGTTAAAGAGCAAGCAAAAGCAGAATATTTAACTTGGTATTACCAATATTGCTAACACTTGTTAGGTGAACAGATTTTTCTATACTGCTCTAATTTTGACTAAAACTGTAATCTGGAAGACCCCCCTTCCTGCGTTTTTTCAAGCCAACATCAGCTCTGAACCACTTTCTGTCAGCAGAGTCACAGGTTGTGAGTATATTCTATTGCCACAGAACTAACATTCAAGCAATTCTGTTCAACTTCCAATTTACTGTATTAGAACAAAACTATTTGTTGCTCAAGCATTCTCTTGAACAAGAGGCACACAGGTGAAGTCCCTGTGCAAGTGTTCAGGTTTTGAAAGAAAACCAGAAAACTTCTGCAGTGGAGAAACAGTTTAACAGGGAATCACAGTCACAGACTTGTAGGGATTGGAAGGGACCTCATGAAATTATCTAGTCCAATACTCCTACCAAAGCAGGTTAGGGGGAGAGCCATTAGGAGCGACAGATGTTTCACTTGAAGACATTACTTATGTCATTACTAGCAGACATAGCAGTGCTCTCACTTTATCTGATTTTTTCTTATAAAATGATCTTTCCAAAACTTCTCAGTGTTTCCTGATCTTCATCAATAAATCTGGGAGAATCAGATTTAGGGAATCTCAGTTATGACCAAAAAGTGCTTACCACTGTGCCAGGATCTCCTTTTGGACCCTGCAAAGAAAATAAGAAACGGACATATATTTAGAGATTTACACAAGGACATGTTTTTGTTTTTGTTTTTCCTGTATTAATGTATAACTATTATAATTATTATTATAATTATGGTTTTTTACATCATTATAATTAGGTATTATAAATATTATAATTATTTACACACAGTATTAAGTCCAGTCCTCTCAGCTGGTTAATTTTATCTTAAAACTGCAGAACTTGCTTATGACACAAAGAAAGAGGACTTAAGTAAGTGCACAGCATCTCTGGCTTCAAAGAACCAAAACAAGAGCATGCAGTTAACTCTCCTTTACTCCTTTGATTAAATATGATAAAGTAAGTTTCTATTAAATACTTACTGGTGGTCCTGGTGGTCCCGGATAACTTGTGACACTTGCTCCTCCCTGTAACAGCAAATTTAAAAGTTGAGTTAGACCAAAATTGGGTGCTGTTTGAGAAACGATGTATATTAGAAAGAAATACCACAAATACCTGGAGTTTATATAAGCTGCTCATTCCATTTCTTTCGTTGTAAGGCACACCCTTTAAAACAAAAAGCAAGCATCTCAGCTACAAACTGTAGAATTAGAACCACCTGTTTAAATCCCATGTATCAGCAATCCTGCAGTTTCTAGATCCATTTTTCCGTGTTTCCAGTAACTTCAGTAAGATCATAGGATACACACCTATGTAAGCTTGGTACTTTATTCTTTTCAGTTACAAAACCAGATTCTGGAAATTCCCAGTGTGTTACATCTCAACATTCTTATATGATAACTGATCAACAGACAGAAGCAATGACAGCATTGTGCATTTTGTTTCCATGTCCATTTGAAAATCTATGTTGAACTAAATAGTAGAAAATATCTAATGTAAGCTGCAAGTGTTTTGAGAACAAAAAAGGCTTGAACAGTAAATCCGAGTTACTACTCTGGTTTAATGGATAAGACTGTAAAGAACTAAGAAGAAGAATGGCTGACACAGGGGCTGAACTACCAGCTTACATTTGGCCCAATGATTTTCAGTAAATGAAGAGCTCAAACTATGAGTGTGTTCAACTTATTAATGAGTGGAATTCTTGTTCTAAAAAGATATCCAGACACCTTCTCAAATTCAAACCAGTTATTTATTATTATTTAAAGTGGACTTAGTAAATATGAGTGCTAGCCAGTCTTCCTGTATGGATGTTTACAAATCACGTGTATAAGAATGACTAACATGAAAACAAAAAGCAAAAAACAGACTTTTAACCTCAAAATAAAGTCTCAAAACATGCTTCCAGCATAGATGAACTTGGTTGATGCTCTGAAAACTTTACATATTTCAAGGCTTTTAAGACTTTCAAGATGAGAAAATTCTCATTATACATACTGAATAATGCAAATAAATATAGTATGCTTTACTTTAGTTTTGCTCTTAAACTTCTTTTACGTACAAAATCTGGCAGACACCAAAAACCCGTGCTGCAACAGAAATTTACAGATCTATCTGGTTAATGTTGCAACTTTTATCCTGGTACTGTCTTCTCTGCTATTCTTATATCAATTATCTGAGTAGGTCCTGAATTCTAAACAATCACCTGCCCTAGAGAATTTCATGAGATACAGACTGAATTTAGAGAAGTGTTAAGCAAGGACTGACAAATGAACAGTCCTCTTAGCAAGACAGAGTCAGCTCTAGGGTTAAATTTGGGTCAGAAGAGAATGAATTTTTTTCTACAGCAGGCCGCAGTTGAGGACAGGTATGTAAGGACTGTTAAGAGTATAGCTAGATTCTTGAATCAAAGCACTGCCTGAATTATGGTAAGGAATGACATTTTTAAGGCTTTATTTAGAAAAAAGATTGTAAGGTCATCCAGTTTTCAGTTCTTCAGAATTAATTTTGTGTTAGGTACTTCTCCAGTTAATCTACAGTTCAGTGCATTTCATGGAATTCCTCAGGTTACCTGATCTCACGTATCCAAAATAAATAAATAAATTAACCTCAGTGTTCAAGGTTTTCAGAGTAATTCATTTGACCAAATTTCTAAGACGGCACTGGTGACCTGGATTTAATGATGAATCGCAAGAAAAAAAAAGGAATACTAAACTATTTTGCAATAAGACTTTGCTGTCTTCCTGCACCATTAGTAAGTCTTTAAAAGACAGTATTTCTTGATATATGACATTTCACTTTACTTATAGGTGCATCACTCCTAACATATCATTGAAATGAAAAGCAAAATGTCTTACCGGAGGCCCAGGTGGTCCAGGCTTCCCAGGAGAGCCTTCACTACCCTAGTACAGTGAGAGATACATAGCTCATTTAATATAACTGTTGTTCAGATGTATTCCATACCCAATGCAACTGCAATGGCCTTTATGACAGTAAACGAGAGATACAGTCAGTAAGACTAGGTAACGTCAAGAATGAATCATCCTGCTTAAGCTTTAGGGAAATTAATCATCATTACTTTATTCTAGCTCTTGTTCTGTTAGTTAATTGATGCTTTATGTGTAGTAACTTCCTCATGGCAAAATAGTAGTGGCAATGAGGTAGGGAAATACTTCATATTTACCAGGAGACAGAGTAAGTAAAAACACTTACTGATATATTTCTAAGCAATTGACAGACAGAAGTTATCATTCATTTTATGCTTTGAATACCGATTTGCTAAAGCAAATTCTCCATTTGTTCATTCACAGGTGAACAAAGAGCAACCAGTTTATTCAGAAACATGCAGGGTAAAGAAAAGATCTTTACTATGGGTTATAATGAATATCTTCTTGGCTTTTACTTCAAACACTTATCTGTAGCTGTAGTCTGTTTTGCTGACGTGCACTGAACTGATTATATTAGGAAAAAAAGTTTCTCAGTTTTTGCCCCAGCAGAATAGTGAGTGCTACGAGCAATACAGACATTTTAATGTCAAACTTTCCAGGCAAGATCTCTTCAAAATTTCATCACTAAGATTCAGTTAACAATTCTGTATAATTTGGAACAGGTCTATGCAAAGCATTCACTCACTTCATTGGATTTTAATAACATACTTCACTGAGACACCTAGCCTGCAAATTTAAAATTATTAAGGTGTAAAAAGTCAAGCTGAGCATACAACAGTAATAATTAACTCACCAGAAGTATATTAATTTTTAATCACAATCATATTAGAATAATTTCCAAATTATCTTGTTAAAGTGATTGAAATGTCAAACTACAAACTGAAGGATTTATAGTATTTCATTAAAGGAGAAAATACTCTATTTTGAAATCATATTATATGATCACTTTCCAAATGTGATCTCCAGATAAGGAGAAAGAAAGTTCTCTGACTATAGTTCAGGTCATCACTCTTAAATGATCTGACTTCTGCCCTTTCCAGTCAAGGCACACTAGTTATGGAGAACTGACTTTCTCATTTTCAAATGCAATAGTAAGAGGCTGCCTTCCCCTGATCTTTATGGTGCATAATGTAAGAAACAGCTACAATTAGGTCTCAGCCAAAGATAGAGATGCACACGCTTTAAGCAGCTGGTCAAACACTGCATTTCCAGACACTTTATTCAGTACTTTGAAATTATAAACATGGAAATAACAAAACCATGGTTTTTTTTGCAGTGTGTTACTTAAAAGGAAATGACTTTGGTAAATTATTTATATCATGGCCAGGAAGGAGACAGTTCTCAACTCATTTTTATACTAGGATATTTCATAGCTTTCTGAAGTAGAATTTCCTTTTCTTATTCATACTGCCTTCAGAGATTTATAGATCATTAGCAGGATCACAATCTATGCCTTATGCCTGGAAAAGCCCAAGCCATAGATGAAAAAAAATAATAATAATGAAAATTAAGAAGTGTATCCATGGAAAAAATGTAGAAATTGTCTCAAAATGTGTTTTGATAAATCAACTTATCTGTTGCATTTCACTGACCCATGGTGCCCAAGAAATGAATTTGACCTTTTTTCAGTTATAATGGAAACAGCTGATAAAAGAATACATATAAAATTGATAAAAATCAGTGCTTTGACAATGTAAGTTTATTATAAAGGAAGCTTTAATACTTTTGCAGAATATTTAAATTGGGTAAATTCCAGTTTTTGAAGAACATTAAATATGCCTGTGTGTTTGACTAATATACTGGAAAAAGAATGAGAAGCAGAGCGAGCAGCAACTCATAATACACTATTTCCCAAAGGTTTTTTCAATTTCTTAATTTTAGATACCTTATCACACTGAGAAAGCATTCTCCACAATTTACATACACCACAAGGGTTATACCTCAAAATAGAATCCTCTATGTATGGCATGGTTTGGAGAAATTACTTGTAATCCAAGACAAAATATAAAAATTCCTTTGAAAATATATGTTAAACTTCTGTTTGCATTCTGTGTTAAAAAAAAACAAACACAAAACAACACAACAAATCAAACCAACCAACCAAAAAAGAACCAACAAAAAAAAAGCAATGAAACCCAAACTGTAGTAGAGTAAAAGGATCACAAAACCTACAGAGATCTTTATCTAAATGAAAAAGAAGGAATACCTTTTCGCCTTTTGACCCAGCAGGACCAGGATGCCCAGGTCTTCCCGTGGCTCCCTGCACAATACATATCAATTTATATTAGTTAAGAAACATCCCCAAACTGCAATTTGCACTGCAGCTTAGTTTTTAAAACTTGTATGAAGGTCATTTAAAGCTAATTACAGTTTTCCTCCAGGTTTCAGTATTTCTCTTCTCTGTCTGATACAAAAGCTGTATCCTACTGATAAGATCTGTGAAGGGTAGAATTTGTGTTTGTGGTTGCATTTTCACCTTGTGCAGATAACATGCTCTGCCTCCAACTACCTACCTCTGATAGTGCAAAGAATCATGCTTTATCACTAAAATGTTAATTTATGTACTCCACATTAAGCTTCCTAAATGGGTTGAAATTAGGGAAGCATTAGTACTGTCAACAACCATGGGATTAAGCAATGACCACACCAACTAAAACGATCTCGTTGTGCATGTAAAAAATTAAATAAAACAATAATAAAAAATCCCAAGATAAGTTTTTCAAAAAATAGTAATATTTTTCATGATTTTTTTTCAGTGACTTTAAATATTAAGTTAGTGTGTTCTTACACTTTATAATTATTTTGCTTCAGCAATTAATGTTTTGAGAACACCCAGTTAGAAATATTTTTAGATTTTTATTTATAACGTTATTACAGTAACTAGGGTGTAAATAATTAACTGCAGGCTTGTCCATCATGCTTTTCAACTCCATGAAGCATCTAGTAAAGCCAAAACACCAAAAGCGTTGAAGGTACATAAACTCTGAATCCAGACAATGACATTTTCAGAGGCATCAGCTCACAACATAATTTATTTTAATAGAGCCACTGTGGGTAAGATTTTATTGTCACTCTCCTAAGAGTCAGGAGATTCAAGAAACTAAGAATAAGAAGTTTTGATATGTAATTTATAGCAATCTTTGTAGAGAGAAATTAGACAGCAAATGATACCACATACTTACAGATGGTCCACTGGGTCCTGGTACACCGGGCAGTCCAGGAACACCTTGAAGGCCCTGAAAATTAAAAGTCCATATGTCAATTTTCTCTCCCGCATTATAGCCTCAAAAACTACTTATATTTAGCATTTACATGAGGATTTGAGACAAGTCTGTGAATTGCAGAACACTTTCCTCTGATCCACTAGGCTTAGTCAGATACATACAGCCACGTATGAATATCTAAGATAATTGCTCTTGGTTTCCCCCTTCCGTAAGAGGAAGTAAGCACCCAGCAGTATATAATGGAAAATACTGCATATATTTTAAATTCAATCTCCAAACTTTTTCTTATTTCCACTTACTAAGTAATTGCTGAAATTAGTATTCCCATCAAAGTATTTGCCTTATAGAACATTTCTCAAAGTGAATGCTAAATAGGAAGAACAATCAAAGCAAATACTTAATAAAATGAAATGTTTTGTCAAAATATTTTGCATTTACCTTTTTATTGCTCTATCTCATACTCATAAAAATTAGCATTTAAATGTATGCAAGGTTTTCAAATACAGAAATGAGCAAAAACCTTCACACAAATATGAAATAAATATTATTTATTTTAATAATTGTGTTTAACCTTGCTGAAAATTTACATTTGAGGGCTATTTGTAGTAACACGTGACTATCCCAGCAGTTTTAAACAATTAATATTCTATGCACTTTTGTCTTGGTCTCGATTCAGATAATACTGTAATGGCTATATAAATGAAGTAATTTTACCTCATCACCCTTCTCTCCAGCAAGTCCAGGAAATCCACGTTCACCTTTGCTTCCCTAGGAAAACAACATTCCAACAAATGCTTTCTATTAGAAAACCATGAATGTCATGCTACGGAGAGCATGAAATTTTATGACCCACATTTAATTATACAAGTACAAGCATAAAGTCATTAAAGCAATAGTGATTAAAACAAGGAAAAAAAAAAAAAAAGCTCAGTGCTACCTGTGAGTTTTAAAATGTGCCCCCAGAGGTGAAAAGAAAGAAATGCTTTTTACCTGACAGGTAAACTAGCCTTAAAATACTGATGGAGATGCAGTCTTGTCTTATGAATACTGAAGAGCTTAAATGCTTGCCCACATGAAGAATGTATAGTTTCAAATAATTAAATTCTACCACAGGTAATTTATTTTCCATGCCATGTGGTATTTTATTGGATTACAGTAAAACAGAATTTTGATTGACGTCAGTGAAAGTTCAAGTGCCAGTGAAACTGCTGAGTTAGTCCCACAGGGAACAATTTGCAAAGGCACAGAAGATCCAGTTGTTACACACTTGAGAGAGATATGAGAAGTTTCCTTCTTTACTGCAAGATTCCTTCATGACTGACTCACTTAAGCCTATAGATGGCAATGCACTACTGGACAATTAAATCTGAGCTAAGTTTTACTAACAAAACACAGAAAGAGCTATACCAGCTTGGGACTCAACTCCCAAGCTGTCTACCTCGCTTCCCAGAGAAAAAGAGCACACTAAGACAGGAAGAGGACTAAACTGTAAAAACTGTCTGAAACTTTAAGCTGCTCAGATGCTACAGGAACAGGGATCAGACCAAAAAAGTTAAGGCTTCTTTGACAGAAAAATCTGGCTTTTGATTTTTAACAACAGAGTAAAATATAGCCTTCAAAAACTTACCTTTGGCCCCTCTCTGCCAGGGATGCCAGGAGGACCTCTTGTGCCTGGATCACCCTAAGGAACAGACACAAAGCAAAGTGATAAATAAGCATTTTAGTGACAGGGTCAGAAGATCTGATCTTTGCAACCACTCTTTCCTGTCTTTGTTACCATCCATAGATGACTCTTCCATTCATTCTCATGGAGACTGATTGAGGTTCACTAATTCATTTTTTTTCCAAACATTTTATACGCTAGAGACAGAAGCTTAGTATCAATAGTTAAATTAAAGCCAAACTTTCTAAAAAAATTGGAAGAAACAAGTAAAAGAAAAATAGAGCAGATACAAGTTCGAATATATAGTCTTGATAGAATAATGTTTGAATGCAGAATTTTAGGTAAATTGTTTCCAATTTTCCTTGGTGAGACCACAGAGTTGCAGCAAAAGGAAACAAAATTCATTGCAAGTTAACACAATTACTGTTATTGCTAATTCTTAACTTTCCAGTCTTAATCAGTTTTACGAAACAGTAACACTATTTCATTCAAAAAGAGATATCAATGCATTTTCAGAAATTGAAAAGGAGGTAATCTACTATCATTTTTACAACTGAAAGTGGATAGATGTAGACTGAACATGAAGAAAAAACTTTTATTGAAGAGGCATCAGAACAGGCTGCCCAGAGAAACTGTGGATGCCCCATTCCTGGAAGAATTCACGGCTAGATTGGATGAGGCCCTGGGCAGCCTGATCTGGTAGCTCACAACACTGCCCATGGTATGGAAGTTTGGAGCTTGATGATCTTTAAGAACCCTTCCAACAAAAACCATGTTATGATCCTATTTTTCATTCTATAACCTCTGAAAATGTTTACCTTCAGTATAGTACCCATGTCTCCCACTAGTGGCAGCGCAATCTGAAATTAAGATATTTGCAATTAATATTTTACACAGCGTTACCAATTCAAATAGGTACTGATTTTTCAAAAATTTATATGGCAACTCATATAGCTGATTACAAACACATTGGCTGAGATAATTTTTCTATGAAAACTCTAAAAATCACGTCATTCCACATAGTTTTAAAACGTTAAATATCACTGTCAATCCAATCTAACAATGTAATTTTTTTGTTACAATTTGAATAAAGTTGATATAACTCTTGTCCAAAAACCAGTAAATTCTGTTTTCAAGTAATAATATGTAATTGTCTTAATAACATATCAGTTATAAACCATCCTTATGGAAAACTCTCACAACCTCTTCTCATCTGTTATTTCAGTGTTTTCTTTCTGTTCTCCCCTAGGCTTTGACTCTAATCTGAACTGAAGTCTGACTTGCGGAGATGCCAAAGATAACTTCACTAAATTAGCTCAGACACTGGAAATACTCCAGCTAACAGCAACACCAGTAATTGTTTTGTCCTGCCTTTAAATATTAAGAATCAGTGCAAAAGTCTGGGATGCCACAAACAAATTACTAGCAATACTAAAGATAATCCATTTAAAGCTCAATCCATAGGTTAACACTATGCTGCAATATATCTGTATCCTCAGATATTCAAGTGCTGTCATTAGACTTACAATTAAAGACTTCCTATAAAATCTGATTGAGCCTATTACTCACAAACAGACTTCAATTATCAGTGCTCATTTCCTCTTGCAAGTGCTAAAACAAAAATAGCCCTGGGCATATCATAAAATCAGACACATTCAAAATTCGTCACTGCTTTTGTTCAGGTTGCTTCAATAATATCCATCTCCTACAAGAAAAATAAGCACTTTGGTAGCGTATTAGAAAAAAGCTTGGTAGCAGTGGGCGTCAAACATTAGTTCAAGACAAGAACTGCTGAATATACCCAATTTAAGTATAATCAGGAATGGAATATTTACCCCATTTGAAAGCATGTGGAGAACTTTATTTTAATTGCTGTACTATTTTAAGGCAGAGGACCCAAGACGTGCAGTTCTAAAGGTTCTAAAGTTCTAAGGTTCTAAAACACAGCTGTCAGGGTACACCAGTTAAGAGAGTAGGTCTACTACACTTGTGACATAACAGTTCATGTGCTCTGCAAATATAGCAAGTCCAGTGTAACTGCTCATCCAGTGTGAAGTCATAGCTGCATATGCTGAAAAAGTAGTCTGAAAAAGCTCATATTCTATACAAAAAAACAAAAAAACCAAAATGGCCTTAACTTCTCAGCCTTTCCTGCTTGCTACATCTTCCTTGAAAAAAATGTTCACTTTAAGGAGAAGAGTATTTTAAAAGCAATAAATCCCATTAGTAAGTTTCAGTATTCAGATCTGTTTAGCTGTGGCATCAGATTTTTTACTTACCTTTAGTTGACAGAGCACTGTGCCTCCCAGAACCTATTCTATTTATGGATTTTTCTTTTCATATTAAGTGCTTTAAACTCATGTCTCAGGTTTCATCTTGTTGACTTCAGAACGTCTCTGAATTTTAGACTTCATTTATGGCTTCAAAGAGCCAAGCAATCTTTTCCAGTCCAATTGCATTTTATCTACTTACCACAATAAAACACAATCACTGAAAAGAACTATGCATGGGAGAGATCACTCTACCAGAGTTCTACAATAGTCTGCTGATAGACACTGATATCCATATTTTTGATAAGCACTAACTATATGGCAGTTACTTCCAGAACATTTTTTGCTTCCTTATGAAAACATCATGAGGACAGTTTCAGAGTTTTAAGCAGGTCGAGATAAATAATAGCACTATTTCCTTGTCTTACTCCAAAAAGCTAACCTTTCAGAAATGGAAATATGATTTATTCCATGATCAGTTCTTAACAAAATAATGCCAGCATTCTAGCATTTCCACTTTAAGATTTTTATTAGTATTTAGAATTTATTAAAAATATATATGTTTAAAGCAATAAAGCTTTACAATCAAGCTGTTTCAACTCATCTATTATACTCAGGCTCCTCTCTTACTCCCCATTAATGAAGACATGTTCTCTGTTCACACTTCTCCATTCCTCAAAAGCTTCATCTTTCTCAAAATATTCAAAAGTAACTGCTAATCCTTTAGAGATTTCTTTGTTCAACCCTCAGGTGAATTTCACCAGCTCTTCATGCTGTAACTAAAAATCTTTAGCTTATTCTTTTTTTTTATTAAATTAACTAAAATTAATACAATCTACTTTCCAAAACACAAGGTGGTTTTTTTTTTGGGTTTTTTTTTTTTTTTTTTGTTTTGTTTTTGTTTTTTTTTAAGCCACTGAATTGCTCAGCTTTCTGTGCAGAGTCTGTAATTTGATCTCCTTGATTATTAACTAGAAGACTGGACTCATCGTTCTAATAATTGCATTCAGAGAGCATGTTTCTTGGTTTTACATCCATTCCTAGCAGATCAATTACATTTCAGTGTTTCATACTTGAGTTCTATGTCCATACTCACTGCTGGTATTCAACCTGCTTTTACTTAATGATCTTAGTCCTTTGGGAGCTACTGGAACTCTCAAATGCCTTTTAAAGCACTGGAACTGTTACTGCTGTATGTTCAAGGACTGCTGCAGACACGATTTAAATTAGGAGAATGGTTTAGCCACGTAGCCAAAACTGTATCATAGAATCTGAAACGGCTTGCTGCATTGCCTGATGCTAATGTAGGAGCCAATGGCAACATCCTCATCCCTGATGATGCATGCATAGTGGTTAGTTTCCAGTCTCCCTCTTTTTTTTTTCTTTTTAGAAAGCCATTCTCTCTGAGACAAAATCTTTGTGTCTTTTTGACACTAGTTTATTCTTCAATAAGCTCCTTGCTCTAAGTTCTTAAGCATTCTTGTGGACTGCTGTGCATCTGTACCATCAAATATTTAATTGAAAGTACTGTTTATTTTACTGCCTAATGCATTCCTGCAGCTGCTATAAGCTCTAAGTTCTTCACAAGCTGTCAGTAATCTGCAGATCAGCTTGGAAATCCCTGCATTAGATTTGCATCTCTGAACACTTGGAGATGTAAATCACTCATAAGACATAAAGCAAGTCTCTCCATCTAAAGAATATGTATGATAGTCAGGTATACGAAGAACTGCTGGCTTAAGCCACAAACAGAGTGAGGCCACTGCCTCCAGTTCAATGAAAAGACCAAATTCATTCCGTGTCAAGGGAAGAGATTTTGCCTAAAGGCATAATACAGTTCAAATGAGAGGTTTTATTTATTTACTTTTATATTTTGTATTTATATATTTTTATTTATTTTATATATTTTTAAATTATGTCTTTAACTAAATATCAAATCGTACTAAACCAAGATCACAAGTGAGCTCAGTAATCTTTTAAAAAAATTTAAGCTCTAGTTTTGGTTTTATTCTTCCAACCATGGCTTTTATTTTGCTAATGGAATATATTCTAAAAATAGTTTGGGGAAATTGGAAAATGTCATTTGGCATCCAAAGAGCCTCTGTAAGCATTTATTTCTAAACAGAAGCTTGCTTTTTTAAAGCTCTAGATCAGCTGTGGGGGCTCAAGATAGGAGTGAGAATAATGACTGAAGAGTCTCCATTTGCAAGCTTAGCAAACATGCACATGGGACTCTCTTGACTGCAATGTATAATACTCAGTACTAAGGGTACCATTTGGGCTGAGGAGCACGCAGACCTTTTGGATACTGCAGTGTCGGACTTCACAAAACCATAAAGACATAACACTGATGCATGTAACATCCAAGAAGAGCTGAACTTCTAAAGTATATCAAAGGATCAGAACATTTTTTTCCCCCAAAACTTAATTTTTCATTACTGTTAGAGGGAATATATCAAATGAAAGACTGAAATCTCAAAATTTCTCTAAAAATTATCTTCCTTCTTTGACATAACAAACTTAGCTTCAGAATATGATTCTTTTTCTACATTCTTTTAAAGGAAATAATCAAGGCCTGCTTCTGAAAATTTCATTACACAGAACTGCTTCTGAGGCTGAGGAACATGGTGCCTGGCAGAAATGCTAGCATGCATACATTCAGACAAGATCTGAAAACAGAGCATTCATCCTGTCAGTCAACATAACATTAATTTTAACAGCAATACAACTACGTAAAAGAAAACAGTAACAACAAAGGATATAATCCTTGATTAATCAAATCGATTTAATCAATTGGACTTCTAGGCTTGGCAGGTTATGTCCTTTAAAATGAAAATATTCTCTCCAAAGCAACTATACAAACTTTGCATATATACATACTGGATCGCCTGGAGGGCCTGGTAGTCCTGGCTTTCCATCTCTTCCTGGAGTACCCTAGAAATAAATTGAAAATGTCTTGGCCTTAAATCACTGACAAGGGGCTTACTACTTTTTATTGCACATAGACAGGTACTTACATTAATACCGGGAGTACCTGGAGTTCCTGGTAATCCTGGAGGCCCTCTAGGGCCCTAAAGCAAGAAAAGTCTTTTAAGATTTGAGAACACTTTTCTTTTACTGCAAATCTCTTAAAGTAATGGTTTTGTTTTGTTTTTATGTTAAAGAGAAAGCTTGTATCCTACCTGGACACCTGTTGATCCAGTTGGCCCTACAGGACCCTATAAGAAAGCACCAAATAATCAGTACCTACCCTTTTTAGGGCAAGGGATTAAAAAATACTCAGTGTAGGATAATGACTCAGTCCACATTGCAAGAAACACTGGTTGTAAGCTTTGGCTTTCAATACAGGTCTAATTTTGCTTAAATTAGAGAAATCATGATTTTGCTGAGGTACAATTTTAAGGGCAAGTAATGGCAAACAAGACCAGTGGTAAAATATGTTTCCAGCGATTCATGGGAAAACAGACTGTTGAGCAAAAAATAACTAGATGATTTAAAAATAAATGGGTCAATTTTTGAGATTGAAAACACATATCTGAATAAATTATTTTAAATTATATTCAAATTAAAATTTTAGCATGAATCTCCAATCTCCTTTGGCACACATTTTCTCTCTGTATCTGAATCCTGTCAATAAATTGAAATGTATTGCTAGAGTACACTGGCCTAGACTGAAGAGAGATCACCCAATTCACTACAATAGAACTCATGCAATAACATCAGTCTCTTCGAGTATTTTTTTTTAATTGAACAATCTGCAGACAGTGTAGATGTTATATTAATTAAAGGCACTAGAAAGAAAGAAAACTGAGAAACAAGCTAAATACTTGAAACAGTTATTACAAGATTTATTTAGTTTGAACTGTCTAGTTACCAACTTGTTTCATGTTTAAATTTAAACTGCACAGAGATGCATGAGGGAAGTTGTACAAAACCAGAACTTTACTATTCTCTGACATTATGTCTGGACACTGTAAGGTTCTTGTTTATAAACAGTAGACTTAAGCTTGTAATAATCAGTTATAACAAGTGCAAAAGCTTGAAGGAGCTGATGCAAAGCCTCCCACATCTTTTCCGTGTGTATTTGTCTCTTCCAGTACTGGCATGGGTTTCAAAATGCCATCATATACAGTGTAGAATAAACCTCTTAAGAGAAGAAGTGGTACAAGAAGTACCACTACTCACGCCAGATTTTGCCGACAACTGTCAACTATGGCTACTCAGAAATAAGCACAACTAGTCTGAAGGTGTGTCAACGTCATTACTGGTTTATCAGTAAAGTAGCCATTGATCCTCTCATTTCTCTAGGTTTACACTTTTCAGAGAGCACTAGATCTATGTGATTCTGGATAAACGGAAAAGTTGCTGAGCTGTGAAGAGAGTAAGAATAGAGTTAATGTTACAGTTCTCCAGTGATGCACAGTGAGAAGTCCAAATTCTGGGCACTGGTATACTTACTGGTGATCCCTGAATGCCTATTCCAGGAGGCCCTGCCTCTCCAGGGGCCCCTTGTAGACCAGGCAGTCCTCTTTCTCCCTAAGAAGGTCACAAGGCTTTCAGTTAAAACAGTTCTGAAAATGCAAACTAGTTTATCATTCTGTATTTTCAGAAACAGTAAACATTTTTTATACCTTTGGTCCTCGTGGACCTGGGCTTCCAGGAATACCAGCAGAACCCTAGGAAAAAAAATCAACACAGCGATAAAAACAAGAAAAAACAAATTATGTTTTGAAATAATTTAGTTAGGTTAATTATTCACCTAAAGAGAATAGGTGAATTTTATCATAAAGACCAGTCAATCTTTATAAGTAAACTATGGTAGATTTACATATGCCTTCCTTGTTAATAGCACTGTCACTAGGATCACTTGCAGGTCTTGCACTAACACTATATATTTTAATGTACTTACAATAGCACTATAATATATGTTTCAAATTTGAAATCATATCTGAAAATAACTTGTTCTTACTGCATTGATTACACTGCTCAATGAAAATTCCTTAATGGTTACCCCAACAAGACATAAAGCCATAAAAACTTTTTCAAACCACAGACTTACTGGTCTTCCAGGCAGACTTGGTCCAGGAGGCCCCACCTCACCTTTTGGACCTGGGTGTCCAGGAGGTCCCATGATCCCACCAGGGTCACCCTATAAGATAATACAAATCCTGAATCAAAATCATCAAGATCACCTTAGAATGTATCAGTACTTTGAGAGAGACTGGAAAAAAAAAAAAAACATGCAAAGCTTTACACAGCTCCACATTTCATAACCTACAACTGTAAGTGAGGCTTTGCAGCTATCAAAATCATTACCATAGATTTATAAAATTTATCACATTTAATTCCGCAGTGGTTCTGCTCCCTGCATCTATAAGAACTCAGCTCTCAGGAGGTAGGAAAATCCTGTGTGTTATTCTCCTAATGCATTATTCACAGCTATCAACGAGCTTCTGAAAGCACTACATATGGATGTATGGAAAATATATTTAAAGCCTCAGTTTTCTATCAAAAATAAATTTCCTTCAAAAAGTTACAGAGGAAGTGGCATAGACCATAGCATCCAAAATAGTAACCAACTTTTTTCTCTATTTTGCATACCTGTAATTCATCTGATCTACATTTCTTTATCCCCAGCTCCCCAGAATGCAGGCGTCACTAAGCCCTGAGGTAGGAATCTCATACCCACCCCTCTTTCCCTATCCCTCTAAACTGTATTTCTGTTCGTATTTCAATTTCTCATTTCAATACACTCAGCATATCTTGCTCCAAATTTCTACAGCTTCTCCCGCTTACACACATAAATCTGCGCTCTTTATTATGTTGTCTATGCTGCTGCATAATAGTCTGTGGTTCTTCCTGATTCCACAACTTCCCATTTTGAAAGATTGGTATGTTCTTTGTTGTTATTCCACAGTTAGATTCCCCTCTTGCATTTTCATCAGCTTGCTTTTTTTCTTGAAGTTGTTAACTGTTTTTTATTAATTTCCTTTGTATCCCAGGATGTATAAATTTCACAACACCTCACATAGCTCACAGTGTGTCTGCACACTGTCTTTTCTCCCCCTCTCTACACACAATGTATACACACATAACTCTTGCTGATGTAGCTGAATTCCAACCAAGAGGCTGTCTACCCAGCACAATACAGTGTCATAAAGAGACCCCAGACTTGGCTCAGGTCTGCCTCAGTGCTCTGCCAAGATGAATAAGTCTGGCCATGAAGCATGATGTTAGACATACACCTCGTTAGGGCACAACACTGAGAGGTTATTCTATTGTCAAAACTTAAACTGGTATTTCTGCATGGCACATATTTTATTGTAAGAGTCCAACTTAACCTCTCTTGAAATAATACCTAAATTATGACTCTCAATAGCAATTGTGTTGACAAACTCTTCTGCAATATAACCAAGCAGATGGCAGTTGCTGCTTACACACTTCTAAAGAAATTCATAAAGCTGTTCCACAGATGCAGTACAGGTCTTCAGAAGACATTCTAACAGGATCTACTATACCAATTTTAATTAAGAACAGTTAAAATATACCTTTTCTCCTTTAACTCCTGGCATTCCTGGTAACCCATGCTCTCCTGGTAAGCCCTGGAATTAATACAATAATAAAAAAAAATATATATATATATTATATATATATAAATATATGTATAAATAAAATTAAATGTTTTTATATCTATTGTCTTCAAATCTAAAATTACAGATGAAAATGATCTTAGAATAGATTATTTATTGTAAATTAGTACTGACCCATAATGCTAAAGAGAACAAATTAAATAATGCTTAATTAAGAAAAGTTATGAATCATTTTTTCTTTGAATCAATATTTAATAATTAAGATTATTTCCAAGGCCTTTTCAGGGCAGAATTGCAGAGGTTTTTTTTTTTTTTTTTTTTTTTTTTTTTTTTTTTTAATTTTATTTCAAAATGTTCTTAAGTCTTGGAAACCAAACATTTTTCAAGAGAGTAGGCTGTAGATACAAACTTGAGTTTTAAGTAACAGATGTGTCTTATCTTTTTTGACCATGAAGGAATGCATAGCCCATGATGCAATCTTATCTCTTAAAAGCCTCAGTAAATTAATCCTGCAAATTCTTTCATAATTTCTAAATCTTCTTGTGACTTTTCACATTTTAACTTCAGTATCTTCCACTGCCCTTTTATCAAAGATTAGTTACAAATACAATGAAATGAGATAAAACAAAACGAACAGAAACTATGCAAATATTTTGGAAGGTTAAACTAATATCTGATTCTCTTACTATGCTTGAATAGACACAGAAAACTTTTCTCATAATTCTTCTATTTTATTCAGCCAACTATTGTATCAAACATTATTACTTCCATAGTAAATACCAAAAACTGACAAAATCAAACAGTCACATCTAAGCATGGTGTTTAAATGCAAATGGAAAGCAGCCTTTCATGAAATTTCACAGAAATGCATATTGCTTTTACTTTTTTTCACAGTGGGAAACATAGATTTATAAACATCTGTATATGAAGTATAAGGACACATCTATGCCAGCCATAAGTTTTCAACAGTTGTGTTCACTCACTCTGTTGCATTCTGTCAATACAGACAGCTACTTGTTTCAACCAGCCTTTCAAATTAGAAGTGTAAGGAAAAAAAAGATACCTAAAGATTATTCTGCTTATACCAAATCATTAAGAGAATATCTGGAAGTTTAATTTATCAACTATGGAACACACATTGTGTCCATGTATGTGTACACACTCCTGGAGGATTCCCCTTAACAGGCTGTAGTCTCACGGTTCAAAACATCTGTATCCTTCTTCTGACATCACTTGAAAGCCTGTAGTGGATGTGGATATTGGGGTTCAGAATCACAGAATTGCTCAGGTTGGAAAAGACCTTCAAGACTGTCAAGTCCAACCACAACCTAACCAGCCTTAACACCCAGTCTTGGGTGTTAATAACTAAGTTCCGCAGGTGTTTGCTAACAAATGCTTCCACGTATCTCTCTGATTTCCACAGCCTTCATTGGCTTCCAGAACCATTACTCCAGCCAATTTCTTCCATCACAGCACAGCTCTTCCCAGGAACTCTTCTTTTTTGACACTGCTACTTCCAGGTACTCTCACTCCTCAATTGTTTCTGTCCAAATAGTGTATGTGCACATCTGATAATCAGTCCCCACACTGGTGAAATCTGTCTTATGTCTCTATTAACTGAAGAACCCATTTGTGTCACTTTTCTTTGGTACAGGTGCTATCAGAATTCAAAAGCAGCTCCTACAGTTGCACTGAGCAAGCTGTACCTTTCTGATTTTAGAAGTTCAGGTTTTGACACTGTTACACACATATGAACACATGTATTATCTGCCACCTGTCAGTGTTTCTTATTTAAGCTATTTTTCACTAACAGCAGCTATACAATAGCTTTCAGTGCTTTGTGACTACCAGCAAGTCTCTATACGTTTCACTTGGAAAAGAAATTGGCCATCATAAGATTAATCTCGTTTCATTCTCCACAGGAGTACTTTAGTAATTTAACAGTATTTCATTATAAGGGTTTTCTATTAATTCCATCCCAAGTAATATCTCTACTCTGTTTAAAGATTTAATGTTGCCCTTTTTTTAACAGAATTAGATAAAGGATGAGTCTGGTTCCGAGTTTTGCTCATAAATTTGGCCTAAATGTTAAGACTACACATATATATATTTCCTCTTATTAATCTTTACCCTTTTAATTAGAAATAAATCAGGATAGTAGGAAAATATAGACAGAAAGAATAAGGAAGACAATGCTTTTAAATCCTTGGAGATCTCTTACTTCCCCTATTTATTCTCATTTTGCTCCACACACACTGGTCTTCCCAGCTCATGGTATAACACTTCTCACTTTTGGCCAGAGATTTTCCATTTTCACCTAATCTTATGAGGTAAGAGCAATTTTTGTAGAGTTAATTAACTGTGAATGAAAAATTAATCAACAAAACTATTATCACCATTTTCACATACTTGTGCAGATGGCAACACAAAGACAAGAAGAACATAAGCACAGAGAACTTTACCCTGGGGCACAGAACCTTGCTGTACTCTGACAGCGGATTTCTACAGTACCACTCATAAGAGGAGGACCTATGGTGACTTCTGTGTCACTGTTTCACTAGCTAACATCTCACATGCCACACTTACACAGTTCGATGAAATTACACAATACATACAACTTCTCCTGGCTCTCCCCTGGGTCCTATAGGTCCTGGAGGTCCTTGCGGTCCCTGTAAGATAATATTGTGCACAGCTGAGATAAAAGTCATCACTTCCATTTTAAGTCAGTGTAAAGAGTTCTGATATACAAATAAATAAAAACATCTGTAACTAAAATTTATGTTCTATGTGGAGTAAGACGTACAGATTTTGCTCAGATTTACTGATTCTTCCTTAACCAAACATTTAGTCCAATAAATCTCTGAGACTAAAACTTTACAAAATACAAAGTGTGTATACCAAGTAAAAAGAAGTAAACACAAAGGTATTATTGGAAGGAAAAGTCTAAATGAAAGAGGCAAAACAAGCTATCGTCTTCCCTGAAGAGACAGATACAGAAGTGATTTTTGAATTATGTGGCAGGTGTTCATTCTCTTATTGGAAAAGTGCTAATTAGAAAGACTAGAGAATTGAAAGACTCCAGAATTCAGAACAAAATGAGGATTGCAAAGTAGAGATAAAAAGATGACTTGAAGTAAACCTTAATGATTCTTTGGATCTCTACAAGGCCATTCTAGATGGTATAAAGTATGATGGTGATCTAGATTTCCATTGCAGTAACAATTATTTCAGCAGCTGTACCTGAAAGTACACATTAACCTCCAAAGAGCAGTTGAAGGAGTTTACTTAGAGTAGAGAACCATTTTAATGACCTCAGGGAGCTACAAGACTCTGGACCCCAATCTCATCACCTGTGATGCTTTCTAATGATTTAGGGAGCTTGGGTACTATCAGCATATAATGAAATTCATACACAGCATACAACAAACTCCGTAGTTGCTATGTTAACTCTACAGAGTTACTTTTCACATACCTTAGATCCTGGATTTCCGATAAGACCAGGTGGTCCAGGGTCTCCTGTTTCACCCTAGTAATATTTTTTTGAGAAAATAACAGCTTTATTGTTATGTCTCTCAGCACGAGAAACATATACTAGAAATGCATTTACTATGCACTAGTAAAAGAAAAAAAAAATACCTTATTTCCTTTTGATCCCTCCATTCCAATTTCTCCCTAAGAAACAGCAAATACGACCATAAGAAGTAGAATCTTAAACTAAGATCAGCTAATAATTCAACTCTTTACCCTAAAATATTATAGTTGCAAACTTACAAAAACACTGAGGAAAAAATCAAAGAACTTCTGCTGCCTTGTGGAAACTTTGAAAGGCATTTCTCTTTCAAACTAATTCTGCCTGCAGGTTTTAAGAACAATTACTTGAAGTGTTCGCTTGAGAGCTTCTCTAGTCTAAAGCTTATTCTTTCCCAATAAATCACCACTTGTGACATAACATTCATCTCCAAAACAACACATCATTACAGTGTGCCTTATTTTGGTTATTATAACATGTTTATCACAAGTATCTAAGCAACCTTCAGTTGTGTATGAAAAAAATACAACATGCTTCTGCCCAATGTCACAAGAGAGGACAGTAGTTAATTTAAAAAAGCAACATAAGTAAACAGTCTCTTAAAGACTAAGTGTTCTTAAAATATCCCCCCCAAAATAGTGAGAAATTATGAACACATAAAACGGCTATAAAAGTATTGCCCACTGTTAAATGCTACTCTATGGGAACCATTAAACTAATGGGCCACATAATTTTGTGAAATAAATGGAAGAGAGAAAAAACCTTCAGGGAACAAAAAAAGTACATAGTTTAAGATCAGTTCAGGGACAGTAACAACTGACAATCCATCTGTCTCAATAGGAATGGTGAAGAACTGGGTACTATGCCACATCATCTGTTTTAATTCTAACTGGTTTGAATTTGATGCATGTGTAAGGAAATGATAAACACGTTATGATACAAAATCACTGAATCTAATGGAAGTACACAAATAAAAGAATTGCTATATGAACAACATAACAAAACCAAACGAACGCAATAAATGTACATTATTCCTATAAACAGTTAAAAGTGCAGTGATACTCACTGGATCTCCCTTGTACCCCATTTCTCCCTATGAAAACATGAAGGAAGTGATAAGATAGGGTTATTTTCAAGTAGTGAACAGTTCATATGTGTCTGCTTTTGGTCAACAACCCTTGAAACAATGTTGTCTTTTTTCTTTTACCTATATAAAATATAAATACATTAACTGAATAGTTTCTGTGAGAGATACATATCTATGCATGTCTATTCCTCAGTAAAAACGTTTAGAAAATTTCAGATGAAATGAAATGATATTGAACTAAAGATGCCACTTAATAGCAACATTAGGACTGTTACAAGCTGTTGGAACACTGAAGTTTACTTGCATATGTGAATATTTTCTCCGTGCAGTGCATGAGAAAATTACTAGGGACATTCAGAAGCTGACATCTTTTCCTATGCGATTTTTTCTTGACCTTGAGTATATTGTCCAAGATTAGATCCATACATTCAGACATTCCAGACATTCTAGCATTGCACAGAAGCACAGAAATAATGACTTAACTTACCTTTTCACCTTTTGCACCTGGCATTCCTATTTCTCCTTTCTGACCCTTCAAACAAAATATATTATATTTAAAATCTTTTGTATTCCAACAAATGGAAAAACTCCTCATGTGTTTCATCTATATTCTATTTTGTGTAGGGCACAAAATCTTAACTTTTACTGCCATGAAAAATGGTGATTTTGACATTTCCGAATGTATTTAAATGACTACATTCTATAGCAAATCTGTAGGCTTCTCAGTGGGAATTGCTCTCAGTCCTCTGACAGTCACAGCGCTTGCTTTTTTCTTATAAATTTAATAGCAGACAACTAACAAAAAAACATTCCACTTGTTAAATAGGACTAATGCCTATAGACAATGCATTGTCACGTGTTCAAATTCTGACCTCCATGTAATTCTTATAGGCTGATAGTGATAATTCCGGTATAGTAAGTCCCATAATTACAGAGAAACTACTTTTAATGGTCATGATTTGCTATTAAAATATTTACAGAAATTTTTGAGTTATTTGGAGGCTTTTCCCCCTGCAAGGCAGGCCATCTGATTTCACTTCTGCTCAGACAGAGCTATGGAAGCCACACATAATTCTTCCTGCATTTTCCCTTTCTGGCTACCACAGACTAGAGGACAGAGGTTCACATGCAATACCTGCAGGAAGGTATACAAGCTGGACATAAGACTACACCAATAAAAGAGTGACACATCTAAAATCTATTGCTTTAAGGACCACTGTAATAAATGAGATATGGTAAAGTAAAATAAATGAGAACTATGGTAAAGGTGGCAGAGACAAGTTAGATAGTAGCTCTGAAATTGCTTTAGATTTCATCCAAAATTCTTACAATTTCTCCCTTTTGGCCTTTAGATCCAGGGGTCCCAAGTAATCCTATTAGTCTTGTATCACTCTGGGAAGAAATACAATAACAAAAAACATGTCAACATTGATTTAGGATTAAGTTACCAAAACAATTTCATGTAATTTACCTGTACATAAGAGGAATACCAAATTCCCATACAGTACATGTAAGTAACATATTGTAGCAACGCATACTTTTTCATGTATTCATATTCTACTCACACTTGCAGAACACATACAAAAGCATAAAAGGCAAATATCTATGCTGAATATTGTTATGCAAATTTGTGATCTTCTTCCTTTAAATCAGTGCAAATAATATATTTTTTAATGCTCATTATTACAGTTTGTTTCTCAAGTACGTTTGAAAGGAACAACAAATATAGCAATGTCAAAAACACAAGCTGTGTACTTCTGAGCAGCATGGACTTCTATTACAGCAGTGAGACATAAAGAGGGAATTAACGTGTTCAACAGGCTTCTCACACCTGCTTCTCATAGAAAACAGACTTAAAAAACAGGAGTTTGGGCTGTGTGCTTCTAATATAACTTGAATAAAATTAAGTTATGTAAAAAACGTTAAGGTCCTGATGGATCCTCTGCAGTTTTTAGGGTTTGTAACAGTTACTATGCTAATTACAAACAACAGCTTAAGAGGAAGAGGCAAAAACTCACTGAAGGAAGCTGAGTACT
This sequence comes from Callipepla californica brunnescens, assembly GCA_023055505.1. Lineage (NCBI taxonomy): Eukaryota > Metazoa > Chordata > Aves > Galliformes > Odontophoridae > Callipepla > Callipepla californica. The sequence continues at coordinate 22,389,632 of JALIRH010000007.1, read as the reverse complement.
CTTGAGTATAAGTTGACTACTGCTTGACTTAGAACAACCTAGGTGCCTGCCATTATATAAGGAATGGGCTATAAGTTATCATTCTTTCTATCTTGTGCATTTCTTTTGCACATATGGAGGGGAAAAAAAAGTCATTCAAACAAAAAGCTGCTTCTATGCCCTTTGCATATTTATAGTCATTCACTCTTTGTAACAAAATGCAAGAAAAATATGCTGAAGAAAAAAGACTTTGGAAAGCAAAGATGAATTATTCACAAATCAATGTGTAATTCTGAAAAATTTTCCAGAGCAGACTGTGATGTTGTTTCAGTTGTTATGCTTTGTTGTTTCATTTTTGTATGCCAGAGAACATTTCAGATTAAATTGATCTGCATGCCCTTTCCAAAGATGTTTAGAAGCAGAGCTGACTGAAGTGACCTTATACCTTATGGTAAAACGTAAACTAAAAAGATGACAAAGAGAGCCCTTGAAAGCCCAAGCAAAGGGTGGTAACAGAGGCCTGAGACTATATAAACACACAGCATGAACCACTGTTTACAGGTCACCGAGGAAATGTAACGTACAGAGCAGAGCAGAACCAGCTTTTGATATAACAAATGGGAAAAAATGCAGGTATCGAATGTGTGCAAAGCATCCCTGTAAATGCAGTGAAAGCACAGAAGGGAGGAATATAAAAAGCACAAGAAGGAATATGAAAATGATCTTGTCCAACACGAACAGCTACAAAGAAAGAACAAAGAGGAAAAAAATGCTCCAGTACTGTCTCTCACCCCACTAGTTATCAGTGACTCTCATTATCCTCACTAGACTCCCCTCACCTTCATTAAAGAAAGACTGATGTATTTAGTTTGCCATTTATCACAATTTGATGCTGTAAATCAGAAATTCTGTTCATAGCAGTCTTTAATTAAGTGCATGGCTCAAAAAATAAGACTTTCAAAGACGGAGACAATAGCCTTCCTGCTTGATACTCTGATTAACTGCAAGTCAGAAAAAGCTAAGTTGTAACTAATTGTGTAAATACACTGCAATAATGGCAATTCAGAAGAAGCGCAAAGGGCTTAACAGGAGAACATGCTAAGAAATAGGGAAATGACAGAAAAAGATTATACTAATTTATGATAAGACTTCAGATGATCTCTCACTGATTTCCCATCTTTCTTGCTGTCAGTGTTTGTCATGACTCCTATAAATACCAATACAAAGAAGCCGTACTAACACTCAGAAAAATCTGATTTTCTATATCTCTATAGCAATAAAAATATAGTCACAATTCAAGCAATTAAAAAAACTCCACAAATGGGAATAAGAGTTTGTGAGATCCTTGAGAATATGCACAAATTGTTGGAAAAAGACAAAACTTCCTCCTTTTGGTGTAAGAAACCTCAAAAACCCTCTGAATATCACCGGAATATCATCTCATGAGTGCTAACAATCATCTCATGAGTGCTAACAATCAAAGCACATTGGGAATTGTATGTTGAAACGTGAAAGATTAGTTGGTACCTTCGAGATGCACTGAATAAAATCAACACTTATCACACTATGCTACAGTGTGAAAAAAAGGAAAGTTAATGGTGCCTTACTGAAAAATCAATGACAAAGCAGACATGTCTCTGATGACTTCCTTGATGGGAATATCCTGTTCCCAGCATAAACTGTATAGAAACTAATGTTTGTTGCTGCTGCTGGAGACTTCTGTTGACCCTATCAAGATCTGTAGTTATAAAAAGCCTGTGTATTTAAAACCTGCTATTTGAATCAGAAAGCCATTGTCTCTCTCATCTGAAACAAAACCTTAGCATTTCCTTGTTGAACAGTTAATTGCTCATGACAGAGTCATTAAAATCTTCAAACTAGACAGCTGAAGGAAGAGGAATGTTGGTTAGTGGTTCAGAATTTATGAGACAATTAATTTACAGACACAGAGCAGCTGGTCTACATTCTTTCAGAAGATTGTTAATTAGGAAATGTAAGACACCTTAGGAACTCTTAGAGCCATGCAATGACAAGAAATGGGAGTCTTGGAGACAGATGCTCATGAGTTCCTGAAGATCCCCAGAGTTTTGTATTCCCTGATACAGAATTAACCTAAAAGGGACCCTCAAGGTAAAAAAGATGAGTAGGCCAGAGGCAGAGAATGAGTTACAGTAAATATAGTATTGATAAAGAAAACAGAAATGTTATTGGTGAAAGCTGTCTCTGGCAAGAAAAGGAAACTAGTTAAAAAAAAAACCCAGAAAGTACAAATACAAATTAAATAAAATTTAGACACATACACGTGAAATAGTAGATCGAACCCAAAAACTTAGTCTCCAGGTATAAAAATATCCAAGAGAGCATACAAAATCATACTTAATTCTTAATCCAAGCTCTACATTTGTAGACTGATTTGGAATGGATTAAATACCATAAACATCAGAGATATCATTTCAGTGACAAAAGCAACAAGAAAGAAATGTTTCATATTAATTTCAACCCTGAATCTTGTTTTTTTTGTTTTTTTTTTTTCCCTGAAAAGGGTTTTTGTACTCATCTGGATATCTTATACAGTAAAAATCATCAGATTTCACCTGCTCTTCATAGGTATGCATTTTAACATTAAAGGAGAGGAATATCTTCCAGCTTTGACATGCATGACAGAAAGCAGGAAACACACATTAGCCTATGAATTAAGCAATTCCTACAATAATGCTTCATAAGCCTTTGAATGAAATATGACTTTTTATTCAGATAAATTATGTACTTGCTTCAGCATCAATTAAGAAAGCTTGCACAATCTGTGAATCACAATGCTTTACAATGGCAGATTCTACAACTGCATAAATGGTCTGAAATATCCATGTAAGAGTTTAGGAGAAAATGGCAGCTTATGTGCTATTTTAACATCATTCTATGAAGCAATTCTAGGTGAAAAATATCATATAATTAAGACAATATTCTTATTAGCCTACAATATATACATATGGACAATCTCACAGATCTCTAGCAGACCTTATTTAATTACCTCCTTGCCTTTCTGTTCTATTCTTAGGATCGTGTCAGGTTAGGGAAAGAAAAAAAGAAATGTCACATGTGATTTAGAGTAATTATGTTTAGAGCTGGGGAGCTGGTGCTTTATGCTAACAGCTGGGTGGTCCAGCTGCCTCCTTTTTGAGTTACAACATTCAGAAATAGAGGAATACAAGCCATGGAAGATAAAACGTATGGCAGCAGGATAGATGATACAGTAGGTGTGCAGATTGCAGACTAAGCCTATACAGGGGTGCAGAAGGGGAGTAGAAAAGGATCTACCTTTCGGATGTAGCTTTTGGAACATGGTTGCAAAGACTGAAATTGTGGTCACTTCTATCTTGGATGCTTCTTAGCTATTAAGCACACAGACATGGACAGACAACTCAAATTTCCATACCTCATTATAATGCTTGTTCAATGAATCCAGAATTCCTTTTAGTCCAGAAGGACCCTGTAAGGAAGAAACATGTATCAGTAGAACATTTTAATTAAACTAATGTTTTGTTTACCTACTTGTATTCAAAGAGCACTGGTCCTGTAAGTGGATTTAGATTTTTATTTGTTTCCACAATAGATACTTTTCTGTAAACTCACCACATTTTTTATTTAATTTTTTAATTTTTTTCCTCCTGTCACAATGAGAAGCACAATCAGCTCCAAAATTCTTGAGTTGTGAAAACTGGTAACTATTTTGTAGCGACCCCTTCTGTCAGAGAAGGCAGAGATGACATTCACATCAACTGTAACAGGAGAATTTTTTTTCCTGGATGAATTGAATCTTCTGCAGCACTTTAAATATCCTTTTCACTAAGTCAAAGCACAAATTTTGATGTGGAAGCAGCTCCAGGTGTGACTAAACAGTCAGATATCTTAACTCTGAGTACTGAAGGGGAAATTGAGGAATGACAGAATACTCTGAAAGATTTTTTAGTTTTATTGCTATGCAAATGCAGACCTAGACACCTCTTACCTAAAATTTCAAAAAAGGAGAACATGCTTCTAATTTAATGCAGGCTCAGGATGGAGAGAAAACAACAATGACAACAACAACAACAAAAAACAACAAGAAAAGCAACATTTTTAGACATGCTCTGCCACAAACCAGGCCTTCAATGAGATTTGTAGGTGTTGTGAATCAGGGCAGAATGCAAAAAATTGAGAAAAGATCTTAGGAAATAAAACTTTGGTAAATTTAAAAATTAGAAAAGTATCTCTCTGAAAGCTGTGATTACACATCACTCAGTATGAACTACAGCCACTCATGGTGGTGTAAGAAATGTTTGACTGCGTTAATGAGATAAAAATACCTGTTCAATCCATCTGGTCTGAATGAAAAGCATTATACTGAGATAGGGCACAAGGGCAACTGTTGTCCTATTGTGTTACAATTATAGACGATTTACAGGAGCCTACCAGCTTTTGTTCTGGTAGGAAAAATGTAGCTGGCATAGATGTTCCCTAAAGATTGCTTTATGAAACTGAACTCTGTTCAGTTTTGAAAAGGATTGTTCCTTAAGAAAATAGTGTGCTTATCAGTCAGAGACTCTGTGTCAGACATTAGAGATTAGTCAGAGAATTTAATCACAGATTTACACTTTTGTAAGGTCTTTGTTAATTGTTTTACAAGCCTTGTTACTTGTTACACACACATTTCTCACATTTTCGAGCTAAAGGGTCTGTATAACTATTATAAGAATTCAGAAGTCAAATTACATCTTACCCACGACAGCAATTTGTCAAGATGAAAATACTGCTGGTAAGATTTTCTGAACAAGAACTGCTGCCAAACTCACAGCAGCAGAGGACCACAATTCCAAAGTATTGCCAGAAAAATTGAGAAAGTGTCCACTGATTCCATGCAGAGACCCAAGGAAAATATTGAAATGCTATGAATTAATCTGTATAAATACTGCTGGAAGTTTTACTGCTGAGCAGTAATAATGGTATATTAGTTCCCTCTACTGTATATACCACATGAATGCTTACAGCTGTGTCACCCCCTCTTTGTTCACTATCATTGGAAGAGATACATCTTTTTTTTCTATTCATTTTGGTTTGGAAGTGAGTTGTCACTTCAAGTTTACAATGTAAAATAACAAATATTGTCATGATGTTTTGACCGAGATGTTCTCTTGATTCTGATTTCTACAATTAATGGCAGAATTTATACTCTGATATCCATATTAAAGATGACAGTTTAGAACTGGTAATGAACCAGGATGACACTCCATACTTATTCAGTCTCTCAACCTCGACACTGTGAGGTTTTAGCAGGGACTCTCTAATGTGTCAAATGATTAAAACAGCAGAATTTATCATCCCTTTTCATTTGCCACTGTGTTGTTTCCTTCACTTTGTTTTTAAGTGGAAAAACAAAAACAGTAAAAACAAGTCTGCTGCAATAATAAAACAGAAGGATCACAGGCTCTATCTGCCACCACCTCTGACCTATCAGATATTAACTGTGCATCGCATAAATCATTTTTGACAAAATGGGAACCCTTTTGATGTGTCATTGTTTCGAGAAAATGACATAACCTCAAGAAACCCCAGAACTATCTTATGACTAAGGCAGTCTTGGGGACCTCATGGCATAATTGGATTGCATTCTTGACAGTGTCACAGGCTTTGTGTTACCAGAGGTAAAACACCTCTCCTGATTTTTCCATTTCCAAAAACTGACATAAATTTAATAATTCCACCAGTTTTTCAATAACGAAATGAATAAAAAGAATAAAATGTTTATACTGCAACAGAAAATACTTTTATTCAAGTGTGTCTTCCTAAGCTCTAGCCTCTTCCTTCCATTCCACGCTGTTTCACCCTGCTAATGTAGCTGCATAATCCACTCTTGAAGTCTCTACAGGCAATAACCAAACCAGCACAACTGGTTTGCAAGTGAATAAGCAGTAAAATTCACAGAGGCTGAAGAACTACTGTGCAGGCAAATTCTGCCTTTTGTATGAGAATTCTGCACATCTGTCACTTTGGATGCTTTTCAAGCTTGCTCCTACGCAAATAACAATGAAAAGCTCACTTGAGTAGGGTTTCCTTTTTATTATTATTATTCTAAAATATTGTTTATCACTTTCTGTAATTGAAGTAACTAAAGCACAAAAGCACAAAGAATACATGCACATAAATAAGAATTGAAAGTACATCCTATTTACAAAAATTACAAACAGGTTTCAGGTGTAATTTCAATTGTCAGGGTAGGAACAAACTGTGAAATTACTTTGGTTTATAATGTATTTTCTTCCCTTAACTTTTGTGTGTTGTTTGCATTCTGTGATTGCTGAGAAGTGTACCTATTCTCACAGTATATGTAGTGAAATGTGTAGCAAGTGAACTGCAGTGGTTGCATCTCAAGAACAGGCCATTCTTGAGAATTCAGCATTGTAATCACTTTATCCATCTATTTCAGATCTACACCTAGTCATGAAAACAGAATACCATTTTCTGACTACTATAATGTAAAAAAAAAAAAAACACAAAAAACTGACCAGTGTACATATGCAACATTGAAAAGATATTCCAACGAGCAAAAAGAAAGAATACATTGAATAAATTTCATTTTTCTATGAATTTTAAAAACTTCAATGTATAGAAACAAACCACATGACCAGTCATTGCCAGCCACTCACCTGCTACCATTTAGGCATTCATAATATTTTTCTAAAATGCAGCAGGATGTCCAGCAATACCAGAAATGCTACTGACAATTTTCACTTACCATTGCTTTGATTTTCTGTTTATTGTAATTAACTGATAACATTCATTCACTTGCAAAACATTGGTAGAATGACAATATTTCCTGAAGCAGAGGAAATGAGATTTCCAATGCAAACTGCTGGCTACTAAAGATAACTGCACTGGTGGCACTGACATACATACTGAATAAGAGGGACCAAAATTGTATGGAATTAAAAGAAGGAACTCAAGTAGGCTGTGAACTTCCCCACTGCCTCATATGGAACACAAACAAAAAATAAACCTTATTTCAGTTTAAGACTTGAAGGAGACTTCATGCTAATCTTTGAAGAAAGAACGATTGCACTGATAAAGACAGAAAGTTCAGCCCCTTGCAAAGGGAAATGATGAACCCTGGTGAAGCAGGTCTTGATACAAAGAATTTGATTCTTCAGATCTCTAGTTAAAGAAACTTCTGGGAACATGAAAAAAGTAAAGTATATTAATTCTGTTTGTGAACAGTAACTTTGGGCATTCTGACAGAAAACAGCAAAGATATAAGAGGATGAATCTTGATTGCAGTGTTTTACCCTATCATTTAGGTGACTCAACATTTATTTGCATGCTCTGCCACATACAGCTTCTTAGACAAGATGACTCTTGGCCAAATCATATGCTTCACAGCTTTAAAAAATAATGCTGATGGTATTTCCCTTCTGCTGAACACTTACACTGGGCAGAAATCAGACTTGCCCCAGAGAATGCTGCTATGCTTATAGAAGTATGTAGAACAATTCTAGCTTGCTGTTCTTTACTTTTGAAACAATTTAATGATGCACTGTAACAGAACTATGGAAATTATTCAGTCCTTACTGTTCCAGCAGAGACGGAGAAAACTGGAATGGAAGAGATCAAGTTAACCCTTTCTGGAAAAACCAGAAAAAATTCATTTTCTGTACTATTTACAGAAATAAAACAAAAACATAAATTCTTCTATACCTTAGACAGGTTTCACTAGTCCATGATATGTCCTACATTATTCTGTTTCAGTGTCAGTATCTCCCACAAACAACCAAACCAATGCCAGATGCCACACAGTTTAGAAACGCAATAAAATCTCTAGTTCACTAGTAGAAACACAAATGACCTTCCCTTAACAGAACTCCGAACAGAAGGCAAGCAGTGATTCTTCAGGCCTTGACCAGAAAAAGCAGTTTGCCGAAGGGAAGGTTACAAAACTTGCCTAGTGCATCACTAGGCCAACAGCATATAAATGTTAAGTTCAGACGTCTTCCATACATTTGCTTTTAAGTACTGAAAGAAAAATAAATGTACTGGTGCTGTAACTAGAAAAATTATGAATTAAACACTTGGAAAAAAAAGCTACGCTATACCCACTACTGTGATGCTAAATCCTGCAGATGTTCTTTGTTAGCACCTACTGCAGAAAAAAGCTCTCAGATCAGCTTTACAGTGAGATCAAAATGCTGTGCTTAGAATCTCACAGCATCTTACTAAGAGAGTATTTTTTTGTTGTTTTATAAAATCAGTGTTTTGAATTCAACATAAAACAATACAAAATAGCAATATGTGAAAAAGACAGCATCTGTTTCAAAGGACTTTAGAAGAAAATGCACGTAGGAAAATGTATGAAACACATTAGAATGGTACAAGAGATTTTTATTTCAGACTCTTAATAACCAGACTGTTTCTGAGGGAGAAAGGAACAGTGTATTTTACAGGAGCTTTTAACAGTTCTTTAGTTTTTTAAAGGGAGGAAGCAATCAATAAGCGCTAGAGGGAGCTGCTGTTCTACTTAAACCATTTGGGTTCCTCGTTTTCAGCGTGAAGTGCTGAGCGCTGGAGCGTGACATGCGGGAGCACACATCTCAGCTTTCTACTAGTGAAACGATATACAGAACAGTACTCGGAAACGTCAGAAACATGGATGCAATCCATGAATTCTGAACCAGAAGGGAATAACAGTGGGTTTTAAAAGTCTACAATACTCATCGACTCTTGTGGGCACAGGATTTGCACCAAAGGAAAGAAAAAAAAGACACATAATAAAGGACTCCTGCAAGAAGATGCACAGACTCACTTAAACCAAGTAGCTCAAACACAATAGATTTACATTTCTGACATAGTAATGCAGGTTTTACACCAATGATGTGGAGGTAATATGGGACCAGAAACTCACTGCAGGTTACCAAAAAAAAAGAAAACAAATCAACAACAAAGAACTGAGAAAGTGTTAGAAGACTTAGACTGAGAATACAAAGTAAACCTTAACAGCAGCATTGCCAGAAGTAGTTGAAAAATAATTATTTTGATTTATCAAAATGCATACCCCTTAGTAATGTCCAACATACAGCCCTTTGGACTGCTCAGAATGCAGTTTATACCCTTTATACAGCTTTTCTCTTTATTTTAGGACTGTGCTTTATCCAAATCCCTCAAGTATCCTAACGTCTGCACTCTAGTGTCCTCAAGGAGGCAGAATTTTCAATCTTACAGGTTTTGGGTTGAGTAGTTTTTTCTTTTTTTTTGTAATTGCTGAACACCTGGATGTTCTTCTAATATCTAAATAAAGCACTCAGCCACAGAGCATAAACTGATAAATAAGTTTGGTAAATTTGTTAACACTCAGTAAGTAGCTGCCTCAAATATTAATAACTTAATTTTATTCTTCTGAGATAAACTTTTCTTATTTTTTTGAAGTTTACAAAGTATGAAACACCAAGTTTAGTTTTTCTGGAGAAAACTCCAGACTGCAGTGAGCCTACTTCTTACATGTTAAGTCAATTTGGTAAGCATTTTGTACCCTATGTATGCCAAATTTATGACAGTAACCATCCTGTGGGAGTGACAGTTCTGAGGCCAAATCACAGGCTGTACCCATATTCATGAGGAGGCTGCCACCACTATTGGAAGCAGAGGGGTAACAGCAAGAAACATACAGCAAAATTCAGTGCATTCTGATCCTTGAAAAAGAGAGGACAAGTGATGAACCCTGTGAAAGTCTTTTGAGTATGTTCAAATTTTAGCACCTTAAATATGGGGATACAGCCAATGCATATTAATAAGCATTTCCTCTTATACAGCATGCTTTTTGTATGCTATTTTATCAGTTGCAGAAAAAGAATTCAAGATGCTGGTGTAGCTGTACCCAAAATAAGGACTGTATTAAGATAGTTACAAATATATTTAACCAATATTTAAGCCATGACTGCTTGATGAACACTTGCCTAATAAAGCAGTGCTAGGGTAAAGTCCCCATACAGTGCTCCTTGAATGGTCCCTCTATGTTGAAAAAGGGGAGCTTTGCACTGTTGTAGGAAAATCTGAAATAGCCTTAAATAATGAAAGTGCAATTTAGCTTCCACTCATTGTTTCTGGTAAGCCTGCCAAAAACCACACATCTTTCCAAGCCTGACTTCCAAGCACATACAGTTTTTCATTGGTTCATAAAAAGTTAAGCATCTTGTCTCTTCTATGTTCTTATTTTCAGTTTGTTTTTATTTTAAAGGCCATTTTTTCAGTATTTGTATTAAGAAAGATTCTGCATCACTTCTTTCCTCTGTTTGGACACTCTTGAATCTGCATTGTCATTTTAGCATTACTAACCCATGGTGTACAAAGCATTCAAACAAACAAGGCATAAATATGACTGTGAGCAGGAGAAGAGGAGGAATTTTTACGTATTAAGCTGTATGCAGGATAAATGAACATGATTATCTGCTTCTTCCTGAACATCTTTTTTTTAATGAAAAAGGGAAATAAATGTGATTTATAACATTTAAGGGGTGGGTTATGTTCCTAGATAATTGTAAGTTATATCTATTTCAATTAATTCTATTTAATGCAGCAAGATTCTCTTCTCTAGAAATAAACCTTGACGTTTTCCCTCACTGAGAGCTTGAGGTACAGGAATCAAATGTTTTCACATATAAACTGCTGACCTTTATCTATTTCAGATAAGCAGAAAAAGGAATCACGAAATCCTCGTTTGATATTATGAATGTGAAGCAGCAGTGGCTTACTTATTGCACAAATTAACAACTGTATTTGTATTTGTGCACAATAACATTTTTACAAGACAATATATAGGGAACGTTATAAATATGACCAAATCTTCCTTTACCAAAGGAATACTGCTTTCATTTTAGGTTAAGACAGCCCAGATTCATACTTGATTGCAAATTGGAAATCATATATTTCTTAAAAAATGAATCCCAAATCTCTTAAATCTGAGTTAAAACCATTAGTGATTCATATTATAAATCCTTTCATAGAGTCATGTATTTCCTAATCTTTTTAATTCTCCAGTAAACTCATCTGAACCACAGCTGAGTGCTCATTCCAGTGCTGGGTATAATCCTCCCCATCATTCAGGCAGTTGGCACATGCTTCACAAAGTCCTTCATCTTTCAAATTACCCCTCTGAGACAGAAATTATCCCATCTTCTACAGAGCATCACGCATTTTGTAAAGTGAATGAATGCACAGTATTCCCATTTAGTATACATGGCTGGTCTTTCTTTGAAATGCCAGACATCTTCTGTTTCCTCCACAGCAGTTAGCATCTTGTTTATTCCCTTCTGTATTGTTCTGTGCATTCTCTCATATTTGCGGACACAGTCCTTTTATCTTTGCTGCATCAGAAGGCTGGGCCTAGTAGCCAACTGATATACCAGAGCACTGATCAACTGTTTTCAACTATAACCAGGCTCAAGCAAGCTGTTTAAAAACACTAACAAAGATCCCTGATCCAAGATGGGGTGGATATTTCCTATCCCCTTGCTCATTACTCACAGGAGGTCCTGGCGGTCCCGGCTTCCCAGGGAGGCCTGGCTTGCCTCTTCTTCCCTGGAAACAGAAAAGAGCAGCAGATGTTTATAAATGTTACTGCTAATGACTGATCAGTAATAAGAACTTTGTTTAAAAGAAAGATTTATTGCCTTATTTAGTAGCAAGAAGTTAAAAAATTACCCACAGTGAATATTTACACAAGTAACTGCAATATCACCCAAGTCTTGCACTTTTAGGATTGTTTTTCAAAATTAAGAGAAATTGCATATTTGCATCACTATAGCACTTTCAAATTTCAAAGCTAAGTCTCAACGAGAAAGCATATTGATACAGGATCCTGATGAGGTGACAATAATTTATACTGCATCCAAATGTTCCAGAGTTTGGACTGCTGAATGGTGTCGCAGCTGTAGTCTCCCTAACTCACGCGGTCAGTACAAACGTGGAATATAACCCTATTAACAAACACCCACATCTTTCCTCAGGGTGTGAGAACAAGCAGAAAACAGCCAGAGAGTCACCTGGAAAAATAATTCATCTTCTTCATGCAATTAGTACTATCTACGTACACACTGGACATGCAACACAATTTGCATTAGAACTTCAAGTCCATAGAAGTCTAAGTAAGTTAACAGGAGACGTTCAACTCAGTCTGAAAAATATGCACATGTAACTAATATGATATTTTAGAACTCAATAGCACAACTGCTGCTTTCACACACACATTTCTTTTTATGAAGATAACATACAAATGTAAGTAATTTACAGTAATTTACATCCTTATTACCAAGCTGAAATCCAATGTGCTTTTTTAGAAACAACAGCTGAGTACATCTAACATCTAGGTGTGATGGGAAAAAAAAAAAAAATATATCGACACTGACTAATTTTTCCCTGGCATACGACAAACATAAATTAACAATAAGCATTAGGAGGAGGTCATGGTGAAAACTTGGTTTAAGAAGCTAAAGGAAGGAAAATGCTTGCTGACAGCTCACAATTAGCACATAGGGGATAGTTCTGTAACGTATGTTTCCCACATCTAACGCTACTTCTGTTATCTTATTAAACGACATCAAACAGAGTGCAGAATGAAACCTCAGGAACAGAGGGAAAACCTCAGCCTGACTCTCTTAAGGTGAAAACCCGAAAGTGTAGAAATCTCTCATGCCCCTCATTAATCACGAATTACCCTGTCATCATCTTGTTTACTATTAGTAAGGGTGAAAAATCCCTTTCCTCGTAGCCCGCAGCTAACCAGGATAATCCACTACTCAAATGTCAGATGTGCTTCTGAGAAGCAGGACACGAGGGTGTGAAGCCCTTCAAAGCAAAGAAAGAACCCAACAGGGGCTGTGGGGACACGTTTCATCCACGGGGCTGTGACATTCAACAAGTACACTGCCACTGCAGTCTTAGGCATCAGTCAGTGTGCTTTAAGGGCAGCGTAAAAAAATAAATAAATTAAAAAATCGGCATATTTGGAGTGCCACATTCCTGGGTCTTAACTAGCTGAGACATATGCTATGTGCTGAGCTGTTTAATCCTGTCAGCACTCGCACATGCAGAGCCACAACTGAGGCAGCTCAGGGTGAATGTTCAGAATCAAAATACGGCACCAGGTGCCTATACTAGGCTCAGAGCTCACCACTCACCCCATGATATGTCCCCTGTTGGCTGGTAACATAGCCTGTGCAGCCATGGGATGAACCAGAGCACGTAAGTCAGCTGAGTTAAGGACACCTCACAGAAAGAGGTCTGATTTTTAACTTAGGTCAGTTCTAGATTCACAGCTCACTGAGCAACCACATTGTCAGCAGGGCACAAGAGGCCACAGTGCTGGGAAAGGTGTGCATATGAAGCCCAAAAAAAGGGACTGTTAGCTATCAGTGCCACCAGCATCGCACTGTGCTTCTTTCTTCGGGCCTTTACCCCACGTGCCAAAATCCCATCTAGGTTTTATGTCCTACAGTTGAGATGTGTGACTTTTGGACTGATCTCTACTTCAGAAAGACAGATGGAAATTAATCTTTCCCAGCTTTTCTTGAAAAACAGTAAACTTTCCTGGGAAAGTATGAAAACCAGATTGAGATAATGACATGAGTATTAAACAAATAGGAACTGCTTCATACTTCTGAAATAGTTCCTGTGAGTTATTACAATCTATACTGTCGACTTCTTGAAGCACCTTCCTTTTCCTGTTTGGACTTATTTAAAGCATCCTGAGGAGACGCATAAAATCACATCAGTCTAAACAAAGTATCAAGGAAGTGTCTCTGGGAAGAAGGCAGGGCTTTGACTGGCAGGCACAACTGTGAATGAGGTGTTAATTACACAGGAAAACACCAAATATGCGCGGAAGGCAATTTTGCCTTTATTTACAAGATGAGCTAAAATGTGATTTATGACATATTGCCAAGTCAAGACTTGAAAGGCTTTTTGAAAAAAAAAAAAAAAAATCCATTATAAAAAAATAAAATAAACAGAGAGAGTTATTTTTCACTGTCATCTGTTGACTACCAGAACACTTACTTGCTGGAACGCAGATTAAACACTTGTCCTATATTTTATCCAATCATTTTATTATTGGTCAATAAACTATGTGCCACATGCACATAAAACATGTAAAACAATCATACATTTGTATTTTTAGAGGAGCTAAAGTAAATGAAAATACTGAAAATTAAATACAAAGAGAAAATACTGTCATTTTCCCTAAGAGGATGAAAATTTATAAGAATTCAAGTTATAAGCTTCTAGATTTATGGGCTTTTTAATCACATCATGCATTCTTCATTTTCCTTCTACTTTCATAGCCAGTGTTGAAGGAGAACTTTTTTTTTTACTTCTTCATAATCATAAACATGCTTTTATAAGCATGAGCATTTCAGATTGAGCTGTTCTGTAGTATGCAAATAACACCGTAACACCATGGATATGAGATCATTCCTTACATCTTAAGAACCATTACAGCCAATAAAAAAAGGTAATTCTGAAATGAAACACAAGCTTTTCCTAGGGAAACAAGTTTTAGGGATGCACACAGAGCTTCACCTACTTCTTTGCAGTCCTGCTTCTCCATGACTTCCCAGCATCAGTATGGGAAAAAAAATACTGTAGTAAAAGTAGAGATAAATAATTTATCTTTTTGTTTAGAATAATGTGATTTAAAAAGTTGGAAGAATTTCTGTTGATAAGCCAATTATGGTCTTGCCTTGAGCAGACCATGACCTAGTCTGTGATTAAATATTTACATTTTCATTCTAAGTCTCCCTTCTGGCAAGAAAGAGCTGCAAATACCTTGGTGCCCTCTTGGGTTCATAGAGCGGGCAGAGCTTCAGCTCCAATGTCCCTTTCAGAAGCGGGTGAAAGCCATACTTCTTGATGTGTTGCTGTGTGGGGCAGAGCTGACATATGCAGCTCAACAAACTGCTCCCTTGCCTCTTTGCAAGTGGATGTGTAGAGATTAAAATACACTAAAAAAAAGAGCACTAACTAGCTGAATAGTGTTATTTTCTGCACAGACATTACTTATGAGCAATAAATTTAAAGTGAATTTCATTACTTTTGTTGAGTTTACCAAGCAAGCATTCAGGTTTGCTAACAACTAAAATAAATAAATAACCATTCCAGGCACCACCTGATTTCTCTGAATTAAAAAATGCACTATCATCTACACTAAATTAGAAAAATAAAAGAGATAAGCAGTGTCAACGGTTGTCTAAAACTATTTAAAAAAACATATAAGGGAAATAAAAGCAGGACACTTCCTAACTATTTCTTTTGTGCTACATACGTTTATTTTGTTGTTGTTGCTGCTGGCATTCAGTGTGATAAGAAAATA
Source organism: Callipepla californica brunnescens (assembly GCA_023055505.1). Lineage (NCBI taxonomy): Eukaryota > Metazoa > Chordata > Aves > Galliformes > Odontophoridae > Callipepla > Callipepla californica. The sequence continues at coordinate 22,374,271 of JALIRH010000007.1, read as the reverse complement.
TCTAAATGTTACTGATATTTTTGCCCTTTCTCTTGGCTCCTGTAATGCCTGTTCTGAACTAGTTTGGACACTAGGCTACTTTCCTCTTCTCTTTAGGACAAACTTCAGCTATGATACAGACATAAATCATTCAAACAACAACTGCTTGATCAGGGACAAAAAGAATGAAATATTAAAAACAGAATAAATGAGAAATTATATGCTCCAGCAAACCCCAGCTGAGTGCCTAGCTGAAGAACACAGCCAGCTGAACTCTTCATTCCTTTCTTCCCTCACTTCTTCCAATGACTTGACAAGTTTTGCCTCACATTAGATTGAAAGCTCTTCAGAAGGGAGGCTCGGTGCATCCTTGCACACGTCTGTACTTTGACTGCAGCCTCTGGGCATGGCTGCAACTCCAATACACAATGGAAGAAATCTAAATCTATATCTCAGCTTGCTGCTGTATCATATTACATCCATCTATTCATATATCTCTAAGTATAGAAGAGCAAGGTCACTAATCCTGGTGCCTAAAATAAACTGCAGATTATTTTGGGATAAAATCAAGCAGAGTTATGTAGGAATACTGACAAGACTTATGAAATAGAATTAATAATTTAAAGTACACACACTTGAGTATGAAGGCAAAAGTTCTTAATTAAGCCTGTGTGAATTTTAAAAGGAAACAGCTAATTAGCAGTCACTGAAACGCATCATCATGTTTCAAAACAGAAACTAGTTCTAGAGAAAGTAGGAAGCTGGGCTTTAAAGCCCTTACTACGATAGTTATTAGACAAGATTAATGAGGCTTATGTAACTCATTTGCCAGGATAAACTGAGATCCTCTTGCATAAACCTTAAAAACAGACTAAAAGTGGGACAGATACACCCAAAGCAGAAAGCAGGTGGAAAGCACAGACACTGATGTTAGTGTCCAGTGCTTGGACACCTCAACAGCCTCTCAGGCACCTAAACATAGTCATAAAGGCAAGCTCTGAGTAGGCGTTGGATTGTTTCTCCATGCACCCAAAACTGCCTCCAAGAAGCCTAACAATCCTCAGTGTCTGCAGTAATTGAATGACACTTTCCTTCACTTCAGCCCTCTATGCTGATACACTGAACCCTTATAAACTCTCCTATTTTCCCTCTTCACTGTCATTACCCAATGCTCCTGGCTGCCTGCTGAGTCCACCATAAACCCACTCTGATCCAGGGGAAGAACAGGCGGAGCTGTAACAGCCCTCTCCTGTATGGTTTCCCATGGGCTTGCCAAGCTGCCACACTGTGGCATGAAGGCAGATGTCACTCAGTGTTATCAGTATGAAAGCCAGCTCAAAAAGTGCTGGAAAAGGAAGAGAGCTAATCTCAAAAAATCAGAGCAATCACACACTGAACCCTGTTTGCATTTTACAACTGTGTCACAACACAATGTTTGCATCTAACAAACAGCTGTGGACAAGAGGCCTCTCTGAGCTGTCGACAAGTTATTTAACAGGTCTCAGTGAGAAAATTAGAAATCTACATTAAACATGCAGTCCCAAAACAGTCATTATTTCCTACTGTGCATTTAAGCAAACTTTTGGCAATATTTAAAGATGTCATTGACATTTAACCATCAAACTGTCCAAAAGATGGACTTAAGGATCCTTCCGGGTTCCTTCCAGCTCGGGATATTTTATGAACTCTTCACAACACTGTTAGTAGTTCTACAATTGTGATAGTGCTACAATTTCATATGTATATTTTTAATCCTTAGAAACCTTGTAGTTTGGGTATTCTGTCTCCTGAACTGGAAATCCATCCTGTAGACAGTGAAGCATTGGTTACTGTAGTAATATAATACTAGGACCTAAATATACAATTTTTTCACTCCAGTTAACCTTGGCCTTGAGATTATATGATGATAGCTTGAATACAACAGAATATTAAATGTAAACAAACTCACAGAAGTAAGACAGGAAAAAACAAGTGAAAGCCTAAAACTCACATCCTACTAAGTCTTTCACAGAAACATAGCTTACAAAAGCACAAAGCACACAAGGTCCTAATCCTCTGTTTTGGAAAGGAAGTCACCAGGGAACTCCTTGCTAATGCTGAAGCATTTCTTCACTCGACCTTGGCTTTCTAATTTTAGGCATGATTTCCAATAAAGTCTAGTTTCTTTTATATTTATAACATGCTAAAAGAGATTGGCTAGTACTCTTTAATGTGTTTAACAACCACCAAAACAGTGCTTAAACAAGCACACAAAGCCAAGAAGTAAAATGCTACAACCTAAATTCTTCAGTGCTTCTAACAAATCTCTACACGGAATCAGTTACAATTGTTCAAGTGTACCACGGAAATGCATTTTCAATAAAAAATCACTTGTAGAGGTATTTTTCAATTGCATTTTGATTTTTTATAATGAATACCTTAATTTTTAATTATAAGAAATAGTTTCCCATTCTCTCAAGTTGCTGCACCTTTTGCTAAGGACTATAAAAAAAACAAACTGATGAAGTATTCAGAGAGGTTTAAAAGTTCAGAGATCTTAAAACTGAAATAATTTCTGATTTTCCATTAAAACTATATGTATTTTTTTTCTAATTGATAAATGCATATTTATTTTCTAAACTGCAGCATTTTTCTTTTCATTTTTATCTGTACCCTACCTTAGTGGTTCTTTACTTTGCTTTTAATTCAAAAACACCCCAGCTGAAAATTGCCTCCCCCTTTTACATTAACCATTTTAGACTGTTAAATAGCTGAGTAAAGGACTGTACATGACTCCAACTTAAAGAAAATCAGACCAAAGCACTACATACTTAAAAACAGCTTACATCAAAGTCAGGAAGGACTGAGAAGAGTAAAAGAGATTTCAGAACTCCACAGCTATAGCTGTGAAAAATATTGTTTGTGCTGTGCCAGAAGCCTAACCTACTATACAGTAATTATCATTGCTCTGTAAAGCTTGTTTTACAATTGGTTGAGTACAACATTTACTCACTGAGCTAGAAAACAAATTATGTCAAAGAAAAGTTTAAGTTATATAAATCAGATAAATGCAATCTGAATTTAAATTCATTTTTATATTTGTATGTCATTTTAAATAATTAAGTTAAGAAAATCTAATAATTCTCCACCCAATTATTTATTTAGGAAGATGTTCCCCTGTGCCATAATAATTTTATTCATATTTGATTAGAGAAACTTGTAATCTCAGACAGTAAATTGATTATTTAATAGGGAAATATTGCAATTTCACAAGGTCCCTCCAAACACATCATTTCAGTGAGATCACTGTTGACACAGGAGATATTATAGCTCAAAGGATTCTTGGTTTTATGGTGCATTTCACTTATCACTGAGCTAATGCTAAACAACCTCCTCTCTAAAGTATTTTGTATTATAAATGAACAAATTGGAAATAAGGGAAGTTGTTTCAAAAACATTTGCTTCAAGACACCTGCAATTGCCTAAGGAATAAAGTCAGTAATATGGTTGTAAAAAAGTATTTGTAAATGCTTGTATTGAATTCATCACCAGAACCAAGGCAACCACCATGGTGGAGAACTGATCTGTTTAAGTACACATCAAGCATTTCCAGAATTCTTGTTAATCCATAAAAATGAAGATGTTTATCAACTATGCTCAGAGTGAAGTACAGTTTAGAGCTACTCCAAGGATGGAGGATCCACAACTTCTCCAGGGAATATATTTCAGTGTTTGTCAACCATCATTGTAGAAAGTGTTTTATTTATGTTGAGACAGAATTTCCTGTTTTTTTTTTAATCTGTACCCACTGCCTCTTGTCCTGTGTGTGGGTATGGCTGAAAAGAGTCTGCCTCACTCTCCTTCACTGCCTCATACCAGCTATTTATGCACAATCAAGTATTTATACACATTGATAAGCTTCTCCAGAACCTTCTTTTCTCTAGGCTGAAGTCTCACCATTCTTTACTTTCCTTCTGTGAGAGATGCTCCAGTCCTTTTAATCCTCTTTGCAGCCCTTTGCTAGCTACATTGCAGTAACTTTATCTTTCTAGTTATGATGTATGCAGTACTGAATAGAGGGAAATGAACTCTCCTATAATGTGCTAATAATGGACTTTTTTTTGCATGTAGGTGAGTTTCTGGTCCATGGTCTGCTTGTCCAGTAGGTCCCCAAGATCCTTTTTAGCAGAGCTGCTTTCCAGACTGTCTGGTATCAGTGTGTACTGATGCCAAGGGTTTTTATTCTCCAGATGCAAGAATTATTGAACTTCAGATTATTTATTTCTATCCATTTCTATGTCAGTTTGCTAAGCTATGCACTACACCATTGTCCAGGTCTTTAATGAAGACACTAGCTCCAGTATTGAGCCCTGGGGTACACTATTATTGACTCGCCTCTGACTGGACTTCATGCCACTGATCACAAGCTGCAGGGCTCAGTTATTCAGCTGGTTTTCCATAATCATTACTGCTCCCATTATCTGATCCGTACTTCATCACCTCTTATATAATGAAGATAATGGAAGAGGGCATCAAAAATTTCACTTGATAGCAACAACACACACTGTTCTGCCATCCTACAAACTAGTCACCTAATTGAAGATGGCAATGGGACTGTTAAGCATGGTTTCACCTCAAATCCACATAGAGTACTCCCAATCATCTAATTATCCTTCATGTTTGAAGATGGTTTCCAGGAGGATTTTCTCCATCACATCATGCCTGTAGATCTCTGGATCTTTCTCATGCTTTGTGAAGATACAATCGATATTTTTCTATTCAGTCTTCAGGAATCTCGCCCATCTGACAGAGTCATTCAAAGATAATCTAATGACATCAGCCAGCCCTCAGCACGAGTATGTGGAACCTGTCAGACTATTTATATTCAGTTTGCTTAAGTGCTATCATCAGACTGCGGAAGTCTTCCTTGCACCAGACAATCCCTTTGCTTTCAGGGGATGGGATTCCTCAAGGCTGGTTTTACTGGTAAAGACTGATGCTGAAGCCTCTTGACCCTGTCCCACAGATCTTTCACTTGGTAGCACGGTTTTTTGGCAACTGCAAACCTTCTGCAGCATGTCCCACCTTCAGCGAGAGGCTCCAGCCATCCTCTCCAGCCTGAGGCTCAGTGAGCTGCATCCTCCTTCTGAAGCTGCCTCGGTCCAAGAAACTAACAGCAAAGTGACAGCTACTCCAGCACTATCTGGGTCATGTGCTCTCTGTCTGTCGTATCTAAGAATGCATATGTTGGACAAGGAAAGTTTGGTAGCCATTTGCCAGAAGTTCCCAGATCCCAAAAGCTCAGGAAGACATCTCAAGAATATCTCAAAAAAGTAGAGCACAGAACTGATTTGTGAACTGTGTCTATTAGTTATACTTTAGGCCTAGCTCCTACACATGAGAATGAAAAAGGGAAGATTAGTGCTACCAAGATATCTAACTGAAGTTTAAAAGTCTAATATTAATTTATAATACCACTGTCATTATATTTTGCAAATATACATTTAATTACCTTTAACATGGAAGGCAGAATATATGCAACTCCACAGTCCATATTTACAAATGTGGAAACTTCAAAGAAAGTACAGCAACATGTCAAAATTATTTGAAGACTAAAGAAAATTCCTTGCATGGGGAGTTGAAGAACCTTAGTTTTCTCAAAAATAAATGGCAGTGACTCGATTACACAGAAAGCATCTTTAAATGTCTCTTTAATTCAGTCATGACAAAGACTACTTTCTAGATGCTCAAGCTACATGCTCAAGAGTAAAGAAAAAAAACACATTTTTGAAATTTCAGGAAACACTGGAACAATCAAGGAAGACATGTGAAGTCTGCTGTTTATGACTTTCAGATGGAAACACTTCTGTGAAAGGAACACCTAGCTAAAGTGCAGGATTACTGAGAGAAACAGAAGTCCTGCTTAATGCAGGAAGCTGAAATACAGAGTATCTGTACTCCATGATCTAAATTCCGTGCAATGCTAGGTTAGCATTCATACTTCCTATTTTTTTCTTAGTGAGGGACTTTTCTGAGCATCATCTGATTGCTTTCTGAAGCTCCTCACGTAATACGAGCAATGGTGCAATGCTATCAAGTTGCTGTAACAGGAATATACTACTCCTAGTTCCCGAAAGCAGCAAAAGGGAAACTGAAAAATTATTCCTGTCACACAGGAAAGAGGAAGAGGAAACTGTATCTCTCCCAGTGACCAGAGCTACAAGGCGTCCTAACTAATACAAACCACTTTGTCAAAAGTGACCTACAAGATCATCCAGTCCAACCATCCACCTATCACCAATCGTTCTCACTAAGCCATATTCCTCAACATAATGTCTAAACATTCCTTGAATACATCCAGGATTGGTGACTCTACCACCTCCCTGGGCAATCCATTCCTGTGCCTGACCACTCTCCAAGAGAAGTATTTCCTGAATTTCCCCTGTCTCAACTTAAAGCCATTCCCTCTTGTGCTATCACCAGTTACAAGAGAGAAGAGGCAATGAAAACCAACCACTGGTCTTTTCGCAAGAGAGCAAAGGTTTGAGTTGACTGTTAATTCATAAAATGGAAATTTAAAGGCAACAGTGAACTGGAACATATTGCTTAACTCAGAACATGTCAGGATCTTCTAATTATCCCATTCTTCTGTTTCATAATTACCAATAATTGAAATTATGGAATACAGCATTTATAAAGAAACTAATAATTTGGGTTAACATAAAATAATTTATAAGATGAAAATTACTAAGTAAAAACAACTCAATACAAGAAAAATGTATAAGTATTTTTTGTCACTAAACTCTAGAAAGCATGAAAAATCTAGGAATAGCACAACACAGACACATAGCAATTTTTGAGGAAAAACATTTTTTCAGCTGATCAGATCTGATAGAAGTACACCTTGAGTATTAAAGAGGAGCAGAAACAAATCTGGGGAATGCAATAAATGAGAATGGATTTTCAGAATAAGATATTAAAAATAAAATAATCTCAGTTCTAAAAAAAAAAAAAAGTAGGAAAGTAGGAAATTCATCTTTTTTTTTTTTTTTTCTATCACTTGATGTCTACTCTGTGATCAAACCAGAGTGTCTCCTAGGAAGGTTCATTAGCTAGGCTTAAACTACACACCTCAGATAGAAATGGAACTATGTCCTACATTTTGTTGCAAACATTAATGACCTAACACCTTCAAAATCAGTAATGCTTAACATCTTCCCTTTTTACTTTGCAGTTTGGTTTCTACAACAACACTATTTAGAAAGAAATACAAATATTTGAATTACTAGTAACAAAAACTCCAGACTTTAAATTGATAAAGTTTTCCTTGAATCTGAAAGTTCGTTGAAGACAGCAATTCAAGTCAAGATGGACAATATCATAGAGATGAGATGGATCTATTTTGGATATAATTACTTACCTAGTGTACTAAAGAAAGTGCTTTATATCTATGAATGGTTGAGCAAGAAAAATAACAAAAACATCACAAAAAAAATAGTAGTAGATCAGAATATATGTTCCCCTGATCATAAATAGGTTTTGTACCTCTCCTTTAATTTTTGCAGCTTCTTTCCATTAAATTTACTTTCACTTTATGTTATCCCATGATTTTATATGTTACTTTATTGGATGGAAGAGCACAATATACACTTTAAATACATGCATATATATATATCATATAATGCAGCTAACAGAGAAGCAAGGTCTATAGGAGCTGCTTTATATAACAGTGGGAGCAGAACATTTAAGAAAGTTCTGGCATATCTTTGTAAGGAAGCGAAACATTAAGGACATGATGTTACTGGTCTGGGTAATCAAAAGGAAAAGTAAAGGCTGAATGAACAACTATAACAAAGGAGATGTGAGAAGAAAGTCCCAGCACATGGAAAAAGAATGGGAAGTAACAAATAAACTCTCATAAACAGAACTAATACATTTTAAAAATAATAGACTGCCAATGTGTTCTTTTACTAAGAAATACATGTGTGTGTGTATATATATATATATATATATATATATATATTATATAAACACATTTTTCTACCAAAGCAAAGAAATAACATGCACACAAATCCAATCTTTACTTATTATTGCACTAGTTCTTCATGACTGTACTTCAAATTTTCAGTAGATTTGGAGTTTTTTCTTAAGCAACAAAGAGCTGTCAGAGTCTCAACTCCCTCATTCTAAATGATCTCCTTATGCTTCATTTCTGTAAACATATTACATTAGCGTAGATCAACTTCTGCAAATTCCTTCATCCTTCAGGATGTCTGGAAAGCATCCAGAGAGACCAACTTGGAGAGAAGATATTTTGCTCACTTCTATCATTAAATTCTATTGCTGAACTATTTGTGTACCATCATTTATAAGCCTAAGCCGCTGACCTAAAGCACTAGGTCTGTCATGGATCTTTTACATGTTTCTTTGAGTTTCTGACATATAACTGTTAGCAATATTAATTTCTTCAGTTCCTCAGATCTTTTAAGTGGCCAATGATCTCTAATGTACACAATTAATGATTATCAATTTGCTATTAATAGTAGCTTAATTTTCAAAAGAGCTGTGTGTTTAAAAATACTGTGGAATTGGGAATTAAAGCTGAGCATGAAAACATACAATGAAAATGGAATAAAAAGCTCAGGTTCTCAAAGTTTGGCACTCAACTATGTTTCTTTTTGAATGTTTTGAGGTGCATTATTTCTTATTTCTTTTAGTTCTAGCTCGCAAAATGGACACATTAGCATCTTTCCATATGAACAGTACACTGAAGAAAAATCATCAAATAAGCACTCCATTTTTTGCTTTAATGTTCAGAAGAGTGCCTGTGACAAAACCAGTACTTCATATAATGTGAAAGATTTGGAAGATCTGCTGGAAGTAGAACAGAGGAACATGACATCTATAATTAAATAAAAAGGAATATTTAATAGCCATTAGATATGTACGGTCCTGTTTATCATTAAACAGAGCAAGGTTCTTGGTACAACAGTATGTTATTGTGTAATTAAATGTATTGGAAATGCAAATGCACATGGGAGTTGAATGAAGACTGCAAACTATGTTATTAATGGTTGGGTGGGGGTGATCAGCAGAATGAGTATTGTGAGTATCTCACTGGCAGAAAGATAAAGACAGATGCTGAGATGCTGAAGTCTACAGTTCCTATTGTTTGGCTCAAAGCAACTGTGCTTGTGGCTTACATTATAAAACAATCATCACTACTGTTTTTACACAAATTGGAGTGAGATAGAAGTTCAATTTTATGCATGGATAGGAAATGCCCATTGTAAATTTACCAACCCCTTAGTTTTCACTGAAAAAAAAAAAAAAAAAGACACTGAAATTTATTTATACAGAACTATAGATAATAAAACATATATATTCTGAATCTTGGTCTCAAAAAATATGAAATTCAAAGAGGAATGCCTCAAAAAAACAATTATATTTGTAACTGCTCCTAAATGAAGAGCCATGAACTGTGCATGTCTGAAGATTCAATACTCCACATAAAACATACTAAAGCATGCTAAAACTGAGTATCTGTAACTTCCCAGTATCCCGAATATATAACTAGGTTACAGTAAGACTTGCAGAAATTATAAAATCCTTAGTAATAAATCAATAATTCCATGTTTGTATTTGCCAGATAATTTTTTATACTACCTTACTCAGTTGACTTTTTCTGAGAGGACTCACTAGTCATACTTGGAAGTGTAAATAACTTCAGCTTTCACATTTTCATGTTTAACTTAAGGGAAAGTCAGTGCTATTTTTATAACCTAAAGAATACAGCAATGTTAAAATCTGAGTAATGGTCTGTAGGTTTCAAAACTCTCCCTTCAAGAACTGGTCTTATATTATTATTACTATTACTAGAATTACTAAACTAGCTTTTAATAATTCATGGTGTTTCACTAAGGTCAATGATGAATGATATTAAAGCCTTCCACTTTAGATAAGTTAACTGAAATACTAAATATTATGATAGCAAAGCTAAATATCTTCACAAATATCTTTTAGAAGAGTACGTTTATAAACTCTCAAGACCAAAAAATTTCTTGAGATATTAGTATCGTAAATATTCATTATCTGTTTCACTGAAATACCTAAGTCAGTAAGTACGGGAAAAAAAGGCGTAACAAACACATATAAATCAGTCAATTACTTCATTATAATAAAATTCTCGATAACCAAATATTTGCTCAATGTCTTAGGCATAATATTCATTGTTGCTTTTTTAACTCATTGCATCTTTTTTTTGGTCTAGATATGCCAGGCATGGACACTGGTACAACGGCATCTACAACAAAGCTTGGGTCATTAGTTCTAGTTTCTAATGTTGCAGATAATGCCCCTAAATATACCACAGAAGTAGTAAGTTATGGTCTATTCCTGCAATAAAACTAAAACTCCCAAGAAATGCTAATATTCTTTCACTTGAAATTACAGTGAAAACATGTTGCACAAATGACAATATCCATCTCGGTACTGTCAGTCATTAAAACATTTTAGATAGTTTAAACTGTTAAATCTCCTTCAGCTGAAGAGAAACCTCAAATGTCAAAGCTCAGTTCGTTGTCAGCATGCTTCATACTCAGCTGCTACCTTTCAATTTTTAATTAGTGCTTAGAAAGAAGTCACACATCAAGGTCAGTGAGCACACACAACTGTTGTTCACAAAGTTTACTCACCCTTTGACCTTCTTTGCCAGGTGGACCCTGGGGACCCTCCAGCCCTGGCAAACCCTGAAAATGCAAACATAAAACAAATATAACAACCACTGTTATTTTCATTCTCTATTATTCTATACTAGTGAGACTAAGTCAAAAAGCCAGATGTCAAGACAAAGCATTTATTTCTAATATTAAAAACAGGTTATTTGTAATAACTTCTTTCAGGGGATGGTTCGATTCAGGTGTGAGGAAAAAGGATGTAACAGTATTTATTAATTATGTTCCTCCATACAGAATCATTTAAAAACAAAGAGGTAAATCAGCAATACTTAAGCAGAGTCATAAGCACATTTAGCTACTGTTTTGCATGAAGATCTATTTATCTGGAGGAGTTAGGATGCCATAAGAAAGCAAAGCATTTATATTAAGTCAATGATAGGTTTGTAACTCAAATTCGAATACAGGCACTGGTAGTGGGTTGGGGGAAGGGAAAGGAGGGGAGGGAAAAGCAACTAAATATAGCAGGCAACCTTATGCATTCTTTATTGCAAGTTATTGTAAGAATCAGCTTCACGCAGTTTCCTCCATGTACCTGGGCTGGGCTTCTCAAACCATTCAGAGCTACTTTTGTGTTTCCCTCTCCCTAGAACAGATGCAGGAGTTTTGGGTATTTTAAACATACTCTCACCATCTGAGCCTTCCTTCTGAACTCAATGCAATGGCATGCAAGAGTGACTGCAGTTACAAAATCACAGGCTGTTTCTGAGGAATGAGAGTTTTAATTTTGTATCTGATTAATGTACAATATCATCATAAAGTCTTCTCATAACATCTTTGTGCTTAGAAGACTGCCCTTCCTCTTAATTTATGAGTCACCTTGGAATATTTATTTATTTTTAAATGGCTTCAAGGAAGCTATCCAATTTCCATGAGAGCAACAAGAAATATGAAATGAATTTGAATGTAATCAGCAAAGAGCACTGAACAGATCTATTTCCTATTATTAAAAAAAATATATATACATAGCATATTCTTATAGGGTATCAAAACAATCATGATTTTATGCTCAAGTTTGTAATACTGAAATATTTAATTCATAACTACTTAAATTACTAATTACTAATTACTTCAAGTTGAAATACTTGAATATTTGTATGTTTGGTCAAATTCCATGCAGGGTAAACTAAAGACTTGTAAGTATTATAATTAAAAAAAAAAGCCCAGATTTCTAGAAAAGAATTAGAGAATTTCATCTATGATCTCTAATTCTCAAAATAAACTTGCGAAAGCGGACATGTAAAAGCTTCTACCTTATAGCACTTCAAGGGATATTTTCAGCTGATTTGAATGAAGTTTAACATCAGACATAAATAAAAGCAGTCTGTTCAAGAGTTATTTATTTTCCTATCTTTACTCTCAAACACTGTATACTACAGCTATTATTTTGCTATATGATATTATCTCTTTTACTTCTGTATAATTGAAATGAGAAAAGGTTTAGAATATTTTACAAAACTGATGCACACTATTCCCTAGAAGTTTATGCAAGTAGAATATGCAAGACAATTCTGTGTCCAATAAAACCCGGTAAATTAAATACAGCAATATCGTTTGTACAGGCACAAACATATAAAGCAATACATGAATATGAACTCTGTAAGTCTTTTCTACTTTCTCCTGAAGGTAGTTTAAAAATTAGCTGAGAATTCTTTCTACCAACTATTAGCAACATTCTGTTTTTCAGAGAAATTCGGGGAATTCAGGAAGAGGAAAAGGTCTGTTTTGTTAATACTTCACTTTTAGTGTTAATTTTATGTAGGAGAAAGAAATGAAAGCCTGCAATGTCAGTTTTATGAAGGAGGAAATAATGAGCCTCACATATCTGTACAATAAGGTTCCAAGGGAATAAGAATTATATAACAATATAACTGCACTATAATGATAATTAACAGCCAACATTTTTGTTCTAGGCCTACTTTCATTCTTTTTTCTTCTTCCTACAATATTATTGTCAAAAAAAAAAAAAAAAAAAAAGGAACCAGATAAAAAGGTTTATCTGCAAGGAAAGGGAGGAGATCTGCTTACAATTGGTAACTAGGCAGGGAAGACTATTCTGCACAAGGAGCCATATCCTGACATTGAATCTGAGGTAAAAGTTCACACTACCTTCAGTGGGATCTTCAGTCTAAAAAGTGATAGGGCAATATGGGCAATGTTAACTAACATGGCTGTAAAGCTGCAATAACTCAGCAACGGTAATGTCTTAGCAATGCTTAGTATTCAAGCATTCATTGTATGAGATCCTGGAAATGTAACTGAAGAAGAAAGCAGCAGAAGGAATGAAAATAAAACTTCTCAATGGTGAAATCTCTCTAATGGGATGAATAAAAAACCCTTTTAAAATTCCTATAAAACTTGGCAATGAATTGAACAGTTTAGCACAGAAAAGAAAAATGTAATATTTTTATGAAGAGTGTAGATCAGAGTTTCTATTTAGAGCTTTTTGCTTTTCAACTTCTGAATATCTCCCTCTGGAGACTAAAGGACACATTCTTTACTACCTCAGACTATAGGAGGCACAGACAATTGACAAATCCTATCAGAAGAACCCACCACAGACAGAAAGGGAGAAGCTACATATTGTCATATGGCCTCGAAAGATACGCTGTTGACTGTGTTGACAATGTTTGTATCAGAAGGCAAATTGTTTCACATGTGGTAAGTCAAAAGTACACATGCTAAGGAAAATTAAACGACATCCAAAGTAATGAAAATGATTCATTATGTGTCAATTTTCAATCTAATAGTATTTCACTGGTAACAGGATGGGTGAGGCAATGAAGTGTATGAGGCATAAAGTGAGATATGAGAACAGCACCATTCCAGTGGCATCAGGCTGGCAGGAAAATATGTGTACGGATAACCTAAAACATGTTCTTTTTCCTGACTCTGTCCGACCACCAGTGAGATAGGAAGGTGCTGCCCTTTGAACTATTTCATGCAGACATTAGGGCCTATACATTTCAATGACCACATAAGTCTCTTGGAGTTGTCTACCTGAAGAAGCTTGAGGAACATGGAGTGGAAATGTCTGAAACATTAACATAAACCTTGAGGGGAAAAAAACAAACAAACAAAAAAAAAAAACCAGCCATTAATCTAGAATGGGCTCAGATGCACCTGAAAACTGTTTCTGGCAGCCCAATGGGCCAGTTGTACACTGATTACTCTGTGGTCCTTGCGGGCCACTTCCAACTCAGGGAATTCCATGAGTCCACAAACTCATAAAATCCACTATAATGAGTGTGAATAGATACACAATATAAAACATGAAACACTAGTAGACATGAGAGAGCCATACAAGATCCTGGAAGTGAAGTTAAGAATGGAAATTTGTGAATTTCTTTATAAGAGCGAAATCTGTTAAACACTGGCAAAGGAAAATATGCTGGTTGTAAAGATAGATAAAGAAAAAACAAGTAATCTGTGAAGCACAAGCCCACAGACAAATGGCTTTTAAACAAGATCATCAAAACAGATGAAGGTTTAGTCAAGGAAAGAGGGGAAAACTAGTGTATTTAAAATATGATACATTAAAATAAATGAACTTTTAAAAGAACCAGGATTTAAACAAAAACATCTTGAGGAACTAGCATTTTAAGACAATATTTTTGTCCAATAATGGGAGATAAAACTAATGAAAATTAAACTTGAGGTGGCAGAAGAAAAAATGTGTTTGTAAGTGATAGAAAAATCAACTAAGAATCCAGGCAATTAAGCAACACTAAGTTTCATAAGGTATCAATTTACAGTGGAACAACTGGCATGTAACTGTCAGAAGTTGCTTACCACAGAACTAAAATCCCATAATGTGTTCACGCAGGTACAAAACATGTTAAAATACCAGTTATATCAAGACATGTTTCTACAGAAATCGATGGTGGAGTCTTACTTGATATACTTTACTGCTCAGAGTACTGCCTAAGTTCTCTAACCTGAGAATACACCGAATAAAAGCGAAATGTTTACCATCACCTCCAGATTAACTGAAAAACAAAAAAAAAAAAGCAAAAGCTGAACCAGAAGAATGAAACTGAAGTTGTTATTACTTCCTCTGGAATCTTATGCCTGATACCAAAATATTTAAAAGAAATATTTGACAAGCCAGTATATTTTTGCTATTCTGAAAGCTGTCTCAAAACGTAGCTGATTCTTTCTGAAGCAGGCTATACAGCTACCTCATGCACTCTTAGGAAGGACTGCTGAAATAGATTCTGTGTACAGCAGCCTTTCTTTCTCCTTACAAATTAAAAATACCATACAAATAATAACAATAATAATTGTCTAATTATGGTACAAAAAATAACGGTTTATTATAAACCTTTATAGACTTTCTGTGTTCTGAACATAAACTGTTTTCATCCATTATTTCTTCCTTGCTACGAATTTCAGTAAACACATAACTTAATTTTTATGGAATAAATGCTGCTAGACAGGGAGAAAGTGCAAGAGACAAATCAAACAAAGACACAAAGCCTGAATTAGGTACACAGAAGAAACATGCTGCAATATAAGAATGGTACATTCATTCCCATTTGAATACGTAAGCTTTTGTAATGATAAAAATTCTACTTTAAAATGCTCAGGTATAATAGACATTATTTGTCGGCTATAGTTGGTATAGCTCTGTTGAAATAAAATCAACAATAGAATTTTTATTTATTTATTTTTATAAGCAAGTCAGTAGGCAGTTCCCACGGTAGAGACTTGACCTAATTCTTTAACTCACAATTCTCACTAGGATAAGGAATGGCTGTCACTCTGATGGATTTAGGTATACAACGATCACTCTGTACAGTTGACCAGTAGAGGCAGCATAGTAAGAAGTGACCACCAATTTGAATCCGTAAGTAACCGAATGCATGTCTGAAACAATCAAAAAGCATTGCTCACCTGCCAAATACTGCTCTTAGGATCACAGAATGTGGCTGGAAGGGACCTCAAGGATCATCGAGTTCCAACTTCCCTGCCACAGGCAGCGCCATCAAGCAGATCTGGTACTAGACCAGGTTGCCTAGGGCCCCATCCAACCTGGTCTTGAACATCTCCAGAGATGGAACATCCACAGCCTCCCTGGACAGCCTGTTCCAGCACCTCACTACTCTCTCTGTAAAGAATTTCCCCTGACATCCTTTTCTGAAGGGTGGTACTGCTTCTGCTGTATTCACGCAAAAAATGCCTCAGGTATGCAGGAAAACAAGATGAGTCAAGATACAATTCAGTTTGATCTTTACGTCACCTACTGATCTTGAGGTGTTATTAGCCAACAAATCTCTACTCAACAGGTTATGATTTTTACTGTGGCTCTTCTGAGCCATTCTGAAGGTTATTTTCCTCCTCTTCTTGCTTCTCCCATATGTTGTGGGGAAATCAGTGCCTTCCTCTTGAAAAAATGGGCTACTGCTCTCAGTAAGAAGATCTGAATACAAACCTCCCCAACAGTCCAGATGACTACACTGTTTCTCAGACAAACTAGTTTATTTTCTGTCCCAGTCCCTACAGTTCTACCTTAGAGAAGATCAAGAAGAAGGATGAGGAAGAAAGAGATCTTAAAATTCAACTGTAGTGGTTTTCTCTCATCCACAGGATTGTTCATCACTACCTACACAGAAATCCATGAAGCAAAATAGCAGACATTACTGCTTACAATGTTTTGCTGAAATTAGAAAAATGGTACAGGAAACTCACAAATGGATGATTAATGTGTTACTGTGTTACCACTGTAATGAGGAAAATTAGACTATCACTTACTTCAAATACCTATATTATCATCAGTATTTGCAAATGCAACCTAGTCTCCCTTGCATTCTTACTGCAGTTGGGTTGAAAAGCTGAAACATTCCAACCATTTTTGGCCTGTTTTTGCTACTGCAATAATCATGCTACCTTGGTCTCAAGCTCAACATGGAATAGACCCCCCTCTTTTTTATTTTTTTTTTCGTTCAGAGCTGCTGCCAACCTATTTACTTCTGTAGGAAATGAGACATCACTTTGGAGTAAATATTTCAGACTACAAGAAAACATGGACAGATATTTTCTTGATAATTTATTACTGATGCAAACAGAAAATGATTTCTCAAGGATCTCATTACTCTTGGTATTTGGTCACTTCTGTAATTCTCTGGTAACTTCACTTGAAATTTAATTTGCTTCAGAAATGATCATTTCAAAGGAAGATTGGAAGACTAATTTCACAGAGGTTCACACTTCATGAACCTAGTATTTTTAATAGACTCAAATTTATCTTCTAAGCAAAAAAAAAAAAAAAAAAAAAAAAAAAAAAAAAAAATCTAAATTCCTGAAGAGTTATTTGAAATGACTCTTTACATTGATGTCTGCTGTGAATAGAAAAGCATATGGGATTATTCTCTAATCATTCCTCTAATGAATGACATATAAATCTCATTCACGTCAACTTAACAGACTTTGAAAACTTTCTGTGAGGCCAAGACATGAAACTTTACTTGTGCCTTTGGTATCAGTATTACTGCACACAAAAGATTAAAAACAAACAAACAAACAAACAAAAAAACAACTGATTGAAAGTGCTAAAACATCTTCTATTTCACTAAATTGTAACTGTTATGAGATCTGCTTCCATACTTAAAAAACATCTCAAAAAATTAAGTTTTAAAGAAAATTATATTGTGAAAGCTAAAGACCACTGTATGTAATGCAAAAAAGCTAAACAGTTCAGTACTTCAATGAAACTAAATTTTTTAAAAAGTAGATACAGTTGATAACATTCATGTCTTCCTTAGTGCTATACATGAAAGATATTTAAAATAGATAATAAAAATGAACAAAAACCCCCAAACCTGTCTATATTTAATTATAAAGTAATTAAATAAATTTAATTAAATTAATTAAAACTGTACAAAGTAAAGAATTCTTTTAGCTTATAACATTACCTGAAGAGAATGAGAGGATAACATTAGCTGAGACACCTACTGGTTATAAGTGGGAGTCTTTGTCCCTTCTCAAGTAACTAACACAGGTTATCCACAGGTGGTGAATCATTTGCAGAAGTCAACATAAGCAAAATCTGGCACATGAATTTTCAAGAAGAATCACCTGAAACACTGCAGCCCATTACAGCAGCAAACACATAGGGATACAGTATGTTACTTCTGCAGAAGTCTGCGTAGAAGCCAAACTAATATAAATGAATTTGTGTAGGTATTGCCTAGAAAACATCTTCCTAGGAAGAAATGAATTACATTTTTAGTTTTACAGAAGTTATTACAGAGGCTACAAAAGGAAAGCTGAGTAGCCTGACACTGATGTTTGTTTGCCAAGGGAATAGCTAAAAGTGACCGCAGAACTTGCCTGGGCCTGAACCTAACCTGCACCTTCCTCCTGCAGACGTCTCAACGCTGCACTTGTGCACAAGCTCCCTTCAGCTCGATTTAACCAGCCTCGGAAGCCAACATTCCAACTATCTGTTTAGTAAGCAAGTCTTGGGTACTTCTGTCTGTGGCCGACTTAAGCCTTGGCTGCTGCGTAAACACTTGGTGCCATCTGGATGACTGTTTCATAACTCTTGAAAGGGATAGGTTCACAGGAACGTACAGACGGACACTCGTTTTCCTCAGGAACTAAAAGCAGCATATCGAGTGTCAAGAGAAATAGTTATAATATATTTTACAAGAGACTGCTGCACTACCTTCCCTCACCTGTCACTCCTCTGACACGACATGCACAGACTTAAGCTGTGGATCAGAAAGAGGGAGCTGCTTAGCCAGCTGTATCACTTTAGAAGACAGCTACTAGCTTCTTAAACCTGATGCCACATTTTGTCAAGACTGACCATCCAAACAGTATGGTCCCTGTTCTTTATCCTCCAAGGAATCCTCCTTGATTATGCTACAATTTATCAGGGAACTTTAAGAAACTAAACATATTCCTGAGCTATACCCATGCAAACAGGGTATAAAATTAGGGAGAAAAGTTCCAAATGTATTCCCAAAATGCATCACAATAAATCTGAAAAATACTAAAGAAGAGAGATCTAATATTTATACAACACTACAGAAAGTTAAAATACCAGGGAAATAAATGTCATCATAAATAAAGGGTAAGAATCTATCATGACTTTGGACTACTCCTATAGAACTACTACCAGAACTAATGAGATATATATTTATACCAACTTACATAATGTTAATCGACCTCATGGAAGCATATACCAATTTAAATTCTTATTAAAAGTACTCAAATATATGTGTGTTGCAATTAGTGATGTGAGTCACTAAAATGAATTTGTATTTATAATGCATGAATCAAATATACTTAAAACTTTCTGTGACTGCTAACTTCAGTAGGATCCTATGTAAAACCTTTATCTTGTTTTGTTTTGCAGCTGAGTGTATTTTGCGCCACAGCGCAGTTTCCTTCTTCTCTACCTCAACATGCCAGAATGATGAAATTGTATTAACAAGTTTCCATATCTGCTTTAAAGACACATAGTGAAACACATGGCTGCAATACTAATCCTAACTCTATTAACCATAGAAACAGTCAGGCATATATCTAAATCCAGAATTCCTGCTACTGCTGTAATGAAGAAATTTTATTTGTTGTTTACACTTGAGGATTTTGGTAGACCTCCTGTTAAATGGCATTAAACACATTTGTTCAGCTCTAAGCATATTTTTCAAAGCAATGAACTTATCTATGAAATTCCCACTTGAAACTGATAACAATTTTTGCTTCTTAAAAGCCACAGTATTATTTCTTGTTTCATAGTTTGGCATATGCTCATTCATTTGACAGGTTTTTACATTAGTTGAGAATTTAAGAATTCTGCCATATACACTAAATTGGACTATACTTCATTCATTAGAGAAGCTACAATTGCTACAACTGTCAATCAAGCTCTTCTAAAAATACCATCAGATTTTTCCTCCACGTACAGATAATTTCATTCTCTTCTGCCTGCTTTCATGCTGGAGGGCAAAGAAATCTTACTTTTTCTAACCAGGACAGGGTCTCTCCTCAGGAATTCCCAAGCCCTTTTAGACACACAGTCATTCACGTAACTTAGACTTTCACAATTCCTGCTACTCATGGCTACAGGCTTCTGTAGGTTAACTGTAGACAACTTCAGGTGGACCCAAGGACTACCATCCAGCTGTTTGGGAATCAATGCAGTAAAGCATTCTCAGCCTTTTTGTAAAGCTCATGCTGCCCATAATGAGGACAGGACTATGGTAAATGTCTGTATGAGGGAGAATGGCCCTGCACAGCACTGCAGATGGTCTGGTTCATGCTGAGATCAGCAAGAATGGTAGTTCAAACAGCTAATTTCACTACTAGATGAGTTCTGTGAAAATACATACAAATAGCAGAGCTGTGTGGGGCAGCAGGGCTCTGTAATGTCCTTTGTGATGCACTGGGAGGCAGATGACCCAGACTGACCAAAAGCAAATCCTTTTGAGTATTTCCTCCCTCCACGTCCCAGTACGTTTTAGAGTTAACTCTAACAATGTTAATACATTATTATTTTCTTCCTCTTTTCCTTCCCTTTCCCATAACAAAATAATGCATTTTCATTTTGATAAAAAGAAATAATTTTAACATTAAATACAGAAAAATTATGACATTGATATAGATAATATGTTTATGACAATACAGATGAGTGAAACAAATGGAACATTTTAAAACTTTGATTTAACAAGACTCATAACTGAAACACTGGTGTCATGTTTTGGCTGTAACACAAATGGTCCTCACGGAGTTTTTGTTCACTGACATATGAACCTTGATATTATCTGACCTATTACTTAGTCTCAGCAGGACATATTCCTTTCTTAGTCACATATTGTAGAAGTCATGTGCGCACAGAAGTCACGCAAATAAAACAACTCTGAAGACTTGATTTTCCCCTAGCTGCCACAATTTCTGTCATTCATCTTCATTAAGTTCTTGCTAATAGAAAACCATGACTATTTACAGTGGCAAAGAGAGAAAGACTTCCTGCTGGGCCATATATTCCCTAAGTGTTGTATCTGTCTTCAGACTGCTGAACTAATTCATACTCAGACTCATCTCTTCTGTCAGTTAACAGCTACAAAAGCATTTCAGTGCTTCAGTTACTTCCATCTCTCTGAAGACTTATGTCTCCTTTTCTAAAATTTAAATGTTGCATTTGTTTTAACATTTGCTAAATATGAAGACAAACATTAGCAACTGTGTTAATGCACTGCCATGTTGCTATGCCAGAATAAACTGATCTGAAACATTTGTATAGCATCATATAACCAAAGAAATGTAATTCTTTGACAGTTCACTTTAAAAATGTGCAGACAATGTGAATTCAGTCAACCTGAAAACTGTTTCTATTTTTCAGTGGTACTGACCTCTGGATATGACTTTCAGGAAAGCTAAGTGTACACAACTGGAACCAGAGACGACAGAATTATTTGCATTCAGATCCTCTAGAAACAGGTATAACATATCCAGGCACTGCTACCAGAAAGATGTAGTTGCTTTTCCATCAGTTACACAGTAAACGTTCAAAAATACCATACAGGCATCATCAATTCTTTTTCTTGTGTCTTATCCTTGAGAGTATCTTATTCCTTTTCATTGACCCCTTTGAGGTCTCTGGGAAACTATTTCAGTAATGATCTTAGAATCAAGGTTATTTAATAGAAATATTTCACTGTTAACTGACTCAACATACATTTTGACTGAAGAATGTAACTTTAACTGGCACTGTTTATCTCTATGGGGACATGAGCTTCATTAAGCACTGATCTTGGGCCACAGTATAAAAATATCTACAGGAAATCAGGATATTAGATATTTATATTTACTCAACCTAAAACAAATACCATAAACAATGTCAGTTAATTTTGGAGTCTTAGAAAGAACATATTTTTATGGTATGGGTCCGTAGTTACAAACTTTAATATAAAGGAAATATTTGCAGCCATGATCTTGGAAATTAAAAGAGTGAAAAGACAAAGATTAATTAATAACAGTATAAATGACAGCACTTATGACGTATATTTGGGATGTAGGTTTATTTAGAAGTAGTTCAAAATACTGAGTCTAGAATAACTATGCATATGCTGATAAATAACAGCCTGGGAATTCAAGAGTTTTGTCTCCATTTTCATTTCTGCCACTCTCTTTTGCTTTGTTTTCACCTGAATGAACTGTTCTCACTGAGAGGTTCCTTCTCACTTCAGTTTGTGAGTAAAGTCACTTGGATTCAGACAGAATTTATTACTTTTATAAAGCAAAATGCCCTGGAGAGTGACAGGGAGAATTTGTTGCTAGGCTTTGTACATTCTTGGGGCACAAATCATTGCAAGCAAATTAAAAATATCTTCATGACACTATCTAGCCAGAGTACAATATACAACAGGTCATGGAATCATCAAAATTTTCTTTTCTGCTGCACAGCTCTTCTGCATCGGATCCTTGCAGAGAAACTGTTTTAGATCCATACTCAAGAAATTTTGTTTTTTACTTGGAAGTCACTTAATCATCACATCTAATCTCACTGTTTTTTTGCTGGTAAGTTACAATAAAGGAAATAAATGAGATAGTAAGAGAATGTGCATAACTTCCAGAATCTGATATAGAGAGATTTTCCATAAACAAGGAAAAGAGGATACTTGACTTTTTTTTCTTTTCCCAAGTGAAATATGTAGAAACAATAAAAGAAACTAAATGACTTAAATGCTGTACTGTGTAAGAATCTTGTTAAGTGGCTTTCCATCATTGTACCATTACACTTTTTTACTTTCCAGTCAGTGTTTGCTATGCATATCTGGTCATTATGTGAGACACAAAGATTATATAGCTGTCAAAACCACGACATATAAACACCTAACTGCAAGTATTTGAAATGACAAATTCCAAACAACTTTCTGCATGAAAACAACTTTGCAACCATCAAAATTCAAGAGGTGTACAATTAAGCCGTTACTAAAATTGTTTTAATAACTTCTATTATCAGTAAAGCATCTGCATGTAAAGCAGAAAAAAACCAAACAACAAGAACAAACAAACAAAAAAACCCAAACAAACAAGCATATAATGATCTTCATTAAAAAATCAAATGCATTTATCATGGAGTTATAGGGCATCCATATTTATTTCCTATGTTAACCTATGCACTCTCAAAGATTTCCATCTTTGCAGTGAACTTCTCCCTCTGGTATTGTACTTGCCTTCTTTTAATAAGGTGTTAACAACTTTAAAAATATGCTTAGAAATTGAAATGGATGGTACTAGATGAAGGATAATTCTCATTTTAACTAGTGAAAGCAATTAACTAATTTAATATAATAGCTATCTAACTACAGTGGCTAATAATGCACAAATAAAAAATTTGGCATTTGTTCATACCTATGGGGATAAATCATACTCCTGATTCAAAATACTTTGTTCTGCATGCAGTAAAAAATGAAGACTTCACCCTCTCCTCTAGAACAGCACTTGAATATGTAAAATTCTGTTGTTACCACTTTCTGAATCGAAGAAATGGTGAAAACAGTATTTTAATGGCAGCTAATTAAAGAACTATCATCTAACTTTACAAGGGAAGAGACTATGACACAAATGGCAAGATTATGTGATCACAGCAGAATTAGAAGAATATATGGTGACAAAAACCATTTACACAAAACAGCTGGTAGCTGAAGGAGGTTGGGAAGAACATGAACACACAATGAGGCAAGAAAATCTCTGTGAAGGACTCATCAGATTGAGGGGCATTACCATGTAGATGCACTGGATATTTTACTGGATGCAGTGGAAGTATATTTTAGGATTGCACAAGAGTTAATATGGGATGTTTAATGGCAGAACCAAAGGCAGGGAATACCTGGGTGCTAGGTTAGTACCAGAATTAGGGACAGCTACTGGGTAGGCTGTGTCAGCCCATCTCTCAGAGGGATACATATTATTCATATATTTCTCCCTCCCAGATCATTATCAATCAGCCAGAGTGTAAAAGCGTAAGGCTGCTGTTCACGGAAATGCTGAGTACTCATCACCACTGACCTGCATGGCCACACGTGTATACATTATATGTGTTTTTATGTGCTTATTGGGAACACACGCTCAATTTAATTACCAGCTGACTTGGGGGGACAGAGCTGTGACTGACTCATCTCTATCCACCTTCTCCACCCTTACCTTTCTGACAATAAATTCCCCTACATCAAATCTGAACACACTAGATATATACTACTATGTCATACATGTGACACTGCAGTAATAATGAAGTACTTAATAAAACAATAATTCAGTAGAATTATAATGTCTTAAAAAGTATTAATTCGTTTTGCAAGCTTTTACTGAAAAATGGTTTTCACTAAAAATATCAAGTAAATTTACCCTTGATCTTATTTGTTGGGAAAGATCATTCTTTAAACATTTATTTTCTTTACATTTATACATTTTCTTTTTCCCTGCTTCACAATTCACATCGAATATGCACAAACATTCTCAACAGAGGGGCTGGATTGTCAAATCAAATAATGAAAGTATTTACATGGCAAATAAACAGCAGCATTTCTGAATGATTTCCATTCTTCTATTATTGTTTTATGTGTACTCACACTTAAAGCAGGTGGTCCTGGAGGTCCTGGAGGTCCTGCTTCTCCCTAGTTAAAACAGGAAAGTGAATAAAATAGGAGTCTCTTTAGTTCCAGTTTTTAACCTCTAGGTGTTTTAGAGGATATGCACCATAGCATAATTAAATTTAGTAAAATAATCAAATATTCTCTTTGTTATGATAGTATGTGGGCAAATAACTTTTTCTGGGGGTAGTAATTTCATAGGCATACATTTTACCACAAGTTAAATGGAAAAATAAAACAAAACAAACACTAAAAACAGGCAAACCTCTGCATAAATAGATCAGTTTAAAAAGAGAAAATCTACAGAGACATTTGCATATGTTAAATTACAAGCTAATGCTTACATGCTTAAGGCAGCCTCGGAAGTCAACGTGACTGCTCCCATATAGTAAAGACATTTGACTACGTAAAACGTTCACAGAATTATCTTGTTGAGCTCTGAATCTCACTGTAAGACCTTCAGGCGCAGTCAAAGGAATAAATCAGGGAGCTCCAAGAGAGCAATTCAGATCAGCTAATTTAGGCTTCTGCTCCAAATCTCTTTCAAAAGGAGATTCTGTCCCTTCTGTGGTGATTAAAAGTGTTCATCTTGTGTATTTACAGTTAGTCAGTACTCATACTCTTTAATCAGACAAAGGGCAGCGATGAGTGGTTCATCACACTTAGGTAAGGCAGCGTATTGCTGAAGAAATACCATGCACACTCACATATCAATATAGGTTTAGAAGTAAAAGTGAGTACCTTTTCTCCTTTAGGACCAGTCACACCAGGACTACCAGGGTCACCTTTTAGTCCCTGGGGCAAAAAAGAAGAATGTATATTTGCTGGCATCCATGGAAAAGTGTTGGACAAAATGCCCTAGTGCTGTGACTCAGTATATACATAGGTAGCTCCGAAAATAATTCTTCCTATGTACTATGTATTTCCATGGCAAATACAACATAGAAAAGGAAGAGGGTTTGAAATATATTCAGCAAACTCAAGTCACTCTGATGTAAGGAATGATTTTTCTTCTGATGTTGGAAAAAACTATGAGGAACAGCTTAAGCCAAGAAGTCTCTCCTGTGCCTTCTTTCTGATCACTGCTTTAGAGACATGACACAGAACAATGATGATGTGAGTCAGTGAGAGCTCTATGAGTTTAGAGATTTTACTTAAAAGCCAAATAACAATAATATAGGCAGTACAGATCATAATTAGACACTTAAAAAGTAGGCCAACATCGTAACTACCACGGAGATTAAATGGGTCAAGGATAAAAAAGATTAATCTACATCTGAATTGGAGTTTACTAACTTCTTCCCAGCCCCCTTTTTGCCCTTGCAAACTCTGTTCCTTGCTTAGCAATAATTGGAAAGATAGAGACAACTGGCATGAAAATGATAAGCAACATCTGTGCCTTAGTGGGTACAGAAACATTAAATCAGTGAGTGTTCTAAATACTGCATATTTGTG
Source organism: Callipepla californica brunnescens (assembly GCA_023055505.1). Taxonomy (NCBI): domain Eukaryota; kingdom Metazoa; phylum Chordata; class Aves; order Galliformes; family Odontophoridae; genus Callipepla; species Callipepla californica. Next base: position 22,348,518 of record JALIRH010000007.1, on the reverse strand, counting down.
CAACTTCACTTCCTGCTAAAATTACATTAATTCACCATCTGGAAGGAACGTCATTTAGAACTGTGTGAGCATTTAAGCACCCACTTTGGATTAAATTTGTGGTTGTTGTAAATACCCCTGATTTAGCTTTGATTTGTCCTTTATTAAGCTTGCCAAATATGTAATAGTTAAATCAGACGTCGTTTTGCTGTTTGAACTTAAAAATGTGATGGGCAGATGGCTTAAAAAATAAAGCAAAAAAAATTCTTTCTTGCTATGTTTTATATACTTATGACATAGTCTTGATAATGTCTTCATTTACCACATTTTACTTTTCACCTCCTTATGAAAGACTGCATATACTGAAAAATCCACTGAAGGACTTCTTAGGTAAGCAAACTGTATGGATCTTGTTCAAAGCTAGAGTTAGTGAATCAGCAGTGCAACAACAGGTTTGAGCTTAAGGAATAGTTCTGAGTTAGTATATTTACAGAAAAAAAAGTTGGTGAAGCTAAAAATAAATCTGCAGCTTGCGGAAGATTTCAACAGAGACACAGACAGTTACAAGATAACTGCAGGCAAAAGATACTGAACTATAAGCATCATTTTTTCCTAATTGTTATGTTTATAGCTTTTAGCAGTGGACCTTGGTGAGGTACACACTTTGACAACTACTGCAGAGATGATGGCCACAGAGGTCATCCTCACATAAAAAGGACAAGGGGAAACTACGTTTGACAACAAGCCTTACAGTGAAGCACAATTTTTCAGTACTCAGGAAGGTTTCTACATAATGTACTTATTCTACAATATTTGAAGCAGTTTTCATTTGCAGTTTATATTTCTAAGAAGGATAAGTGATATTAGAAAAAAAATTCCCTTGTTATCTCATGAGAAGACATATAACATGTCTTATATATATATATCTTTTAATTATTATCTTAGTAAGTTCCAGACATTGTGAACACTTGGAAAAACACACCTGGTATTATATCATGCCTATTCTTCCAGAGAGTCACCCTTTTAAAGATGTTTCAAGGTTTAAGTGCTGTTGACTACCACTGAAATGGCATAAGAAATAAGAATTCTTGTACTGTGTAAAATCTGTAGCCCTTTCTATCACAGTATGATACAGTATCCTGTCTCTGGCAGAGACCAGAACAGGATACTTCAGTAAAATGGATACAGCTATCTAAACAGACATAATTCGGATGATTTTTATGAGGCTTTCCGTTAGAAAAGCTCATCTTCTACAATGTTTTAGTAGACAGAGGTCAATCTTGAAAGACGCATGCTGATTTTTATTGATCTAAAGATTCTGTTAACAGATCTGTCAAATTCAAGAACTAAATAATAACTGTAATGGCTTACATAAGAAAGCACAAAGGAGTTACTGAAGTCTATCCTCATCTAATTCTAGCTTTCCCAGAGCAATGCAACAGTGAACATTTACAAGTTCATGAACTTATTAAAACTCCTCATGAACAACCTTCATGTGGTACTTTTTTATCTGCTGTAATGACTATAGATTTATATTTCTACAGGCCAAAAGAAACATACATCAGGGTTCCTCTATGGATGCCAAAGTGTACAGTGTTAGGACATGCATTCAGGAGGCTGACGGAATGGTAACAAGATAGCAACATGAGAAACAGCAGAAATGAGAAACATTAGATATAACAAGACAGGAGAGTGAGTATAACAGAATTGCTGGCCAAAGGAGAAATTACTGGAACAAATATTTCACAAATACAAATAAGAAGGTAAAGTCAGCAAAACTAGGTACAACAGGGGAAAGAGAAAACTAGAGGCAGGCTCTTTGTTCAGAAGGTGAAGATGATGGTGTTTCTTTTGACAGAAGAAATTTAAAGAAGAAATTATCATCTTCCTTGGCACTACTTTTGACAAACCTGTAACTAGATTTTTTTATGATACTATCACTTAAGACTTAACCAGCCTACTAAATCAACTGGGTTAAGGAAAGAAACAAAAAAAAAAAAAACAAAAAAAAAACCACCAACAATTCCACCTTAAAACTGCAAAAAGGAACTTGGCTTTCTGAATTCTTAAAATGATGAAACGCTATTTAGTATCAGCACTACCAGCATAAGACACAAGAACTTTCCTATTAAAATTCTCCTTTTAGACCAGAGACAATCTTATACAATACATGCTCTGGAGTTCCATGGAGAAGAGAAAATAACATAGTGATCTGAAAAATATTTTCCTTACCGAGTCTGAGAACATTTTATTTGTTCAAAAGAAGTGTCAGGTATAACTGGAGCCAGGACACTAAACAGTTTTTCAGTTCCTACGGTTTTAGTCATTTGGATAAGATCAGAACAGTCAAAGAATTTGAGAGAAAAGGAACTGAACATTTTCCTCTGTGCCAAGTGGCCTTGACTGCAATTTTTTTCTGACAACATGATGATACACAAACCAATACTCCTAATGTTACTAGCAAAAAGAATGAAAGATAAGGACAACAGTGGACTCACAGCTTGCTGCTTGTATTTGGGATTCACATTTCATATGCATGCAGTGTCAGAGAAACTATATGACAAAGAAATTCTAGCCTATAGAGTACTGTCCATCAAACAATTGGAACAACCCCAAAGACATTCACTCTTGTGAATACTACCGCAGGAAACACAGTTCTTGGTACTTGTACAGGACAAGGAAAACATCATGCAATTTAAGGGTCTGCTTCTATACATCAAATTTTTCTGCAGTCTTATTTGTTGCTGTTAACCTTGACACTGTGATGTTCATCTGGATTTGAAAGCCACATTAGGGATTTATAAGAGTTTAATGAGCAGGCACCTCTACAGCTAAGACCAAACAGTTGGAAATTGTACCAAAAACTCTGCAGCATAAACAGTGGGACCAGAATTGCAGGCCAGGACAGTGTGAGGTGAACTTTCAGCATGAGAATGAAAATAAGCTACTCTGGGAGCAAACACAGAAACCTGAAGAAAGCTACGGAAAGTAAAGAAAGTTTACTGAGAAACTATTGCAGTGCTACCATTTTCTAAGGTTTATGCTGCTGGCAGCAGACAAATGGACTAAAGAACTTCCACAAGGACTGGAGAACCAGAGGGACCAAGGCAGTCATGAGCTATGGTTCTGTTTAACAGCTCATTGATGATACACTATTAGGATATAAAAACAGTTTTCAGAAACAATGCAAACTTCACCAGCAGCATTAGATGACAAGGGCCGACAGCCTTTTCTCAGCTGCCATTAGTTAGTTATTCACAGCTGGGAAATATCTGAGAAATCCATTAAGCTCTCACCCTGAGACAAATGTTTACCATAGTAACAGACATGAATTTGATCAGAGAAGTCTGAAAAATAATGTCAGGATAACAGAATTGTTAACTTTGTATGAACTTATCAATAAGAAAACTCTCTTCCGCTCAGAAATGTTAGGAGAATTGTTAATGTTATGCTAAGTGTTCTATCCAAGTAAAACATGCTTTTGGTTCCCTAGTGCTTTATGTGATGAATTCTGACTTACTCTTTTCAGGTTCACTAAGGCCTGAGAAAACTGTATCGTACATTGAAAATGTTCTTTGAGTTCTCCACAGCTAATGCTTCTACATCACGACAGAAAATCAATGAATCAGGTGAAACATATTTGCACCTGCCAATAGATGCTCATGTCTGAGAGAAACCAAGCTGCTCCTATAGCAGTCACATCGAGCCTACTGGATTATGTATTTATTTGTCCAGCAAGCATTGCACTGCATGCATGAAGCAATGAGAAATGCTTCGAGATTGCTGTTGTGTTTTGGGGAGGTCTTTCACTCTATAAGAGAACTGTTTGGGAAGTATTATTCAGCTTTATTTTTGTTGCTGGATGAAGAAAATGTTTTTCGACTTTCATGCACATAGTCTCTGGCCTGCATTAAGTTAATTTAATCTCATATCAGGCTAAAATTTCATAGCACAACACATACTATCTAAAGGGGTGAAAATACATTAATCAGTCCAGCACACTAATAAAGACTGTCAAACCAAATTATTATGGATCAAAACAGAAACTTCTATATAATAAAACTTGGAAGCACTCCAATTAATAAGACAACAAAACCACATTTTCCCCACAAAACAGTCTTAAAAATTTAATTTAAGCAACAGCTACAGAGTCAGCTGCACAGCATCAAGCTGTACAGTGGGAAAACTTTTCTAATCTAGTGAGGCATTTTCAGAGCTCCAAATCATACAGTACACTGTTTTTCATTTTATACCTCAAGTACTTTCAAATGTTGCCATTAGGCATTTCCAGTTAATGACATTCAAAAACTTCACATGGCTACACTACTCAAATGTTTAGATCCTAAGCCTACTGTTTCTTCATACTTCTGCTCCAAACAGAATCATCAGATAACTATATTTAAGTAAATAATACCACAAGATTTCACACTTTCAAGCAGTAGGATTCTTCTCTTACCATCCAAATATTTCCTTACAATGCTAACACAGTTGAAGATTAGAGTGAGAGAAAACCCATGTGGGTGTGAAGGTTAACAACTGTTACTATCAAATCAAGACTCTAGAGCCTTTTGAAAATGTTCTTAATTCTGTTCATGTTTACAGAAAAGCAAATAAAATGACCCAATATGTGTATGTATACCTTGTGATTTTCTTATTGCTCACTTAAATTCATAGGTCTGTCCTTCAATATAAGGCATGTAAAGAAAAAGAGCATTTTACTTGGGAAACTTTTTAAAACTCTTTTATACAGGGTTACTTACTGTTGCTAAAGCATTTCATTTATGTTACCAAAACATTAAGTATCTCATGGTATTCATTTCTGCCTGCACCACTGATCAAAAAAATGACATGACTCCAGAAGGAGTCTAGAAGTTTCAATGACTAAGAATTACTTTAAATTCACACTCAAAAGAGTGTGAATACCACATAGATCTTAATTCATGGTAGTAGCATGGATACTCATACTCCAAATTAGTCTTTATTCCATATGCAATATGAGCATAATGGAGAAGTAGTTGTATTTAATAGGATTTCTCTCAGACAGTGTGCCCGTGAACATCCACTTGTTACTGCAATAAAAATGATGGCATTATTAATTTCAAGTGGCTATAAAAGTCAAGGAATATAACTTAAGAGATGCTACTCAAAAAATTGGCTGTTCATATTATACAGGCAAAAGGCTGCTTACAGATGTAATGTGAATACATAACATACGAGGACTACATTAGTAATGTAAGTTATTTATAGCTGCTTCTTAAGAAGCTGAAAACAATGGCAACCACATTACTAGTATTTACACTAGTATTTATGTTGTCAGGTGGATTCTGAACGTCTCAGATAGGGATACAGCACACTAGACCTTGTCTCAGATTTGCGGAGCAATAATTCGTGGAGATGTGCAGAGCAGTTAACATACACACAGTTCCTGCATCCAAACCTGTTTCTGAAGGAGATTCTGACTGACCCAGTTAGTACAGTCTGCAAGGGATGAGAGACTTCATCTTTCTGGATAACACTGTACAAAGCTAACTGCCAAATCAGTTTTGACTTCTATTTCATTCTAGCAACAACTTTTTGTACAAAACAAAAGTAGTAACAGGAGAGGAAAAAAAAAAAAAAAAAGGGAATTTGCTTCTGTGATGCCTCTGTTTCCTGATTTTAATTAAAATGAATTCAGATATATTTCTTCCGAAATGTTCAGTCATCATTTTCCTGTTCTTCATCTGTGAGTGCAGAAACCCTCTTTCCCCCGGGCAGAGACAACAGCTGCCAACAGCCGACACCACTAGCTTTGAGTGTTTTCAGGCTTTCTTTATACACCACTGCAGATTATGCCCATGTAAGCAGATTAACTTGATTATTTCGGAAATATCAGATGTTACATTTATGCATGTGGAATGAGTTTGAGAAATACTGATAGCAACCAAGAGTCAATGACAAACAGTACTTTGCATTTAAATTTAATGACTGGCATTTCCATGGACTCTAATAGCTGAATCCAAAGCATGTTTTTTTAAGCGTCGTTAAAAAGGAATCATGTGTGATCCAAACAATAAAGTGTTATATTGCCTTGTGCAATTCTATTTCAAATATTTTAAAGGCAGTTCCCATGATAATAATCCACCATTTTTTTGACACCTTAAAACAGTTCACTAAATGTTCTGATTTATAAATGTTCAATATTTTACACTTTCAGTGCCACAATGTCAAATATGTTCTAGAGTTCACCAGATACATGGTATACCTTACTCATCCTAAGAAATTTATGGAACGAGATCCCATGTAGTAAAGGAGATCATGTAAGACCAATAGAGAAACGTCTCCAGAGCTATGGAAGGAAACACAGATGTGTTTTTCCATGCTGTCAGCAAATCTGTATGCATGACAGAAATATATGGTTCACCTTTACAGACAAGCAGGCTACAAGAGAATACCTCTTTGAATACCTAAGCACAGTTTCAGCTCAGTTCATAGTGTATGTTTTCACATTGAGGATAACTACCAGTAGCCAAAAATAGTCTGTTTTAACTAGTATTAAATTATAGTAACCTAAACTAGGAAAAAATATACCCAATGTAGTACTAAAAAAATATAAAAAGCCGGATGACATTAAAAGTATCAAAATTTTGTATATGGTCTTAAAAACTGTATCTATAGCTCAATGCAAATAATCACATGTATTGCTTGTGCTCTTAGCAAGCCCAGCATGACTGTCATAGCATTTCAGTGTCAGATGCTGAACTATTCACTCTTTTGGCAATGTTGGCAAAAAAGGTTTGCTGAAATTTGTTTTCCAAATCCCATATCTCATTTTTGTCTAGTATTCCAGTCATAATGTGAGCTACTCCTCAAAGATTTTGACCGCTCAGTCCCTGTGTAAGATGCTTACTGCCTTCAGCTGTGATGTTTTGCAATTGGAGAGCAACAATATCCTTTACTATCAAAGCCTAAACCCAGGCTGACCTCCAGCTAGGTCAAGGGGAGACAAGAGGGGACAAGGGGGATAAAGAAAACTGACAGCTTTCTTTTTATTTTTAAATCTTGATGTTCAAATCATACTGCTTTGCCACTTCTGTACTGCACTGACAAAACTGAATTTTTGCCCTCTTGTCTTAGTTTAATACGTTTGAAAATAAATACAAAAACTGATCAGGCAGAAGTGAGTGTTAATGCTGGCCAAGTCTGAGTGTTAGTTCAGGTTCAAACATGGATGTGAACCCATGACCAGGATCATCCGGTACTATTTTTAACTTAGATTCATACTAGAGCTCAAATATGGACCAGATCAATTAACTAATTAGGCAGTGAAATCTATCAGAGAAAATAAGTAAAAATTTAACTCAAATTCTCTATTGCACGAGCCACATGGCACAGTGAATGACCCATGGCTCTCATTCAGGAATGGTTTACAGCCTGTGCACTTTCTTTTCAGAAATTAAGTCTCCAGGCCTAACTTCACCTCCAGAAAAATCCTCTTTTTTCATCTCTACTGTGTTTGCTTTATCATGGAGGGTACTACATCCTTACCCGCAGCTTTCTTACCCACCATTAAGACCTAAGAACTCATATCTAATCCGAGCACACTTTATCTTGTCCATCCTCTTAGCTTTCCGAGCACATGCATCTTCTAAATCTGTCAGCCTTACATAAATTCGGACTTGACTATACCCCCAAAAGTCTGCAACTTGAATGCTTTATTATCTTCAGTTTACCTCTCTTCCATGAACACCTTCTGGTCCTGGTTCTCCTTTTTCTCCTTTTTCACCCTAAAAGAAAGAAATCTTATTTTATTACATATGCAGGACAAATATTAAATAATGATTCTTTTTAACAGGAAAAATATTTTAAGATTCTTGTCTGCTCTGCATGCAATGCCACAAGTACATTTTTGATTGCACAAGCAAAATTATTCCTTAGATTCCAAAAGAAAGCGCTATGAGAGCTAAATGCCTTCATACTTCACAGTGCCTATGAACATCTATGAAGACTTATCATAGAAAAATACCGTTGGTTCTCACAGTGCCCTGAGAACAATGTGGTTAAACAGAAATTTACAGGAGAGGATATTTAACCAATTTCATTTTATTACTGCTTTTCAATAAACAATTTGTGTTTTAAACATCTGATTACAGAACTGTCAATAGTATCATCTTTAACTCATACCACTACATGTCTCCTTTCCTGAAACTGAGAAAGACTGAAACAATTTTTGTTATTTCTTAGGAGGAATATCAGTGACATATATCTAATTTATTTATGGATCAAAAGAAAAAAAAAAGCAGGAAGGATTCTTCAGAATCAATGATACAGGTTGGTTTCTGTGCTTCCTTATGAAACATAATAACTTTGTAAGACACAAGAAAGGGTTCAGTTCCATACCATCTCTACGTACCATGCTATTCTAGAAGTTACCAAAATACATCCGTCTGAAGCATAACTTAAGGGGGATTGCCAATACCAGCAAATATAAACAGCTATACAATTCCATCTGTGTCACTAGACTGAACTTTAGCAAATTATAAAAATAACATCATTCTGATAAAAACATGAGGCCTGACTTCACCAAGCTCTTCATTAATCAAGCAAAAAAAAAAAAAAAAAAAGGAACAGCCCCACACTGAATTTTAATTATCTCCAATGGACTATATTTGTTTGAGCAGAACCTATTCATTATGTCAGCATAATCTTCATAATTCTGTTAGGTAAATGGTACTGAACTGAGATCACTCAGCTAATTCCATTTGTGACACAACTCTGATTCAAAGCTATTCCTCCTGTGGCAATGACAGAGGGCATTTCATCTAATAAGTCCTAAAAATGAGTTTGTATGAGCTTTCTCAAGCAACTCAAGCCTACTAACAAATTAACAAATAAACTGTAAATTTAATAATTCCATGTAAAAGATGGCTTCAGTAGTGGTTTTTTTTTTTAATTTAAATACGTCCTGTTGATAACAAACCAAATGATACATATTAACTTGAATGATTCTGTTTTTACCTCAATTATTGTTTTATTCCTTATCAAAACTCAACAACGATTTCAAAAATGTTGCATGTTTGATCTATTATGTTCCCTTTTTTCTCTGGATTAAAACTTTGAGATGCTAAACATCTCTATCAGTTTAAAGAATAATGATTAAAGTTCCAAAGTTCTCATTTATTTATTTATTTTATTGCCCAATTAAAATATTTAGAAGAAAATGGAATAAAATGACATTTTAGTTTTCATTCCCATGACATGCTGGACAATCAATACTTCTTTTAGTATCTTGCAACTGGTTTCAAATCACATCGCTACAACTTTGCAGTATCTACAAAGGTACAGTCATATAGTCTTATATTTAGTCATATATTCAACTCCTAATTATAGAGTATTTATAGGAGATTTAAAAATTATTCCGATTTATGGAGATGTCATTTTCTTTCTATGGCTCATCAACCTACATAATTTATGAGAAAATGGTATAAATGTCCACAGTTTTGATTCAGAAGTAGTATTAGCAGCTTGTAAATTCTTTGGTGTACACGTGGAAACCTTAGTTAAAAGTATCTTGTGATCATTTGTTATACTGCATCTACATTTACATAAAAGCATGCACTTACAGAGCCTAAAACTGAAGAAGTTTGCCCCTTGCCCTTGCATGTCCTTTGCCTTGATGTTAGATTAGCGGCACGCACTGGAAATCTTGCCTTTTTCTTCAACAGGCAAACAGTAACTCTAAAATGTTGGCAAGTAGTTTTAGACACATACAAGTGTAGCTGGTGAATGCAGGGAAGAAAGAAAGACTCCATTTGTTATGATTTACGAGACACTCAGATTTAAAATGTTTGTCAGTTAGACAGAATGATAAAAAGCACCCTTTGCTAATGAGCCCAGACCTGTGCAAAACCCCAGGACCCTCAGGCTTCCTGCCATGTATGCCATTTTACACTGAATCTATTCTAATTTTTTAATAGAGTAAATTATCTATACTTGCCAAGCCTATTGTGTGGAATGTTCATGTTCTCTGTGAAGCAAAAATTCAGATCTAACAGAGATCCAATTCTTACAATTTATTCTTCTGTGAACAGAGCCAAGTCACGCTCATTTCTGTCTTTGTGAACTATTCTGCATAATTAGCAGCTTGAAATGTAGCCAATTTGCAGAACTGCTGAAGCCACTCTACAGTGCAGATGAGGCTGTTAAACAATCAACATCGTGGGTTACCTCATAGATTAACAAAAAAACAGAGATAAAAATGTGTTAATGCCATTTCTATCTAACGTTTCTGCCTGCATATACTGTATTCAGATGAGAAAATTAAAGACTATTTGGGAGGTAATTGCAAGAGCAGGACGACAAAACTCTGAAAGTGCCATGTCTTGTTTATGAGTTTACTAAAACTAATCCAATATAAGACAGAATTATTTGTATTGCTTTGGGTGCATTCAGCTTTCAATTTCCCCAATGGAACAAGCCGGTGGGGTTGCTGCAGTGTAAGTACTGGGAGGGATTCAGTCTTCAGCATGCTGTGCTGGATACAGTGAACTCAGTGGTAACATTCTTTAATTAGAGCCGCGGGTTTGCTCGTGATTTCTGACTGAAGCATCAGCCTCAAGACACTTGGCAACTTTAAGGGTGCCTAATTTTCCTTGCAAACTTTTTTTTTTCCTCATTATAAAAGCAAACTAATGTATTTGGAAATAAAATACATCCATACCTAAAAATTACCTAAAAAGGTAAAGTTTATTTTGCAGTGCTGCTCTGTTAATAACACTAATCCTGAACTCCTGATATCCTTTGTTCCAAGCATTTTTCAAGTACCACTGTCCACAATAGCTGAAATATTCTTCGAAGTATGAAAGGCATACAGTATCACTAACTCAGTGCTGATACTTTGTAATGTTTAACCTTTGAAAAACTGTGATTTTACACTACTCAGTCTTTAAGATAACTAAATTTTTATACATATACATACCCTCACATAGCTACTTTTGCTGACGCATTTCTAGAAAGCTGGGGTTACATAGGGCTCCATCCCAATAACATTCTTACTAACTGACCTGTAGCCTTCATGTGAAAATGGGATACCAGGGAAGCAGCAGCACTCAGGGAGAAGTACTGCTGAAACATTATACCATTTAAGAGGAGTAGCAATGATGCAAACTAATAATTCTGTCTCAGTTCAGACTTTGGAGGAACTGTGCGTGCAAATGGAAGAGTCACGAAAGCGGCTTATTTCCAAACACACTTTAACCCATGAGAAGCTGTTACCTGAGCAGGGTCAGAAAGAGAGAGTGTAAAAACAGAGCAGAAATATACATGAAAATCAACAACTTCAACCTGGAAGGATGTCGCTGCAAACCCTGCGTCTTTCCAAACCCATTTAGGATACACAAGCACAGCATGATAGCAAGTAGTCACAAAGCTTCTTCACAGGCACTGGCAATTTCAAGAGCTACGCAGATACACTTATCAAGAAACGATGACCAAAACACTTCTGATTCCAAAGTGTGACATCACTGTCTACTGCAAGAGCCACAAACAACAGGTGCGATGACTGGCCAAGTTGGATTATGTGTCAGGAGAAAGATGTTTCCTTCCTGCTTCACTTTAACATACACTGGTCATCACTGAAGCACATAGTGGCTGAGTGCTGCTTGGTGTCACGCACTACATTTCTAAGCAACCTCCCTGAGAAGCTATATGAAGACAAACAAAAAAATCTTAGGCACAGAATGAGCTGAAGACAAGCCAATCCACGGATCCAAACTACACTGCTGAACTCTCCTTCCCATACAACAGGCACGAGGCAGTCACCTATTTTTATTCTTTATAGAAAAATCATAAAACGCAAAATCATCTCAATTAATAAGAACAGCCACAAAAAGAAAATCAATTTCAACAAATACTACTGTGTAGTCCTCTCCAGCTTCAAAAATCAAATGCACAAATAACAAATAAAGAATAGCTTGTATATCACAGCTGCAGAAAAGGATACAGGGATTACCACAGGCCTTACAGTGAGTGTGAGGCTGTAACACAGAGCTATTTTTAAAAGGCCAAGCTCCACTTGCTCCAAATGCAAATTGAAAAAATATCCATAAAATTATTCTAGTTTACTTATCACTAATGAGAACTGTGAAGGACAGTGTCCAGTTCAGGGCATCGCATTTTTCACATGACACTGTCAGCTTTCAGATACCTGCTCTCTTCTCCAATTGAAAATGATAAAAATTATGAACAAGAAAACCAACCTCATGAGAAAAGAGTTAACACGGGTTGAGCTGATGACTCTCAAGTATGAAAAAGAATTCTGTATATGAGACAAGAAGATTTACATAGTACTACGAGTAGAAGTTTTCATTTGTAGATAGAAAGTTTAAGGTTTATGGGCTGAAAATCTAAAGTTTTAAAAGTACAAAAAATGACCGTAACAATTTATTTAGGATGATAATGCAACTGCCTTCTTGGCAGATTTTTCTAGATAATGCTCTAGATAACCTTGTCGATATCCATTGTATGTGTGCGTAAGAATGAAGAGGCTACAACACCATACACACTTCCAGCCTGACATTTCCTTGAGACTGTGCCTCGATTCTGGTATCTTGGAAAATGTGACAAAGCAATGCGTTCAAATAGTACTAGCTCTTAGAATTACATACTTGCTAAGTAATGTTTGCTGGAAGCATGTCTGAAGGAGTTTAAACACTCTCATTTAATGAATAATGTCTCACTATTTTTTATTTTAATGAGAGTACTGAAAGATAGGAGACTGATTCAAGTGACAGCAATATACATGGTAGCAAAGTGACTTGATATACCACCACGACATTACCTACATGCACAGCACCTAAATATCTCAGTTCAGAGATGAAGAACACCAAAATAAAAGTCAAACTGAAGGATACTGAGGAAACAAGAGAGAATAGATAAAAGTAAAAGAAAACCTAAGAATGAGCAGCTTCTTTAGATTGAAAGCATATATTCACATTCAACCACGTCGTGTAGTTTCATTACAATTTTACATTCTCTGTGAAAGCTAATGCTCAAATGGCAACTCTGACAAACACCAATTTCCAAAATAGCTCAACAGTTCCATGGCATCCCAGAGGGCAATAAACTGGCCTCAGCTGGCCTCAGAGAAATCCCCACTTGGGTGATCTAAATTGCGACATACTTGAGAACTAAGCCTTCAGAAAACTCCAGCTCAGTGTATTCACACCTAGGAAATGCTACAGCATGTTACACCAGCAACAACTTACCAAAAACACAGCTGAAGAATCTTTTGATCTCCTAACGCATTTCTCACAGATCTCTAAATCTAATCTCAGCCCTGTGTCAGTGTGACGTTATTTTACTGACTGAAATCTAAAAGACTTCTAGGGTTCCTTGATGAGCTAGTGGATGAGATTAATGAATACTGGAAGGTACTAAATCATACTGTAACAAACAGAACAAGCAACCTATGTGCATGGCATAATAGGTTTTTTCACCTAAAATACCTGTCAAAACAAAAGAGACTTAAAACCACAAATTCAACCTTTTGGGTGATGCTACCCAGTTCAGAAAGAAAACCTACAGAGATTTCAGATAAATCCTGCTTGCTACAATTTATATAAGACTAATCACAATCTAACATGTAGCTTTGATTTCAGCGAGAAATGCCCCAGACTATCTCTGGTCAGGCTCAAGTGACTGACACTACCTTTGCTTTTTGCAGTATTAAATTACCACATTGAGGTTTGAAAACTTTGTTCTGTATGCTATCATTGTTCATCCTTCCATCACCATTTCACTTTTTTCTTTTTTCCCCTACAAGCCTTTCAGTGTCAATGAGAAAACTTTCAATATCAAGAAAAAAAATTAGACAAAAAAACACTGCAAACTATATCCTTTTTGATATTATTATTTGATCACATATTATCAGAACTGAATGAAAGATTTTTACCCTGAGGTTAAGGTTTCGTCGATAAAAATAAGACAAGATGAAACATTTTATTTTATAATATTTACTTCTGTGTTAATCAATCAAGTCTGCTCTGTAGGAACCCATCTTCTATCTTAAATTCTGTTTTAAACGTATATTTGTACCATGCTTAGCAGAATGGGATCATAATACTTCTCTTGGATCTTTACACATCTACAAAATTTTGATGTTTTAGTATTCCAAAACAGAACTAATGGTTGAATTTGGCTCCAAGGTGCCAAATATACTATTTTTTGAATTTTATTATCTTATGTATCTATCAATAGATTAAAAACTGAGAAGAAAAAGCTGTCTGATTTAATTAGCACTCTATTTTTCCTTCCTTAAGTAAATACTACAAATGACTTTGACTTTCAGCTGCAATTGTTTAAAGCTCTGTCTGCCTTTCAGTGGGGAGGTTTCTGTTTATACTGGCTTAGTGTTAGTGTTGAATGAAGATTTTTCCGTAGGAGGAATAAACCAGCTTCTTTTAGGACTGTCTCCTAAGGAACCTAAAGCCAATCTGTTCTTGTTAGGAGCTGACAAATAATATTGCTCTCACAGAACATAGTATTTTTTAGACACCCCTACTTTCATAATTTTGGCAGGCTACTGCTATTGTTATTTAGATTTTGAGAGATGTTGTGCAGATGGTTACAGTAATGTCAAGTGTTTGCACAAGTTGATGGGCTGCTATGTCTGTTCTGGAAAGGCTACATTTCTATTTCTACCACATGACAACAAAAATAATGTCATTTTCTGTAGCTAAGATTATTTCTGAGTTGTGTTCATCAGACCCATGGAGACAGCAGTAACATTTAACTCCATTTTCTCAGGACTCATTAGGTTCATTATGGTCACAGAAATACAAACTTCAGACCAGGAGCCCCTTGAAGTTTCAAGTAAAGTTATCATGGACGGTAGTAAAATCTAAATGTGTGATATTTTCAGTCTTCTGATAGATATTTATCAGAGAAGAAGGCTTGGTTCTGTGCTCAAAATACACATATCTTGCTCATGTATTACTAAAGGCATTTCAAAACACAGCTAGAAACTTAGTAATTACAGCTTTCATGTAAGAATTTTTCTCCCTTATTGGGAGGATCAAAATCCACACCTATCACATCCCTGGCAACACTTGCTTAAAACCGTCCCATAGGATACTGTGCATGAAAACAACTGTCATCTTTCTATTCCAGCTAGGGTACAGTGAAGTGCCGAGACCACATGTGCTGTAGGAAGTTCTGCAGTCTATTGCAGAAGAGCAGAAGCAAGTTAACACCAGCCTTTTATAGGTCCCCATATATGGACACAGGTCAAACTGTTTCTGCACGTGTATACTGGCCACATCATACCAGGAAGATAAACATCACTCCTTCCCTTGCCCCCAGAGACAACTGAGACTATTTACTGTGACAGAATCTCTGAACTTCTGTGGTAAATTAACTGTTCTTCTAAGCTAGCTCCTTCAGTTTCTTAAACACAATGTGTGCATCAATGACTGCAGTCTACAAAGAAGAGGCATTAAGCTGCCGATGGAGTTAACTGCATTAGGCACATATGTGTACATCTCTGAAATTTACCATTTTTCAACTTTTGGACAAATCTCTGATAACATCCTTACTATAGTTACATTGACATTAGCAAACAGCAGTGTGTGACAGAAAAGTATCTATGGAACAAATGACACAGAGAACTAGAACCATACAAATTTTGGAGGAGCTATTCCAAATCTCCTTCAGGGTTGCTTTGGTCTGTTTTCTGCAACCCAATAGCCATTATCAATTTAATCTGCAAATCAGCGACACTGGCCTGAAATTTTCCAGAATCCATGAGATCTCTAAGGACTTGAACTCAGGTTATGATATTCGGTACCTACAAAGCTTCTCACAGTACTTCCAGATTAAAAAAAAAATCATTTTCTCCACATATGCAAATGCATTACTGAAGTATACACAGCCTTTAGAAAAGCGAAATGAGGAAAATAATTGGATAAATACATGTATCTGTACAACATGAAAGCTAAGTTAAGAGCCAAAAAAAAAGGGAGAAGGCACAGGTGACCAAGAGGCAACAGAGTATTCAAAAATAGCATGCAGACTAAACAAATCCAGAAGCAGTGATATGAAAAGAATTTTGAACAAAATGACTGGATGTCGAACCTTAGTCAGACATATTTCTCTGAGACTGACTTGGGGAAACACCCGCATTATGGGCACTTTCCAGTTCTTTTTTGAATCCAATTGAGGCCACATCTTACATGCAAAAAAATTATATATGTATTTACTGGCATTTTTATCTTTCAACTCAGTATTATCATTTTTTGCTTTTTTTTCTTTAATTCAGACTGTTAATAAATACTAAGCAAAAATCATTCTCTCATAATGAACTGTAAGGCCTTTCACCAAAGAGATCTGTGGAATCAGAAAATAGGATATTTTAATTCACAGTAAGCTTTATCACTTGAACTATAAAATATCAGATCTGCAGTAGAGAATGAGTTTCAATACTGATGCAACTCCTGAATTATTCCTCCAAAATAATTCTCAACCTCTTCCATTTTTCTCAGAAATGCACTCATATATACCATTCATTCTTCCTGTTTTCCCCAAGTATCCCCCTCAAGGTGCTTGCCCCTCTCTTTCTTACTCAAGTGCCCTGACCTTAACACTCACCTCAGTGGTAGTACTGAGTTCTGAAATGGAAACTAGATGGAAACTAGGACCTCAGCCTATCCATGCAGACAGAAGATGATGCTGTGCTCTCCACCACTACTGGTGGATATTTCTTGTCTCCTCCAGAATACTTTCCTAGATGCTATATGTGCAATACACTAATTCTACATTAATTGTCATTTATCAAAAATGACGGTGAAAAGGTTTGCATACTTAGTAATTTTCAAACTAGTGCATATTTCCAAGCATGTATAGCTGTAATGGTATCCAGACTTCCACGGCTGGATATATCTTCATAGAGACCATCGAGGCAGTGCAGAAGTAACTGTTAATAGAAATAGTACCCTCAAATTGTCTGATGCTCTGCTTTTGCTTTTTATTAAAGTTTACCTCTCAATATTACAGAATCTACAATGCTTCTGACACCACAGCTACCTCATTCAGAGCAGATCTGGCTGTTTCTGCAGAGCACTGCATGTTACAAAAACAGTCTGAATCCTTGTGAAGATAAATATTTTAATTTTATAAATTATGAAATCATGACTGTGGCAGATAAAAAGATGTTTTCATTTCCACTACACTTCTACTTGGATATCACAGGCTTTTAAATATGGGAAGATATATTTGAGCTCAGAGGTTAATTGTGTTTCAAGAGGTAAAAATATTCTGATGAATAACAAACAAGCATCTGTGTTCTCAAGTCTCTCTCCTACTCTTCTACCAAGAGTAAAAATAACGTGAGATCAACAGCTCCCTTTTACTGTAGCATACCAGAAAAATTGAACAGAAAAAGTTGAGAAGAAATAACTGAAGGTTGAAGATTATCAGATTTTGTACAGACACATGACTTATACATACGTATAGTGAACTTGGCTACTCATGATAGCTGTCTAAAATAAAAATTTCATAGAACTCGTGTACTAAAAAAAGTTAAGTGTCTCAAAACCCTGCAACACAAACAAAAATCATCCAGATGCAGATCCAGATTTCTATTAGAAAGATCAAATACTGATCAGTTGTCACGGCATGCAATACTAAGTAATTATTTAATTGGTTAGAGACAGCTCAGAGACGCATAACAGATACTTATTGATTTCTGATTGATAAGAAAAAGGAGAAAAGGACATTGAATTAAATTAACAGGATGCAGTTTCCAAATAAACAAAAGTAAGTGGTTCTTCTAACATTAAGATAAACAGCATAATTCCTCCCACAGGATACTGCAGATGCTTAAAGTTTACATGAATTTGAGGGGAAACTGCATACACTAATGGAAGAGAAGTCCACTGAAGGCTTCTAAATTCACTGGAACCACATCTGGATGAGACTGCAGTCAGAAATAATCGGAGCCTGGAAGAGCATACTGGGAGAAGTGCTGCACTCACTTTACTTTGTCCTCATGCTTTTCCCTAGACACCCCTTTTGGCTACCATTAGAAGCAGGATGCTGAGCTAGATGAGCCTTTAATCTGACCAAATGGGTATTTGTAAGTAAATTAAAAAGTGATATAGCTTGGGATCTGGAACTTGGTCATCTATATCAGTAAACTGATAGACCCCAGCTGTGAACATCTCTAGCAGACATTTCAATCAGGCTAATTAACACTTCCCTGTACAATTCTCAGGTGCAGTTAAAGAGTTATGATAGGCCACAAACTATTCCCAAAGAGCAGTACTGATGAAGCCTGTTTCAAAGAGGAAGAGCTTAACAGTATGAAGAGAGATGCATCAAGACAAATGCCATAGAACTACAATACAAGCTCAGGTAACACTGAGCTTAGTAGGATGAAAGCCAGTAAGACTGCTTTTATTACAGCCAGGAACTCCTGGTATAAATAAAAATATGCATTTATTCTTCCCCTAAAATATCTGCATACAGGTTTCTCTGTGATAGTATATAATATGCTTTGTGATAAAAACAAATCTGTTAAATAAAAACACTTTCATGCCCATTAATTGAGATGATTGCCCTGCAAAAAATGTCACTAGAATATTCCTCCATTAAGTGAAAAGTGCTACTGAAGATGTCACAGCAAAACAGTAAGTTAAAACACGAAAAAGGAAAAATATTCCCTTCCCCCCCCCAAAAAAAAAAATAGTTTAAAAGATGTGAGTTGTAAGCTAGACAGTTACAAGATGAAAGGGAGACAATTCCAATACTTCCTTCTACAGCATTAAGAGACAAGCATGAAAAAACTCAGGTCATGTTTACACACAACTGGTAAAGCATTCAGCCTTGACTGCAAGAAATGTGATTTAGAGGACTTACTTGTAAAAAAATATTATTTATTTTAAATAAAATAACTGTTACGGATATCAAAGGCAAGCAGACATTGTCAGCAAACTGGCACTAACTCCATCACCATCCAAACTAAATGAGAGAACTGGAATCAGACTGTAATGCAAAATGAATTTCAATTCCTTTAAAAAAAATTATACCAAATAACAGGTTAGGAGCCACAGTTACATCCAGATTTGCAACTTAATGGATTTAGTATATTCTATACTAAATAGTATATATAGAAATGCTGAAGCATTTGAAGCAGAATCTACAGCTGACAAATAAAAGCACTGTAAGGATACATAGGAGAGTTAATAATTATTTCTCTTGTCTTTTTTTTATTTTACTGTTTTTAATTATAGACTTCCCAGATCCATTGCCACCTTCTATCCCACAACCAACAAGTTCCGTTTTTCAAATTGGTTGCAAATACCCTAGCTGTCTCATGTGGACTGGTTTCATCACTGAGATTTATGGTACCAACATGAAAATATCAGCAAGCAAAAATAAATGCTGACTAACATCAAGTAGCACAGCAGAAAGTTGACTCCTCCTGCATTTACTTATGCTTTTTTTTAAATTGCTTACTGATGACTGGGGAGAAAAAAATAAAGCCTATGCTACACATGGAGACATACTGAAAGTTTATGGCCATGCATTTGCTGAATTAATGCAAGATAAAGGTGTATTTTATTGGGTGTGATAGGATGAAGTAGAAAATACTAACCTCCAGGAAATCTTCATGACACAAAGATCTGTTAGGAATTTTCTTCTAAAGGAAATAGAGGAAGCCCTATTTCCTGGAATAATTCAAATTGAACTTCACAAAACAGTAAATATATACAAAGAACATCCTGCGTTTAGAATAAAATTAAGCAGATGACAATTTTTTCTACACTTAGGCTGGACAAGCCCCAGATTATCTCTCTCTTCTCGCAAAAAGTAGAATCAAAGCTTAGAAAAAGTAAAGAATGAAGGATGAAGCTTTGGAAATAATGTAAGACTCTCATTCTGGCTATACTCCCAAAGGTTTCCTTAGTCAAATGCACATACATTTTCTATTTATAACAATTTATTGAGAAATATCAATCAAAGAGCTTCAGTAAAATAATCAATTATAGAAGTGTTCACAACTGTGTAGTATACAGTAGTTGTCTCTCTGAGTTAAAACAGAAACAAGGAATGAAGAAGCTGAGTGAAAGAGGAATTCAGGTTTCCAAGCTCGGTCTAATCAGTATTATATCTTAGCAAGAGTCCTGTTATAATTGCTTGGCTATAGTTAATATTTAAAATGTGCTGGCTTTCAGTCATCATTTTTCCTAATAAAATGGATGCGCACAGAATTCTGTATTATCACAAAATTTATGTGGTGTTCAGGTTCCAAGAGTCCCTTAACACTGATGTTTAATTGTTCTAGCTCTGTTCAGAAATAGCAGTACCTATGAAGTATGCTATAGTGAATATTTATTTTAATCAAGAAGGAAGGCAAGAAGATGAAAAAATTGAGAACTTAAGAGGACCTGGTAAATCAACCCATGGAATAAAGAACCAGGAGGTAAAAAAAAAAGGGATAAATTACAGATTTTATAATGTAAAAAACAAACAAACAAACAAACAAAAAAAAACACAAAAAACCAACAGTATTTTAGAGGTCAGTTATCTGATCAATTAACTGGCTCAGAGTCATCTCCAATTCCCACATGATACATATACTTCACGAACCAAAATAAATAGGAACAATAAGTAATAATCTAATCCCATTTTTTAATATGTGTTACTCATGCTTATAATGGTCACAAGATATTGAGATAATGACACCAAGGACAAATGCACTTGCCTTGGTATTTATTACCACATCAACACTAACATTTCAACTTGTGTGGTTTTCAAATTGGACGCTTACTATGGGTCCATTTGGGATTTAATCTAGCAACTTATCTGAACTGGAGCACTTAAACATCTTGCCTCAGCAAATTAAGAAGTTGCACATTACAGCACAGAAAATGACTGTTGGAGACACAAGCACTACCTAAGTGAATCAAAATATTTATAAGTAGTTACTGAGATATCTGTACTTCTTTTAAAAATTAGCTAGTTCTATTGCGTATATGAATCACTTCTCCCGATGACTGCATTTAAACAACTCAAACTAACGTTTCAGCTTAAACTCTGCTTTTGTTTTAATTTATTGGACTTAAGTTTTTCTCTTTTCAGAGTAAGCTAAGAGTCATTAAATGATGCACCAAATTTTGTGACATCGCTTTAAACATACATTTCAAGAAAACCTTGTGCTTTCAAACTTTGTAGTTAGATTGGAGATCCGTTTTCTAGCCACTTTTGTTAACAGGGTTTCTCCTGGCTTTAAAAACTAAGATTCTGGGTTTTCTGTTTCTATCAGACTTGGAGGACTGTGAGGTAGTTGATGTGGGAACACAAGGAACTTTATTGCTATGCAAACTTTACATGACACAGATTCTTGTCAACATACTATATAGATATTCTCTGCATGTAATACTTTTCATTAGCCTATTCTGTATTTCATTTCATTTTTAACATTCTGTATATACAGTACTGCTTGAAGATTCAACTTGTAAGTAAAAATGTCTTTAGAAGACACAGGGACAGAACTTCAGCTACTGGAATTAGCACAGCTTGTGTGAATGAACTATGACAACACAAGCAGACAGATGCACGGATGTTATTATACTAATAAACTTATAAGTTTATCCTTTTCTTGTTTTCTGTGCTAAAATTTTTGAAAAGACCTTCAGATATTACTTTTTAACTATTTTTATTTAAAAATGAACTGTTTCATAGGGTTTCAGGAAACCTTAGCTAAAAGCACCTTAGAGG
Organism: Callipepla californica brunnescens; assembly: GCA_023055505.1. Taxonomy (NCBI): domain Eukaryota; kingdom Metazoa; phylum Chordata; class Aves; order Galliformes; family Odontophoridae; genus Callipepla; species Callipepla californica. The sequence continues at coordinate 22,326,783 of JALIRH010000007.1, read as the reverse complement.
GTGTACACATTTCTGTGATCCAAGCAACCAGGCACAACCCAAGTAGACAATCCAGATTCTATGAGGAAGGGAGCACCAGCTGACAGGTGATCAGTTATTTGAGCAAGAGGACTGTTCTCTCCAAGATGTGGCACCCTCAAACAAGTACTATATGTGAATCTTAAAAATCTCTGTCTATAACCTATTCTAGTGAAAAAGTCCATTTCCTACCCAAAAAGCATGTACATAAAAATGACTGAGTCATTTGACAACTTCTTTCCCTAGTCCACTGTCTAAATTAAATATATATTCATAATCCACCCCCCCATGTTTTTTTTTGTTTTTGTTTTTGTTTTTCCCCAGATAGACTTATACTGTAAACACGTGTCCTCATTCAGAAAAATATCATATTCCTGGACTGTCTCATAAAATCATCATGCAACTGAGGCTGAAGTGACCTCAGGAGACACCTGGTCCATATGCTTGCTCAGAGCAGGATCAGCTGAGTAGTCAGACCAGGCCACTGTGAGCTGGTCTTCAAACTTCCAGGGTCAGAGGCTGTACAACCACTTTGGGTAACCTGCTCCAGAATTTTACTATTTATCACGGAAATGCATTAACTAAGCAATAAAACCAAGCAAGGGTATAAACTGAAAAAGTAACCATCTAGCTGCTCTCTTGTGCTGATCTAATTACAAATGAGTGTAAATAGTGAACTGAGTAATTTGGATACTACTTACAGAAAATGAAAAAGTCTTATGAGACAATCAGCTCTCCTGTAATAAATATTTATATTGATCATTTCTTTTTCTAGAACTAAGGTAAAAAGCTAAAAGAAAATGACTCTGTAAGAAATCACAGAGTTAAATGAAGAATTCTTTTCTAATGGCTACCTAATTTCTTCCTTGTTACACCTCCAGCCTGTTACTCTGCATGTTATCCACATTACAAATAGGAAATATGCCATTTCCTTCCTCTTTGCAGCAATGTTATGTATTTGAAGATGATTACACATTTCTCTTCAGCTGACTCTGCGAACTTACCTTCCTCCAGGGCTATGTATTATACAGACAGTTATTCTTCTCCTTTCAACAGCCTTTAAGTTGAAGCCTTACTGATAATATATAGCCCAGAACGACTTCATTAGTATGGCAGACAATACTTCTCTTTAAAACATCTTAGTATCTTTCATTTGCAACTTCCTGACTTCATTCCCTCACAGCCAAGATAGCCAACTGTATCCTGGGCTGCATCAAAAGATACACGGCCAGCAGGATGAGGGAGGTGATCCTGTCCCTCTGCTCTGTGCTGGTGAGGAGTACTGCATACTATGGACTCCACATCTGAACAAGAGAGACACAGACCCGTTGGAGCATATCTAGACAAGGGACACAAAAATGACCCAAAGGATGGAACACTTCTCCTATGAGGACAGGCTGAGGGAGCTGGGGCTGTTCAGCCTGGAGCAGACTCTGGGGTGACCTGATAGAGGCCTTTCAGTATTTAAAGGGGAGTTACAGGGAAAAAAGAGAACAGATTCTTTAGCAGGGTCTGTGGTGACAGAACAAGGGGAAATGGTTTCAAGCTTAAAGAGGATAGATTTAGGTTAGACAGAAGGAAAAAATCTTTTACAGTGAGGGTAGTGAGGCACTGGAACAGGTTGCCCAGCGATGCGGTTGATGTCCCATCCCTGGAGACTTTCAAGGTTAGGCTGGATCAAGTTCTGGGGAACCTGATCTAGCTGTGGTGTCCTTGTTCATTGCAGGGGAGTTGGACTAGGTGACATTTAAAGGTCCCTCCCAACTCTAAGGATTCTATGATTTACCAGCTTCATATCCAAATAATTTACAGATTTTAATTTGTGAGTGGATGCTGCTGTTTTCCTCTCAAACCTCTACAGATAGTTCTTTACGCTTACACCTTTTTGTTAGATTCTATTCTGCTGGGCTTTATCTTTGATGTGCCAAAAACATTCTGGATTTTAAAGCTGTTTTTCAGCTATTAACAGTCCACACTATAAAATTACATTTCTGAATAGTATTAGAATGAGGACAGCTTCACTCAGAATCTTTCTCTAGCAAATCAATTAAAACTGCTCTTAGTGTATACATTTTCAGTCATGCTATAGAAGGGTAGACAAATGCTTCTGTCCTAACACTATCTTGTGAGACTATGACAATGGCTGCCTAACACAAAGAAAACAGAATATAAAGGAGGACTAAACAAAACTTAGAGTATAGTATTTCCTGTGGGGGGAAAATTCACAGCAGTAACACCTCGATTCATAGATACATTAGGTTGGAAAGGACCTACAAGATCATCTAGTCCAACCATCCTCACACCACCATCCCGACCCACCAAGCTACTAAATCAAATCCCTTATCACCTCATCTAAATGCTTCTTGAACAGCGCTAGGGACGGTGCCTCAACCACCTCCCTAGGCAGGCCATTCCAGTGCTTGACCACTCTCTCTGAGAAAAATTTTTTCCTCAGATCTAATCTAAATCTTCCCCAGCACAACTTGTGGCCATTCCCTCTCGTCCTGTCATTAGTTACCTGGGAGAAGAGGCCGACCCCCTCCTCACCACAGCCTCCCTTCAGGAAGTGGTAGAGTGCGATGAGGTCTCCTCTGAGCCTCCTTTTCTCCAGGCTAAACAATCCCAGCTCCCTCAGCCGCTCCTCGTAAGACTTGTGCTCCAGACCCCTCACCAGTTTTGTTGCCCTTCTCTGAACACGCTCCAGTGCCTCCATGTCTTTCCTATAGTGAGGGGCCCAAAACTGAACACAGTACTCGAGGTGCGGCCGCACCAGAGCTGAGTACAGGGGGATGATCACCTCCCTGCTCCTGCTGGCCACACTATTCCTAATACAGGCCAGGATGCCATTGGCCTTCTTGGACACCTGGGCACACTGCCGGCTCATACTGAGTCGAGCATCAACCAACACCCCCAGGTCCTTTTCCTCTATATACTCCTCAAGCCATTCTGCCCCAAGCCTATAGCATTGCATGGGGTTATTGCGGCCAAAGTGCAGGACCCGGCACTTGGCCTTATTGAACCTCATCCCATTGACCTCAGCCCAGCTGTCCAGCCTATCCAGATCCCGCTGAAGGGCCTCCCTACCCTCAGGCAGATCGACACATCCTCCCAACTTGGTGTCATCCGCAAACTTACTGAGGGTACACTCAATCCCCTCATCCAGGTCATCAATAAAGATATTAAACAGTATGGGCCCCAATACCGACCCCTGGGGGACACCACTCGTGACAGGACACCAGCTGGACTTGACTCCATTAACCACTACCCGCTGGGCACGGCCCTCTAGCCAATTCTCAACCCAGAGAAGAGTGAACCTGTCCACACCATGGGCTGCCAGCTTCTGCAGGAGAATACTGTGGGAGACCGTGTCAAAGGCTTTGCTGAAGTCCAGGTAGACTACATCAACAGCCTTTCCCTCATCTACCGGTCTGGTCACCCAGTCGTAGAAGGAGATGAGGTTGGACAAGCATGACCTGCCCTTTGTGAACCCGTGCTGGCTGGGTCTGATCCCCTGATTGCCATGCACGTGCCGTGTGATCTCCCTCAAGATCAATTGCTCCATAACTTTCCCTGATACCGAGGTCAGGCTGACAGGCCTGTAGTTCCCCGGATCTTCCTTACGGCCTTTCTTGTAGATGGGAGTCACATCGGCAAGCTTCCAATCTTGTGGGACCTCTCCAGATGACCAGGAATGCTGATAGATGGCAGAAAGCGGCTTGGCAATCACCTCTGCCAGCTCCCTCAGCACCCTTGGGTGGATCCCATCTGGCCCCATGGACTTGTGGCAGTTCAGATGGAGGAGCAGGTCTCTGACTGTCTCTGCTGGGATCACAGGGGGTGTATGATGCACTTTGTCCCAGACTTCCAGGTCAGGGCGAAAAGTATCCTGAGGATAACTGGTCTGTCTATTAAAGACAGACGTGAAGAAGGCATTGAGAACCTCAGCCTTTTCCTTATCCTCTGTGGTTACATTCCCTGCCGCATCAAGTAAAGTAGGGAACCTGCACATGCCAGTACAGGTTCAACCTGAGAGGAAAATAAAACAAAAAAATGAAGGCAGACCAAGAATTCCAGATTCCTCAAGGAGACTCATGTGTTGAACTAAAGATGCCTCCTGTATCTGGTTTACATACAACCAACCACTTCTGCTTCAGTTGCCTATGACATCCCCAAAGCTTCCTTGGACAAAACAGAAAATATAGTAAAGACCAAAGTCAACTGGTTTGATTTGGTGAATGGAGAGGCCATGGGCTCAGCTGATTTCAAATATTCAACGCTATGGAATGACATGATCATTCTCCCACCAAAATAAATAAATAAATAAATAAATAAATAAAGGATTGTTCAATTTAATTTACTTTACACACAGTGAAGTAAACCTTATTTGTGGCAAGACACTAGAAATGGGAGTCAACTTCCAACAAAAGGCATCCAGTACTATTTTAGGTTTCAGAATTACTGTCAGCAGGTGCCCCTCCTCAAAGTGTTCTCAAAACAGTTCTGCACCATCTCTACCTATGGCGAGTTGGAAATACCTAATGTTCAAGTAGCTGTAACACACTCAAGGTATAATGCAAAACAACATGCAAACACTGTCCTGTTCTTTGATGTGCCAGATCTGGCTGAGGTTTTTGCATCAGTAAAAAAAATTTTCCCGTCTTTTTAATCATGCTTGTCACTCACAAAGTAGTATAGATGTTTTATTTTGGACAGCGTGTCACAATGCAGGAGTACTGATACATTTGTAATAGGGGAATTTAGTAACTGGAAGAAGCATTGCTGCTCTTCAAAATTCTCTGAACTATGGTCAACGTGAATAACTTTCAGTTCAAACTAAGAGCTACTTCATATAACCTTAAAAGATACTCCCTCCATCAAATACCAGGACACAGAGCTTCTAACAAGATTACCCTCAATTATTTTTGTTAAATAAGGATTTTTCTGCTTGTATATTTCCTTTTATTTGAAGAACAGCTGAATATACTGTTAACAGTTAAACTGGAAATACATTTGAATGGAATCTTTCAATTAAATTCTGAATTTGAAGAAGGGGACAAAAGTATAAAATGTGCTGACTCAGCTTCCAAATAAGAAAAATGCTGCTGTCAGTCATTTGGTCATTTTATCTCTGCCTCAGTATAAGGGAAATCAAGCAGAGAGAGTGGCAGCAACAGCTGAATCCACGTGCCTGTGTCCAAAGACAATTTATTCATATAGCTCAAGGAAAGCACGACACAGCTGCAGAGCAATTACAAGAAAAAAAAAATCAACAAGCCCTTCAGAACTGATGAATAACGATGCCGTGGAGGAAATAAGATCTGTCTATGAAGCTAGAAACACTCAACCTTAACAAGTGCTTTTTTTAGACTGAATTTTCACGTGATAAATGTTAGTTGCTATGGATGCTGACTTTTACTTCTGGTATTTCTTCCTTCCTTACTAGAATACTTCCTCCTAAAAAAACTTCTGTAACTTTAAATCTGCTAAATAAAACCCTAACACATTTTCTTTAAAATATCAACACAGGAAAGCTGGCTGACACTTCTGAAGTATAGGGGGATAAGTGAATATATCAATGTTAAAAGCAGGAATACATTGCTTATTCTTAAATTCAAATGCTGCCACCCTCTTGCTATTTTCTTTAGTCTGAATATTGCCAGAATCTCAGCATCTCTCATCCCTCATCTTGAAGAATATATAAACATCTGAATATATAGCAGACATTGAGTAGAAATGATTTCTTGCATCTTCTCCAGACAGTAAACTGAGACACAGAGAAACTACCTATGGTCCAAGAAAAGATGCATTCTTAAATGACATTGCCTAAACCAAACTAGCTAAAACTCTACTAATAACCAGGTACTAATTTGGTTAAGGAGCTGGAGCTCAACTACAAACTGTTATTCTTAGCTCATTTCTATTACACAAGGTAAGTTTGACCAGATCCTTCCACTTGGCCCTCAACACAGACTTGCCTCTGATTTCTTATACGCCTAAAGTCATGCAGGAATATTGGCTTGAGCCATCTAGAGCAACTCAGACCACCATTCTGACAGCGAATACAGCCTTTGAAAAGGCCAGCTTAATTCATATTTTGACACTTGTGTTTTTTCAACTATTTCTGACCAAAGCAGAGCATCTGCAATTAAAACCATTTCAAGCTTCATTTCTGATAGACATTGCTATAAAACAAGAGAAGGTTTCTCTCAGAATTTGAACTTCAAATTCCTATGCCAGCTAGGAAAATAAGAAGGTTCTTAAAACAACACACCTGTCCATCAGTCAAGGGGGCAGAACTGCCAGACTAAGGAAGAGGTACACACTCCTGCACTCCATGAGGACAAGCAATCATGTCATTTTGGCTGAAGTCAGATATGTTCAGCAGACAAAAATCATGTTAACTACTGTATAGGTATGCAGAAGCATATCACTAAAAACAAAACTTCTTAAATTAACTGTCAGTTATCATGCCATAAGAAATGGAAAGTTTTTCAGTGGTAATGAATTTGTGTTCTTAGGAAGAAAAGAATGTAAAACATTTGGTAATTACATTCAACATATTTCAGTATGTTCTTTATAAAGTGCGTTTATAATTTATAAAGGCAACAACCAAGTACTATAAATAGCTACACCATCTCATCATACATTCCATACAGTATAAACAAACATTTACTAGTTACCATAGAAATCCAGTAGCAGTAGACATCTCTGGAGTCCAGTGGTTATGGTTCTATAAGGCTTCATTATTAAATGTTTTCTTAAGAAACATGGTTCTGAAAGAAGTGCCGATGACACTAGTTGATATGCATAAGTGCTTTTTTTTTGTGTCAGTGATTTCTGACAGGCTTAATAACAAATTTTATTTGTGAAAGAGTTAAGGAAAGCCTTCAGAACTAGGCTCCACTTAGTCTGCCATATACCAAAACATTAAAACAATAAAATAAGTGGTCAGAACAACCTACCTTTTCACCTTCTTCACCTTTACTGCCAGGAAGGCCATGTTCACCCTGGAACACAAAACAATACAAGTGATATCTCAAACATTCTTCAAATAATTGCATTCCTTTAAATTAGTTTTACTACACTGACTTTTTATTATGAGAAACTATTTAGATAATGGAAGTCTTGAATTCAAAAATGTGTGAAACCTCTACAAAAGTTGTCATGGCTTTTTAATAACCAATCATTATTTCATTCAGCCTAATAGATATTCCTAGCTTTAAGAATTCTAAACTTTAGATTCTAAACCCATTCGTTACAGTCCTGGTATTCTTCTACAGAATCAGCTTTAATACATTTATTCCCGTCAATTCCTCCACATTATTTTTTGAATATGGCTCGTCAGCTGTGAAGGCCTGACAAACACACACAACTGAGCAAAAGATACAGATAAAATTTACTGAAAGAAAACCCATCCCTTCCACTTTGAAAACTCTGTCCAATTAATGAAATATTACAAAATAATAGGAGGGAAATCTGCAATACAAATTCAAATTCATCTTACTGTAGGAGATTGAGTTCTTTATTAAATGATCCTACAATAAAAAGACTCATTACAATGTGCCAGTTTGATAACTTGTACCACAGAAAAAGATGCTAACATAGCAATCTCACTATGCTAATGTCTCTCTCAAGTGCTTCGAAGCCTGGATGAATTACAACAAGAACAGTATCTATTTTTTGTCAGATCTTTACATTTTCGTCTGTTTAGTAAGAGGTGCAACAGAAATATACAAGTACTTGTATATCATTTGTACAAAACTTAGGTAAACTAAAAAACAACAACCAAAAGGAAAACCAAAAAACACCAGCACCACAAAACAAATACCACACATATACTCTTTCTCCCTTAAATCACCTGACGAAGGATACTTTTCATGTGTTTGCCAGTCTAACAAATTCAGTCACCCTGGCTCAGCACAATGCACATGAGTTCTACAGGTCTGAAAGGAGACTAGAAAATTTCCGAAGTAAAGCATAGGGCATTTTTCTAAATTACTTTCAAAAATTAAAGTGAGTAATGTCTAAACATTCTTTCACCCTTCAGAGATTTCAGTTTCCATATATAGAAGTCTAAGGTTTAAATGAGGTCATCTAAAACAGCAGGCTACAAATTGCAAACTTTCTAGCAACAATTTGCCAAATTCTTTAATTGGTACAGTATTGTGTAGTACACATCTGGGAATTAAATGAGACATTGAGGAGATAGGCAGATTTGTGGATTATCAAACAGCTCTGGACTTTCAGGAGGTGTCTGCAGTAGCTTTTCCTTGCTTTTTTTTAATTTTTATTTTTATTTTTATTTTTTAATTACAACTGGAGTTACTGAGGCATTCAGCATTTTAGGGGTCACGTTTAGGGTCACTGTCAAACAGCAGGACTATTAGATCTATTTTTCATAGAACTGTAGAACTGTTTGAGTTGGAAGGGACCTGTAACAGTCATGAAGTCCATGAATAGGGACATCTACATCTAGTTGCTCATAGCTGCCCCTGAACATCTCCAGGGACAGGGCATTTCACCACCACTTCAAACAACCTGTTCCAGTGCACCATGACCTTCATCATAAAAAATTTCTTTTCTTATATCCAACCTGACTATCCCTACTTTTATTTTGAAACAATTCCAAGCACAACAGATCCAGCAAAAGAGTATGTCCCCTTCTGTCTATATGTTTCTTTCAGTGTTTTGATATTCATGATGGGCAGCTCAACTCGGCTTCCACTTCCATACCTGCACACTTTCTAGCACATCACAACAGACTGATTTTACGAAGTTGCTCTTCAGCTCCTTTAAACCTGCAGAACAGTCTCTATTGCTTCCCTCTGACAGACTAAACAAACAGTGCCCTGACTCTCACCTCACAGGCCGTGTTTTCTACAGTCTATGCTGCACCCCCTACAGTTTTTCCGCAACTCTTAAGTAGTGAGTGTGGAAGAGGTTCAAAGCAGGACACCATTTCAGATCACCATTACCAAGCATAATGTTCTCCTTGTGTAGTCAAATGCATGGTTTACTTATTCACAATAGCAGAATATTAGCTAATATTCATTTTCATGTTCAAATCCAATTAGAAAAAATAAGAAATGTAGGAAAAGGATATGTAGAAAGAGCATTAAAATATTAGTCTGTACTAGCCAAGGGTAAGTTGCTTCAAAACAAAACACTAATTTTGCAAAATAACACCTTTAAGACTGACCTGAATTCTCCTTTTTGTGGTAGAATTCTTATGTGGTAAGCTACGAGCTTCACACAATGTTTTTAATGGACAGCCACTGTTTTCCTCTTCATACTCAATACAAAACTCATTATACAATTTTTATCACTATTTAAATACAATGCAAGTCAATAAGATCCTGGCTTTGAAAGAATAAATTGATAGACAATGCTAAGTATGTTGTGAAACTCAATGCTGGCTACCTCATATGCAGAGAATATTTTCCTTCTCTTATTGCCATAGTGCAGGAAATATCTGCCCTAAAGATACATGAATCATCCTTTTGCATTAATATCATGCTTATAAACACTTGAAATTCTAATATAAGCAAAATTATGTTGTTTTTTCTCACTAGTCCCTTAATTTTTGGAAGTAGCAAAACCATTTTACCTACAATTTTCTAAAAGAAATTAGCTAGATAGAAACACACGGCATTGGGATTTTAAACACTTATGCTTAAACATAGCTCCAGATTACTGAACAGGAAATCAGATCATGAAGAGTGTCAGGCAACTTTAACAAATATTATCAGCAATGTCTGTAATGAACAAGCATATTTTTGCAAGTTCTAGCCTTCCTACAGTAATCTACCTCTGAAGAGGAGTATAAGATAAAAATGGAAGAGTTAAAGAAGCAGTGCTTCCCTCCTCACATTTTGCTGAGATCAGGAGACTCAAATATCAGATTATAGAATCTGTACATCTGTTGGTTACAAAGACCCTACACGGTTCTGAGACTGAAGCAACTACTCTTAATGCAAAGTAACAGTGGCAGGCACATCTGTGCCACTGCACCTCATGTCCTTTCCCTTCTGAGTCCATAGGAAAGTTCCTTGGTTGCACTGTACAAGTTCAAAACTGGATATGCCATTCAAACGCAACATAGGTAAAGACTGGAGAGCAGGCAAAAAGGAAAGTGAAAGTGAAATATGTAAAGATTTTATTTATTTATTTATTTTTACCTTGGAACCAGTAAGACCAGTTATGCCAGGAGCACCCACTAAGCCAGTGTCCCCCTGAAATAAAATGTACATAGCCATCATTTTTTCAGACCTATGTCCTCACTAAGCTAAACTAAAAGAGGAAGTAACAAATCACCAGAATGTCTGGAGATGTATTGCTATTCATTAGTCGATTTCTAATTTATGTCTGTTGTCTTGTTTTTGTTTAAAATACACTTCATTTCCAAAATATCAGTCAGTTTGACAATCACAGGTGAATGTTCAGACAATGAAAAGATTGTATTGCTAAATTACTACCTCTTCTACCTCATGTTTTACAAAAGGACGGTAATTCCACTGCACAGTTGTTATTGTTGTAAAGCTCTTCCTCCTCAAATAATTTTCCTCATGTACTTCTCATGAAAACTAAGAATTTTATTTGGATTTTTAAGTTCCTTTTAAGAAACTGGATACTTAGGACTTGCACTGCAACTGAGTACAGATACAAACGAGCAACCTCTTCATCAGAAATGTTTTTAAAGGCAACCATCTCGCTCAGTGCAGTTTTCAGTAAATGAATTACATCTACTTGAGCAGAAAACAAAAAAAAAAAAAAAAAAAGCAAACAAGCAGAAAAAAATCCAGAAACAAATAACAGCTACAGTCAAAAACCTAGTAATATCACATTTAGAATTAGAATTGAAAGTACTTCAACCATTTCCTTCTCCATTCCTTCTTAGCAAAGCTTGCTAGACAGTTACATACCTAGTGAGAACCAGGCTCCACCATTAAGAACTAATCTCCATTTGCAGAACCATGAATATATGCCACAGTGAAGTACACTGGCCTCCAGAAATCTGAAGTTGTTAAGCTAAGTTCTGTTAGATAAATTCATCTACACTCCTATGACTTCAATTGGGAGCTTAGAAGACTTATTAAAGGAATCTAAAATCAAATGCTTTCTCCATTCCATTCATGGGCCTTAATTCCTTGACAGAAGTTTCCCTGAGTAACTTGTATACCACCCAAATAGTTTCTTAGCCAAGCCAGAGCTCAGCAGCAAAAAGTTTTGAAAAGTTCACTTGTTTGATTTCAAGCCAAATAGAAGATAAATGCCTCACAGACACAAACAAGAACAGAGACAAAGAAAAAACTCTGATTTCTCTGAACAACACAAAGAGACAATAAAAGAACAATTACTCATCAAAATGAACCAAGTAATGAAGCAAATAAATACAAAGCACCCATGACATGTAACAATAAAAATACAGTTTAAAATAGATTGTTAAAATGTCACTTTTATAATTCCACTTATGGTACAATATCCAACATCCCTCTTACATCTCCCCTCCGTAAAAATAGACGCCAACGTGATGGGGAAGAATTCTAATTAATATTCACAAGTAATCCTCGTTCCTTAATTGTCTCCGAATTCACAATATGAATATGTGATTTCAAAAACATTCCTTGCAGTCTAATAGTTACCAGATAATATTTTACCTTTATTATCACATGGGAACACTAGAAACTAGATGAAACACTGCATATTCACAGCTTTTTTTCTTTGCTTGTTTTTTATGAGCACAAGGCACTGATGTTTTGTCTTGCACTGTTTAATCAGTGTTCTACAAATTATGATCCTTTCAACACAACAATGCACAAATAATCACCCACAGCATCAATATGGATTTTTATTAAATCTAAAATGATTGATGTTGTAGCTGCTTTAACTATTTTGGAAACATGGAGTGTACATATCATCAGGGTTTTCAATGTATTTTTGATTTATTGACAATGAAGTTTTCACCTGCATTTTAAGTCCCTATAAAATTAAGGTTACAGTTTGTAATTGAAAGTTTTCAAGATACAGTAAGGTAATACCTACGTGCTAAGCAACTATCCTAGAATACATACTATTTTTATAAGAATTTTTATACCTTCACTTCCACATTTTGGTATTTTTCCCTATAAAAAAGACTTAAAAAACAAACAAACAAACAAAAAAGAGGATAACATGCAAGTAACCAAAAAACTTAATGCGGATCAGATATCTGTATTGTACAGCAGTTCTGATATATGTACAGCAGTTCAACAAAATGAATTAGGTACCACATTAACTAAGAACAAAAAAAATAATTGAGAAAATCTTTTATCAGCGACTCAGAACATGCTTTGCTATTTAAAACTTTTTAAGTATTAGCACAGTTTATCACATCAAATATATTGGAACTTTGTGAGATTCTCCTCATGCCTGGAGAAGACAAACACTTTAAAATATTTTAGATACATATTTTACATATAGGCCTCTGCTAAAATAATAAAAAACAACAAACAGGCAGATGTTACCTCAGCAGGAGGAAAACAAGCAGTTTTTCTTTTACATTTACTGGGGCACTGCAAGGAGCTTGATTTACAGAATAAACTTGCTACTTCAGAGTTACTTGCAAGGAAACTAATCTTAATAAAAGTTAAATCAGGATGGTTAAGCGGTACTCACTCTTTTGATAATTTATGAGTATGTACCTTCCATTACCCTGAGTATGCCCAACCCTTGGAATAATCTTATAGTCTGTTGTTTTAAAATGAGGACAACTATTTTTAGAATTGCAGAAATGGAGCGGAATGTTCAACAATGTACTATCACAGGGCTCTATCAACATCCTTCCTCTCGTAACAAGTACAGAGTGAGTCAAGAGCCACCAACAGGGTCAGACTTTTCCCTTTAATAAATTAACAATCCCACTCCAATTATAGTCCATTAGATGACATGTTCCTTAACCTACTGGAATATTTCCTTGTTTCTCTAAGCACGCTCATGTTAATGGTTAGAACCACCTGATAAGATATTAATTATTTAAAAACACATTCAGTTGATATATGCAGGTGACACCCTGTGAAACTTCAGGAACGGTTACATCAGGAAGCTTGTGCTAAATATTATGACACCTTGGTTTCACTGCATCTACTGATCCTTTGTTCCTGCTTGGCCCCTTCTGAACTAACAAATGCTAAGCACTGATGGGCTGCAAAGGCCCTAACGAAAGGCCCATATTTCCTTCATGCAAACTGAATCCATGTAAGCATCTGTACAATTTTCCCTTACAATAATCTCACGAAAAAGGGGCTCAGACAAATCATCCTTTCCTCTGTTCTGCTTTCTCAGCAAATCTCAGCACAGCAGATACTCCACATTTCAGCTGAGGCAGTGAGGGCTGGTCAAGAGGGCTTGTACGTCCTTGTCACCCAGTGAACAGGGTTACTGTGGCTTTTCCGTGCAACTACTCAAGAGATGGCCCAATGAAAACGGTCTGACTAGAATGACATAACCTGAGTTTAAGAGGAATTAATTTTCCTCATCTCCATCCCTTCCTGCCTCTGGGACAAGTCTGACATCCAGACATTCAGGCACCTGTAAGTTAACATACTGCAAAATTAGACATTTAAAATTTAGACCTCAGTTCTTGGCACACAGACGAATGAATGAGCAGGTAGAGGCAAGCTCAGAGCTCCAGAAAGTATGACCACAGGGCTCCTTACTCCAGACTGCACTCTCTAGTTGGCACTGTTTCCTTTTTAATTTTCTATCATCATGTGCTGACAGCATACAACTACCACAGTGTCTATATCTGAATATACAAAGCATACGTATTTTACAAATAAATCATCCAAGTCAGAGGTTTCTTTGCTCCATAAATTGTTTTCACACACAAGAATTCAGAGCTCTGAAAATACTGATAAAAGGACATATTTTCATGCATTGTAACACAACTGTAGGCCTGTACATTGCCTTTCCTCTTTAAGAAACTGATAAGAAACTGTCCAAAACCATTATGTTAGATGCCAAAAAGTCTTTATACCATCAACAGAAGTATCATCTGAAGTAGACTCAACTGTCAGTAGATTCCCTTTATGCTTTTCACAAATACAAGTGATATTCACTACCATCACACGTCCTTAGAGAAGTGACAGCTGCCTTTATCTTCTTGACATTCTCCATCAAGAACTGACTCCTCAGCTCTGAAGACAAGCTACCAGTCCCCATTCCTAAATGCCACTGATTTCAAGGACAGAAATGGAATGCAAGGAACTCAGCAATAAAATAGAGGAGAAAAATGAAGGTAGAATGCATTACCAGCACATAACCAGGACCTTGGGTGGTTTACATTTAGATCCCAGCTGTGCCACAGTTCTATGCAACTTCCAACAGGTGATTTATGATGTCTTATTCTCCTTCTCTCACTCCTACAGTATTTTTAGGATGAAATTCCTTAGTATCTGCAGTGCCCTCTGAGGCAGTGATAGTGGAGCATGACAAACCAGTGGGAAGTTCCACGCAGTGTCAAAGAGCAGCAGAATAGGTCAGCTTCTCCTTATTCTGCCTCACTGTGTTCTACAGGCTGATGGGTTTTTACCATTTTTATTTCTCTGCTTTTCAGACTGCATCTGATGAACCGACTAGCACCTTTTTCAAAGGCCCTGCACTCTGTTACATTTCTTAGGTAAGAAAAGTCAGAAGCAGACTGTGATTTATGACTGGTAAAAGTGGGTAGTGTTCAATATATTTTCACATTGTTATTTAAAAACGCATGAATTGAACATGGCCTTGGTAACAGTTCAGCTCAGTTGACCTGTGACATCACACAGACAGCACGAAGAAAATGCAGACAAAAAGCATGAAAAATAATTCTGTGGAGTACCGAAAATAAGAAAATGGGTTTCTGTCTGCAGAAGTTTCTGAAAGATTCATAACGTCTTACAGACAAACAGTTCAGATAATTAAGTCCACCCCACTAGATATTTCGATCATCTGAATCAAGACAATAGGAGAAAAAAAAAAAAAAAAGAAAAAAAAAACCTGAAGTGATCTTATACTCATGAACAACTGATTGATTTTATAACTCCATTTTTCCTTTACAATGCATCAGTCTAAAGAAAAATTGCCTTGACTTATACACCAGCTATTGATTTACTGCTAACTCAGCCATAACACAGCCTTAAAACAAATTTAAACCCTATTAAATTTTCAAAAGAACTGGAAATCCATCTAATTGACCTTGCTGAAGTAATATTTGGAATGCAATAATGTTAAGTGTCAGATAAAATGCATTCTCCAATATTAATGAATCACTGAGCTCTTTTTAAAATAAAATTTATTATGACTATTATATTTACTATAATAACTCGTGCACTGAGTTTATACTAGTAAGGTAAACTACATTAGTCAACCTCTTAAAAATCAGAGACTGTTCTTTACTGTAGGAAATTTAATACACATTTCTATAACCCGAAGATGCAGGAGACAAATTCTGAGCACGTGCAACTGTCAGTTTACAGCAATACAGCCCTATCTCACAGACCAAGACTAAGACTAACATCTGACAATACAACTACGAAATGCAAAGAAGCAGCACAAAACTATGATTTAAGATGGATCAAAAATAAATAGACTGAAACTTCTAATCTAAAGCAGTCTTTGTTCTGAAGAACCACATTGGTGTCCTTGCGTAGCTAAAAACGTTCTGGCAACTACTGACAAGTAAAGCGGTCCAAGTCACACCTTGGTGACACCTGTGCAATACTTTCTTAAGAAATATCTTCCCTTTTGACATTTAATATATTGTGGAGATGGACTAGCATTCAGACTAAGAGGCTATACAGTCAACTTGAAATTCCAGCAGTTTGTTTTCCCATTTGTGAATCCAGGTATCAACCAACCTAATTTCAGCATAGGAGCTCCAGGGAGCTGCTTCCTAAGGATAAATGCAGGGATACCTTCCTGCTATCAGTTCTGTACATCTCTGGAGAACAGTGTATCTCAGCCTAGTAAAGCTGTCAGTTCTCCATTCAAAATGTTTTCTTGATCACTTGGACGCTTATTAACCTAACCCTATGCCTGGATGCCCCACAGGAAGAAGGTAGTCCACTGCCCAAGGGACACAAGTTCTCTGCAAGAGGAGTTTTTAATCATTCCTTCACTAAAAAAAACAAAACACATTGTTTATTTAGAGGACCAACATTACTCTGACAGCCACTTCTCCCACTACATTCCTTCCCCATTCTTCTAAAGTTCAAAAGTATTTCCAGCACACGATACTTAACAGTGTGATATTTCTCCTGGCTATTTCACAACACTAGCATTGTAACCTCATCACTGCAAAGAACTGATATGTTTGCTAACAATTCCTGAAGTCTCATCTCACACTTCATTGATTTGATACTGGAAAAGAAAAATGCATCAAGAAAAACAGCAGCAAAACAAAACAAAAAATAAGTGGTCATAATCACTGTTACAATTACAAATCCTACTGACTAAGAGTTCATATAACCAAAGATGATTTATAAGGCCATTCTGATACTTTACTATTTCCAGTGTTGGTTTTGCTGGAAAGGTTGCTTATTATTTATGGCAGCAATTAAAAGGTGTCATAAATATCACCATTTCTTCCATTAACTGTTATAAAAAAATAAAATCAAAATATCTTAAAGCAAATTAAAAACAAAACAAAACAACAGCCCAACAAAAGAATGAATCTCTCCTCAGTCAGAGTCCTGTTACGTAACCTACAATAAAATCATTAAGAAATAGCACTGTACACTTTTTATTCCCATTCATGAAGTACTTTCTGACTTTTGCTCTTCCACAAAGTCTTGGTTGTCTCTCTCACTACTGTATGCCCTCCTAGATCAGGAATTTCTCTTCAGTCTCATCCAACACTCTGTACAAGAAAGTCCCAAGGCTTTCTCGTGTTAAGGGAAGAGACAAACACTGCATGTAACAGCCATGCTCTGCAAGTCTGGCATTCTTCTTTCATACCTTCTCTTTGACAGAATTTTCATTGTAACAAGTGTACAGCTAAGTAAACTTTTCTGGAGATCTTATTGCCAATAGCTATAAAGAAAACATTCATCTTCCACATGTAAAGGTAGCAGGTTACAACTAATGAAGTAAACTCTCCCCCATTTGGTTTCTGAGGCAGATGCCTTCTTTTGATGAACAAAAACAGAACTACCGTCATACGTAAAGAAAAACAGAACTGCCATTCAAAAAGAGAGAACAGTGAAAGGGGTATAAATTCTTAACAAAAAGCATCAGCTGACTAGATTTTCAGTATCCATGAAAAATATCCATCCTGTGCGAGGTACTTGTTAAACACAAATCAAACACCTGTCAGCCAGCTGGGCTGCGTGTGTCACTGTGGAGCCAGCTGCAGAAACACACCCTGCGCCAGTTGCTTTACTTAGCACGGCCTGGGAACAAGAATCCATTAGACAGAAAGTCAACAGTGGAATTAGCAGCACTTTTTCTTTTAGTGCCCTTCCACTTACTTGTTTGACTTCTTATGTTTCTATTTTTGGGAGTCTCATGCCAGAGCAACAGTGCTGACTGCTGATTAGACACGACTTGGCGCAGCTTCAGCACGTCACGTTGATTTGATCGATACAGACTTGAAACACGCAGCATGAATCTTGGGTGTTGATAAATACTGGCTAGCAATGGGAATTTAAATAGTACATCCTGTTCTTCTGTTCCTGCAAATGATTTTACTGTATGAAGGAACGAGTTTGCATATCCAACAATGAATGAAAAAAAGCAACTTACACGGAATTTGGAATATAAAATTTACATTATAACTTTAAAGTGTTTTGGGGGTGAATAAGTGTATTTGTTGATGTTAAAATTTCACATCTAAGCTAGATTTAACATAATTATATGACTAATGTAACCCTATCACTAAAAAAAGTCAAGAACGAGTTAATAGGAAGGCAGTAGTTATAAAAGCAAACACTCTAAGTGCTGCTCTGAAAGTAATGCCTCCTACTTTATTATGCTGGTCCACAACATCAGAGGAAGATGATAGTTGTATGGCAGTAGAGGCTGAACGTTCCCAACAGCATTCTGCTACATTTTGTTGCTGTGTGATGAACGGCATCAGAGGGGCAGTCTGACAGACTGGTGTCTGACATGGGAGTGCATATAGAGCGAAGATATCTCACCAAATTCCACCATGCAGAAAAAATTGCACCCACTGACATTCATTGATACTCATTGAACATTTATGGAGACCAAACGGTCGGTGAAAGAAGAGTGAGGTGCTGGGTGGTATGTTTCAGCAGGGGCGACAGCAATGCGAAAGACAAACCATGTTCCAGACGGCCAGCTGTCACACCATGAAATGAAGAGCATCTCAATCAGCTCATCCACACTAATTGACTAATGGTAGTGACTAAACTGAAAAATAGCATTTTGTAGCTCTGTCAAACAGTGTTACTGTGCTCTGTTGTTGTCACGGAAATGAATAGGAGGCATTATTTTCGGAACAACCTTTGTATTACCTCCCTAATATTTGTACTACATATAAATCTTCTACTACATGGGGTCACCAATTTTTAGTTATGTTTTTTTAATGTAATGCACTACTTGTAACAGTTGGTAATCAGGGAGATTTAGATATAAATTAATTACATTAACATAACTTTACTGTTTCTAAATTATCCTAATTAATATAGATCAATAATTCATTGAGTTTAAAACATCATAATTAGTGAACTTCACTAATTCCTCAAATGGAAATAAAGACAACCAAGCAATACATGCCAGAAAAGTTGTACAACACCGCAGTACAGAAAGTTCCTTCCTGCCCAGTTAGTCTCCTGCAACACTCTGCTGCCGTTTGTGATTTTAAGTCTTGCAATAGCAGGCATTCATCTTACAGTCTTAATTTTTTATTTTTATGAGATGTAAACAGACAAGAATAATAATTTTAAAACTTTAAATTTCTACCTGGATCTGAATAAAAAGAAAATCATGAAAATGTAACACAGTATGCTACAGAAACCTCAGAAAAAGTGCCCATTAAATATAATTTAAGAAACAATGGAAGAAAAATCCTCAAACTACCCCCCCTTTTCAGGCCTATAAGGCCCTGACTCAGGCTTTTCAAATGCGGTTAAGAATACCAGATTCAGGCAGACTCAAAGCTGCAGTATTCATGAAACTCTGATTAAGGCACAAAGAGCTGTATTTAATCACTGCATTATTTAACAACTGCATTATTTTTTACTTCCATGTTATGTAAAAAGCTAACAAAAGCCTCTTCTACGTGGCAGCATGCCATGGGCACTGTTGCTCCCAGCAGCCCAGACCCCTACAAAATGGATGGTGACCTTTGGTTTCTTTGGCCACACCTCATGTAACAATAGCAGTCACAGCATTCAGATACCACGTGGCTGGCCGCATTTCTCTGGTTATAATCATTTCCCTTCAAATACCAGAGGGTCCCCTCACCCCTCTTCTCTTATCTCACCACACTGATATGGGCCTATTGCTTTGATGCTGAGCAATGCAAGCATTAGCATCTGGTTTGCAAAATACGTTTGTACTTTTGTCCTACTGAAAACGGTCAAATTCTGAGAGACAGTATGAGAGGGCAGAAGACAGTGCCATGGCTTAGCTAATGCAGCAAAGCACATTTCTCTTCAAGAAAGGATGATTCTTCAATGATAAGTGAAGTTCATGCTCATCAAGGGCACACACCTGAGTACTAGCTCTAGCACTTCCATTCAGAATGTAAGAAGCAACTAAGTAATCAGGGAAGCTGCACCCTCCAACAAGAACCAGGCTAGGGTGCTGCCTCTGAACTGCGGCAACTGAAAAACCAGGGAGCTCAACAGTTCCTGGAGCTGGGAACTGCAAAAATCACCTAATAAGGCAAAATCAGTCAGCACAGCAGACAGCGCTCTGGAATCAAATTTATGATCAAAGGCTATTCAAAACACATCCTTGTAATGTTAAAGAGAGAGCAGAGCAGGCAAGCAAGCAGTACAAACGCTGAAGCAATGAAACAAATTCTGGAAAACAGAACAGTATGAAGTGTGATTTTTACAGAACCTATTCATGCATCGGATAGCCATAGAGAGCTACTCTTTTCACATACATCCATGTCTTAAAATCAGGTGTGCATTAGTTATATACAAAGATATCACTGAAATGATAAGAAGCTCTGGAGAAGAGCTCTGAGGAGAAGGTGTCCTGGTGGATGACAGGTTGGCCATGATCCAGCAGTGTGCCCTGGTGGCCAAGAAGATCAGTGGTATCCTGGGGTGCATTAAAAAGAGTGTGGCCAGCAGGTCAAGGGACGTGATCCTCCCCCTCTGCTCTGCTCAGGCCTGGTAAGGCCTCACCTGGAGTACTTTGTCCAGTTCTGGGTTCCCTGGTACAAAAATGACAGGAATCTCCTTGGAAGAGTCCAGCAGAGGGCTACAAAGATGATAAAGAATATGGAACACATTCCTTATAAGGAAAAGTTGAGAGACCTGGGTCTGTTCAGCCTTGAAAAAAGAAGACTCAAAGGGAATCTGATCCACATCTATATAAATCTAAGGAGAGGGAGGCAAAGGGACGAGGCTGGACTCTTCTCTGCAGTGTGTGGCGACAGGACAAAGGGAAATGGCCACAAAATGAGGCATAGGAAGCTCCACACAAATGTGCATGGGAACTTCTTCACAGTGCAGTGATAGAGCACTGGCACAGGCTGCACAGAAAGGTTGTGGAGTCTCCTTCTCTGGAGATGTTCAAGACTCGCCTGGATGCCTACCTGTGCAATCTGGTCTAGGGAGCTGCTTTAGCAGGGAGGGTTGAACTAGATGGATCTCTAGAGGTCCCTTTCAACCCCTGCAAGTCTGTGATATACCAAATTTGTTGTTACAGTACATGAGATCTGGACACCTGCTTTCTGGTAGCCAGCAGCTCACAAATCTTGAGGACTTAATATAGTGGTAATAAAGTTTCTTTTCTTTTTTTCTTTAACATTTACATGCTAACTCATTTTATAAAACTTCCACCTTGTTTCCTATCTAAATGCTGTTTCATCTTTATGCTACTAGAGCTCACCATTCTCCTCCTACTTTGAAAATGTTCCTGATTTCAGAAACTGCTTCCTATCGCAGTTATAATATTCTTTACTCTCTGTTGGAGACTGCAGAGTAAAGCAGCAAAGGTATTCTTCAAAGGATAAGCGGTACCATTTATCACCATAACTGATATAAAAATTAACTGGTTAGCATTAAAAGGAGCTAAGAAATTAGATGACACTGGTTAACTGGGAGACAAATAGAGTACACTGTCTTTAAACAGTACCTGTCTGGTGTTCCATATACACTTCTGTAAGCTTTCTCAGGGATGCTGACAAGCTACTCTGAAAACATCCTAACCTTGGTCAAGAATCTGTACAGCACATGAACCGTGGAAGACACTCTGTCTAGAGATCTTTCAAGGCAGCTGGAAGGCAAAGATTGTTTTACTGAATGCTCAACACCAGTGTCTCTTTAGATTTGCATGCTTGCATGAGTGAGATGCTCTGGGAGCATATGCTGAAAAGTCATCATATTCATGACTCTTTTACAAAGTCTAAAGCCTTGGAAAATTCTAGACAGAATCTAGCTGGATCAGTGGAAAACACAGGTCAATGGTCTCATGGTTCTTCATGATAACAGAATTTGATTTGGATGTACATTTAACAAGCGTGCAGCGTAGAAGAGGCATTTGAATAATGCCCTTATTAACATGCTCAAAAAGAATGTTCAAACAATGACTGAAAAAGGATAATTAAAAAAAATACAAGAATGAACTGATCAGTGTTTAACTTCAGATTCAGTTAAAACTAAAGATAGCACACTGTTAGTGAACTCGAGAAAACTGAAAATATAAACATCCAAATCCATTAAATGAGTACAAAAAATCACAAACATTATATAAACTAGTCTTGTTGTCCTCTAGCTCATAAAATATGTAATTTTGTATATTACTATTGGCCATCATCACAAATACATGCAAGCGTAAAAAAGAGGAACTACTATTTTGTAGATACCTACTGCACAGCTTCAAATGAACCAAATCTCATCTTTGTGGCTCTTACTTAGACAGTTGGTAGAGCTCTTGATATGTACTTTTAGTTCTTTTCTGTGGTATGACTTTGAATATGAATCTAAGTTGTGTGATGATAAACACTGTTTTTATTCATATAAGCATTTCTTTCTCCTTTTAGTCTGTCTAAACTGTTTACTTTACTAGAATACTGTGGGAATACCCACATAGTGCAGAAGCAAAGACATGGCATATTGAATATGTCACCACTTCTACTGGCTTAGTGTGCAAAACCAACTATTTCAAAAATCTTACTTAAAATATTAAATATTTTAGGATGTCAATTCATAAACTACATTGGAAGAAATAGTGTATAAAAACAAATAAACAAAAAAACAGCAACCACCAAACAGAACCAAGCAACTCCAATAACAACACAGAAGATAAGCCACTGACAAGTCAGATATGATGCTACTCATTTTTAATAAGTACTTCAAAAAATGTAGTTTAGCAAACATAGGTATATCATCACCAACACCAATACCAAAAGAAAGTGATTACTACAGAAGCTTGGCTAAAGGGGAGTAGGCAAAAACTTGTTTTGGTTTGGTAAGTCATCTGAATGCCCTGAATTATGTTTCTGGATATTTCAGTTTTATTCTTCAGAATGTAGCGTCTGAGAAAGAAGGAAAAGTATTTCCATAACAGAGATAGGCAAATATGGAATGGTCAAGAATAGAGACAATTAATCATCTTCAGCAACTGAAATCCTTTGTGACATGCTGCCATCAGCACTTCTCAGAAGTCTAAGAGCCTAGCAGGGCCTATAACACACACACACACACACACACACACACACTCACACACACACACTTCCCAAAGGGCACTTTGTTTCAGAGTATACTCCATGGTGGCAATCTCTCTCTCAGAACTGCATTGCTGGCCCTTTTTGTTTTGTTTTTAAAAGGCTTAAATACTTCATCTTCCAATCATGGTTCAAAGAACACATCTCTTTAAGTTAAACTACTTGGAAACGTACTACAGAAGATAAAAGGAGGTTTCAACACAAGAAAGTGTTGCAGAAAAGTTGACCGTGCCTATCTCTATCCTGCCTGAATGCAATATGTTTGTCTTACCAATAGGAGAGCCCTCTCACAATTTTAGAATGACAGGAACACTAGGAAAATAAGCAGGTTTTTTGTTTGTTTTTTAAATGGGAGTATATTCCAGAAAACATCAGCATTACTCAGATTACATCAGTGGTGTAACCCAGCAAACACAGATGGTGCATGAGGACCATTCTTAACAGCAGAGCTAGACTTCTTGTTATAATGAGGTTAGTCTAACCGCTAGACCAGGGTTGCTTAATTTGTGGAACCTGATGCGAATCAGATAAACAATTGTCATCCTAAATCTTAGAGCACTCCAATCACTTCACGGGGATAGATTTAACTTCAGCACATTTACTCTCAGGTCATGGAGCCAGCACTCTGGCTGCAATCCAATCGTACTTAATAGCTTCAGAACTATATCCAAAGAAAATTTCACTTGCTAATTGCCAAAGAATAAAGTACTCTAACACACTGCTTCCTTGACATGTGTTTGCAGACTTTGTTGAACATCTTCAAACCAGCCAAGGCATAAGAGTCTCACACACACGTGCACACACACACACACACACACACACACACTGTGATTCTGATTTATCACAATCCAGTTCTTCTTGTATTGTGACCACACAGATATACCAAAGAATTTTCCCCAGGAGGCCACGCAGCAAATCAGTCCTGACAGCAGGAAGGGGAAATCACAGAAATGTATTCTGTATCTTCTAGTAGTCTACAAATTAAGCCATTTTTCCATAGGAGGACTACTGCCCTCTTTTTTCTTAAGATTATAAACTAAGAACATAGAACTCTCTCCCCTGACACTTTTAAGAATTCCTTCTGTTACCCTCAGTAAGCAACACCTGCTATTTCAAGAGTATATCTTAGGACAGGGAAGAAGAAATTAGGTAGTTTCACATCAAAGAGTGAGACATATTTGTGATGTTGTCTGTGATCTACTGTGTTGTGATTTTGGGGGCCTGAGGTAGGGTTCTCTAGGGACTACATTTGATCCTTGAGTCTCTAGGCTAGGCATCATTCTTGACAGGCTGTTTCTACCCTGAAGGCAGGTGACATAACAGGCATGTTGTGGTGTGGGATGCTGTCAGCTAAGGGGAAACCTGTTTTTCAGTTTGGTAGCTTACAAAAAACTACAGTAGAAAAGCAGCAAATTGCAGAACTGCCTGAATAGACGTCTGTTTTCTTCAGAAAAGAGGTGTTAATGTTATTCTTACAACACCCTGAAGTCATTAAGACATAAACTTTGTTCTCTGTGCTAGCCCACAGCAGGTCCAACCACTCAAATGGCAGAACCCTCTTGCAGTCTATGCCAGTTAGATCTGCAACTATTACCCAGTCCAACTGCAGCAAAACCACTGCAGCATTCATAATAAGAAATTGCTCTGGTTGTCTTCAGGGCCACCTGCAAATTACTGTCAGCTATAACCTGTTTTAGAAATGACAGAAAGTCAAACATTTCATTTGAAGAGAAACTGAAGATATATGAGTCTATTTTCATGCTTCAGATCCTTTAAGGTTCAGGTCATGTTTACAGAGCAAGCTTTACAGACTCCCCTAAAAAATCTGCAAACATACTTTTTTAAAGCGAAGTATATGACCATGGAGCATTTCCCTAGCAGGTTATCAAGTACACTGGATTATTCTAACTTCAGACAGTGCTACTATGATGAGTAGACTTAAGCTAATTGTTTCTACCAAAACAGCCCTTCTAACATTCCAGTTTATTGCAGTCTAAGGTAAATTTCCAGGACAGGATATACAAATTAAGCAGCAAGATTAAGATCTGCCATGTATTTATTCTCTGAACCTTTCCTCTGGGAAAGATGTATGAACAGTCATAGAATCATCGAATCACCAAGGTTCACAAAGACCTACAAGATCATCTAGTCCAACTGTCCACCTATCACCAATAGTTCTCTCTAAACCACACCCCTCAACACAATGTCTAAATGTTCCTTAAACATATACAGTGTCGGTGACTCCACCACTTCCCTGAGCTGCCCATTCCAGTGCCTGAACACTCAGAAAAGTACTATTTGCTAACATTTAGTCTGAATATCCCATGGTGAAACTTGAAGCAATTCCCTCTCATCGCTAGTTATATGAGATAAAAGGCCAACCTTCAGCTCACTACAACCTCCCTTCAGGTAGTTAGAGAGTACTAAGGTCTCCCCTGAGCCTCCTCGTCTCCAAGACTGAACAACCCCAGCTTCCTCTGCAACTCCTCATAAGGAGTACTGCAGGACCCTTACCAGCTTTGATGCCCTTCTCTGCATGTGCTCCAGGGCCTTGCTGCCATGCAATACTGCAATGGATAGCTTTGGGTGCCCTTTTCTTTCTGAAGAATCAAACAGCATTTACACATAGAACAGTCATAACATTTATTTTTTTCCCTAAAACATAAAAATGGCAATAGTCAAACAAAATCACATGTCTGCCAACAGAAAACAGAGTGATGTAAGAAAAGGATAAACAGTGCTAATTCCTGAGAATTTTCCTTCAGCATTCAAAAATCTGCACTTCCCCTTCCTGGATTTTTCTTCCTTTACTTTGTTTAGGCGTTTTTGCATCTACATATATTTGTAGCATCCAGACCATCTCAGGAAAAAAAGTAAATAAATAAAAATTCAAAATGCTCTTAGTAATAAGCTGAGAGAGAGCATGTTAACACCAGTCACAATACCAAGAAAATAAAGTGATTCTACCTCCAGGAAGAAGCTAATAATAACATACCGTATTACCCTGAGCAGAGATCACAACTCAAGCTAACATAACCTGGGCATCTGTGTCTTAGTCTCTTTATCTAGCCATGCATATACAAAATAAATATATTTTTAAACAGCTTTTGGCCTTGTCTGTTACAGTTTCCACAAAAGTTCATTTTTGATTTGCAACAACAATATGGCTTTAATGTAATCTGGATTAAAAGAGTCATACTGTTCAGGAAAAGTACACTGTCTCAACATTAAACACAATCCCAGTGCTGATCCTTATGTAAACTAACAGGAGCTTTTGGATTTGGCATGACTCCAGAAGGTGCTAAAAAAACAAAACAAAACAAAAAACCCACCCAAACAGTATTAACCATGGAAACTGCCATAATAACTGTTCTAGCTGTTCTGATTTCAGCTGGGACAGAGTTGATATTTCTTCAGAGTGTCTGGTATGATGTTATATTTTGACTTCAGGAGAAAAACAATGTTGAAAACACGTTGATGTTTTAGCTGTTGCTGAGCAGTGGCTTCACAGAACCAACGATGCTTCAGCCTCTCAGCTTTTCATACAGCCCTGCCAGTGAGAGCAGATGAGGAGGCACAAGGAGGTGAGAAGGGGCAGAACCAGGACAGATGGCCTAAGGTGGGCAAAGGGATATTCCATATGACTTCATGTGAAAAAACTTGAAAAGTTGTGAGAAGTTGGCTGTGCAGGCAGCTGCTCCTTGGGGACTGGCTGTGCATCAAATGTCATGTGGTGAGCAATTGCACTGTGCATCGCTTGTTTTGTGTACGTATATTATCATTACTAATATGTTTTTCCTTCCTTTTCTGTCTTAGTAAATAGCTTTTATATCAACCCACAAGATCTACTTTGTTATTTTTCCACCCAGTTCACTCCCCCTCTCTCAATGGGAGGGGGAAGTGAGAGAATAACTTTGTGGTGCTCAAGTGCCTGCCAGGTTAAACCACAACAATAACTTGTGCTGCAAGAGCGATGCTTCTGGGTAATTTTTAAAGAAAGACATCTTCAAGGAGCAAAAGAAAGAGATGAGGAAAACCCCAACTTCATTACAGATCAATCAGAATCAATCTACTGTTTTACAATATCTCTTTCCACTAGTTCACATGTGGGAGCACAGTAAAATAAAAGCTGTCTAGCTGGATCAAATCAAAAGTTTCTCTGTTGAAGTATGTTTCTACAATTGTGGCAACAACAGAAGCCTATAGAAAAGTATAACAACATGGTAATCATAGAGACTTCTCCACGGAGTTTCCCAGTCTTCAGCAATTTGGAGCCTGGAACTTTCAGAGAAGCAGTGGTGTTTATTTGACACCCTCTGGGGATATTTATTTTACCAGCTTTAATCGACTTTCAAATTATTTCAGTCCTGCTGCAGAGCTCCAACTTTAATCACGTTATATCAAGAAGAATCCCTTTCTATTGAATCCAAACTTGCTATCAAATAACTTAATTTACTAGTTCTCACACTGAAAGAGAATGAAAAAAAAATCCTATTAATTCTTTCTGTTCCACCCATAATTTTACATAGCATAGAATGTAACAATTTTCACCTTAATTGTGCCTTTTTCAAACTGAAGTCATCATTCTCATGCTTTAATTGGAAGATGCCCAATGCTCTTAATCACTTTTGATATTTCCTGCAAATCTTTTCCAGTGTTACTAAACCCTCTTTGAGATGAGGTTACCAGAAGTGTATGCACAGATATGTATATGGTTTTATTAATAGCAATTTAAGATTTTTTGTTTCTCATTCCCTTCCTAATCTTTACCAAATTCCATCTGTTTATTTGACTAGTACTTAACAGTGAGTGTATATTTTCACTGACCTATACTTTCAAGATCACTTTCATGACCAATAAAAGCCAGTCCAGCACCCAATATGGAATGCATAGATTTTGGTTTGCTTTTCCTCCCCGTCACTTAACTATTAATTTCACTGAGTTTTACATGCTGCTTTATGACTCAGTTCTTCATCATAGCAAGGTTCTTTGAAGATCCTTGCAGCCTGCTCTCTGCTTTTCTACCATACTTAAAATAATGCATTTGCTGCTGATGCTAAGCCATCTCGTTTCTAAAATGTATAGCTCTCATTTTTAACTAAAATAAAGTTTAAGAAAAGGATTTAAAATAGAAATGAAAAAGTTTCATAATCCTATATCCTGTTATTAACAGGATTGGCTTATCTTCCCCTCCACTTCTCTTCATGGTAGGTATAAGAGAACATCTCTTTCCCTTTATGCCAGTTGGACAGGCTTCCCATGGTTATGTATATTCCCCTTCCCATTTTCTAGAAGAAAGATGAGCATGCCTGCAGAAAATACTATTAGTCAGATTTTTTTTCAGCTGTTCAGTGGTGCTCAAGACAGAAATTAGTTTTCTAACAGCAGAAATGTTTTGTCCTCACTTTTCTGCAAGTAATTACAGATGAGCCACTGCTATAGTGAATGCTTCCCAGTGAGTCAAATTACACATTTACACACAAAAACATACCTTTTCACCAGGAAGACCAGCAACACCGTCCTGTCCTTTTGCACCCATCTCACCCTACAGAATAAATTATTCAGTTAGAAGTTTTAAAGATCATTGACTACTACTGAGGTCATATCTTATTCAACAGAAAAGTACCTCCTACCAATGCAGACATGTTATGTCATACTTAGTAATATAATGACAATAGAGGAAGATGTAACATGTAACACTAAAATCAAAAGAAATAAGTACATTTTAAAATACTTACAATGTCAATTAATGCAAAACACTTGCAACTGTATGTCTCTAGAAAAAAAAAACCTAACTGCTGATTTCAAGGGAATTCCCTGTGACTACTATAGAGGTAGTCAAGGCAGGTGCAGCTTCACTGGGTTGACTGAATTCAACTCACAGAACACACACGTAAATAGGGAGCTACTTCAATCTAAAAGCCACACGCACACAATATTTTTAGAAGACACTTTGAACTCAGTTACCTTCTCCCTCCCTGTCACTCCCTCCAAGAAACCAAAACCCAATCTGTAAGCAATCCATTAGAAAATTTTAGCTTTAAGAGACTCTCCTGACTGATCAGGAGAGGTGTAGAAGGTTCCAGCAGCCGCAAATTGGACACTGAATCTATGTTTGCTTCAATCATTTTTAAGAACAAATACACTTTGCTCAAGAATGTCAAGTATATGGGCTACAAAGTTTAAAATCAAAGTCAAGTGGACACTAGAGGATGACAGAAAGAACAATGAAGCCATTCAGTTTCTCATTCTGAGAAAAAGAAAAAAAAAAAGCTTTGTTTACTTGTATCAAGAAAAAGCCAACAGAAAACACTAGTCTTCTTTGCAGTAAACCACCTCTTTATGAAAAGAATATCACTGATTAGAAAACAATTAATATGAAGTTGCTCTTTGAGTTAAACGTGTGCATGAAGAAGGAAAAGAGCTGTATTTACACAAATTGCTTCTTATAAAATGTTATAGACACAATTTGGGTACTCTAATTCAGAAGTGAAAGCCTAGAAGTTCCTACTGAGGAATAAAAGCCCATAACCTCTAAACTGAAAAAATGTAGAACTTTTTTAAAAAGCAAGATTCTAGGAACTTGTAATTCTGATATTCAGCATGCACAGAAACTTACTTGTATTATGCTAAGATTATCAGTTAATCAATAAATGCACTCCAAAGCAACAAATATCAGTTTATCATAATTTTTACAAATGGGATACACACACATGGGATTCTTAATTCAGCAGTCCAACAGAGTGGCTTTGTCTGGACGACAGCAGACATTTAGTATAAGTAGCTGTATCTTTCCAGTGTAAAATTCTCTTCCAAAACGCTGGTTATTAACCTTTCTTAAGTTAAGAAAGGAGTAGCAAGATTGGTTGGAAGACCCTAGAGCACAGAGTAACAGTGTTTGCTGCATCCCAGACCAGCTGCTATTAATCACTTCATGTTAAAAGGAGGATTTATAGCGTATGTTTTCCTCACCATTCCCTTTAGGCTACCCTCAGCAGCTGGTGACTCAGCACAGTGTACTCTGAAGAGCTGAGCATTCCCTCATGCTCTATGCAGGGAGCCAACGGAGGAAACTCAGGGCCCTAGTCTGCAGTCTGAAGTTTCAAGTATTCACTATTTTTGCACTTAGCCATGAGTGGGAAAAAAAAAACAGAAAAAACAAACAAACAAACAAAAAAGCCCTAAGTCCTATAGGTCAAGCTTACTTATAACCTTTTTCTGAGATCAGAATGACATGCTCCAGTGACTGTCACTGTAAGTTTGAAACACATTCACAGAATCATAGAATGGTTTCGATTGGAAGAGACCCTTAAGATCATCTAGTTCCAACCCCTTGCTATAGGCAGGGACACCTCTAGCTCAGACTGCTCAAAACCCCATCCATCCTAGCCTCACTGAGAAAACTGTTCCAGTGTCCCACCACCCTCATAGTAAAGAATTCCTTCCTAACATCTAGCCTAAATCCACCCTCTTCCAGTTTAAAACCATTTCCCCTCATAAAAAGATCCTCCCCAGCTTTCCTGTAGGCCCCCTTCGGGTACAGGAAGGCCACTGTAGGGTCTCCTCAGAGCCTTCTCTTCTCTAGGCTGAACAGCCTCACCTCTCTCAGCCTGTCCTCCCAGAGCAGGTGCTCCAGCCCTCTGCTCATCTTTGTAGCCCTCATTTGGACCTGCTCCAACAGCTTCGTGCTCTTTCTTGTGTGGGAGCCCCAGAACTGGACACAGTAATACTTTAATGTATTAATTCAGCAATCATTGTTACTTCTTGCCTACCATAACGCTTCTCTGTATTCTTTGCCCTTCGTTTTAAATTTCACAGAAGCCACCATAAAGCAACTATATCTGCTCAACCCAACTCATAACTCCTTTGTTTATGACAGCAGCTCAGCAGATAACCAAACATGAGCTCCACCTGGTGCAGAGTACCATTCCAGCCTCTGATTTGTAGCTGCTGATCAGAGTCATGTTATGGGGGCGTATGTGAGCCAGTTTTCACATTTGATTCTTTTCAAATATTGGTGTGGTCCTTAATACAGGTATGCTAATTTATTTTGTCTCAAAAGTAGAACAAAGTGTTGATATGTGTATGTTGCTCTCGTACCTGTAATGAGTCGTGCTAGGAGCAGGACTGGTCTTGAGTTAGCTTTGCTTATCACCCACAGAGTGACTGCCTTATCTATTCACACACTGTTCCCTTAAGCCACTTGCAAGTATTTTAAGAGACCAGAACATTCAGTAGTGTATTTTTATATACTGTGTGGCCAAAAATTACACAGCCTGGTACACGACTGGAAGCCTTTAGCTGTATAGTTAATCACACTGTGTTTACATTTCTGTTTCATTAGGTGCAAATGGATTCCTTGCCTTGAAGACAATTATTTTCCGTGGCAAATTAAGATCATTAAGATATGCCTCCATCTTATGACTATGATTTTAATAATCACACTCTAGTTTTTCATGCTTTTCTTCAGTGAGTTTAAAGATCACGTACTGCATGTCCTATCACCAACAAAAGAGTTCACACAGCAGAATGACAAAATTTAAAAAAAGGCAAATGCATGTCTAAGTGCTTTGGCCTGTTTTTGCATAACAGACTTTTCTTCTGGAGATGTTGAATTCTTTACAAAAGTGAACATGCATCATTTTCTCCTTCTTATATAACAAATCCCAAAGGTATAGAAATGAGAATTAACAGGGTCCCAGACAACCACACCTACATCTATCCCTAAATAAATCTCTTTTTATGGCTTAGCAAGAACATAACAATACACTGCAATTAAGCTTTATAAGTTTATGCAATTAAACTATTAAGAAAGAATAAAAAACTACATTTACTTAGAACTACCAAAGGTAAGAGAAATACATGCTGCTGGTGTTACAGAGTGAGAAGTATGCTTAGCATAATAATTCAAGGGTAGGACAGTGAGCTATAAATCTACCACTAAGACTAATGCTACTAAGAGTAGCATTGAAAATACTTTCCAACAGAGCACAAGTTACTCAGTGAATAAAATATTTAAGCCACGGCACATTTTCCAGAATGTAACATCTTACAGACAATAGGATGGCTATTATACTTTTGACAGGGTTTATTTTGGTGAACTCTAGCAGTGAGTGGAAATTCAGCAGCCTCAACTTTTAGTTGATGCGTAGAATCAACTCAGATAGAGAGATGCTGACAAAGATGAGAAAGAAAACTCATCCCAAAGAATGGCTTGAGCAGAGGCACTGGACCAGGTGATGTTCAAAGACCCCTTCTAACCTCAATAATTCTGTGAATGAATTGGGAAAGTTCTCTTTCTGTGGCATTGCTCCAGCGCTTTCCTGGCACTAAAGTAGAAGCTAGATTCCTCACAGGAATTCCTGACTGTGTGCTGACCTGGCAGTGAGGCTTCAGCCATAGTTTGCTGGTTATCCCTTGCAATGGGGCCCACTGACTGTTGCTGTTCTGCTTTAGCTTCAGCTCTGGGGAGGAGTTGACAGCCCTCAACTCTGAGCACCTCAGAGTGTTGAGTACTCATTACAGCCTTCTCTGCATCTCTTGAGGAAGACTTGAACTGCCATCCCTAGGAATCAGATGAATACTAGAATGATGTACACAATAACAAAGATATGCAGTGAATATTTAAGACTTTTTCTTAGAAAACAATTTGAACTATATTTTTTGTATCAACTTGATCATTTTGACTATTAGGCAGTTAAAACACTAAGTGGGACTGCCAAAAGATTGTACTGTCTGTTGTTGTGAAGTATTTTCCTCTGCCTATTATGAAATTCAAATTTACCAAGTCCTCTGATTTTGGGAAATATGCTTTGTTATCACTTACAGCCACCCGTATTTTGACGAAGAAATTTTTCTTTTTCATGCATTCCTGCCTCTAGGTCCCTGAGTCTATCAATAGCATCTGCAATGAAAACTGGACCAGAAATGAACCACACTGAAGACAGTAATGCAATAGATATGCCCTAGATGGAAACAGATAAACCTGGTTTATAAGGAATTACAGAGTCTGAAGAAAGGAAAACTAGAAAAGAAAACAGGCAGAAAATAGTCAGACACTTCATTTGTTCTCCAAAAGTTCTTTTTCATAATCATTCTATTACAATCTTTTTTCTTATGCATACATTTAGTGCATAAATCTATTTCTATCAAGTCTTAAATAACATTTTAAACATCTTTTTCTTTAATTAAAATACAAATTAATGAACCACACTTCAAGAGCAATATGTGTGCATCAATAGGCACTTTAATGTTTGAAAGCACTCTGCCGTTGATTTTGTGCTCCCTAATGACCTATTCACACAGCTTGGAATGGGTTACTATTATAATCAAAATTTTTAATTCTCTTTTGGTTTCTATTTATAATCTTCCGGGAGTGGAGGCAAAGATTACTTAATATACAATTAATTCCATAGTTTCCTCAATAGAAAAAAAATGGTCTGTATATTCTGTTAATTATTTCAATTCATATTCCACCTTTCTGAATATTTTCTTCATATGGAAGTTAAAACAGAACCTTGACATCATGATTAAGTAAGTTTCACTAGCGATGAATATATTTTTAAGTAGCTACACACCATTCTGCAGTAGTAGAAAAAAAAAATGAACAGAAAATACTGTTCATTTCTCACCTGGCTTAGCAGCAGCAGGAGCCAATCTCTACAATATATCAAAATCACAGAATAGTTCCACCTGACTTTTGAGCACTTAAAACTTGTGAAATACACCAAGTTAACAATTAAGACACCATGAGAGTAAAGGATAACCAAAGCTGTACATTTGACAAGTTCTGCTGCTCAGTGTTCACCTGAAGAAAAAACTTACCATGCAATCTGAAATGTGTTTTAAGGGCTTACACAAATAAACATCAAAGTCAGTCCCTGACACTTTATAAGTCTTAATTATTCAGACATCAAAGACCAGGAGGTCGTCCCCTGCTGTTGACAGCAGGAAAATACAGGTCTCTGAGTAAGTGAAGTCCTGCAGAGCAAACAATGCTTTATTCGAGCTTGTACAAGAAATCCTGTGAGGGTATTTTATTTATTTATTTATTTATTTATTTTTGTGCATTTTTGTTTTGTTTTTACACAAAGCTGTCAGGTACCAAACAGTCTGATCTTTCAGCAGGTAAGACAGACTTTCAAATTGAGCAGTTCCTCCACCCCAGAAGCACCTTTTGAAAGCCAGTGGGAATATTCGTACAGCTGAGTGAACTGTCCTCATGATGTCTCAATAATTCATAGAGGCACAGATCATGAAATCTCTTGGTCTGGAGGGGACCTTAAATACCATCTAATTCCAATCTCTCTGTTGTTGGCAGAGTTGTCAACCAATAGATTAGCCAGAATTAAGCCATAATATAAGGTGAGATTCAAATAGGACAGTATTTTAAACAAGTGGAATAATTTTGATCAGCGATGCTCCTAAAAATAGCTTGGAACTTAGGCTAGAGGTGAAATAGTATTTGCGTAATTGCCTATTCTAGTAAATAAATGGCATAATGGTTGCTTGGGTCCACAATAAGCTTTAGCCTTTGACTCCAGCTCATTCAGAAGCATTAAGACAAATTTTGTTAAGTGTGAGGGAATGAAGGAGGATAATAATTAAATTCAAAATGCCTAAACATGGCTTATCAGATAAACCTGTCCTGGTGACAACCTAGATACTGCGGAGCAGGCTAAACAGAGTCTGATCTGAAAAAATTACTATGGCATACTGAAGATCAATCTGATATGGGGCTCGAATATAGCCTAACACCAATTTGTGCCTTGTAGAAACTTGCTTACAAATCCCACTGCAGCAAAAAGATACACAAATTCAGTCATACTTTTAATTATGGTGATTGGGAAATTGGATTGAGATAAAATGAAAGAGTAGGAAATGTTGGGCTCACCAAGACATTCCATCAATGGACCAGTAACTGGTTCTTGGATACTTTTATGACAAGGACATTTAAATATAGTTCACTGAATGTTAATAATGAGATCTAGAAGCGAAAAAAGGAAAGAGGGAAGCAAAGACTGAAGTACTGCCAGAAAACTTACAGAAATCCCTTTGCTTTCCAACTGCCCTCGACATCAAAATCCTCAGGAAGCTATGTATTTCATGTAAAACATTACAAATCTAAACACAACCTGTTACTCTTCTGTACACAATAATGCATCTTGAATGTCTAGAAAAGACTAAAGTACTGCATGTCCATCTCTAATTATTGATGCCACCATCAAGAGTGTTACTGAAAATTGCACAAATGCAGTAACAAAAAAAAATAATGGTGCTAAAGCCTAAGGGAACAAGGCAGTCAGCTCCATTATGGTAAGCACTATTCATGTGGTCTCAGAACTCAACAGTGAGACCATCCCTTTAATCATGTGAGTAATGCGACTCAAGACACTAGAGATATGTCCCAACACTGACTATATTCTGACAGAATAGTGTGCAAAATGTTGGACTTCAGAAACAACAGACAACAAACTGAACCATCCATGCATTTCCAAGCTTTGAGGCCATCAAGAGAGTTGACACTACAAAACAAGAGGCAAGACTTCATTCAGCAAGTAAGACAGGAAATGTTTTGGTTAATCTGTAAGTGTCTCTTCTGTCTAAAATCCTCCAGTGGACCAACCTGTGGACAGACATTATCTACTACTGGATGATGGAATAGCCCTGGAATAATTATTTCTTTCTTTCTGCTTCTACAAATATTCTGGCAAATATGCTCCCCAACGCATCCCTTCCCAAAGCCAAAAAAGCACTAAGGCTAGGAAGTAAAAAGTACTTCTCAGTTATAAGGCAAGTTAAAAATAAGCAGTTTTGTAGCTGCTTGCTATTCTACTTCTGGCTTTATTCTGCTGTTTCTTTTGGTGAAAAAGATCGATTTACTACCATTAGGCTAAGTTGCTGGATGCACAAAATCCCACTAAGGCCCTGAAGATTGAGTGAAATATCTGAGTGCTTGGAGACAAACTGATCTAATTTGAATTTACAGGTATTAATCCACTGCAAAAAGAAAAAGAAAAAAGAAAAAAAAAAAAAAAAGAAAGGAAAAAAACCCCACATCTATTTGTTTAAGTCTTGAAAGTTTTTTTTTTCATGAATCTCATACTTAAAAGTTTTCAGTTTCATAACAATTAATAAATAATTTGTACTTTGTACTTACCAACCATGTCAGACATGGTCTACTGCAATTTGCTATCGGTGATGGATGCACAGAAGTTGAAAGGTTTAATTGCTTTTCAAATCGATGCAGTGTGGGTTTGGTAACCCACACTGCCCAGCTTTAACATAATTGTGCTATATGCGCAGACCTAGGATCAGCAAAAATTTGTGCAAAAGCTTGGAAGCTATCAACAATCACTCTAGGCTCAGCTAGGCTACAGAAACGTATCTGAACTTTCTTCAAATACACAAGTAGTACCAAAACTGAAACGTATACTGGAGGGGAGTGGAACGAGTTGGGAAGGGGAGATGCTATCAAGGGATTTTCTCAGCTTTGACTGTGTAGATAAGCCCTTTCTGAACTGGACTGATTTCAGCCAAGTACTGCAGCCCTATGAACACTGCTGGATATCTTCACAAGTTATTTCAGATCAAATATTAAACAGTGTGCTGTAATGCAGGATGGTGGATAGGACAACTCCATCCTAACTGTAGATCAGCACTCTTGCGGTATTCCTTGTATTTTTTGCTGACTTGCAGCAGTTTATTCAAGTTGGCACTTCCGTTAGTGCAGTAAAAACACATTTCCAGACATTTTCCATCCAAAACATTCCAAACAATTTTAGGCAATGAGGTCTAAAGAGAAAAATCTGTGATAGACTGACTTTCATTACTAAAAAACCTTCAAGTTAAACAGCACAGGAACATCACAGTAAGTGCTACGGAGCAAAAATAAAGAATACGCCCAAGGAATGTGCATCAACTAGACTGCTCCAGAGTTAGCCAATGTCAGCTTCCTCTCTCTTTACAATTAAAAAAGTTTCAGTGATTAACAGTGATGCCAAAGAACACACAGTGCTGAGGTCGTATCAGTGAATTCTCAGGCTTCTACTGATTACTGGAATGATTAATCTACTGCATAGGATTCTGACCATTGGCAGTGCAATACAAATACATACATACTATAGGGAAATCTTTGTTGCAAACAGCATACATGACTTTTCTGTTTTTGGATAAGGGTAACAGGAAGAAGATACACTCTCAGGGTTTGCTGACATGTGTTTGTTTCATGGGCATTGTGTTCCATGGAGTTCATGAGTGGAACTGGACCTTGGTGCAGGATAGGTCTGGGCTGCATGGCAGAGAGGACACTGTCACCAAATGATGAAGGATTTAACCTCTACAAAAATAGATTCCTTTAGCAAATAACTAAATCTGTGAAGTTTCTGTCTAATGAAGAAAAGGAGAGCCACAGAAAGACAGAATGCAATCACTATTTACCTTTTCACCTTTATGTCCTTTCTGGCCTGGTAAACCAGCAACTCCTGGTAATCCCACTTCTCCCTGATTTTAAAAGAAAACAACAAAGAAAATAAAAATACCCAAACAAAAATAATCAACTAAGACGCAGATCCAAAATATGTAATTGGTTTGAATATTTAGTCTTAATTACAAAAGCCTAACAAAACAAATGGTCAAGAAGAAATATAGCACCACATCCAGGAGAACGATTTAAAACAAACAGCATGTAGAGAGCAATCTATTCTGAAGTAAAAATGATTACACTAGATTTACCCTAAATATATTAACAGTAATTCTCATGTTTAGTATTGATCCTTGCCTTGTTTGTGATCAATCTACAAAATCTTACAGCCCCATAAAACTGTAATTTTTAAATTAAATCTAAAATGTACAGTTTCTTAACTGTAGAATACAAACATATGTGTATTATGATAGTGTAAGGTTGTAACATATTTTTTTCATAACTACAAAAAGAAACTCAAGTGCTTTTTATTAAAAAAAATATTATTTTTTAAATACCTAGCAGAATTAAACAGCAGGATGAATTAAAAAGTAATAGGAGAATGTCTTACTTTAGCTGGAAAGCAGTGGCATCTGTCTCTAGGTTCTTGCTGTGTTCTTGAAAATGTGTATACTTTGCTGGCATGAACAGACACTGGTGATGAAGTAGTAGCAAGTAATCTGTCCTCATGTGGGCACTAAAATAAAAACAAGATTTTTCTGATTTTTGGCCCACTTTTGTTAATAGATAAGTACTATCCAAACATTTATTTAACTTACTTTCTACTTTAATATTACTGCATATACCACACCACAGAAAAGCCATAACTGCCAAACAAAGGAGAAAGCTGTAGCAAAATGAAGTCTAGACATTATGACTCTTCTGTACTGAAAGCAGTACTGGTTAAAACAGAATTGACTGTCCCAATTCTTTCTTCATAAAGAACCTGACATAGGAAGAAAAC
Source organism: Callipepla californica brunnescens (assembly GCA_023055505.1). Lineage (NCBI taxonomy): Eukaryota > Metazoa > Chordata > Aves > Galliformes > Odontophoridae > Callipepla > Callipepla californica. The sequence continues at coordinate 22,288,455 of JALIRH010000007.1, read as the reverse complement.
CTCTAGGAACTATAAAAAGTGAAAGCAAAAGATAAGGGAAAAAAATAAATTCAGAGGTTTTCATTAAGACATGATAAAGTCTCCTCCGGGACTTCTTGTCAAAGAAATTCTGACATGACTGACTTCTTAGCATAGAAATTTGTGATTAAGGAATAATTCCTTTCCTAAATTACTGAAAATTTAGCTCTTACAATTGGTAAGGGAGGTAACAAAAAAGAATAAAAAAAATGCGATGCTGAATTCAGTATAAAAGTCATTAACAAGCACTCCATTATTTTTATACCTTCAATCTAAGACACGCAAGTGAAACAGAGTTCTTTTATCTTCATAGCTGAAAGAACATTTAGGATGCTATCAATAAAGCATATCCTTGATCTTTTTGTGTTCATGTATAGTTAGGGTTTATTTTTTCTTTTCTGTTTGTGTCATAACATCAATTTTTTTTTTCCACTCACACAGTGAAACTTAGGGAAAAAAAGTCATTTGTTTCTATTAGCCATGAGCTTATACATTCAAAAGAAAGGTTGTGCCTTTCAGGAATATATATCAGGAATATATTTTGAGGTATACTGAACAAGAAGTTATTGTTTAAAATTGAGATTTCCTTTGATACTTTAGATTCAATCTCTTGATTGCTTCTGATCACCATTCAGTTGTCAGTTCCCACAAAGTATTCTCAATGAGAAATGACCGTTTTTTTACTTTTCTTTTTCTTTTTTTCCCCTCCAAACAGGCTTAATTAAACAAAACAATCACTTCTAGCATTTCTATAGACTAAATAAACATCTTCACTACAGTGAATTTTTTGCCAATCACAAAACATCAATTTTTCCATGTTAATATACTGAAATAAGGGATATGCCCTTAACACCATCCTAGTTTTTTTCTCTTCCACTGTCACATGGTTTCCTTCATGGGCTTTCTTTGTTTCCCAGCTAAAATGCTAGAACAGGTATAATAGTAATTAAAATAGTCCCTGTTACGTGAAGGTGATTGCAGTGAATTTGTTTCCTTCTCTCTAGACTTCTTCCATTCCTAATTAAACACTAATCAGTGTTAAGATATGCATTTAAAAAGCACTAGCAGCACCTAGTGCCTTTTACTGAAGTTCCACTAAGCCATTTGTTTCGGTAACAAGAAACAATGTACCATCACTTCAGATACAGGATTCATTTTCAGAGCTGGAACACTTGAATTGGACACTTTCTTTGTAACTCTTTTATAAGAGAAAATAAAACATTTTACTTTATGATACCATTTTTACTTTAACAAATAACTTACCAGGTCTGCAGATACTTCACAACATGTATCTTCTGTTGCAACTTTTGGATTACAATAAACTGTTATTTGGTGAAGTTCAATCTATTAATAAATAGAGGAGAAGACGTTAATATGTAATATAAAAAACACATTGTGGCATGTATTTCCAAATATTTGCATAAGAAACTTTCTCTCTGAAACAATGCATATTTCTGAAATTGAATTGGAGAAACTGAAAATCCTCACAACAAATGTTTAACTCCTCGCTTAAGGAACAAATTACACAGACTCTTACTTTCAACTGAAACACACTTACATGAAGGAAAATGAAAGCTAAAATAGCAACCCTTTGTTCCGCTCTTCCTATGACTGCATGGGCACTTCTAGCCCAATGGACATTCTCAGCAAATATTCTTTTCAGGAATGTAAAGCAAAGGTTTGACAAGTACTATGTCATATGTAACTTCATCACTTAGGACAGACCTCATTGGACACTGCCACTAAACCATCCTAAGAGAAAAAATTCTGAGTATAAGATTTCTGTTTTACAAATTCACAGTGGACGAACAGTGTCTAATTTTATCTGGTTAATCTTGCACTGTCCAGCTTTTACATGAGTCTGTTAATATCAGAGACTGCACAAGCTTATTTGTAGAAGTCTGGAACAGCCTAATATCAGAACTCAATTTCACAAAATAAAAAGGAATATGAGCTTGCCCTCACAAAATAAGAGCTCTGATGAGTCCAGGTCAAAGTGGTCAGCACCTCACTGAACTCTGACAATTATTCCTCTTGCAATGCTAGCTTGTAGTTGCAGTGTACAGTTTTCATCTCAAACTGTATAATGTACTGAAATATTTCGATGGCCACTATAAACTTCAAGCCAGATGCTTGAATCCTGGTAATGGGATGTCAGTATACTTCAAACAAACTGTCATTTCCTGGAACTTTCCAATGGCTTGCTCTAAGGAAACAGGAGAATATTTATGGCACAGAACAAAGCCTATAATATTAAGGTATTGGCTTGGGTAATTCTACATCTCCTCATTTATCTGCAGATGAGGCAACAGCTTGTTTTCTTCAGGAGCACTTTGTAACAACCTACTTTCCTTGCATTTGCAATTCATTCTGCAGATCTTGTCCACTGTCCACTGATAGGAAAGGGTGGAGGAAAGGGACTACTTTCCAATTGCCAGCTGCACCTGCAGTCCGTTACTTGTAGCAATGGCTGTGGGAAATGCACCTTCAGCCACTCCCTCAGAAGGTTTGTCTTAGCAGGTACTACTGCACTGAACATTGTTTAGAAAAAAAAAAAAAAAAAAAGACCTCAGGACTGTAAATGAAGAATTCAGACTGAAAATTAATAACCTGTTTTGAATCCTTTCCCTCCCATATAATTCTTCATGATTGTTTCAGTAAAAGTATGGATAAAACATGGCTTGAGTTTTCGAGTTTTTCTTTCATACTACTCACATCTACAGGCTTATCATCTGCAGCGCGAGAAGCAATCAGAGTCCTTCCCTGAAAGTCAATGGTGAATTTTTCATCAGTCTGCTTTCTCTCAATTAAATTACAATCCAAATACAGGGAAATGATCCCCGACTGCACGCTAATACCAAGTTTATGCCACTGCCGATCGAACAATGGATAAATTTCTCGACTCTTAAAAGTGTAATGTAGTATATTCCCCTGAGCAGATTTGGTCATATACTCCACAACCTTTTTTGAACCATCCAGAAGCACAGAGATCTGAAAGCAAAATGAAACAGAAGAAATGTTCATTTAAAAGTCAGAAAAGGAGAGTTAAACACATTTATAAGCTACATATAATAAAAACACTTCCACTGAGAAGGAAATATGAAGCTTTTTTTAGGTCACTTTGTAAAAATATATCAGCCACATGCACACCCTCTACTCTAGTTTGCAGTCTTGACCGAATAAATTTTCTTAAATTTTTGTCACTCCTACAATAAATTATCAACTATTTCAGAGTAGCCTCTTTATTCTGTGTATACTGTAGCTAAATTCAATGGTAAAACATCAAGCAATTTATATTTGTCATATTACATGAGAAAAAAAGAAAACCTACAAAAACTAAATAAAGGATAAATACGACAGACAACTCTAACCTCGGGAGTATCATGCTGATTTAAGATTTGCCATATATACCAACGCTCTTTCTTGGTACTTCGCCGTATCCGGAATGTAGCAACTAAAGAGTATTCTTCAGGAAGCCCATTTGGAAATACTTGCCTACAGTAGAAAGAAAAGGAAGGGGAAAAAAAAAAGAGAAAAAAAGAATCTTGATTATTCTTATGTACACATAAACATTCTTTAAGAGGAATGAACAGAAGTAATATGTGGTGAAATCAGTGCTCACTCGCACTCAAGTAATTTCACTGGCTTCAGTATTCACAAACACCTCCTCTGAAGTTCTCATGCTCAAAAATACAATTCAATCTATTGAAAGAATGACTGAAAAATTACCTAATAATTTCTCTCTCTCTTTTTCTTTTTTCTCTACTGAAATCTTAAAATACTATGAATAGATGTCTTAAAAGAACTGCTACAAAATCAGTGCCATACATGAACAAACTTTAAAACACTACTTTCCCAAAATGTTTTTTTCTGGTACAGTGGAATAAGTTTCCCAGAGAATGTGTGAATAATTTGTGAAGGATTATGGGATAATCTCCATCTTTGGATGCTTTTGAAACTCAGAAGGAGATGGCTCATAATAATAACATATTTTAACTTATTGGTCCTGTTTTGAGTAGCAGATTAGATCCAGTGACCTCCACTGCCCGTGATTTGGATGTTCTGAATATTAAAACAACTGGACTTCAGCAGACTTGAGCAATAGGGAACATATTTCTGAATGACTGCCTTGCTGCGCTCGATTTCATTATCATTTCATATCATTTGAGATATGCCACAAAAAAATATGCCTGACTTGTTACCCGATTCACAAAATGTAGCAGAACACCACTTCTGTGAACTTCTGGAAAAGTTTGTATTTAAAAAAAATGTTTCAGAAATCAGTCTGTAACTCAGCTCAACAGATTGGTAATTATTAAATATATACTAAATCTGAAATAAACAAATTCGGATGGTTTCATCAACTTTTTAAATTCATTTTTTATTTTGTTTGCCCTGATTATTTATTTTCTAAAACTGAGGAGAAACAAAAACTACAGACACAAATACCTAAAGTGTTAATGTTGAGTTTTTTACATTTGGAACAATACTGTACACTGAACAGCAACACTGCATTGCCCAACTAACTACCCTGGAAAAGGTATGCCATGGATCAGAATGGAGGAAAACTAAGGGCTCCACTCAGAAGAAAAATTTACTTCGGTTTTCATCCCCCGATCATTTGAAGTAAATAAAACTACAAATGGGATTATAATTACACAGTAATGTGGTATAAAGGAATTTTTTTTTTTTTTTTTAAATACAAATGAAAGAGGAAAGCACCAGCTGACAATAACTGCACCACCCTCCTGGAAAGCAGTGCATTTCAGCTCACATAGGACCCCAGGAAAAATGCCTGTCAAGAAAGGTCTGTTCTAAATCATCCCAAAGGGCTTCTTTATGGACTAATACCTCTTTAAAGTCCCTTATCCTGGAACCACGTTTCTTTGGCATATTTCCATCACCTGATTCCTGTTTTGATCCCAGGACCAAATTGGCTGCTCTCCCACATTGTCAGCAGACCCATATGCGTTGTTGCACAGTTACAGATGTTTTATTGTCAAAAGGCAAGGCAGAAGTGAACAGGATTTGCAGTACTTAAATTCTAGATTTCATCTTATTCCGTATGTTCTTTACGGCATAAGGAATATGTATGACTTCTCAATAAATACCTTCATTGAACATTACTGAAACACAAGTGCATCTCAGTAAACTATCTGGATATAGGATTGGCCCTATGGTCTACCACATATTGGGCAGGCTGAGGACACGGCAGCTCAGGTTTAGAGCTGTAATCTACACAGGACATCTGGCTGTAGGAGCATTTGTTTAGCTCTCCAAAAGCAACTAGCATTCCCAGTTCAGTTCTTTATTAGGGGACACGTAGGAGTTTGTATTGATGGGCAAAGGGCAAACAACTGTGGGAGGGAAATGATCAGAAGTCTTCGTCAAATGAAAGGAGGAGAAACCATGATTGGAATGACATGTCTAAAAAACATACGGAAGTAATTTCTGAACATGCTAGGCATTCTAGTAAACATAGAGCACACTTCTTTTCCATTGTATCCTATTACTGTAAGCCTCCCTCACACTCAGTACTATCTGAACAAATAATAGTATTAGTCTTCTAAAATTCTGTTTCTTTCTAAATATTCTCAAAAAATGTTCTGCACGAGTGCAAATTATACAAAACAATCTATCTTTTTTTTTTTTTTTTAATCAGATTATTTGGAAATGAAAGTTCTCAGGTATAGGTCAGAACTATTAAGGAGAGAAGGAGCTGATTCACCACTGACGTGATAGAGAAAATTGCTTTAAGAAAAATGAGAAAAATACAAAAAGCTAAATTAATTCCCAATGATGCTACACTAATTTCAGTGAAGTCAATAGAAGAAAGTAAGTAATAAGTAGAAATAGACCAAGGATTAATTTAGAAAGATTAACAAAATAATTTAGTAGTTCTGGAGGCAAATGGATTCAGTCACCTGCTCCAAGCAGGGCAACCTGAAAATTTGCTCCAGTTATTATGAATTCTGTCCAGATGAGCTTTGGAAGACTCCAAAGATGCAGATTATTTCACAAATCTTCTGGGAAACTTGTTCCAGTGCTTGGTCATGCACACAGTGAATTTATCTTATTTTAACCAACATCTAGTTGGAATTTCATTTGCTATATCTTGTGCCTGTTGCCTCTTGGGCTTTCACTGTGAACCTTTGACAGGAGTCTGTTTCTAGTCTCCCCATAACATCGATGTAGGGAGCAATGAGGTGGTCCCGGAGGCTCTTCTCCCCCAGGTTGGACAAAGCCAGCTCCCCTGGCCTCTCCACACATGCCTTGCAACAATTTTGGGCCTCCACTGGACTCACTCCAGTGAGCTCTTCTCTGCTTTCCTCTCCTGGGAAGCACTAAATTGGACACCAAACTTCAGATGCAGTCTCACAAGCGACAGTGTTCTCCTTCCCTGACTCAACAGACCTAAACTGGGGGTGTTAGTTGACAGCTGTCTGAACACAAGCCAGCAGTGTGCCTAGGTGGCCAGAAAGGCCAATGGCATATTGGCTTGCATCAGAAATAGTGTAGCCAGCAGAACTAGGGAAGTTACCATCCCCCTAGTGCTGTTGAGGACACATCTTGAGAACTGAGTTCAGTTTTAAGGCTCTCACTACAAGACTTTGAGGCCCTGGAGCAAGTTCACTGAAGGGCAACAAAGCTGATGAAGGGTCTGGAACACAAGTCTTAAGGGAAGCAGCTGAGGGAACCTGAAAGCAGATTGAGTTGAGATAGGTGTCAACCTCCCAGGTAACTAGCGAAACAAGAGACAATGGCCTTAAGTTGCGCAAGGGAAGGTTCAAGTTGCGTATTAAGAAAAATTTCTTCTCTGAAAGACTGGTAATGCATTGGAACAGGTTTCCCAGGGAAGTGGTGGAGTCACCACCCTGTAGGTGTGCAAGAAACATGTAGATCTTGCGCTTAGGTCTCAGTAGGCATGGTGGTGATAGGCTGATGGTCGGAACTTGATGCTCTTAGAGGTCTTACCCACCCATGACTCTATGATCATATCTTGCTAGGATAGCTGAAAATGTAGTTAGCCTTTTCACCATAAGGGCACTCAGCAGAGGCCGCAGCTCCTGTTCTGTAGGGTTTCTATCCGAGCAGACATTACATTAGGGCATGCAATGCCCTATGAAGAGAGTCCTACTCAGGCATGAACTTTGTGTTTGCTTTTGCTGAATTTTAGATTACTAAGTAAAATTATTACAGCATGGTTAGCAGTGATGTAAACAAACAGCAAATGAATACTGTTAAAAAAACTTATACTGCAGGTTTACTGTACATCAGAAACAAACAACACAGAATATTGCTCTTTGCAAAGAAGACAGTCTAAGATCATGCTTTACAGTTACCTGCACAGTATAATGCAAAATACCACAAATTTTATATAGAAGAACTGTGTACTGAAGACCAAACTGAACAGAAACTATATCTTTATTCTCCAATTAGTGTTCTCATTGTTTAATGATGTGAACAGGACTTGCTTATCAAAGTCATTAAAAGATGCTTTAACATTATGTGCTTTACATTCAACCCTCCAGTCAGATAGTGAATGCTATGAGGTAAACAAACAAACAAAAAACTGGGTAAAATTCTTAGAAAACAAGCATGCTATCTATTACTATATACAATTTCCTCTAGGTTCTTATTCCTTGAATGACTTCAATTGAATGTAGTAAAACAAAAATCAGGCATCTCGCCTTGAAATTACTTAGGCACAGATGATCACTAAGATAGTATAGCAAAACTGCTGTATTCCTCCCATTATATCTTCTAGTCTGTAAAGCTCAGTTACAGATTTTTCAGAAATACACATAAAATGTATATGTTCTAAACAATAACTATAAAATGATAACTGATACCAAGAAAAAAAAACAAAAAACAGAAACATCAATATAAAACCTCTTAATCATGAAAAAAGAAAAATAATCAGAATACTGAACTTAAACTTCAGCCTTTTAATGTTTAATATCCTGTTTCACCTGGTTGCATCTGTCAACATTTAAAAAGAATAGGCATGAAAAACTAATGAGGCATCACATGCAGGGTGAAAACGATAAAGAAGTAGCATTTAACATTAATGAAAAAAGACAAAATTAGTTGTTCCACGTGTCCACAGATGAAAAGTACTTCCACAGAGTATTTACTCTATTTTATGTGGCACAGGGAGAAGAGCGATAGAATAAAGGACAGAAAGAAACCTGAATCAAACTCATCACAGAGTCTTACAGTTGAAAAGCACAAATATAGAGACCATTAACTTAGGTTAGCACTCCCTGTTATCTAAGCCAAAAGCAGTAAGGGAAATAAGAGGTCTTAAGAAAGCTCCAACAATGAGCTCCAGCATTGCAGAAACATGAGTAGAAATTAGCAAATATCTAAAAACAATCTGTGAAGAAGAGAGCAAAAGAGAATTTACAGGTAAAAACAACTGCTCAAATATGATTTCCAATCCAGGGGATGCTTACAGGGTTTTTGGACACAAGTGTTTGAAGTATCTGTATGATCAGATAGTGGGAGAAAAACTTTCACAAGAAACATCCTTATCACTGAGACGAGAATCAAGTTCCCCCATTTGTATTGGTCTTCCTCAGCTCAGGGCAAACCAAATCAGGTATTATTCCTGGATGATCTGGACTAGTTTAACTTTCAAGACTGCTTAATTGATCTTCTTCCCCACTCCAACACTGAAGCTGATCATGATCACTGGGACTTGTGTTGAATTCAGTGCTGTCCAAGTTTGCTATGCGCAACTGAAGCATGGACAATGGCTTAGGCATCTCTGGGATTACTCGCAGAGCCAAGGCATTTCTATGCACTTCCATGCTAAAATGAAATTTGTGTGGGAGCTAAATGCCTGACTGCTTCAGCCATGGTGCTTCTAAGCTTTGCTGGAGCTTATGTCCAGATGCCTATGAAAATTCTGTCCACACATGATTCATTCTAGGTGCCACCAGGGGTTAGGTGGTGCTTCAGAACAGACATTTTGAATCATTCCCTGAGACTCAGGCGCCTGAAGTCTGACTAAATTATATGTTGGGTGGAATTTAGACAGTTTTGATTTCTCTCTGTTTGCATTGTCAGTAGTATATAATAAAAAAAGGAAAGTTGATGAATGGAGCACTCTGTTCTCAAAGCAAAGCACACCCTTGGTGGAAATTGCTGAAAACAATTGCAGGAATTACAACACATGAACTGAACTCATGTACTGAATTTCTGCCACCCTAGCTCGCTGGATTGAGGTGTACTATAAATTACAGAAATCCAGATGCCAGACTAGGGAGGCAAAAGAAAACGAGAAGGAGAATTGCTAAGGTATTATTAGGAAGTAGATATGTTACAAATTCAGGTAGCCAGGTTTATCTTCATATACCACAGAGTGAAATATCAGGCAAATACATCTGGATGGTAATAAATACACAGTGACATCACAGCACCATCCATATGACACTCTATCAAAGAATTTGTACATAAGAGTTGCAAAGAGTTCTGTTGCATTCTTCCTATCTTAATGAAACAAATTTAGCTATAATTTTCCCTAAAAACAGGAGCTGTGGTACAAGTATAGCACAGACTGTACATTACTAGATTATTACAAAAGTATTTTACATGAACTTTGCAGTCCTTTTTGTGCATACCTTCTAATATTTGTCATGATCAAGTATTGACAGATTTTTTGGCAAAAATATGTGCTTGTTCATTCGTTTCCTCAAAAGTCTATAACATTTCTGAAACACAGATACCATCTGGTTCTCCTACTGCTACCATACTAAATGAAGTAATTATGAATGAATTAACTGTGTATTCACTGAGCTATAAACAGTTTCAGTTCTATCTTTGTAAAGCAGCATTGGGTTACCCGTATCACATTTAGTAAGGCAATCCTTTATTTACCTTTTGTTTTTATTTTTAAAAAAAGCACTAATGGAAAAGTAGCATCTATTTTTAAGTCTTATGAACTCTAATTGTTCCATATCAGATGAGAATATACTACAGTATACGACAAACTTCCGTATTTACAAGTATCAATGAAACCTCCAGCCTGCTGAATATCTTCCAGGAAGAGAAAGATGAGCCAACTTACATTTCCTGAGATTGAAGTGAGAGATGTTTAGAGTTTATGGCAAGATATATCTTTTCCAGCTGACATATACCATTACCTGGTATATGTCACTTGTAACATGACAATGTTACAATAATTTGGAGACCAGAGCTCGCGGTGTTAGTTTAAACAACTTTCCTATCATGGGTGATGATTTATATAGTACCACGTTGACGGAGACATTGAAATCTTAACCTTTTTGCATTCACTAAAGGAATTCAAGCTGAGATCAGTTATGAAGAAAAAAGCAAAGCAATCCTATTAAAAAAAATCCATACTATTCTCAGTATTTTTACATCAACTTACTAAATTCTTGACTCTCACTTTTTGCATAACTTCACCAGTGCAATAGGAAGGGAAATTACTACTTAGCACAACTTGCCAGTCTCTACCTAGAAAGGGTATTATAAATTCTTCACAAATAAAAGTTAAGAACAGCTGTTTGTCACCCAAAATAAGAAATAATTTCCCTCCCATCCATCTTCCTCAAATCACACTAAGATGCGCTATGCAGTTTCGTGTTACATTAGGCCTCAAGTTGTTTTCATATGACATGTTATATGATGCAACTTAAGGGAAACTATTCAGACAGCTTAAGAGTTATTAATTACTTAGGCAGCGAACATCCCACTCAGAAAATGTACCACTGATTGCAAAGCTGCAAATTATTTTAACACTTAGAAAATAGATTTTTATAAACGTTAGCACATTCCTGTTTTTGTCTTTTGAACAGGTATAGATTAATTGTCACTTCTAAAATATAGAAGGCTTAGATTACTTTTTTTGCTGAAAGCTCATGTCATTATTAAAGAAATTTTGAAGGACATTTAAAAAAAAAACAAAACTATTTGTTTGAAATAGAAATATAAAACCTATTAGGTCTGCTCAGAAAAGGTTTTCCCTAGTGTTTCCAGAAGTATTCTGCAACCTTATTTATATGAACTCTTTGTGAACTCCTAGTCCTACTAGAGTCAAAAGCTACTCTCCCAACGATTTTAAACAAGTCACGCTAACAAAATATGTCTGCTTTTAAGTTTGGTCAATTTGTCAATATTTAAGTTATCCAAAAAAACATCCAGAAGTAGTAATAGCTACACTCTTAGAAGTAGTAACAAATAACAAAGGAAATGCAAATGCAATAATTCTTCTTCTCATTTTCCCAAGTAGAATTCTGCAGACTGATAAAGATTTGAGAAGATTCAGGTCAACAGTTTGGCTTTTGCGGTCTTTATCTTGGGGAAAGCAGCTTTCAACACTTCTTTGAGGCAGTTATAAATACATGTGCTGTGTTCAATTTGGATATGTTTTAAGAATCAGAGGTCTGAGAGTAAAATAACGAATTTTCCTTCTATCTGGAAAACAAATAGAGCTGAATAACAAATATAATATCTTATTAATAAATACTAGGACATTAAAAAGATGATTAAATAGGTTCAGAAACTATAAAATAATTTTTTCAAACAGCATGTTTACATTTCAAAAATATAATACCTTTTTGAATGCTGCACACTAAATTAAGCTGCTCTAGTCAGCAGAAAACATCTCTCCATGTTAGAGGAACACAGACTAACAAGGAATGACAACCAGTGAACATGGTGATGAAAGATGAAGAAGGAAAAGGATGAAAGCCAGTACCTGACTAGTTGAGCAAGCTAAAATTTTACTCAAAGTAATCGCATAGTCTGAAGGATCCTCCCACACCTGCACTGGCACAGATTCAAGAAAAGCCAACACAACAGAGTGTATACAGTGCATATACTGTACTAAGTTGCCTTAGTGCAAAGCCAATAAAGGAAATGTGTATTGTGCAGGCATCAAGATATTCCTCCAGATGCTTTTGAGCTAATTTATCAAATAGCATGGTTACTTGTGATTCAGAAAGGCTGAAGTCAATCTATATGTTTTGCTCTGGTCTTATACTGACTATTTATTTTTCTTAGGATAAGATCAGCGACAAGGAAACATACCACTGTTGGTGTCTGAGGAACTGAAAATTTCACATTTCCTCAAAATCTGCTTTTCCGTACTTATGACTCTTTCTGGCGTACTTCTGCCTCATGCTGCTCAAATCAGATTGGCTTTCAATCTGTCAGCATCACTTACAAGAAACATGTAGAGACTTCCTAATGTTGGTAGCAGAAAGCAACCAAACCCACCCTCTGTTGTTGCAGTTTGTTCTTCAACCCTGATGCTTCACATATATGTGTTTATAGCTGCAGAAGCGTGGTGACACCTCTGGAGCTAATACTGATGCATCAGTGATTGATACATGCAGTTCTACGTGCCCCTCCTCACAAGGATGTTTCAGAAAGAAGTTACATGCGTCCTACACTTTTAGGGTCTTGTGAAGACAATAACGGTACAAAGCATCCTTTATCTGAAATCTTCTTTGTATCCCATAGATGCTAGATCTGTTCACATAACAAAATTGAAGAATAGTTAGGAAGAGATTCCTCCAGTACCAGTATCCATATCCCTACCACTGTGAAGTCAGAGAAAATGTAAAATAATTCAAAAGAAAACTCTTTTGCATTCCTAACATCACCTGTGAGAAATCATGCTCTTCTTAGGTATATACCTCATTCTTTCCTTTCTATAACTAAATGTTGGGGAAAAAATGAATTTTTTCTGGTTCACACATATGAACAGGGTCTTTTTGTCCAGTATGAATGTCTCAGAAATCTTAAGCACCTTCCTTATTCAGAACCACATGAGTAAACTGATAATGTCTGTAAGAGAAACACTCAGGGCCTGACATATTTTTGGCAAGCAGTACACAAAAACTGAACAAAGCTTTCTCTTCTTGAGGTTAATATGAATGGTTGAATTCAGAGAAATGTAATGAGCTGTCCCATTACCTAGGTGGGTTTTTTTTTAAATTTAGACTTACCTAAAAGAATGACAGAGGCTGAAGTTTTCCTCAAGTCATTCGATATTTACATCAAGCTTTTTAACATTTGTTTACATTACCTCTCAAGGTTGTTTTGTTATACCAAACATTCTAAAATCCAGCTCTGGCAGACTTCCACCCCCCAGTTATGGTAACATTCAAGAGAAGAGGATGTGAACATGAGTACTTTTAAAGGAACTTTACATACTTTTTTTAACATCTATCCCTGTGTCTTTATTTAAGCATTTCACGAGCAGCTCTATAATTACTGTGGTCCTCCTAGTTCGCTCCCAGAAATGGAATAATGACAACAGATCTAGTTGTGAGAAAAGTTTCTTACATGGCAATCTTTGAATTGAATGAGCGATTAACTTTTTAATGCTAAATATGATTTTCTATGTTAGACTTCAGTTATTCAACTGAGTGAGAAACCCACTGAAGATGACACAAAAAAAAAAATTACTGTAACCTCTGAGAGTCAACTGGCAGCAAAAATTGTTCTGCACGCATTGTTACATGTTTCCCACACTTAAACAGGACAGATGATGCACATCATACGTTAAAGAAAAGTGAGGAAAAAAAAAATACTATGTTCCTTTCTCCTTAGCATGGCCATTTTAATATACCCTTCACTAGAGGAGGGAGAAATGTAACTGCCCATTTTTCCTTGAAAGTTTTCACAGCCAATTTACCAGCACTGTACAGATGTTTGGATTGTTATCTAGAGATACTGATTCCAGAAATAGAATGGTCTTTCTAGTTTTGTAGGGTTAATCTACTCAAGAAGAGCTTCACTTAAAGAGCCATTTACATTCTACCACTTCACATGCTAGTCCTGTGAGAACTACCACATATTTCTGCACGACATTGTGCTATCCAACCTAAAGGTGTTGCTTCTTTATAACTCTCAGTTTCTAGCTGTTAGTCTTCCTCACCTTCATCCCAAACTTGCACTAGTTTTTAGCGATGAATCACTGGATCAAATGCTAGTGAAGCGAGCTACTGATTACATTTGGAATAGGTTCACTCCTTACTTGCCTCATACGTGCTGCCAGGTCCTGGACAACCTGGGAGGTGATGGAAGACAAAACATCTCACAGGATAGCTTAAATAGTATGAAAACTGTGGGTGGTGGTAACATTGAACACGATACATTGGTTGGTGGTGGAAAGGGAGAGCTAAAAGGAATGCTGTGTGGAGCGCAGCTGAATGAAACAAAAGGATGTTTTTTCTTTTCCTAACCCTTCAAATAATTGCTTGGATAACTATCCTCATCTGCACTCAGCAATGCCTACTAATAAACTCAGTTTGGGCTGCAGCCATGAGCAGGCCACGCTGAAGTGTTTTTGAAAAAAGGCACAGACAACACTGAAGATACTGCAGCCTATGACATTGTTTTGATGGACATTCCTATCCATCAGGATTCTCCCCAAAAAAAGAAAGCATAAGGAGTGAAGATTGTATTACAGAAGAGATTGGAGTAGGAAAGGTTAATGATACCAGATACCACAGGACTGACCCGAAATAAGTAGCTCTGTCAGCTGCAAGTGTGAAGCTACAGAGACAGAACATGCCTTTGCTTTAACACCCCCTACATACAACATGTCTAGTCTATGAATATTTAAACCTAGTGTTTTGCTTATAATATGAAGGATAAATAGATAATGAGACCTTTTACAGTCGGCAAAAACTGGTAATATTCATGGTTTCTAAGTGAATGAATCTGAAAATAAAAAATCAATAATAAATCTGCATCTCATAGGAAGACTTAATAGAATTTTAATAAACTTTAATACTTCTCTGAAGTCCCAGGACTCAGAAATGAGTTGTCTAATTGAGGTCAAATAAATTAAAAACAACAATCAACATTAACTACACACAATTTGGCCTACGACTCACACTTTCTGTAACAACGAGATTTCAGCAAGTTGCAGATTAAATGGGGTTAAAATATATCAAGCTAAAAAATATCAACATTGCATTGCTATCTGCTGAGTCATAACTATGTTTAACGGGATGGGCTGAGGACTTGCAACTTGCCAACCCTGTTACTATCTGACCCAGCTGGGAAACAGCCAGGTATTCTCTTTAAAGGACTAGGAGAGAAACCAGAAAAGCTTGAACAGTGACTGGGTCTTGCATTAGACCAAAGACAGAAGCAATGAAACAAGACTTCAACCAGTGGTCGCTGTAGATAAGTGAAGAGGGTTTAGTCTCTCCTTTATTTAGATTTTTTCTAAGTATCACATTGAAAATAAATTAATAAATTAAAAAGCACAACACCAAACACAACTTGAAAGAGCACTGGATAGTACAGGGAGCCCTTTTCAGATGGGGGACACAAGTCAGATGCTTCGTATACAAATATGTACCCTTGAGATATTGTGTATTTACAAACTTCGCAAAACAGTGCAGGCTCCACACTGTAAAAAACCTTTTACTAAAACAATGCATGTTATTCCATTAACTGCTGCCTTATTTGATATTGAATCATCTATGCCACATCTATGTGAAATTAAAACTAAAATAAAAGCTATTCTTTTTTTATAGAAGGCTGAGACTGAAATCCTTACTGCTGATTAAAATTCCATGAGCACATCTATTAGAAACCACAGTCTAAAACGCTAAGACTTATAATACTAAAGAAAGTACCACTAATATTTTACACTGTAAGAAACTATACCATGTAAGTGTTTTCCAATAACATTTTCCAAATTTTGAAAAGAGAATACTTAGTGTGCTCATAACCTTATGACAAAAATAATATTATCACTATTAAGTTAATTGCTTGACAGTGATATTAAATATCCAATGTTATGAAAATCTATAACAAATAGATTAGGAAATAGGAAAAAAATAAAGATATTTCTTACAGTGTAGTCTACAATTGATTAGGAGGGTTGGACTTGATGATCTCTAGAGGTCCTTCCAATTCCTACAATTCTGTGATTCTTTGAAATACACATTTACTTTTGTATTGACACTTTCCAGTACTTAAGAGAAGCCTATAAGCCCAAGGAAGAGTGATTTTTTACACAATCTGATAGTGAGGACAAGGGGGAAGAGCTTTAAACTAAAAGAGGGGAAATATAGGGTAGATGTTAAGAAATTCTTGGAGACAGAGTGCTCTGAGGCCCTGGCACAGGGGAGGTCACAGCAAAGATGAGGATGCTCCATTCTGGTGGCATTCAAGACCAGATTGCATGAGACCCTAGGCAGCCTGATCTAGTAGCTGGCAAGCCTGCCAATGGCAGGAGGAATGGAATTAGGTTGTCTTTAAGGTCCTTTCCAACCCAAGCTATTCTATGACTTCATGAGAAAAAAAAAATTTCTCTTAACTATTTAAAGAAGTTGCAATTAATTGCAATAACATATATTAGGATGCTGTTTAAAAAAATAATGTAATCTTAGTTATAATATGGATTCATATTAGCAATGAGAACTGAAGCAATGAAGTAAGGCTGTGTTGTTACTCTCCAGAGCTATCAAGAACTCCAACCACTTCATGAGTCATGACTTTCCATGAAATCATATCAGCTATCTCTAATCACAAAGTGCTTTTTGTATTCCTCTTAATATTTTCACAGCAAACCAAGCTTAAGCTTATGTAATTTCCTGGCAGCGTAGCCTGCTTCCACATACTAATACAGTCATTTACCACTTCCTAAATTTAAAGAAACTCCTGTGGAAAGGGAACTAACTTATGAAAAATAAGAAATCTATGACCCTTTTTGAGTAAAAACAATTGTCTGGTAGCATTTCTTGCATTTAACATTTTCAGACATTCAGCATACGAAATTTTATTACTGAACTATTCATACTACGTCATATCTAGTATTTATTTTTGGTCCTGTTGTAGTTGTAGTGCCAACGTCCACATGACAATTTTTATGAGCTATCACCTTTATCACATATCGTTCATATAGTAACCAAACTTCCTATAGTAACCTCCTACTCTCAATTGCCAGTAACTAAACTTCACAGGATATACTTTTTAAAAAAGCTACTTTCCTTCCACTAAAGATTTGTTTCCATGCAGTACCTCTACCCACAAAGTGTGCAAACATTATCTATAAATCCTGCAGATGTCAGCTGCTTGATGTCAATCCTGAGCCCCATCAGTAACTTGCAGAAACTGCAGATGCTGCACTCCAGCAAAAGTACATCCAGCATGACAAGGGCCTGAGTGCAAGGTTGAACACGGAAGTACAATACCTACTTCACATTTTGCCCAACAATTCCTTTTATAATAATCAACAGGAGCATACCATAGAATCATACAATCCTTAGAGTTGGAAGGGACCTTTAAACGTCGTCTAGTTCGACTTCCCTACAATGAACAAGGACACCACAGCTAGATCAGGTTGCTCAGGTCCTGGTCTAGCCTAACCTTCAAAGTCTCCAGGGATGGGGCACCAAACACAATGCTGGGCAACCTGTTCCAGTGCCTCACCACCCTCAGTGTAAAAGAATTTTTCCTTCTATGTAACCTAAATCTACCCTCTTTAAGCTTGAAACCATTTCCCCTTGTTCTATCACCGCAGACCCTGCTAATGAGTCTGTTCTCTTTTTTCCCCTGTAACTCCCATTTCGATACTGAAAGGCCTCTATCAGGTCACCCTAGAGTCTGCTCCAGGCTGAACAGCCCCAGCTCCCTCAGCCTGTCCTCGTAGAAGTGTTCCATCCCTTGGATAATTTTTGTGTCCCTCGTCTGGACACACTCCAACAGGTCTATGTCTCTCTTGTACTATGGACTCCACATCTGGACACAGTACTCCAGGATAGACCTCATTAGCACGGAGCAGAGAGGCAGGATCACCTCCCTTGACCTCCTGGCCATCCTTCTTTTGATGCAGCCCAAGATACAGTTGGCTTTCTGGTCAGCAAGGGCACACTGCTGGCTCACGTCCAGCTTATCATCAGTACCCCCAGGTCTTTTTTGACAGGTCTGTGCTCAATCCTTCCATCCCCCAGCTTGTATTGCTGGAGAGGGTTGCCTTGATGCAGACATAGCACCTTGCATTTGGATCTGCTGAACCTCATGAGGTTCACCTGGCTCCACTGCTCATACCTGTCTATATACATACATGCATACATACACATATAGTCTATATACAACTCTTCTATTTACGTTCATAGATCACTTTAAATTGGTACTCATTTAACCTCCTGAAGTGCTCACTTACAAATGGAGACAGATTCTGTAAGATGTAGGGCAAGTATAAATGCTACCTGTATGGCCACTTCTGAAGACTAGACTGAGGCTGCAAAAGACTCAGTACGTGTGCAACTGAACTGCAGTTGACACCCAGGTCTCCAACTGAAAAATCCAGGGCATGATGAACCATACATTTCATGCAAAATTAAAATAGTATTTGTAATTATTTGGTTATTTATCTCCATCTGTAAAATATGTTTTATGATTAAAAACTGCAAAGAGCTAAGCACACAGAAATGCTAGAGAGCAAAAGCCTTTCAAAACCAACTGAAAATAAATGAAAATCAGCATAATAAAAAAAAGGACCAGGGAGCTTTAAGAGAGCCCATAAACTATTTTTAGACAGGAAAGCTAAAAATTGAGAAGCGAGGTGGGGGAAGGGAATGATATTTTTTTATGACATCTTTAAACACCAAAGCCCCAGCGTAGACACAGGTGTAAAGTCACAACTATCTTTTTGTAGGTGCAATTTTAGTCACTGGGAAAAATGCCTGACAGCATAGCTTATACAAACTACATTTCTCAAAGTGTTAAATCACAATAGCCACAGAATAAGCTCTGATTTATTACAGTTTTTTTCAGTCTGCTGATAAATAACTTATGAAGCACATGGCACCACTGCTTCAGCTGAAGAAATTACATGCATTCAACAAAGGCACTTCAAGTCTCTCAGTCCAATTAGCACAACTGATAAATTATCTTTCAATCTCTACTTCTATAGTACAACATAAAAGAGAAATAATCTATCATCAGCCGCATGCATTATAGATAGAATATTTCATTCAGTCTGGCATGGTTGCTTGTGACAGTGCTGTATATGCCCATATTTCTTCTTGATGCCAACAAAACTTCAAATCATATTGATTTTGCAACTGTATTATTGGTCTAAGAGTATTCTTGCTGGAATTCTTATCAATTGCAGTTCTTTTTATCCCTAGTCTGCAGCCTCTTTACTAGTTCATACTATCACCTTGCCCTAGACTTAGGGGACCATTAAAACAAAAACAACAACAACAAAAACAAACAAACAAACAAAAAAAGCGAAGAACACAAAGCAATCTCACAAAGGCTTTATAAGTCAACATGTCTAGCAGGGAGAAAAAGATTAACTCTTTCAAGACTTCCCCACAGTAAGGCTTCACTTAAGGTTCTTTAACAAGCACACCACTAAATTAAACTACATCTAATTTTTTGAACAACGGTCATACAGAAGTGTCAAGGTAAATTGCTTTTGTTGGCTTTGAAAATTAATGCCACAATAAATGCATCTAGCAATGCTTTTCATCTTTGCTATCTGATCTAATAAGGAACATTAAATGCAGTTTCAGCTTTCATACTGGAGGAAAACTATACTACTTCTATATTGAAGTATATAGGAAAAGTGAAATTGCTTGGATCCTACCGGGTTTTGTTTGCTTTAAATCAGAAAAACAGAACTGTGTTCTACGGAGCAGATTAAACCATTCATTTGAAGATATAGTTTCAGAACTTGCTTAAACTAACTGAAGGCTGCCAAGAGCAGCAGTTCCATGGAGTCCCTCTGTATTCCCATTCCTTCCTCTATGACTTGACTGACTGAGATCTCAAAGCCACTGGGACAGCTGATGGCCTCACAGACCATTGTGACTGACGCTGATGTGGAGGAAATAAGACAAGGCTGAGAATGGAAGTGTTGTAAAGATGAACTAAATTTATTTTCTTGCAAAAAAATACTGCTCATCTCCAGCACACTCACTGTGGACAAATGCCCTTGAAGTCCACATCTCCCCAAGACTCCCTCTGGTCATCTCTATGAGCTTCCTGTCAAGAACAGTGCTGCTGGAAGTCCAATCAGAACAGTCTGCTTCACCTAACATTGCCTTACTAACTCAACTGGTAAGATGTTCTGCTGCCTGGAGAATTTGCTGAAGATTAAAAAAAATCAGATTTGCTACAGTCAGTGGTATAATTAAAATAGTTTTGCTGCTCTTCGTTCCCTCACAATCTGCTTTTAATGTAAGTATTATACATTTTTGTATATATTCTTCCCCTTTGCCATGTATCTGTCTTTACTTTTGCTTTCCTGATTCCTCCTGCATAACAAATCACATGTTAAATTATATGATTCAAACTCAGATCAGCATTTAAAATCAATTATTGTCTGAAATTTAGTTTTCGTGTTTTTTTTATTTTTTTATTGTTTAGGGCTGTTGGCATAGATCTTGTAAACAGTCAGGTAGAAACAAGCCCAAATATGGGGGAAAAAAAAGATATTTTTGTGGCTTCTTTCTTCAAAAGAAGCACAGCCCTATTCTTTTTCACAGAATCACAGAATTGTAGGGGTTGGAAGGGACGTCTAGAGATCATGCAGTCCAACTCCCCTGCCAAAGCAGCTCGCTAGCCCAGGTTGCACAGGTAGGTGTCCAGGCAGGTCTTGAATGTCTTCAGAGAAGGACACTCCACAACCTCTCTGTGCAGCCTGTGCCAGTCCTCCATCACCCTCACTGTGAAGAAGTTCCCATGCACATTTGTGTGGAACTTCCTATGCTTCAGTTTGTGGCCATTTCTCCTTGTACTATTGCCACACACTACAGAGAGAAATCCAGCCTCATCCCTTTGCCTCCTGCTCCTTAGCTATTTATATTTCATCTTAAGAGGCACTATTTCTCTTCTTAGTTATGAACAAGAAGGAATTGGTGTTTACATGATAGGAAGAGCTACAATCCATTTTTTCAATTGTACTCTGTCTTACCCTTCTGTTTAATTTATAAAACACAATAAGTTTTCATGTTTCTAGAAATAAATACAGAATGTATTATTTCAGTACCTTTAAACAGAATTGGAAAAAGAAAAGTTATGTCATTACAGCTTCTGATCCACTATTTTGGAAGACCTGAAGAAAGCATCAGGATTTGTACTAAATTCAGGCTCCCACACTTGGGAAGTAAATTCCAGAGACAAGGCCCGTTTCTTGAAAATACCCTGCAACCAAAATACCAGACATTGCAATCTTAGCATTGCTGGCTCCAACAGCTCAAATGATCTCAAATAAATATACGATTCAGGAAGTGAGAGGTGGTTTTTCTTAAATAGATTTTTAACATTTTAATTGACAAAAGGCTAACAGGACTTCAAATAAGTTAGGATAAAAGTTGGTTAGCAAAACTATGATTACTGCCACCAAACAGAGGTGCCATCTTATCTCCATTTTCACTAATACTTAACTGGATAATTACAGAAGTGTTAGATTAAAGCTTCTAAAAACTGTCGAGTTGCACATCTATCCAATATGTATCACATTTAAGAAATACATATTAAAAAGTTGTGTATATATATATATACACTAATATTTTTCAAGAAGACAGCTGAACATGGCTCCACTGCCCAAAACACATGCAATACGCAAAACTAATCAGAAGTCGTGCCCATGCAGATGTTCACCGATGGCTAAATTCTATTTTGAATCACTGGGTGTTTGTTTGTTTGTTTTGGAGAAAGAAGTCATAGAACTGTAAAATCATAGAATGGCCTAGGTTGGAAGGAACCTCAAAGATCACCCAGTTCCAGCCCCACTACGGGATGTAGAGCTACCGCCTACTAGATCAGGCAGCCCAGAAAACATACTGAAAGTCACTCAGATGTAGGTGCCTTTGGGAACAAAGTGCTAGCTATAAAAAGGCTTCTACAAGCGTGCACAGAAATTGACTAGCTACATGCCAGCTGGGCTCTGGAAATGTAATTCTGTATTACAGATATTGCAATTAAAAAAGTTTCCATCAAAAGCAAACAAAACACATTCATATATATTCTTTCATCACTGATTTCTGTTTTTAGCTTGGGGTGGACTGACAAAATTGGTAACAGTATTTCTGCACTTGGTATCTAGACATGAAAGGGTGAAAATACTTTCTCTGAAATACAGCCCAAGCTACAGTCACAGTTCTTTCAGCAGCAATAAATGACAGCAGTGCTGATGGAGCTCAGTAGTCCAAATACAGTCAAAATCCAAGATCTTTTCAGTATCTTAGACCAAATGTGGAAGGATTCCTAAAAAAGTCATGAGTAATCCAATTGCTGTAAATCTGAGAACATTCTAACAGCCAGCTCTGGCAATCACAAACCAGTAAATTAATATGATTTAATTAAACCAAAACATAAAATAAGAAAACAATGATGCCATTAAGATTTCATAAGCAAGTGAAACCCATCTTAAAAAACATTTTGAAACTGAGATGAAAGCAATTTACTATTTTCCTTTTTGGCCTCACACAGAAATTGCAGTGCAGAAAGAATGGTCCCACCAGCAAGCCAGGGAAGTGGAAACAACCAACACCTGAAGCACTTTCAGAGAAGGACAGTGCAACTACTTCATTATCTCACTAATTACTCTAAGATAAATAAAGAGAAAAGTCCAGCCTAAGAAGCCTCACTCCACTGAATATTGCTGACAAATCTGTGAGTTGCTGCCCGCATGGAGACCTGCATGGCTGTCAGCAAGCACAAAGCCAAGCTAAAATACACTGCATTAGCGATATTCATTATATTCTAGCTAATAAAATGCAAGTCTATAATGTATTTACTGAAATGAAATTAAAACATTATAACAATTAATATCATTATTATTGCATAACTAGATTGTCTACAGATCTGTTTTTTTGAGTTAATTTCCTTAGGATTCAGAGGCTCAGGTACATTATTTTAGTCGAGAGTGTCATGTACTAACGTTCACATAAAAATTGCAATAAATAACAGTATTTTAAATAATAAAAAAAAAATCCCTTTCATTCTAAAAACATTAACAGATTAGCACTAGTTATTTACAGAGCACAAAAGTTACCCATCTCCTACCTCAAGGCAAAACATACAGAATTTCCTTCCAAGAGGAAGTAAAGAAATTGAACTAAAATTCAGCATAAATAGATGTAATCATTTTCCCAAGCTGACACTTCATTGTAAGTTATTTACAACATATAAATAGGTGCAACACTACTCCAGGTCCATTGAGAAAAAATTAAAATGGCATCACACAAGAAGAATGGCACAACATAGCTTTCTATTACCCACACTGCGACTGAATGAATGACATGCAAGAGGAGATGTGCCAAGTTACTTGATACTCGCTAGTCAGCTTAATCAGATACTCTGAGTTTCCTGCAGGATGGATGACAAACACTGTCCTGCTGCTTACCGCACACCACGTCTACTAATGTATCTTCTCAGACAGAACGATCCTAAAAAGCTCTGAGCAACTAATAAAACAACTGTTCTGGAACTACACAATCTGAAAAAGAGCTATGAGAGGATTTAAATAAAATATTAGAAGATATTGGACATGGATATCTTAGATAAAGTAAATTATAAAATTACGATGACAGGTATTTGAGTTCTTGCTTCACCACAAACCTACACTGTCACAGATTGACTCTGTACTCCTAACTGCCATATACCCTTATTTTTTAAAAAACAGCATTTAAGTTCAGAAAAGTATCAGAATTACTTTGCAAAACACTTTAAACAAATTGTCTGAAGTCTTATCTCAGCATCCGAAAGCTGTAATATAGTCAACATTTTAAATAAAAAAAAGTAAATTCTTAATTATGACACGTGTTTCCCTCTGAGGACGGGTTTTAAAAAGCAAAAGCAAGGTTATGCCATTAAGAAATAAGATATAATGCAAATTCTGTAAGATTTTCAGCAATATCAAAACATTTTAGCTCTTTCATTCTTTGTTCAAGGTGATATGTGTAAAAGGTGCTATTCCAAAGAGACCTGGCAGTATAGCTCATGTTGTGTCTTTTTAGCATCAGTAACACAGAGTATTATTTTTCAGTTTAAACATATTCAAACATCAACGCTTATGTTCATTTCAGCTTCATCCAGCTGAAGTTTTTATCTACTAACTTCTAGGGGAAGTGGAAAGACTTCTACTTAAGGTTTTCTCAAAATACATACACAGAAGAAAACAACAGAGAGGAAGAGGAATATGAGAAACACAACAGGCACTAGCAAGGCCAAACCACCTGCCCTACAGGTATTCCTTTCACTGAAATTCTTTGCCCCCTGCCCAAGTTACTTTGAAAAATAAAGAAAAACACTCCATTTCCATTTTCCCCACTTCTGTCTCAAAGAGTCATCCTACTGCCATGAAGATGAACAGGAAAAAAAAAAAAAACACAACAAAATCTGCTAAATTCCTCTCTCCGTCATAAGGAAAGCAACAATAGAAACATTCTTGCTTTCTAGAGGATTTCCTTCCAACTTCTGTTGGAAGAGTTAAGGCTTCGCTAAGGAGCAGCTACCAACCATGATATGACTTCACCTTTTTTCACTGTTTTCATTAATAATTGGTTTTGAAAGATGAAATAAAATAACACAGACACCAGTATTCAGGCTTATTAATAAAAGCAAGTAAAGAACTTCATATTTTTCAGTCTTAACATCATGGGTCATATGGTCTCGGAAAATACCAAATTCTTAGAAATGACTTTTCCCTGAAAAGTAATATAAATTAAAAATAATTTCTTTAATCCATTCTTTTCATTTTTTTTTGTTTACTTTACTTCAGTTTTGTTATTTTCCCGCAGTTACGGGAAAAAAAAAATCAGCTTGCAAAATGCATCTTTTGATTAGACACTTAGCTCTACTGTTCCCTATTTCTAAAGAAGGAAAACCGTCCCAACTTTTCTGTTACTGTCGTGATTTTCTACTTTTCTATATTCTCACTTTTAACTCAAATAAAAGTCCTGAAATAAATCTGTAAAAATCTGGAAGAGAGGAAGACGCTACTAAGAGTAGAGCTCTCTCTGCATCTATTTTACGTAGTCATTTTCCTTTCAATAGAAAGCAAAGTATACTAGAAAATGCAGTGATTACTTTATATAATTTTGAAGAATTGCACAAGCATACAAATTTAATATTTACAGAGCCTAATATTAGCAAAAAATAATAAAAATGACTATAGTAAATTAGAAAAACAAGGTGATATTTCTTTAATCATTCTTCTTTCCCCAGGACCACTTCAGTGTCTGGGCATCTCCAATTCTTTCCACCTTCTCTTTCAGTTCGACCTCACGGTGCTCAACATCACTTTTCCCAGGATCCAACCAAAGGGGAATTCTGAGGGCTTGGGTGTACTTTTTCTTATAAAATCAAGAGCCAGAACTCTTGCACCAGAGAATACCCAATACCCAACACAGTTGTTTCCCACATTATCACAGGAACACGCTGTACAGAATCTGCAGCCCCATGACTCAGAGCACATCGCAACCACGAAGCCCTGAAAAGATTCTCTCTCCACTGTCCAAGGATGTGGAACTTGAAACTACATTCCTAACTGTAGCTCACCATCTCCTTGTCCCAGTGAAATTTTAAATCTTTCCAGTTTCACTGGGTCTTACCCTCTCTACATCCTCCATTTTACTTTTCATGCAGTTTCTGCCTTTTGTTCTATTTTGTGTCAGAATAGCACGCTACCAAGTGTCATCTCTATACTGAGTATCAGCCACTCTGCTGGTGAACAAAGGCAAGATGTCAAATTCATTGAAAAGATGCAACCATGAAAACAGCATTTAAGGAAACAGTGTCTCTCTGCAAGCATCCAATTTCATCAAGGGAAGATTAGTAAACACTTCATGTCATACCGTGAAAGTTATCTGTTTCTTTTGTTTTTGTAGACCCTTAAGCATAAACAGTAGAATTTTCTGTATTCAAATCACAGGCTGAAAACAAGACACTTCCAATTTACTTTCTACTAGATACTTCTAGATTTCAGAAAAGGAAACTTCTGAATCAGACTGCTTCCCAAAATAAAACCCCAACCTAAAATCGATGCAAATGCCTAAAAATGGGCATACTTATTTTTCTGTGGTATCCTCTGATACATTGCACAGTGTTCCAGATCATACGCAGCATCTAGTTTGAGCACTATCTATTAAAGACTCTGAGATGAAAGCAATACTTTACTTACTTTGTCTCTCTGATGAGAGGAGCACTTCCCAGTTTAAAGCAGACTTTTTCCCCTCCACAAGATGTTTGTCTCAAAGAAAAGCTTTCTGTGAGATCAAACCCTGCAAAATGTGACACACTGACTTAGTTTATTTTTGTTTTAATCAGTGGGAGAAACTATCACAGCAAAATTCACACAGCAGCTGAAACTGACTTTGCTACTTGATTAATGAATCAGTGATTTCCTTTTATCATGTACACCGACATTTATTAAGACAGTTAGGAAAAGAAAAATGGAAATAAGAATGTCTATAGAACTTGAACCAATAGTTTTCAATTTTAATCTCACTTTCCTAAAAGGAACTGTTTTTGGAGCATAATGGTAACAAGTTGCATGATGATGTTAAAGCCAGCAGCATTAGAAACTAGCTTTATTTTCACTGCTAGTCAATGGATTTAGATATTTTACTCTTCATATTAACTGAAGCTGTTTACCTGAAACACCAAGACCATCTCTGTTGACTTGTTTGAGATGATGAATAGTTGTTTTCATTAAAGGACACCCGGCACCTATGAGAGAACATAGTTTAAAATCATAAAACTCTATCAAACAAAAGTGAATCATCAGAGCAAACTGTCCTGACAGTGCTAGTCACAGTAACAAGAAAGTTTACTTGATTTCTTTATCTTTAGAACACAGAAAATAGAAATAAATTACAAAATCTACATGACAGCAGTAAGATTCCAGATTTCATGCTACACTTCCAATAATATAGGCAGACATAAATTTTACCATATTTTAATTCAGCTGTTTAGGATTAACGCTCACATGAATGACAGAAGCACAAGTAAAATACAAAGTTCTTACTAAGCTCTTTCCACCCTCAATATCCTAGAAAAGTACAAACATCAAAGTTTTTTTTCTTATTGTTGTTTTGTTTGTTTTTTTTTTTCCCCTCCTGGTAATATTATTAGAAAAATTATTTTGCATTGTAATATTTTCTCAATCAAGGGACATGCAGTGATGAAGCATAAGTGCTTGATTTACCATGGCAATGATCAATTGTTACTTCAGTGAACGTTAATTTCAAAATGTGGATTAACAAGGATATGAGCATAGCACACGATAAACAATGCAAGCAATATTTAGACATCAAAAAAAGTAGTTGAAAATTAAGCAGCTTTGCAAGGGATTAAGTCTGAACCAAAGTACTTAGGTAAACAAACATAATGTTCTATAAATTTGGAACACGGTGAATTCTAAGGTTATCTTCAGCCAACTGCTTAAAACAAACAATGCGTTATTATGCAGCATTCAATTTGCTTAAAGAGGGTTGTGCGTCTTTTTTGTTTGTATGTTTTTAATATTCAACTGAATACACACTTTTAAGGAAGCAAATACAAAGAAATGCCCCTTTTACATACGAGTCAGAAATAGGGCTTTTTCTTCAAAGTTTTAAAATAACAAAACTGCAAAACAAACAGGATTTGGCCCATGTGCCTATTAAGGTCAGAGCACTATGAAGATATTTTATGCAAGATGAATTGAATGCCACTTGATATCACATCCTTGACTGGAATCTACAATTACAAGAAACATCACTTATAATTTGATTTACTTCAAAGGCACTCAGGCAATTTATTCCTTCCTTCGTTCATATGTATATATACTTACAGAACGATGTGTATTACTTATATATGTATATATATGAAGAAAATGTTATGCAAAATGAGAAGAAACACTCATGTTGAAAATAGACTGTAACTCCCACTGTAAATTCCCTTCCCTAAACAAAGGATGAAGAAGCATTAAGAATGTTAATGCCAAAATCTCAGAAACTGAAATGAAATCTTTCATCACTCATGAATTGCAGGGAGTTTTATGTAGCGTGAAATGCATTCACTGGAATTACATACTAACATAGCAATCTGAATACACCACTTACTATACACACACTAAGGGAACAGAAACAGGTTCACCTTAAATACTCTAATCTATAAATCTGAGATTTCAATCATTTAGAAAGGTTACTAAGCCAGTATTTTTTATCTATAGACATTCTAGAGCAATGAATGTTGCTACTGCAGATTTACAGAAGTACTTCCACAATAAATATG
This sequence comes from Callipepla californica brunnescens, assembly GCA_023055505.1. Classification (NCBI taxonomy): domain Eukaryota; kingdom Metazoa; phylum Chordata; class Aves; order Galliformes; family Odontophoridae; genus Callipepla; species Callipepla californica. The sequence continues at coordinate 22,260,195 of JALIRH010000007.1, read as the reverse complement.
CTGGTATAAAGAAAGTGTGTTATGGCTGAAGGCAGAGCAGCATGACATGCTTACACTAAAATCAACCTTGATGCGTTTATTTTTTTGTTTTTTTTTTTTTTTTTAATTAATATGAAGACTGTGGGCAGATTCTGTTTTCAGTTGAATTACTTTACAGTACATACAAGAAGAGCAGCCAGATATAACCTGTTTTAGATTTTACCTTGAACTGCCATTAAAATGCACTTTTTTCCCCTCAACTGCTAACTTTCATGAGGGATGAGTGGCTAAGGACTAGGGAATTTATTTTATTCCCACCAGCCACTTTCCTACAACTCCAAATAAAGAATCAACCCTTAATTTCCGTGTTATCGAGATGATAGCAATGATTCCTCACATGCCACAGACTGGACTGTAGAACTATTTTTATCAGTAGCATAACAATCCATAGACAGGCCATGCAAACGTTATTTATTTGGTTGTTTTCCATATCCCCAGAAAAACTGAAAGAGTTACTATCATTCTTCTAGTTTATGCTGCTGGTACACTCCTTTCACCCAATACTATTTTACCAGAGAGTTAAGACTACGTCATAAAATACTGAAACCCAAAAAGTTTCCCACATCAAGACTCATAACTTTAATTGCTATAGATTGATGAAAATTCTTCCTATATTCTGTACAGTCAAAAAGTTAGTCTCTTCCAAGATTTTTAGTACTGCTGGCAGACCTTTAAATTCTTTAGCCTGAGACAAAGCAGTCAGTTTACCCATTCAGCTTGTGGGTTGCTGAATTAGAAGATTTACATGAAGACATCCAGGTAAGAAAAAGAACAAGACAAACCCTTATCAAGGCATAGAAACCACACTCAGCTACCACCTCCATTATAATACATGACTGCAAAACTGAAGTAGAAGTAAAAAATAACAAGCTTATATTTATATGGTAGACTCCTCTACGCATGATGGAACTGAGCTTGTCTGGTTAAGTATAATATATATATCATGTATACCTATACATTAATTAGATCTTCTTTCCATGCAATAAATTACAGACTTTCATCTTGAAAAATCAAGGAGGTCTACACAGAAAGTTACTAAAAAAAAATCAACATGATTATTTCAGAAACACATATATATACAGATCAGGCAAGTGTATCACAAATCATTGTGATTTTCTTTCTCTTCACTGAGAAGCTAACAAGGAAAACATTTCTCTAGTAGCTTTTTGCAAAATAACCTAAGCTGGAAGTAGCAGGGTTACATCTGTATTTCTCTGCTGCAACATACTGTGTCACATTCTGAGTTCTTGCAATGATCAGAGCCCTTGCTGAAGCTTAGGATCACCTAGGTCCCACGCTAAATACTGCACTGTGAAAACTGGGACACAAGAGACTTTGGCAGAGGCTTCAGTCTCACTCTGACAGACATCCCTCATACATACTTCCTGACTGGGAATTGTAGCTTCCAATAGACACTCTGGGCTTCTCTGTGTCAAATGTCATCTGAAGTGTCTAGATTCACTTTATAAGTGTTCATCTGCTTAATCATGAACTTCATGTTTAAGTAAAATTTTCAGCTATTAAACACCCCCTTCACACGCATTCAGAAAACACAACCGACCATGTGAAATGTGGCCCAGCAGCAAAAACCCCAGCTAACCTACATACCTGTAGCCCCACATAAAGAGCTACCAGGAAATGAGGTGCAATTTTTTCTTCTTCTCTTTCTACATTGTAAGCCACTTATCGCATTACAGTAGAAATATTAATTAAACCAAAGGTGGAAAGAGAACAAAGAGAGAGCGAACATTTAACTTCATTGATACAGGAAAGAATTCCAAGCCCAGGGACTACTTAGATACTTATGTGAATAGCATCAGAACTTTGGTAGCAGGAATTAAGAAATACAAATTCAAGTACAAGGGTGCTTACACTAGACCTACGAGTATTTGATTCTTTCATGAGAAACTGAAGGTAGTAGGAAAAACAAGACTATGTTCTAGGTGGATATCTTGGCTACAGGAATTTGGTTGTTTTTTTTTTTCCTCTCTCTTGCTGAGAAGTGATCTGATCTAGTGTACAGGCTTTACACTGGGAGAATGAGTAGCTATTTCCCTTTATGGTTTTGGTTTCTCTGTACTACTTACTAACTAAAGTGTCTTTCCACAGTACACAGGCTTTCAGGAGCCACATCCTTACTGACACCTAAAACTCCTTCTTCACTGCTAAAGAAAGCTTGTTATCTATCCGTGAGCTAAGAAATCCAAGGGTGGCATAATCACTTAAACTGCAGCGCTGACAATAGGTTGTGGATCAAACTTTAAACATTCAGCCTAAGAGTTTAAGCACTCGCAGTATTAAGAATATGAATACATAATATATAAGCAACTATAGAGACTTTATCTCGATTTTGAGAATTATCTAGCTGCACTAAAATATGAAAACTGAAAAGCTGAACCAATCTGCATGCCTGAAACCACTCACAGTATTTGGGTTAAATTGCCTATCTGAAATTACGATCTAGAGCCAACACTTTTGACAACACATTCCATGTCAAAACGCAGTGGAAATTCACCATGACTGGCAGTCCTAAGACTTTATTTATACTACATTTTTCATGGGTTAGCGAGTGACTTTTAAAAGGATTGATTATAGAAGAAAGTTGAAAAAGCAACGATTATCTGGGAATGAGACAGAGCATTAATATTCTCAATATGGCGCATTTAGAAATGATCAGATTAGAACTTCATGTGTCACTACAAAAAGACCTCAAGTCCATGCTTCAAACCCAAGAACTGCCAACAATAAAAACTTAAGTTTACATTATAAAAGTACTCCTGAAGTCAGTCAAAAAAAAACAGAATGTGGAGTCCTTTACCTTCAGTTCACCATATTCTATCATCAGAATATGGCGTTTCCTTCTGAAGAATGATTAGCACGCCAAAACTTCTGAACAAGTGAGTATTGATAGAAAGCCTTCCTTAGAGCCTAAAGAGGACTGCTTCAAGAAGGCCCACTCATGTTTTTTCTAGTACTAGTATTTATTTAATACAGTATTAAATCAACAAGTCAGTCCCAAAGTACATTCAGAATTCCTTCTCAGCAAACTCTTCCCTATGTGTATACACAAATTGATCCTTTCTCTTGCAAGAGATTTCCTTCCATAAATATACTTATTTTTCCCTCTCTGATCAAAGTTAATTTATGGTTTTCCCTGATTTTGAAGACTATTCTCTTAGACTCAGGATGATCCAGTAAGAAATTTTGGAATGCAAACACAATAATCCAAAGATCTATCTAAATGAGCTTTCCCAGGAAAAAAAAAAAAAGGAAAATTCACATTTGTTTCTCACTAAGCTAATGTTATGCATACGCTGCAAGAAAAAGTAAGAAACCTGGGGAGGTCATGAAGGACAGAAGCAGATCTAATTCAGAACTGGTACAAGCGAGAGAATGAAGGCCCAAGAGTTGGTTAATGAATGAAATAAAGAGATGGAGGAGGCTGAGTATTTCTCTCTTCTTCGAATATGCACACAACCAGTCTGAAGGATTCAAAAGAGCTTTGCAACACAGAATACTCAGTTCCACTGAATGAGGCAGATTTAACAACGAAGACTGCAAAAGCACTGATACCCTTTACCACTGACACTGCAAAGGCCATTTCTCAACTCCTGCTTTCTGGTTTATAACCTACATTTCTATTTTGTATGGTTTCTACCCTTTTCAGTCTTTAGGAAAGTCTTTTTCCTGTTATCACCTTAAAGCTTCACTCAAAGTCTATTCCCTGCAGTTGGCAGACCTACACATGCTGGCAACTATCTACTTGTTATTCCTCACCATCTGCCCATATCACCTCATACTGAAGAAGCCTCTCAGTTGTGCATAGCTAGCTGCTCTTAGGAGATGTTCAACCTCTCCACGTCAGTGTTTCTACTCGGCCCATACTTGAATGATTACTACCCATCAGATTAGTGTCAATTTCTACCTTCCTTCTGGCTACACAAATACACACTCAGAACATAATGTACAGTTCAGACCTATGTTCATAAGTGGTCCAGTTTATCTGTCACACCTTGTACAAAAGGTTCATCTTTTCCCAAGACATCATCTCATTAGAAGAAAAAAAAAAAAGCTGCAAATCTATTTACATCATTAGGGAGCCTTGTGCACTCATTTTCTTCTACTCTTTGTAAAACTTCCCTTCTGTACTCCACTAGATAGGAGCAAAAGAGAAGACAACATATTTTTACTCTTTATGATGATCAAAGAGAATAATCATGTGGTCATTCTCACTCTCTTGAGGGGGTTAAGAATAATTTATTGGTAGAGAACTTAGCTTTGCTGCCCTAAACACAGAAGGCAAGAAGAGAGTCTTTAAGTTATATTCTGATTCTTCATAGTGCATTACTGCAGTCCTGAAGCCTATACACTGCATTTAATAGTTAATAAATGTTAGTATTTATTATTTAATAGAGCAGTAAGATGATTATTATGCTAGCAGTTGACTTTTACATTACTGGGGGCATAAGTTTCAAAGGTGTTGCAGAGTTTCAAAGCTATTGTGTATGTACAGATTCTACTATCTTCCGCCAGCATTGCTACAAATACGTTTCATCTTCTGCAAAAGAAATAATAACTTTTAACCTCAGTCTAAATAGTAATTAACATGTTCTCCTATCCAGTGACTGAAGGAAAGTTCTAGAAAGATGAGGTACGTGTTAAGGCAGAGCTCTGTGATAAAGCTGACAGTTCCACACACCATGTGCCCTTCACACAGAATCTGACACTCCTAGGTGTGATTAGCAGTGCAAGATGAGGTGGACAGTGAGAGAGAAGAAAGCAGAGAAGTATGAGAGCATTTGCAGAAGATGACCAACAGCTTTTACAGTAAGCAATTTAATTATATGCTTTTTCCTTGCCTTCTTAGGTACACGATCCTGTCTCACTCTATGTCTGTGAAGCACACGACACGCTTTGAGGATTAACTTTAGGCTAGGTTAATGAACATTAGGTTTTTTAGACCAGTGGCTACACAATAAAATGATTTATAGTAAAGCCATGTGATTTTGTTCACAGAAATTTTGCAAGCCCCGATTTAGAATCTTGCTTTGAATAGTAAGTTGAGAAATCACAAAACAAAACTCTAGGAAGTCCAACTGTTTCCAAATGTGAGTCTTCCAAGCATCTGAAACAGAAAGACTGCTTTGGAACTGCTTCAAACTTGTCACAAAGATGTTAAAAAATCTTTTCTAATTTTGTTTGCTTGTATTTATTTCCCATATGTTGTTCTTATCTGTATACAGGAAGAGTACCAGGATTTATGCCTTTGGGCAGTGATGTGTGAGAAAAATGAGAGTACCTGTCTGGTCACTGACAGCCACAGAAGTAGAAGCAGGGAGGAGCAGGATGACTGCCAGGCAAAGCCAAACTGCACAGGATCCAGTGCACTTCATCTCCCCCCGGACACATGTGAACAATCAGCTACAAATCTGAAACAGAAGATAACCATATTCAGAACAATCTCTGCCTCAAGAATTTCTCAACTACAAGGAAAAGGGTAAGTCACGAACAAAGTGTACCATTTATCTATTCTGAGGAGCTATAAAAATAGACCTAAGGAAATTTAAAAATATTCAGTTCTTAATCTCATAAGCAGTGTCAGAAACGTTAACTTGGAGATATTAGCTGTGAAGGCAATCTTTATTTCATTTATAATGATCGATTTTATTCCCCCCCCCACAAACTCAGTTTTAAATGCACTAACATAACTGCCCGGTGTCACAGCACTGCCAAGGGCTGCTGAAGCACCCAGCCATCACACTGAACGAGGACAACATGTCACACCTCTGGTGTACGTGCAAACAAAACAGAAATACGACGCTTCTCTTCAGTGCACAGTACCCAGGTGCCCGGTGCTACCTGTGCTGAGTTCTCAAGTTAAACATAAGCACAATCCAGCGTTAACAGCGCATCCTTCATTGCCTATGCACATGTGCTTTCCTCCTGAGCCTAACCTGTAGAAACATATGAATTCAGCGAAACGCTTGAAGTGACAAATACTCTTCTAAGCACAACTCGTGCAAGAAAGGAAAATCCTATACCTACAAGGCACTCTTTGCGAGACCCCTCAGCAGATCCACTCCTCCAGGCACACGCTCTGACAGCGACCGCAGCACCATTAAGTTTCCCAGCCTTGCCAACAGCAGCACGGTGAACACGCGTTCAAGCAACCTTATCAGTGAATTCCCTGCACCTGCTTTACGAGCACGGAGCTGCCGTCACAGCCCCCGCTCTCGGGTTTGGTTGGAAGGGCTCCAGCAGGTTCGGCAGCTCCCGCTCCCCCCTCCCCGCTCTGCCGCCCGCTCCCTCCTCGCCCGGCGAGCACACCTGAGGCTGCTGGACGAGCTTCCCGCAGCTCAAACCGCGACGGCGACTCCCTCGGTTCAAGTTGGGCTCGGCTGAACGAGGGCTTCAACACCCCGCTCTGGGGGCGTGCAGCCCGGGGCTGACTGACGGCCGTCCACCGTCCCTCCCCGCGGCCCGAGCCGCTCTCTGGGCAGGCATCCGCCGACGCTTCCTCCCCGGCCGCGCCGCCAGGAGCACGCTCGGGCCGCCTCAGAAGGTTGCGCGTCGTCCCCGCTGCACGAGGGAGCCCTCTGCCGCCGGGCCCCCGGCCCCGCCAGGTGCGAGCGGCGCACGGCGCCGGCATGCGGGCGGCGGCTCTGGTTCGGCTCTGGTTCTCCCCGTCCCGCGCCGGACAGCCGCGCCCGGCAGCCACAGCCGGGCCCGCCGCGCCGCCCCGCGGGCAGCTCCCCGCGCCGCGGCGCTGAGGGGCGGGCAGGTGGAAGGCGGCCCGGCGGGCAGAGAACCGGCGGGGCGGATCCCGCGGCCCCGCGCGGTGCCCCCGGAGAGGTCAGCCCCGGAGCTGCCCGGCAGCGCTGCCCTCCTGTAGAGCCGCTGTGCGCAAGGACTAATGGCATGCAGGCCACCCCGAACGCGCACACCGAGAAGTATACACATACGGTGTACATACAGCACTGCGCCCGTTTACAACAGTTTATTTATTTTTTTAATAAACAACTACAAATGTAGCGAGACCGCTTTCATTCGCGTGTTATCTATGACCACCCGTAAGCACCCCTGCGGTTCAGGCTGATTACAGCACGCTAAAAGCTTACCGTGCACGTTTCTATTGGATGGAGTTAACGCGACAAAAGCCACTAGCAAACTTAGCTAACACTTCTGAACGAGCACCAAAGCAGGAATATTGAAGCACGCGCACGTAGGTAAGTTGTTCAGACAACTCAGGAGTGTGAGCTGCTTACCTTTAGTTTCTATTCCAGCTTGCACCCCAGCAGTACGGGCATGCCCCTGCTGCTGCGTGCTGAGGAGCTGCGGAGTGTGTCCGGAGCGCGGTGAGGGGATGCGGCGCTGCCCTTATCAGTGTCACACGGCGTGACCCTCCCACTCCGCTCAGAGCTGCGGGACAGGACGGACCGCCGCCCGACACGCTCTCTACACAATCAGACATCCGAGGGGCAGCGACAGCGCAAGAAACGCTTTCTTTCTACCCCCTCCCCTCCAGTTCTGTAAATTAATTTACAGAGTACGAACACGCGAATGAGAGGGGATCTGGCTTCGGGCTGTAAAGAACAGATTACATACATCAGCGTGCTGGCAGAAGCTGGCTATTATCACTTAAAGTATATAAAATTAATGACGTGTGCTTATACTTACCATAAATTTAAAATTTGCTCATCCAAATAACCGAGGGAGCGTTCCTATTTACAGCACCGATGCTGCAAAAACACAGATTACTGGCATTTGTCTTTTAAAATCCATCACTCACAAATCAGAACATTCTCGTGCTGTGCTATCATCTGTCTGTAATAAAGTGGTGATGTTGAGCGCTGCCCCTGGATATGCCAAACTGTACTTTTCTCAGCTGTGTGTGTGCTTGTGGCAACTCTCTGTATTGCTTTTCATGGATGTAAACCAGATGGACAGACAGAAAAATAAAATGACAAGATATACATACACAGAACACAAATTTAGAGCTTACTTAAACACATTTTATATATATATATATATATATATATATATATATATTCAGGATATACATTATCTCCTATTAGAATCATTCTGACAGGACAAAAAATAAAAAAGAAAGGTGGTGACTACTGAGTGAAGAGTAGCAAATATCAATTTAGCTCAAGTCGTTTTAAGGTCAGCAGACTATTTTTCGTCCTTCCCTCCCAACAGATTTTCACCAGTGTTCCACCAAAGACAACGGGTTGGGATGTCAAACCACACAGAAAGACGTGATTATCTTTTCGGTATAAATTTCAAAGCAGTTGTCTTTCCCAACATAGCATAAGAAGGGAAAGATGAAATTACAGCTTCTGTATGCCTTGTAGGGTGTTTTAATGCAGAGCTTTGCTAGATTCATTCTGTGATTTTGTGCACATCACACTTACCACTTGCTCCTTCTGAAAGTAACGGGAAGCAAACTTTCACCACCTTGCAGAGCAAGGCTCCAGATCCCAGTCCTCAGTTGCAAAGTCAGCTGAGGATTTCCTTTGCTTTGAGACTGTTCATTTGATAAAGGCTGTAGTGTTGAAACCTAATTCAGCGTTTCAAAAGAGTTTTGAGATGCCTAGTTAAAAGACCCATTGTAAAAGCTTCGCTTCCAGTGAAAGGCACTATCATTTTTTTATTTGAAAAGAAATGCATTTCCCATTGCTCTTTCAAGTTATTAAAATTCTTTGAATCCTTCTTCTTTACTTCATTTTACATACCCAAAATATATGGATTCAGTTGTTACAGCTTTATTAATATAAATAAACCTTCATTCTAAATGAAGTAAGCTACCTAATTGCATATGCAATGCTATAATGGGATAGAAAGTACTGTGATAATAGTGGGGTAGCAAAGCTTTTGGATACAGCAAACATGAATGAGTCCAGATGCAGCAGCCACAGCAATAAGGAACTACTTACCTTCAGAAGGTCTCAGGGACCTCCAACAAGGGATCTTCCCCTGCCGGTGCTTAAAAGAGGTCTGAGAAGGGGCGGATCCTGGTTCCATCCCTTCAGGTCACTCAGGTACATTGCATGCACCTGAGCTCCCCTGGGTTGGCCCTGCCTTTCCACCAGGTGCTCAATCTCTGGTTTGGGCCATGACTTAGCATTTCTGCTACAGCATAATACTTGTACTTACAACCTGTTCATCCTTTAAGGAAACATTCCTATTCCTCAGAGCTTTAGTATTGCTCAGAATTTTGCATTTTTATTGCTTGTGAATTAATAATGAAACATAACTCCTAAACCAAGGATGTTGTTCCACTTACTGAGCCAGCAATACTCCAAACTGAAAATTAAAAATAACTTGTTTGGACAATGTCAACTTCAAAACACTCCACATCATCTCAAAAGCATTAAGAAGAAGAAGGAATAGAATCTATTGTAATGTTCCCTGACTAATATTGCTTCCTGTACTCTGGCCCAGATCTTCAACTAAATGGGATTATGCCAGTTCATGTAAGTCAAAGGAATTACTCTGATTTATACCGATTAAGGAAGAGTTGGACACTGGAGACAGTAACTGTATATATGTATTTATGGAAGACAGTTCATGTTGATAGAAACAGTCTTGAATGACTCGTGACATAAAAACTGGGATCAAGAAAAATCTGTTTACAGAATTCTGTTAGGAACCAAAAATTCTCTCCTGCAATACAAGAACAACTTACAAAACTCCTTTGTTCTCACACAGCCTCTGTGAACCAAGTTCACCTGCAAAGTTGGTAGTGTACTGCATAGTAAACACAGTAAGTAGTCCTTCTCCCCTTGATTGCAGGCAGCATTCGGAATGCTGTTGACAAAGTGTGACCTGAAGTATTGCAGCAAAGGGATGCAGTATTATGTTACCTATGTAGCAACATAGTTTTCTAGATATCTCTGCTTAGCTGAAACTCTCACTTGCTTACAGAAGACAGAATCAGACCTGGATTCAGACAAGAGCCAAGGCAAATAACACCAAAAGAGGGAGCGCCTAAACTTGACACCATGCTTAGCACAGCCATGTAGAACACATTCCACCTCCTGTGCTGAGAGTGAACTTCTTCACTGAACAGCTTTAACTAGAACTGAAGCTGCAGGCAAGATACAGGGAGAAAGACAGGAGAACTGGGGGTAGGGAATGCAGGGACAGACTTACTCATTCCAGAAAACTTTCCTTTACTGCAGACAGTCACTTTCAGCCTTTGTTTCTTTTTCAGCAGTCTTAGATATCCAAAACAGCCAAGTCACATAGCTTACTCTTGCCTGTTTGGTGCTAACAGATTTGTCTCCATCTTGTTAGACCCACATTTTTTTCACTTGTGTTGCTTGTGACAACACATATGCAGGAATGAAGCCTCAAGCCTTGACAGAATTCTGAAAGCAGCAGTACTCTACTTGGAAAGTTTTCTAAAAAGATTAATTTGAGCCTCTGCCTTACTGCATTATTTCTCATTTGTTTTTCTTGCTTTTTTTTTTTCTTTAACCCATAAGTTCTTTGCCAGATGAACCTTTCTGCCCTTTGCAAGGTTTGCCAATCAGTCATGACAGCAGCAGTGCACTGAAACAATTAAAATGTTCATTCTTTCGAATTTGTTTGCAACTTGTGCAGCGAAGATAAACTCCGTGTAAGGCCAAATGTCAAGTGTCACCATTTTGTGTGCTTGATGCAAGATCTTGCTTTGTGTTATGGCTATTTTAAAAAGTACGTATTCTACTGACAGGCATTTTATGGTATGAATAGATTCTTTTTTATAATCCAGCAGATTTAGTTTACTCAGTTTAACCTTTTTTTTTATAATCTTGTTCTTCAGGAGATAAATTTTCCATCAGTGAAGTATCTGTAACTTAAGGAAAGTTCATTAAAAACAATAACAACAAAACACCCTGTTTCAGGTTATGGCCAATTGAGCAATATTACGTGAGAAGAGATGAATGTTTCTAAAGAATGCCTGGGCAAGTAGGATTTAAAGTAGTTTGAGTACTTTGACTTTAAGAATCTGGCCTTGTAGTTTTAATACGTAAAAAGCGCATCCCAAATAGATTTGGAGACATGTCAGGTTGTAATTATTCATACTGAAAAGATTTGGGTGAATACAATTTATTACATGAAACTTTGCATCTTCCCTGATGTGCACACAAGCAGGAACTCTAAACATACTCTCTGAAAACAGGGTGATACCATCTCAGCAATGGAGCTACCTTCTGTAAATTTTGTATTTTTTACCTAAGATCACCATTCTACTGTAAGTTTTTGTAATTAAATACACTATTTATTATGTATCAATGTCAGATACCACTATTCTAATAATTATAGACCATCTCCACTGATTAAGCCACAAACTGTGAATGCATTTTAGTAATTTTGCATGTAAAAATATTTTCTCACTAAGTAGTTGCAAGATGTTACTTTAAGTTGTTAGGGCATAATTAGTTCCAGCACTAGTGTTGAGTCAACAACTAACTATCAAGATTAAGTTCAATACTCGATTAAAATAATCACCAAAATATATCTGGATTCCACTTATCAGGAAAGGGAAGAAACCAGAGCAATTCCCAGCTAATCCAAGCTTCATTAAAATGCTAAACTGCTTGGCCTTGCTCCAAAATTAAATTAATCCATTGTGTCCAAACCACATTTGAAGTGCCAAAAATAAAAAAAAATAGAGACTAATGCTAATGCTACGCTTGATACACTTTCTGATACAGCCTTCTGTGTACATAAATGCTGGCCATTCCAGGAGCTAATGGTTAATGGTGCATTCCCAACACACAGCAAAATTTCCATGAATTGCAGCTCAGAAATATACAAACAGTCATGAAAAAAAGATTCCAATAGATTCTTCCTTTTGACTGTCTTTTTCTATGCATGCACAAATTCCCCAGCTCCTGAAAATACATTTACATACAGCATGACGTAGGATGTTGACTTGCAATGTGCATAGGTCAGTAGGTTATTTTAGAGGGCACATAACAGCTAGACTTTGGGGCTTGTGCTTCTGTCTTGCCTTTAGCTGCAGCCTTTATATGCTATTGAATTGCGAGTTCTTTTACATCTGAGATCATAACCAGTTTTAGGCAGACATCAAGCTTAATAAATCTCTGAAATTACTGGCTTAAATGTGTAGCATTTAAATCCTGAGAAATTCTCCTAGATGGCAGGCAAAGTTTGTGGATGCTTTCTTTGACTTTCCAAATTCTTGTGCCATCTATCCAGCAATAAATGTAAATAAAATAATTGTAATTTTGTTGTTTTGTTTCTGTTTCCTTACAGTATTGAAACTGTGCATTCAAATAACAATGGTAAATAGCCCTCATGAATTCAGAATCTTGGACGTTACTATGATTATAGTTAATAGATTGATTAAAAAAAAAGATTGTCACACACATTAGTCTTGCAGAGGCAAATTTATGGAAGTTATTTTCTGAAAAATTTGAAACCACTGATAATATGACCCAAAATATTTTCCTTTTTTTGTTACAGTATTCTGTATTTAAATACAACTGTGAAAAGCTAGCTAGACTGAAAGGATGAAACGGTGGGGAGCACTGACTAATAACAAGACTTGAAATTGCATAGACATTAATTTGAAGTTAAAATGGAATTTTATCTGACATTTTTGGGTTATCTGTATTTTGTCTTCCTGAAGTTTTAAAAAACAAGCGTAGAAAGTTTAGCCTTTTGGCCTTTTCTTTGCCTAAAATGAAGTTGCCCTTGGTCTGTTTACAGAAACTTAAATTCAGCTGATATTTTCTGTTGTTGTTCTTTACCTTCCTTTTTGCTAATATTTTCTAATATTTGCACTATAGCAATTTTAAATCAGCATATTTTGCAGCATTATAGCTACGTTATAGCTTGCACTTAGGATTTCAACATACTAATATAAAAATATTAAGCCAAAATCCATAATTCTAAACACAGATGCCTAAAAACTGTTTTTCGTCCTTTCAAAATAAGAAGTGGCTTTTAAAGCCATATAGGTACTTCAGATAGAACAAGCTACATGATGTGGTTTACATTTGGTTTGTTTTGAAAAACCACTTTTCTGCTTTTCTCATCCTTAGTCAGCTGTTTGACCGCACGCACTCTTGTTCCTTCTGCAATACAAAAGCCACCAACATGCACGTGCTTCCTCTGTTACAAGCAGAGGGATTAAATATGAAAGAACAAAAAAACCTGATAAACGTTCAGATTATTTTTTGTTATCTATTTCTTTGTGTAGTTCATAAAACAACAGAACACACAATGAGCTGTTTTAATCATGGCAGAGTGGTTATAAGCAAATATTTATCTACCCACAATAAAAATGAAGTGAACTATGCCTTTTAATGAATTAAGGACCTAAATATTTTGGCACTGCTGTTCTTAGTGTTGTTTCTCTTAGCTTGTTCAGACTGAACTGACGTCACACTGAATTCTACAAATGCAAACCTATTTCAAATTGGAATAACTTTACCAAATTCTTATACTACCATATTAAGGAGTAGTATATGTGCCAAAATTTGTTTCTGAAATAGTCACAGATACTTTACCAATTATGCAATACAGCCATAGACATATTTGTTATTATTAAATATCAGCACATATGGGAACTGTTGAATCATGGCCTGAACCACTGATTGATCACATGAGGTGAACACTGAGTCAGCCACAGGAGCACAGCTGAAGGCAATGCACCTGTGTGATCAGAAGGGGTGGAGTCTGACTCCACCTCTCCCAGACCCCAGTTAAGGGCTGACCATCACTGGGGAAGGATCTCTTGCTGAATATCCCTCCTGTGTGGAGTTCCAGGTGAGCCTTCCTAATTCATCACATGTCTTTATACCATCTGGATAATCCATCCAAAAATATACTGTTCATCTTCATTTATACTGTTGGGTATTACTCATTCAGGGTATTCACCCTACACAGCAATATATTAAGAGTAACTTCAACATTTTTATACATTAAAATCTGAAATATGTTAGGATCAGATAGCACCAAATACTACATGTAATACAACTCCAGTTGTTTTTTTGGTTTTTTTTTCTGAGATTGGCTTAACACCATTGGACTTGAATGAAAATACATATTTTGCTGTTGCCGTATCATTATATTTATTATTATTTGGCTATTTTACTAGTTTGTATTCCATCTGTATTTCTTCAGCAGTTCCTTCAGCCCCTTTATGAAAATAAGGGTGTTCATGGATGCTCACCTATACACTTTGCTCCTCATTTACAAATTACTTCAATTTTTTGTTGTTTCCCAACAACTACTAAAGCATCCAGAATATTCAAATATTATGTATTAATAATATGGACAAAGTATCTAAAAAATAAAAACCTCAAACTTTTAAATGATTCATATATATTTTTTCTGTGTATTGATATGACAAAATCAGGAGCAGAAGCAGTGAGATATCAAAGAAATAGAGGGTATTCTTAAGATAGTGGAGAATCCTTTGCATTAAGTAGCCAAGTGAGTTGAATTCTTTTCCATCTCTTTTGCTGTTAGAATAAAGAACAATAAGCTTATTTTGATTAAATTAGATAGCTTACACCAAAAAAGGGAAAGTGTATCATGCAACACAGTTCTTTAGAAGTTTCTTTAGAAGTCATCAACTTTAGAGTCCTTTATTTTTTCCACTTATTAATAAATTGAGATAAGAGACATAGTATGTGGTTAATTACACACATGTAAGTGGGCATGGGCATTACAGACATAACTGTAGCGAGTTAACTATTTGAACTTTTCCGATGTAGCAAGGGTGTAAGCTTTTGATGCCTAAAGAATCAAGTAAAATCAAGCCATATTTTTTTTCCCTTGTAAATTCTACTGAAATACCTTCTTCTTATTTACTTACACATCTTTAAAACTTTGAGATAGTCAAGAAGCACCTTTAGCAGGTGTTTGCTGAAAACTTGTCAACACAAGATAAAGAAAACCACAAAACAGGAAGAAATGAAAACAAAAGAAATACACTTCACATACAATACAATCAAGAAAGCCCACTGATCATAGCTTTATTAATTTAATTTCTAATTAAATAACCTTGAAAACAAAAGAAAGTTGCTATGGTTAACTTACAATCTAAAACATTTTTTTAACATCTTTGATAAATCTTTCTTGGAAATGAAATTTCATTTGCTTTCTTGCCTATTCTCCCCAAAGAAATTTTCTCCTACAAGGCTGATACTAGTCCTTTTACTTACCTCACCCTCTGCCATCAGATTTGCCTGCTTAGCATTGGGCTGTTCTCCCTTACCTGTGGGGACACTACTGCTATACAATTCTATTCTAGATTCCCACTGGAAAGGATGAGGAAAAGAGAACTGGAAAGGTGGTGTGAGTAAACATTTGTCTTACAGCAGATCACAGAAAACATTGGTAACTTTATTTAGATTGACATCAGCAAAGCCAATAATTCAATGTATGCTTTTCTACGAACTGTAGTTGTAACAGATTCACGTTTGGTTTCTATGTCTTTTTAATTGCTGTTCCTAACTTCTAGGAGTATTGGAGAGCTCAACAAAGCCAGGATCTCAAGATACAACACTAACGTTTCCTGTCTTCCTTAGAAAGAAGACAATTAAGAAATAAATATGCCAGAATCATAGTGCTTGCTAGAAAGGCATTTGTGGATCCTCATCTGTGCTGTATTTAGTGATAGTAAGAGAGATGAATGATAACAAGGAAGTCATAAGTTTGCAACCCAGAAGCTGGAAAATATATTGTTTAAAACCAGACTATTCATGAACTTCTCATCTGGATTACAAGAGTCATTGTGTGTAGATCGCTTATTTTCTTCTCCCACAGTGGTTGCTGGAGTTCTAGATCTCAGACCACTGGTGGTCTAACTAGCTGTGTACAGATTAACCAATGCTTTGTGTAGCTGTTACTGTTACTACTGCTACCTAGCTAAATGCTATGAAAAAGCGAATACATGAGAGGAAACACTTGCCATTTTTTTTCCAGCAGGCTTTGGAAAAGATACTACTACCAATGGATTTTCATGTCCATGATCTCTGTACCTGATCATACCATCCCAACCAAGTTCAAGAGGTGAATCTGCATGCATATAATTCAGAATTTATCTATTTATAAGACATCTAAAAGCAGATCTGATAGAAGCTTTAATGAAGTAACTCCTTAAACAGAACAAACTCCACCATATTAGTTTGAAATTGATTAAAAATGTTTGTAAACAAATTTGCTCATAGCACACTGTATCTTTGCAGGACAGATCTTTTTCCCACTTTTTGGAAAATCTTGCAGTGTTCAGTTATTACATAGGTTTCAGGGTTCTTCAGGTCTTGCAAAAACTCTTTTTCTAACTGTCACCTCCAAAACTTGGGTTTCACTCTTCCCTTTGCTGTTAGAAGCCTTTCTTGACTATACCTTCATGTTTCTTGTGATTCACTCCCTGTTCCAGCTTTATCACAGTGAAGTTTCTAGATCTGTGCATGCAAAATTACTTCTAAAGAAGAACTTGAAGGTTGTGACTTGGCAGATTTTCTTCCTGATGTTATTCTTTCCATCAAAAATATTTTGCTTCTTAAATGGAATCCAGTCATTTCTGACAAAAAAAAAAAAAAAAAAAAAGTGTTTATAGGTGAGTGATAACTCCTCTTCTTCACAGGTATGTGATCTAGTTTTAAATACATGAATTTCCAAGAATTCTAGGATGTTCCTAGAATATGAGCTGCTGTACTTAAATGTATTTATGGGATTCTTTTTCTTTTTGACTTGTGCCTTTATTCTCTCAAGCTTCTTCTGAAGCTCCAGGCTTCAGCTTTAAGATCATGATATGCCTTTAAATTAAATATTGTTACAGTATCATGTCTTATTTCCATGTACAAACTTAGGCTATCTTCAAATGTTCTCCAGAATAATCAAAATGGTTTGAGGGGCTTTTATTTTGTCTTTTTGCTGCAAAAGAAGATTGTTTGCTTGTTTTATTCTGGAACTACTTTTATTCACTGTCATCAAATACAGAGCAGGATGCCAGAAGCAAATATAGTTATACCATTAATACCATACAAAATAGCAACACAACTACATTACTGATACTTAGCATTTCTTTCTGCTAAGCCCTATTTTTTTTTTAAGCTATCACAGTGTGCTTCCAGCTATCGTTACCTCTCAAAGTGTTGGTTTTCCAAAATGCTGTAAACCACTCACTAAGTGCAGCCCTTCAGTATTTGTTGCAGCATATGTAATCTCACATTTAATTTCACTGCATCACCTTTTTCCCGGGCAACCTAAGCCACCCTACAAAAATGGACATTTAATTATTGCCTACTCAATCATTTCCATGTTGATGGCAAGTTATTTGCTGTGTTTTCCAGCTGAGTGAAGCAAAGCACTGCACTCTGCTTAATGATGTTTATCTAGAAGTAATGTGATAGTTTTGCAGCAAGCCAGCTGAGCAATCTCCAGTTTTCAGGGAATGTTGTAACCAAATGCAAGAATTTATTTTTTTAATTGTTACAGTAAAAAGGGAGAACTAGGACTGAAAGTTTTTGAAATTGCTTACCAATGAATTCACTTTCAGCCTAACTTGTTAACTTCTTTATTTTGAAACATAGTTGATCAGTCAGTATCATTTAAACCTACACTTTCTCAAAGTAGTAGGTGTACAAAGGATTGGAGGCCTATTTTATATAGGCAGTCTGGTAC
Source organism: Callipepla californica brunnescens (assembly GCA_023055505.1). Taxonomy (NCBI): domain Eukaryota; kingdom Metazoa; phylum Chordata; class Aves; order Galliformes; family Odontophoridae; genus Callipepla; species Callipepla californica. Next base: position 22,242,495 of record JALIRH010000007.1, on the reverse strand, counting down.
TGAAGACAGTCACGTGTAGATGGTCAAAAATCAATATTGATATATCTACAGAGCCCATGTTGGAAAGGAGAAAACTTACTAACAACAAAAATATTGATTCTTTAAATATATATATTTTTAATTCTATCCTGTCGATTTTAAGTGTGCTTAAAGACGATGCTTTTATTTTCCACACATTTGCATAGAGCACTATTCATTTGAGTTATGCCAAGGGTTAGCAAAACTAGGTTTCAGTCTGATTTGATACTATGTACTATCATCTACAACAGATGAGGCTTTAAAAGTGATCCAAATGCAGTCAGTGTAAAACTGCACTCAAGCAAAGATGACACAGTTATAATGTAAACCTTAGGCAATGCAAAATATTAAAAAAGCTATAAAATAGAAAATACTACACAATGAGTATGCTATTTAAAAGAGAACAGAAATGAAACTAAAATTATCCCTGAAATGTTGGCAAGTGTAATTGTTCTGTACAACACAAGGAAAAGCATACATACCTCTTAAGTGACTGCATGGGAACTGTCGAATCACAGCTTGAATCACTGAATGATCACCTGAGGAGAGCACTGAGTCAACTACAGGAGCACAGGTGAAGGCAATTTACCTGTAATCAGAAGGGGTGGAGCCTGACTCCACCTCACAATACCTTTATATTGAAGAACATTCAAAACACGATAAAGATGAACTGATGCATAGTATTATAAGCAAAAATAAAAACAAGCAATTGATGGAACTAGGTGAGGTAGGGAACAATTTGTCATTATGAAACTCCTTGGTAGCACAGTCTACCCAAAATTCAAACATGTCTGAAAGCACTGTCCAGCACTTCTTGAACTCTGTCAGCTTGGATCCATGACCACTGCCTTGGAGAGCCTGTTCCAGTGTCCCACCAGCCTTCAGTGGAAAACCTGTCCATAACCCCCACCCAACCCTTCCCTAATGCAGCTCCATGCTATCCCCCTGTGTCCTGTCATTGCCACCAGAGAGCAGAAATCAGTGCTTGCCTCTGAGAGGCAACAGAAGTACATAGCAGAATAGCCTTTCCAGGCAGTTAGCTAGACTGATGGACCATCCTCCTGTTGAAGAGGTCTCCCCTTAAATCAAGTTAGAACCCTTCTTTTTTCAGCTTGTGCCTAATGTCATCCTCTTATTGCATACTACTGAACTGCTTAGCCATCTTCTTGATGGCCTTCTACACTGCTGGAAGGCTACTTGGTGTCCTGAAGATTACTCCTATCTATGATGAAGATGTTCATCTTCAGTCTATAAAATCTCTAATGTGATGACAAGTACACTGACACAGAAAGCTAGTTCCTTAAAAGTTGTATTTGCTCTACATCTTTTATGTAGCCAATAATGAACAACACTAATGTTACTATCAACTCATCAAAGTGCATATTTTCAGCTCTTCTTCGTGAAGAGAATTCCACCAGAGTTTGTGTCTTTTGGCTGACTTAAAATATATTTCTGAAATATCTTGTTGGCCCCTGCAAATCGAGAGTTTGTTGTAGCTGTATGCATCTACAGAAACTGAGGTCTTGATGATGGCACTAAATAACAGGCTTGAGCGCTTTGGAAAGCAATGGTGCCAAGAACAGCAACAGAACTTGATAGAGGTTAAGATTTGGATCAACACATTTTAGTTCTGATTTAAAAAAAAAAAAAAACACACAAAAACACACTGATTTCCTTTAACGTCACTACATACTTAATTACAGAATCACTCATATATTACAAGTTAAATCCTGAAGTTATTGCCATTCTAAAACTTCTGCGGAAATGACATATTTCTTGAAGTGATGAAGATCTAGCTTCCACAGAAGTATCTGTCAAACGTACTTACGGCACAGGGCATGGAAACGATTTTGGAGAGCTACAATATGGGAGCCCTCTGGTGGTTAAAATACTAAAATGCCCCTGAAGTGCCAATCGCTTAAGTAAAAAAGTCTCCCGCCACTTACACTGTATGTTTACAACTAAGACTGAAGCATCACCTGATTATTAATTAAAATGTATTTAATTGAATTACCTGTAATAAAACAGTAAATTTATACATCTCTCCTCTGTAAATCTGTTTCTCCTTCTGTTCTCTTCCCTGTTTTAATTCTGTTCTCTTGCAATACTCTCATGTTTGGCTGCAACAAACAGGGAAAAAAAAATGTCACTGTCAGGAACTAAATTGAAGAATGTGTAAAACGGAATTCTTGTCAACAACAGTAATGAAAAATACATAGTAATTTATCATATCCACGTGTGCTCTTTCTATTGCCAGTGATAGGGAGCTTTAAGACTTAGTTAATATTAACTCTTAGTTAACATTAACCGCTAGCTTGAAGTCCTAACATTCCTTTGGGTCTTGTAAAGTAAAGATTACACACCTCAAAATTTGCAATACTGAGTAAAGACTGACATTGTTTCTCACTTTTTACACATGAATTGCACATATAGAGACATTTGAATACATGTCCTGAGTAAGGCAGGAGTAAACACATTTCATCTCCTAGTAAAGAGATTGGTAGTTGGTTGTATCATACTGATTTGTAACCAGATGATACCTGATCATTGAGAAAGGAGAGAAATAACAAAGTAAAATAAATTACTTTTCTGCAAATTCAAAACTACAGTTGTAACTTCTTCTATGCTACTGCAGATCAAAAAGTCTAAATGATAAAACTTAGAAGCTGCCACAACCTCATGCCATTCCACCTTTTTGTGACATTACCCTATGACTCAAATCTTTGTGCAATAACTAAGAATAAGTTTGATTTGCATTGCCCCAAATGTTATGTTTTATCTAAATATAGTTGCTCTGACTGACATTAATCAGTTACTTGTTCAGGTAGGAAGGGACTTCAGGGGCCTTTCTTGCACAACCTCTGACTCAAAGCAAGGTCACACTGAATTCAGACCAGATTGCTCAAGCTTTCAATCCAGTCAAGTTTTTTAAGTCTATGGGATTAAAAAAAAAAAAAATCTTCTCTAATGCTTAATTAATCTTGTTTGGTTTTTTCCCCCTCTTCATTTACCTGCTCAGATTCTTCTATTTCAATTTATGTCTCCTGTCTCTCCTTCCCCCACCATGCACCACTGTCACCATCTGGTAGACAGCCTGTAGGTAGGTATGGGCAGCCTGCAGCCAGATCTCCCTGAAAGCTGCCTTTCCCAAGCTGAGTAGCATTCTCCTCTCTCACAAGGCCAGTGCTCTAGTCCTCAGGCACCATGGTCACCCTCTTCTGAACTCACTCCACTTAAGCAATGCATTTCTTGTCACATAATTAGTCACAAACTCTTTCTTTCCAGATGCAAGCATTAACCTTGTTCTTTTTATCATATTGAGAGAAAAAAAAAAAAAAAGGAACTTTCATGCATGGGTTTAAGGCCCATTTTGGTAGTTAGAGATGAAGCTCAACTCCTCACTGCAATATAAAATCACCTTTCCTGTGCTGCTAGACAACCTTAATATTTCAGGATTCTTTATACAGTCCATATGCTGGGTCAAAGTAATGTAAGTGGCTTAGAAACAATCTTCTGAGCAAGGGGAAAATCATCAAGATTACCCTCCAACTCTAGTAAATGGTCAGAACTCCAGCCTTCATTGCAGTCCTAAGGACAGCTATACTGTGGCTGGAGCAACTGAAAAACAATTGAGGTGGATGAAAGACTGTAATTTACTACACTGATCCTTCAGTGCCAACTGCAAATTCATTGGAAAACAAGGGAAGCTAAGAAAGTTTCCCTTGGACATCTTGACAGTCTCTGGCACTCCCCTGCTCATGTCTAAGCCAAGATGCTGCATCTAGATCAGTGTTTAGCTATGCTTAATGGATTTCTCATCCATGAGCTTCTCTTTTTTTATTAAAAAAAACAAAACATCAGCATATTCTTGACATTCAGAGCATCCTGAGTTAAGGTTGTTAAATCATGTCAAGCAGGGTTTTTTGTTCAGTTAACTCTAAGTAGCATCTTTCTCAACATGGAAACTCCAAGTCACTTCTGTGCACAGAACCTATTCCTTATTCGTTAATATTCTACTCAAAACTATCCCAAATTCCCAATTTTTGAGATAGGCATCAAAACAACTCACAATTTTCATGAAGTCTAAGAATAGTTCTGGCTATCTATTCCCTGTTTCTATAACTACTTAGATTTTAAACTGAGCATTAATGATTTTGAAAGCCAAAACTATTGGCAGCTTTGCTATTACATTTCTGGGGCAGAATTTGATTTACTTCATTGGTTAATCTCCATCTAACTTCCTTAGTCCATTCTGGAAAAATTTGAAAACATGTACTTGGTTGCAGTTTTCCCATTTACACAAGACTAGAAGTACCTCCAATAATTTAGTATCAAGATGCACAAAACAGTAGCTTGGATATTCTAATATGATCAGCCAGTCAACCTCAGTTCATTGACTAGCACCATGAGAAAACTACAGGATGAAATCTTTTTGTTCTGACTAAAAACAACTGGCAGAGTTTCAGGAGAATAGAGCAGTTCACTCACTTCTGTATATAAACCTCTTTCCAGTGTGGAAGTTCACAATGCTTTCATTCTCATCAGCTCACAAAGAGTCATGATTTGCATATGGAGAGGCAATAAAAGCTTTTATATTAAATAATAAATAAATAGAAAGACATTGTCCTTGGAAGTTCCTCATTTTTACAGCCCTCATTAAAAGGAATGTTTCTGACCTACACTCTATCTCACTAATCTCTTCTGCCCTCAGACTCTTTTTTACTATTCTGTTTTTCTTCAGGTTTAAAAAAAAAAAAAAAAAGAAAGGAAAAAAAGCATGAAAATAACCTTCATAAGCATTGATGAATAGTTCTTGGTATTACATTAGAAGAAAAACTGCTCCAAATCCTTCCATATGTTTATTCAAAATTTATAACTAAAATATATATTTGCGTTCCTTTCTCAATACCTACTCCAATTAGAAAATAATAATCTTTTCCCCTACTTCAGTACTACTACAGCAATAAAAAAAAAAAAGCACACATCTGAATGCACACATTCTTTATTACTTGTGACAGTTCTATACTGTGGTAAAAAGTTCATTGATCCCAAGCTACAGCAGGTTGTTCTTTTCATGTCAGAAACTCCCATACTCTGGAGACTTGGCTTCATGTAGTATATCAACCTTGATATATCAACTGTACAATTTTGCAGACATCAATTATTTTACAGAATTTTCAAAAGATGACAAGAATGACATGGTACAAAAATGATTTTACAAATGGATGACACGAAGTCTCCTTAACCTCATTGAGAGGCTACATTGAGAGAACCTCTTCCATTTTCCTTAGATTCCACAAAATACTGAAAGACTTTCCTTCCCCCACTCAGTGTAATCATTTATTTTTCCTTAATGTGATATCATTGTGAAAACTGTTCCTTTTCCTAGACTTACCCAAAGTAATAACTGGGCAGTCCCAGTTCTAATCCAAATTAAGGTCAAAATTTTCACAAGGTTCACAAAATGACAAACCTTATCCACGTTATTCATTCCAATGCTCAGTCATTGATACAACAGTAAGTAAAGATGATCAAGGGCCTGGAGCATCTCCCCTATAAAGAAACACTGAGCAAACTGGGTTCAGCCTTGAGAAAAGAAGACTCAGAAGGGATTTTATTAATGTTTATAAATATCTGAGTGTGGTAGACAAAGAGTCATGGCCAACCTCTTTTCAGCAGTCTGTGGGGACAGGATAAGGAGAAAAAGCCATAAAATTGAGCACAGGAAGTTTTGCACCAATACATGAAGGAACTTCTCATTGAGGATGATGGAGCACTGGAACAGTCTGCTCAGGGAGGCAGCAGATTATCCTCTGGAGATATTCAAGACCCACCTGGATTCCTACCTGTGCAGCCTGCTGTAGGGGGACTGCTTTGCAGAGGGGTTGGACTTGATCTCTGGAGGTCTCTTCTAACCCCTACAATTCTTTGATTCTCTACAAATGAAAATAAACACTCTAGTTCTTTTGGGGTTTATAAAATATCATTTACTAGCACGCAGACTAAAAATACTAATTTTATCCAAAAAAAAAAAAAGGTGTTTTTTCCCTGGGAAAATGGAAAATTTAATTTATAGAATGAGAAATATGTCTTAGTAGTGTTCAGGAAGAAACAGAAATCTGTGTAACTGCTTAAATAAGGTCAAGTAGGTATTGAAGTCCACACAAAAAGGAAGGAAAGCTGCTGGCATTCACCTAGTACAGTATGACTTCATCCAAGTTTAAGAGTGTTTAAGAAAAACCTTACTAGTTTTTACTGTCAATGGTTAAATGCATGTACTTGCACTGGACAAGGCTGAGTGCATTCCATACCATAGGGCTTACAGGCATTACTGGATTCTAAGCTACACAAGACAGAAAAAATATTTCTTCAAGTACAAGGCTATGATACATTTTGTCAAATAGTGATAATCACATTTTTATCAATTGCTATCATTAGAAAAAATACATAGATAAAATAGAATTTCTCAATTAGAGAAATGGGATTTACATTAGCTCCCACACTTGGAGCCCCCTTGAAACTTGTAGGATTATCAAGTGGGAGGAAGGCAACTTAGTCAAGTGAGAAGGTGCACCTGCTCTCTTTTGGTATGTACGCTATCTAGATCAAGTATGAAACTGATCCCTTGTCCTGGTCAAAATGAATACTGTATCATGTTTCATGTACTTTGTTTTCTACAATTTCTTGCTTCTTCTTTCACAGTGTTTTTACCACATGAACATTGATTAGCAAGCTTGTTTATTAAAAGTAAATTCTACATGTGAGTACAAACTGTATAAAAACCTTATTTCTGACTATACACAGACACACAAAAAAAATAGTTGCCTTTAGATAAAAAAAGAAATTAAATTACATATTTTCCATAAAATGAAATCTTTATAAAAGACTTAAGACTTCTAATGAGAATTTATAATGAAACAGTTAATTATTAGCTTGCAGTAAGGATGAGAAGTCCATGCAGGCTTTGCCATGCAACCCTATCAAGCTCAAGGAGACTTTTCCAGAAATCACCCAAGCCAACTTCTTGCACTGTTTTCACCATGTAGCACCATACACTATGTCCTATTCAAGCAATTCATAGTACTGCATCTCTTCAGCACATTCTCAGAACTTGCTGCACCTTACAATATTTTGATGACAAGTTTTATTCTTCCTTCCTCTTCCAAGAGAGAGAGGAAAAGGAAAATTCCTGAGCCAAGCCAGGAAGAAGCACATCCACTACTGGAGTGCAGAGAAGAACAGCACCATGTGGATGATCACCAGACTTATCTTATAAACCATGCTTTTAAAAACACATTATTGATGTGAGCAGTTGAGACCAGGTCTACTGATTGTAAACACTCATGTCACTGTCACTCATACTGTCAGCTGTGAGATAACCAGCAGCTTGGGTATTAATTAAGCCACTTCACTGGCTGACCTGTATCACAACACTTTTATCTTCTCTTGAGTAGTAACACTTCAGAAAATTACATCAGGTCTCCTATTTGCATGCAGTAGAGATGTTTCTTCTGCATTAGTGACCAACTGCTTCCTTTCAGACTACTCAACTCATAATTACAAGTCTCTTGTTAATTAGTTTCTTAATTAGACTTAACAACAAACACTTGTAGGATGAATGCCTTGAATGAATAATGCCCACACAATATAACAAAGATGGACAGTATATTTTTAGATAGGCTATCAGATGGTATAAAGATGCATGATAAAATAGGAAGGGCTCACCTGTCACCAAAGGTTGAGGCTCACCTGGAACTCCACAAAGGAGGGATCTCCAACAAGAGAACCTTCCACAGTGGTGGTCAGCCCTTAAATGGGGTCTGGGAGAGGTGGAGTCAGACTCCACCCCTTCAGGTCACACAGGTGCATTGCTTTCATCTGTGCTCCTGTGGCTGACTCAGTGCTCACCTCATGTGATCAATCAGTGGTTCAGGCCGTGATTCAACAGTACCCATACAATGCCTAACAGAATTCTATTCTGTGGCTGCTTTTTTTTTCAGTTCTGAAATACTAAGTCCTGAACAGTAGGCCTCAAACCAAAGTTGACCTCCAGATGAATCTCCCAAATCAGTGTTATATACCATTAGTATCTGATCATTAGCAAAATATGTATGATCACTACCAATATAGGTATATTAGACAAAACATCTAATTGGCAACTGATGTATCTCAGATAAAGCATTATAAGAATGCATTAACCTTTTGTTTTACTAGTACACAAACTTCCTGGTTCCTCCTTGAGTCCTGGCCAGGTCTGAAGTGGAATCCAAGGGAGAATGAAAACAGATGTTTCCACCTAATTGTCACATAAACTTCTTTATTCAACAGTATAAAAGATGGACCCCTTGTAGCAAAGTTGGAGAACTCACTTATGAGTTTAACCACTGTGTAGCACCTAATTGCCAGGAAAAGCTCTCCAAATCCTCACTGCAACCAGTGCTCCCCAGGGATTGCAGATCTAGATAATGGTAAAGTATTAGGGAAACTGGTGATGTATCTTACTTAATCACTATTGCTGTCCTCGTATAGTAATGGTAAGGTGCATTGCCTTATTATTATTGCCTATTATTCTTGTGGAATCATTTCACTTATTATCTCACCTCTTTAAACTTAAGACAAACACACTTCTTTAACTTGGTGCCTGTGACCTTTGTACTGACCTTGTCCACTGGCAAAACAAGCCCACAGCAAATTAATACAAGTAATTCTTTTAAGGTTTTGCTGATGCCTGCCTGAGCACACCCTTAGGAATATCTTTGCCTGCATTACTGAATGTGCAATCTATGGACTGAGATCTGTAAAGGTGAAAGCTAGTGTTCTTTTCTGAACAATTTAATCTCCGTTAAAGTTCAGTGAGTATCAATGAATGTGAGCCCTCTTTTAACTAGGATCTTCAAACTTGTATGTAGCAAAAAACAATACAATGCAACAAACAAAAACTTTGGTCTCCTGTCCTCATTTGGGCTCTGAACCCTACTTGGTGGACTACTTAACAAATTGTAATTCTGGTTAAGTTTGTGAAACAAAACTCTATAAATGAAAGTACAAGGTATACATAAATATGCTATTAATACCCTCACACAGCAGAGAGGTATAAAGATGATTCATAGCCTTCTGAAGTAAAGTGTAGGTGGACTTGAGGCTCTACAAACAGTAGCTGTCCTGCAAGCAATCTAAAATGGCAGCAAAAGATAAAATGATAAAAAAGGTCTAACGAACATATCTTCCAAGGTAGCCCTGTCAATGGACACTGTGAACTCTCCAAAATTTTTCCTCAGATGTATCCACGAGCAACCTCTTAGAAAGTGCTGTGTGAATATAGCCATGAAGATTCCCTTAGTACTGTTTTTTGTTGAGACAGAGTCAACTGAGTAAGTCATACTGTGTTTGGGGTTTATAACCAAACAGTGTTGATAACATGCTGATGTTTCAGTTGTTCCGAACAGATTCCAGAGAATCAAGGCCTTCCCTGCCTCTCACACTGCTGTGACAGTGAATAAATCAGGGATGGGCAAGAAATTGAGAGAGGACACTTACAGGACCCTGACACAAACCAATCGAAAGGTTATTTCATACTACATTACAACAATTAACTACAAATATAATCATTTGATGCATAGAGACATGAAACTCTTCACTGAATCCTTGAAAGCCTTTTCTGTTACCTAATTAATAGTAGGTTAGTGAAAGAAAATTACATTTTTTACTAACTAACTAACTATATATATATATATATTACTGTTTTTTAAGAAATTACATACACTCTTAACTGTTTAGATATATTAGAAGGGAAAAGATTTTTTTGGTCATATTGAAGTTGCTTTTATGGCTTATTTACTAAAATAAGTTAAACATTTATGTAACCACTTCGGTCTAAACAAAAAGATGTGTGGACCTACAGCATATTCTTTTTTACAGCAGTCTTAATTCTAACTAGTTATGGGTCTCTGATGCTCACTATTTCAATATTTTATTGATAAAGGTATACAGCACTGTAAAACTCATAAAATCTTTATATACCCCAAAGGCAGATTACTTTCCTTCCCATTTGGGAATAGTTTATTTTTAATGCTGTTCGTTAAGTTTTTAATTCTTCATGGGGTCTAGTGTAGTTTTGAATTATAACATACATATTTAATAGTAATGATATCCATGGAAAAAAGTTCTGTGTTGGAGATAATAGATACAAATAATTAGTAATAGAACATACATAAAACATATTATATATATTACTAATAGGATGTACACAACTTATTTATCATTTAATACTAAACAGACAGTAAGGCATTATCCAAGGTGGTATTTTCTTCTATGCATTTTCATAGTTGAAAAGGAACAAGGACTGAAACGCTACTTTCTATAGACTCTTATTTCTTTAAATTTTAAATATTTCAATTATCCACAAGTCAGGCATTTCAGTGTTATTTGCTGAAAAAAGGAAGCTTATATGGTATTAGCTAGGTGTTTTTTGAAAACCGTCTATACGCACATCATACATCATTCATAAAAGTAAGAACTGAAGGGACGTTTAGCCTAACAGTACTTGTAAGGCTGTTTAGTGCTCTGCTTCTGCCACATTCAGACCATATACATAAATTGAAAGGAAATGCCTTTTTGCCTTTAAATCCCTTAATCCTGAAGAATCTGTTTAAAAACAAATAGAAACAAAAAATAAATGAACATGACGCTATTCACGACTTGTATATTGATTCAGTAGAACTCTTATTGAAGCCTTTCCATAATCACTACATAGAACTTTTGAGTTCTGATCTATATTTTCTAACAATGTTATTACTGTATCATAGAATAAATCACCAGAGGTCTGACACACTCTTGTTTCAGTTGGTGACTGTAGTCTCCTTCTCCTATGCATCACAGTGAAGTGTTGTCTCCATCTTTTCAGTGACCTTTCTGTACAAGCTGGCACAGTAATGTCCAGTTACATCAAAATCCTCTCTTTCTCAGACTGAACAAGCCCAGTTCCTCTGTTGGCCTCATCTCACAAGGCAAGTGCTCGAGACCTTGAAGGCCTTCCTGAATTCACGATAGCCTATCAGTGTCTTCCCTGTACTAAAAGACTAAAATCGGACAGAGTACTCTACATGGTGTCTAACAAGTGCCCAAGGAAGAAGAGCATAATCCTCAGGTCTACTGGCTGTGCCTCCCTCTGTTGGTGCTGAGGGCTTTCTGTGTCACCAGGTGACACTGCTGGCTCTTGACCTTCCTAGCAAAGCAGATCTCTAGCCAGCCTGGATTGCTGCAAAGCGTGTTTTCTTTTCAGGTGCAGGTGTTTGTCCTTGCTGACTTTTGTAAGATTCCTGTTTGCTCATCCCTCTAATCTGGTCAGTACTGCTGGATGAAGCATATAACTGGTTTCATCTAGACCAGTGTGCACAAAAGCATGTGTGCTTAAAACACGGTACTCCCAAAACAAAGATAATGGCTTTCACTCCTCAACACACCTGCTCAAGCTGCCAAGAATGGAACAGACTTAGCCTTCAACATTTCCTCTATCTTGAAGGAACATTTAAGTGGAATGATAAACACTATACTGAAAGTTTTAGGAGTTTGGCTGGAGAAAGCATGGGAAGGCTTTTTGACAGGGAGATGTGCTAAGTAAGACACTACTGCCTCAGGTAAAAGAAAAGGAAGGATGAACAAGAGCGAGGAAAAGGGAAGGGGGGTAATAAGGGAATCCAGATGGACTGGCAAGCATCCTCCACCTACTTAAAATGCCATTAGAAAAATCCTACAGTTAACCATCCTGGCTTTAAAGGATGGAAACTGTGCACACATAACAGAATTATACTGAGTTTTTAGAATTGAACTATACCCAGTGGGGAGGCAAACTAACCTCTCCTGACGGAATCTCAGCTAAGCTCCTGGCAGCCACTGATCAACACAGTGAAGAGGTATGAGATTTATACCAGCAGAATAACCTGAAAGAGGTAGGAATGAAACAAGAGCAGTTGAAGCCCATTGAGATGACACTTCTAGTAGATGGAGTTTTCCTGCTGCCACTTTATTTCATTTTTTTTTCACCAATTTACTTGTAGCACACAGTTATTACGCATACTGTTAATCATTACAGTTGCTGCTCTGCGTGTTCATGTTTGGCAGTTGCTGCAAAAATATTTTGTACTTTATAAAATGCCTTTATGCCATGATAAACGCCTTTAAACAGTGATAATACAGAAGCAAAGGTGGACAGCATAGTGGTTTAGCCATATAAATGCTTGAGAAATGAATGGTGGACAAATGAACCGAATTAGAAAACAGATCCAAGCTGTCAGAATCTACATGAACAAGCCCCAGCTGCCCAGACAATGAATGTCCTTTGTGCTGAGACGTGGAATAATCTCAACTCCATTATTACCTGCTCCCACAGCTGTCCCACAACCGCCCCTGGCATCAGCTCACCGCTCACCCCAGGTCTCGCTCCCCTTGCCCCGCCCCGGTCCCCATGGCGGCGTGGCCGCGCCTCTTTAAAGGCCCCGCCTGCCGGGGCGGGCTGAGTGCTGCTGACGGGGTCGAAGATGGCGGCAGCCGCTTCCGAGCTGCTGACGGGATGGTGCCTCTTCGGCCTCGCGCTGCTGGTGAGCGGAGCTCTCTCGGGCCTTTTTTTCCTCGGCTGGTCGTGCGGCTGCCCCGCTCGGACCCTTCGGCCTCTCAGTATCTCCCTTCGCTTTCCCCCCTCCCTTTAGGAATGGTTTTCCCCCCTGACCCCTTCCTTGTGGGGACAGCAGCCCTCCGCGTTCCCTCTTTCACTTTCCTTTCGCTCCCCTTATTAGCCCCGGCTCGGCCCGGCTGTCTCCCCGCCGTGCCTCTGCCTGGTGCTGTCACTGAGCGTTCCCGATAAGGGCGATGTCGTCATGCTATAAGTCAAAACAGGCTGAGGGTGGATGGCTGTCCTGTTCTCTTATCTGTAGCACCGGCGTTTCTTGTTGGTGCTAAAGGTGAAAGGAGTGGACTGCGTATAATGAAGCTGGTGCTCAGATGAAATAAGCGTCCTGATTGTTGAATTGTGGAAACGTGGGATGGCTTGATTTGGAGGGGACCCCTGCTGTGGGCAGGGCTGTCCCTCAGCTGCTCAGGGCCCCGTGCAACCTGGCCTTCATCCCCTCCAGGGATGGGGCACCCACGGCTCTCTGGGCAGTTGTGCCAATGTCTCACTGCCTTCTGAGTCACAAAACTTCTCTCTGACGTCTTATCTTAGTCTTCCCTCCTATAGTTTGAAACTGTTCTGCCTCATCCTGTCTATCCATGTAGAAAGCCAATTTTCTTGTTGTTGACAATCAACCTTGAAATACTGGAAAGCTGCAGTGTGATCTCCCTGGAGCATTATCTTCTGTAGACTGAACAATTCCAGCTCCCTCAACCTGTTTTCGTATTTTCCACTCCTGGTACAGGGTCTGACTTTAGCAGTTGTTTTCTGATGTCCCTTTTTATGTTAGTCCTAACTGTCTTTTGTTGTGTTTTTCAGGCTATTCTGATCTTCTGCTGGGTTTATGTGCGCAAGTATCAGAGTCGACGAGAAAGTGAAGTAATTTCTACCATAACAGCCATTTTTGCATTGGCAGTTGCTCTGATTTCGTCAGCACTACTGCCAGTGGACATCTTCTTGGTTTCATATATGAAAAATCAAAATGGTACATTTAAGGTATGTGTTTTTGAAGTTATTGCCTCTTTGAAAGCGGCAGCTCTCTTGTGTTAAGAACATGGTGTTTTGTTTTTTTTCTTACTTCATATGTCCAAGTGTTTTAGACCTGTGCTGGTGCTGTGGTTTCTGGGTACTAGCATTGCAAATGCAGTAGTGTCCCCTCTTTAGTATTTCATACTTTATCTTGTGAGACTTCCCAAATGCTACATGTTTCCAGATGCTTATTCCCTTTTTTGTGTTAGAAAGGATATGCATATTATCTTTGACTTTAAACACATATTGTAAATATTGTTTTTTAGTGCATTGTAATGGGATGCTGCGGTGTGGAACTTGTTTCCCCATTATTTAAAATGTACTTTGCTTATTAGCATCTCAAATTTCAGTTGTTTTTCCAAGGTTTCTTTTATTTTGGTACTGAAATATTAATGTAGTGAATCTGTACAGTTCTTAATCTACCTGAAATGTGAAGTGTGAGAATAGCTATTAGTGGAGTTTATTAAGCCAGTTCTCTCAAGGGGTTGTCCAACTTCCCTTGAGAAAAGTGTGGAGGACAGGGTGTCTTACTGTATATCTTACATGCACGCACTTGGTTGTGATTGTTCCTATGTATGTTGGAGTTCATTGTACAGAATAGTCACCTGGAAAGAACCTACAAAGTTTGAGTGCAAAAAACAGTGCCTAGTAGCTTTTCTAGAAGCAGTGATTGCTTTTATGTTTATTCATGATGTTGCTAAGCAGGGAAACAGGTTTTTCATTCTAGTACTGGTCAGAGGAACTTGGGAATTGCCTTGTAAATTAAGTTTGAGTAAGTACTCACCAGCGCTTACTCTTGAAGGGCTTGGCTATTCTCTTTGATAGCATTTTCTTGAGCAGCAGACTTCAGCTCATGCAGTTAGAGCTGATTTGTTCTGAAAGCTTGTTTGGTTTGATAACAAGCATGTAGGAGCAGAAAACCTCATTCCAGTTTGAAGACTTGAGATCTTGTGTGCCCAGCTACAATCCTGTGTTATGATTTACAACTCAAATATTTAAAGCATGCTTTCCTACATCAGTAGGATTGCTTGAGTATAATCGCTGATATGATTGTTCTGCTGAGGCAGCACAAGGCAGGGGAAATGGTGAGAACTCTTATTCTTGAAATGTGAGTTTTTGCTACCGAGTGAAATTAAAGGCTATGAGATTTAAGTTAGCCTAGATTAAACACTCGCAAACCTTGCTTATCCTGAGCTGTTAAAACTTCAGTTACCTCTTCATCTCTTTCATGGTAGATCCTTTTTCGGAACATTTTATGTACTTCTGCCTTTTGGGAAACTCATGTAGCTACTAAGAAACAAAAACTACAAAAAAAGCCCCCAAGAAAATAACCCCAACCAAAACACGCAAGCAAACAGAAGACAAACCCACACTAGAAATTCCATGCCTTTTTATTCTAGGAAGGAGTTTACTGAGATATTTCCTGTCCTGAGTAGGAATCAGTTATGAAATAAGTTACTGTCCAGAATGGTCATGGTAGTAGATATGGCTGAGATGTGCTTGTTTCTAGTGATATTTCATCAGTCAAAATCGTGGCTGTCTCACTTTTTTTGTGGTAACACACTAGAAGATCTGTGATCTAGATGGTAAGGTATTTTTATATCTAGCCGTGCTATGACTTGTATGGCAGACTTTGGTATTGTCTTCCTGTTGTTGGCTAAGCTTTGGGTGAGACTAATGAGCAGGATGACAGCTTCACCTGCCTATGATGAAATTTCACATACTGACACCTGTGATGTTGCACCACTTTAAGCTCTGTCATGATACACTTGCTGAGAGTGAAACAGTCTTTACTGGGGTACTCCTGGAGTTCTTGTGGAGTCCAGCAGTAGAAATGTCCCCTTTAAGAGGGACAAAATAAAATTGAAAGCCATTCCTTCACCACAGCATGTGGAAGGTCTGAAATGTCAGAGCAGCTTGTACTCCTTTTGTTTGGGGAAGTATCTGTTGAGTAGTACTGTTGTAGTTGAATACATTGACATCAGTCACTAACTGAATGCAGCTATTGGGCGAGCAAGGGAGATGCCTCTGACTCATACTGGTAAGGGAAGCAAATATTTTTCATGGCTAAATTTTGTGATTGTAATTAATAAAAGCCCCCACAAATGCTATCTGTTTTAGTGTTTAGGTAAACTGGAACTGTATTTTCAACAATCTTTTTATATTATGTTTATGTGGCAACCTTTTACTGATTTGCTTTCTTCAAATGTTTTTGACTGTACTTAATTCCTAGTTTCTTTAGCATGGCTTCTGTTAAGGAGTAATTAAGAGCTGTAGCTTAATTAGGCTATCATACCCGTTGCACATATGTAGAATTTGATGCCTTCATCTTAAATTGTTACAGGTGCTTTAAAGGTGATATTATGTATTAAATTATAACAAACAAAACGAAGTGCAGAAGAGCAGTGTAGAAGGCCTAAATTAAGGAGGTCTTAAGGGAATTTGTCACTCTTTCATCTTATAGTGCCCCTGAGGGCCATAGCAAAATCTTACCTTCTTAGTCTGCTGTGATTCTGATGCATTTGCTATGTATCTTGTAAGTTTGGGCCACAGTAGGTGGAGGAGAAGACAGGCTGGACCTAGAGGCTCTCCTGGTATGTTAGTTCTCAGCCAAGTCCTCTGTGAGCTTGTCTGATAAATGAATATGCCTTTCAATTTGAGAAATACTAGTGCTGTTGCTAATAATGTCAAAGCTCTGATGCTCTCTGGGTAGCAGTGTTTGCCTTCTGACAAGGACACTGCTGTCCTTAGCTTTTGAGACATCTCAGAGGAAGTTGTTACTGCTTCTGAATTGCTGATGAGGTATGCATATGGATGAATTTCTGTTAAGAATAAAAATTCTTACTTCCTTAGCTGCTGAAGCTCTACTTAGTTTTACATAAGCTGAATGGAAGCTGGTGCGGTAGATATGCTATACCTGTAAGTTGGTTTGCATTACAGATTTTTCTTGTGCAGAGTTGAGGCTCAGGTGTATTTATATGCTGTTGTGAAGTAGACTTTGTATCTTTACCTATGTTCATGTAAGATGGCACCTTTATTTTACTGTGTGCTTCCTAGTCTGTTACTGTGGTTTGGTACACAGCTTAATTCAAGCAACAAAATTAAAAGAATTACAATGTTTGTTCTACATCTTCATTATCCATCTTACTAATTCTTTTCTGAAGATAGAGGAGGAACTATTTTGGTTTTTAACAGTTAAGTCCTATGTACTTCAGTTAATAGTTAGCTCTTCTTGTAAAGTGGCTGTGCCACTTGAGTAATTGTAGGACCAAAAAGTTTGTTCTTTCTTGATATAAGTTTTGAATCTCACATTCGAAGAGATCTTTTTTTGTAAGACCTAGTTGGAAGTAAGGAGTGCCGTGTATTACTGCTTTTCCCCGAAGCATAATTAAAGCAGCATAGTTTCTTTTTAAAACTGAGCAAATTAAACACTTTCATATTCTGTGTGAATATTCTCGACTTATTACTGTCAAATTCTTTAATGATCATACACATGCCTAGAGTTTTTTTTGTTTTTTTTTTTTTTACTGAAATGCAGTTAAGGACAGCCTCTGAAGACTGGACTTATTGTGTATGTAACAAGCATTTGACATCTGGTGGTGTTGCATCTCTCCCTTCTGAGAGAATTTTTTCATGCTTTCCTTTTTCTGATTAAGAAAAAATATACATAATTTTTTTTTTTACTAAAATCCCATTGGCTTATCATCTAACTTTAGATGTTCAGTGTCAAGTGGTTCACAGGGGATCTTAGTATATTAACATGAAGGAAGGTGGTTCTGATTTCCTGAGATAACAGGCTGTCGTCTATAATGTGTGTGCTATGTCAAATCCATGTTGCATGGGTATTTACTTTCTTCTGAGAGAAATAAAATAAATGTAGTAAAGTAAATGTTGACTTAAATTTACCTTGTGCTGTCCTTAAGCAGTATATTCTCTTCCGTATTACATCTGTACTGTATTGAGTTTTTGCACTTTTAGTGGAAAAGTTGAATTTCTCAATCTGAAAAAAAATGTGGGAATTGAAGTACAGGAATTAAACTGTTCTGGATTAGATTTTTGAAGCTTACTTCGGTGTTTATGGAATTCAAGTCTTGTATTGGGCTTTGTTTCAATCTAATAATCTTCACTTGGGTTGGAAGGGACCTCTAAAGGCCATCTAGTTCCAATCCTCCTGCTGTGGGCAGGGCTGCCCTCCACCAGCTCAGGCTGCCCTGGCCCTGAGCCCATCTGGGGATGGGGCACCCACACCTCTCTGGGCTGCTGTGTCTCACCATCTTCTGTGTATAGAAAAGAAAAGTTGATCTTCATATTTTTTTTTTTTTTTTTAAGCTCCTTTAAAGGCAGCTTTACTAGTTTGAACTTCTGAAAAAAGAGGCAATGGTTTAAACTAGATGAATTAAAAGCTTCTAAACTGCAGCAGAACATACTACAAATTTTTTTTCTTTTCTCATATCTACTTATAGATCTATCTAAATTTTAGTCTGTTAATCTATGGTGAAATTGCTGCCTGCAGTCAGGTAACTTAAGTCCCATTATTAAAGTGCTGTGGGAGTTGTTGCCTAACTGCTGAAACAACTTGACACACAGCACACCATAAAGAGGATCATTTAATAAAGCCTTCCTAAACCAGATTCTGCTTACTCCTCTATTTCTCCTCATTTGCACCTTTGCTAGCATCCTGTATAGTCGCTTGTTTAGAGATAACATTCTTATCTGTCTCTGCATTTGTTTTCTTAATTGCGTGATTCTTTTGTAGCACTGTTACCTACAGCAGGAACATGTAGGAATGGGATTTGTAGTACTGTGGGACTAGTCATAAGTTAAGGGGCTTTGTAGGCTATTAATAATATGCTTGAAAAAAGTAGCTTTGATACCTTAGAAAGCCATCATTACAAAATCAACTGTTCTTCAACTTCTAATAAAGCAAATATCACTCTACCCTTCTCGAATTGCATCTAGGAAACGTCTATTGCATAACCTTTTTCTGAAAAGCTGTTCCCCAGCTGTGATGCCACTGCTGTAAGTGTCAGCCCCATGTGGAATTTTGGGGTTGTTTTTTAGCAATTCCCAATCTTAGTAATGTGAAACATTTTTGAGAGGAGTGACACACTCATTGTGAAGTTGATTTGATAGTTTCCCTCCCAGTGTCTACTGGACTATTCCAGTAGAGCAGAAAGAAAAGGGTTAGGAGTGAGAATAGCCATGTTGTCAGATGTGTGGGATGCTTGTAGTGTCTGTTCCTGAAATGCAGCGTATTCTTAATCGAATATGTTAGTTAATTAGTTCAGCTTAAATTCTAATGATTAAAATCAGCTGACTGGGTGCCTAATGCTTTCTGTTCCTTAGACATTTGAAATGTGTTTTTTTCATTTCAGTTAAAAGAGCATAAAACTCTTGTTTGATGTTAAGTGTTTTTATTCCTTATTATTAGGACTGGGCTGATGCTAATGTTTCAAGACAAATTGAAGACACTGTACTTTATGGATACTACAGTAAGTATTTAATTTTCTTCTTCTACAGTTAATAGGATCCATCACGTAAAAGCTTCATGCCTTTACTTAAGACTGTTAGAAGTTGTACTGGATTACTTCTGTTTGGTTACACAGTACCCTTACATTTAGACCATTTCAGAGATTTTGAATTCGACAGCCCCTCTAAAAATGCAAGTATACTTAAGACCTATCTAGGAAAAAACTAATGGCTTATTTATTGTAACCTGTTGTTAATTTGTATTGTTCATGTATTTAGAGATCCATTTAGGGAATGTCTTAGCTTTCATATAGTCTTTATGGCACTGAAAACATGCAGCAATGTGAAACTTGTGTTACATGTCCAGTTAGTGCAACTGTGACCGTGTGTAACAGTGCCATTAGTCAGAGTCAGCAGCTACTGATACAAAACAAAGGGCTACTGTAAATTAGAGTGTGTAGACAACTTCAAATATGGTAATTCTAAGCAAGAAGTTAACTGAAGTCAGATTTTGAGGTACATGTTAACTAAACTTGTGTACTTTTAAATCTTTTTTCTAAGAACTAAAAAAAAAAAAAAAGCATCTACTGCTAATAAAGATAATTAAGGGTTACAGAGGAGTGATGCTCATGACAACTGGAGTGAAATGAGTGCCTTGGTCAGTGGTACCCGTTCAGAGGAGGAGTAATTACTTTTTATTCTACTAAGACTTGGTTGGCTATCTTGAGTATTTTTTTTTTACATCAGGAAGTAATTGATTCCAAATAGTAGATGACTGCTTAAGTAACAGAATATGTATTGCCTCATGGTGATGGTCACAAACTAGAATCAGTTTCATGCTGAGTGAAACCTAAAAGTAGAAACTATAAGTAATATGTGTGACTTTAAGTGAGCTGTATAAACAAACTTCATGGAAGAGTTATCTATTCCACAAAATACTAGAATCACTTTCTGTATGCTTCCTATTCCTATTACATTGCTAAGCACTTGTTTCATGTATCGTCATGTGAATTGATTTCAAACTCCTCTCTGGACTGTGTGTATAGACTTATGAAACTGATGAATGTATTTCCATGAAGTAGTTAGGCTAGCAAAAGTGTTAATCCTGGCTTGGAGGACTGGGGAACACTTCTCAGGCCACAAATGCCTGAAATCAATTATACTTGAAATCAAGTATATTATTGATTCAGACTGGTTACTTTCAGTTTATTACTGAGTAACTTAATTTTCACCCAAGCTTCAGATTGGTATATTCCTTATGAAAATATGAACTCTTGCTTATAAAAGTTAACATGAGCTTCTTCCACTTCAAAACAGCCAGTTGAATAATTTTATAAATGTAGAATTTGATTTATTTATTTTTAGTTAGGTAACTGCCATTACCTGCTCTCTGCTAGGATTTCAGCTAGCACTGTTCTCCCATGCTTTATATTGCTTCTGCAGTAGATACTTACAAGGCAGGTAGGCTTTGTATCAGAAGATATGTTTATGAATGCTTTTTTAACTTTTTTTGAGAATTTAAATTCGATATGTTGGCTTGTAATGCGAATTAAATTTAATCAAGTCATTTTCATTAGTTAACACTTTTGTGAGGAAAGTTTTTTTTGCTTTCTGTTTGAAGTGCTGCCAAGACTCAAAACCTTTTCTAGTATCTTTTGGATTTCAGTTTTACTCGATTAATAGTGACTACAGGTTCTAGTACACTTTTATTGTCTACATTAAGATACAGTGTTGTTAGGGCATTGGCAAACTCCTCCTAGCTCAGGATTTGTGGAAAGTCACTGCTGTACAGGAAGCACTGTACCTACTGAAGCAAGTTGTTACTTACATTTCATATCTGACGTTACCAAAGAACTTAATTTCATTTGTATTTAAAATTATGCTAAATGGTGCAGATTAAGGTCTCTCATTAAAGCAAGATATTCAAGGTTAAGCCTGAAGAACCTCAAAGCTTTTGATTTTTAGTCCACCTGCATGGGTAGATGGCAAGACTGTTTTATTTCATAGTATATCCTCCAGATGGTGGTAGAGATTTAAAGATGTTTTAAAGTATTTTTCTTGCATAACTTTTAATCTGAGAGATTGCTGCATTTTTGTAAATGCAACTACTTTGAAGTAGTAAGTGACTTTTTTGAAGATGGCATCATTCCTGCACAAAAACACAGCTTACTGATTTTCTTGGCTGCCTGGTCAAGTCCTCTGCTGCGGAATACAGTGGAATGACAGCTGAGAAGGTTAAACTTAAACAATTTTTGTAACATAATTCAGTTTTTCTCATTGTTTATTAATTTAGTCTTGATGTGCTTTAAAATAAAGGGATGGCCAGGCAGAAGTCTCCTTTTGTACTTAGTCCTAGTATTATACATGTGAATACCAATAGTTTCCCTCCAGAAAGAGTGCTGACAGCTAGCTTACAGATCTTCCATCCCTCCTGTAGCATTACTGCACTTGTAACTTAAACTGAAGGGCAGTGCCTTAAGCCTACCAACTGGTTGTACTGTACATCACTGTTTCACTGCCTGTATTGAATCTTACACTGAAAGCTATATTTAAATTTAGAAAAGTGCTAGAGTTATGTTGTTTTTTTTTTTTTTTTATGTAATTGGTAGGCTTTTACCTAGCTGGTAGGTTGCTTGGCCTGATTATTTCTATGGAAGAGTGGTTGTGCACTGCTAGAGAGAAGAATGAGGTAATTTTGAATTGAGCTTGAAATACCTCTATTTTGAAGTGAATCTAAAAGCCTAGCTTAGGAAAACAGTTCACTGATTGCTTCAATGCTGTAGTGACTTGTATTATTTTTCATAAAACCAGCAGCAATGGAAAGGGTCTGCCAGTACTTAAGTGATTGAAGAGTTATCAGAGGTTGGCAGATGCTCCAAAACAGCATGTCAGCATGTGTTTAGAAAGGGAACCTGTTTTCAGAAAGGTTTATAATTGCAAATCACCTAATGGTTCTTTCCTCTGTACCACAGTAATCAGGCTGAAACAATTCACAGTAGCTTTAGAGTTGTTCTGTTACTGTTCTTGCAGTAAGTAAAGCCTGCTTATTAGAATCAGCCTGGTGTTCAGTGTAGTTTGATAAGGTGTTCTGAGTTGTGAAGACATGACATCTCCATCTTCCAGTGAGATAGACCTCTTGACCTACATGTGTTAAGTGTCTGATAACTGCAGTGTGTTCAGGACTGTCTTCTAAATGCTGCTGCAGTATCTGAGTCAGTTTTACATTATAGGCCACACTTTTGGGTTTTCATTTCTATTTATTAATGGGCAGTATTTTCTCATGTCTCCAGTAATTATTGTATAGTGGTTCATAAAGTTAAAAGCTGAGTGAAAATTTACCCGGAGTAAGTTTTTAATGCAAGTTTTTGATGCTGCATCCTTGACTTAAAGATCTGGGTGTCCAGGGGCGGTGGGTAGGAGTTAAAGCTGTATGTTTTTGTAGTCTAATTTTAGCAGGAGGCATGCTAAATGCTGTGCAGGACTTGTGAGCAGTATATCACAAATGCTGTGGAGTGACATCAAACAAAAAAACCTTCTCTAAGTATGTTTTATGAGAACCAGTGTTCTAGAAATGTAAGTGTTCTTATAGTATTGGCACTCTTCTAAACTTGAACTGTCCAGCTTCAAACAAGTATTGTGATACACACCTGATATTCACTGCTTTGTGACAGCTTGCTTGTTTTTAACTGGTAGCTATTTGTCCCTGCTGTCTTGTTTAAAAACTACTTTAACAAATTAACAAATTTTCTGTAAGATATATTTTGGAAGGAACACATTTACAAGCTATTTCAGAAGACTTAGAGAACTCATGTTTTCAGTGGATATAGGGGAGCACATAAAGTACTGTTTTAAGTATAGTAGTAGCATTTGTCTTATGCTATGCATCAGTATATGCTGCCATCTGGAAGAGCAGATGGTTTCTGTGATGGAGGAGACTTCTGATCGTATATTGTTCTGATCATATACTGTAGTTTCCTAGGGATCTGGAGGGACTGTACTTACTGTGGGTACTGTGTGAAGTCTTCCCAAACTTCAAGTATATTCTGGCTTCTTCTACCCAGTGAGTGTATTTTGCATGTCCTTATTTCTTCTAGCAGTATGTTAGTGCAGTTAGGAGCAGTAGTAGATAACAAAACATTATGAAGGGACTATTGCAATAACCGAAAACTACTGAATCTGACTCCAGTCGTTGTCTTTGTATGGATGTGGTACTAACTGGAAGAAAATAACTCAAACTCCTGCTGAAGACTGCTTGGAATTCCTCTGTGACAGGAACTGTCATTGTGTTGGCAATACAGTGACTCCCCTTTTGCAGTGTTACTGTTTCAAGTTTCAGATACAACACAGCAAAAATGTTTTGAAGCAAAAGTTGAACCTCAGTAATTTAAATCTGCACAAGATCGGAGAGAAAACTGTTGTGAATAGATGCGAAATAATAAGTCAGACAGTTGTGCCACAAGGTCACATAAGAAGGGAGTGGGGGGAAGGATCACACTTTGTTGACTGCTTGCTGCTGCAAAGCTTCTGATTATTTTTGAAGGCTAGCTTTCCAGGGAATAAACAGCCTTTTAGTGGGTAGAACAACAGGCAATTGCCTTAAGCGACTTTGAGCTGATGAAAAGTATTAATCTCTTAAAACTGAACAATAAAATTCAAATATCAGATCAGTCTGCTGTCCTGAGCTGATAGGCATTTTACTGAATCTTCAGGTTTCCTTTGTGGTGTAATATAAAGAAAACTGTTTTTCTGTTTTCCCTAAATTAAATAAAGTTGTGTTAGGAAAAGCAGCTTTCTCTTAGGCGGTATAAAGCTTTCTTCAGTGTTTACTTCTCAGGTGTTTTAAGTAGCTAGATTTAAGGATTTATTTGATAAGGGAAGGGTTTTGCTTAAAATGATCTTGCTTTGGAAGAACAGAGGCAAAACTTGGTAAATGTGGCTTTTTAACAACATGCTAGTGCATGGAAATAATGTTACCTTCAAGTTGTTAACAAATTTTGTCTGGAAATGAAAGCCTGTAATTGCCACAGAAAACATCCAGGCTGAAGTTAAGGGCTAGATGCCAGCAGGGAATTTGTGATGGACCAGAAATTCTGGAGGTTGAGTTATCATGGAATTGTAGGGGTTGAAAGGGATCTCTAGAGATCATGTCCATGCCCCCTGGCAAAGCAGCTCCCTAGACCAGGTTGTGCAGGTAGGCATCCAGGTGTCTTGTCTCAGAATTGATAAGTATATGATTAACATTTGAGGCTTTAATACAACACCTGTTGTGTTGTATTTGCCTTATTTACATTAGTGAAGCATAATTTGAAGAATGTGAGATTTAAACTCATGGCTGTGAGGTAGAAGGCTGCTGCTGAAGTTAATCGTTACTCAGCTTAGGTGACTACTGTCAGGTAGGCTTGTGAACTGCCTGAAGCTCTTAAGTCTGTGCCTGTGTGTTTACTGAGGTCTTCCCTGCAGAACCCTCAACACGTGTGATTATAGCTATATGAGGCTGCTTACTTTCACAGTTGAGTTGGCACAAAAAGCTTTATCTGCACCTGGAATTAGCTCTGTTTTTGTAGTAAATAGCTTATAGTGCAAGAAGTATCACCTAAAGCTAGATGCTGCCTTGATCTTGAAGTGTGCTATTCATGCCAGAAGGGGTCCAGTTTCCAACAGTGTGCTTTTTTTAACCTCTCTGCTTGGGCTGGTGTTGGCATTTGCTGGTGCTTGTGCTTTGCTAGTCAAACTTTCAACATTAGTTGAAATCCACTTTGACTCATAGAAGTGCTGAAGTTGGAAAAAGGCCTCTGGAGGTCATTTAGTTCAACCCCCCCCCACCTTCCCCCTTGCAGCAGTGTGTTTATGCAAGTTGCCAGCTCAATTCAGAACATCTCCAAGGATGGAGGCTCTATGTGTTCAAGCAGACTATCAGTTTTCTGAGTAATTTTGAGGTCACTGCTATATTTGTGTCTTTTCTGCCAGTGTGGTGAGCTAAGGTAACCCAGCACAAGGTCTAGTGTACTGGAGATGGTGCAAAGGTATGTTAATATGACAGGTGGATGGAGGAGAGAGAAACTGGAACCTCCTATCAGAGGTGTTTTACCACTTGACGATCAATGAGGTTTGTATAATCAAGTAAATGCTCGTGATTCTGTTTCTTTTGTATTGGTGTGAGGTGCTGATGTGCTTTGTCTTCCTTGAGTGTCTAAAAACAGTTATATCAAAGTAGTAGTTTTAGCTTTAATTATACAGTACATAATTGAACTACATATTTAATCTTTAACTGTGAAGCACGATCCAGCTGTGTAGTGAGGTTGTTGCTAATTCCTGAAATGAGTCAGGAATGCTTTTTTTTTTTCATTATGTTGTGAAGTGCAGGGGACAAATCTAAAAGCCTTATCCAGGCTGGATGGGGATTTGAGGAACCTGGTGTAGAGGGAGGTGTCCCTGCCTATAGCAGAGGGATGGAACTAGATCATCTTAAATGTCCCTTCCACCCCAAGGCATTATGTGTGGTTCTGAGCAACTCATGCTGCATGATTTTAAAAACCTGGGCTGAATACTGCAAAGAAAAATCTAAATTGGATGTAATTCTTAAGTGAGGGAGAGAAGTGGAAGATTCTCCATGGATGGAAGGGGTGGAGGGTAAGGGAAATGACCTAGTACAAGCAGATCAGTTTGTGTCCATTGATACTTGCTTTTTCTCTAAGTGTAGTAGCTTGTCAATACTACATTAGCATAATCAGTCTTACTGCTAGCTTGTCTTCAGTGTCATTTGCTTGCTTGGAATGGACTAGTTCTGAATAGAAAGCCTGTGGACTTAATGAGTATCCATGGCTATTTAAGGAGTTAAAAAGTGAAGCTGCATAAAGTCACCAAGCTTGCATGACTTACCTGGTGTAGGGAACCTGCTTTGGCAGCGGGGTTGGACTCGATCTCTTGAGGTCCCTTCCAACCCCTATGATTCTATGACTTCTCTAACTATCTCCTGTTTCTGCTCTTGGGATGATGGTACTGGGCTTGAAGTACTATTAGCCTGACCACTTTTTTTTTTTGCTGTACAGACTGTTAGAGAATGGTTTCTCATATTTGTATTGAGAACTGCAGGAGCAACAACACTTCATAATTTCTTTAAGGTTTGCTTAGTAGATTCTTCCAGTACTTCAATAGCTAGCAGCCTCTTCTTTAGAATTTGTAAGGCTTGAGTTGGAGTTGTGCATCAAACTGTGCTCTTCATACACTCTACAGTGAGACTAAGCCATTGCAATCAGGTTTTCTATGGGTAATGTGAAGTCTAGATAGATGTTTATGTTCTTATTTGCTAACTATCTTTAGATTTGTTTTTGATTTAGTTTAATCAATTTGTCAAAAAAAAAAAACACCTCTTCTGCTCTATCTTGCTGATTTGAATATACATATCTAGTCAGATGTAGCTTAGCTCTTCCTGATCAAGACCAGTAGCTGTGACTTGCTCCATTCTTTGAGAAGTGGCATTTTTAATGTTTATCTGAGTTTACTTTCCTTTAAAGCTATATCACAACTACAGAGGTAACTTGTTAAATACAATTCCATTGCTACAAATTATTCTTTCAACTGGTTGAAGGGTTTTGGTTTTTCTATTTAATGGAAGTGTGTACAAAAAGAGATGGGTAGTACTTCGCCTCAAATTAAAGTCATCTTGATGTGAGGGATTGTTGGGATCTTTAAAAGATTTTATTCTTCATTATGCCTGACTTTATCTTCATTTTTTTCAGAACTGTACTTTTGGTTGCACAAAAGCAAGGTTAAATCCTTCTGTATTGTTTTCACTGTGCTGTTAAACAAGTATAGATTTCCTAATCTGATAAATTCCTGGTGACAATAATAGAATGGGAACATTGATTAGAACTTCAATTGGATTAACTATGGCTTCACAGAAAGTGAAGTAATTTAACTTTTGGTAAGGCTAATGTGGACAGTAATTTGCTCTGTTTAGATTGGCTGTGCAGTGAGTCTTAGATGTGAAATCCAGGCTGTCAGGAGCTTTGTAACTTTGTAATATTCAATTTAGAACTGCTGACACTTGGATCTGAATTAGATTTAAATATTCTGGAATGCAGACATTATCTTGAACATCTGTGTATTCTTTCATGCGAGCCACTAGATGTGGGAAAGGAAATGGATTTGAAGGAGTTAAAATTTCTAGTAGCAACATGTACATTCAGTAAGGATTAAATATATTCCCGTCTTGTTTTTTGAGTGATATGGAGGTGAATTTTATCTTGTAATGTATTGGAGAAATGTGTACCTATAGAACTACTATAGGTAGTTTTTGGACTTTCTTTATAATTTTAAACTCATATTAATTCAGCTGTTTTTATTTGGTGCACGAAGTCCTGAGTATTCACATGATCATGGGATTGAATTGCTGTGTCTTCAGTACGGATTTTTGGTTATGGAATTCCTTTTGAGTTGAGCCTGTGCTTGTTACTTCACTGTTTTAGTTGAAAGGTAACACATACACAGCTAAGATGTTAATTTTGGAGAAATGTCTTACTATCATCTTTTTGGCAGCTAACTTGCCAAACACCTGTGACAGTCCTTGGAAAAGCTGAACATGATGCTGTTTAGAGCAGTACTTGAAAATACTTTTTTTAGAAGTGTTTTCTGTACAGAATTAAACTTTGTCATACTGTGTGGTGCTCAGATGGTTCTGGTATGAATGGCTTTTTAAGAACTTATAAAAGCTGGGTGAACTATATTGCAGTTCAGGAGATCTAAATATCCAATTAAATGACTTCAAAAATAGTTTAACTGATGATTAGTTTAGCTGATTGTTTGCGTCTGTTGGTAATAGTGATCTGCTATACACTGTAGAAGATCAGAAAAGCTTAGAGAACTGGGTATTAGTGGGAAGAATTACAGAAGATGTCAGGAAACAGCTTTTTAATGTAAAGCATACTATAAATCCCTTATTTTCTGAAGACTAAGTAAAAAAACAAATGCATGATAGTTATCTAATAGAGCTAAATCTCTAAACACTAACAGTTCAAAGTCAAAAAGGTTTTTAAGCTTAGTGTCAGAAGCCTGAATAAATGTAAATAAGTAACTGTAATAGTGTTTTTAGGTAGTACTGGTGTTTGCTGTAGTGGTAGCCCTTTTTTCACTCAGTTCATAGATAATTCTTTTTGATTTGAGTCTTCCTTGATCACCTTGGAGGAAACATGGATCAGTTCTGTTTGTGTGTGAGTTGTGGCTATGTCTTTATTGGCTTCAGTATAGTTTATATATATTAATATAGATGTAAACTTACAGGGTGTTTTCTGTGCTTGTAGTGACCTCTGTAGGTTGAATATTTTTTGTTTTGATGATAATTAAACTTCAGTAAGTTACTGGCACAATGCAGCTTGTTCTTTTGAAGTGAGAAAAGAGAAGATATGACTTGTGAGATGTGGTTCCTGGAAGCAGTCACAATATTGAAGCAGTTCTAGAGCAGAATGCATTCTTAAATGTTCACATACTGGTATTTAGGACTGAATTTTGTTGTTGATGAATGTGAGGGTTTGGGAACAAACCAGAATCTGTTTGTTACTTGGGCTTTCTGAGTACACTGTCTACAAGATTTGTCTCTCATTTGTGAGGTGAGACCGCAAAACTAAGTTAGGGAAATGGAACATGTAGTTGTCATTCTTACCTCTTCCCTAGCATGTTAGTTCTGTACATCACCTGCGTGCAGGAGAGTAGGTTGCCTGAAGAGTTAATTCTAAAAGTCATTTGAGTTAAAAAAAAAAAAAAAAAAAAGGCAGTAATTTGCAGTTAAAATTTAACTTTTCAATAGTTGAAATTGAGATCTGGAATAAGAAACTAGTCTTTCATTCTTTCCCTTGGGTTGCTATTAAATAAATGAAGTTTCAGTCTAACTTTATTTTTTACTTAATTAAAATCTTTCTCCTAGCTTTATACTCCATCATATTGTTCTGCGTCTTTCTGTGGATACCATTTGTCTATTTCTATTATGAGGAGAAGGAAGAAGATGATGGCAACACATGCTCAGTAAGTTGTCTGTAGCAAAGCACTATAGCAAAGGAAGCTGAAAACATAAAAAGATAAGATTTTCCTTAAGTTCTGGAAATAGATTTTGAATGGGTTAAGGCAAGTGGATCATACTGCTTCTGAGGTAGAAGCTGAATCTGAGTTTCTTACTGCTTTTTATGAAAGTAGGCTGTAGTAATTTAACTTCAGCTTACACTTGGTTGTGTCAGTGTAACACACCGAAGGTGGTTATCAAGGAACACAGTATGGTATTTCAAGGAACACAGCGTGGTATTTCAAGGAACACAGTTGCATGCCATAAGCTGTTGTGTTCTAAATTATTTAGGAAACATTTGTCTTTTTTAAATCAATAATCACGGCCACTTTCAAATGCATTCATTTCTAATCCTAATGTGAGAGAAGACTTAAAATAGTGGTCATAATAAGCAATAATGTAAAATCTTGATAATAAGAATTTACTGTGAGTTTATTGCTTTGAACAAGTGTACTTTTTAGTATACTTGATTGTTTTGAAGTTCTTTTATAAATCACCTCTTGTGCTAATTATGCTCTGTAATAACCTGCTGGACAAATCCCTTTGGATTTATTTTACATTAATATTAACTTTCTTTTTAACATATAGCAGGTTAAAACTGCACTCAAATATACTCTGGGATTCATCACAGTTTGTGCAGTTCTTCTCCTAATTGGGTAAGTATTTATGTATTGAATACTTACAGGAGACACAATAAATAGAGCCCTAAATGGAACTTTTTTCTATGCCAGAGTAAAAGTGTAGAGTATATGCACTCAGTCTATATCATCAATATCTAATCTCTATTAAGGTTTATATAGTCTGGGTGTTGTGCATCTGAAAAGCAAGAGTTTAACTAGAAATGTTTTTTCCTCAACTGTGGAGGTTCTTTGGCTTCAGAGTTCTGCCTTCTTGTGTAGTATAAGCATATTAAAAGCATGGTAACTGCAACTTTTATTTACAACTGTACTGACATGTTAATGTACAACAGGGGAACAAAATATATGTGCCTTTAGTATGTACCATCTTTATGACCAAATGCTTTTGTGGATGTCCCAAATGAGCTGTTTAGGAATTTGGATAGCAGTATATCAAATGGAAGTGGTCTGGAGGGGGGAAACAAGTGTAGTGTGGAGCTGTTTTGACATAGTTGTACTTTGTATGGTAAAAGTGTTATTGGCATTTGTTTGAAATGTCACTGTGGTAGAATGTATGTTGAGGTGATCCACGTTGAAGTTCTGAAATATGAAGTAGAAGCTAGTTGATGCTTCTTGTTGCATGGTGTTTTGAGAATTGTTTCTAGTTTGGAAAAGCACTTTGAAGTAAGTTTCTAAGAATTCTAGTGTTCTTTCAATTGAAAATAAATTACTGACTATAATAGAAGGTGATGGAGAGGAGGTTCAGCTAGCTTAACCAAGGTCTAAAAATATTAAGTGCTCTAACAAAAGCTGTTTCTCTCATTGCTTACCTTTACTATAGGTATAGGAATTTTTTCAGTATCTACTTTATTATACAGTGTATGTGTAGTAGGGGTGTTCAGTCTTTGAATTTTTGGAGTATGTGAGCAAGTTTAGTTCATTTCCAGTAGGTTGGAACTTGCTTCTTGATGTCCTAATTATCCTCTACTCTTCTGCTTGTCCCTTTAAAATATGCAGAATTTGTAAGCTACGGTGGCTTCTGTGACCCTCTTTTGATGGTGTGCCATGTAATGGTGAGCTTGTCTGCAAATTAATCACAGCCCGAGCACAATAGCTTTAAGCTAGTTAGTGAAAGAAACGCTTCTCTGAAAATTGAGATTCTGATCCAAATCTGTTGCAGGGAAGCAGAACTCCTTCAGATTATTAATATGGAATGTAGAATTTCTGATTTGTAATCAGAAGCCTTTGTTGCTTTTACAAACAAGAAGTTACTTTCTTTTAATATTTGGATGGCAATACTGTTAATGCCTGGGTAGTGGTTAAGAATCCATATTATTTAGGATGTTGCTGGAGAAGAATTTATTATTGACTGACTTCTTTAAGGGAAGCTTTAAGACTGAGCAGCTCAGTAAGAGATGTACAGAGGGAAAATGTGAACTTTAGTTCTGTTGCCTAGGAATTGTGAATGTCTGTAATCTGGATGTTTTATGTTCATATTTCTGTGGTGAAATCTTGGAGCTGGTTCATTGCCTGCTCAAGGAGAGTAGTATTTGAAGTCCCAGTGTGATTGGAATGAGCTAAAATAGTATTGGAACTGAAGCCTCAACATGGGAGGCTTTATTTAATGTGGAACTGAAGAGAAATTGGCAATAGCAGGAGAGTGTTTTCTCTGGTTTTAAGAGGCCAGCATGTGGTTAGGGTCAGATAAACATTAAAGCATACTGGAATCTTACATGTGGGACTTCACTAAGCTTAGTCTTCCAAAGTTGACTAGGATAGATTCCTGTATGATTTGCAAGAGGGGTTGGAATATCTGTTAACTTCCTAGTAAAATAGACTGTCTATATTCTTGTGCTCATATTAGTGCCTTGTATCAGAACAGAAGTTTTCTTGACTTATTTAGCAAATTCTGTTTTATTAACATATCTATATGTAACTTGTCTCTATTAAAGATGTCTTATGAGGACCTTCTTTCCTGTTAAGAGATATTCGAAGAAGCCACAAAAGCTGGATTATGCTTGAAGTTTAAGAATAGCTTAGTCTTGAATACTTACATAGTTCTTTAATGAAGCAAGGTAACTGTTTTTAAAAATGTCTTGCTCCAGATATCTTGTTTTTATCCAAGTTGGTGACACGCTCAGTGAGGAAGATTCCAGTGTCTGAGTTGTTAATGTGAATATTTTTACTCCAGCTATCTTATGAGGCATCTTACTGTGGCAACAATGTGCATATTTGTAATAGCACTCAAATTCTCAGCACTTAATTTGCTGTTTACCATCAAAAGAGAAGCATAGAGAAATTCAGAACTAAACTTACTTGTAATGTCCTTCCTGTCTTAATTATCTGCTTTATTGAATATATTTTATTTATTCCTGGAAGTGTTCATGGCTAGGTTGGTTGAAGCCCTGGGTATACTGTTCTAGTGGATGGTAACCCTGCCTCTGACAGTGGTGTTATGACCTCTAGGTCCTCTGACAGTGGTCTTAGGCCTCTAAGGTCTTTTCCAACCCAAGCCATTCTGTGATATGATGTGCTGGAGGCAAGGAGCTTGAGATATTACAATCTTCATTAAGACATCTCTATACAGCAGCCACTTTTTAATTCAAGTATTTGAAGCTAATGAATATTCAGTGTAAAAAGTTTCCCTGACTATTGGTGTTCAGTATTAAACTCATTACATTAGCGTTCTAAGCATTAATTATTTCTGTAAGTTTTCAGAAAGTATTATATTAGAATTTTATTTAGGTTACAGCAGAACTCTTTTAAGGGAAGCAGCTTAAAATGCCTTTTTGAAATTGACTTGCTGGAAATAACAGCTAGTGGTGATCTTTGATTTAAGGATCAAGAAAGGCCTGTGTGGTGCTAGTTCTGCCAAATGTTAATAGTTTTTAAATTGCTTGTCTAGCGTTACTTCTGTTCTATAGCCTTGATAATATTTTCAAATGTTTTGAACAGCATGTTTGATTATATTTTGTAAATCACTTTTGTGCCTGGAACTCCAAGTGTAGGATAACACTATTGAGCAGTTCTGTTCCATTGCATTAGCTGAGTTCTCAGTTACACCTGTGCAACTGTGTATTGGCACTTATACTCTATTCACTCACTGTCAGTAGGCTGACATTGTAATGTGCTGGTGGTAGTTCAGTAGTTATTTAGCATATCACCATCTCATTCTGCTGATAGTTACTATGGTCCATTAACCATTTATTTAACGTAGTAAAATAGTTAAGACTTCTGTCAAGTTTTTCTTGCTTAATGTGTGTGGAAAAATTAGCCTAAATTGCTCTGTACTGCATTGGTGCAATGCATGAGCTGTGCTGTAGAGCGATGTTGGTACTAGAATAGATGCTATAGTAGACATCTAGGCATGTGGACTAGGCCTTTCTTTTGTTGTGACCTGTGAAGCTAGAGCCCGAAGGACCAAGTGAGATAGTCTTCTGGCTGGTTGGCTACTAACTGAGGGACCCTGTTCAG
Source organism: Callipepla californica brunnescens (assembly GCA_023055505.1). Lineage (NCBI taxonomy): Eukaryota > Metazoa > Chordata > Aves > Galliformes > Odontophoridae > Callipepla > Callipepla californica. The sequence goes on along the minus strand of JALIRH010000007.1, from coordinate 22,209,173 downwards.
AATAAAAGATTCCTGCTTATTTGGGACTGAAGTGTGTGAATTTCTAGCTACAGCATTCTGTAGTCTGGCCCTTATTACTGTTTGGAACTTGAGAAGGAGTAGAGTTGTAGGTATTAAATCCTGATAAGGGGATAATCTGAATCTTCATTCAAGAGTGTATGAAATGGGTTACTGTGGATTCTATTCCGCTTATTAACCTTTGACATTCTAGTTTGTAGGTACCAAGCAAGAAATGGAATGCAGGAGTGCTGTTGTTGTAATATTGGAACATAGGCACAAACTTTAAATACTTGGTGTGGGAACCTTTAATTTTGTTCTAGCATTCAGAAATGGAAGGTTATAAGTTAAACTGTTTAAGTGATACTTACTTTTATGAAAAATACACCTGGGTTGAACCAGGTTAGTAAATCAGATTAGTGTACCTTTTAATGATGCTCTTAAGGATCCTTGCCTTGCTTAGGAATGGTAAATTGAAAATATTTGTTCATTGACCTCATATCTGAATGTGCACAGGCTCACATGTAATCTCTGATCTAGATATTATGTATGAGTGGGATGTGAATTAAATGAACTGTTGCCTTTAGAATTTGTTGAACTTAACCTTAAAAGAATTTTTCTGCAGGGATTAATATATTTCCATTTTCTGAAGTTGGAAGTACATCTTTATTATTTGCTTTGCTAGGGTAAATAAGACTCTTTCTTGTTATAGTGCTTTTGTTCCTTTGGATATTCCCAACAAGAAGAATTCCACGGAATGGGAGAAAGTGAAGCTTCTGTTTGAAGAATTTGGAAGCAGTCGTAAGTCTGAGATTTTTATTTTTTTGAGCTTTGCTTTACTTTGCTACCAGCTTATTCTGGAATGCACACCATTAACAGAATTAAAAAAGTAACTTTTCTGATGGTGACTGTTTTCTAATTTGAGTCTGTTCCGCTGCGGTTATTCTTCATAGTAAGAATGTCATTCTAATTCAGACAAAAATAATCAAAACAGTGTACAAATGTAGTGGGGAATTAGTAGTGTCTGCTTTCATAATTGTCCTTTCATGATTTTAATATAGTCCCCTATGAGACTCCTATGGGAGGGGCTTGGTGGGGGGGTGTGAAATAGTACTTTCTTCCATGGAGTTGTCACTCATCACAGCTATAAATGTTATTTGGATACCCTATGATCAATGAGCTTCATTTTGGCCAATGTGTTTATTGTGATAATAGCAACCTTCAAGTGGCTTAATTGAGATATTGCTTGTCACAGTGAAAGTGAATATTTCATAGACAAGAGAATCTTACAGCTCTCTTGAGGTTTTTTCCTCTTCTAGTGTTAACTATTCAAATTCTAATGGAATTTTTGGAAAAGGCTCTGTTGGAAGAGACCTATGAAGATCATTAAGTCCAACAGCCTTGCCTCTTCAGGGCTAATCAAATGACAAAAGTATATTAAGATGATCATTCAAATCCCTCTTGAGCACTGACAGCCAATGGACTTCAGTCACCTCATTAGGAAATCTGTTCCAATGTTCAACCACTTCTGTGATTTTAAAATTTCTATAACTAGTCTGAACCTTCCTTGGCTCAGTGTTGATGACAGGATGAGTGGGGATGGCACAGTTACCAAGGATTGTCACTTCCTTGTTTTATTTCCTTTTTATGCTTGAGTTTGACCAGGAGCTCCATGTTCATCCACACAGGCCACTTTTCAAGCTTGTGTGACTTGCTGCTTGTTCAGGTGAACCATTCTTGAGTTCAAAGGAGGTAATCTTTAGGTCCTTCTTCCCTCTAGGGCTCTGTCCAATCTTATTCTTTCAAGCAGAACCACGAGCAGCTAAAACTTATTGCCCTGAAGTAAAGAATTATGATCTTACTCTTTGCCCTACTTTTCCTCGAGATACTCAGCTTTACCCATCTCATAGTCACTGCAGTCAGGGCTGCCTTGGGTCTTTGTATCACCAGTGAATCCTTTCTTTTCTCAGTGTGAAACTTAGCAGAGCACCGTTCTTCCTCCCTCACTTACGGAGGCTGTCACTGGTACTTTCCAGGAGTCTCCTCCTGTTATTTCTCTGGCAGCTGTTAAGGTGCTTGAAGTCCACTATGATGACCTCACCTGTGAATGTGAGGCTACTGACAGCATGTTCATGACGTGATAATTCTGAGGGTGTAGTTATCTGTAGCTATCTCCTTCAAAGAAAAATTTCTCTGCTTTTAAAACTGAGGCAGAAAGGAAATACAAGGCCATTGTCAGTAGTTTGGGGTACTGATGTGTGCAGGTGTGAGAGGAAGACTTTAGCATTTTTCATAAAAATTGAAGCTGTCTTTAGAAAACTGCTTCTCTCTGAGATATATTCAGAGCCTCTTTCATGTTAAGGTTAGGTTGAAATCTTAGCAAAATATCTTAAAGCTTTCATGAACAGAACCTGTTCTCTTGATAAAGAATATTTTGAAGTAAAAGGGTTCTGATAATGGCAGATTAAGGTCTTATCACCTTGCCGTATTCCTATAGAAATACTTCTCATGCTTAAAGTAAAGCTTGTGCTTTTTCAGTAGATATTTGTTACTTACTCTGCAAAAGAGCTTTTTATTTATTCAGTGCCGTATCTAATTAAATCAACTTTACCTTAAGAGCTGTTGAAGAGCTTTCACTGAGAAAGCAATACACCATTTGCATTTCTTTAATGCAGTAGAATCAGAAACAACAAGCTGATAGAGTACTGAATCTGAGCTTATGAAAACTGTAGCTACCTTCTGCTTTACAAGATTGAATTTGTTCTTCTGCTATTGAAAAGTAGTCTCTAAATCCTGTTTCTGTGTTGCATGTGCTTCCTTTTATTTCATCTATTTCCTTCTTCTGCAGAAGAGGCATAGAATTATCTTTTTATTTCAAGTACTTGTCTATGGACCAAGTAAAGTCTTCTGAGAAGCAGTAACTGAGAGTATAAAACTGTTAGTTTCTCCTTTGCTACCTCAGTGGTACTAATTTGCACATGTTGATTTCTTTGAGGTTTGCAATGTTACTTATACTTTTGAGCTGCTGATTCCATCGGAGGAATAAAATGACAAACATATTAATTTTCATTTTAGGATACACTTCAGTTTGGAGCTGATTCTAGTGTGTTGCATGTACTCCTGAACTTGTGCATCTACTTTATACGTTACCTGGCATTTGTCTCCATTACTCCCTATAGAAGTGTAGCTGCTGGACAGGTCCAAGGATTCACAGTACAATGTTCCTTATGGAGTCTTTCATAATGAGCTCTGTTATAAGCTGTTCACACAAACACAAGGGATAGGGAGGAAAAGACTGTTGTTTTGTCATAGATTTTGCTGTCACTTTATTTCTCTTTCTCAAACAAGAGAAGTGTTCTGACAGTACAGACTGAAATACTTCCTAAAAACTGTTTATACAGAATCTGACAGTAGTTGAGCTGAGATACAAACTAATTTCTCTATGCAACCTTGACATGACTGTCAATTAAATTTTCAGTTCTGTAGCTGTTCTTGCTCTGGAAGTATAGGATAGCTAATATTTATTTTTGGTATGCACATGAAGATACTGGGTTGAGATGGGAAGTCTGGATTTAGTTTCTGGCTCTACTGTCATTGTTCTATGACCTTAACTTTTTAGGATCAAACAACTTCAGACTGAAGGGACCTCAGATCTCTGAACACACTTTCAGAAAAGAGTTTGGTGCTGCGTTTCTTTTCCTATTCCTTCTAATTTGAGTGATAGCAAGGCAGCAGCAGCTCCTTGGTTATCTGACTCTTTTCCAGTTTGCATCTGGATGTGGTCTGAGCCAAGCTGAGACGAACAGCCTGACTTGTTTGGTTACTTGAGAGATCCATGCTTGACTGATTCTTTGAATAATACTCTTATGAGAAAGACAGGATAACAATTCTGAGATGAACCATCCAGGTTGCAACCTTAAAATGTGAAAGGCTATCACAATATACTGTGGAGGCCAGAAGTAAGTCTTGAACAGAGGTGTTAAGACAGTGGTGGGATCAAGTTTATCAGTGGCTGTTTAACCAGTGAATGCATAGTCTTCAGGCTTCTGGTGAAGGAGAGATTACTGGCCTGCTTCTTGCAGGATTGGGGGAAGAACAAAAAGCTGTGCTAGGTGAATTTCATGTCCGAGTTAAGTGGAAATGGCAGTTGCTTTCTTGTTTTTCTTTTTTGTTCATCTAATGAATTGAGATTTCAGAAAATCAATTGAGGAAAAGTTTTCCTACATCTATTGTATGAAATTACAGCATGTTTTCATTTTTTATTTTTTACAGATGGCCTGACTGCTCTTTCATTTTCCATTAGTTCCCTGACTGTGATTGGAATGTTGGCAGCTATCACTTACACAGTAAGTTATTATGCAAATATGTCTTTTATATTAATTATACTTGCTGCTATTGTGAAACACACTTCTTTAGTAATCTGTTGTCATGCCCAGTAGCCTGAGTAGCATCTTCTAGCTCTCTTTGTCATTTGAAATACTACTTCTAATTTCATGGAATTAAAGAAATAACTTTTATGTCAGTTTAAGAACCAGTTTCAGTACTTAGCACAGTTCAGACTATGTTTCAATGCATTTCTTTGGGGGAAGGTCATTTTTCTCTACAGCTTATAATACAAATTTGCTGGTTTCTGATGTTTTAAGTTGTTTATCACTTTCTCCAAACAGCTGAGAGGAATTAAGTGTTCCTTTTTATTCATTGCACTGTAGAATATGCCAGACTTGGTCTGGTCTGTCTAATTCTGAACATAACTTTACTACAGCTATTCTTCATTTGCTTTTACCCCTACAGAGTTTCACAAACAGAAGTTTGGCAGAATAACTTGATGTGTAATGAAAAGTGGGGAACTTTTCTTTAAGTCAGAGTATCAATTTTTAGTATTGCAGTATTAAATGGTCATCAAGGTAAAACTTTGAATATGAATTTTCAAAGCTTGATATTAACTGCAGATGAAGCTTTAAAGATGGTATGTATTCAGTGCCTTTTTGATAGATGTTAATCTTTTAAGTTCTTGCTAGAATAGCTCTTTCATTGTAGCTTGACTCATAACATAATAGAACCACATAGTTTTCCTAGTGAATTCTAAGTGGTTCAGTAACAATAGCTCAGAATAAAGTCCTTCCATTATCCTGAAGTGCTACTAGTCAGCCAAATGTTCAGTGGTAGCTTGTTGTTAGGCAGAAGGTGAGTCAACAAAACTGTTGCAGAACAAGGATAAAGAGTGCTTCAGTCATAACTGGATAAGAGGGTGAAGTGCTTACTTAATACTGCCTTTTGACCCTTAAGTCTATATTTAGTAAAAAAAAAAAACAAACAAAAAACAGAACATATCTTTTTTTAAATATTCATGCTGTTCAGAAGACAATAAATTACAGCAGGAGCATGGGAGTCCATTCAGTATAGATTTCTAAGTGAATGTCAAAACATTAACAGCTCAGTTATACACAGGCTCTGCGCTGTAGGTAGGAGAGCAATTTGCTTGACCAACAGTGGTATCTAAGCAGAGCTGAACCTCTCTTGGCTCTGTTAGCACTAAGTGCTTACTCTGAACTGTATCATAAATCTAATTAAATCTTTTTGTGACTGACATAGAACACTAAATTGTTCTGACTACCTTGCTGACATCTAGATAATGTTCTGGTCAAAAAAAGGACCTTTGCTTAGCTTGTAATAACATGTCAGTTTTTGAATTTGTTTCCCTTAATTATGGAAGGAAAGATTAATCTCCTGTTGAATTATGTTAGTGTAGGGCACCTGCAGACTTCTTGACCTTCAGGAAACTCTGCTTAAGAATGAACTTGTTACCTGGGAGAATACCCTCAGTGTTTCGCTGCTTTTGTGTACCCAAGTATGGCTTTATTACACATTAATGACATAGGAAAGCATCTAAAGTACAAGAATGTTTAGTTTTATATGCTTCGGTCAATAATAAACTTACATACAGTGTTTCAGGAGGTAGCATTAGAAAGCTTTTGAATTTATTACTAATATTCTTAATTACTAATATTCTTAATTTCTTTATTACTATGTCACTGACATGGATTTGAGTCCAGTTTTTGGGTCTGTTAGCTGTATTTCACATGCTTCACACTTGCAGGTTCATTTGGTCTTGAGTAAAGAGTTCTGCTTGATGTTCAGTAACTTTGCACTCTGCTGTCTGTGAGGGTTTTCAAGGAAGACAAACTTGTTCTTAAGGCTATGTCTATCTTTACTGTATTTAGAACTTATAGAAATACTGAGTAGTATATGAAGTCAGTTATCATGCTTGATGATTAAAATAGTTTTCTTTAAAGTTAGAAACTAAGTTATTTTTTTACCTTAAAACTTTGAGCTATGTATACAAATGTTTGGAGCACTTTATTTTGTTTGTAACTGTTGTATTAGATTCTAAAACTATCACTTTTGTTCTTCTGTAAGGATTAAGACACAGGGGAAATGAAGGAACTATTTTAAAGAAGACTTAAGGATGAGCTTTGCACAGTGCCTGTTTTTTTGGTTTTTTTTTTTTAAGAGTGCTGTTTGGCATTGCTTGAAGGCAATCATAGAATCTTATGTGGAAACAGGGGATTAATTTTATTATATGAGTGAACTGAGGTGTAAGTGCTTTATTAGGTGCTTTCACTGAAAATGATGACCATGCTGTCAAAGCTGAAGTAGGAAATCTTTTTTACACTCTGGTGTTTTTTTGTAGCACTTTGCTCACAGGTAGTTATGGTAACAGTGATGGTACTGTACTACAGCTGTTCTTTGGACAACTGGCACTATGTTCTCAGTGATGAGGGTGTGATGTGCCTAGAATCAGATTATGTTGTGGGCTCCGCTTTTCCCAATGGAAGGACTTTAATGTGAAATATAATGTCGTGAAAGAAGTGTGCTGTTATAATTTCTTGAGCCTCAGAAACTAATAGGAGTATATCCTCTTACTCTAAACTACTTTGGATTACTCCGGACCCTATGGTTGAAATGAGAAGAAGCATAATTCTGGAAAGAGTAATTTTTTTTCTCTTGCTGACTTCCCAGGTCACTTTTTTGTATCAGTATTAGGATTTTCTGTTAATGCTGTGTTAAATAAATGGCCTTTAGATTAAAAAGGGGGAAAAAAAAAAAGCATTAGTACTCAGTCGAGCATGTGTAATGCCTGCCTGTGGTTTTAAGACATCTAACGAATATTTGTTCTGGTGGGGGATTCTGAGATCCAGAAGAGTATCCCCTTCTGTGAAGGGAACAGAACAAAGATGCTTACTTGAAAGCTCAGATGTTTAACAGATGATGAGAAAAGGGTGGAAAATAAATGAGAACATAAGGGAACTCCATTACCACATTATTTCTGAATAGAGGTGATCTTAAATGTTTTATTCATCCATTGTTAAGAGTCAAGGATCTGCAAGAATGGGTACAGGTTTTTGTTCCCTGTCTTCTGAAAATTCTCAGGTTGTTCTTCTAATTCTGTATTTTGCACTGTTTAAGGGGTATGTGGTTATAAAGAAAAGCAAGTAGAGATGCAGGTGTATTCAGTCTTCTGTATACTCATTCCTATTATTGTAGAGAAATTCTGTTCTACATAAACATCTAATGAAGGTTGAAGTGTGTTAAGTGATAGGCTAGTAAATGCTTTCATACCTAATCTGTATTAAAACAAATTCTTAAACTAAGGATGGTTTTACATTAGAACTGTTTTAATGCAGAACACTTAGTGAACAGTGATGCTGTGCTTGCACTTACTGCAGCTGACTTTGATTTAATCTTAATGTTATTTTTAAGAGTACTGTGAAACAGACAAATTAAGTGGATGCTACTTAAGGTGTTTGATATGCAATGTACCTGTTCTATAATTGAACATTAACAGTGCTGCTCTGCGTGGCCTTGAATGGTAAGGATTGGGTTATAGCTGTTCTAAAGCACCACTTCTGTGCTCTGGTAATGTGCAGTACTCAGAAGTTAAGAGTATTTGGTATTGGCACCTGGAAGCCTTGAGTTTGTGTAGCTACTGAGATCCAAAGCTCACTTCTGCGTATGTATGCTTCTGAACTTTTCCTCTGGGAACATATTCTTCCCTAGGAAATGGTATTTTCTCTAGATTGTAAACGACTGCAGTTTAAATTATGTAACAAACTTACTGTGATGACTAATCCACTTGAAATCTATTTTAGTACTTCTGTCAGCATCGATCTGGTGCTCTGGGCCTCCCAAGTAACTACTGATTTAATGTCTTACTTGTAAGTCTGTGGTGAGCTATTCATGCAGTAGAGAATGGACTTGCCACATCTGGTATGATATTCTTTGGGGTTATAGGGGACACAAGTTAAAGCATCACACTGATCTAGATTGCTGATGGTTGCAGATTTGTGATGCAAGTGTGGTGCATGGCTAATACTATGGTTTTGTCTTTGAATATCAAAATCAATCCACTTAACTTACTGATGAATGTGTAGGTTTTTTTCCTCTCAGTATGAGGAAAAACAGAACAAGCACACTGAATTGTGGACTTCACTCCATCTTCTAAATAGAGTATCATAAAAACGAGCTGATGAAGAGCCTTTGCTAATTTAGCAGAGGGAATTGCTGAGTTCTGCACCTTAGGAGGAATAACTGCAAATACCAGGACCTACTGGAGGCCATCCAGCTGGAAAGCAGCTTGGCAGAAAAGTGTGTGGAGGTCCTGGTGGACAGAAAGTTAAACATAAGAGAGTAATGTGCGTTTGTTGTGAGGAAGGCTAATGGTATTCTTGGCTGCATTAGGCAAAGTATTTCCAGCAGATTGAGTGAGGGATCCTTCTCCTTTAATTAGCACTGGTTAGGTTGCTCTTCAGGACCCAGTACTTGTTTTGGCCTCCTCAGTGAGGAGAGAATCCAAGAAAGGACCACCAAGGTGATGACAGGACTGGGGCATCTCTTCTTTGAGGACATGCTGAGAGAATTTAGACTCTTCAGTCAGGGGAAGGGAAGGCTCAGAGGGAAACCTCATCTGTATTACAAATACCTTGAAGGGGAAGTGCAGAGTCTGCAGTGCCTAGTGCCAGGACAAGGGATGGTGAAATACACGAGGTTCCCTCTGAATGTTAGGAAGCACTTCTGTACTGCACAGGTGACTGAGCACTAATGCAGGCTGCCCAGAGTGTTTGTGAAGTCTCCCAGCTTGGACAGCTTTGTAATTTCCCTGGCCATGGTCCTGGGCAACGTGCTGTATGAGTCTCTGCTTGAACAGGTGGTTGGACCAGAGAATCTCCAGAAGTCCTTTCCAGTCTCAGGATTTACAAATGTTACTAACAGTGGCAGATGCTGTGTTAAGCCTAAAAGCCTTAAGTAAATGCAAAAGTTGATGGGATGTTGAGTGATTATTTTTGATTCACTTAATTAACTGTATTTGTTTTGCTGTTATAACCTCATCTAAACTATATTGGAAAATTGTTATATCACAGCTGTTCTTTTATACAAATTTTTTTAAGGATTTCTTCACTATGTATTTAATGCTTAAACTGCATGGGGTAAATTTTTTATAAATAGTATTCAGTGTCTTCAGGGAAGTAATAGTTCTGTGTTCTAGGAGTTATGAGCTTTGCATGAGTGTGCTGATAAATACTTATTCTATGCCAGAGAACAGTAACAACTTCTAAATGCTTTCATAGGAGGAAACTTTCAGAAACTGCAAGTGGAGGGTCAGTGATATGGTGTATGAGGTAGCATTTAATATGGGTTCATAATCTAAACATTACAAATTGCTTTATTTTTCTTCACCTTATAACTTGATAAGCTTAATTGTTACAGGAAGCAAATGTGCATGCTTTGGCAAATAATTGAAGGGGAAAAAATATTTTAAATTGTGGAAGCTCTGTTACATTTCTTGTAACTAACTTTGGGTTGATCCCTGTTAGTAGCCTCATTGTCTTGAGTATAGTACTGAAACTCACATTTGATGTTATATTTACTTGCCAAATATCCTGAAAAACATTTTCTGGCATTAATTGATCCTTCTTGGAGCAGGAAGTAGAGAGCAACTAAGGAAGATGTATATTCTGAATTCTAACTTCCTGAGGGAAGATGATACTGGTTTCATCTACACACTTCTGATAAAATTGGTTACAACTGATCACATGATATATCCATATTACTTACAAGAGCATATGCTTAAATCTCATTTTAAGTACATTGTTTAAATAACATTTTTTGTGGCTCAACCTTCAGTGTGATCTTTACAAGGGAGAAGACGTTACTGTTTAAAACCTTACCTCAGTCAGCTTTTGTGGTATTATATGATGTATAGTACTGAAGTACAGTGCTTGGGATGGAAGAGTTCTGAAAAGTGTGAATGATCCGTAGGGAGGCTCTACAAATCTGTGACCTTGGTGATTTATACTGATGGCTTTCAATGTGTATAGTGTGAAATATAACAAGAAAATGATAAATTAAGACTGCAGCACTTTGTTTGAAATATTTTCACAGATGATGTAGTTTGAATCTATTTTCATTAATGTGTTTTGCATTGAAATGGTTTTACTTTGCCTTAGGTATTAATACAATAGTTGTTGTCAGCTCCAGATTGCTATTTGAATTCAAAGCAGAATAACATATTACTCACACAATGATAGGCAGATTAATTTTTAAGTGATCTTGTGCATCTCATTTAGCATGTCCTTGAAGGATGATTATAATTGGCTTTGTAATTTTTCCAAAATGTTTAATAAGCATTATTTGATTTCTCATGGAATTGTAAAGTGATCTGTACTCCATCCTGAAAGAGGAGGCATTACAAAGCTCATTTTTGTCTGCTGACAAATTTAATGACCTTTTCACAAATAATTTTTGTCTAGAATAAGATTTACTTTTCTTTCAATTGACTTACTTTTATTAAAGGGGGAAAAAGCTTAAAGCCTTTTGTAATCCGTCTAACCTTAAAACGAGCTGTTTAGTACTGATTTTCTGTTATGTAGACTTCAAACAGTTATTGAGAAACCTGTGAGTTAGTGGCATTTATGGTCATTACTACTTAATCACTCCAGTGTCACTTTTTACATGGAAAAGAAAGTAGTTATTTGACTTGGTTCACAGAGAAACAATCATACATAGGTAGAATTAGCAAATCAATTTGTTCTTTTGTTTTAACAACCTAATTGTTACTGTACTTCTGGAGAACTACAGAAGTTTAACTGTTGGATCAGTGGTAGTTCTCTTGCATTCAGATTTTGAGAGATTATACTTTAAAAATGAAGTTTATCATTTCCTGGCTGATCACTATGCTCTTCTCTGCCTGATGAAGCAATGCAGAATATGGCAACTGGGCATAGCATGTTCAGTATTTCAGTTGAGTTAACTTTTCTGGCAGTTGATACATCCAGCAAGAACAAGCTCACTGCATGTGCTGTAGTGCAGAGACTGTTGTATTTGAACATAGGTATTTAAGCTCCTTGAATTACATATCACATGAACCATGATTGTTGTAGAGTTGCATATTCTTCTGTAGCATTTATCATTTGAATCTATGTAGTGGAAATGAATTTTTGTTATTATGAAAAAATGAATATATTAAAGGAGAAAGATATTGTCATGATGAGTGTTAGAGAGACGATGATCCTCGCACTCAGGGTGCGGTCTGTTCTGTGCCTTGAAGTCTTTAACAATGGTTTTGAAGAAATTGATATTTTCCTTCCCAAACTGAAAATTGGGTACTAAAACTACTCTTGAGAGAACTGAAGCTTACTTGTAAACATTGAACAGTATTTACAAGGTGCATGCATTAAAAAACAAAACAAAACACCAAGCCATGTACAAACTCCATCAGATCATAGAATCATAGAATCCTCTTGCAAGGGACCTTTAAAGGTCATCTAGTCCAACTTTCCTGCAATAGACAGGGATGTGCACAGCATATCAGTTTGCCCAGGGCTTGATCCAACCTTACCTTAGAAGTGTCTGGGGATAGAGCATCAACTATGTATCTGGGCAACCTGTTCCAGTGCCTCACCATTCTCACTATAAAAGGCTCTTTCCTTATAGCTAATCTACTTTCTTTAAACTTGAAGCTGTTCCCCCCCCCCCCCCCCCCCCCCCCTTTAGATACTGAAAGGCCACTGTCAGGTCTACCTGGTGCCTTTTCCAGGCTGGGCAGCTCCAGATCTTGGCCTGTCCTTGCAGGAGAGGTGTTCCATCTCTTGTCATTTTTGTGGCCCTCCTCTGGATGCATTCCAACAGGTCTGTGGCTCTCCTGTGTGTGGGGGCTCCACATTTGGATACAGTACTCCAGGCAAGGCCTCATCAGCACAGTAAAGGAGACATAGCCTCTTCAGATATGTTTAAGTTATCAGACTTTTTCCTTTGTCCTTCACAACTTAAAGTTCTGAACAGCTCTGCTTTCCTCTTGACTGTCCTCTTGAGGTTCTTCATAGATAAGAGAGTGATATCTTGGAATTCTTTTAAGTAATGATCTGTTCTTGTGTGACTGTCAAACAAAATGGCATAGAAGGGAATCCAAACTTCACAGTCTACCCATTGCTGATAGTGTGTTGAGGGCAACAGGCATCTGTAAATACCCATCAGTGGATGGTAGGCTGATGTTTAAAGATGTCTAATATCACTCAAATGTCCTTGGCTCCTTGACTTGCCTGTGCCATCTCTCTGTCCTGTGATAGACTTGGTTGAGACTTAATGGTGTCTAGTTCCACCGGAAGAAATTCTGGTTAGATTTTAGAAAAGATTTTTTTGGAAAGGGTGGACAGGCATTGGAACAAGTTGCCAAGGGAGGTGGTGGTGTTGCCATCCCTGGAGGTGTTGAAGAAGCGTGTATATGTAGCACTGAAGAATATGGCTTAGTGGGCATGGTGGGGGTATGGGTTGATGGTTGGACATGATGTCTTAGAGTTCTTTTTCCAACCTTAGTGATTTTGTATGTGAGCCACTGTCATTGTTTGCTGTGCCTAATAGTGGTTTGGAAATACAGAACTGGAGACACTGATTTTTCTTTAAAATGGTAAGGGTAAAGAGTTAAATACAGAGACAGGAAATACCTTACTGTTTCTTGTAGAATCAGGTTACTCTGGGGAAGAGAAGCATGATCTAGGTGTGCAGTAAAGAACAGTTTAAAAGGAAGGTGCTGTATTGGTACTTCGTATACAAGACTGAACTTATTGCAGTGTATTGCATCTAAATTTACTTATTTGTACTTGCTTGTCTGCTCCAACAGAAACAATGCTGATGAGGCTGTGTTGTATTACTATGTAGTATTATAGTTCAGTTGCCTGTATTTAGCAATTGCTATGACAATAACCACAGCGTACCTTCCCTGGTACTTATATTGAGGCTGTAGTTAGTAGAATTGCATGTGTACCTTCTTTCATGCTCTCAGCTGGTGTTTTGAAACAAGCTGTTATGAGAAGATGGTAACTTTGTGTTCTTTTTTTGTTCGTTTAAAATTGTGGTGAGCACTTAACTATTGAGTTAATAGGGTTAAGAATGGTTGACTCAGATGTTTTAATTTGACTGTTTCATGCAAATTCACTAGAGGGCAGTGTTCTGCAAGAAATGTTTGTCAAGACGAATTTCATTTTTTGCAGAAGGTTCTATATACGTGCATATGCACATGCCTTTTAAAACATCTCAATGATATGGACCTGTACAGCATAGCAGAAAGCACATGCTCTTACAACTACTAGTAACTAAAACTCACAGTTCTTAATATTTAATGTACATAAAACTAGTAAGCTACTGTCATAGTGCTGTTTATGGACTGAGATCAGAATCTGTATTTTGGTGAACACTGCAGGTGCAGACAGTGAAACATAATCAGATTCTAGTTACTCTAAGCTTGATAGCTGCCTTTCAGTAGATTTTCACAACTAGCTTTAAGTCCTTTGACTTTTCTAAAGGTAACTGCTGTATTCATTTCAGGTTTCTTTTTGTTTTTGCTGTCCTTATCACTGATCTGTGTACCTATGGCTTGTCTGGTTGCTTACTAGGTGTTTCTGCCTTCATAACATACTTTTCAGAAGTATTTTGGTAGCTTATGCAATTTAGAAATATTAGATTAGCGGTTAAATTTCCAATGGCAAGCCTCTTCAGATATTTTAATTTCAAGGATTTATTCTTGAATTACGAGCCTTTAGCAGCTTTTGTAAAATGTGATTTTATCTTAGCTCAACTGCACTTTGTTTTTGTACTTGAGTCACTATTAACTTATCAGGTAACTAACTAGAAAGTCAGAGTAATGCCTTATGTAGCCATAGGCTGTGGGAATTTGGCAATTGTAAGGTGTTGTAAGATGCTGAGTTTGTGAAAGGTGGAAAAAATGGCAACTGTTTATTTGAAAATATCTAGCTTTGATTGTGGAATGTGAGGATTGTAGCTGGATCTTTTGCTGACAGGGTAGGAAGGAAGGGAATGCAGGGGGACTGAAGACTAAGCAAACTGAAATAATGCTAATGTAATTCCTGAAGTAGTATCTTAGTGCTCTCTGAAGTATGGAGTAAATTTGTACTGTGATGCACTGAGAGAACAGCTAGAATGATTCTCAGTGTTCTTCATTGCCTGCTGATATTACATAAACAATATTGAACTAATTGTTTTCTTGTGATTGCGGTTTTCTGGTCTACTGTGGATACAGATTTCTTTGCTAGTTCAGATCTTGAACTGTTCACTTCTGAATAACAAACAAGAGTGTCTTCAAAATTCTTTGTTTAGATTTGTTTTTAGTTTTTACCTCTTCTCTGCTAGAACTGTAGATCACCTATTTCAGGGTGTCTATGAAACTTTATATGTTAACTTCATCTATTTAGGGATGCTGTATGCATCACCTGTGGGTAGACTGTCAAATCAGAATGAAGTGGCTCTTTAAGATGGATGCCTTGTTGTACTTACTGGGTAGTAATCTGTTAGCGTTTTAATTATTATTTTAGCTCTTAAGCAGACCAAAAGAGGTTTTTGTTTGTATGAATCATTTGTGGGGGCTCATGAGGGAAGAATCTTCTCTGAAATAAGTTATTTTTAGCCATAAACTTAGTTTTGTGATTTTTCTCAGCATGTATTGTCAGATGTCAAGTTTGAATGCTGTTTAAGAACAGGTTAAGTTCACTTTGAAGAACTAATGTGGAAACACCACATACATATGATATAATTATGGGTTGTATTTGAACTACTGCTTTACTCATCTTTACTGCTTTACTCTTTAGGGTAGTCTTCAAATTATCTGTATAGGTAGGTGTTCAGGTGGGTCTTGAATATCTCCAGAAAAGGAGAATCAACAACCTCCCTGAGCAGCTTGTTCCAGTGTTCTTTCACTCTTACTGTGAAGTTCCACTGCATATTAGTGCAGAACTCCCTATGCCCAAGCTTATGGCTGTTTCCCCTTGCCCTGTCCCCACAGACTGCTGGAAAGAGGTTGGCCATGTCCCTTAAATATATAGAGACACAGACAGGTGGGAAGACTGGGCTAACAAGAACAGCATTAGTTTATGGTGGGATCTGACTGGCATAGTAGTAGTTCTGTTGAAAGGATCTGCAAGTCCTTGTGGCTAGCCAGCTGAACATCAGCAAGTGGCGTGGCAGCAGAAAAGCAAGCTGTGTCTTGGGCTCAATCAGCAATGGCATAGCCAATAGGAAGGTGATTACTCCACTGATTTGGCACTTCCGTAGTTGTACTTGGAATACTCTATCAATATTTAATGCCTCTGTTTAAGGAACAGAAATGGAAGCCTAGCAAGAGAAAGCTTGAATGGAGGCTGCTTTTCAGCTCACCTAGGTGGTAGTTTGATCTCAAAGATCACAACTGTCCATATGGGTGGCCCGGATTTCCCAATGGAGCTGTATCTAGCCGAAGTTAAATTAGATATCTGAAATACATAATCTTATGTGTAGACTTCTGTGTGGTTGTGTAGTTGTGTTCAAACCAGAATGCTTTGGGAAGCATGGAATTGCTTCCTGCTGTTACTAGCTTGTGATAGAAGTCATCTTCCAGTATGTGTTTATGTAGCTCCTATACTTAAGAAGCTCTAATATAGGAACTGAAGTTGCTAATTGCCTTTTGTGGCAAAGGGGAATGAAATTGAACTTGATATCAGTGTTTTCAGTATTTGGTGAAATTTTCCTTGAAGCTATGGAGCATTATTTTTTGCAGAGCTAAACTGAACTTTCTGGGTTCAGTGGCTGGTACTTTGTAATGACTGGAATTAAATAGCTGTTCAATATATGTATTGTGTTGTTTTTTTTGTTTTGTTTTTTGGTTTTTTTTTACCAGGAAACAGGAGCTAGCTTCAGAAGTTTTTAGCAGGTTAAAATATTTTGGGGGAAACTGGAACCTTCATAGTGTTTATGGTGTTTTGAACAAAAGTTGACAGAATTGGTTGTTTTAGAATGTGAATATGGAGGGAGAGAACAAACCAGTGATACTTTACAACTGCAACATACAATAGGCTTAACAGGTGAAAACATAGCAGGAAACAGAAAACATGGATGTACTTCTTCTTTACTTTAGGCTTATGGTATGTCAGCTTTGCCTCTAAACTTGATTAAGGGAACTACCAGTGCAGCTTATGAACGTTTGGAGAACACGGAAGATATTGAAGAAGTGGAGCAACGGATATTAAGGATTAAGTCAAAGGTATCAACTTTACTGTTCTCATTTACTGATTATTGATTAACTTACCAGTTTATGGTCATATTAAATCTGTGTTCCAGACAAAATTAGCAAGGCAGAAGTGATTAGCTTTCAACTTGAGTTATTTTGGAACAAGTATGGTTAGTTGCTTGGTAGAGTGCTGGTTTTTTCTTTTCTTTCAGTCCACCAGCTGCAGTTACCTTGTTAATGTGTTCAGGAGCTGAACTCTAACTTCCCTAGTTCTGCTTAGATATATGGAAGACATACCCAGTAGAAGAATACTAACTTAGCTTGCTATCAGTTAGAGCATCTGTTCAGTCTAGTTGCCAACACTGTATACTTTCTATATAGAGCTGTCATGATTTTAAGATTCATCAAATTATTAATCATCTTTGTAAGTAATAACTTGAAATATTCTTGCTGGCTGGTCAGTGTACTTTGCTGTTATACATTTCAAATAAATGTTTTATATGAATGGAAATCTGTTCTGAGTCCTAAACCCCTTCAGGATGTAATACCATTTGTAAACCTCTGATGGCTTTGTAGTTCACTGAGGTGTTGTGAATTATATAAACACTGAATTTCTAACAAGCAGAGAGTGTAAGCTTTCTCCTGTATGTAAAGATTCCTCACCCTTTTCCCAGCTCATTTCAGGTAATGGTTTAATCAGTGATTTTTTTCCATAGTCCTGAGTGATGGTATTATAACCTAATCTTTTCCACCACATCATTTTAATTCTGATAACTCTGTATGTTCTGTTATACAAACTGTAATAGTGGACTCCCAACAGTGAAATGGTTCTGACATTAGTACTTGGCTACTTCTACTCAGTGCAGATCTCTTAGATGTTGGGTGGGTACTGTGTAATGAAACTAAAAAGTAGCTTTCTGTGGTGTAACTTGGAAAGCTGTAGGTTTTGTATGGCTGGAGTGAAGGTACCTCTCTTAATAAAATAATGGGAACAATAAACCCCTGGAAAGTAAGTATTATTTGTTACTATCAGATCATGAAAGCTTGCAAGTACCTTTTGCTAGCTAGATTTTGTAAGATAATTAAGATCAAAAAGTGGAGACTTTGTTATAATTTCTGTATTTTCATGTAGTAATTAGTACATACTAATTTTCCATTTTGAGTTATGATCAAGTTTGTGCCTCATTGTTTAATTCCAGACTTCATTGTGTGAATTATATGTAAAAAGTGAATTGTTGTAATTCAGTAAACCAGGTATCAAGTCTATTTGTTCCATTGATTCAGTGTCTCCTGATCTCTTGTGCTGATTTTCTGGTAATTAGTGCAGAGATGGTCGACCTCTATCATCAAAGGATAGACGAGCTGTTCAGCAACTAGAAGAAAGACTGAGGACACTTCGAAGGAGAGAGAGGCATCTGGAAACCATTGAGAAAAGTTGGTGGTTGAAGTTCTGTGAAGCTATCCGACCTCTGAAAGTAAGAATGTTATACTTCTTGAGTGAGGTGTAGTAGCTTTCAGCTTCTGTCTTTCAATTGCTCTGAAAGTAATGCCTCCTACTTATTCCTGAGGGAACCACAGCCAACTACCGTTCTGTAGTTGAGAATTTGCTCTGTTTTTCAAATTAGTTGCCATAGTTAGCTATGCTTTTTTCCTAGAGATGAACAAGATAATGCTTGCTATGCCTGTTTCAAAAAAAAAAAAAAAAAAAAAAACAACAAAAAACACAAACTGCCAGTACCCAAGCAGAGGTGATCTACTGCTGAAAACCACCACCTGCTGCCTCACTGTGCTCACATCTGCTGTTACCTCCCTAAATGTTCAGTAGGTGTCACTGAATGTCAGTGGTTGCAATTTCTCCACATGGAAGTCAGTCATGCACCTTTGCTTCATATACACTTCCATGTCTGACATCTTGTCAGGCTGTCCCTCTGCTGCCATCATCTGTTGCACAGTAACAATGTTATGAAATGTTGTTGGGAATGTTCAGCCTCTACTGCTATACCACCAACATCCACCTCTGGCATTGTGGGCCAGTGTAATAAAATAGGAGACATTACTTTTGGAGGAGCCCTCATAAATTATAGGTGAAGTTCGTCAATTACCATGCACAATATCAACTGCTTATTACTATAGTATCTTCATGACAATGCTACAGCAAGTAGATATAAAACTACATGAATATAAAACTTATTACAATATTACACATCTAAAGAAAAAATTAGCTGCCTAATTTTACAGGCAGTGTTCCTGTATTGTGTAAGGCCTTTAAATATAGGCATAAGAAATACAGGCGGGTGTAGTTGCTATAGTGTTGTGTAGCCATAAGTGATGTTTTTGATATGCAGAATGTAAAGCTGTAAGAAGCCACTTAATCACTGAAATGAGATCTAATGTTTGTCTTAGCTAGTTAGTTTGGTTGAAGCTAATAAGGACTTTGTTATTTGTTGTCAGCTTGTTCAGCTTTTTTTTCCTGTTCTGCCATAAGCAGTTATAGTAAAATGTTATACTTGGACTGCTTCCAGCTCAGACTTGCAAATGGTTTATTTTTGCTTTATTTTATCACCTTTCGCTATCCTGTTAGGAAATGGTTCCCTTAACAGAGTATATGGTGTTGGAGATATTGCTGTTCTTTACTCCTCTAGCCTTCTCACTTAAGAGGATTCCAGCAGTGTGAAGTTCTGTTCATTTCTTTGTTTCAGTTGTTTTCTGTTCTGCAGCTCTTAAACTAACACAAGAACTGGATAGCTGCTGATCTGAGTATCATGATAACCAACTTTCTTTTTCTGCTGTAATTTCTTACAGCTGCCAGGCACTGACTGAGCCTTTTGTTTTTTTACTGTGTCCTCAACAGGATGAGTGTCCTGCTGTGGGTCTGTTGGAACCAGCTGTATCAATCACAAGGCAATTTCTAGCCTATTCTTTACAATACACTTCTGTAGTCCCCTGCTAGTGGAAACCTTGCCACCTGTGCCCAGTATACTGTCTGCCACAGGCTTTATGTAGCCTGTGTATGAGGATGAAGTGGTATATGTAATGTGTGAATGTAGGACCTATTCATAGTAACAGGTGTCAGCAGTTCTTAGTTTGCCTTTAGTATGTGTTTGCAGAAAGATGAACATCTTGTGTGGGATAACAGAATAACATTTTGAATAGATCCCTGTAGGCTAAAGCCTGTTTACAGTCTTGTTAAGGGTAATTGTATGACTAACAGGCTGTTGAAAACATATTTCTTAAATGTATTTACTTGTCTTCTGGCAAAGGATGACTGTATTATAGGTTTGGTAAACTTCTATGACCAGAAGAGCTGTAGAGAGCATGCAGAAATTGTTACTTGTGATTTTGGGCTAACAAATATCAGAGTTGTTACAGCTTGCATTGTAGTCTGTGCTGTACAGAAGGCAGTTAGCATTAAAGAGTGGTGCATCATATTGAAAACAAGATATGATAAGGGAATGTGAAATGTTTGTGCTACGATGTTGCCATAGCAAATCTGGATGTTATTTTTCTCAGGCATATGAAAATAAGAACACTTCCTTCCCAGTAACAGTCAGGTAGATTGTATTAACTGAAGTTGATTGTAGCCAGCAGAAGTGATGTGTTGACAAGAATATATGCATTTTGATTAAGCATCTTGTGAAATAATTGCTTCATCAATAGTAAACTAGATATGTAGGTAGCACTTCTGTCTTGATACTCAGCCAGTGCAAAAGACTGTCACTGTGGTGGAACTTTGATCTTAGTCTTTTGATCTTAGTTGATATGTATGTAGTTTAGAAGAAAAATACTTCTAGGGGATGAGATTGCCATATAAAGTGTTTCTTACCAGCTGTAGGGTATAATTTTACCATTACGTTGGCCTGTACTTTATAAAACTGAAGATGACTGTAAGCACTTACCTCTGCCATTGCTGCTGTTAATGTTGAGTACTGATGGAAACAAGCTGAAATTGAAGTCCAGAAGCTTTCAGCTTGGAACTCTTAGTGAAAACTTAAACTACATCATATGCTTTCATTTAAAACAAATGTCTGCAACTCTTCACTTGAATGGTTTTGATGTTTCCTTTCATTGGAAGTAGCTTGTGTAGTTCAACTTCTCCTTAGATTTGAGAAATATGATGGCTGCATGTAGTGCCAATAGTACTTCAATAATTCATTGTTTTCTCATAGGATGGATTACAATATCACTAGCTACTTACAGATTATTGTTTATGGTCAGGGTGATATTCCAGTGTCTTTTATTGTTTGTGTTTTTTTGTTCTCTCATTATCTGCTCAGTGAGTTACTGGCCTAAGAGTCTAGGCTAAAAAAAGCAGAGTTGTAAATCAGTAATTCTTCCTGGCAAATTTTAATTTAAAATAGTGTGCTTTAAAGCACATTACAAAACTTGTGTACTTTTTCTTTGAAGCTGTCCTATGAATGTTATAATTTCAACATTCTATTTTTGTCTCAACTCTTGCAAAACTGTTTTACTGTTACTTCTACAGTACTTGAGTTGTTTCTGTATAAATAACCTTTTGGCTCAGTTAGTGGCCTTTATGGAAAGAAGGAAATATTTTTGTTGCCATATATAATAGTTCTGATCAGTGTAGGAGTTCATTGAAGTCTCAAACTTCAGGTGAAAGTCCTTGTGTCAAACAGTGGACACAGTGCAGTTTCTGTTTTGTTTGGGATGGTGAGTTTTATGGGAGCTGTAGTAGTATGTTATCAATTCCAAATGCCTGAATGTTCAGAAATAACGCATGGGTTTTTTACAGCACTAACTTAGAGTAATTTGAGTAAAGACTATTAATGTCTTTGTCCTCCTACACTCTTAATTTTTGTTAGGTTTGAATATCATGTGATTTGTTGTCCAAGACAAAGCTTTACATTCTCCTGAGGAATATGTTTTCTTTGATGTGGACTGAAAAAAATTTTGCAAGTCTGATTTGTATAGAAAGCTGTATCAAACTCAGGACAGAATATACTGTGTTGGAAAGAACTCACAAGAAGTCCAAGTCAAACTTGAAGCTGTAGGCTTTCAATTCAGACAATCAGGGTGCCTGAAAGATCTAGAGGATGTGTGCAGTAAGTTGTATGGGGTTTATCAGGTAATGTAGAAAACCAAATTTGACAAAATCTATCCTTTTCTGTCAGAAGAATCTGTTCTAGCATGAGATCTTCATAGGCTGCAGTTCCTTAAGGAGATAGCTGCCTTTTCCAAGTGTGAAGATCTGTTTCTCTATGTTTTTTTTTTTTTTTTTTTATCTGCAGTGATGCCTGGAGTACTTCCTTTGTCTTTCTGGCATTGGTGTTCATGATGCTGTTACTCACTTTTCATTATTTTCTATTCTGTTATTTTACTATTTCTGAAATAGTTTGAGATGTCATCACTGGCTGCTGGGTTCAGCTGTACCCTGGAGTGAGGCTGTTTGGAGCTGGCTGGAGCTGACCTCTCTTTGGAAGCCAGCCTTCCAGCCACTGCACTCTCAGAACCTTCCTGGCAGTACAAATAATGAAGTATTACTGTTGAGAAATCCAGCTTTGTTTCTTGGTCAGTGTAACTGATAAATCATGTTACATTTGTGCCACCACTTTGTTCTATGTTAATGGACACCAGCCCTCAGAGGATGACTGTTCCTTTAAATGTTTGTTTCTTTGGTATTGGTTCAAAATCATGGAACAGCTACCAGAAACTGATTCACTATTTCTTTTTCCATTGGTACATGAGTGCCACTCTAGGAAGTAACTGGGCAGGAAAGGGCAAGTATTCTAGCTTGTTTTGTGAGGGATACCTGCCTCTTTTCATATCATTATGCCTACTCAAAATGAATTAGTGCTGAAATGCCATGATCATCTCAGTGATATTTGAGTTATTCAGAGATTAAACAGCTTAGCCTCCCAGAATTCTGGGAGCTCTTCGTATAACTCTAACAAGGCTGATGTTGGAGAGATACTACGAAGTAAATGATGTAAGCAGAACACAAACAATATTAGAGCTTCAGTTCTTCCTGTACAGCAGAAATAGGAAAGTACACTAATCATTAATGTCTGAGTTATTTGACCTGGTTTATTAAACTTGAATAGAACTCAACTTTTTACTTGGACCTAGAAATGGCTTGCTTCTATCACTATTACTGAGGATTGCCTATTTCCATGTTTTTGCCCTAGTTTTCATTTAGTCATGTATCTTTAATCTTGTTACTCAGAGCTTCATTTCCATATTTGAGCATACAAGTCCTTACTGTCCTCTGCTTATTGCTGCTTAATTCCTCCAGTTGTCAAGTTTCATAATATGAAGAGGCTAGAGGAGCTCACTTCAGGAAGCAGCATGTTATGTACTAGTGGCTGTTTGTAATGTCTACAATTTCACATAAAAATTTGGTTTACTGTTATTTGATACAAACAGGCTAAATGCCTTGGGCAGCTATAGGAGTATACAACTTTCATTCTAGAAAAAAACCTTGAGGAGAAGTTTTTTTTGCCTATTGTGATGCGTTAATGACAACTTTATTTCCATTTGTTCCTAGATGGAAGCGTATTTAAGTACAATAGTATTTGAGTTACATTTATATTTTTGTGAAACTCAAGTGTCTTGTCCACTACGGTGGTAGTTACAAGCATCTTGTTTTTTCTTGTCTCTTCTCAAGTCTTAATGTCACTTCAAAGGTAAATTTCTAGGTAATTGAAACCTATGAGTCAGAATACTCTGAAAGCTGCTTTCTGTAACTTGAGGCTTGAAAATTTCACTATTGAGGTACTTTCAAGTAAACTGAGGACTTGCAGGCAGAAGCAGGATGTGAACCTAGTATATAGGCCTGCTTGAATTTTACATCAGTCCATCAAACTGATTTTTCTCTGATCCTCCAATATTTCTACAGAAGGGAGCTCTCAATTGAGAAAGCATTGTGCTTTGTTGGAATGGAGCACCCTACTGGATGTGGTAGTGGAAACACGTGATTTCTCTTAAGTACAAATGCTTTCAAATTGTGAAGGTTTTCCATTCTATAGTAAGGATAGGCAGTACATTCTGGTAAATGCTGTGTTCATTTTATATTAGTATAACATCTGTGTTCTTAATGGTACTTCTGATATATTCATAGACTCCTTTGAAAGAATATAGGGGTAGATCAGATTTAACCTGAAAGAGGATGGGTTTAGATTAAATTTCTTCTTTATATCTATTCAGAGGATTATGAGGTACTGGAACAGGTTGCCCAGAGAAGTTGTTGATGCCCCTTGAAATGTTCGAGGTCATGTTGGATGGGACTCTAGGCAACCTGAAGGTGTCTTTGCCCATGGCAGGGGGCATTGGACCTTAATCTTACAACTTACACCATTCTGAGATATTCTTTGATGCTTGACTCTGTGTATCCAGTAGACAGAAATGGTTTTGTTCTTGAGTGATCATCTTTTTGAGTGCTTGACAACAAATCTGTTTACCTGAATAAGCATTTTTAGTGCTTCTGTCAGTGCTTTACCAAGACTTTTCTCAACTGCTTGAGCTCTGAGCTCTGAGGTCCAGGATTGCTAGACCCTTTATTGGAACTCAGACAAGTTTTTGATAACTCTATCAACTGCAAGCATTTTCAGTTTCACTGTAAAATATTTTTGCTTCTAGATTGTGTGGGGAATATTCTTCATCATTGTGGCACTGCTCTTCACTGTCTCTCTCTTCTTGTCAAAGTAAGTGTTTCAGCCTTTTTCTTAACCACTTGAATTATGCACTTTCTCTTCTAACAGAGTCAGGGGGTGGCTTGCTTCAGGAGTAATTTCTTTCCTATGGCATGTCTCCATATGTAGTGCTCTATTTTTCATTGTAGTGCATATTGAAATTAAAATGTGGTAAAACAATCAAGGGCATATTTCAGTTTAACTGCATGCTGCTGAAAACAGTTCTGATGTGGTAGAGAAATTCTGAGCTTCAAGTAAATTTAGAGTATCGAAGTACTTAGTGCTTGAATGAATTTAAGTGTATAGTTACTTTCTGGGCTGGTTAACAGGTGCTTCTCCTTGCTGTGAATGATGTGCACATGGTCATGTATTACACATGATAATTGTTTCATGGAATTGAGAGTAACATAGGTAGTTGCTAAGTAGAGATTTTAACGAGGATGGTTACTTGACCAGAAGTTTCAAATGTTGGTTTCTCTAATTTTTCAGACTGGGCAAATAAGCTATGTGACCTGAACTAAGGAAGAATTAAAACGGTCAAGGATATAAAGAAATCTATATAGGTTTCTATAGAACGAATGCAGTGAATTTTATAGAACAATGGGTCTGTATAAATGTGAGAAAGCTCTTAATCTCTAGGCTTAGTTCAGCTTTTTTTGCCCTACCCTTTTAAATTTAAGACAACTCCTGGATAACCACAGTACTTAACCAATCTTTCTTAATTTCTGCAGTTTAGACAAAGCTCTACATTCAGCTGGCTTTGACTCTGGATTTATAATTTTAGGAACTAATTTGACCAATCCATTGAATATGTTACTACCTGTTCTTCAAACAGTAAGTAAATTGGTGATGTACAGCTATAAGGATGTTCCTCTGATTAGCTAAGCTGCTGAAAGACAAACTGTACTTGTAAAGTAATTAATTTGAAGAAAATTATCTGGATGTGTGTTCTGTAAAAGCAAGGCAGCTCCCTTACTGACTTTTAGTTTAGTTTTAGTTAATAGATGTGGATATAAAGATCTTGGGTTGATAGAAGTCATCCAGGCAAGAGGATGGTAGTGCTGGAGGTTAGCTTTGATCTGAAAAATGTAGTTGCAGTGTTGATGAAGTCTGATGCACTTGTTACATGAGTTATACATGGGGGAAAAAATACAAATAGGGCATAAAAATATTGTTTGAGGTTTTTTAACTTGTCCCCTTTAAGGGGAGTTAATGTACTTCACTTTTCAATACATTTATTACACATTGAAAAGATGTTAACTATGCTCTGTGCAGTTAGGTGTGGTATAATACTGCATTACTCTGAAATAAAATGTGTGTAAGAAAAAACACTAACCTGAGTAGGTTTGGAAGGTGACAATTCCACATGCATTTTACAAAAGATGAACAGTAATTGGTAAACTAACAAAAGGGAAAGCTGTAATTGTTAGTGTTTTAGTCTCCCCTGAATTCTTTCCATATTCTCACTGTAATGGTTTGATATGAAGCATTCCTTACTCAATAGTTTCAAAAACTATTAACTGCTATGGCTTATCACTAAGAAAAGTGATGTTCAGCAGCAGTGTTATCTCTTACTGCTAAATGCTGTATGCAGGTATGTTCAGAAACAATGCTTATGTAGTTCTAATTAGTTTTGCTGCTGTGGGCTTTCTGCTCTGAAAGTATTTGAAAAAAGTGGGTATTTCTTGGTCTGAAAAATGTGAAGTATTACTGTGAAACTTAGCCATTTTTACAAACTAAGCTCTATTAACAGCAAGGCATACTAGCTCTGTTTAGGGGTACCTACAAAACTTTTTAAACGACTCTTACTACCTCAAATGATTTAGATAAAGCTAAGTAGTTTCTGTTTAAATGGGAGAACATATTTTCTAACTGAAGATTTTATTGTCATTTCAACTTCTTTATGCTTTTTGTTTTTAGGTTTTCCCACTTGATTATATTCTTATTACAACTATTGTTATGTATTTTATCTTCACTTCAATGGCGGGAATTCGAAACATGGGTATTTGGTTCTTCTGGATAAGGGTAAATATCACTTAAATGTTAATTGTTCACCTTACAAAATTAAGAAATGTCCCATGAAATATTTTTAATGAGTAGTTATTTATTACTGCTTTTTAAATACAGACATGCCACAAATGTTACTTGAATCTGTAATGAATGCTAAATTATACTGCACAACTTCTACTGATTTTGAAAGCTATTCTGCTTTGCAAGTTGTCAGGCAAAACTGTTTTATTGTGATAAGCAATAAACAGCTGATTCATTTGGCAGTGAAGTCACTGGCTTCTGGCTTTTCTAAGTTGTTGCCATATGATTTTGATGCACTTGAAAAATTAATTTTTTAATTAATCAGTAGTGTGGAGTCGGTAAGGCTTGACTTTATTTTTAGGTGGCAAGCGACTTTCTCAGTGATATGCCTTTTCTAAGTATGATGCAAATAATATTACTGTACTTACTGACAGCATAACAATCATGCCCTATGGTCCTTGTCATATTTCCCTTCTTTACTCCTGCATTGCTTTTACCACTGTCACCCTGTTTTTGTGGTGACATCCTGAAACTGCAATGGTGACATTGAGTCCTGCCAATAAGCTTAGGATTGCTGCTGTGTTTGGTCTTCATTTGCCAGATGTGAGATGCGAGATTCTTTTCTCTTATATGGTACTTTATCTGAGCCTATGGTAATCACAGAGTGTTAGCTACAGGAAACAAGGGATTATGTCATTCCCTAGAGAAGAAAGTGGAGATGTTGCAACAATTTAAGTACTTAAGGGAATTGTGAGATTGTATTCTTCTCTGGTTTTAGGTCTGATTAGAGAAGCAATGATAGCTGATAGTATACCTCAGCCAGAGGATGCAATGCTTCTTGGCAAACCAAAGTACTGCTTGATAAATGTGATAAGCAGCACTATTTATTATCTTACTATCTCACTACTAATTGTTTTAGGAAGCTTCCTGATCTATAAATGCTCTGTGTCATTGGTACAATGATTTTGATTAAATAACTGTTTAGAACTTACGTAAGTTTACCTGCAGATTTGCTTTAACTCGCTGGAGTTAAGTTGCCAGAAGAGATTTTATAGCAGCATTACAGTACAACTACTTATAGCAGCATTACAGTACAACTACTTGTTACTTAGGTTGAGGAACTTTTTACCTAAAACCAACTTGATTTTTAATTGTAAGTTCTTGTATGTTTTCTATTTGTAGCTTTATAAAATCAGACGAGGAAAAACTAGACCTCAAGCACTCTTATTTCTCTGTATGATACTTCTGTTGATAGTTCTTCATACAAGTTATATGATCTACAGTCTTGCCCCTCAATATGTAATGTATGGAAGCCAAAAATACCTGGTACAGGTAAGATGTAACAATGTTTATTTACAAGTTTAGTCATTTTTTATGAAGACTTTTCAAGCAGGATTCATTCTCAGTATTCAAAGAATTTTCTAGCCAGATTTTTTCAGGTGTTGCTGAAACTGCTTAGTGTTGCATGAACCTGAAATGGCTGTGCTGAGTATAATGTGACTTAATTCCTTGATAAATCTTTATGCGCTGTTGAGCTTGGAAGTATGCTTCATTTCTATTGATAAGCTGCTAGCTTCCACTGGTTTTTGTAGGTTACATGTGTGGCTAAAAGTAATTGAAGCAACAGCATTAACGTTCTCATATTTGAGATCACACTCTTCTACAGTAGAGGATATTCAGAAAGCATCTGAATATGCACTAATTAAATGTAAGGGTCAGTTTTTCAAGTTGTAAAACTGTTTGAACAGGAACGTTTGAATTCTAGTAGTTCACTTGCAAAACCATCTTCCTCCTATCTTGGCTCCTTCTCTCTTGGCTATCAAAATATAGTGGAGGCTATCTATATGTAATAGATGCTATCATCTGGCTCTTACCAATTTGGTGTAACTGTATTCAGTATTGTAATTCAAGCCTAGTGCTTCAGTGACGTCATCACTGAAGATGAATTTCAAATGGTAATTCTGAAAACATATGATTAATTTGGAGTACAAAGTATTTGCGCAAGCCCTCAAAGGACACAACTTATTTATTCTAAATGAAAGCATAAGTAGAATTTTTCATGTAAAACGACTCTTAAATGATAGCTGCATAATGTTGGTACTGATCAAAATCTTCATCTTTCTGAATGTGTAAGAGATTCAAAGCTTTTTTTAAAAGAAACTAGAAATTTACTGGAAAATGCTTATTTGAGGGAATGTGGACTAATTTTATGTATTTATATAGAGTAATAAGACAATTGATGGCCAGCCAAGGAATGTCACAACATTTGTATCCAAAGACTGTGATGCAGATGCACCTGAAGGTAAGAAACTTATTTCTTGTGTTCACAATGTGAGATGTGTGCTTAGCTGTAATAAGGAGCTCAAATATTTGACTTCAATTTTGTTCTAATATGGGACTTTGACATAGTTATGTCCAGAAAGCATACTGCTGACAGCTTATTGGAGGAAAGGTTTTTTTAGTAGGAGCAGTTGAACAGTGCATTGCAGTTAACTGTTCTCTTCCATTTATTTTAATACGTATGTAGAAGATCTTAAAAATAAAACCAAGGCTGGGAATATTCTATCAACATTTGTGATGTACTTCAGAATTAAGATCTGAACTTCTCAGTGCCAGTTTGCTAATAAGAAAATTCTGCCGTTATGATGCAAGTACAAGCTATTCTGTGAGCAGCAATACTGGAAGAACTTGACATTTTAAGCTATTGTCCCAGAATCCTCTTAATTTTAATTTCCCCGACATCCTGTGTAATACTTAATTCTGTTAACTATCCCATTTTCACTGCTGTTTGGGCAGTCTTACATATAATGCTGGTAAGGTGAGAATATAACTACTGAACCCTGTTTATACTTCTGGAAGATCTTAGCAACTCCTCAGCTTCTCTTCTCATTTGTGTTATGGGGAACGATGTTCAATTTTAAATGCTTGTAGTAGTGGAGTTAACTGGGCATATGATGTGTTTTCAAGTTTTTGATCTTTTGCAGGGTATTTTCAGTGTATGTACCCTCCTCATATTTAATACACTGGTTTCTATTCATATTCATGTTTTATATCATCTACTGCGAGGGGTAGATTTTTTTCTAGACTCCATTGAAAAAATCGCTTGCTTGCATTTTGGATAGCAACATTCATTCATAATGCAATTTGAGATGTTTTGATTTATTTTTTTTTTTTGAGGGGTGTAATGGTTTAACTCATACTGAATCTACTATACTGTAGTAGTTAAAAATAAACTCTTCTGTGGTAGAGTTCAGAAGAGTAAAATCAGTCATCTTTCAGTATGAGATCACTTAAGGTTTTTTTAGATCTTCATTTTCTTTGTTAGCAGCTTCTCAGCTTGGTTAGTATTCGCTGGAAGAATGTATTCTGTCATTGATAAACTCATTAGTCTTTACCTCTCTTGGAGAAATTCAGGTTTATCTTAATCAGACTTTGCTGTTAAAATTTAAGGTTGGGCTGAGAAATTTCCTAAGTCCCACCTGTAGTTGATATAAATACTTCAAATACCTGCTGTGATTTTTTTTTTCTTAACTCTTTGAGCAATGGAGGCAATATAGCTGATGCTTAAAGCTTGTCTTCTGATGTGCTCAACGCAAATTAGCTTTAATTTTGTAATGTGCATCATTGCACTAGATCTGTTTGAGTCATATTTTCCTTCATTAATTGGAAAGAGGTGGTGAAGGTATTGGATATGCTGTCCTATGCTAGCCTAACCTAAGTAGGAGCTGAGCTAATTTTTTTTGTTAGCCTTTGGATCATGCTAGTATTCACATCTGCAGTAGAGTTCTGCATCTATAGATGCAGCCAGGTTGCTAAGGTATTTTTATGAATGAGGAAAAATTTTCAATTTCATTGAATACATAAATCTGTTAGTGTGAACCATTCAGTGTTTCACCGGGTTGACTGAGTGGGCTGTGTTAGGTGAAGTGTATTACTTGCGTGTGGCATATGTGCTCTTTTTCAGTAAATTATCAGATATTAAGAACTGTTTCAGATCTGTGTGATCAGCTGGAAAATGTCAAATGAAATTTATATAGAAATTAAGAATTGACTTTTCAACTTTCTCCTTATAGGGATTCTAGGTGCATATTTAGGCACAGATGTAATGAACTTTAGAAAGGATGGCAAGCAGTCTTTTTATTGACATCTTTGCTGTGAGGGCTTTATCTTATGAAAGCCACTGAGCTATAACTAAGTGCAAATATTGATCTGTCTTTCAGTGCTTACTGTATTGTTTTGCTTGAACTGAATTCATTGTCTTTTTCTTAAAGCTATAAGCTTTTAATAGCTAGACTGATTGATACACCTGTATCACTGAGCTCAGTTTTATTGAATACTTGGGTACTGCAGAAATCATGTCTACTATATTTAACACTATTTCTGAGATAGTAGAAGAGATCTGATCTTGTATAAGTAGCTGATATTCAAACCTAAGTACTGTTATAACTTTAGTATTTAATGGTAATGGTTTGTATGTATACTTGTTACTTGTGTCCAACTTGAAAGAGATGGTCTCTCAAAGAAACATGAGACAGTTGACATACAATATTAGTACAGAAAATTCTAGTATTTAGACTTGATAAATTATAGATTTAATTACTGTCTGGTTTCATGCATTAAACCTTATTTCCTTCTATTATTCATGAGGTTAACTTGTTTTATACTGAATGCCGTAGGGCATGATAGCACAACTGCAGGAAACAGGCAAACTAGAAGTAACAGAGCAGACTATCTTGTAATTCAGTAAATGCTTTTTCTTGGTTGTACTTCAGTACCTAGCGCAAAAGGCTTGTTCTGGTTAATATAGACTTTCTTGTAAAGCTTTTAAATTGGTCTTTGGAGCACCAAATTACCTATTTTTTTATAGGCAAAATCAACATTTTTCAATATTTGAAGTTGGGTGAATATCTCATTTGATTGTTGTTATTAAGGACTAATGCTAGCTGGAGTACTGGGTCTGCTATAACTTTTCTTTTAAGGACAAGAAAAGGTTTAATTATGTAGTTAAGAACTTTGCAACTGTACTAATGAACAAAAAACTTGTTAACCAGTTAGCTTAACCTGTATCAGGACATAATGTAAATGAATACTGTTCAACTGAAAGCTTTAATCCTAGACTTTTCCCAGCCTCAATTGTGTTGCTGTAATACTATCTGCCTCCTGTTAAATCAGAAGTCATGAAAGTGTTTTTATAATACAGGAAGCATCATACACTTTAAGTGTATAACATGCAATGAGTAATTTTGATTAGGATTTTCTGCTTTACTTAATTGGAAGAATGAGGCTAATCTGAGATCTGTTAAACACTGATTACAGTCTATCTGCTGAGCTTTTTCCATAGATCAGCACTGACTTGAACTGTATATATATGGAGAGAGAGGGAAAAAAATCATTTATCTCAGACTTAATCTGAGCAGGATTTACTGTACTTATTAGGTGTGTTTTCTTATAAGGCTGTCCTGTCATGTGGAAGTCAATAAAGGCAAGCTTTATGCTGGCCTCAATAAAGACTAGATTTAGACCTTAAGTTATAAAGAAGACCAAGATTTTAATGCTGTGTTATTTTTATTATTCAGAGAAATCCAAGAGGTGTGCAAGGTGGAGGTTGTATGCAGCTTTCTCATGTGTATATTGGCACATCTGAAGAATCCTAGGCTGCAGGTGACTCCAGTTGGTGATTTTAACTGAATCTTTGAAGTTTAAGAAAAAGACTGAACCAGAGGAGTCTTTTAGCAAAGACTTGGTCCTCCTGTTAATTTTGTGACCTAACTTTGTGCCTTGTCCTCAATTTCTACATCTAACTTCCATAGTCTAAGTTTTCCATAGTCATGACAGATCAATTTAAGCAAGCACCGTGGAGTGAGTTTGACTCCATACAGTCCTATTTAGCAGCTGTGAGTAGTGCAAGTTCCTAAAATTCCCTTAATTTTTTGTCAATACAGTGTTCATGGACATGGTCATAGAAAAATTAATTACTACACATTTATTTTGCTCCCACTACTATGAGCTGCTCTAAACTACCTCTTTTCTTCCTCTAAGAGCTCTTAACTGAAGAGAAAAAGGCTACCCTTAAAAATACTCCTGACTGTTAAATGGAGTTGAACAATAAGGCAGTGGCAACTGTATGCTTTATTCTTGGATTTAAGTCTCTCAGTAAAGTGAGATTCTCTGATATTGTCAGTGCTATAGAATAATACATGAAGTACTTTTCAAACGATTGAGGGGTATGTATGCATTCTTAAAAGGGAGTCATGATCCTAGTAAGAGTACTTCTGAATAAGAAACCTAACGCACTAGCTACAAAATGGTACTTTAAACATAGGTAGTACTCTTGCTGTAAGAAGGCACCGTATGTGATCTGAGTGAATGGCAAAAGCCACCAAGTCGCTTCATAAATTAGATACTTTCATTGAAGTATGGGAAGCAGCTTCTGTTGGTTAAATCAAATCTCTTTTTTGTTTTGACATAAACAGCTGATAATTCATGCTGTAACTTGCTCGAGCAGCTATGCTGGGGACAGTGGCCCAGCCAGTTTCTACTGCTGGTGAAGCTACATGCAGATATTTCTGGTCCAGTAGATTTAGACCACCTTTTTGGAGAGATCCTTTTGATTTCAGTGTCGTAGGACCTGTTGACTTACAGCTCTGCTGGATGAGTATCGTTGTACTGAATAAATATTATTGCAATGATGAGAAGATCATAACTGGACTAAAGTCAGCTGCATGTATGAAGGACACAGAAGTTCCCAAAGGCTGGGGACTTGTTTTGAGAGCATCATTAATAATAGTCACAGACAAATATTTAAAATAATTTTGCTTCAGGACTTCAACTTTTTTGTTCTCTAGAGAGTAATAAAGGTATTCCAACACTGAAAGTTGCTCTGCTTTGTTAGATGCCTCTATGTATTAAGGTTCTTATGTCTATAAAGTTCTTCTAAGGACAGATGTATTTCATGTGGTATTAAAGGATCAAGATCAATCTGCTAAAATATCGTCAGATACATTCTGTGAATCTTTTTGTGTGGATGGAAGGGATAGGTAAGGTAAAGACAACATGAAAGCAAATGCAAAAGAAATGACAAAAATTAGTTTCATGTTGAAAGCTAAGTGGTGTGGTGTAGTTTCAAGGAGTGTAAACTAGTGCAATATGAAGCTTGTACAAGGTTAATACTGTTAAAGGTGATAGCTGGTTAGCTGACAGTTCTTTGATTAAAGTGAAAATTATAGTTTATGCTGTCAATTGGTTCCTTGCTTTCTGGAATCTTTCATCTATGCTCACGCCTAGGATATTGCCTTAATATGTATTTTTATGGCCTCTAAAGTAGGAGTTGGTTGCCATGAGTTACTTAATGTGTTCAGAGTCTTCCAGAAAATAATTTGATCATTTGCAAGAACTAAGTCTTTGATTTAAAAAGAGGAACTGACAATTGTATGATCTGAGCCTAAATGCTTCAGGGCAGTTTTTATGATTAACATAAATGTTACATACAGTTTTATATCTAGTTTTTCTGAAGCACAATGCACCTTCTACTTCTGCAGATTGATCACAATGACTACTGCTTCCCTGTAGAAGGATGTGATCACTGGAATTAACATTGTTACAGCACTAACCAATGACTGAAATCTGTGTCTTTTCACTAGATCCATGTCCCTTCAGTACTTAGTATATTTCACTTAAATGTAGTTAAATGCTACGGTTAAATCATCCCTTAAACCTGACTAAAAATGAGATTAATGGGTTTAGCTCTTTGAATCTCATTAAAAGGTTTCTCTCTATTCTGCTGAAGGGTGCCAGGATCTGCATGTATTAAG
Organism: Callipepla californica brunnescens; assembly: GCA_023055505.1. Lineage (NCBI taxonomy): Eukaryota > Metazoa > Chordata > Aves > Galliformes > Odontophoridae > Callipepla > Callipepla californica. The sequence goes on along the minus strand of JALIRH010000007.1, from coordinate 22,175,136 downwards.
ATTCTGTGTAGTTTGACTAAAATAGAAGCTGTGTAGCTGGGTGCTGTTTTTCACTGTAATACCACAGCTTTAAAATGAACTCCAAATGTAAAATGTTAAGGAAAAGTATTCATAGGTTTCTTCAGTGTATATAGAGAAACATAATGAGTACTTAGTTATATTCACTTATAGCTTGTATGTACTTTTTTCTTTAAAATCAAATGCCCTTTTTCTGCAACTGCCCTGAACTTTTTGTTCGTATGTACCCCTTTTCTTCCTCAACAGTCAATTTTAAGCAATGGTTGCGTGACTCAGGTGATTTGAAAACACTGTATTCTCAGCATTAAAAAACATAGCTAACTAGTCACTTTACTAGTCAACTTTTTTCTGTTCTTATTAGCACAGAATCTAGAGGATCTTACTGGAAGCCTTCTTTATTCTAGTAAGTCCTGCTAGCGCTGTTGGGACTTGCAAATTCTTGATCAGTTTAATATAAATATTCATAGTGTCTAATGATCAGAGTTGTATGTTTGCTGCAACAGTAATAATATCAGACCACTTCATGTTAATTACAACTCCAGACGAAGCTAGAAAATTATGTATCAGGTTGAGTTTAATTTGCAGCTATCCAATATAAAGTAACAGGTCTACAGCTTGAGTCGCAGAAAAAACAGAAATGGCCTTCTAAATGTTAAGGTGTTCTAAATATGTTTCTTGAGGCTTTAGAGATGTTGTTACATTATTTCTTGTTTAGAGCTAATACGCATTTTTATGGAGAATGCTATTCTACCTGAAATTAGCTTTCTCAATGTAAGTATATGCTGGAGCACTGCAGCTTCATTTCAAGTGTTTGTGAAAACAACCTGTATATCTTCCAGTGGGAACAGGATTTTCTACTGAGCGCTTTAGGAGTTGGGGATCTTCCTTTTTCTGCTGACAGTGGGTCATGTTGCAAGTTCTTTATTAATTCCTGGTTTCCAAGCTGCTGACTCCTTAACTTGTTAAATTTTTGGTTTGATGGAGTTTGACTAACTTTGGAGTCAACAGTTCTTGTTGAATAAAGTAACTTTTGGACTAGAACTAAGCCTGTTCTGCTAGGCTTCTATATCGTGTCTGTGGTTCCCTTTTAGGTGCTATCTCACTAATGTTCCAGCTAAACGGGAAAGATTAGATCTATATTTAAAATGACTCTAGGTAGTTGCAGTTTAACATCTGAGTGACTTATGTCTTACACTTCTGCAGTGTATTTGTACTTTAAGGTTCTGTCAGTCTGAGTCGTCAGCAGTTTTGTGATTCATGTCTCTAAATGGGCAGTTATTAGTAGCAGCATGCAGTCTGATAGAAAGCGTTTTCAGGTCTCTGCAGTATGCGAATGAACCAATTTCCCAACATACTTCTCCCTCTTACAAGGGACCAGAAGTCTTAGTTTGAAGTTGACTGTGAAGTTAGTATAGCTGTGGTATCTGATATTTGCATCAGTGTGAAAGCTGAAGGAGCGAGCAAATTCAAGTTCTGCCAAGAGTCAGCTGAGGGAAAGGGACAATTAGTATGTGATGCCACTATCTAAACACTGTAGAAGTTGATTGTAGCAGATGGATTTTGCTAATGAAACCACAGTGGCAACAACAGAGGGACTGGATTGTGTGAAGTGCAAGACAGTATCAACAGCTGATAACACAGCAACTGTGTGTGTGCTGCAAAGAATAGTATGGGATAAATATAGGGGGGTAGCTCAGGTGAGATGTGATAGCAGCTACTTTTCATGTAGAAACTGCTGAGTAACAGGCAACAGAAAGGCACTTTTTCCTTGTTTTACCACCACTAATAATTATATCTGTGACTTGTGGCTGCTGTTACTGGCACTCCATAAATCTTTTTCCTTTGAAATATGAGAAAGTGATATGTAAAAATAGTTTTAAACATCAAACTTCAGCAGCAGCTTGTAGACCTGGGTTGGCCTTAACAAAAGTAGAAAAGTGGCTGAGTTTGTTAAGTTGCTAAATTATAGGTACAGAGGCAAAGAGGAAGCTTCTAATTAGTAAGTATTGATAGACTTAAGCTTCAGGCATACTCAGATTTATTTTTATCATGTCTATCTGAATGCTTTGGCCGTCAATTAAGCTGGAACTTGAAGCAAGTCTGCATTCTGTTTCTTTAGCGAAGTATTTATATTACTTGGTGCTTATTTCCACAATTTTGTGTAAATAAATGTTTTTTGATGAACTGTGAGGAAAGTGTGTTTTTCAGGGTGCTTTCCAGTTCTGTAGCATTTCTTCTGGTGATCAAAAGGGATTCTGATCATTCAATGGTGTAACCATGCCAAAAGTGAAAGTTATGCTGTTCTGTTGAGAGAAATGAAATGGACATATTGCAGTATGATAAATATGACTTTGAGCCTCTTACACTGCTGGATGTCCCTTGATTTCTTACACAGTTAAAATGTATTTTTTCTTCTGGACCATTATCTTATGCAATTTCTTTGTATATATTAATGTTTGTTTTGGTCAGTTTGGTTATTACAGATTGACTAAATTTTATTTCCCTAGTGAAATGCTGAGTTGCAAGATAAAACATGACAGTAGGACTTTTCAGTATGCTCTATAGCCACAGGTTAACCTGTGTTTATTTAATGTTTCTATAGTTTTTCTCATGGTCTGAATTAAACCATATGACTTTCTTGTCCAAGATGAGATACCTAATTAAATTATTTTTATTTTGGAGTTTGCAAGACAGTACTCCTACTGTCAATCCTCCTCATATCAAGTATGAGATGAGTTGGTTTTTTTTCCAAAGCACTTGGTCTACCTTAATGTTAATGACATCCTTTAAGCAACTCAGTGAATGGATAGCAGAGTGATTCCAAGAAAAAGCTTTGCTATTATAGCTTTTTCAAAAGGCTGCTTCATTTTCTGCTGCTGTATACTCTAAGTAAAAGGTTTGTTTCTCAGAGACCATTTCTAAAACAGATCTCTGCCTTCTACTCAGTTCATAGGAATTGTAGTGTGTTTCTTGTTTTGTTTTATCAGGAAAGCGCTTCTATGATAAACAACTTGTAGGTTCCAGGTAGAACTTCTAGAAATCTTTGAGTGCTATTGAGTGGGTTTTTTATGGGTTACTGCATCCAGGCCTGACCATTCCTACCGTCGTTGTTTACTGTATTTGTCAAAATACAATTTGGCTCTTTGTTGCAGGAAAACCTTCTTAATATCTTAGTGATAAAGTGCTAGTACTGCAAATGTTGTTTAATGTGGAACTGACTTGGCCTGAAGAGATGTTGTTCATTGTGATATAAGATGATCCGTGTCTTGAGTCATGTAAGCTAAGTGAAGCATTCAGGAATGTGCTTTGTGTCAAGCACCATGGAGTGTAATACCTGGAAATCAGCAGAAGGCTAGGAAGAATGCTTGAGATTTCACAGTTGAAGTGCTGCTGCATTTAAGGCACTATGGATGTGTATTAACTATCATTCCATCCTAATTTCTTATCAGAGTTTTAAATTGCTTCAATTATAAGCGGTGGCACAGGCCTGGAAGTAATGTCTTCAAGGGTGAAATGTAGATTTTCTCTTAGTTAGTTTCCTAGGTGAAGTATCAAACCTTTTGAAACTTGATAGATGATTAAAGATTATAAATACATTGAAACTCAAGTTGCAATTTACAGGGCTATGATGTGTTTTTTGAATACCTGAAGCCATGCCTTAAGTGCTTGTATGATTTTTTTCATATGCTGTGCATTCTAATGCACACCAGGTAAGATCTGCTGAAACCCTCCAGCAGTGTCAAACAGAGCAGTTTGCTTGAGTCCATCCGCTTGCTTTCTGTGTCTCCACAGATGAATTCTGAAACCTGTGTGGGCAGCCAGTTTCACAGTGTTATTTGTGCTCTTGTTCTAACTTTACTTGTTAACCTGCCAGGAATATTTCTTGCTGCAGCTTGTCTGTCATCCATTGTGATTTTATTGTGCAGGTCTTTGAAGACTCGTTTATTTTTAATCCCCTGCTACATGGCAGAGATAGCAGTAAGGCACACCTGCAAGTGCCTGTACACCAAACTGAGTGAACAAATATTCATTGTATGCTGTGTGCTCTAGCTGTTGCAGTGTTCCTCTGCCAGACTTGCTGCATTGTGCCACTGTTTCTCATATATCAGGGAGTCTGAAATAGCACAGATATGATTCCAATTAGAGTAGAGATAAATTATCTCTTCCTTGGACCTGCTGTGTTGTTGTTAGTGAAATGTGATTTTCAGTTAGATTTTTCAGTTGTGATTGCACACTGGTAACTATGCTTCTAGTTTATTTACCTGGCCACTGGGGCACTTTCTTGAGTAAGTAGCAGTGTTGCAGACTTCATGTGGAGTTGTGTTGTACCTGGTCAGTTTTTAGCCTGCACTGTTGCATGGTGTTACTTTAAGGTACAGGTACTTTCCTTTTTTTTTTTTTTTTTTTTTTTTTGAACCCCAGGGATTATTTCAAGGGGCTGGAATACTAGGCACCCTCTGAATAGTGGCCTTACCATATAGTGTATCTGATGCCTGCTACTCTAATTTTATCTAAATTTACTGTGAATATAATTGATCGTAGTCCAGACTGTTAATGAATAAATTAAGCCAATGTGTACCTCAGCACTAACTCCTCCAAAGAGAGTTAGTGTTTTAAAGTTCTGTGTTCACAGTTAATACTTCTCCCCTACAACAATTTTTTACATCCTTCTTTGAAAGCTTGTTATATTTTTAGATTCAGAAGAGGTAGACTGTTACTATAACCTGTGCATTTCAGTACCTGAAATAACTGTTTAGACTTTAAGGTTTGTTCATAACACATTTCTTTATCCTTGCAATTCACTTCTAAGAAAAAGCCTTTCTCCAAGAACATAAGTAAACTGAGCCTAAGGGCTTTCTAATTTGCCAGGATCAAAAACTTTCAGTGGAGCTGACAAAATATGGTTGAGTTCATGTAATTGTGGCTGTTAGCGCTTGTTGCTGGGTGTCCTTTAAGAAGTGTTCTATCTTGTTCTTTTTGGTTCTGTTTCTTGGTCAGCACTTGTCACGCTCCAATATAAAGGAGGGAGACGAGGTTCTTAAGATTGTGTATACCCAGTGTGAGATTAAGAAGCAACGATTCAAACGTTGGTCTGACCAGTTTATTACCAATATTGACCAGGGACGTGGGGAAGGGGAAGATGGACACTGTTAAGGATGATGGGAAAGGGAAAGCAAATGATAGGAAAGATAGGAAAGAATTTGTACAACGCAGGGAAAGTCACCAGCCAGGATCCTAGGGGCGGTCCGGTTGCAAGCGGCTCCAACGGTCCGAGGCCGAAGGGCAGAGCTGGCAGAAGCGGGGAGAACAGCAGCAGCGACGGGCAGCCATGAGTAGCAAGCAGTTGTCCCGAGTCAGCACAGGAACAGCATCAGCCAGCACTGGAGAAGCAGCGAGGGAGTCGACCCCGAGAGGGGCAGCAGCGAACAGTGATCAGCTCGTGAGGTCTCTCCTAAGAGAAGGCCCCTCCAGGCAGCAGCAGTGATCAGCTCGGGAAGTCTCTCCAAAGAGAAACCCCAACACAGAAAATCCCCCATACAGAGAAAAACCCCCACTTTGTGGCTGTAGGACCCCTATATTTATCTTCCAGATTCCTCCAGTCTACATGACAAATCCCATGCTAGTGTGCCAGGCAAGCATCTCCTGAGATGGCTGTCTCCCCACGGAGATGAGTACCAAACAAAAGTGTTCAGCAGCCATTGAGCTGCAGCTTATCTCTTTTTCGTTGCCCCAGGACATGCCCGTCTGCTTGTGCCTTAGAGGATTTCACAACCTTGTCCAGGACTAGCTTGGACATGTTCAGACATGTTCATCAGCAAACTTTGAGTCAATGGTATAATAATAGTCTCTTACAGCACTACATAGTATTCGCTGTTCTTAGTGGTGAAATGCCGTGTCAGGCATGGTAGGTCTCCAACCTTTGCTTAGTGTTCACAAAGATCAAGGAACTGTCAGGAATATTTGTAACTATCATTTTTAATACGAATTTTTATCTTAATTCAGGTTATTCATCAACTTATTTTAAGTTGTCATCACAGAAATTTAAATGTTACATCAGCCTGCTCAGTAATGTTTTAGTTCAGAGGGAATTAACTAAAAGTTGGTTGAGCGTCTGACACATTCGATTGAGATGTTTTCTCAAGGCCAAAGTGTTCTAAAATATTTACCATCTATTTAATCCAGTTACTGTAGAGAGACACCTGAAAGGCCTTTTAGCTGTTCTTTAATTGAAGTAACCAGCTGGAGAACTGCAGATGGTGTTCACAATACTACTTGCAATTGAGAAGCACCTTCACATTACGAGTATTTCTTTCTTTATCAGTAGTGTGCTAAATTATTGCTTTCCCTCCTTTTTATGGTTTTTACTATTGAATGGTGTTAGAAGTTAAATAAAAGAATTGGTTTTCCATTTTTCTTCAAAGAATTGAGATCAAGAAGGATTATTTCAGCAAAATTTCATTTCCTTTTGCTTTCGTTTGATAGTGAAGTCTGCTTTCTCCGCTGGAGCTGTTTTACACTTGAATTATTTGTAGAATGTCAGTGTTGTATGTCTAATGTTTAATAGCTGTGAAATCCTGGTTTAACTTTGTTAATGCTATCTCATGGCCTGTCGGGCAAATAGAAATCAGTGTCCTGTGTAAAGTAGGATTTTTAACTTAGAACTAACAGAAGAATTTTAAATATTGTCAAGTGTAAGTCACTGAACTATTAAAGGGAGTGGATTTTGTTGTCTTTAATAAAGGTATTCTAGACACCACAGTTCTGGTCGGGGAGAAGGTCATCTTCAGATGATCAAGCAGTAGACGTTCCTGATGTGGCCAATCTTTAACTGATACTAGTGAGCTGTAGTATGTGGTGGTGTTAAAGCAGCTTCTGTGAAATTCAGATTTGAGGTATTAAAGTGCATTTCCAGTACAAAATCTGCTGTTTATCTCCTTGTTATTGATTACTATTCATCTAAAATAGAAAATGAGTATAATGGGTCTGTCAGAACAGGCAGTAATTAGCAATCTGTGCAAGTACCTGATGCTATAATTTTAGTTGTGTAACCATCAGCTTCCAGTGCCATCTGTATCTGTATTCAATACCTCAAAATCAAATATCCCATCTACTGTACCTTTTTAGATAGAGTAGTGTACTTGATTTAATGAGGTGGAGTTATTTTTAAAAGCTGAATAACCTCTGAACAGCTGAACTGTTGTCCTCTAAGTAAATTGCGATTAGCTGATTTTTATTGTGTTAATTGGTACTATTTGCTTTCCTTTTAGATCAGTGTACTGTTACTCGTACATACCTTTTTCTTCACAAGTTTTGGTTCTTCAGTGCTGTCTATTACTTTGGGAACTGGGCATTCATTGCAGTAAGTATTTTGATCAGGAGATAAAGATAATTGAAATATTTGCATGCTCATACTGCCATTCAGTTTTCTAGATGCTGTCCTTTAAAGTAATTTTACTAATTTTAAACTTGCAGGTGTTCTTAGTTGGATTAATTGTATCATGCTGCAAAGGCAAGAAATCTGTCATTGAAGGTGAAGTGGATGAAGATGATTCAGACATGAGTGATGATGAACTGTCTGCTTATTATTGTTGATAGCCTTTTGCCTTCAAGATATGAAAATGCAGCTTAATATTTTGTTGGAAGTAATATCCATATGGAATTGCTATCAAAAAAAAAACATCCTTGCACCTGTAAAATAGAGGAAATAAGTGTTCTTCCTTAAATGGGGTCAAAAACTGAATATCACTTTTAAGCATCACTGTATCAGAGAAAATTGTGAAACTGGATTTGAATAATATATAGAGAACTGTTTTATGATGTATGTGTAACTTTCTAATGTACAGTTTGATAAACTGACTGCAGTTATTTCATAACTCATGTTGTTTTTCTCTTAACTCGTGCTTCTTAAACTTTTTCATACCAAACTTAGTGTACTGTTCTTTTTATTCAAGCTTATAAATAAAATGAGCTAAAATCCTACAAAACAGCTGGCGTTGCTAGAAAGATTTGTTTTCACTTTCAGGTGGATGCAGTTTCTTCGTTAGCATTGATGTTTCTAGAATTCCTGTTTTAAAACTATAGCTGGTAAGAAACTACAGCAAATAAGCCACAGACATGAATTTGAAGTTGCAAGTCCCCAGTATGTGAAGAATGTCCTTTTCACTGTTATTACCTGCTGTGGAATCCTCTTAACTGAGGTGTCTTTTGCCTTGTCAGAGGAAATCATTAGTATAAATGACAATATTTAGTACTGTGGCGGTGTTCTGGTATAGTTCAGTTCTGAAGCTTCCAGGTGCCAGGCTTATAACCAATGAAAAACTGAAGATCTGATTAACTTCTAATATTTTCTGATGTATTGTCTACTTTGAATTTGCCAATATTTAATGTGGGTTTTGCCAACTTGTTAAGAAGTCTGTTTGTGTAAACATAGTTCATAAACATTTGTCATACATGTCTGTTTAAAGTAAGGTTAGCTTCAGTGTTGCTGAGCTATATTTTTGAGGCTGAAAAAGTATCTTCAGATAGGCAGTGGTATCAAGTGAAAGAAAATATTAGTACAGGTTTCTAAACTTCAGGTAGCATTAGAAGTTATAATCCACACAAGGACGTGAAATATAATTTAGAATATATTTTTATAAATCAAACTGACCATTTCTGAACTGTGTGACAATTAATTTCTACTTGTTTGTGAACTTGAAAACTGACAGCTTTTTTTTCTTTTTTGAGAAAACATTATGTTTCTCCTTGCAGCAGTTCGGAACAGCACACTCTTAAGAACTTCTGAATTTTAATTCAGTTCTGGTAGTGCAGGTCTTAACTGAGTTGCTTAATTTGTAGATGCCAGTAACCAGTAGTGAACTCTACCAGGAAAAAAAAATGCCTGGATTTTTTTAACTAAGTACTCTGTACCAACTACTGCAGTGTCCATGTTGATGTGGCAACCTGGATTTTGGATCCTGATCACAAGCTAAACATATGTCCAGACTGCTCAAGTAATGGCAGCAAATTTGTTTGCTACCAGTGAAACGTTTAAAAGGTCAGATATATTCAAATGCTGAGAGCAGGTACTGGAGCGTGATTAGGCATCCTGTGCTCCCTTTAACTAGAATGAGCTGAACAGTATTTAAACATGACCGTGGGGAAACTTGCACTGAATTATTTATAAGTAATTCAAAGGACTCAAATGGAGTGTGGAGCCTAATACTGGATGTCTGGAAGCTCCCTACAAGCTACGCTGAGAGGATATCAACAACTTACAGCAAATGCTGCTTTGTGGGTACCCTGGTGGAAAAGTTACGTGAGGTAATTTAAATAAAGTCAACTGCTCAGATGTTCTCATTTTTCTTTGTGGCTTTTGTTGATATTTTCACCAGCCGTGTTAACTGACAACTTTCTTTCCTTGGCTGTATAATACACAGGTTTGTTTAATAATATTTCTGAGTGCAATATCAAAATCTGATCTTTTGGTTTTGTGGAGTTGTGTCCATTCATTCTCAACTTTCCAATGGGGAAGATGGCTGCTTATCTAGGGGAGATTGGCAGCAGGATATTTCTTTCATGCTTTGAAGTTGCTTGTGAGCTGCATGCGGTCTGAGGCCAGGATATCTAACCATTCCTAGATACTTATTGCTCTTGGTATCTTCTGCTTGTATGGCTTTTGTTTCCTATTTCTAGGTTCTTGTCAATCTGTTCTGCTTTCAAAGTAGTTTCTGTGCGGAGATGCACTGATCAGCCTTTGAACTTGTGCTATTGTCTTTCAACTCTTGGATAATTCAGTAAGTACCACCTACTTGATCCAGGTGCTAGCTAAATTTTTACAGCCAGCATCTTGCTGCTTGAGTTACAGCTATGAAGAAGCAGCCTCCTCTCCATGTGAGTTTGGAAGGTGTTTCAGATACTTGCTTTTATCTGCTGTCGTTCAAGCAGCAAGTAATTGTCAGCACTCACAACCTAAGTTTTCACATCATACAGTTTCTCAAGAGTTCAATGAATATTTTGACTGTGTGCACTACTGTATTATGCACTGTTGTGATTTTCTTGAGTATGCACTCAGGAATTCATTTATTTAGCACTTCATGCACTGGAAACTTGACATGTTCAGCAGTGCTGTGTCCTGGAAAATGAGCCAGAGCTGAAGTTTGTGGTAAAGTCAGCTGCTGGATGTGAACATTCTGTAACAGCCGGTAAAAGAAGACTAGCAGTGAAATGCAGTATAGCACTGACTTAAAATACATGTTGTTAATCAACACTTGCAGTAACTTTAAGAAATAAATCTTCCAATATGTTCTTTTCTTGTTGGTTCTTGCGCTGTCTTCAGTAAAATACCAGTAAGTCAAACGATAAATTGCTTTTCCACAAGTTTATTCCTTCTGTGGCAGCTTGTCTAATTTCATTGTTAAAATTGGCTCATTTGACTGCTAGCTGTGAAATGACCATACGGAGTTTTTGTGCACAGTTTTCAGCAAAAAAAAAAAAAATGCCGTGCTTTCCAGACATAGCACAAAATTCCATGTTAGATGTTTCCTTATGATCCAATATCACAGATGGAATTTGTCTATAGTAAACTCACAAAGTAGCATCAGAATTCTTTTGGTGACTATATAAATACTTCAGATTCATCTGTGAGCTTTGGGTAGGTGTAGTGGTATAGTTAGATTCAGTTTGTTTTCATTTTCCTGATCATTTTCTTTGTTTGAAGCTTGTGAACGTTTAAGAGCTCATAAGCCTTAAAATCTTACTGATATAATAAACAAACAGTTGTCATCAGAATTGTTTAATAGAAATAGAATGAAACTTCTCGCTACTTAATCTGTAGTGATTGGTGGTCTGTCTAGATCTACAGACCATAAATACAGTAAAGACTGGTAGGCTGTTAAAATTTAAGATGAGATGATGCTATGCTGCAGATTTCCTGCTGATTGTTAAAATCTAGTGGTGATATTTTCTTGCTTGAGTGTGCAAAGCACTACCATTTTTTGTACTTTTCTGCTTTGATTCCAAGTGCAGTTTTACTTCAGTTGGAGATGTGATGGTGATGTTGAGGCCTTTTGATGTCTTTCCACACCACAAGCTAATCTGTAAATTGGAAAGATGTGGATTTGAAGAGCAGAACACTTGATGGCTAAGAAATTAGTTAGATGGTTGCACCCAGAGGTTTGTGGTTGATGGATCTGTGTTCATATGGAGGTTGGTCACTATTGGTGTCCCCAAGGAAGTCTGTCCTTAGACCAGTGCTCTTCAGCACCCCTGTCAGTGACCTAGATACTGGGATTGAATGCACTTTGAGCAGGTTTACTGATGACAGCAAGCTGAATGGCTCAGTTGATATGACAGAAAGAGGGGATGCTGTCCAGAGTGACCTGGGCATGTTTGAGAAACAGTATTGTGTCCTGGCCTGGAGCCTCCAGCACAAGATAGGTATAGCTGTTTGAACAGGTCCAGAGGAGTGCTCTGAAAACGTTCAGAGGGCTGCAACAGCTCTCCTATGAGGGCAGGCTAAGGGAGCTTGGCTTGTTCAGCCTGGTGAAGGCTTCAAAGAGATATAATTGTGGCCTTCCAATACTGGAAAGGGTCAAGTAAGTGAGCCGAAGAGAACTTACTGAGTTTAATGTCTTGCACTTTGGTTATGGCAACCTCCATAACCAATACTAGCTGAGGAATATAAGGAAAAATTGGGCACAGCCCTACCAAGGATGAGGGGGTTCTGATGGAGGGAACGATGAACATGAGCCAGCAGTGTGCCCTCAGCCCAGAAAGCCAACTGTATCTGGACTGCATCAGAGGAAACACAGCCTGAAGATTGATGGAGATGATCCTGCCCCTTGTATCCCCACTGGTGATACTTCACCTGGTGTACTCTGTTCAAATGTGGACTCCTCAGACCAGGATTGACGTAGACCTGTTGGAACATCTAGAGGAGGGACACAAAATCAATCCAATGGCTGGAACACCTCTCCTACAGGGCCAGGCTGAGAGAGCTGGGGCTGTTTAGCCTGGAGAAGAGACTGCTCTGAGACCTGGGAGTGGTCTTTCAGCATCTGAAGGAGGGAGGTAAGAAAGAAGGGGACAGATTCTTTAGCAGTCTGTTGTGATAGGTGGGGGAAAATGGTTTCAAACTAAAAGAGGGGAGATTTATACTGGATGTAAGAATATACGTATATATAAAATGTTAAAGGTGGTGAGGTACTGGAGCAGAGAGGTTGGGAATACCCCGTCCCTGGAGACCTTTGGGTTCAGGCTGGAGGGGGCTCTGAGCAACCTGGTGTAGCTCTAGGTGTCCCTGTTCAGTGCAGGAGAGTTGGACTAGATGATCTCTTCCTTTTAACCTAAGCTAACCTATGGACTTAAGGTTTTGTGCTTGAAACTATAACCTGGTAGGTACAGTGCACCTGTAACAGAATCATTCTACCCAAAGCATCCGTTTTATACTTGAGTAATGTTGTAGTTTAAATCTCTTGAAGCCATTCAGTGCTCATGTTTTTGCTTATAAATTGTCTGTGTGGACATAACCATTAATATTCTTTGAGATTTCTTCTACTATTAAAGTATTTTTGGGACTTACAGCTGTTTTGTTATCTGACTGTCTTAATGCTCGGTCCTTAACTGTATGGTGGCTTAGAACTGAATTTGAAGAAACTGCCCACCTGTAAAAGCTATGGAACTGTTTATTCCAAAACACTGATGACTGCTGGCATGTGAAGCATAGTTACATCTGAAGTTAAAAAAAAAAAAATAAAAATACGCTGAGAGGTTGAGCATAGAAGGTAACTTGTCTGTATGTCAGTAGATACTCAACCTATTCTGACAGCAGTTAAACAGTGAAGCTTCAGTTTGAGAAGGAAGTAAAGCATAGCTTGTGACATTAAGTAAGGGAAAAAATGATTCATCCTTTCCTGAAATCAAATCTAAATTGATTTGAAATACACAAGCTATAGTATTATTTAGGCTCTCTTAAATGGAAATGTCCGGATGGAGATGAGTGATGAGCAGTTTTCCTCAGGGCCACTACCAGCACCAATGCTCCTTAATACCTCCATCATTAAGTGCACCCTCAGAAAGTTTGCAGCTGATGTCAAGCTGTGGGGTGTGCTTTACACACCAGATGGATGGGGATTCCATCCAGAGGAACCTAGGCAGGCTCAGCAGTGGGCCCAGGTGAGCCTCAGGGCACTCAACAAATTCAAGTGCAAGGTCTTCCGTGTGGGTCATGGCAACCTCCAATACAAGCTGAGGGATGAAAGGATGGAGCACAGCCCTGCCAAAAAGGACTTGGAGGGAGGTACTGGGGGATGGTAAGATGGATGTGAGCCAACAATGTGCCCTCACAGCCTGGAAAGCCAGATATATCCTGGACTTCATCAGAAAAAGCGTGACCAGCAGATTGAGGAATGTGATCCTGCTTCTCTGCTCTCCACTGGTGAGCACTGTGTACAGGTATGGAGGGTGGAGCTCTCAGAAGGCAGCAAATTAAAATCTGTGGCCTTGGAGGTATTCTGAGAGTGGCAAGATGTGTCCTATTGGACTGAAGAAAACTGCGTTGTAATATAATTAAGGAAAAGAGCACTCATTCATCCCTCATCTCTCTATATTACCCTGCTGAATGGAGGATTTATTAAGCTGTAGAAGCAATGCTACTCATGTAATGTGTGATGTCCAGTGCTTATTTGCAAGACATGCTGAGTAGACAAATGGTGCCAGCCGGAAGTGGTAACAGTAGAAATCTGCATCCTGCTGACAGGAATGCTGCCTTCTTCCTGAGGTAAAGCACATCCACTTTTGCTTTTTTTAAAAAAAAAAAAAAGCTCCAGATCAGCATCCTGACAAGCTGGCATCCTCCTACAGAGGAATGGAGAGCTGTTTTAATGTCTTTCAACTGCTTCCTCAGATTTCTGATGCAACTGCAGAAGTCATGTGAGGATGGTTCAGTCTCATCCTCTTAGCTACGTGTGAACAGTCCCTGTTTTGACAGGCTTGCTGGATGTGTCTTCACAGTTCTCAGTAAGGCTCCCAGGTCCCCTGCCAAAGACACAGCGATAAAAGTACGTCATTCAGACTTGGCAGATCTGAGGCTGGGATGGATGAGTAATGTGGGGAAGGGCTGTTCTTCACATACATGGATTTGTCTGAAGAAATGTACTCTAAATAGAAATGTTTCTGTATTAGCGTCCTTTTTTAGGCTACTGCCTGAACAAATCTTCCTAGCAGCAGCAGAGTTGTCTGATACGATGGGGATACCATGAACTGAAGAGTTCATCTCTTGAAAAATATGGGCATGTTTCTCATGAGAGTGCTACTAAATCTTACGCCATCTGTTTTTTTTTCTAGGGCCTTATGTAAATTTACCTGCTCATCTTAGGTTAAAAATAGAGCTGAACTCATTTTTCTCCAAGGAGGAATTTTTTAGGCTTTGTTTTGCCATTGTTTTTTAAGTTATTTTTAACTGCATTTTCAGGGTTGTAATCCAGTTCTGTGGGCAAATGATCTCAAAGTGCTCCATTTTCTATGAAAACGTTGCTGAATTTATCCTGTAATCGTATACCCATTGCCCCATCTTTGCTCTCTGCCATGGATGTATTGTTTGGACGCTTCCCAGCACTGTTCTTAGAGCCTCTTTTGCAAATCTCCAGCTCTTTAACTGCGGAGATTATGCTGCAGGTTGATGGATGTACTTTTTTATTTCCCATACATTTTATCACAGTTCATGCAGCATCATTATTTTGTGAAATATGCCAGTACTCCCGAATCTGTAATGCTCCTGTGTGAGCAATTGCAGTTATAAAACTTTACATATTTGACTTGACTATTAAATGGCATGCTGGATGAGAGCTATTCTCTGTAGTGTAATGGATTCAGCTATCTCCTCTTGTTCCCGCTGTTCCAGAGAGAGTCCTGCTTTGTAGCCACCTACAGTGACTGTCATCCATATGAAGCAGGAAAAGCTATCTAATGTGTTCCTGTGGGGGGATTGGCACAGTACCTCTGGAGTTCACCAGCCACAGAAAGCCTTATTTAGTTTTCAACTATTCGTAAAGCACTTTTAGCTGTTTGCCAACGTGTTACTCTCTGAAGAGCAGGTAATGAGTCCTACTGTTCCAATCTTAAGCATTCATTTGATTAGTTCTTAGTTATGAGAAACACTACTCTACTGTGATGATGCCAGTCTGACTTGAAAAATTTCCTGGGGTGGCAACTATGGCCCCAGGTATTGAAATAACTGTTTTGCTATGGCTTGTCTCAGTCAGGAGATAGAAGTGTCCACATAATGACAATTATGTTTATGTTTTATTAATACACAGGATGATGCAACACATAAAGATGAATGTAAATTATTTTGCATTTAATTATACTTTGTGTTATTAGAAGTGAAAGTTATTAAAAACAGGGAGGGAGTTCTTATTCGTGAAGCAGATTTTTTTTTCACCAGAGAAGTACAAAAATATATTTAAGGAAATGAAGCAGTGCCTATTTGAATTAAGAACAATTATATTTCCCTTAAGAAGGAGGAAATAGGATGAGGATAAAATTGTTTCATGCTGCGCTGCTCTAACAGCTTGCTGCCAAAAGGGGATATTCTCCTTTTCTTTGTGCCCCTCTTTGTGTGCTTCTGCTGCATCTGATATTCACCTTATCTGTTCTTGAGCTGATTAATTTGCTGCTCTAATAGCAAAAATAAGCTCTAACTGGAAGATGGAAGGGAACAGGAAGGATGCACTGGCAGGTGGAAGGAAAGAGCTGGGGAAAGGAGCATGGCTGCCACTTGCATGGCAGACAGTATGTTGCCCATAGGATCATATTGGAATTGTCTGTAGAAAGATTTTCCATCCTTTAGAAGATTTCACAAAGACATTTATAAGAACTGATGTGTTTCTCCAGAAATGAGGAAGATCCTTTGTCAGGGATATAGGCTTGATTATCATGGGATGGTGGTGCTCTTGGCCACTCTGGAAGATGCTCATTCAGCTAAGGGAGAGCTTTCTGATCAGCCTTAAGCTGCCTAGGTAAGTCTGATTGCCAAGGGCTCCTTCTTTTCTCATCCCTTCCCTTGCTCTGCCTCTAATTCTTATCATGCCCTAATCATACCCGCTTCAGCTGGCTGAACTGTTGGTATATAGGTTTGGTGTTATGTTTTGTTTTTAATTTTTTGAAGTGTTTTGCTGTAGCTTGAATTGAATGTATTTGAGAAGGCAAGTTGATAATATGGTCTGTTTTACCTGGAGTATCTCCTGTATGAGGAAAGGCTGAAAGACCTGTGACTCTTCAGTCTGATGAAGGCTGAGAGGGGGGAATCTCATCACTCATATGTTCTCAATGCAGGTAATGGCTTATGCCACGGTGGTAACTTGTTTTGCAGAGAGACAGCCTGAGTGCTCAAAAGGGACTTCTTCCCAATTCTTCTGTGTCATCCTGGCAACTGGTTTCATCTGAAAGGAACGTAGGAAATATCATGAAGCCGAACCTGCCGTCAGGCATGTTGACTGCTTCCATATAACGTTCCAATATGGAGGTTTGATAACTCTTGTCTACCAAAAGCACTGAGCAGCTCAGATTTTGCAGGTGAGGAAGTACATGTGCAATAAGGTGTAATAGATGAAGTACTTCAGGACTTTTTCTGGTGTGTGTGTATATATATATTAGATATAGATAATATATATATATTAGTGTATATATATATTAGAGATATACATATATCGTGCATGTGTATATATATATATATATATATATATACACATGCACGAATGGTTAATTTAGAGTCTGGCTGTTTATGAAATAGCTACTGCTGAGAAGGGTGTGTTTCAAGCTACAATCCCAAAAAAGCACGGCTGGAAGACATTTCAGCTGGTTATGTGGGCCAACTGGGCCAACTTACAATGTTAGGCAGCTATTTGTGCATAACTGTTAAAGGTTTTGAATCAACTCAGAGCTAGCTCTAGTCTCTCTCAATGGCTGTTACCCTTTCAGACACAGTTAATCAAAGTGTTTTTCTACAAAGAAAGCTGTCATCTTACTGCTGTGTGGGTATGGAAAATACTTGTCTGTTGTTTCCTTAGTAGTCCTTATTTGCATTAAAGGACTGTTGCTCTTCTCCTTGCATCCTGATTTGGTCTTCATTTATTTTAGAAAAGGAATTTCCTTTATTCCTGCCCTGTAGTATGATTTTTTGGATTTTGTTTTGTTCTTACTGCCTCTCTGTGGATGCTTTTGACTTTGCCTATGCCTTTGTTCAGTTATGTTCAAAACAGGACATTCATGGGATAAGGGGATAAGCGTAGTGCTTATATTAAGTCCTTGATTTTTTTGGTTGAGTTTCTATTTAGCTTCTATTCCATATTTTTGCATTTTTTCTCTTCACTAAGATGTTACGGGATAAAGAAAAGACTAATAAGAATATGAGCAAACATCTTGTGAGTTGTTTATTCTTGATAGAGTATTCCCAGTGGGGAAAAATGCAGGGAAATTCAGAGCTTTTTTTCTTCTAGGTGTATTTTGGTCTGTCCTTTTTATGTCCTTTCACAACAGAAACAAA
The DNA here is from genome assembly GCA_023055505.1 of Callipepla californica brunnescens. Classification (NCBI taxonomy): domain Eukaryota; kingdom Metazoa; phylum Chordata; class Aves; order Galliformes; family Odontophoridae; genus Callipepla; species Callipepla californica. Next base: position 22,157,594 of record JALIRH010000007.1, on the reverse strand, counting down.
AATTTAGTCAGCTACTACAGTGCATAAAATTAAGATGTAATGCCTGAGCTGAAGGCTAAAAACGGATGCAGAATGAGATTCAGAAAGAAAAGGATTTCAGTGAAAGGTATTCTTATAAGAAAATGGAAGGGAACCTCTCTGTTACTCAGAGTAGGAAAGATAATTAACATGCACTGCTAAGATCATCAGGAGTTTCACTGTATTTTTGTGTGTGCCCATGTGTACTGAAATGGTTGTATGGCTGATTGATTTGAAACAAAATTTCTGAAGGTAAGCAAATAATTTAGAGAAAAACAAGAAGCAAGAATAAGCTGCAACCTCCCTCCCCATTTCTAGGTTAAAGTGTGTGCATTCTTTTCACATTGTGGCACTAGTAAGTAGAAGAAAAAGGGAAAATGGTGTAAAGAAAAATGTAACTGATTTGACTTATTCTGCACAGGTTGAATATTCAGTCTAGGAATAATCCTGAAAACCCAAAGGTTATAAAAGGTGTGGGGTAGGTGTAGTAACGCTTTCTAATATTCTCAGTGTCCAGTTCACTTGGATCTCATCTTTTCTATTTCCAGCCAGAGTTCTCACTGTCATGGATACAAAAATTCTTAGTCACTGTTATTAACAAAGGACAACATCTGCCCTGATTTTTCTGCTTTGCATTTTTGTAATACTCTATTTCAAATTTTAATCTGCTGAAAGCGGTGTTACTTCTTGCCTTTTATCTGAGGAAGAATTCTTTTCATCTTTTCTCTTAATATAATTTAAGAATTGGAAAACCCCTCCCTTCCCTGCCATAGGCTTACCTTTGTCTCCTGAGTGTCCTAGCTTGTTCAAGTTTACCTCTTTCATGCTTTCAACCAATTTTTTTTCCCCGATTTATGTGAATTAATTACAGGACAGCCTTTCTTCTACTCAAGTGTCAAAAATATTAGGTTACCTCTTCTAAGACTGACAAAATAGGTACTTAATTGCGTGTCTAACTACTAAATTATCATTAGATTGAATGTTTTGGAATATTTCAATAGGTAACAAAAGTCAAAAATCCTAATTCCTTTTGTCTGCTTGGTGGTCTTCAATAGTTCTTACAATGTGATGGAGAGAGTGCTTTTTCTTAATCTCTTTGTTTTTGTCTTGGATTCAACGTCATTCCAGTGCAGTCGCATGGTGTTTGGTTGGCTTACACCTAGGTGGAGGAAGTTTATTATTACTTCATCTGCTATTTAGACATGAGTAATAGTAATTGATTTTAGATGAGGCTCTCTCCTGAAAGATTTGATTTTGGATTTCCTTTTGGACCTATTTAAACTACACTGTTGTCTTCAGACATCCCAGCTGTGTGTTCTGTCTTTCAGGCTGGTGGCAGTCTAAGCCTGAGTTTCAGCATGTGTTAATCTGAAGTTACTCTACACTAGAATAAGCAGCCACTAAATGAGAGATTAACACTTGCTTCTCTTAATAGAATCCTCCAGCTACTTAGGCCACTTTCTAGCCTAGTCATAGTAGGTTCACCCCAGCTAGCAACTAAGCAGCCACCCCATTGCTTGCTCACCCCTTCTGCTGTGGGGTAAAGGGGGGTAAAGCCTGGGAAGAACCAAAACAAGATGTGGCTTGATATCAAGACAGCTTTACAGGTCAAATAATGCAGCTCCTCCCAGCAAAGCAAAAGAAAGGATTGATTTGTTGCTTTCCATTGACAGGAAGGTGTTCAGCCATTTTGGGGAAAACAGGGCTCCATCAAATTTAATGATTTTTTTGGGGGGAAAACAACCACCATAATCTTGAGTGACCCTCTTTCTTTCTCCTCAGTTTTATAGTTCTGTGTGACACCGTATGATATGAGATATCCCATTGGCCAGTTTAGGTCAGCTGTCCTGGTTCTATCCCATTCTGCCTCTTAGTGCAACCTCAGTCCCCTTGCTGTCAGGACGGCACAAAAAGGCTGAAAAGTTTTTGACTTAGTTGCTTCTGAGAAGTGCTTACACTAAAATGTTGGTTTATTATTAACGTTTTTTCAGCAAAAATTGAAAATTGAGCATGATGTGAGCCTCTTATACAGAAAACTAATTCTATCCTAGCAAAAACCAGGACAGATAAATATGAGTTTATATCTGAGAGGTCTGATACCTCTGAAAGACCTGAAGATATTGGTGCAACTGTATGGACTTGGCTGGCCATGGAATGCACCATGTCTGTGCAAAAAAACAAAACTTGCAATGACTGTGAAATAAAACTTGTTCTGGCAATAAAATATGCCTTGGGATATAAAACTGTTGATGGTTGACTTGTTCTGAAACTCTGTATGATCAGATTCCAAGAATCTATAATGCTTAAAAGTGCCTTTTAGCTGTCTTGTTAGCTTTCTGTATTTAATGTTTTGGTGTGCGGTAGCTTGTGGCTGGCAGAAGGGATGAGAAATGCTTTTCCCTTCAGCTCTGGCCAGTTATGCTGTAATGCTGAGCTTAGAGAACTGCCCAGGAAGTGGTATGTTGCTGAAAGAGGAAAGAGCTGACCCCTTGCCTGCTGTATCCTGCCTGAATTCATTGAGTACTTTACAATGCTGATATGTATACTTGCTCTTTATCCCCAGGCTGTACATAGCTAAAATCTTTTCGTGTGTCTTAATTAAGGTATCTCAGGTTTTGCAACTCTTTTCCATGGGCACCCTGAGTTTTCTTACAGATGCCCAAGTAGGGCATCCTTGACCCTGGTCAGGCTGCTGTATGTCTCATTGTGAAGTTACTGTCCCTATAGGCTTTGAAAAGAACCAAAGTATGTAATTCAGCCCCACATAAATCCATACCATATACTTGGTGCTGAAATGTTTGATTGTCATGTCTTATACTCTAGATGCAAAAGAGGTTTAAAGCTTTTGATAACAGCAGGGTTGCACCATTAAGAATTATTAGTTTGTAAGGAAACAGTTGAATGCCAGCATTCCTTTGTGTTACAGCTCCTGGGACTTTGATTTCAGAGCACTTAATGGAGGGTCACAATCATCAATGCAGAAATTAAATACATGCAGCCTATTCTACCATGACAGCCCGCTCATCCATTTGTCTCTAGAGCTGCTGGCTGCAGCAGATTGATTTAACTCTTTAGTCTGAGTTACTGGAACCGTGAGGGATGAAAAACAGCATTTGTCATATTTTGTTTGTATTTGAATGTTATAACCTCAAATGTAGACCCAACTGTTCATAGCCATAGTGTGTAAACAGCACTTTCTTTATAAGTTCTGTTCCTTGAGCCTTTTGAAGGATTTATGAAGGATGACTAATAGTGTTCCCATTAAATCTTTTTTCAATCTGTGAATATTCACTTTGAAGGCTAGTATTATTTGCTTTGTTTGATGGGTGTTACAGCTAAAATTGTTATGCTCTTAGGTGAAATATGTTACACTAAAAAACTATCAAATGTGCTTAAGACTTAAATCCCGCTACCATCGGAATTCATGAGTAGCAGAAGAGTATTTAAAATTGTAAGTCTTCCATTTCTTCTTGGAATTGCATTTTATTTGAAAATGGAGCAAAATGATGTTTTTGTTTCCAGGAAATATTGTCTGAAGGCTCAGAACAAGAGTCTGGTCTCAGTGCTTTGAAAAAGCGGTACTAGACTACAAAGTTATCACTATAGGAGGAGAAAATAAGTCTGGCTTTTCTGTCTTCTGTGTCTCAGTTCTTTTCCTGAAGGCTCTGGTCTGAATCGGAGATTCACAATGATCTTAAAATGTCATGCAACATTATTCTACGCAGAACTCATGTGGGAATCCATTGCAAATGAAGTGAAACCCCCATCAGCTGTTTCTATTGCAGTTTCTGGATGCAAAGCTAAGCTCCAGCTCCTCCTCACAGAACTCTGCAATAAGATGTGCTTGAGTTCATATATGTGCACTGGTTTACGTCCAGAGCTTTGAAGAAGAAAGACTAGAATAATTGTATTTCATAGTCCATTTCAAGTCAGTTTTGGATGGGACATTGTATATCATAAAACAACAAAGCTTCAGAGTGTCTGTGATCTAAGATAGAGTTCCTTGACCATATTACTGGAAAATAAAATAGCAATTTGCCTTGCCAAAGAACTTCAGTTTTCAATATAAGAAAGAAAACAAAAATATTCCAGATCTTAAAAAGAGTACACTAAAATTTAAAATTAAACAGTAATGACTTGAAGGATCACATGATTGGAAAGGTGTGAAAATGATAATGGCACTGGAGTACTTTTCATAATGAAGAGGCTGAGGGAGCTGGAGCTGTTAGACCTGGAGAAGTCTCATCAATGTATACATTATATAACGATATATATATATATATATATGGAGCAAGGCTCTGCTTAGTGATGCCCAGCACCAGAACAAGAGGTGATGGGCATAAGATGGAGTGCAGGAGTCTCCATCTGAACACCAGAAGCTATTCTGTGCTGTGTGGGTGACAGAACACTGGCACAGCCTGCACAGTACCTGTCCAGCCTCTTCCTTGGAGATCTCCAGAAGCCTTCTGGATCTCATCCTGGGCCCCCTACTCTGGATATTCCTGCTGGATGAGGGGTTGGGCCAGATTGACCCCTCCAACTTGAAGCATTCTGTGAAAGTCAGTTAACAACTGCTGTAGATCAGAAGCATATTTCATAAGAAATAACTATACTATTTTCATATTTCACTATTTCCTGCTAAGAAGTAAAGCTCTTGAAAACACCTCCATTCTTTCCTCTGCTCATATTCTCTGTCAGTTCTCACTTTAGATTTAGTTCATCATCTGATCAGTCTCATGTTTTTCCTCTGCTTGAGATAAATGGTCTCACTGAGTGCTAATGGTTTCATGTTCTCAATGCCAATCCTTCATTAGAGGCTATGGGGAAATAAATGATTATGCCAAGGCTAGTGATCAAGTTCACATGATACACACTTTTATGCTTGTATGTGTGTGCATATACATATTTATACATGCAGGCACAGAAGCATAAATACGTATTCCCTTGTACTTTAGCTGTTGTCTTACAGCTCAAATACTGCATTCACAGCCTTCCTGTCCTCATCTCATTTTGATTTTTTTACTCCTGTAACTAGATTTAGTTTAGTAGTTGACTGTAAGAGCAAGGAATAAAAGCTCTCTCTTTTAATGTGTTTGTGAAATGTTAGCAAATTGAATCCAATCAGGATCTACATCCCTCAGGATTCTTGTAGTATAGAAAAATAATCTCAGCTCCTGTAATTGTGCAGTCCTACAATGCAGGGACTTTTCAAGCAGAAATTAAGCCGAAGCCCGTTTATACTCAGTTACTCTCAAGGAAATGAAACATTTGTTATTTAAATGCTTATTCTTACTTTGTTCATCTCCTTTGTGTTGTAGCTAATCACAACTTTTTGATCAGGGTTTTAGTAATTTAGTCAGGTCTTTTTGTATAATAATGCAACAATCTGGTGCTCTGTTTAAAAATAGTAATAATCTGTTCATATTGTTTCCTTTACAAGGTTACATATGAGAGGACTGTGGTCATATTGATGAACACTACCTGAATGCTGATTTATGGAATTCTCCACAGTGGATGACTTTCCATTGAGAATATAGTTGCAATTAAAACTACCATTTATATAAATTAAAGTAATAGCAGAGGCAGGTTCTGTTTTTCTGTTGCATGTTTGGCTTTTTGTGCCTCCAGTCACACTTCATGACTCTGGTATCATACCACAACTTCTAAATGTCAGGTATAATGTCAGTTCTGATAATCTCATATGGTATTCAGTAACAAACAAAAATAAAACTCAAAGTCCTGGATTTCTTCTTCTTCTTCCTTCTTCCTCTTTTTTTTTTTTTTTTTGTTTTGTTTTTAGTGAAATAAATGATCTGTTTGCAGTAAGTTCATTCGCTTTTATTCTCCAAAATTGTGCTCTTTTCTTTGAGTACTGGCAATCATCAAGCCATGTGAAATAATCCCGGATTTCTTTTTACAGTCTTAGTAATTTGTGTAGGCATGTCTAAATTATCTATCTCCTTCCCTTCTCCTATAGCAATCAAGCCACCAAAATGATGATTAACAAGGAAGAAATCTGTTATGCATTTATTTAAAAATTTAGAAATTCCCTGGATATTTTCTTCTTCAGAATTTCTTTTATGGAAGTTCATGAATATTCAGTACTCTCTGTCTGAAGTGATTGGCATCTCTCTTCTCTCCAAGTAATCTACCTACAAAAAGAAAAGAACTTCCCTTATTTAATAACGTTAGTATGGTTGAGTCTATAGCACTGGCCACAGATTTCCACAGTCCTTTTACAAAGTCATTCCTGGGGAAGTAAAATTAGATGTGATCTTAGGAAGAGATGAAATTGAAACAATAATGGCATGACAATTGCATATTCAATTAGCCATGTATTTAGGCAAGACAATTGCCTACTCTTCAGCTGTTCCTATTCTGGACTCACAATGCTTGTAAATTCTAATCTAATACTTAGCTGACTGACTTTTTGACAGTAACTTCTCTATGTGGAAAGTTAAATGCTTATTTGACCAGAGGAGGGAAAAATCTTTTTGTTTGAAGTTCTGTTCCCTGTTCCCAAAATCTAATCTGAATTTTACACTTTTTCCCGCAGTAGAATTGGTATGTTTTCATCAGGTCCTGATGATGGTAGTTTTTATTGTTTTGTTTTATTGGCTGCTTCACACTGAGGGATCCCTATCAGTATATGCAAGTGCTCCTCTTGGAGCAACAAGTTACTCTCTGTACTTTGAGAAATCAGATTTTTAATTTCTGTGCATGCAGAAATGCACAGAAATTAAAAATAATAAATTAAAACTCTAATAGCATGACATCTCCAAAGAGCTAAGCTATGAAATATTGATTGGTATTCACATCTAAAGTGGTAGATGATCTTGTTTGCAAGTAAACGTGGTGACACCTGTCATGAGAGGAAATAAGGAAATATAGGTCCTTTATGAATGGCAAGATGCTTCCTATAAAAAATTTTCCATTAGGTATTTATAAAAAGTGTTTGTTTGTTTGTTTGCTTTTCATTTTCAGAAAGGGACCCAAAGGCAATTCTTAAATGATGTAAGACTATTTAATTCCGCTCTTGATAATTTTAGAAAATTCTGGAACTGTAATGAATGGCTAGTTTTAGCACGCACAAGATTAGGGCATTTCTGAACTGGCAGTAATCCAAATCATTGACTCACAGTCTGAGAAATTGGTATGGATGATTTATCTAATGGCCTCATATGGTGCGTTTACTCCAAAGCAGAGTAAATCACAACCTGCAAGACTTGGATGTGTGACCAATGTGTTTTGTTCACTCAGTCAGCAAGTAATTAAAAGGAAGATTCAAGACCTGGCACACAGCACAGGCCATCCTGGTGAAGATGAATACCCCCACCATTCTAAGCTATATCAACCTTCAAATGTTCTGTTTGCTTCCAAGTGCCATCAAGTTAAAGTCTTGTATTAATGGCACTGCTTGTTGGAGCTACTCCCATTTATAAGTACAAACCCAGAAAGATACGAAGAGTTTGCACATCCTTTTATCTTGTATCCTAGTTCTTCCATTTTCTCTTCAGTTTTAGCTTCTGTTTCATTTACTGACTTAAAAAAAAAAAAAAAAGACTGAATGTATGTACACTTGTAGGAGTACTTGGACAGCCAGATGAAGAAAGTGTCAGAGAAAATTCCTTTTGATTAAGTATTTATTTTTTGAAAAACACAAGATGAATTTTACTGTTCTTTACAGCTATTGTGAAAGGTGCCTCTGCGCTTTTTGTAGAAGGATTTTCTGATTTTTTTTTAATTATTATTTTTTTAAATATTCTATTAGAGTGTGATATCTGAGTGGAAAAAAAAAACAGATAAAAGGACTTTGATCATGTAAAACCTGAGACTTTTGGAGGAAGTTTTAGGTACCTTTGCAGCTTCAAGTTAAACAAAGCAAAAATGTAGTTATGAATACAAATACAGAACTTTACCAACAGCAGTAGATACAGGTCTTGGCTGAATGTTTGAGAAGATGGCTATGCTTTCTATGTCTTTTATTATGTGCAGGGATAGATCGATTGCTGTGCAAACTTTATGATTCAAGCAACATGTCTTCAGACTAATACAGCAGGAATAATCTACTGTACAAGTGGATTGTTTGAAATCAAAATATATACAGTGGTCTAAAAGAGGTCATAAAGGGCCACGTTTTTGCAGCTAGCTGTAATGTCCAGTAGCAACCTGGTACAAGTCCAAGGGAGCTCTTCCTGTCTGTGACAGGAATAGAGATATTCACTATGCAACTAACCTTTTTTTTCCTCACCTGGGTACAGAGAGACTGCACTTTATATCCTGACATGTTCCTGAGAAGGAAACCTTGCTTCTGAGTCCAAGAAAAGAAAGAACAAAGCGTACAATGTCTCATTCCTTTCTGCAAGACTCCTTCACCATCCTCCCTCTTTCTGGATGCTTTCTGTTCCAGCCAGGTTAATCAGGCATTCCAGGCATGGGTACTCTGAATTGATCAGACACCATTTAATCTTTTTCTTTCACAGCCACTGTGAACCGAGTCTTTTTCTCTTCTCTGACACTTGTTTTGACCTGCAACTTCTTTTTCAGACCCAGTTCTTTTGGTTTCCAGGGAGAAAAATTACTTTGTGTTGGCTTTTCTTCCCTCTCCTCAAAAAATAATGGCATTAGAATGACAAATAGCTGCATTTGGAATGCATATTCTTGTTTTCTATGTTGTTCAGTGAGGAAAAAGGTCAAATTTTAAAGCAGTTTTTTTACTCGGTCAGTAAGCTCTATCTGAGGGTTTCTTTTGTCCATTTTATTATTATTGTCATCTTTTCTTCTGCTAAGTAGGAACTTCCCATGTGAAGGGTTTGGGGCTGAGATAAAGAATAAGAGATTTGCTAAATTCCACTTGAGGAAGGCTTCTCGAGTATTGGTAGTGACATTTCAGAGAGCAATGGTACTGAGGAGGTACTGACTTTTTGCAGAACTGTCTTTTCAAAGGTGTGATGGCTTTCCCATGATCTCCTGTCAATTGAGTTTTATCACTCTGTCATTGTATACCTCTTTACAGCAGCTGGGAAGCCAAGTTTGATTTTATCATAACCAGCTGTTCCTCCCTCCTGTGCCAGGCCTCAGTGGGTTTGTGCAGTAATTCTGCAGGTGCTCTCTCTTTACCAGGGGCCTGAGCTCATAACACCAAACTACTTCACGTGCCTCCTTATAATATACCTGGTAGCTTTAACTTTTGCTTCCAGGTGTTTACTATTTTCTGCAGGTCACAAAAGAACTCCTGCAATGCTATGCTAAAATTATTTGCAGCTATTGTCAGATATTTTGCTGGTATTATTTCATACCATGGGTCTGAATTACAATAGACTAAATGATTTTGAAGTTTTAGCATACTTAAATTGAGATTATTTTGCCATCAAAATGAAAAGAAATTTAAAAATTAGAATATTGTTTTCCATTCCAGGAGCAAAGAGCATTTTATTCAAATTACCTTCTTGGCTCTTGCTCACCAGTACTTCTGCAATTGGAAGTCAACCATAAAAAAAAGAAAAAAAAAAAAAAAAAGGGGAGCAAAATGTGAAAGTTAATTCTGCAGAGTTTCTGAGGATTCCTTTTATACTGAGGATTGTTGAGACAGGAATCTATTTGCTGACTGAGTAGCAATCAAATCTTGTTGAATCTAGATACCCTTCTGTGGATACATCAACAAGAAAATGTTCTCATATGCTCCTCTAAGTGCCCCAGCATAACATTTAGCTCCTGCTGATGTTCACAGAATATCCGTTATACTTGCAGTCACTGCAGCTGACTGCAACTAAATTTTACTCATCACTGCCTACCTCTTGATGACTTCAAGTCACTTAGTTCCTATCTTCTATATACTTACTGACAGAATTGACAGAACAGACATTCACTCTTCAAAGAGCGAAGTTCTGTTCCACACTGTGATATTACCTAACATGATTAAGGATGTCTTTCCTCCTCTCTCGCTTGTAGAGACCATTGATTTACGATGAAGAGGGTAGGGGATTTTTCCACTAGTCCTTAAGTTTGATCATCTTGTAATAAATCCACTCGGTGCATACTAGTTAAGTATTTATGGGGTGAAAGACAGAAACCAGAACAGACTGGGGCTGTACAGGCAAGCAGTTAGGACAGTCACTAGGGAAGCAAAACACCATCATTTTGTTTCCTGCTCCAATGAATACTTAATATGAAATTCTGAAATATTTATTGGTAAGTGGAAATGGTATCTGACCACATAAGAAGAAACATCTTTGGATGCATGAAGTTAAAATCTAGACAATCCTACAGTGAGCCTGAGGGAAAGGGTCCAATGCCTGACACAACATTAGCTGGTATAGGATTTTCTGAAAGGAAAAGAACCTTGCATTCAATACCACTGAGAAATTTATTTCTGGGTTTTTATTAGGAATTTGAAACAGTATGTATTTATTGTAGTATCAGGTGTAACAACTTGTTTCTGTTCTATTTGGCACCACAAGAAAAAGATGCGTTTTCATTCATAATGGATAGGTCAGTACCAGAACTAAAAAAGATGCTGCATATTAAATAATACTCAGTTGTCTTCTCTTCTAAAAGAAAGAACATTTTCAGTGTTCCATGAAGTTGTGGGCACCAAACTCACATACAGTTGTTCAGAAATTCTTATAATGCACATGAATATTTTGCTGCAATATATTACAGCAAAGCAACAAAGTCCAGGCTTTACTATGAGTGCTGTGCAAATGGTGAATAACACATCAAAATGTATTACTCAGAACAATAAAGGTGGTCCCAATAATATGAGTATGCACTTACTGGGAAGAGGCAGGCAATAGAAGGCCACAGACAAATGGGCATGTCACAGAAGCTACCACCAAAATTGCCATTCAGTGGCAGCCTTGTTGGGAGCTTCAGCTGAAAGGTCAAATCCTAAATGGACACAAATTAATCTAGCATCTATTTCTGACCTGTTGGTAATGATTAATTTGAAGGATCTTTTTCCCCCTTTACTGATCTGATTGAGGCATTTGCACTTTGTTGTATTTTAGGAAATTTGGATCCACTGTGACTTGATGGTACACAGATAAGGTGAACAACTAATCACTTGCTTCCCAGTTCTGCCAAACACATCTGTTATTCTTTTCTTAGAGCAAAACACTGAGTAGAATGTTGTTCCTTCACAAACAGTTTTGGGGGAATGCCTTATATAGCACAGGTAGTTTGCTTTTAAACATCACATTGTTATTTGGAAGTAATGCAGTCATTATCTTCATATTTTTTTCCTCTCACAAGTAATCCATGAAGGATTTAAAACATACACACTTGTCTAAAAATGTTGGAGAATTTTGTATAAATGTATTCAAAGTTGTGGCTTTTTGTGGAGTGTTTTTTTTTTTTTCCCCTTTATTTATTTATTTATTGCTTATTAGAATTCTGTATGCAGGTAGTTATTTATTATGGAGAAATTATCATTTATTATTAGATATTCTTTGAGTGTTTGATCAGGCGATGTAGAGGTAACAACATGTTCTGCCCTCCTAACAAAATGTAGCTATAAAATTAGCCTGTGTTTAGTTACCATGGTAATGAGTTTTTTTATGTAACTGTTCTTATACCTTTTTCTCATCTCAGTGAACATGTATATGCTTCAAGACTTTTCTTAAGCCTCCATATGAACAAAAATTGAACACCTAAAATGTTTAGATATTTCAAATTAAATGCTGTGTCAATTCATGATGATAGTTCACAGTTTGAGAAGAAATATTTTCAGACGTGTGTCTCCTCTTAAGCTATCAATCTAGACCGTGTATAGATATACAGGCCTAGATATAAAGGGCTAAAATATGTGATACAATGAAAGAAATTGAAACATGATAAATTAAAAATGTCCCTTTAGTTATCCTGTACTTCAGGGATCAACTCAAATTACTCCTTGGAAATAGTGGCTTTTTTCATTCCTGACAACCATCAGTGATCAAAGCTCTCGAGTTTTTTAGTGAGAAAGAGACTAGAAATAAATGGAGGAAATACATGTAAACGTAATAATCTCAAAATTAAGTTATCTATAAATCTATGCATGTTTTTAAGTTATGCACACTTTTGCTCCAAATCCCGATGTACATAACTCTGACATCTGCAGCAACTGTGCATGGAAAGAGTTTCTGAGAGACAACATCTTGAGAATCTCACTGAAAGACACAGGTGTGGGTGTTTTCTCCAGTGTGTTAATCTGGGGAGGTTTTGTTATGTTTCTACTCTGGAGATTGGTTAGAAGAACCAGAGATGACAAGAGTAAGCCAAATTCAAATAAAGTTTTAAGTCTTAAGTGCATTTTAAACTTGAAGACATATAGGGCTAGTACGAATGTAATCATTTTTTCTATTAATTAATTATTTGGTGATTCTTATGAGGTTACAAAAGCAAAATGTGCAGCATTGTAGGAGTGAGTTGTGTGGACAGAAATAGGGAATTGCTGGCAACATAAAATTGCAGAACCAGAAGTATTTAATTGAACTATTGTGATTAAATAATGTAGCTGTGAACACCGAGACTTGGAAGATGAGAAAGAAAAATGTTTTAGATTGAAATGAAAGGTCTGGGGTTTAGAGAGGTACAAGCACACAAGACTGGAGATGCCTTATGTTAAGAAGTACAGTTTTAATGCTGCCATTTTTTTCTGTTATCTTAGGAAGTTCAACAAAAGAACCTAACAAGTTCTGCCAAACAAGACATTTGAAAGAACCTGTCTTTTTCCTTTTTTTTTTGGAGGGTATAGACCTTAAAAAAAAAGAGATGACATTAGATTTTTGAATATTTAACATAATTTCTAAAATATTTTATCTCTATGTTTATTTTCTTAAATACCCAAATTGTGCTCATAGCCTAAAACCATCTTTAAATTTTGACATGACTAAACTTCTCAGCTATAACTGCAACACCACAATATTGTAACTTATATTTCCCCAAACACAGTAGAGATGCAAGACCTTTAAATGTTCAGTTTGTTTACTTCACTTTCTAAAATAGTATTCTAGATTTCCAGAGTACTGCTTACAACTATTCCATAAACTGAGCAGTGCAAAATAAAAATGAGATGTCCTATAAATATCTGTAGTCTAACACCAGCAGCCAAGCAAGGAAATCATGGGCTTTGCCAACATTGCAATGACCACTGAAGTTTTACTCAGTGAAGTGCGCCTTGAAGAATTGGGGAGAAAAAATCTAATGACAAGGAGCTGAGGGGATGAAATTAGGGCAGGGAGGTCATTCAACAGTTATTGTATGGGCACAACAGACAGTGTAGGGAGATTAATGTAATTTATTGCCTATTATTAATGAACTAGAGTAGTGAGAACTGAAATCAACTAGAAACACCTTCCACACATCCACCTTCCTCTCCTTCCTTCCCAGAGCAGTATGTGGGCGTGGGGAAAAGGGGCTGTGGTCATTTCACAGGGCTTTGTCACTGCTGCTTCACTGTGGTCACTGACCTTGCTCCATGTGGTTCCCTCCCATGGGACTCAGTCCTTCCCCAGCTGATCCTGCGTGGGCTTTCCACAGGCTGTAGCTCTCCCAGCACTGCTTCAACACAGCTCCATACCATGCGGCCCATTCTTCGGGAGGTGCTCCACACAGGTGCTCACAGGCAGCAGGTCTCCCAGCCCTACTGGCCCACAACAGGATCCTCTCCATGGGCTGCAGCTCTGGCTCAGAGCCGGCTCCTATTAGAGCTCTCCATGGGTTGTTGCTTCTTCAGACCACATCCACCATGTTCTCCTCCATGGCTGCACGAGGTGATCTGCTCCATGTGGTGCTCGTGGGCTGCAGAGGGTCAACCTGTTCCACCATGGGCCTCTCCTGGGCTGCAGGGAGCTTCTGAACCATACATGGAGCACATCCTGCCCTCTTTCTGCCCTGACTTTGGTGGTTGCAGGGCTGCTTCTCTCATATTTCTCACCCCTCTCTCTCAGCTGTTGTGCAGTTTTCCCTTCCCTAAATCTGCTCTCCCAGTGCACACCCAGAGCTGGTCATGGCTCAGCTTTGTCAGCAGTGGATGTCTTCTGGAGTGGCTGGAGCTGGCTCTGATCTGACATGAGACGGTGCTGGGCTCTGCTCACAGAGGTGAACCTTGCAATAGTACGCACAAGCTTGCTTTCATGTGATTCTGTTCTAATAGTGATATTGAAACATTCACTGGCAATAGAATGAAAAAGAAGTGTAGTCGTTAACTTAGAATAGTCTTATCTCACTCGCCAAACCCCCAGGGAGGGAGGTGTAAATGGTATCACTGCCATTATACGTCTGAGCAATAAGACCAATTCACAACAAGATAGGAGATGTAGAGCATTTTATTATTATTATTATTATTTTTAAACTAAGTTAAGGATTGCTAAGAACAGACCTGTTTGGGCTATTCTTTGAGTGTTCTGGGAAGTGTGGACGTTGTTTTGCAGTAAGGAGCCACCTCTACGTGACTTGCCTGCTTCTGCATTTACTTTGGACTAGCAGGCACTTGCATGATTACTCAAGGAGCTAGGCTCATTCATATATCTACCAACCATCATTTACAATTGTGAGACATTTCAGCTGAAATTCATTTCAATACACAAAGCAACACTTCAAGCGCTAGACATATCTTAAATCCTCTTAAACTTTATTTTGAAAACTATATTGTTTGTGTGATGGATAGGCCTAGTGAAATAGTTCTCTACAGAAAATCATTTCCATCTTTTTTGAATATTCTGTCTCATCTGTCTCAAATCCTCTTCTTCAGAAGCACATAACTTCTGCAAATGCTAATCTAGTTGTCAGACCTGTGCATTATTGTCTGCTAATTTAGTCTTCAGACCTTTGCATTATTGTCCTATATTTCTGATTTTAGATTCATTTAGGACAGTAACACATTGCACAGATGGATGTACTTCAGGCCCTTTGGTGTTTGCAAGCAGTGTCTTTCACTAAGCCTTAATGCATGTGATCTGACTCACAACAGAGTAAGAGTCTGGCTTCTAAATCAAAAGTAGCATTGGCTGTATTGTTGAAGATGTTTGAAGAAATTCTCTGACGTGCCAGAACCTCTTACTTGACAGTCTACTGTTGAATCTATATTAATGCTTAAGTTCAAATCAGAAACAGATTTCTGATGGTAGTCTTCTGACCATACTTTGAGTTGCATTGTGGTGAAGCCTCAGGATCTGAAATGAAATCTAAGGTGTGCTGAGGAGAAACTCTAGTGTGCTGCATCCACCAGTGAAAGTTAAGCCTGTGGGACCAGTACAGAAGTTGTCTAAATTAAAATCTTCAAAACACATATAGTGTGGGTACCTATCAGGTTCTCAGCACAATATATTTCCCCCTGCTAACTTGTGCAGCACTGCTCTTCAGTGTAGGCATAGCTTAGATTTCTTTTTTTTCTTCCTCCTTTTTTTTTTTTTTTCTGTCATTTACTCACTGTTTAAGAAAGAATAAGGACACTAGGTTTAAGTCCTTTCTGCAAATCAAAATTTGTCCAAATTATCTTTCTATTCAGTTTGCCCATTACTGGTAAATAACAATGTGTACGTATGTGTCTGTCCTAATACTGTGCTAGAAGTCTGATGGCAGAACCTCATCTGTCACTTTAGGATTTTAACCTGATCTCAATCACAAAATCCTTAAGTTAAGGGGAAGAGAAAATTTACGAAAAATGGGTCTTGTTCAAAATGCATGAAGTCTTGTTTATAGTGATGCAAAGGACTAAAAGAGAAGTTGACACTGTAGATTTTTCCTGTTATTCACTAATATTTTTGTCTCCCTCCTCTTGACTATTGGTCAGTTGCTAAAATAGCACTGTGCAAAACTAAACCCTTAATTGATTTATGAGGAGAATACTCAGATGGTATAAGTAGGCTTTATTATCACCACATTAATAATTCAGCTCTTTAGCAAAAAGCAAAGAATGAAAACAGTTTCCTTACCAAGCTTAAGTCTACCTTGAAAGCACAGGGAATTTTTCTTCAAAAATCTCTTTGCATTCTGGTGGCTTTTTCAGTGATTTTTCACTAACTCTATCATACAAAGAGTGAAACTGTTTAATTTATTTCCAGTTCCTAATTCATGTACTGTGTATAGCAATATTCTCACTAGTAACACATCTTCACATGGCACCTTGCTATAAAAATTGGACTCTCGCCCCACTTTAAATTTACTGCAACTGGCACTCATGCTGAGACTGTAATTATTTAGGACCTCTCTTTCTCCCTCCAGCTCCTCCTGGTGCGAGAGCTGCCGCCTTACTCTTTTCTGTTGTGTCTTCTTGTGAAGGCAAGAACTCCTATATAAAAATAAAAAAGTTGAGGTACAGGAGAGGGAAAAAAGCAGTTTGCTGCTGCAGCATGCTTCAAATAGGAACTGCAGAAAAAGGGAAAAGAAGTAACTTGTGCCTTTCTCCAGAACAGCTTGAGTTCCTGTGGAACTTGTTGGAGTGCAGAGCAGGATGAGCTGAGAAAGGCCCTGCAGTCTGCGCTCTCCCTGCAAATATATTGATGGCAGGGAGGATGTTTGTAAGCACTCTTAAGAAAATCTTTCTTCTCACCAGTAGATGGATTTTTCATGTTAATGCAGTTATTAGACATATGTTATTTGTGTACTAACCAGATCTTTTGTGTCTAGCAGCAGGTAAGAAGGGGCATAGTTTCACTTCAAGGCTTCCATTGAAGATCTTGGCACAGTGTCACAAAGTCAGACGTTTAAGGCAAAATAATTTTCTCTCCATATCCCTACCTCTGAGGGAAAAAGAAGATCCCTAAAGACTTATCTTTTTTTTTTTTTTTTTTTTTTACCCTCTCTGTCAGCTGTAGGAAAATGCGGCTCCTGTTCTGTAGTCTCAGCTCTTGTACATATCAAAGAGTAGCTGACTATTTTTGAGAAAGCAGCAGACAAGGATGTAAAAGAACATTTAATACAATAGCAACTGCCTTTCCATTTCAGTTTGTGTTCTCTGAATCCTCAAACCACCAAGCAAGACAGGACTTTTGTACCCAGAGGACAGAACAAACCACAGTTATTTTTGTCTTAAGTGGTAAGTAGAAGTGATAACAGTTTGGCTTATCCTGTTAACATAAGCCTTGGGTTTGTGTTAGCAGAGCAGGGCTGAAGTTAACTGTACAGCACAGTGAGAACTCACACAAGCACTATAACTTCTTCCAATCATTCAAATTCAGACCTTGACTGAACCTGCTTCTGAGCTTCCTTGTGCTATGTTTGAACCTCTCTGCTGATATCTGCTGACATATGCAGCTTCTAGCTTTGTGCCTGAGATGGTCTCTTTTTCAGTGGTTACGGAGAATATGCAAGGGTGGCTAAAAGCTGTGGTTGAAGGTTGTACATTCAAAGTTACAGGCAGTAAAAGGTGATACACTGCTGCCCACTGTGGGGGAAGTGCTATGAGTTGCGGCCTGGTTGTTTGTAACACCACAAATCAGACTGATACAGCTACCATGGGAGAACACCCTAGAACACCTAGTCACAAATTGTCACCCAGCCTAATTCAGACCTGTTCATTATACTTACCTTGATTGATGTTGTGTCCTGCCCAAAGGTACACACAAATGACTCTGTGGTAGAACCAAAGTCCCAACACAGCCAGCCAGCCCATCAGATCATACTGGATGTGGCTGGAAATCTGTGGAAAGTGGGTTAGATTCACCAGCTGTGGATTTGGATGGTCTCCAGCACAATTGGAGCAGATGTCCCTGGCACAGCAGAGCTCTGGGAGAATATAGCTTTCCTTGTGTCAGTCTGCAGACAAAGCCTATTGCCTATGGTTGTTGGTGGGGCAGTCAGAAGTGGTGAGATCTGCAGAAGGTGTGCAGTGGATGTGGAGCTGTGGCCAAGTTATGGAACTGCAGGAACAGATGAGCAGCCTATATAGTAGGTGTTATTTAACTTCTTTGTAGGCAACATGGACAGTGGGATCAAGTGCACCCTCAGCAAGTTTGTAGATGACACCAAGCTGAGTGGTGCTGTTGACATGCAAGAGAGAAAAGATGCTGTCTAGAGAGACCTGGACGGGCTTGAGAGGTGGGCCCATGCTGACCTCCTGAAGTTCAACGAGGCAAAGTGCAAGATCCTGCACCTGGGCTGGGTCAATCCCAAGTGCAGATACAGGCTGTGGGGAGAATGGTTTGAGAGCAACCACGGGGAGAAGGATTTGAGAGTGTCAATTGATGAAAGATTCAACATGAGCAGGCATTGTGTGCTTGCATTCCAGAAGGCCAACCACATCCTGGGTTGCATCAAGAGAATTGTGACCAGCAGGTTGAGGGATGTGATTCTGCTTCCTCTACTTTGCTCCTGTGAGACCCCACGTGGAGTACTGCATCCAGTTCTGGGACCCTCAACACAAGAAGGACATGGAGCTGTTAGAGCAGCCATGTTAGAGGGCCATGAAGATGATCAGAGGGTAGGAGCACCTCCCCTGTTAGGACATGCTGAGAGAATTGGGGCTCCAGAGGGATCTTATAGCAGCTTTCCAGGGCGTGAAGGAGGCTCACAGGAAATCTGGGGAGGGACTTTTTGTAAGGGCATGTAACAGGATGAGTGGAAATGGCTTTAAATTGGAAGAAGATAGATTTAGACTAGATATTACGAAGAAATTCTTTACTGTGAGAGTGGCGAGACATTGATGTGTTGCCTAGCAAGGTCATTAATGGCCCCTCCCTGAAAGCATTCCAGATCATGCTGGATGGGACTTTGAGCAACCTGATCTAGAGAAGCGTCCCTACCTATATCAGGGAGATTGAAACCAGATGATATTAAAGATCCTTCCAACCCAAACCATTCTATGATTCCATGATCAGTGAAGATGGAAATGGATGATGATTCAAAGAAAGATAATTTATAGAATCACAGAATATCTTGGGTTGGAAGGGACCTCAAAGATAATCTTGTTCCAACCACCTGCCATGGACAGGGCTGCCACCCACTAGATAAGGCTGTCCAGAGCCCTGTCCAGCCGGGCCTTGAATGGCTTCAATGATTAGGCATCCACATCTTTTCTGAGGTGCCTGTCCCAGTACAAAAGAAATGCAGAGCTATAGGTTGAACCCACATTCTTCATACACAGGACTGGTGTGAATGTTGACTGAGGTGTCAGCAGCTATCCCTACCCTCGCAATGACCTTCTCTCTTATGTTTCACACTTCACACCCCATTGAATTCTGACAGATTCTTCCCAAATCCAAAGCAAATGGGGATGTCAGACTGGAATGACGTTTTCAACAAGACAGACTTTCAAAGGAATTGTGATCATTTCTCAGTTTGCCTATATAATTCAGTTTTACTGCAGTCATAATTTGGGAATGTATGTGAAAGGATGGGTCTGAAGGAATATTTTGTGGTGGCTGAAATTCCTAAACTGCTTCTTTAAGACCTTATAAGTTGTGAATCTGGACTCAAAAACTATGATACATTTATATGTGTCATAACACATTTAGATGCATGCTTTCTGACAAATATCCTTTTACTTCTTCTGGCTTTATAGCCCATTTTTAAGCTTTTCTTCAAAACCAGCAGGATAAGGAATATAATGTGATTTTTTTTTTCCTCAGACTTCTTTCAGACTTTGCATTTTAAACATCATTTAAATTGGTAGTAATGTTCTGGTTGGTTCATATAATAATAAAGACAAAGGCCTGTGATAAGAATTTATGAGATGGGAACAACAAAAATTAGATGCAAATATTGTAATTTAGACTCATTTTAGATATAGTTCACATGGATATGCAATGTAATTCTTATGTCTGAAGTCATAATTCTTAATTGACTGCTTAGCATGTGATTATCACAGTAATTTCTGGGGTTTAATACCTGTAATAGAATAATGTTTGCTTTTTCTTAAAAAAAAAAAAATTCATTGACTTCAGAAATCGTGGCAGAAATTTCTCCCCAGCAAAGAAAAGCAGCTATCAGTGGAGAGCTTGTAGTTCTGCAGCAGGCTGTAGTGAGAATTTAAAATTCTCAGTTTCCAGGGTGAGTTATTATTTGCAGATTTATGCTTAGAGCCATACATTCAGTGTTTATATCTCATGCTAGGCTGCAGGGAAATATTCCTGACAATGTTTTCCTTGTGCCCTGCACTGACTGATTGAAATTTACAGCTGACCTCTCTGACAATAACTCTGTCAGAGGATTGGGCCTTCAGGCAACTTGCCAGCTCAGACATGAAACGCTGCAAATGGAAGAATGCAGAAGGCCTTTTGCATTAAAACAGAGGAGATGTAAATATTTCCTGACAAAGCTGGCATTGTGGTTTCTTTTGCAGCTTTTTCCATCATCATTTTTCTTCCAGCTGAAGAGGGGGAAATGATATCTTTCTTCTCCTAGGGATTTTCCAATCATCCTAAAACACACTTAGATTAAATGCCAGGGACTCATTAGTATTCCTGAGAATTGGGTTCGCTAATGGAAATTTGTGGCCTCTAAGAAAGTTTCAGCTAGCTCCCAATTTCAGGTATCAAAATGACTTTGAAATGTCAAAATAGAAGAGATTAATTATGGATTAATCTAAGAGAAAGATTATTTTCCTTGCAGAGATTTCACTGATAGATCATACCCCTTAAAAACTTTATGGCCATCAGTGTACAATATGCTTTAAAAATGTCAGAGATTCAATTTTTTATTAACAAATTGATACACGAGACAATTTCACTGGCATTATGTTGCTGAAAGTGCTATTTTTGAGCTAGGAAATACATTAAGCTATGTGACTATGTTCTGCCTTATGATTCACTTTTCATATAATTAACAATTTACTTCTTTACCCACACACTCTGTTGGATGTTGCTAAGTCCTGTAGAATAACTACTGTGTTTCAGTAGTTCAGGAAGATGAATCCAGAATTAAATGAATAATTAACATGCAAATTTCATAGGTAAAGTACCCTGGAAACCCCAGGGATGAAAAGTATCATGCAGAAGTGCTACACTGACAGTTAGGGTGAATTTATGTTGAGTGCAGACATGATCTCAGTTCAATTCCTGTTTCTTTTGGAGCCTTCCCAAATAGTTACAGGTAATTCATTTAGGCATAGATTTTTTGTGCCTGGTCCCTGGAGCAAGCCACTGCCCCCTTGAAGGTGTTCTTCACTGAAGCATTCAAGAAGCTGAAATAAGACCCATGTTGACCAGAAAGCTGATGGAATACGCTCCCAGGCAATGAGCAGCAGATGATGCAGTCAAAATCTTTTTATGACCAGAAGGGAACACATTAGGTATGTGCTAAGAATTTATTGTCAACCCACTTTAACAGTCTAATAAAAATACAACAAACATTTATTGTTTGTTTATTAGCAGGAATACCAACAGATTGTCCAAACTGATTAAGAAAGAAAAAGAAATGTTTCTTTAATACCCTTAAAAATGTTACCCAAGAAAGCCTTCAAACATCATCCCTTTTTCTTGGATGTCACGCTCATCCTTCCAACACAGCTTGGAGTCCTCAGGCTGACAGCTTCCTCCTTAAGCAGAAGGGGCAGGAGGCGTTATGACAAATCATCAGCACCCTGCGGTCCTGTAGAGGAAGGAGCATGATGCTTGTGGTGGAGGTGTCTCCTCAGTCATAGGACTGCTTGTTCTTTTTTCTCCTGGGTTGCTGGTCTCAACCTGGCAGCCCCATGCACACCAGGGACTGTCGTTTGTCACGCTGTGACTGGTGGTGTTGTCACCCCTTCAATAGAATGACCATTCCTTTAAAGCAGGGGAGCAGCAGCTACTGGACCCCAGTGCAGGGGTGAAACCAGTGCGACTGACAGGTCCTGGTTATTTTTAAGCTCTGCTCTCACAGTGCAGGAAAATGGAAGTCTAAGAGACTGCTTAGACCATGGAGCATGCCATGTGCTGGTCCTGAGGGTCCAACTCCATACACAACACCAGAAACACCATTAGATGACCTGAAGAGCACTCCTGCAAGCTAACACTGTTGCTTGAGCTCACCCTTTTAGCTGTTTTCTATGATAGGGTAGACACAGCAACTTTATATGATGATAATGTTCAGAATTATCTCTTGGTTTGCTCCTCCTGGCCTAATCTTATCTCCATATATGTGGTGTGTTTCCTTCTATCCTTAATAAGTTTAGGTGTAAGAGAACACCTGAATTACACTATTCAGAGAGCTCTAGTGACTTGGAAATTGTGTCCTGAAGTGGGATGCTTAATTCTTTCAGATAATGAAAATAGAGTCACCTGTTTGTTTTGTGGCACAGAAGGGTCCAGGCAATTTTCTTCCCTTTTATAATTCAACTTTGTATGTAGACACTTATCCAGGTTGTATATGATTCAGTTTCATTTCCCTTACTCAACTAAAAGGGTTTCCATTCCCTGCCTTCACAGCTTCATGCCTCTCCCATCTAGGAGAATTTCTCACATGAGGCTATTTGGGGATGAAAGGAAAGGGAGAAAGAGTTCACTCTCCTTGAAGCTCTGTCAGCAAGATGAAATACGAGTCTCCTTGTGCCTGTAAGTGTAGCATGACTGTATATCCTACTCAACCTTCAGAGCTTCTTTAATGAGAGAGCACCTAACTTTGACTCCTTCTTTTGTATGACTATTACATTTATGAAACATTTATCAGTTAATATTAATAACAAAGCCTCTGGAGACCCAGAGATGTCTATATTTTTAGCATGCTTATTTGAAAAATTCTTTGTCTTGAGAAATGAATGCTGAGGGGTGACATTGTCGCTGTCTTCATCTATTTGAGTTTACAGTGACATGGGCCTCTTCTCTTGGGTGGAAAGGTGCTAGAATATGAGAAAATGGACTCAAGTTGCACCAGGGGAGGTTTAGATTAAGAGTCAGGAAGAATTTCTGGATGAGGGGATTGAGTGCACCCTCAGTAAGTGCGCAGATGACAGCAAGTTGGGAGGAAGTATCAATCTGCTTGGGAGGAAGAAGGCCCTACAGAGGGTTTTGGACAGCCTGGATTGCTGGGCTGAGGCCAATGGGATGAAGTTCGACAAGACCAAATGCTGGGTTCTGCACTTTGGCCACGAAAATGCAATGCTATACTTTTGGGGTAGAGTGGCCGGAAGACTGTGTGGAAGAAATCAACCTGGGGGTGTTGGTTTACATTCAGCTAAAAATGAGCCAGTATTGTGGCAAGGTGGCCAAGAAGGCCAATGGCATTATGGCATGTATGGCAACTACTGCAGCTAGTAGGAGCAGGGATGTGATCATCCCTCTGTACTCAGCTATATTCAGGCAGCAGCACCTCAAATACTGTATTCAGTGTTGGGCCCCTCACTACAAAAAATAAAAATAAAAAAAAATCAGAGCCTTGGTGCATGTCCAGAGAAGGGCAATAATGCTAGTGAGAGGATTGGAGCACAAGTCTTAAGAATGGCTAAGGGAACTGGGATTGTTTAGAGTGGAGAAGAAGAGCCTCAGGGGAGACTTTATTACTCTCTATAGCTACTTGAAAGGAGACTGTGGCAATGTGGATGTTGACCTCTTCTCCTCCATACCTAGTGATTGAACTAGAGGGAATGGCTTCAAATAGCACCAGGGGAGGTTCAGGTTGTATGTTAGGAAATATTTATTCTCTGAAAGAATGGTCAGATGCTGGAACAGGCTGCCCAAGGAAGCAGTAGAGTTCCCATCGCTGGAGACATTTAAGAGATGAGTGGATGTGGCACCCTAGGGACCTGCTTTAGTGGTGAACTTGGTAGTGTAGAATTATGGTTGGACTTGATGATCTTAAAGGTCTTTTCCAACTTAAATGGTTCTATGACTCTATGAAATATATATCAAACAGAAGAAATCTCATATCTGAATAAAAAAAATAGTTAAATTAAATATATGATGTTCAAAATAATTTCCATAACTTTCTTTGTGATCTACACAATACCTTCATAAAATACATGTCTTCTGGTTCTTCAATCATAAAAGTTTTGTGTGGCCAAATAAAAATGGATTAAGAGGAAGAGAGATTGTTTTGTTTGTTAATATCACTTTTCTAATAATCTTGCTATAACAGATTAATTCAATAGCACCAAAACTCAGTTTCCAAATCTGCTTGAAAAAGAGAGCAGTCCCTTTTCCTCCTGTATTTTACAGTTAATCAAAATGCAGGGAGTGGCTGGGCCCAACAGCCAAGAGGACTGTACCTCTGGGAGAAGAATTTAAGAAAAGATAAATAGAACATGAATTCAAATCAAAACAAAACGAAGACCACAGAGGGAAGCAGCAGAGGGAACATCAAGGGCAGAGGAGCAGGAAGATGTACTCTGTGGAGGAAGAGATATCTGTATTGCAGCCCATGGAAAGCACATGCTGGAGCATGTTTGTCCACAGGACTGCTGCCTGTGGCAGGGAGCTGCACTGGGAACCGGGGAAAAGTGTGAAGAGAAAGGAGCAGCAGAGAGGAGCTGTCATGCACTTACCATTTCCCTTGCCCTTGAGCTGCTCTGAGGTGAAGAAGTTTGGGGAGTGAAGAAATGAAACTGACTCTAGAAAGGAAGGACTAAGTAAGGGAAAAGTCTTGTTTCTCACTATCTAAACCACTCATTAAGTATCTATTTCAATTGCAGGTAAATTTATTTTCTCAGAGTTGTTCCTGTTTTGCCTATGATGATAACTGGTAAGAAGTCTCCCTACCTTTCACTACCAATGAGATTTCTCCTTCCAGTTCTATTTTCTCCCCAGTCCTGCTGATGGGTGGCAGGGATGGGGGCAGTGATTGAGTAGCTGGGTGGGATTTGGGCTGTTAGCCATGGCTAACCCACTACATAGACTAATTTTACCCTATACTTTAATAGCATTTTTTTTGTGTATGTGTGTTTGGCAGCTGGAGACAGAATGTGCTATCCTGAAGAAAGGCATTCATTTCTATCAGCTTGAAGTCTGAGCAGCTGGGGAAGCAGTTACTGGCACTTTTTTGTTGTTCTTGTTGTTGTTCTAGGGTCACAGGATAGCTGAGGCTGAAAGTGACCCCTTGAGGTCACCTGTTCAGACGTTGTTTTTTCTGGAACCAAAACAGCATTGCACCAGACACTCTGAATAAAACAGTTCTATTCTAGCTGAAACTAAGGCACCAGGATGATGTCCAGAAATTTATGAAGATCTCCAAGGAGGAGACTTCACAGACTCTCTGGGTAACCTATGCCACTGCTCAGTCACCTGCACAGCACAGAAGTGTTCAGGCAGAATATCCTCTGTTCCAGTATGTTCCCATTGCTTTTTGTCCTGGCACTGGGCATTGCTGAAAAGAGTCTGTTCTCTGCACCCTGCCTTCGGTTATTTATAGGCATTGATGAGATCCCTCTAAGCCTTCTCCAAGGCTGAACAGTCCCAGCTCTCAGTCTTTGCTCATATGAGAGATGCCCCAGTCTTTTCATCATGGTAGTTCTTTGTTAGACTCTGCAGTGTTTCCATGTCTCTCTTGTACTGGGGAGTCCAGACTGGGCCCAGTACTTGACATGTGGCCTCAACAGTGCTGGGTAGAGGGGAAGAATCACTAACCTTGTCCTGATGGCAGTACTTTTACCTAATAATCATCCCAGGATATCATCATATTTTTTTTTGCATCAGAGGCCCATTGCTAACTTCTGTTGAACTTGGTGCCCACCAGAGCTACGTGGTCCTTTTCTTCAAAGCTGCTTTCCATTTGAGTGGCACCCAGCATGTGCTGGTGCCTGGGATTGTTCCTTCCCGCATGCAGTACTTTGCACTTCACTTTGTTGAGCTTCTTGAGGATCCTATCGGCCTAGTTCTCCATCCTGTTAAGGTTCCTCTGGATGGTAGCACAACCCGGTTGTGTATTTTATGGCAAGAATGAGGATCAAAGCTGTTGGAGACTTCAAATGAGCAGATTCCAGACAGAGACCTGTCCAGAAACTATGGATGGAAAAGACCCCATTTGCAGTTCAGTTATGTAACATTTGGAGCATTCTAGATAAGAAATTGTTTGGCTTTTGTAATACTAAACTGTTTTTGTGTGTGCTGGCTAACAAAAGCATCAAATGTTCACCTGGCAAACAGTATGTCTAATCTATATCACAGTCTGTCCAGCTGAGTCAGAGAACTCAAACAAGAAATTCAGTTCCCATCTCTACAGAAATACAATCAGGGAAAACATAGTCCTAAGAAACACACCTGATATGAATGTGATGCTTATCTGGTAGGCAGACACAGATGTCACTCAGTCTTCCAAAATAAGGTAAGAGACATAGTTAAACTAAGGCAATGTATTTATGCTTGATTTTTTTTGGAAATGTTTGCATATGGAAAATTGCAAGGTGAGTTTCTTTTGTTATGTACATGACAACAGTTTAATGTACCGATGCCAGCTTGGTGAAGACAATTTGCAAAACTAATCATATTATTTTTCAATTATTTTAATTGGAATCAATGCACTATCTAATAAAATCAAGACAAGTTTGTAAAATTAGCACATTCAGCACACAAATTAGGATGGAAATCTATGCAAAATAAGGTGGCTTTATGGATTTTTTCCCATCACAAGTTCTCATGGACCTTTGATATCTTCTTTTTGCTAGGACATGCCAAGGTAACCTCAGTAGCCAGCTCTAGTCTCCAAACAGTAAATTTACTACTTGATTCCTGCAGTGTTTGAAATAACTTTATTCTGCCTGGTCAGTGACAAACCCATCTGGTGTAACAGATGTTGTATGAGCCCTGTCTAATCTCATTCAAGATCGAGGACAGTAGAGAATGAGGTTCCTCTCACTTGAGGGAGTGTCCTCCTGTTTTGAAGGAGTTTCATAAATGTTGTAAATATGAAAGTTTAGTACATCGCTAAGGTAGCTCCAGGGTGATGACAGACTGGATGTGGAGGCAGCTTGAGGTGCAGAGCAGTATACAGGTGATTTGATCTGATACCCTTTGTTTAGGCCATTGAATTCTGTCAGTAGAGTAGAATCCTTGTAGAATGAACAAGGGCTGTGTAACAAATAACACTACTTGAAAAGGTAGGTTAAGGTCCTAAGTAGACATGGTTTGATCTGGTTTTGTTTTCAGAGGAAACCCCTACATAGTTGCACCCAGACCTTTTTGGATTTGCAATGAGCAAGGATTTTAGCCTTAGTGTACCTACACTGGAGTTAAAAATGCGAGGACGTGTCATGGTGACCTACTGTAGGAGAAATACTGTGATGGATCTATACATTATGGGTGTAGGTTTTTTAATGAATTTTTCAATTGAGTTTACCAGGGTTATATGTTTTACCTGCTCAAAGACCAGCAAAATGGCATTAGATAATCACAGTCGGATGACATTAATTTAAAAGAATGACACTTGAGTTTTAGAGCATTTCTTTTCCTTTTTAACCTGGTATCATATCAAATTTTTAAAGGCAGAGATAACTTTGCTCTTATACGTAGTGGGCCAAACTTCAAAGGTGCATATGGATCAGATTTTGTAGAAGTACGAAGTAAGAGCCCAGTCTCCATAGTACCTACCCGTGTTCACCTCTGATTTAAGTGAAGTAGGGTTTTAATGAACCATGTACTCTAGTCTTAAAACAAAAACGAAAACTCTTCCAGCTTTGAATAACAGCAGCAGCAAGGTATTAATTTTTAAAGGGATGTTCTGTGCAGGGAAGCTTTCTGCCAAAGTGTATCTTAAGTCTTATTTAAGATGGATATCCAAACAAGGTATCAGATGAATAAATGGAATAGTACTGTCAGCTAAATTTTACTAGGAGAGATTATGTAGTATTTTCAATAATATTACAATACACTTTAGTCTTACTCTAAGAATTACTAATAAAATAATAAAACATTTATTGGTCTCAATTACGTAAATCTGAAAGCATTTTGTGGAACAATTTGTTTAGCAGTAGCTTTTAAATGGACAGCTGCATTAACTCCCTTATCCACTTCCCAACCCTTTACTTCACCATTTGTTTTGCTAAACTGAAATATGTGTTTATTCTAAAAGCCTCCTCACCTAGGGTGGATTCAGAACTTGGCGTGGTCACTTCTCAGTCTACACAAAGGCTTGAGACAGGAACAACTGTGCCTATATATACACATTTGCTGCCTCTGTTCTGTCCCTGGCTGTGTTGGTTTGTCACATGCTGTTTGCTCTGTATTGCTGTACAGTTCAGAAAAAGGATGATTGTTTAAAACTAATTTGAGAATTAATGGCCACCATGACAGAGATTAACCTAAAGCAACTGGTGTATTCTTCAGTATACAAAATATCATATTTAGGAAGGCATTCAGTGCCTTGAGAGAAGATGAATAATACATTTTTCTCCATGACTAGACAATTACATTTGCAGTTTGAGGCAGAAGTCTGCTTTTGTTTCAATTAGGATAAAGAATTTTCTTGGTGGTTCCTTTATGAAGATTGCTAGCCCAATTCAGTTTGAAAATTCCTTAATGGTTTATAATTTGTAGCCATCTGTCAGTGGCCTGGTAAGGCATAATAACTGTCTCCTGTTCTAAAGCATTAATATGTTACTCTGAAACATCTTTTTCCTAAACCACACCAGTCATTATAATTTACCCTACATTCCATTATGCTTTAATTGCCTGATCATCTGTGCAATTATGGTTCAGTATTAAAAAAAAAAAAAAGGGAGATTCACAGTGTCTGTTAGAAGGATCTGTCCTTTTCTCATTTTACCTGCTGGGTGTGTTTGCTCCAAATTAAGCAAAGGTTAGTAATTGAAGAAATGAAGGAGAGTGTATGATTGAAAATCAATTTGGTGCATAGGAACACACAGCACAAAAAAAAAAAAGCTTTCTTATGAGGCATTCACGTTTTTCACATTTTTATATATATCTGTAATTATTTATGTTAATCATAACTAAGTATCTCTCATTGCATGCACACAAGTATGGAATGTAAATGTGATCTACAAGAGCAGAAACTTATAAGGAAAATGTTAAAAATATAATGCTAGAAAAAAAAGAAGTACAGCTATAGGTGCTTCTAGTATCCAGGGCTTTATTTGTTCTGAAACATAGACAGTTCTCACTCCACTCAAAAAAGAACATTTGATGTTTAGAGTGAAGGACTTGTATCTTCCAGCTACACGCTATCTGCTTACATCACCAGAAGACTTCGTTTAAGAATATGTTTTCCTTTGGCTAAGTTTAAGCTAGGTTTTTACCAGGAGAAATTAGCTTGTCTCTGAATCCACCAGAGTTAGGCTGATGCAGCAGCTGAACATCTTAATTTGTGATGAACTGCTGAAAGCAGCTGTTATGTAGTATGGAGAAATGTGTTGGTTGGGAGCTCCTGTCCCTCACTGCTGTGTGGCAGAGTTCTCTGTTCCTTTGTTCTGCAATACCAGTGCTATATGCTGAAGCAGCAACATTTCAGTGCAAGGTCCAAGCAGAATTCTTGACATGTCTTTTTGTCATGGGCAGAAGTACTCTATACCTAGAAATCAAAAAGCATCAGGAAAGGGATATTCTTTACTACTTTATTTATGAAACTAAGGTAATAGAGATAGCTAAAGTAACATTGATCAAATAAAATTTTTATTTTGCTCTGGGCGTTAACAGACAGTACAAAAAAGATGGTGTATTGTTCAGGGTGGTGCTTTATTTTGCAGCTCCATCAGTTGATTTTATGCAGTTTTAGCTGATGGGGTCGTGATGTGAAAGAGTGCAGTAACTGCAACAAGTTAAATAAAACTATTATTTTTCCTGCTAATTGTGGAAGCTGTGGGCTTTGATTTCCGAGACCTGCCTTTGAGAGAGAGGGGAGATTGGAGTTATTTTTACCTGAACATTGCATGCTCACTTCACACTGTAACAATGACCGATGTAACTGCCCACTAACCACATACTAACTACATTTTCCAGACATTAATTGTAAGCATTAATTGTTACAGTCGGAATTTTTTTTTATCTTCTCTTCATTTGAATGCAGATGGGTTATATGAGCCAGCTGTATCCTTATGTAAATCAAAGGCAGGGTGGCCGTGGTCATGTCATTTGAGGCAGGTGTCACATCAGATGATGTCACATGGCATGGTGTTCATGGCAAGAAACTGAGCCAGGGCTGTGGCATGAAGGCACTTGCACTAATTGTTGTAATTAAATATATATTGGATAATCAAATATTCAGGGTAATAGTAAGATCTATTGCTTTCAGAGTTTGTGGGAAATCCTGCAGATGTGGCTAATGGCATATTCCTGATACATTTATTAACTTCAACGTTAATACCATCCTATAAAATATTAACAAATTTTCTGAGTACTTGATGGTTTGAGGGCTGTGTTAGATGAGTGAAATAATTCCTTTGATTGTAATAATTGAAAAAAAGTCAGAAGCAAAAGAACTAATGCTTAACAGCCTTTACCGTCAATCTGGAATAGTTCATATTACGATGTAAATGTAATTTTGATGAGTAAATGTATTTGTGGATGAGAAATAACATGTGATAGGCCAGTAGCTGATGTTATGTACTAACTTCAAACTTTCTGGGCTTTAGCAAAGTCACAGAACTACCACTGCCTTTTTTACTGTTATAGGAAAGTAGAAAAATATATTTGTTTAATTAAAAATCAGTCTGTAAGTACTATGGTAATGAGATATAAATATTCTTAAGATATTTCCTCTGCATTGATCCAAGGATATGTGTACATGCTAAGTTTCTAAAGTGCAGTAAAGGCATATCCAGATTGGCTCTGCATGAGCCAGCTGGGTCCTAGGAGGAAAATATCTCTTTTTGCACAAGCATATACAAGCTGAGGTGGCCTGTTGACTTTGATAAATTATCAGATAGCATGTTCTGCCTTCACATCTTGGCTGGATGTCCAATTTGTGTTTGAATGGCACTTATATAGTTTTAGACTTGGTTTTATTTGGAAGAGGGATCTTGGTAACATCCTTCACAGATGAAAGCAAATTATTGAAAGTGTCTACAGGAAATGCAGCTTATATATATATGTCTGCAGATACATACTAAGCAGCATATAACTCTATTAATTGAAATATTAACCTGGAGTAGATTAGAAATGAATGGATTCTTATCTCTTCAGAAGTGAAGAATAAGTCCTGAAAGATATTGCTTTTTTGGTTAATTCATATATACATGATTTTTGAAGTACTGATAGCTGGCTGTATCATTGAGTTTGAATATTCAAGCCATACATTTACATGTCTTCTTGGATTATGCACCTGTGTATCATGCAAAGA
Organism: Callipepla californica brunnescens; assembly: GCA_023055505.1. Taxonomy (NCBI): domain Eukaryota; kingdom Metazoa; phylum Chordata; class Aves; order Galliformes; family Odontophoridae; genus Callipepla; species Callipepla californica. The sequence goes on along the minus strand of JALIRH010000007.1, from coordinate 22,126,457 downwards.
TATTGGATCTTGGAGAGACACTTGTGAGATCCAGTATAGTCGCGTGCTTTTAAGTGCCAGGTTTAAAGAATCTAGATTTTAAGAACTATGAAAAACTGACAGGAAAAATGCCGCAAAAAATGAATAATATACTGAAGAGCAAACCACAAGTAAATGGTTTATTGAGCTTGTAACCATTTGCTGTTGCATCTTGTGTTTGTTTGCACTGTCTCATACTTTGCACTTACTGGCAGTACTGTACACATATAATTAATGGCAATTATGATCTGTGATAGTTCATGCTAGTCCTAAAAGTCCATTTTATGAGGACAAGTAGCTAAAATGAAGAGACAAATTCCAACTGAGTTGCTTGCTAAAGAAAATAAATTTATTATACAGGATGAAGACTTGTGATGGTAAGGATGATACTTTTTGCGTCCCTGACTTAAACATAACTCTGTCACCTCCTACAAGGATAAATAACAACAACAAAAAATTCTAAATTCCTTCTTAAAGTCTTCACCACTATCAAGAATTTGCCTCAGCAATGACTTTGTGAGGTTGAGCACCCTAAATGCTTTTGAAAACACTTTACTGGAGATAACAAATGAGTGACTCAGTGCTTTGGTACACTCCTGAAAATGAGAACAGTTGGACTACAGCTAACAGCAACAGATGGGGAGTTCTCCAGCTTTGAATGTTCAGTAGGAGACCAGAGTAATGCTGTCAGCTTGCCAAAGAAAACACGACTTTGGAAGAAATAATTATTAGACTTGCATCCTCCTAGACTCTCTAGCCTTCAAAGGTGCTGTTTGATATGTTTGTTCATGTTCAACTGATTGCACCCTCAAAATAATTCTCATTGCAAGCAGTATCAAAGCACCCAGAACCACTCAATTTCCTACACCATTTCCTACACTGCAAAAATAATCAGCTTCATGTTGTCTTGCTTGAAGACTGGCTGAAGGCATTTCATGTGAAAGCCTCAGAGTGGATGGACTGTTATATATACAGGTTTATGTGGTAGGTGCTACTCATGGCACAGTTTATGAATGTCACTAGCAATCCCATTTATATTTTGTCCACTTCATGTAGAAGTATTTGCAGAAAATCCCGTCTCTGTATTAGGCCACAAGAGAGTTTGATGAGGCTTACAGTGATTTTACTGTTGTACTGGCACACAGCTGTCAGCATGACAGCCTACAAGACTGAACACTTAGGACAGAGTCCAGGTGTGATAAAGGCACAAACTGTGTGATTCTGTGGTTCTAGGAAATAAATCAAGACCTGTGGTTTAAAACTGCATCTGACCACAACACTGAATTCTTATTTTCTCTTCAATGACTATTTTGTAGCATTCTAGGCAGTATTTTCTTTGTCTAGACCTTGCTTCATGAACTGTGCATCTACAACTTCAAGGCTTCGTTAGCCTTGGAGCTGTAACCACAAATGTAAGTTGTTCAAAATACAAATAAACCTGACAAGTGCAACCCGTACATGAAACAGCACCTTGCAGTGCTGGTTATTACAAGGCTACACTAATTGTTTAGTGATTTCCAGATGACTGCAAGTTGTCACTTTTTGCCAATAGAACAAGGATGGTATGGGAGTAGTCAACTGAGGACAAGTAAGACAAGATTCAGCCCGTATTACTAGAAACCTAAAAAGCAGAACTAATAAGGTTTAATATACAGTTTAGATAACTAAGTTCAGATAACTTCTTCAGGTGATTTGAACTAATTTCTTTTTCCCTAGTCTGTACTATGTAGGTTTTGGTTGGTTATAATAGGAAATGAGACACCTAGTATGCCTGTTGACCCTCCATAGTTGGACACCTAAGGGTAGGGGCTTAGAATGGGGATGATTTCCACTCTGCCTTTCTGGATTATATTCTATCATTATTAGAATTATTTAAGGCTGAAACTAGCAGAAAAGAAAGGATTTTCAGCTAGAACTATTTTCTCTTAATTCTGTTTATAATACCTGATGTGTGAAATTCCATACATTCTACATAAATACATTATTTAGTGGGTGCCACAAGAAGACTAAGGCAACCAATTATGATATCTTTGACTAATAGCTGAGGTATCTCTGTGTATGCTTTAGCTTAAATATAATTTAAAATGGAAAGCTCTGAATTTAAGCTCAAGTATCAGAGCTAGCAAGCCTTCATTTCTATTTGTGGAATTAACAGTAACAGTAAGTCTGCATATGAGAAGCACAGCTGTATCTATAGCTAAAACTGTATCTAAATATAATTAAAGGAAAAATACACAGTAAAACACACAGACTCCTAATGATTAAACATTGTTTTTTCCCCCATGGTATTTTAAAAAATATGATACTAGGCTTAACTGTGATATTATAAAGAAAAATAATTTCCTTCTAAGGATCTTTGGTTTGTTGGTTAAGTGTTCTAAATGGCAGCATAAGCTCTGCTCTAAAATCTACCATAGCACTCTGCAGTGAGTACTCTGTGGCCATGTAAGATATCTTGTCCAAAAGCCTGTCAGACTGGGTAATGCTCACTGGGCACAACTTAGATGTGCAGTGAATTTTGGATCTCAAATTCCCCTTGTGATGAGGAAAGGGAGAAATATAAGGTAAGTCTGAATGCCTGCCTGTCCCTCTCTTCACAGGCATACACAAAGAGAAGAATTTTTGTCCTTGAAGAGTGTAGGATAAATAGCTAGGGCAACAGTCAATGTAAGGAAGAAATTAGTGTCTTTTGGTTAGGGACACAGCTTAAGTAGCCTTGCACCAGATCACAGAATTGTAGAATGTCTTGGGTTGGAAGAAATCTCAAAGATCACTTAATTCCAATGCCTTGCTGTGGGCACAGTTGCCAACTACTAAATCAGGCACTAGTCAGGCTGCCCAGGGCTCCATCCAACCTGTTCTGGAACAACTTCAGGGGTGGAGGGATGGAGCATCCACAATTTATCTGGAATGCGCATTTCAGCACCTCAACACTCTCTCATTGAAAATTTTTTTCCTAACATCTCATCTAAATCTCCTCTCTTATAGTTTAAAGCCACTGCCCTTTGTATTATCAGTATCAGATTGTGTAAAAAGATCTCCCTGTAGCCTTCTCCTGGCTGAACAAGCCCAGCTCCCTCAAACATTTTTTCATAAGAGAGAAGCTCCAGCCCTCTGATCATCATGGCCCTCTTCTGGACCTTCTCTTACAGCTCCATATCTCTCCTGAGTGATATTTCCCTTTTTCAGTCACTGGGGACTTTGCTTGACAGCCACAGCAGTTGCTCAGCAACCACATCAGCCAGCTCCTTCTGGACCCTCAGATGCATATCACCCAGCCCCATTGACTTGTGCACATTCAGTCTCAAGAGGCAATCTTAGACTTACTTTTCTATTACAGTGGAGGGAATTTGCTCCCCCAGACCCCACCTGAAGGTTCAGGGATGTGAGAGACATGAGAATCCTGGCTAACAGTGAAGACTGAGGCAAAGAACTCATTGAGAATCACAGCCTTCTCCATGTCTTGTAGCCAGTTTTCCCTTTTCATTTATCAGAGGGAGTACACTCTCTTTGGTCTGTCTCTTCTGACTAATATTCCTTCTTGTAATGTTTCACATTTCTCAGTAACAGAGGAAATCTCAGGCAGAACTGGAAAATGACTTCTCATACCCTGAGCTGCAGCTCATTGAATTGCCAAGAACATGCTTTTTCCTCAGGAAACTTTCCTCTTTATGTGAATACTTGGTTGTCCTGTAAAAGTAGTGTGATGTTAGTTCCCTGTTACTTTTTAATATTCCTTCTATTGTGCTACTGCTGGTTAGACAAAGACTATAAAATAAACAAATCCACCTCTGCATACCAGTAATGCATTCATTTATTAATCATACCAAAGGTAATTACTTTAAATGGATAAGATTTGAGATGGTTTATTTTGCTGGTCCTTCAAGTGATGTGGAAAAAAATGATTAATTCCAGTATGGAAGAAAGGTAAGTGTAGGATAAAAGTGGTCTGAAAGCTATATATTCCACAAGAAGTGCGGAAAATAAGCAAGAAGCTTGCCAGTTTGATAATGAGTCTGTGGGAGGTGGAAAATATCAATAAAGAGTCCAAAAAAAGCTGATCTAAGCAATGATCTAATGAGCTCCTATTTTATCGCATTAGACATTTTTCTTTTAAAGAGGCATAGTTAAATAAATACACTTAGACAGTATCTTGCATTAAAGTCATTCTAATCTTCTAGAAATGTCCATAGTTACATGATCATGTATTTCATTTTTAAAATCTTTCCCTTGGGAGAAATTTGAAAACATTATAACTGCTTGCATGTTTTTATACCTTTATTTTCCCCATAGCATCTGTGCAGGATGCAGGAGACAAGAAATGTTCCCATATTCTTTTTTTTCTTTTCTTTTTTGAAGTAACCTTACTAATTTCATTACGATAAAACCAAATCTGTTGCTTTTAGTCAATAGGGAATTAAATATAATTCAGAATTAGCAATTTTAAAGGGGCCACATATATCTTTCTTAAGCTTGGCTAATCAAGAAAAGAGACAAATATTTCATCTGGATCTAGTTAGGTCCCCAGAATTTCTGGTGTCAGAAGTATCTATAAAATATAGATGATCAAACTTTGATTTTGTCTTATTTAGCGCCTGTTAGCTTAAGCTTAAGCTTCATTTGCACTCACTGTTCCCTCCCTCCCCCTCTTTTCTTTGTGTCTTTACTTTTCTTCCCCTCTTCTGTCTACTCTGTGCTTCCTAGAATCCTGTTTTCCTGTAGGAAAGGGAGGGAACAAAAAGAGGCGACCTAGAGAAAATAGTCAGTTCCATTTCAGTTCCAGTCCTTACTTTGTAAGGGATATGAATACTACTTACAGCAGTTCCTGTTAAATTCCCATTGATCCCTTATTAAAATCTGCAAGGTGCTGCTTGCACATTGTTCCATCCACAAAGTGAGTGTAAATGAAATGGCTCAGTCTGTCTTGGGGAAGGTTAGCCTCATGTCATGAAGGAAGGAAGCAAAGAAGAAATTCCTTTGGTGCTTCTGGAAGCACAGAGATTTCTGGAGAGAAAGACGGGAGCAGTAAGCTGGCAAGAGCATGTGATGCAGCTCTAGCCCACTCTGTCCTGGATGGAGGGAGTTGAGCACATGCTGTTACTAGGCATGTGGCAGGGTAAAATCGAAATGGTTCAGAATCCATCCTCAGGTTCCAGTTTGAACCTCACTTGCCCTAGGTCTCACCAGTAACTCCACCCTGCAGATCTAAAGGTGGTTGCAGGAGTGTACAGAAAGGTTGGTGAGTCATTCTATGAATGATTAATTGAGTCCCATGTTCCTGAACGGATGTAATACAATAGCTCAGTGCTCCCTGGAACTGACAGGTTGTATTCACAGGAGCAAATAGGAGATGCAGGTGGTTGCTTTGGGGTACCTTAACAGATCAGCTGAAATCTGCAGAGCTCTCCTGGCAGGAGTATGCTGAGAGCATGGAGACTTGCAAGAGGTGACAAATCAATAGGAAACTTAACACAAATGTCCGTGTGTGAAATCTTAAATTTAATGCCACATTAAGTCACAGTTTTGTGCCAGGTTAACATCCCTTTGAGAAAGCAGTAAGTTTCAAAGAGAAAGGTTTATCTTTAAGTAGAAAAATCTGTCGTATATTTGGTCAGCTATTAATCTGAACTGAGCTGCAGTCTCCCAGACTTGTTGATCCATATATCAAAAGCAAGGCTGTGAGGTAAAGGTTTATGACTAAAGGCAAGGTAGGTTAATTGCTAACCAATGGACTGAATCCTAAGTACTCTGAAGAGGGATTTAAGATTTATACAATGATGATTAATTAATAGAGAGGCAGGATGGGTTAAGATCAGGTAAAGGGGAAAAAAATCTAGTGGAATAATAAAGATTATAATTTATCATGGTTATATAGAAACATTCATTTCATCTGTTTATCTGAAATGTGTGGTCAGTCTCTGAGAACCTCTCCACTTTTTGAAAGTCAATGTGCTATTATTTCTTTTACGGTTTGATGTGTACTACTTATTTTCTAAGGTATTTCAAGCTAGTGTAAGGAACTGCTAAAAAGAACAATGTGTGAAAATACTAAGCCCAGTAATACTCAGCCTTTAAATAAAAACTGTCTTCCTGAATCAGCTATAATTTTAACAGATGTGTAATTGAATCTTGTTGACGTATATATCTATACATGTCTTTAGGTCTCAAGGTCCTTATTACAGAACGCTGTTGTAAATGCCACAGATTCTGCACAATGATCTCTTCATAAAATCAAGTGAATTACATAGCAATACATTCTTCTTGGGAAAAAAAAAATCCTCATTTCCAGAAAAAGATTTTACTGCTGATCAATCCCCTCCAAATAATTTTGTTACTTCCCTCTTTGAATGAGGCCTTAGGAAACATAAAATAGCTATAAAATGTGAAGTTAAGTATTTAATTTTACCAGCCTAATTGATTCATGATATAGGCTCATTTGGTGTTTTTTTGGGTGTTTTTTTTGTTTTTATTTTCTGTTTGTGATGGAGTACTTTTATTTCTGTAAAGTTATAGCTCTGCACAGAAGCAAAAAAAGCTCACATATATAGAGCTCACAACTAACCTGGAGAGGTAGAAGACAAAGTTCTGTGCTGCTGCACTCTAGCCTTCTTATGTTACCACAGCAGGGCTTGATCCTTGAACACCATCTTAAATATTAAAATGATTTTTAAAAATCCTCTTTTCTTCAGTAGCTTCAGCACTACATGAGAGGTATGTTTCTTCCTTTTACTCCCCTTTGAAATATCGCAGTGTGTTTTGGTGAAAAGAAGTGCTGACTATAAAGTGAACTTCTTATCTAGATGGTATCTGCATTGGACGAATTCGTGTTATGAGTCCAATAACAGAATCATAGAATCATAGAATGGCTTTTGTCAGGAAGTACCTTAAAGACCATCCATTTCCAACCCCACTGCTGTGGGCACAGTTGTCATCACTAGATCTGGCTGTCTGAGGCCCTGTTCAGTTTAGTTTTGAATGCCTCCAGGGATGGGGTACCCACAACAATGGGCAAACTGTATTGGTGCCTCATCACCCTCTGAGTAAAGAATTTCTTCCAAATATCTAGCCCAAATCTCCTCTTTTAGTTTAAAGCCATTCTCCCTTGTATTATCATTATCAGATCATGTAAAAAGTCGGTCCTGTCATGCTTGTAAGCTCCCCTCAGGTACTTAGAGGCCACAATGAGATCTTCCTGGAGCCTTCTCTTCTCCAGGCTGAATGAGCCCAGCTCCCTCAACCATTTTTTCATAAGAGAGATGCTCCAGCCCCCTGTTCATCTTCATGGCCCTCCTCTGGACCTACTCTAACAACTCCACATCCCTACTGTACTGGGGAGTTTACTCCTTGGACACAGTACTCCAGGTGGGGCCTCATGAAGGCAGAGTGCCCTACGGGGCACCCTCTTTTGATGCAGTCCAGGATATTGTTGACCTTCCAGGCTGTAAGAGAACATTGTGTCCAGTTTTTTATCCACCAGGTCCTTCAAGTGCTTCTCAGCAGGACTGCTCTCAAGGAGTTCTTCTCCCAATAAAAATTAAAGATAGTAAGGCCAACAGGAAATTCCCTTGCTTCATTTGCTATGGCTGAGAAATAAATTGGTGAGATACAGAGCACAGTACTTTGCAATGGCCGAACTTACTCATTTCTGAAAATTTTGCAGGAAATCGGAAGAAACTGACACAGATTTAATTCATAGCAATCACTAATGCTTATTCCAAAATAATTACTCTATTCTAGTGCAGCTTTGAATTCAGCCCCTTGAAATGCTTGTATTTGTTCTATTCTTCTGGAATCTGTAAATATTGACGAAACATACTTGGTGATGTGAAAGCAATTACTGCAGCCTCAGGTGGAAATTTGCATCTTTCAGTGCAGCTGAAATCTGGAGTAGCCATCAATAAATCAATGCCAAAAGGCCCTAAATTGCTGTAGATATCTATAACTATTTCTTTCTGACTGTAGTCTAATCTATATTGGGAATATAAATAATGGCTTGTATGGTTTATATGAAAACCTCTCTTTTTTGAATTCAAGAAATATGATACAAAATCAAGCTATATGAAGTAGGATTGTAACTCACTCTATGCCAGTGCAGAGTTGCCCAATACTGAGGATTTACTGAAATGCTGGGCATATAAAAGCAGACTGAACAAAAGATGGAGGGTGCACTGTTTTCCTGGAGATGCCATTCCCTAGTTAAATAGATTTTACAATCAGGGATACTTGCCGATTTTGTTATTTTTTTCCCCCAAATTGGATTCCATTACTCCTAATTACATAGCCTTTTACTACTCTAAAGAATTAATCTTCATTTAAGGAATATACATAGGTATTAGCAGCAGATTCCTTTTTTTCTTCAGTAATAAGCTATACTGTTGCCAGTTTCAAATGGATGTACTGCTCAGTCTATAAAGACTGACTAATTAAACATGTCATACCAAATAATTATGATATTTGAAGAATAAAGACTGTAACAATGGGATATATCTGAAAACTTTAAAGAATAGTAAAAAACATAAAACCCAGGTTTCTAAAAGAACTTTGCTCTGTCATTCATAATCAGTCCTGAGACCTTCAGATTAAGAGCTGAAATAATATGCATTTTTGTCTGGTAGCTGCCTGCTTTCTTTGTTCAGAGCAGGCTCAGGGACCTGCACAGAGGATCCTTTTCCTTTCTCAAAGACAATTTGCAGCCCATGATGTCTTTTAAAACCCCTGTCTTTTCCTAAGGACATATAAGCTTGTCTTGAATGTTAACTGAATATTAATTGAATATTAAAGGTTGTATTGGAAATACCTAGTGGGATTTGGCAGCTGGGGGTACCCTGTGTGTGAGGAGGAAGGAACTACCTGAAAAGTCAACCCTTGGGCTTGACAGTGGCTAGAAACTCCACATTCCATCCCAAAACTAAAGCAAGGGATGAGAGTGCACACCCCTCAGATATGTTTAAGAAAGGGGGCTCGGGAGAGCTGCTAGTGACAGGGGACATGTGATGTCACTGTCATCCGAAATCTGAGAAGAAAATCAACTCCAATGCAGTTTTAGAAAGCGGCATTCCTTTAATCCTCATGATGTGCACTGGTTGACTTCACAAGCAAGTGTGCCCTCTCAGAGTTTAAGTTCTACATTTATACAGTTAAGACATATATATGCAGTACATTGGCATACATATTCATTCTTTCTCAAAAGATAGATAGGGGCATGCTCAGTGGTATTTAGGGTGGTCAAGTGCCCACCTACTACTTATCTTTTTTTCACCATCAGCTTCATCACTGAAACCTGTGACTCACTTTCATTCACTTTTCCCCAGTTTGGAAGATTTCCATTGCTTATTAGAGCCACTTTTCAAAAACAGTGTATGTGGAACCCGAGGAAATGGGTGCCTTGTATGTTCTGAGGCAAAAGATAAAAGTATTCTATTGTGACTCCAGTACTTCTTGTGAGGCAAAATCATTTAGGCAAAAATAAAAGTATTTTATTATGTCCGCAGTGCAAAATTATTGAGGTGAACAAGACTGTTCACCCACTTAAGTTGAAATTGAAAGTTTTAGAACTATCACTTATGGATTCCTTTTGCTAAACTATTACATTGGTTCTTAAACTAATATACTAATCCCTGTTGCTATATCATCAATTGAGGAGTTATGTGAAGGCAGAAATGAGCAAACCCAGGAGGAGACAAGTAGGATCTGGTGGGACACAGAGATGCCCTTTTAGAAGTAGGCATTCTTGTTTTTTCACATTCTGAGAGACTGCAGCCCATGAGCAACCTACACCAGGGTAAGAGGGGCAGTAAGAAGCACAGAAGCATGGAGGGAAATGAAGCAAGAAACCATTTCAGCCTACTGCACTGCAGTCCTTGTGTGTGGGGGGTGGGGGACACTGCCAGCCTGCAGCCCAGGAGAAGGAAAATTGTCAGTCCCAGGTGGAGGAAAAGAAACTGTGATCTCAAACATCATGCTCCTCCTGATGATCTGTTTTAATGCTTCTGCTTGGGGAAGAAGGAAGCTTTGAGTCCTCCAATGTGCATTAGTAGGATGAGCATAACACTTAGAACAAGGATTTGATGTCTGTAGCATCGCCTGTGTAATAAGTTTAAGGATATTAAACAGGCTTTGTAAAAATCAATTTGGACAATGAATGTTGGTATTCCTGCAACTGAGCTAACAGTAACTGTGGTGTTCTCAGTAGACTGTTAAAGTGCCCCCACTGTTTTAGAAGTAAAGTTCTTAGTTCTTCCTACGGAGAATATTTGCTTTTACTTTTCACAGTTTTTGAGAATAACAAAGGCAAACAGTAGGAAGGCTTCTAGCTAGAACACTCACCCGGGAAGGTCCTGAGGAACAGAGGTCAGTTTTTCACCTGGCCTGTCTCTGAAAGTCTGAGCTTTGGTGGTAAGATTCTCCTCTGTTTCACTATTTCACTGGGCCTTATCCAGAGGCTGTAGTGCCACTTCAGATGTTAAACAAACAAACAAAAATATCACCAGGGGAACACAGGGCTGGAGGTGAGGGAATTAACCAGCATAATCCTCTCTTGTAAAGCAGCATAAAGGTAGCTTGTCACAGATGAATATCAGAGTCATCAGAATTCTTGAAAGAAGGTATTTCCACAGCTTTTCCAGGTGGCATTTCACTTCTCTGTCCTTTAAAGAATTTGCCATTATAGCTGATCTATTATTTTGCTTTTTAAATCTGAGGATTTTTGTACATTTCTTGAGGCTTTCTGGGCTGCAGGCAGTCCCAACAGCGCAGTAGTGTACTATAACTCTGACACAGATCAGCCATCAGATGTTCAGCCTCTTGAAAATGTAGGCACAGATCAATGTTATGATGCATGTACATTCTTCTATGGTGAGTCTGCTGCCCAAGCAAAAGTATGCCCCTGTGCCCTCTAACTGACAGCTGATGTTTCCAACCTATCTTTTAGTGACCACCTCTGTCACTCCAACCTGATACTCCCTACCTGCCCTGGGCCTTTAGGTATGCTTTTAATACTTCAACCCCACCCATGATTTTTGCTTCTCTTCCTTCCTCTTATCACACTTAACCCCACCTTACTTCAGCAGCCATGTCTTCATCACCCTGCTCTTGCATCCAAGCCCAGAATGCACATCTTATGCCTGCTGCTTCTGGCAGAAGTGACTACTATTGCATATCACTTTGAGATGGTTCACACAGCATTGCTGGTATTTATGTTTACGGCATAAGAAAGAACAATTGATCTAGGCAATATTTCTTCAGCCCTCTTAGAAGAATGTGTCTCAAGACAGTTTCTGAGTCCTTCCTAAACCAAGATACATTGTATCTATTGCTTTCCTTTAATCCATTATGCCAATTATATTGGCAGACAAGACACCAGACATCAGTTCTTAGCACATTCGTGCGAGCTGTCTTTTATCATTTTGCTGTCTTCTGCCTTTGAATTGATTGTTTAGCAGTTTGTTCCAGAATCTTTCTGGGAATTGAAATCAGTTCTATGGATCCATGTCCCTACTCCCATCTTCCCCTTTTAAAAATAGTAAAATTTTTCCTTTTTTTCCTGCTGTTGGAACTTCTTTGGTTAAAATCTGGTAGACTTATGAAAGCATTATTGAGCCTAAAGGGCTCAAAATAGTTTGTCCTAACTCTTTTTCCCTAGTGCATATATTGAAAGTCATTAGGCCCTGTGGAAATGAATACATTACCTCACTAAATATTGAATATCTTTTTTTGGCTTACATTCCTGCTGATTGTTAAATTTAATTTTGTTAAGCCTCAGCAAACTAATTTTTGGAGGAGTGAAGCCCAGAATACAAACAAATTTTCTTCATCACTTGTTCTTTTTTATTTTTCTTTTGGTCCTCTAAATTTTCAGAGCAAAGGACTTCTTTCAGTAGTTTTAGAAATGTATTTTACTCACAGATAAATTAAATAATATTTGGCAGACTGTAATCTATATTCAGCCTCCCTCTTACATGCCTAAATCCAATCAGATAAGTAGTTCTCAGAGACATATAAGACTATTTACCTTCAAGTAAGGTGAGTGTCTAGGAGTTGGGATTAATGGAGATAACCATATAACCACTGGGAGAAAAACTGCCGCATCAAATCCATGTGCTGCATTGTCTATTAAAAATAATAATTGTCTTTGTGCCTTTTTAACAGTAACTCTGAATCTCCCCTGTGGCTAGGTTGCTTCCATCTTTGTAACTTTCGAACTGGCATCTTTCATAAGCCATGAATTCATGTATGTATTATGAATATTTAAATTGTAGACTTGAGGGAGATGGCAGAAATGGTTACAGTTATATCTCCCAAGTGGAGAGCAAGGTACCTTGCTTTGCATGAGCCAGAGAAGATTGCTTTTCTGGAAAGATCCAAGCCCTTTAAACTAGTCATTTTAAAATATTCATTTTTATTTAACACCTTCCAACAAAAGATCACCAGATGTTGTAGAAATATTAATTGACTCCACTTTGGTTAATTCTATGAGATAGAAAGGAAACACTTCAAATTTCTATCAGGAGAATCAAGCATCAAGCACAGAGGATAAATGACTTATCAAGGTTTACACAGAAAGTCTCTGAAGGACCGGGATTAAAAATCAGGCTCCTATCTCACAGTCCTTTGTCTTCCTAGCCTTCCCTGGTATAAATTACTGCTTATAGTAGAATTGCTTTCTTTATGGGGTGTTACTGCTTTGCTCTAACAGCATTAGAAAAATATGAAAAAATCACAAATCTCTTTGGTATCCATCTGTTACAACCTCTTTTAATTCTGCTTTCAAGGACTTGGTCTACAGAGAGACTTCACCGAGTGTATAACATTCCTCTCTTTTAATTAGAACATTAATATTCCCACTGTTTCCTTAGCTTCTAAGACTAATTTTAATTCTTCCCCCTCCAGTCACTTGGCAAAGAACATGAAGACTTAGTATCAGGATGAGGTTCTGTATGCAAAGCTTTCTAAGTCACAAAACACAAAGCTGTGTTGTTATACCTGTCATTTTTTTTTTTTTTTTTTGTATAGCAGTACCCGTGCTGGCAAATGTCACATTATCTCTGCACCACAGCAGGATTTATTTGCTTTGCTCTTTCACTCCCCTGAGCAACATTTCCCTGTATTTTAAACTGAAGGGAATTATGCCATGAAAGTATGTTTAAAATACTTGCAATGCAACAAAAAGTTTACCTCTCCAAATAATAATAATAATGAGAAAAAGCTGTTCTGATAAGTACGTTGCTTAGCAACTTGACACAGTGAGCCAGAGCAACTGCTAGAGACCATTCGAATCAACAAGACATCTGCAGATGAGCTACTGAGCAGCCCTCATTGCAACACTGGCATGGGGCTGGAAAGAAGGAATCACACACACCAGAAAAAATTGCTGATGGACTGTGGGGTGGCCTTCATGAGGAGAGGGATGGTGGACTCTCATGGAAGTTAAGAGTTAGCATGAGGTAAGGAAGAGAAGTGGAAAAGTAAGATAGAGAAAAATGATGATTAGGACTCTGAGTGGTTTACTTGGCCAGAAAATATGGCTAACGGTCATCCCTGAGCAATTACAGAAAGCAGTTGAGCACGGTAGCTGTGAAGTGACACAAACAGGAAAGATGTGGGAATATGCCTTTGTACATGCAGTTATCCCTGCACTTGTTAACATGACCCCTGCTCAGATATTTGTGTGTATTTGAGAGGGAGTTGGGAGCTGCAGGGCAGGCATCCAGCCATCTGCTGGGCATGCTTTAGTGGGTTGTATCCCCGTTCCACTGCTGCAGAGAATCAGGGGGGTAAAGCAGCACTGAAGGTGTTTCTCTAAACTCTGTAAATTTGATGCTCTTGAATATTCATGTCTATTTGAATAAGCATGAAAACAGGCCGTATCAGGAGCTGCCAGTATGCACACCTTTGAGATCACAGTTCAGCCATCTCACACTTTACATTGGAGAAGGACTCCCAGATTTCCAGTTCCAGCCTAGGTGTACAGAAGCAATGAGGGAGTCAGAGCTGGGTCAGGCACAGAGTACTAAGAGTGCAGAGCGTACTGTCATTCCTCTGTGCTGGAACTGAGTTGTGCTATGTTCCATCATATGCTCAGACCTATTTTATATGAAAGTATGTGTATCAGGAACTATTAATATACTTTCAGTTTCTTTCAGTACTTCTTTCCTGAGAGCTTTTAAAGTGCTTCCAAATCTTAATGAAAGAGAATAGGCACTGTGGCCCAATTCTGCTTACACTAATATCAACTCATGATATCCGCATAGATTTTAGTGGTGGTGCCAGATTTACACCCCTGCATCTGAATGCAGAATGAAAGCTCTTGTGCCTACACTGGCAACTTTGGATATGCAACAAATGGAGTACGCTGTAATGTCTTCACCTTTTCCCCTGGAAGATAATAATCTCTGGAGCCAAGTGTTGCAACTCTTTAACAAAAACAGTTTAGCTGTTTTAAATAGGCTATCATCCTTTGGGAAATGATTAGAAAAATGGGATGTTAGGTTGTCTGACTTCAATGAGCTTACAAGTGATGTATTTGATTTCAGATGATTAATTATAGCAATCCCTCTAGTACTTCTAAGGAATGACACTTTAAATCACATCTGTTATCACTTATAAGAACAGAAATTGATTTAGTATTTTGACATGATTCATTATTTAGATGGCATAAATTTACATGTTTCTATAGTGTTGGTCTACGCTCTCTATTGGGGGAGAACACCACTTCTCTTTGCACTCTTTTACATTATTACCTACAACATAAATATCTGAGAAGTGGAAAAAAAGGTATTTTCCTTTCAAAATCACTAGACACCTCTCAGTCAATTCTATATTCCATTAATTATAGTGTCATACATAGGCTTTAGCTATGCTTTCTTTTGAATTTTCTCAAATACAAACTTAACGGTATAGAATACTGAGAAGCCCACACAGAATACCAGGGGAAAATGCAGGTGGTGCCAATCTCAAGAAATGCTGACAGAAGCTCGACTTTTCAGGTACTGTGCTGGTTATTCAAACTCAAATCTGTTGTACAGTGGATTTCCAACTAAGTTTGCCTTTGTTTCTATCAAGTGCTGGACACAGTATGTGAATGTCACATCCCACTTAATTCCTTCTCCTGATAGATTTTGATCAAGACATTCCTGCCCTGATTAATGCTGGGTGGCTATCTAGGTGGAGATGAGGGAGCCTTCAAAATCTGTTCTTTGTTGTTTTATAAGGGTGACTTATTGTAACAGAATATATCTGATACCAGAATTTACAGACTTATTGTTACAAAACATTGTGGTGCATGTCTTTGTTAATGCTGTTGTCAGTGCTGTGCCTACAGGCTTCTCATAACATTACATTAAATTCCTTATCCTGCTTCCTACCCACAAAGCCCTGTCGATCTGAGCTCAGAAGATCTCAGGGTTTGTCAGCATTGCACAGCAGAATTTGGTGCAGCAGAGTTTGCAAAGGAGTTAGCAGAGGGACAAAAACCAAATGTGTTAATGTGGCAGTATGTCCAAGATGATGGATTTCAGGAGACCTGCAAGGATGCAAACCCCAGCATGAGTGTCTATTAGTCCCTACAAGAAGAGGCATTCCTCCAACCAAATACAGTATCAAAGATCTCCTACCAGTCTGTGAAGAACAACTTATCAGTATCCTTCCTCAGGTACAAGGGAACTTGGTAACTCAACTGTTCAGCTCGTTTGTTCAGCAGGTGAAGGTTTCTAGAACGTTGTTTTGAAAAGGGTGTGCTTGAAACAAGGAATCATGATATTGCTCTAATGCCCTTGGTTTTCTACAGTGGCATTTATATTTCTGTACAGCAGCAACAACAACAAAAAAAAGCAACTCTAAAATTGGGCAGTCTGAAAGTCTGTTTTGCCTGTGAGATTCTTGAGAGTCTCCCTCTTCAGGGAAAACTTCAAAGTTGACCTTGATGCACGAGACACTGTCTGGCGCGAGATACTGTGATGGCAAGAACAATATTGATACTTTTGTAGAACAAATTGCCACTGCTTACAGGCAGCTCAGTGGGTCAGGTGTGGCTGGCTCCTGCAACTGTCAGTTACTGTGAGTGGTGCCTTAATAACCTGGTGTCCTTGAAATATGGTCCTTTTACCCATCAGTCTACAATTTTGAAGGGTGCCAGCAGTCATCTCATGCCACCTAAAATGTTATATTTCAAATTTTAGTGCATTTCTGGTCAGTTTTGAAGAGATGACAAAATAAAATGCCCTCCCTTTTCTTGGTCTTCTTCCCCCTTTAGTATTCTAATTTAAGTGCCAAATTCAGTGTTTTTCTCTATGAAATCTAGCTCCTGTGTTTCTGTTTGTGTTACTATGACAATTGTACTCTAGCTGTTTGGGATGGGTCAGTGCTGAGAACTGTTGTCTTTGCCCATTGTATACAGTGTTTTACATAGGTCTTTAAAATAAATGGAGAGGCTCGTGTAGGTTTTGTTTTGCTGTTGTTGCTGGTTGTTTGCTTGTTTTAAGCTCAACTGTCACCTTATTAGAAATGCTCTATTCTTTGTCTTGAGGGAGCTCTCAAATCCAGACATGGTAATTGGCCTAGATGGTGCCTCAGCTGAAGAAGGGGATCCCTGAATGCAGTAGAACATAATAGTCTCTGCAGTTTACAGACCTCTGCTGCAGCTTCCAGGCAATAAAGCACAATGTATTAGCCTCTTCGGAAGAAATTAATAAAGAAACAGAATTGCAAGAGAGGGCAAAGAGTGCACAATTGGCATCAACTATGTTATCAGAAGACTCTTCAAATAGATAGTTTTCAAAGGCCATCCAAGAAGATGACCTACTTAAAAAGGCACAAGAAAAAAATCAAAGCCAGACTTGTGCCAGTTTCTGATGATTATTCAAGAGGAAATTAAAAGATCCCTTGGTGCTTTCTGAAGAGAAAAGAGAAAAATACAGCTTTCCTGGCCCATGCTCTGTCTGACAATGAAAGCAATTTTAAGGCCTAAATCTTCATGTAAGTTACTGCCAGAGCTACAGCAGTTATTGCAGTTGCCAAAAGAGGCATTTACTACGCTGGTATCTGAGTTATTCCTCTGAATCCTGCAGAGATGAGGACAGCACTCTGCATAACCTAACTAGTCTTTACTGGAAATTACATTTATAGATACACTGTTTTATACAGCAATTTCTTTTTGTCCTCACTGTGACGTACCAACTGCTTCTTGTTCTATCAGTCACCTCTAGGGGTAGATAGGGATGTTTCTCTGCTGCCTTCTGTACTCAGAGAAATGTATCTATTGAAGAATCTCTGATAGTCCCAAAACAACTGAAAGGAGTTCTTTCATCCAAAGAAATGACAATATTCCAATAGCTTAATACAGTTGTACAGAAACACTATTGTATTTACTTTGTAATATAGCTCCTATTTTACTGTTGATTCATTTTCTAAGTTTCCTAAATTTTCATTAATAAAATGAGGATTGTTGAAAAAACTAGCAAGAAATGTTTAGTATGTTATAAAACAGGCAGCTGGAGACATACCTCTCTATACATAACTCTAGACTGAAATTCAAGGGTACACAGAGGCAACTAGATGTTATTATATTTTTACGTTATTTAACTTTTTCATCACTCTGAGTGCAAATGCATCAAACCACCGTAATATTTATTAGTACCAGAACATTCATTTACAATGGCACATGAGAACATGAACTTTGTCTTTTGAATGAGAATTGTGGTCCTCTTTTCCACCACTGAGCAAATAACAACTCTGTTCATAATTCAGCTCATCTAACAGTTAATCTGCTAATGAAAGCAGCAGTACAAATAGAGGATATCCTCTATGTTATGGCAGATCTGAATGAAAACTTTGCACTGCATTCTGTGTTTTTTTCCCCACATTTACTTGGAAACCTAATGATATCAAGAATGGAATACTTTCAGACTCGTAAACATGCACTTATTCCTGATTTTCTGCAGCAGATAATGCTTGGTCTGCTGGCACTCAAAAGCTTGTTAGGAAGTAGGTTCTTTCTGGTTCCTGTTTATAAGACTGTTAGAGCTACAGAGCTATGTCAGCTGCCAAAAGAGATACTTACAATGGTGGTTTCTGGTATAGTAGTTTGTTATCTATGGATATGAAAATGCTGCATGCTGGTGTCTGACGTAGGTTGAGACATTAGCTGTGGGCAGTGCTACTGACTCACCTGCAAGGGTTTTTGACCTCTCACTTGGAGTGCTTGCATGTTCCCTGTAGCCCAGTATTACAACAGCCATTATGGCGACACAGTCGCCATAGAGAACACTGGACTGTCGGCTTAGAGGTGAATGGCTAAGAAGGGAGACTGGGACTCAGTCAGGAAATGATTTGAAACCTAGCAGAACTGGAGTAAAGAAAAAATAGGTGAGGAAAAATGTCACTTGAGGCAGAATCAGCTCATGAAAAAAGGAATTACAGGCTTCCCTGTAGGGTTCATGCGCTGGCTGTGAAGCCAGCTAGTGCTGTCTCACCACATCTATGCTGCTTCATGCTTTCGTGCTCCCAAATACAGTGGCTGCACTCAAACATTTGCCTATCTCTGGCCACTTGTAAACCTTTCCAGGGGCTGACCTGGGAGACAGCTGGCTGGGCCAGATCCAGTCACTGCAAGGGCTGTTCTAGTTTATAAATATAGAGTACAGATAAACAAGTTTGAGAGACAGTGTCCATGTCCTGGAACACTTTGTTTTGCCAATATGTACTCAACCTTGAATAATGCTAACCTGCTATTGATATCAGTTATTCAATTTAGGCTGCATTTACTTCTTTCACTACAGAATAGAAACATCTTGTCTCATGCAATGGTTGAAATTGTGCCACTGAGAAATTAAGTTAAAAGAGCATTGCCAAAGCTGAAAATCAAGCTTTCAAAAACTACAGAAATACCAGAGTACCCCACAGTCTTCACTGTGTCTCCAATATGTATCCATTAAAACAGTCTCCAGCCACACAATTACAAGTTGTTTTTCTCAGATGACATTTACCTCACTCACTGCACACAGTAGATAGCCTTTGTTTCTTGATATATGGCTATCCATCACAGTATCTGCTAGTAAATAACTTCTATTATGGTCCAAGCACATCAGTCACTTCTGCTGATCGTACTGGAAATGAACTGAAAATGTTATTTTATTAGACCTGTATAGGGAAAATAAGGAAAACTCTAACAGAAAAGGAGGTTATATATTAAGGGAAATGAAGATCAATAACAGTTGTGAGTACATTTAATTGCGTGTGTGTAGATGCTGGTTTGCTTAGTTTGCTGGTGTATAGCACGGCCAGATGCAGGAGCTGGAAGCTGTGTGCCTGCCTGGATAGAGGGATGTTCAAAGCACAGTAAGAAGGCAGGTGTGGATTGGACTCAGCATCATACATGGCTGCATGGCAGGCAGGGCCTGACTTACATACCCAAGGTGAATGTAAGGCTGTCTGTTGCTTTCTACATAGAGATATTCACAGCGGCTCTGAAGGAAGTTACCAGTGTGGACTTGACCATTCTGGAACACAGCCATACTCTGTTAGTGCTCCTCTCTTCTTTTCCCTGCTTGTTGCTGGGGAACTAGGAGGACAGTGTTGTGTGGTTTGCTATAATTAATAGTTTATAGCTGATAGTGATTTGTATTTTGTGAGTCCTTTTCTCTTTATTAATGATATTATTATCCTTTATTTCTTGTGATATAAATATGGCTTACTGCTATGAAAGAAGTGGCTCTATTTCCACTATCTTTACTTGTGGGTTTCCAAATGACAATTGTTAGTCGATAGTAGCACTGTCACATTCTGCTTCTTGGACTCTACCAACATGGAATGATCATCTAGTTAGTAGAATTTATACATGACAGTATGGATGTTTGTTCAAACTGACAGTGGCTAATTCACTGGAACATGCTCTTAAGTGTATTGCATTTGGTTCAGACCTGAGCACTAGTCTTCTTCTATTTAATTAATTACTGACTGGTCCAAGCAGTATCTCTTCCCTATTAAATTAATCAGCTGCTCCTTCTTCAAAGCTCAGTTCACTTTCTATAGCAATAAAAAGTCACTTAACTTAATCTAAGCCCTTTTACAATGCTTATCACATTCAATCTCTCTACTAATCTAAATGTGAAGTTGACCTGGATTCTCAGAGGACTTCCTCTTTCCTTGGAAGTGATTTCTTAAGTAATGGTTGACTTTAAAGAATACAGAATAATTCTCTAACTGTTCCTTAAGGAAGGTTTTTAAGGAAGGGTTGGAGTGGTCCCAGCAGAAATGTCTTTAACTGGAATCCTTCCATCCCACATGAACAATGCTCTTCTCCTGATGGTGATTACACTGTTGTGATGACTTCAGTCTTGGTGTTTTCATGAACCTTTCTTCCATCTCTAGAGTTGTCTGTTTTAAAACTATTTAAATTTCTTGTTCTTTGCTTGGCTGTCTTTGCTAAGTTTACTGAGACAAACACATTTGCCAATCAAGTATATTAACGATTCTTTGTC
Organism: Callipepla californica brunnescens; assembly: GCA_023055505.1. NCBI lineage: Eukaryota > Metazoa > Chordata > Aves > Galliformes > Odontophoridae > Callipepla > Callipepla californica. The sequence continues at coordinate 22,105,965 of JALIRH010000007.1, read as the reverse complement.
CTTCATATTTGCATAAGAAATAGCAGTACCTAAATAGAAATGATTTTGAAGGAATGTAACAAATTAGAATTTTCAGATATTAATTTTTGCTGCACTTTTAACAAGATGTGATAAGCAGTCTGTCCTCCTGCAAAGCATGTATGTCTATTTAGTCCTTAGCAGACTGTTATTATAATTAGTCCTCAGTAATCATACTCCTTTAAACACATTTCTTTTTCAGAGTCCTTCACAACTCTCTAAAGTTTCCCCAATGGTGATACTAAATTGAGGTAAATATAGCTCTTTAGGGAGCCAGTATTTAGAGTATAAAAATTCCTCACTTTAATAATATATACTGAGCAGCATTTAACTTAACAGTTGCTCATATGGGTGAATAAAAACAAGAGCTGGTAGCTCAGCTGGAGTAAATTGGTGTAAGATTATTTCAGTCACCAGAGCTGTAGCACTTTAGATCAGTGGAAGTTTTTCTCTTTTATTTATTTATTTAAATTCTGACATTCGTGTAGTAGATGGCAGTTTCACAGAATTAATTGATTCATCCATATAGTCCCTTTGGGAACTAGGGAGGTGCAGTAATCATTTTACAGATGATCAACTAAGGTACAAAGGGATGTTTTTTAAAGATATTTCCATTTCTAAAGTTCAGTGGGAGTCTTGGTGATTACATAAAATAAGGCATTACTGAATCACAGAACCATAGAAATGTTGTCTGGAAGTGACTTCTAAAGGGCTCAAGTACATCCCACTGCATGTTGCAGAACTATTTCTGGAAGTACTGCAGGTCAGTCATGACTTTGTCTGGTCTGAAATCCTGAAAAGCTGCAAGGAAAGGGGTTATATAATCTCCCCAGGATACCGAAGGCAATAATGCATTGCCCTTCAGGTGATAACTTTATTGCTTAATCTGAACTTCCTAAACCACTGTTACACTTTTTATATTACTTGCTGTTTTCAAGGAAGACTTAGTTTGTTTCAAGAAGCTATAGGTAAATAACTTATCTTTTAGCCTCTTTTCCATCAGATTAAACCAGCCCAACTCCTTCAGCATCTTCTGTGTGCCATGTGCTCTCAGCCCATAACCATCTCAGTATATATACTGGACCCTCTCCAATTTCTCAGAGTTAGATTTACATGATATACTAATCTTTTCATTAATATGTTTTGTTTTGTTTTGTTTTTTAATGATCTAATTGTAAAGGGAGAGTAATTTGTCCAGGTGCCTAAAAGCTTATTTAAGTATCTGCTATAATCTTGACCTGCTTTCTGCTTGTTCCCATGCAGTCAGTTTTGGCAATGGTGAGACCACAGTTCAGTCTTTCACTGAAAGAAAAAGGTTTCTGGTTGATGGCAAGTTGAATATGAGTGGGCAGTGTGCCCCGAGATCCAAAAGGACCAGTTATACCCTGTATACATCAGGCCCAGCACTGCCAGCCTAGTTATGAAACAAAAAGTGGAATGATGTGGATTAAAATGTATTGAAGCTCAAGGGATGGTGTATGAGGCAAGGATGCGTAAAAAGATTTGTTGTGAAAAATGTACAATGACTGATGGCTTGCCAAATACCGTCGTTAATGAATCCAATGTAGATTTGCTCTACTGTACTTAAAAGACTTGTTTCAACCTGAATATCTGTAGGTTAGAGCACAGACTGATGACATTTCAAATGTTCATTCCTATGAATATTCCTAGAAATCCAGAAATAATGCAGAGATACCATACAATCTTTGAATACTGTTCATCTAAAACTGAATCCTTAAGCTTATCATAATGATTAACGTTGCATAACCTGAACTCTAGACACTGTGCAAATGCAGAACAAGGCAATAATCCCTGGCCTAACTAGTAGTAAGCATATAGATAAGGAAAAAAAACCAGGTGCCTATAAGCTCTAGAGGAATACAAGAATTAGTAAAATGACATTGGTCTGAAGGATGAGCAGAACTGCTCAGGGCTTATATATTGTATACTACTGTATATAGGAGAGAACTAAGCATGTGAGGGGATTCACCTGGAACAGTTCTTCCCTGTACCCTGGAAAGAGATGGGAAACAGTGAATATGGCTACTTTGTAGAAGACTTCCTTTCTTTGCATTTCCTTCCAGCTTTTACATTAACAGCTTTTATATTACTAGCCTTTTTCCCTGACAGTGTTTGACAATACTTGGCAATACTTCGTCATTGTTACCCCACTTCTGTCCTAAACAAGTTGCAAGGAAACCAGTCCTTCATTAGTCTGTGGGGTTTTATAGTGTGGGTGACATACAGTGATGGTGGTCAGTTTCATGCCTTTTGTTGTTGACTACTGAGATGGCACTTGAGTGTTCAGGAGCTGCAGTGAAGTTTTGACCCCCTGGACAAGTTCCTGTCTTATTAACCCTTTCTTTTGTTTCTCAGCTCTTAACAGCAAGAAGTGTGTGATGGGAAGATCACAGGCAGTTAATTAACACATCAGTGCACCATCTGCCATACCTTCCTGCATCACCAGAGTAGAACTCAGCTCTCACTGACCCTACCAAGAACCTTATAGAGTGCTGATGGCTGGAGTATGTTGGGTGTGAAATGAGAAAAATAGAAGGAGGCACTTTATATGTAGTAATTACATAAGCATTTATAGTAAGAAAACTGGCATACAGGAAAGAAGGTTAGTAGATAAGTGAAGGCAATGTCAGGAAATGAGTTATCCATAATGATCTATTACTCTCTCAGACACACTAATAAAAAATTCATTTTTATTTCTAATGTCAAATGACATTAAATGTGGTATAGATGTTGGCTTTGGTTTGGCAGTATGAAGTGCTTTTGTTATGAGAACATGTTAATTCCTGGATTCATCTCATAGGATAAATTTAGAAATTAATGGATAAGGAAGATTTCATAGAATCATAGAATCACCAGGGCTGGAATAGACCTCCAAGACCACCTAGTCTAATTGTCCACTTTCCACCAATATTTTCCCACTAACCCGTGCCTCTTAGTATATCTGAACATTTCTTGAACACTTCCAAGGACAGCCCATTCCAGCACGTGACAATACTCTCAGACCACGTGCCGTGTATCTGAGAGCATTGTCCAAATGCTTCTTGAACTTCAACAACTTAGGGCCATGACCACTGTCTCAGGAAGATCCAGAGATTTAAACCACACTTGTAAGGTGGACCCTGAGTTAACTACTATATCTTTCAGGGGAGATTAATTTATTTAATGTGTTTCCTCTGAAAACACCAATAGGATCTAAATATCCAAAACTAGGGTTTGTTAACCAACTTCTGCCCACAAAGGATGGGTGATTTTCTTTGGTCATTTTCTGAGAACAGAAGACCTTCAATGAATTGCTGAATTACAGTTCACTCTGAGCTTTGCTTTCATATCTTTGCTTTTCTCACTGGTCTGCTCCTTCTGAAAACCCCTTACTGTCTGAGCTGTAACACTTTTCCTAAGTTATAAAAGATGTTCTTATTCAGATTCTCACAAAGTATGCCCAATCACCCTGCTTCCTCAGAGAATTTTGATCTGACCCGGGATGCAGCGCCTTGTATCACTCTCCCCAGACATGCATAATACTATTCTCTAAATGAGAGCATAACATGGAAACATATTCCAAACAATGAAGACAAAGATACCACTAGTGATAGCTGTGAAGTAGTGTTTATCTGTGGAATCCTTTAAATATTACACATTTCTCTTTGTCAGGTCCACACACTTTGTAAATAAGCATGAATATCAAAATTAAAGAATAAAATCCTATGCTCAATTTATACTGTTTAAAAATATTTTTCATTTAAAAGTAATGTGGAATAGTTACAACAACACAATTTAAAGCTGTTTGAACTTGAAAAGGATGTAAAATAACTTAAAATAATATGCATTTTAATATCCAGGTATGAAAGGTTTTGTTTTACTTGTGTCACCCCAAAGTAAGACAAGCTTGAATATACAGGACGATATGCCTAGAATGCATTTCTATTTGAAAAAAAAAATCCTATTCTGAAAGGTTATAACAGCTAAGTTTTCAGTATTACAAATAAAATAGGTCTCCAATGTATGTGACATTTCAAATACCTTGGCAGAACAGAAAAATGAACTTCTTGTTGAATTTGCCTCAGTTGTATTGCTGAGTCTGAGACAGACCCATATGACTGCTCTGAAACACAGTCCCTGCTTGATCTTTAACTTAATTCAAGAAGATCTTCAGATTTTTCCTACATTTATTTTCCCTTCAGTGTAATGTTTCTTACCCAAGCACCTAGCACAGAGCCTTAAGAAATGTAACCTAAACATGCTTAATAATTCCTGCTCTACCTCACCCTTTGTTTTCTAAGCAAGCTCTGGCTCTCCCACTGCTCCTCTGTAGGTTGTGAAGGATAATCTTTCCTTGCCATCCTCAGGCATTTTGTGTGACTTCTGATGCTAGCAGACCTGACGTACTTTCAAGTCCCTGAAGCCAACATGCAGTTTTAGAAACCTTGCTCCACTGTTTCTTTTTCACCTACTCTACCTAATCACTTATTTCTTTGCCTGAAACAGGTTCTATTTTTACCACTGAGCTTACCTGCTAGAGACTTTTACTGAGTTTTCTACCTTCAAAAGAAAAAATACTTCGTACTGAAGCTACACTTCGTTTGTCTGACAGATTTAAAACAACAAAACACAATAAATAATTTAATCTAGATTTGGGAACACATACTTCTGAAGTGGATCCTAGTTTCTCACTCATTTAAAATGTAAATGCACATCATTGTTAACACTCTTACTTTGAAGTAAAAGGGTTAACATAGAAATCTTGCTTACATCCATTTTTCCAGGAGGAGAGGTCTAGAGGTTCTCAAACAGCTGAAGTGCCTCCTGGTTAAAGCTGCTGTTTGCTTCTGGGCAAAAAAAAAAAAAATGAAAACATGGATTCGCTAGTAGTTCTTGTTTTTTGCTTTCATGAAAATGGAGAAGATATACTGTGAATGATCCACTTAGGTCTTCTTACCAGAAGAAAATATCAGATGCTATTGCTACAGGTGCAGAAAGAGAATTCCTTTGGGGATTTTGTATCAAATGATATTCCCTTCTGCATCTTTTAAAACCTCAATAGTTTGCTTGGTCTGAGCAGCAAGTCAGGGCAAGCTGCTGTTGAATTACTAAACATTCAAAAGTACACTAATAAAGCATTTTGTCACACCAGTAAAAGCCACCATGGCCATAAAAAAAAGCAAGTCTTTAAGTCATGCAGCACTTTTTGAATGTCTGCTGTAAATACTATGGAAAGCAGCTCACACTGTTACCAAAGCATAAGATATGTAGATAATCATTTATAATAGAACACATCAAGAACAGAGGGATATCTAATTTTTCATTAGAGTGCATGTAGCCTATACATTTGTATACAGTGTAGAAGTCTGTTATAAAAGCTAGCTATATCAAAAGGATAGTCATGCTTTTATTAATAGTCCTTTGGAGAGGTTTTTACATTCTTCCATATATTTTCTTGCAGAGAATATCTACTTGATCTATTATATCCAATAAAAAGACCTTGTTTGCACTGACATCTCCAGTCTTAGAAATAAGTGAATAAATGAAAACCATCAAAATTAATGTATTGATAATGGTTATCTTTACACTCTTCATTTAGTAGCTGTTGTACTATAATCTGAAGATAAAAATAATTTAAGCTAATCTGAGGAAACAAAAATCTTATTTTTTTTTAATACTACTTCAATACAATGCTACAATGTAAAGCAAAATTGAGCTGTTGCAAAAGGATCAGATGTCTGCCAGTTGTGAATCTTTTTGTACACTGGGGAGCACTTGATAGCTGGAGTAGACTTTCTGACTCTAGCTTGTGGTTGGTAATAAGCAAACAACTGCTCCCCATAAGTAAGGGCATGAAGAGGTCATAGACTTTCCACTTGCCTGAAAAGCAATACTATAAACAATTTGAAGTACAGTTCTGGCCTATTGAATAAAGGTGAATTAAGAAAGAGTTTAAGCAGTGGTCAAGTATGACCACCACAGTAGTTTTTCATAAAATGTTTTCTTAATGGTGTGACTCCACTGTGACTGGAATGGCAGCGTGAGCTGCTAAGTCTCTGGAAGTCACACGGATTTCAAGGCTCACCTTAAGTTTAATATTGAGTGTGTTTCTTTAGGTTAGAATTTTTAAAGCCACTTAAATGTGCTGGCCTTGTTTTACAGCTATGCTTTGCTTCTGCTGCCCACAAGGACTCAGATATTTTCAAAGCAGAGACATCAGACACAATTATTGCAGATGTATGAGCAGCAAGTACAGTGGATATTCCCAGAAACTTATATTAAACAATAATTTAAGTTTTTCCCGATTTATACTATTTCAAGCAAGCTCTGAGCTATTTCACTTAGCCTATTTGATCTAGCTCCCAGCAGATCTATATCAGGTTGAAAAACGGTATTAAGACTGGTGAAGAACAGAGGCATATGCACAGACAGTATTTCTTCAACAATGTAAGTGTGTGATATCTGTAATAAGAAGTGACTATGTGGGTATGGAAATTCAGGTTTATGACAACACTACTCTCTGAGCCTGCCAATGAATTGGTGGTTCTGCTCAGCTCAAACATTTAGTGTTTCATCTTCAACAAAATAAATGCATTTATATGTGCTATTCTTGACTGCCAGATGTCACCATAGATCTGATGTAGAAATGGCTTTAGGGAGATGTGGTAGAGCGTCACTTGCAGTATTCGTCATTGCAGTAATTAACGTAAGCAGTAATGACCTCCAGGTCAGGTAGATTCTTATACTTAATGACTGTCTGAGCAGTGAACATTGCCTCAGACTGTTAACTCCTCCAGACAGACATTTAAGTGTGACTTAACTGCCAGGCATTCTTGTCCAGTATTTATAAGAGCACGTAGCTGTTTTCCTAAACTTTGAATGATAGGAAGTGCTACAACTTCTTCAACAAAAAACAGTTTAAATGTATTAGTTTACCTAAAGTTTCCTGAAGAAAGTGGTTAGCAGGCTATTACTTGATAAATTGACTTGAACTGTAGTAAAGTGGATGAGACATTCACCCATTTTCCAATAGTTATGTTAATTTGATGAGAAAATACATGCTGGAATTACACTTTTTTGGTGACTAAATAATCTTCATGTGACATTATAATACAGAGAATAGCTGCAAATTAAACTGCATTATGACAGTACATATCTATTCTTACTTACCTGAGTCCACAACTGCAAACAATTACAGTCATAGTATCTCAACACCAGTACTGCTTGAACTCATTTATCTGCTGTTTCAAAAAGTGCATTCAGGTACGAGTCCCTGTGGAAAGAACAGTTTAGTGTGGTATTTGTTCCAGTATGTTATCTCTGCAAATCATGAAAAGGGCTAGGATGAATAAAGAAACTGAATTCTCTTTCTGCAGCAAAAGCATTGAGGTTGTTTCAATGGACTCAAGATTAGATGGCAAGATAGCATTTTTAAAGGTCACTCACACTATCTGACATGGAAGACTTTGCAACTCAAGGCAGGATTTCTTTTATTACTCTACCGGTTCAGGGTCTACTAATCAGGATATGCACCTCTGTGTTCCTAACTAAAGATGAATAAACCATAAATTTCTTCTGTGAAAGTGTTTTCTGTGGGATCAAGGAATCAAACTGCTCATCTCATTTTTCCAAAGAGCTCTATCAGCCTGCAGAAATGTAGTTAGCATAAAATTCTAAAATGCAACTAGAAGACAAATTTTATCCCCTATTTTATTTTCGTGAGGTCATTATTTAGTGACTTCTTGTCCTAATTGAGGTGGATGGGAGATGCAAATAAAAATCAAAAGCAGTCATATTACTCATAGAATCATAGTACCATGTAATGGTTTGGGTTGGAAGGGACCTTTAGGATCATCTAGTTCCAACCCCCTGCTACAGGCAGGGACACACACCTGCCACTAGACCACATTGTGCAAAGCCTTATCCAACCTGCTCTTGAATGCCTCCAGGGAGGGGGTATCCACATCCTCAATGGGCAACCTGTTCCAGCATCTCACCACACTCTCAGTAAAGAATTTTTTCCTAAAATATAATCTAAATCTACCTCCTTCTGGCTTGAAGCCATTTCCCCTTGTCCTGTCACTGCAGTCTCAAATATAAAGTCCAGATTACCCATAGGCCCCCTTCCAATACTGGATTGCCGCTACAAGGTCTCCTCGGAGCCTTCTCTTCTCCAGGCTGAAGAGACCCAGTTCTCTCAGCTTGTCCCCATAGGGGAGGTGCTCCAGCCCTCATATCATCTTCATGGCCATTCTCTGGATGTCATTCATCTGTCAGGGGCTACAGAACTGGATGCAACTGTATGTTTTAATTCTGTTCCAAATAGGAGAGCTGATTAACTATTTAATGCACATAAGGTTCACAGTAGTTTTGATAAAAAACTTAAATTGCTCATCGGCAATCTTAGCATTATTAAATGGATTGAAGAAAAAAAAAAAAAAGACTATAGGGGTTTTGGGAGTCTCCTGACAAACTTTTGGGTGATGATGAGGAAAAATGTTTTAAGGAAAATATCTACTATATTCATTAAGATATCAAATATATCTCTTTTATGTAATAAGAATTACTTGTAGGTCACTCTGAAAGTAATGTCTCCTATTTATTTCCATGGAACCTACCACAAATATGCAAGGAGCACAGTATCACTATTTGAAAGAGTGATTTGAAATTCTCAGCTATGAAATGCAATTTTTTGACACACTCACTACCATTAGCTATGTATTTTTATCAGTGATGAACAAGAGCCTGCATGCTGTGCTTGTAAAAATCCGCACCAGTGGAAGTGACCCACTGTTGCTGTCATCACTGCTGAAATGCACCACTCACCATTCACTGTGCTCACATTCACTGTTTGGTCCCCATAAATGTTCAGCAAGTGTCAACGAATGGCAATGGTAATCCATGTGCCCTTGATCTCCTGCTAACCTCAGAGACGCTCTACCAGGCTCTTTTTACTTTCTCTATGTTCCTCCTAAGCTGAAAGTAATAGCTGACATCAAAAGCAGGCACTAGAAACTGGATGCCCTTCACCAGTGCTGAGATGATGAATGCTGGCTTCTCCTAATCTGCTGGTTGTGCTCCTCCTTTGTATAGCTCACTGCCTACTTTGTGAGGAAAGCATGCTTTTCAGCTTCGTATCCACAGTAGCCCTCAGGAACATTTTTAGCACGCTGATACACAGCAGAAATATTACTAGACAGTTGTCCTATGTCCCTGATACTCAAAGGCCATTTCCACTTCCCTAGCTCTCTTTCTCCTGAGCTTCATCTGTTTCATAGACCTGGAGCATGGTTCCCTTGTGCCTCTGCCTCTGATTTTGTATCTTCAGCTGCATGTTACACCACAGTTTGCTTGAGAACTCAGTTCCATAGGTTGAAGAGTTGCTGAAATGTTGATTATGATTTTGCAAACATAGTAAAATCAAAGAATGACTGACCCATACAGACAGAAGACAGAAAATTGAATATTACCTATGGCTGCTCAGAGTTTTTTAGTACTCAAGATTTTTACAGTGGTCTCAGATAGCTCTTACTGCTTAAATATCGAATCCACGCAGGAAGTGCCTGCTGTAATACTGTAGCAATTCTTATGGAAGTAGTTGGATGAACTGATGACAGTACCTCTGGTCTTCAGTACCTAGGTAGAAGAGTTTGTCATTAGAAATTACAGTCCTGCATATGTTTGTTTTACCTGTGGTTTGTGAACTCTATTGGAGATGGGGAAAAATTAATATTGATACAGGGTAACCTTGAAGACAGCTATAAAAATGATGCTAAGAATATCTGCTTTTTTTTTTTAATTTATTTAATCTGTTGCTTTCTGTGATGCTAACAAAGTCAAATCCTAACGTAAGATATAAGCTCCAACAGAGTTGACAAAGTTGCAGCATTGACACTCTCTCCTCACAAAACAGGCAAATTTAAGCTGACTCTCTTTTGATACAGGAAGGGAAAACAGTAGGGAGGAGCAAAAATAGTTCAATTAGATTTCAGAACATTGCGTTTCTTAATGCAATCAAGGGGGTATTATTAAGGTTGATTATCACCTACTGAGACTAAACTATCTAGGTTCCTTCTATAGTTCAAGTCTGTTTTCGGTCTTAAAAGGTGACTTAGGATCAGGTACCAATGTAAATGTTTTGAATTGCCTCTCAAGAAATATAATTCTGATTTAAGGTTTGTAGAGGAAATAGAGAGATGCATTTGAAGAGGTTAAAGTGCGTCTTTTTGATTACTCTCAACTACTGTGTGGTGAATCTGCACTCAAGGAGTAGGCCTTCTCTCTGTGATATGACTTGAAAAAAATTTAAAAATAAAGCTAATTTGAAAAATGCCATTTTCTCTGAAGCCTGTACATAAAGAACTATTACACAAAAGGTTGAGGTTTATTTTCTTCCATTTCACATATACTACTTATTTCATATGTATCACTCAGCAGCCATTGCAGTCCCATTTTTAAAACACTGTACTCAAGAATATCAGCCTGTTACCCAAACTTGTGCTCCCAAATCATTCAAGGACTCTAATAAACATTGCTGTCAGAAATCATGTTCCTCACAAATCACAAACCAGCACATCCTTCTAAAATGAGTGCTGTTAAACACACTAGCCTCAGCAGATTCCGAAAGCTTACTGAAAGTAGGTTTTCTGTGGGCCAGCACCTGCAACAACAGAGTAGATAATGCCTTTTGGATAGGTGATCATCAGGCCAAGCCTTTTAAACCCTTGGGTAATAAAGGGTAGCCTAAGTCATCTAAAATAACAAGAATCTATGTTTCACTATTAGTAGCTCTAAAGGAATTCTGGAAGCTGTTCAGCTGAAAGAAACAAAATCTTTTATTGTTTTGAATTATTCTAAATCTCAAGCATCTAGTTTTGGTTGCCTCATGATTCAAGAAGGATGCTGTGTAGCCATAATTGCTTGAACATCATTCCAGTTGTACCTATGTGCAAACTCCAGAGAGATAATTCACAGGCCAGGTGTTCAGTAGATGGCAGAAATTCACTTCAGTGTTGGTATTTATTTTCTTCTCTTCATGTTAAGAATTTCTTTTTGCACCATGACTACTCCAGACTTTCTCCTGGAAAGTTCTAAACTGAACAGGTATTTCAGTAGCCTGATGACAATCTGTTCTTATTGTTGTGTTTGGGAGATAGGTGAAGAGCAGTCCTCATCAAATAGGACCTCTTTGGGCTGCAGGAACTGATTTAATGTGTTTTTACAAGGTTTCTCATTCAGCTGCATTCACTGTTTGGCTTTCACCCTCCTCACTTGCAGAGCAGTAAGCCATTTCTGGAACAGCTCAGGAGAATGTAAGTCACTTTATTCAATGGTTGGACAGGCCACTATTGGAGGTGACCTCCACTTTAGTATCACCTGAATTGAAGGTTTGACAACGAAAAAAACATGGTTACTTGACACTAATTGAATTCCTAAGCAGTGTACTAAGTTACTGGGAGTGAGCAGACAAAAGATACAGTGGTTTTATGAACTTCAGGCTTCCCTTTCTCATATGAACTTCCTAACATTTTTATGCCTAACATTTGAACATAGTTTGATCTCACAGTATAACAGTAGACTGATAGGATGCTGTTCTTACAGTGCAGGCATCTTTTTTACATTAGCTTAGCTAAGGTGAATCTCTAGTGTGACATTAATAGTCGGAAGAACATTCCTCTGTGTGCTCAGACCTCAGGCAGTGTATACATTTATAATAATGGAATGCTGAATGAACAGAGTTTGTCTGTACTCCTGAGACTTTGGGTTACAGGCTTTGGATCCCTCACTGCAAACTGACTCAAACCATAGTTCATCTTTCCTAACAAGGAAATATGCGTGAGTATATAAGCATATATAAGATTTATTTATATATATATTGTGTGTGAAATACGGTAAAAAAGTACATAATTTTCTCGGAGCCTCATCTGTTTTTAGAAATTTTAAGATGACTAGAACTATGTCACAGACGTTTTCGACATGAGCTGCAACAGCAACCAACAAGTCAAACATTCACTATCAGTTCTGCAGTATGCTGGTCTTTTACAGATTTATCTGTGATTGACTATATCTGTAGTTCTCTTACCTTATGTCTTTACTTTTGCATCTACATCTTTCTCTGTCATGCTATAGCTTTTATCTTCTTGTCTTGACAAGTATTTGAACTAGGTCTGTCCATGATCTGTGTCCATGATTTGTGGACAAGGGAAAATGGCCACAAACAGAAGCATAGGAAGTTCCCCACAAATGTGCTTGGAACTACTTCACAGTGAGCATGATGGAGCACTGGCACAGGCTGCACAGAGAGGTGGTGGAGTCTCCTTCTCTGGAGATGTTCAAGACCCACCTGGATGCCTACCTGTGCAACCTGGGCTAGGGAGCTGCTTTGGCAGGGGGGTTGGACTCAATGATCTCTAGAGTTCCCTTCCAACCCATACAATTCTGTGATTCTGTGATTCTGCTGAGTCTCCCAAGCAGAACTGCTCACTTGATTCCTTGTCTGCATGTGTTATTCTCAACCTATAGTTTACTATATTCATCTTTACTTACTTGCATTTTCTGTGTCCTTTTTCTTTTTTAAGAGCTTCTGCACTTCTAAGCCATAAGTCACTGCAGGAAGGATGAACTGATTGGAATCCTCTCACTCCAGGCAGAATGGTAAACTGCTTTTCATTACATGATTCAGATTTCTTGAAGTCTTCAATTTCATCTAGATTTGCTTGTATTGAAAACAACAAACTCACACAGAAGACCGCAGGCAAACTAACTAACTAACTAACTAGATAACTAACTAATTAACTAACTAAAATAACTTTTAAGGAATCAGATAACACTGAAGGTAAATATTTTAGTTTGCATGTCTTTCAGTGCAACTTACTGCAGGAGTGAAAAAAATGTTTTTAGAGTCTGTGCCCCAAGTATTTATTACTAAAAGCACATGATGATTTACTGGTTGGGGAAAGAAAAATGCAAGAGAATTTGTGCAGTATTATCTCGCATAGCAACAGGGAAGATTCTTGTCTAATGTGGTTTTCACAGTTTGCTCACAGCATTCTATCAATAGATGGCTGTGGGATGTCTGATGCTCCTTTTTGTAACTCGACTGTGATGATGAGTGTGTACCAGAATCTGACTTTCTGGAGCTACTTGTGGAACAAAATTTTTTCCTTGTAAAGATGCATTTCTCCTTTCCTTCTATTGATCACAGAATAATGAAATTATTTCAAAAGACACTCACTTGGTATGAACACACTTTAAGTTTGATTTTAGTAAAAGAAAGGGCATTGTTTCTTAGACATTAAAAACTCCACTTATAATAAATGCATGTGTTCTTCATTCACAAGCTTACAAAGGGTACAGAGCAGCTTTTCACACAAACTAATGAAATTGCTGTCAGATATTGCAAATCTAAAACCATGTTTTAGTTCCTTCTCTAACGTCTTCCTGGAAACACATACACGTATAAAGGTCAGGGTCAAGCCTCCAGCAACCATGGAAGTTAATTTTCCTTTAAAAAAAAAATTAAAAATACTACAATTCCTAAGCACTTATCTTGTCTCTAAAAATTACAGAACCTCCAGGCATAGAATCATTTCATAGCCTAGATGGAGACTGTCACATTTTGCACACGTTGTACTTCATCTCTTGTCCTCATACTTGTACCAGTCTGTTAGTGTCGCACAGTTTCAAGTTGTTCAGACTTGCCCTAGAGAATTAAAGAGTCTGCCAACATTGATATGAAGGAAAGAAGAGGATACAAATACTTTCTCTTTATCAGAGTGTCCCATATTTGCGATACTGGCATGCAGGAAGGATATGAGGATAAACTCTGTGGTTTTCTTTTGGTTTATTTTTTTTCGGAGAGGGGGGTGAAGCTGGATTAACACATTATATCTCCCCTTCAGATTCTTTTGATCATACACACATTTATCTGACCTCTCCAAAAGAACCTCAAGTTGAGCTAAGATCATCTCGATCTTTTATGTAACGAGCTTTCATTCAGATAAAAATATCAGAGATACACATAATTTCAGGTGAATATTTTTTTCTATTTCTACTCAGGCACTTGAAAATATAACTAGTTGAACACTGATTCGGTGTTCAGGATCAACCATTCCAAATAATCTCGTGTACACCTCTTAGAGGCTCATGAGTTGTGAGAATCCTGATGCTGAACCGAGTAAGATCTTTTCTGCATAGGAGGTATTTTTCAATCTTTTGTTTTTTAGAGACAAAGTACATATAATAAAAGATCAGATATTTATCTGCAACATGAGGTATCTAGAAAACACTGCAATTATGAAAACCTTATGACTGATTCTTAAAAAACTTCTATTTGTCTTAATAAGTGCCTAATTACAGCACCACAAATGCTTCTCTAATTTTGCCTGAGGAATGCAGCTTATGGAAAAGTTCCAAATAAACTTGAAATACTCAATATGTCTGGAAAGTTACTTACAAATAATGTTCTCATATGAAGTATTTGGGACAGCAACAGTGATAAATGGAGTTCAGCTTCTATCTCTTGCCAATGACCCCTCTCCACCAGAAGCTTCTCTTTCCTCTAAGAGATGAGAACAAAACAAGCATACAAGATGTGTTTTCCTGATTTATGCAAGAGAAATTCCTGTATATTTAGAGTGATAGAAGCAATCTAGTCTTTGGAGTCTACTTTGTATGTGTAAAGCTAGGTTTACCCTAGGACAGAGAAAAAAAGCCACTTAAAGGGTTTTTTTGCTCTGTTTGCACTGATAAAAATTAAGTAACTCCACTGAGGCAAATGGATTAATTCCAGATTTATGATGTACAAAAACTGGCCTAAGTTCATTATCTCTTCAAGAGGGTGATTTCCTTGTTCTTAGAAAAATTCATGTGTAATCTTTCCCTTTTATTTGTGAGTAGGTCTGCGCTGTTCACATGTATGAATAAGGATTTTCTAGTACCCAGGACTTGAAACTGTCATGTTACGCTTGTCTACAAGACTACTTTGCTAAAGTACTGTATTTCAGAGAGCAAATGGAGTATCTCCTGCTGACCAGAGCAGATGCTGCTGCCCCCCTGATTGAGTGGGTTCCAAATTTTGCATGCCTATACTTGCATCTTGCATGTGGGAATTAACCCTGAACTTGACTATATTAGACCTGACAGCTTTCCAGGCCCCTCCAGCTGTCACTAAAATAAATTCTCTACCAACATTTTTGCCTGTCCAGAATTCTTTAGGTGGTAGGAAATACATTTTTCTGGTTTGCTTCCATCTGATGTGACACTGATCACAACATGACTGCAATAAATGTGTAGTTTTTTGTATTCCCTGTCAAGAAGAACTCACCTGATTGTTTTTTTTCTCATACAGGTTAATTCAATTTTCATGAGGTCTGACTCTGACACTGTAGTTGTGTAACATGAAGTTAAAAACCTGCCAGCTTCACAAATAGATGTCACAGGTTGCAGGAAGAGTTGACAGTCAAGGTTGGTGGCTGGAGTTTCATAAAAGATTCACATCCTGGAGAGAAATATGAGCTGGTTTTACTAGCCTTGAAGTTAAATTGGCACTAACAAGCACACCACTGCCTCTCAATTCACAGGGAGGGCAGACAGATATCTGGGACACAAAAAACAACTGCTGAGATGAGACATCTCTTTGAAATAGTAGTAAACTTAACAACAGGCACTGCTTGATCTAGGAAATCAATGAACAATAATTGTTTGGCTTCTGATCAGCATGCAATTTCTTTGATGACTTGAATGGCTAGAGGGTTTTTGGACAGACTCTTGAAACAAAAAGACAATTTTATCAGCCTTGCTTAAGTCCTTCTGTCTGTTTTCAGTCTGTATTAGACCTTGTGTTTTCTCTTGCAATTCTCTCCATCTTCCTAGTACCTTTCTTCAGGCAGTTGGTGCGAAAAATAAGAGCCAACAACAAAGCCTTCAGTGTTTTCCTCATTCTTTACTCCTCAGAAAGGGATGAGCTTCTTAACTCTCTTTTCCTCTGTAAACAGCTGAGACACTTCACTTTGTTTTCTCATCCTTCTTGTGGCTGGATAATCAGTACCACTGTCAAGAGCTGTCAGGAAGGTCAATGGCAGAGGTGGAGCCATCCATCTTCTAGGCATCACAGAGAAACACTGGTTCCATACAGAGAGTAACATGCACCCTTCCTCACTCTTAGGCCTGAGAGAAAGGTCAAGAAGTTGGAACTTCTTTTCTCTCAAGCTTCAGTAGAATATGGTGTATAATGACATTGTTTACTGGTGTTGAGTATTTCCCTTCTCTGATGAAAGGGATGTAGACAGTCTAACTATTGCCTCACTTCTCTACAGGCCTGAAGGGGAGAAAGAAGATGGCATTTCAACTGCCTCTGCTCTAAGGAAAGGAATTCAAATCTGACAATGAGAAATTCTGAGTGCTTCAGCACAGGAGGAGGATGACGTGCAACAGACTCCACCTGAACTCAATTTATTCCATTCTGAGTTCAAGTATGGGATGGCAGCAACCTTCAACTCTTCAGGATCTGTGAGGAAGAATTGTTTTCTGGCAAAATGAGCAAAGAACTTCCTGGGAATGGACAGTTATGTTGTTTCTGGGCCATCTCTTCTGTATGATGATGCTTTTGTGTTGGCCTTTTCTCATTTGCTCTTGTCTGGAATGCTGCTATGAAATGAAAGAAATACTTAGTGATTTCTTCCGCTGTCAGGCAAAGGAAAAAGAGGCCAGATGGTTGATCTGTCTATATAAGTAAGATCTGCATTTGTTTGATGTGAATGATAATGCTGTGACACAATGTGTGCTGAACCACACATTCTCTCTTATGAAGAGTGGGCTCTGGGAGCCTTGAGCAAAAGCTTTATCTGCCCAGCATTCATAATACCCACTGCAGAACAACTGGTTCACCTCAAATGATGCCAGTGAGCAGAATCTTTACGAGTCTTGCTGCAAAGCAAATGAAACCCCTGAGGGGGGGGGACAGTAGCACTTGTGCTCAACCTCGTCCTTGGAAACAAGAAAACAATTAAAATGAATTGAGACATTGTCTTCATCTTAGGTCATCTAACAGCACTATTGCACAATTAGTATATTAACATATTGCATACAACATACTGTGAGACACTGGAACAGTTTGCACAGTGAGGCTGTGGATGCTCCCAACCCGGGGTCATTCAAGACAAGGCTGAATGGAGCTTTGAGCAGCCTGGTCTAGAGGGAGGTGTCTCTGCCTATAGCAGGGTGTTGGAACTAGATGATCCTAAATGTCCCTTCCAACCCAAACCATTCTATGATTCTATGAATACTCCAAGGCATTTGGCATTTATATTTGAAAGTAAAAATATCAGCATCCTGAAATATTGTTCTTTGCTGTTGTTGTTATTGTTGTTGTTGTTATTGTTAACTTTTAACAGCTGGTTAGCATTTTTGAAAGAATGCAGAATACTTTAATTATTCACTCCTAGTCAACAATTTAATGAACCTTAAAAACCGTCTTCCAGCGACGGGTCACAAAGCTTGTGTGGAAAAGCAACTTGGAAGTTTGATAAAAGTTGCAACTGTATCAATATTTACCTTATTAAAGACTAAAATCAATATCTAAGTCACAGCATGGGTCACAAGTAGTCAAAACACAGTCATTAAGGAAAGATAAATATGTTCTTCTGCGTTTGGACTTTATGATAAAGACGAATGTGGACACAAGTTGACAACCATTTCCTTATACTGCAGTTGGCATGGCAACAGCTAGTTAATTACCCAAAATGCATTCAGACAGGTTTCCTCAAATAATCTCACTTTCTCCGTATTTTTCCCCATTCTGTGGAAAAGGTCTTCAAGCAGTGTGAGAGCTGCAGCTTTTCAAACTTCAAGTATTAGCAAGGAGAGCAATCCTTGCAGAACTGAAATGATTTGAATGTAGGGCAGCTGCAGGGCTTTGTAGTTCTTGGTCTTGTTGGAATGATTTTATCTTAGTTAGGATGCTAATTGGATGGACAACCAGATACATAAAACAATCGTAGGATGGTTTGAGTTAGAAGGGACCTCTAAACACCAAGAAGTTTCCAGTCTCTGTCAAGGGCAGGTACACCTTCCACTAGATCAGGTTGCTCAAAGTCCCATCAAACCTGGCATTGAATACTTCCAGGGAGGGGACATTACCCCTTGCCCTGAGACTCCATCTTTCTTGTAGGCCCCTATATGTATTGGAAGGCTGCAATAAGGTCTCCCTGGAGCATTCTCTTCTCTAGGCTAAACAGTGAAATTTCTCTCAATCTCTCTTTACAGAAGAGATGCTCTAGCACTGATAATTTTTTGTGCCCTTCCTGTAGACTTGTTCAAATAGGTTCATATCTCTCTTGTGATGGGGATGCAGAGTAGGATGGATGCTTGAGAAGACAAATAACAATATTGCCTATGGCTCTTTTTTTTATTTCTTATTAGTAATCTTTGGTTGATATATTTTATGGGAACATACATTAAGAAAATATTCCTTAGGGATAAGTTTGAGGAAACTATACCTCCCTATAAGACTTCTGCTTATGTCTTTGCTTGCTGATGCAGCAGATGTGGTACATGGTGTGTCAAGATAGGAAGTAAATGCATGCACTTAAACTTTCAAGATATTGCAGCTAGTACCTAATACAAAATGTGCTACTTATTCAGTAGCTGCAGTGAGCTCTTTGGTGTCTCCGCATCTTTAGAGTATCCAAAGCTCTCCAGCACATGGTGTTTTTAGGTGGATTGAAATTGGAACAAGAGGCCTTCATTCCCGCTTCTCTAACGGAGGTAGTAATCTTACGGTCAGATGCAAAAATTAGACTTTTTTTAAGAATTTCACTCTGTGATGAAGGAGGAACATCTTCTCCATATTTTTGCAGACCTTGTGCACTGGATTCATAAGATCTGACGTGTTGCCGCACAGTAAAAAAGTAGACATCCTGGAAGAGGATTTCTGAAATTGGGGACTTCTTAATATGCAAACATTAACTTCTGGGGCAAGGATAATCTGGCTTTTATCTACCAAAATTAATCAATTTCTTTATTGCTATCCCAGTTTCAGAAGAATGTAAGGTCTTAAGGGATCACTGTAAATTCAAATAAAAATCAACTTTAAACCTCTCAATTCAATATACATGTCTTCTTAATGAGCTGTTTTCAGAAAACAAATTTCCAGGCCAAAGTTAATCATTTCTTTTTCATTTTGAGTGCATGTAAATGTTCAATATCATTTAGTTGGTTAATTCTGATGAAAAGATAATCAACAATTTATAACTGAAGAATGATGCTGAAGTAGATGATTTTGACTTTTTTTTTTTTTTGAAATTATGTATGATGAAATTATTTAAATATTTCATATCATAAATTAAGCATGGATGTTTTTTTGACTTTGCTGGCCTGACAAAGAAAAATGTGTGTTCTCTTATTCAGATCTGTCTGAATTTGTGTACTGAGTATGGCTGACTTTTTCTTCTCTGAGGGTGTGAGCATTTTTCCTTCTGTGCATAATTATCTGCTGATCAGAAGACTCAGAGAGAAAATTGGAGGCTTTCTATGTCCAGATAATCCTGTAACAATTTAAACCACCATTACCTCTGTTTCAGGAAGAAGGTGGAAGTTAAGAGATCAGAGAATATCACTGACAATTATACTTGTCATCTTCTATGTTCAGGCTTGATCTTTGTCTAATCATAATTGGAGTGACAAAGGGTCAGAGAAACACATAAAAAAGAGGTAACTTGACCATTGCCTAATAGCTATGAGAAGCATTTAGAGTCAGAAGGAAAGATTGCATGCCAAGTCAGTATGACAAGAATATATTTCATGGTTACATTTGTGTCTGAAATTCCAACCAATTCCAGGCACAACACTGTACATTTCCTAGTTTCATTCTCATCATCCAGAATGGTCTTTTTTTCAGGTTTACTGATTATTTGACATATCAGTTTGCACTGGGTGTTGGGTCCTTTATGAAGAATGTGCAAGTTTAATTGTTATTGAAAAGATGGGACCTCTATCTGAACAAACATAAATGTTCTGAAAAAGAGCAGGCGAGGTGGATTCAGCATAATCTGGCAATGTGTGATAGTGAGAGTACCTATGATAATTCTAATGAATTTGGCAAACATGAAGTAAGATCTCTAACCCAATGTGACTCTCTGTGGTAGATGGAGGCTGGATATCTTCAAGCATGTCAGAAAATCTTTCTTTGAACCTGGGTTCACTTGTCTTAACACAAGTGTTTAGTATCTGATGAAGTGTGGGATCCTGCCTGGACCAGAAACATGCAGGTTCCCCTTGTCTTTCATAGTGGCAGTCTTTATGCAGATGTTTCAAATGCACCAGAGCATCTCAAAGTAAATGAATCTTGCCTCTAGGAATGGATATCCCGAAGTTGACTTTAGGTTCCATTGCCTGTTTTCCACTGGTTACAGTAGGAGCCTAGACATTAGCTCAAATGTTGATGACTAAACCTAGCTAAATTTGGTACTTCATTTAGCAGAATTATTTTATTGCCCTCAGGAGGCTTTTATATTTTCCATGCAATCAATACAAAGATGTTAGTACTAAATGTAGAGAACTGGATGAATCCAGCTGGCCTTCAGAGGTGCCCCCCTTTTCCTTTATATTATAGAAAGAACCTAGACAGCTAAAATAGACAGATTGCCCTGCAAGAGCTCAGTCCTCAAAATATTGACACGACCATGTTGTAGTTAGAGTTCCAAATTAAATATAATGGATTCCACCTATCTGCCTTTAGAAACCATAGTTAATCCTTGGTTGATTTAAGAATGTAATTACTAAAAGCAGAGCTCTAAAAATATTTTTCCTAAAACAGTGTTCTTGAGAAGAGTAGAAAATAAAGTAGATGGGTCCAAGGAGATGTTGAATAAAAAATTGAACATATATACTAATCAATTAAAGTTTCCTTTTTATAGTATGTGGTCCTTCAGGCATCACCTTTTGCAATTTCCTGTGTCAATAGCCCAGGAACATAATGTGATAAATCATTGAATTGATGAGGGAAAAAATACTAGCTTGTAGCTATTCTTAAAATTGGATCCAGAGAACAAGATCTTTAAAGGTATTTAAATTCTAAGTGGGGATCCACAAAGGGGTATAGATTTTCTTTTATTTCAGCATTGCATCTCATAAGATGTAGGTGCCTGTTCCCTAACCTTGAATCTGCGTGTTGAGGAATGCATGTTATCTGCTTATACAATGCACGTGAGTAAGTAAACACCTCTAGCTAGGCTTCTAAATACCTGTTAATCTAATCAATAAGAAAATACTGAGATTAGAGCTGTGTTTTCAGTGCCAGTTGATGTTCAGGTGTTCAACATGCAGCTACAGGGATGAACAGTCAGGTACAACAGCTCCTAATCCCTGTCAAATCTTAAGTGCCCTCTCTATGTTTTGAAAAAGACAGTCAGCAAATGAGGGGCTGTCCCTCTTTGAACACAGAGCTAGAGGAAAGGTTGTTAAAAACACCTGAAAAAGCTCAGAATTCAGCAAACTTTGAGGACGTGGGAAAAAATTACAACTCACTCCATCTGAAAGGATCATTCTTTCTCTCTTTCTGACTGTAAAACTCAGCAAATAGGCCGTAGATAACTCTCTGCCAGTCTTTGTTGAAGCAGCATTACTTAAGAAAGAAAGATTCTCCATTCACCAGACCGGAGAGAAGGAGCAGCAGGTTCTAATATCCACAGGTTGAGATGATTACTTAGGATTACTTAGCTGCCTGGTGCCTATATCTTTCTGGTCAGGTATTTTCCACTAAATAGCAGTTAGATAAAACATTATGTTAAAATTCAGGTACTTCTGACTTCATTTATTTATGTTTCCTACTGAATGAATCTTGCTGGCTGAGTTTTTCTGTTTTTCAAAAGAGATCAAATAGAATACTCCAATTAGATCAGAATTTACTGAGAATTATTTAAGAACTTCAGCACACCTGAAGAAACTGTAGAGAAAGGAGACAAGGGTGTTAGAGTTTCTGTGTGAGCACTAACTGTACCAGGGTTGCTTTTAATGCTTTTTTAATGAACAATGATAAGATCTCCCCTCAGTCTTCTCTCATCTGAACAGTTCCAGGTCTCTCAGCCTTTCCTCATAAGGGAGATGCTCCAGGACCTTTATCATCTTTGTGGTTCTAAGCTGGACTCTCTCCAGCAGTTCAGTCTTTCTTGAACTGGGGAGCCCTGAACTGTACACAGTACTCTAAATGTGACTTTACCAGGGCAGAGTAGAGGAGGAGGATCATCTCCCTTAGCCTGCTGACTATAATCTTTTTTATGAACACCAGGATACTATTTTTAGCCACACCACTTGCTCATGGTCAACCTGTTATCCAGTAGGACACCTAGGTCCTTTTTGAAGAGCTCCTTTCCAGCAGGTCGACCTCTAACCTGTACTGATGCATAAGGTTATTGCTCCCCAGGCACAAGACTACACTAGCCCTTGTTGAACTTCATAAGGTTCCTGTCCCCCCAACTCTCCAGCCCGTACAATTCTCTTGAGCAGGAAGCCATGAGTATGTGCGGCAGCTTGCCTGTGAAAAACAAACTCTGCTTTGATATGAAGCAATAACATTAATAGGTAAATACAGTGGCTTTCAGCATGTTCTTAATATTTCTATATATAAAATATATAGGAAAATAAAAATCCATATGACTTTCTGAGCAGTGAAGAAAAAGATCTGGATAAAAAGGTACTGAACATTGCTGCTCACACACTGAAAGTACATCTGTGACTGCTGTGCAGTACATACTCAGGCTAATGTTAAACCTGCATCAACTGGGTTATTAATAACAGCACAACTGGGTCAGCAGCATGTTAAATGCAGACTGATTTATAATGTTTCCTGGGTAAGTTTCCAGTTTACCCTAAGCTTCCTGCAGCTGTAACTAGACTGTTGGTGTAAGGCTTATATAAATTCTCTCTGCTCTACATTTGCTGAAATACCAAGGTGCTCTGGATTTGCATTACATTTTGATCAATCAAGGAGAATGCTGAGGCTTATAGCTGGATCAAGCTTAAGCTTTCTGATGTGGTCTTGAAAAATTTAGAGTTTGCGAAACTTGCTTTGCTTGAGAAACACCAACCATGCCAGATGAAATCCTTAAAAAATGTGAATTTTCCATTGTATGTTTACCTTGAGGGAAAAATAAACCCCTCTTGGTTTAAAACAAACAAACAAACAGACAAATAAATAAAATGGAGGAGGGGGAGAGACTCAGATTAATATTTGGGTTCTTAAATTCTCTCCTTATGAAGAATTGAGTTTTGGTTCACTATCACATCTCTGCAGTGTGATGTCCATAGGCTGTAAAGCCAGATTTGCCTACTATCTTCTTCTGCATTAGCCTCTTGATACAGGGTCAGCTCTGATTGGCTGACATATTGTAGGATTAAGCACTACAACATCTAACTTTTAGACACCTAACTGGAGAGAGGACTTGGTACTAGCTTGGGAACTAGTTATTTTTATTTGTTATTTATTCATTATTTATATATATATATATATTTACATTATATTTTTAAAATTATTTATTTTTTATATTTTTATTTTTTCATATTTTTTATTTTTATTTATTCATTATTTGTTTTGTTCATTAAATGAAGCATTAGATGAAGTCTGCACTTCATAGGAGATACTTGTTCATTTGGAATTGACAAAGTCAAGCTCCTTATCATGACTTAAGGACTTTATTATGGCCTGGAGGAAGCACTGCCTATCTGTTAGGATTCAGAGGGGAAAGATTTCCTAAAAGTTTCTCCTTGACCTTTTTTTTGGAAAAAAATAGAATGATCATCCATCCTCTCAACAAATGAAACATGATTTTTCACTACCAAATCTCAAGCCAAAGCTTTCTTTGACAACTCTGTAGTCCAGTATTTCTTCCTGCCTAACAAGTTAGTGGTCATGTTTTCTTCCTCTCAGAAGATCACTCCAGCTAGTAGGATCAGGGATATTCAAGTATGTATAGCAGGTACTAAAACAGTTTGGGTAATTTTTTTTTATAGTCATCTGGCACCCAGAGGTTTGAGATACCCTCCCACCTTCCCCCAGCAATGTTGTAGGTGAAGAGAGGTTTTGATGATCTGTTTTTGATTCTGAGCATGGAACAGATTTACTCTTTCTTTCTATTCCTATGTTTTTTTACCTGCACTTGCAACATAAATCATGTTGTGCTCTTGATTTATAATATGAAACAGACTCTTTTCTGTCAAAAATATTTCAGAATTTTTATCTTTAAAGTCTTTCTTGTTGTTATACAGCAACAAGAACATGCAAAAGAAATTAGTGATTCTAAATCAACATTTTCTTGGGGTGCTGTGCATTGAAACAACTTATTTTCCAAGAGTTACCTTTCTTCAACAAAACAAAAATATGTATAAAATAGAACAATTGTAATAGTATTCTGACAAGTCCAACTTATATGGTTCATTGTCACAAAGGATAACCTAAGAAAATGCAGAATGGCTTTACAAACTTAGTAATACAGAAACTCCTTGGAGGAGCTAGAACAACATACCATGAAAACTCCAAATACATATTCAGCATGTGTATTTTTAAAGAAAACTTTATGCAAATTTAAGATCAACAAATACAGAATAAAATGCACTAAGAAACTGATATGTAGACAAAGGTTTATTTACACCATACAACATTTTAAATATTTTATACACAGCTGCAGCAGAGAAAGCTACTCCAAGCTTTCCAGAGAAAACTGCAGTAATAAAGATGTGAAATATATTATTCATATAAAAGTGAGATTATTACTTTATTGCATTTAAAGCAATGAAGAATGTAGCTCAACAGACATTCATTTAATGACAAAAACTTTGCTTTTATATTATAAAGTAAAAAGTGTAGTAATGGCCAAACAGACTGTTATAAACTTTAAAAACTGCATAAATATATACATTGTGCTTCATGGTGAAGTTTTTTGAAAACTAAACCAAATGAAGCTGTTACAACATGAATCGTTGCTTGAGGTTTATCTATAAAGATTACCTTACAAATCCATTCCACGGGTACTTACAACACACGATGGTAAGAATTGTACACCTGGTTCTCCACTAGCCATACTAGTGGGAAGAAACTGTACGAAAAAAACACTGACATTTGGCACGGGGAGAGCCTGGCATAAAGTAGTCACAACGTTCAGACAGGAGTGTCAGGATTCCCAAAGTCTCTTTATTGTCAGTGCAATTAATGTTTTGTTTGTTTTTGTCTTGTTCAGTTTATTTTCATTTTTGTTAAACTTCTGTTTGAAAGTCACCTTCTTGCACATCTAAAGGCAAGTTCAGACACTTCTCCCATTCTGCTGGTCTTAGTTCTAAAGCATCTTTTGCCTCTGTGTCTAATACGTTTATCGTTGTATAGTGTTGATATTCGCCTGTGGTTTTGAAATTGTCCCATGGAGCCTTGTTTGGTGCTGAATTCTCCTGAAGAGCAGAGAAGAAAAAAAGAATACAAGGATGAAATAATGTATTTCCTGCTTATAATGCTGATGCCTACTATGCTCTCATGAGACACAGAAGTCAGAGGGAGGAACTAGCCTTCCAGGGAGACAGGCTGAGACTATCTTTCTCTGGGAGCAATCAGCGCTTTGGCAGGCCGCTCACCTGAGCTGCCAGCTAAGCCCTGTCCTCTGCAAGAAAGTTAGTGCGTGAGGAATGGCCAAATGATACAGTAACAGCAGCCAACATTTCAGTAGTGGCTTTGTAGCAAAGCAGGAGAAGAGAAGGGAAAGTAATTGAGGAGAGCTTGCTGTCTGAAGTATGGAGTGGTCTGAGAGAGTCTGCTAGCTTGCTTTTAAACTGGGGCAGGAGAATGGCAGAACAGCAGAAACCTGCTCCTTGAGAGTGGGGGAGTGGCTTTGCATGTAAACATGGTGGTGAGATTGTGATGGATTACATTAGGATCAGCAAACTGAAAGCTGCCTGTTTTCTACTGTCCATGAGTTCTTTTGGAACGTTAAGTTTTACAGGATAAAAGCCACTATGGAGCAAGATCAAAGTTATTAGTGATTTCTGCTATAACATGTTAGCTGCCAAAATCAGACAGATCTGTTTTAGATCCCTTCATGCATTCTGATGGAACTCCCACTGCCTTTAAATAGAGGTGTGGGTCTGATGTCATCACCATTTGTACTCTGCTGTAGACTAAGATATGCGAGGCTGTCTAAAGGGCAGAGATGCTGGTATTTAGGTATCTGGATGACTGTCCAATGGCCTTACAGGATGACCATTCCTCTAAGCAGCTTGTATTAGCAGACTCTTCAAAAACACAGTGAAAATATGAAATGGAGTAAGCACCACTCATCCACGGAGACCACCTCTGAGATTTTGAATGAAATCAAGGTTTATGTGGACATAAAATCTCAAATAGAAAGGGGAACACAAACTACACATGTTGGTAGATCTCAGATAGAGGAGTGAGTGAGAACTGAGTGAAAAATAAAACATATCACATAAAGATTCATGAGTCTGGGACAAATTTCTTCTGGATTAGAGCTCACTGAGCTGATGTTCAATACTTCATGTCTGAGAGCAACTCTTCATAAATCATAGAATAAGACAATTCTAGCTCAGTTTCATTCAATATGCAATTTTCACATTATAAAGTTATATAGAAAATTATTACTAATCATAATATTACTGCTAGAAAGATATGTCATACTAAATTACCTGTTTTAATTAGGCAGAGTCAACTATTTCCTTGCTCTCATTATCATATCAGATGTAGTCAGGGTGTTATGCCTGTGTGTGTGAGTGTGTGTGTACAAATCTGAATTATGATGATAGCAGAGTCAATTCAGGATGAATTAATTTTTGCTTTTCACATAAATATTTATAGACCTATTAAAGAAAAGACAGCACTACAGAGACCCTGTGTTCTTTCTGGTGCTCTAACGTATAGGTGACTCTAGCTGGACTTGTTATAACTAATTTAATATTTGCTTGCCTAGGCAGAGGTAAAACCCTGTTGGGTAAATTACATTATGAAGTTGCTTTCTGTATAAAAAGGCCTTTAGACATAGGAGACACATACAGATTTTAAATGTGTTCCCTACAGTTCAATTTCTTGTCATCTATAATGATGTCAGTGAGTTAGTTATGGTCTAGTTGCAAAATGTAATGAGTCTCACCATAGGTTAGATTACTGAAAATACCTTTTGTTCTCATTCTTGAGGCTGTATAAAAGTAGCACAAAATGAGGTCTTCTCAGGAAATAATATTGAATTCAAACATCGAATCCAGAATATTTTAAACACCCATGAAGGAAAACTTACCATGCTTCCTGATTTTGGTACATCCCGAAATCTGTCCAGAGTCTGAAATTTCTGATTTAATTCTTGAAACAATTCCATATGCCTCTTTCTTGTATGCATGACCTTCTGTAAAAAAGGAACATAATTGCTTATATTTATAATTGAATCTGGGCTTTTTTAAAAGAAACGTTCTTTCCCCCAGCATAATAAAGAAAATTGAATTCGGCAGGACCATCTTTTCCCTATAGACTTAATCAGTGGAAGTGAATTGCACTGAGTCTTCTCTCTCCTCTGTTTAATGCACTTTTTGTATACAAAGGAGTGTTTTCCCCACATTTATTGAGTTGCTGAAATCAAGGGACACTCTGTTTGTGCTAGGCTGGAAAAAGTTCGGAAGTGGTGGGAGCATCTTAGAAGTAATTTTCTCTTTTGCACATTAGAAATGTTTTCTACAGTTTTTGTGTTCTGCATGGATACTAATATCTTAATTTCAAGAGGAAGGCAACAGCATTTTGTACCTTTAGAAAATTTTTTTATGAGAGCACCAAACTTAGGACTCCTAGATCAAAAGACAAAAACTCCTAATGTTACGTTTTTTAACTGAGACATCTTGTCATGCAGATCACCACCAAATGCATTCAGCTGCAGAAAACACTGTTGAAATGGCATTCACATTAAGTGGGAACCGTTTTCAACTTTACTGTCTTTTGAGTGATTGGATGCTAAGCTCCCTGTAGCTGCTGCACAGGACGTTCTTCCACGAAAACTAATTATATGGCATTCCTGTGCAAGAGGTGGAGACCCCAAACAGCTCCATAGTTGAAGGGGCTCTCAGGCCATGTATCTGCTTTGGCAGCTACGTGGTGAGTGAAACCTGTTTTCAAGCCTGGACTGTCATGCTTATCATCTGTGTTGTTTCCAAATAAATTCACTGTCGGATACGGATTCAGACCAGCCTCTGGAGCTGAGCCAGAGGCTGCTCACTGTTCAGCCGGTCTTGTGGTTCTGTGTTCTGGGAGGACAGGAGACAGGAGGCACTGAGGTGAAGCACTCTCAGCAGATGGGCACAGCTTGCCTTTTCTTAAGCTTCTATATCTGTGTGGACTGGAGTTGCAGCCAGGGTCACAGCCAATTGATGTTGATAGAAGAAGTATAGGTCACCAGCCCCTAAGCATGTACACTCGTCATGACTGATTTTCCTGGGCAGCATACATGACAAAACCCACAATCTTACGTACACAGTGTCTGAGTGTGACCCTTCCCTGCAAGTGATGCTTCCACCTAGTCTGGTTTAATTACTTTTAAAAACGGAACATCAAGGCTGACTCTCAAATAATGTTTTACAAATCCAATTTTTAAATTGTTTTTATTTTTTATTTGTATTCTGCTTTTCTAAATTTCATGAAGTATGGCTGCTCTCTTGGGTGTGCATTCCTACTGTTATGCGTTAATAACCATATTATCCCTAATACAGCTACACCCTAGCTTGAGAACTTGTTCCGCTTCTGAGAACAGGAAATTGGCAACATTGTTCACAAAAGAGACATGAGATATAGCAAGCAATTAAGGACCTATTAACTTAACATGACTTGTGGGGTGAAAAGGGAAACAATTTTGCAGGATTCAGTGAGAACTGCTTGCAAAACATAATTTAACTAGAGGTAGCTGATCTAAATTTATGAGGGAAGTTTCACTTAAGTGACTTCCTAGGGATTCTTTTAAGCTGTTACTGTAATGGTAGATGGGGATATTTAGCATATTTCATATACACTGAATTTTAAAAAGAAAGGTTCTGCCTCAAAGATTATTATTTGATGAAATAAGGAGGCACAGTTCAGGTAATAAAACAGATTTGGTGGGTTAAAATTCTGGCTCTAAAAGCAGGAATAAAAGCATATGACTAGGAAACAAATGTTTCCAGCTGGAAACTTTTTAATAGAAGATTAGGAACATAGAGAATGCTACTTTCTGATATTTTTCTGAGTTGTGTATGCAAGAATTAGTTGAACAGCAAATATGAATAATGCAAATGTCTCACTCAGTTCAATGCATTATTCCTGATGAGATGCAGGTGGGAGGAGAAATTAAACACTTGCAGTGTGAAGTCTGCCAGAAAAAAAAGGCTTCAAATTTTATTCTTAGTATTGGAATGACTAGTATGTGCTTGGATGGATGGATCTTTCAGTTGCTTTGTGTCTGCCTGGCTTCCATTCTCTAATTACTACCTTCTGACATCCCTGCCCTCCTCACTGTTTAGACAAAATAATCTGAACTTCAGTGAGGTGCAGTAACATTAATTCTAATTTTCTATCCTTTAATATATTTTATTTTATTTCTTATTGGAATTTACCATATTTTTTGTTTTCTAGAAAATATGCTCTGTTGCATAACTCTTTCTCTTTTATGAGGAAACAACCCAAAATATATTTGCAGGGGTTTCATCTGTTGTTTTTTATTTTTTCTCTTTTAAATAACCAGTGTGGGAAGCACAAGCTTTATCAGTCTTAGAAATGCTTAAGTTTAATCAATACAGAGCTGGAGATCTTGAGCAATATAGACTAGGATGATTGTAGAAGCAAAACGTCCTCAGCAGGGTGATAGAGAAGCTTCTGATGCTGCCCTTAGAAAGGACAACATCTTTAGGCTTAGTTGTGGTTTGATATTCTGCATCCCCTTCCGGGAGCACCTGCCTGAGTTAGCCACCACTCTACATTCTCACTCACCTTAGAGCGCTGGAATTCTATAATAATTTAGTTGAAAAAGACTCAGGAATGTCAAGTTCAAACATTTAGCTAACACTTCAACCCCACGGCTAAACCATGTCCCTAAGTGTCATGCCACCTCCACAGGTTTCCAGGGATGATGACTTTACCACTTTCCAAGGCATCCTGTTCCAATCCATAGCCACAGTTTTTGTGAAGAAAATCTTCTTAACATTCAGTATAAAGCTCCTTTGGTACAACTTGAGTCTGTTGCCTTTGGTCCTATCACTTGTCACCCAAGAAGCAAGACTGGCACTTTGCTGCAACCTCCTTTCAGATAGTTGTAAAGAACACTGTAACCTCCCTCAGCCTCATTTGCTCTGGACTTAGCCTCAGTTCCCTCAGCTATTTTGCATATGTTTTGCTTTTTAGACCTGCACCAGATCTGTTGCTCTTTTCTGCTCATGCTCAAGCAACTAGATATCCTTCTTGTGGTAAGGGACCCAAGTCTGAATACTGTATTCAAGGTGAAGTCTTACCAGTGCTAAGTACAGAGGGATAATCATTTCCCTAGTCCTATATTCCTAATGCGGACCAGGATGCCATTGGCCTTCTTGACCACCTGGGCACACTGATGGCTTCATGTTTAGACAGCTGTTGAGCAAGTGCTGTAACTCGTGTCGCACACCCTAAAGCAGACTATATTGAACGGACAATCTAACATTTCTACCCCACTCAAAAATAACATCAATTTTTAATTTTGAAAAGGGTAAGCCTTGCTCCAATTAGCACCCATTCTTGGAAAAGCACTTCGAGTGGATATCAAGGTGAAAAGTACTTCAGACATAATTGTATACTCAGCTCAATTTTTTAATTTATGATAGCATTTTAGCTGAAATCTAACTCAAGCAAAAATATTCTGATGAATATTCACAGCCAATCCTATGATTAATAGTAATAATAATAATAAAAGTGATATTCAATTTGCTTTGGAAATATTCTATATAATCACAGGTAAAAATGGTCTCTCAAATTCTGTATGAAGTAGTGAAGTGAAAAGAGCAGATGGGGAAATGCCCTCCTAGCTCTATAATGGAAGCCTGCTGTGTTTTCAAGATGTTGTAGGTCTGATTAGTTGCCAAACTTAGGAACGGGAAATGATTTTTCCTTGCAGGCATGATACTTTTTTTCACCTTTGTCTTGGAGAGATATCTTCATGTTAGGAAGAAAAAGATTTTAAAATGTTGTGTAAGTTTTTAGTATTGCTGTAATGAATGGCTATTGTGGATGAAAATCTGAAAGAAGGCAGCAATTTAATTTAATTTCAGCATTATTACTAGTGAGAGTCTACTGGTCTGTGGACAGAGAAGACAGTCCAAGATTTGTACGCTGCATTCTTGCCCTCCCTTAACAGAGCTCAAAGGAAGCCAAAGACCTAAATCCTAGACAGTATTTTATGAACTATTTAGCATAAAAATTGTTTATTGCAAGTACATACAGTGAATACATTTTATAAAGGGGAAAGATAAAAGGATGAGTGGAGAAAGGCAGGATTCAGATCCTCTTGTAGAATTCAAAAGTATTTGTAATCTTTTATCCCAGAATGCAAGCCAATAACAGTGTTTCTGTAAGTGACAGAGCAGACCATTATAAAGTCCTCCTGGGACTTTCCACAGCATCTGTATTTCTCCTCAACATAATTAGAATGACTTTCATCTGATCTTAGAGGTAGTGCAGAGCCTTCATGAACAAAACTACCTGTCCAGCTTCAGGGGAATTCAGAATGTAAGAATTGAGGTTGCTGAGCACTTAGCTGGCATTACAGCAGTCAGCAGAAATAAGGATCCCAAACTCCCAGACCAGAATACTGCTTATTTTGGATATTGGCATATATGAATAAGAGTATAAACTGATTCTTGGTAACATCATAAAAGAGATGTACAAATGTTACAAGTTAATTTTAGCAAATTTCAGTGTTCAAATAGTCTGTTTTGCAAAACCTAGCTTTGGACAATATATTAAGTGGTAAAACTTTCTTCTAATAGACTAAGCATGCTATATTATAGTCTCTTAAATAAAAGGATCATTTAAGGATGCAATGGCAAACAATTTATTAAAAGAAAACAAGACACAGCTGGTTTAGTTCCTGGGAGCCTTCCTTCTAAACAGAAAAATGATCTATGATAATGGTTGGCTGGTTTAGTTGTCATCTTTTTCTCTCTTCCTTCCTTTGACTGGAGACATATAGTATCTGTAACACTACTCAGCAGTGTCACAGGACTTGCATTCTTTACTGTTTCCTGCAAAGGTCCACAAAACTGTACTTGTATTTCACAGAACCATAGAGTTATAGATTCATGAAATTGGAAAAGACCTCTAAGATCTCCTAGTCCTACCATGAACCCATCACCACCTGCCCACCTAAACCATGTCCCCCTATGCCGTATCTACCCTTTTCTCAAACATCTCTAGGGATGGTGGCATCACCACCTTCCTCCATGTTCCAATGCATTAACACTTTTTTAGAGAATACAGTTTTTCTAATATCCAACCTGAACCTCTCATGGTGCTCCTTGAGGCCATTACCTCTCATCATATTGCTTAGTTCTGTGGGAGAAGAGGCCAAACCCCACCTCACTACAGTCTCCTTTCATGGAGTTGTTGGGGGTGTATTAAGATCTCCCTTGAGCCTCCTCCTCTCCAGACTAATCAACTTCAATTCCCTCAGCCACTCCCCATAAGACTTGTGCTCCAAACCCCTTATCAGGTGCACCACCCTTCGCTGGACACACTTCAGGGCCTTGATGTCTTTCTTATAGTGAGGTGCCCAAAACTGAATACTGTACTTGAGGTACAGCCTCACCAGTGCTGAGTACAGAGGGATGATAACCTCCTTAGTCCTGCTGACTACGCTATTCCTGGAACTAGCCAGGATGCCTTCTTGAACACTGCTGGCTCTTGCTCAGTGGAGCATCAACCAACACCCCCAGGTCCTTTTCCCTCTGGGCAGCTTTTCAGCCACTCTGTCCTAAGCTGGTAGCATTGCCTGGGGTTGTTGTGGCCATAGTGCAGGACTCAGCACTTGGTCTTTAACAGTGATGGCCTGATGAAGATCTTGTTGGACTTTCACCTTTCTAATTTTCTCTCTGCATATCCTCACATATACTGGAGATAACAGGGATGGAACCTGTTTTATGACACTGAGTACAGACAAGATCTGCCAGTATTCAACCCACACAGCAGCTCGTTTTGAATTTCCTCTGCTACCCTCAGTAATTTCTTTTCCATGTGATTTTTGTTTGTTCATTTGGACTTCAAAGTGTCTATATTGTGGTGAGTGGTATATATATGTTTTGCTATTAAACCATGACTTTACAGCAGTACATTTATGGTGTCTAAGACCATTCATCGGCACCATCTAGCATTCTTCATGTATGTTACTAAGTTTTTTTAAGTCTTCAAAAGAAGTGAACAATGATGTGAGTAGTACCTCTGTTCTTCTAGTTCTTTAAGGACACTTCAAGAACTGCTGGAAATTAGGTGGTTGTAATAGTCTGAAATAGTGAAGAACATTCTAAAAATATGATCTGTACAAACAATGGCATTTTGGCACCCAGAAATATTCCTCAAAATGTCTGATTTGCTTGGATAGCCATACTCTGTGAATATATCTTGTATGTATATAGAGAGACATGGAAGGATGCAGGAGAGACTGAGGGTGCAGAGTCTTCTGAGACAGTGCTGTAGCGAAAAGGATGGAAGGAGCCAAGCCTGTCAATCTTGTCCATAATGTGTACTAAAAATAGCATTTGTTATCCTCAGAACTGTAGAAGGACATTGTCCCAGACTGTGCCAGCTGGCACTGTTAACAGACAAAGAGAAAGTGTTACAAAAGTACTACAGGCAATCACTCAGGCTTGACCTCACCTTCAGACTCTATCCCAGTTTGCAGTAGAGCTGCTTTGAGATATCAGAACAGAGTGTGTTTTGCCCACACAACACTACTTCAAATCTCTTTGTCAGTATGCCATGCAGAGTGAAGGAATTTGAGTGACTATCTGAACACTGCTTGGCTTTTTTCCATGCTGTACCTTAGACAAACAGCTACACTACTTGGAAAAACATGGGAAAGCCCACAGGTTTAATCAGGAGCCATAAAACAGAGAGGTGAGATGTAGTTAGTCTGAGTCTGTATAATTCTAAAACACAAGAGCAACTGTCTTTGCTGATCTTATTTCCTCAGCAGTGATTCCCAATGGCCCGATCCACTCCTTTTTACAAACAAATATTTTCTCCTGCATTACAAACATAATTCTAAATATACTAGGCACTGAAGCAGCAGTGCCCCACCTAAAACAAGAAAAAAGGGATAGATGTCTGAAATGCACTATTTGAGTAGAAGAAAATATATAATGAGTGACTTGATTCTTTACAACAGAATGTGTACATCATTGTTGGTGTCTACATTGGTGTTGGGTTATGTTCTCCTGAGTGGTCAAGAAGAATATTTTGGTATCTGTTGCCGCAGAGAATATTTGCATTCGGAATTGCATTTTTTAATAACTTAAAAAAAAAAAAAAAAGAACTGTAAAATCCAGACCTCTTTTTATCCCTGTAATTACAAAACTTTTCTTCAGATTTTTGCATTTAATTTTAGAGTCAGAATTTTGCTTTTAATTCATGTTCTTTCTTTCTACACATTCATCCTAAAGCATATTTAGGATAATTTCATTTTCTTTTTCTTGCCTTACTGTTAGACTTTATATGGTGCTATATGTGAGAAGTTACATGACTCCTTAAGGTAACTACACCCTCTGGGGGAAAAATGACAATGGACAGTAGGAATGATAT
Source organism: Callipepla californica brunnescens (assembly GCA_023055505.1). NCBI lineage: Eukaryota > Metazoa > Chordata > Aves > Galliformes > Odontophoridae > Callipepla > Callipepla californica. The sequence goes on along the minus strand of JALIRH010000007.1, from coordinate 22,071,131 downwards.
TAAGCCACCAAAAATACACACTCAGACATGGAAGGTCAGCTTTCAGCAAAGGCAAGTAAGCAAAGCAAACCTGTCTTTCATTGCAAGGCTCCTATGGCCACTTCTATAACAACCGCTATGGTTGAATCTAGCTATTTCTACTTCTTGCTTCTCTATGGACCAGAATCTGAAATCTGAAAGTACATCTGCTTACATTCTGTACAATAGCTGAGCTACTGAAAATGAGTTACATTAAACTATTAACACACATGGACAGCCTATACAAAAATAAAAATCAGTAAATTATTAAAATGTCTCTGAAAATTTGTGTCTATATTTCTTCTAGTAGAGTGTAGAAAAGAAACGCAAATAAACAAAACTCTCGGAGACTTCATCATAGTGATTGAGTCTAATTCAATGGAATGTAAGGAACCTTACATAAACTTTTTTTAAATAAAACGTGATCTACAGGTCTTGAGAATGCAGCATGTAATCATTCAAAAGTCAACACATTCATCACACTACCTGTATGTGGAACTCATATGTTAGTAAATTAGTACTGAAGGAAGAAATAGAACAGATGATCAGGTCTCTTGAAAAAAGCAGGCTTCTGCAAGAATGTGGTCAGTTCTTCAGAAATATTACACTTTTTCAATAAATAGATAGCCAACAGAAAAAGAAAGAAAAATAGATGAAAATGAAGAGGCAGAGAATTTGAAAACTAAAACCATGATGACTAGTATTATAATATGACAGTTTGATCTCAGAATATTTGTAAAAAAGTTGCACCAAAGTGGTTCTAATGAATTGCTCATCATGTTCTATGCAGTACCAACTGAACAGTCCTATGACATCTAACATGTCAGAAAGCTAACATCTGTTAAAATGGACACCTCATATTTACTTTTAGGAAAATGCTACAATAATCAGGAATAATTCAGTGAAACTTACTTCAAAGTCAAGGTCCGAATAACGTGATTTTCTTCTCTATTAAGCAGTAAAAAGAAAGAAAAAAGAGGTTGTATTAACAAGGGGACTATTCATCAAATGAGTCTAAATAACATTATTTTTTTCCTATCAGATATATGTTAGGTATTCCGTGTAAGGCTGAAAATCTTATTGTGACAATTTAAGACTTTGCATACAGCTTATTAGGCTAGTACCACATTCTTTTCACTGAAGTAAACCAGACTGGATTTCACTAAGATGCTTCATATGCATATTATTTGCATTCAAGAAAACCTGTTGGTACATAAAATACATTTATTTCTGTGTTTTCTGTGGTATTTCCAAATGATCATAGCATTTATTCTTTTTTCATTGATATCTCTATATATCTATGATTTTAGTCTGTATAAATATACATAAATTTATTCTTTCCTACGTCAGGTTTACATTGGTACAACTTCATTGATTTTAATGGAACAACTGATTGCAAATTCAAGCCCAAGCCATCTATACTTTCCATAGAGACTTGAGCTTGTTTGTTTGCAATGACAATCTGGATGGAGAAAGCGATGATATTGTCTTATGACATACCTGATTCAAAACAGCTGATAAAAATAACTGTTCACTAGTAAAGTAATCCCTTTTATACAATGCAATGACTGCTTAAACATTTCACAAATAATTTAGCATATAATTTTATAACGGAATTTGAAATAAACTGATTATGAAGCCCAATTATATTAGACAGAAGCAGAAACATTATAAAGAAAAGATACAAATATCTTTCCTAAGGATGGAAATTGAGTGGCTCACAATAGACCAAAGATATATGGAAAGCAGTGACTGGAGAAGCTAAAAAAAAGGAGAGCAGCAAGAATAGGTGAATGGAATGTAAAGATACATTCTCCTTTGGGAAGCAGAGTTAAAGGAAGGGAAAAGCACCCAAGTGACAGAAAGTGCTTGCAGGTACAGCCTAATCCTAACTTTTTGTAGTATTATAGAGTAGCTTTAACTGATGGTGAACAAACCTTTTCAGAATGTGCTGAATTTCTGCAGTGAGATAGAAATCAAACCAATCAAGTCAAGAGTAATAATATTACTGACTTCATTAGACTTTGATTTAATACAGTTTAAAAAACATGCAGATTTTAGTACGTGGTTTTGTTTCCTTGCACTTGAAGGAAACAATTACACAAGTTCTTCAGCTGCAGAAGGCAGAAACTGTTTGATCTCTCATAACACCACTATGTGCCATTATCTAGTTTTTGTTGTAAAATTCTGACTTGTATCAACCCATAAATATAGAAGAAGACAAGTGTAGCACCGTCTACACTGTCTTCAGAGTTTGGACACTGTTGTCTGAAGAGCTGTGAGGCACTACTAAAAATGGTCTACAACACAAGTGAGAAAAGTAAATCTTGATTTGACCAAACCGACTTTAAAGAGAGTATTTAAAAAAAATAAATAAACAATTCTGCAAGAAATAAATAGCACTTAAACTTGAAAACAGCAATGGCTTTGGAAGTAGGAAAACTATGAGAAGATTATTCTAAAATTCTTAAAGGTAGTTTTGTACCCACTGCTCATTTATATTGAGACTAGGTACAAGCATACCTTTGAGACAGGCCTTCATCATTTCACAGTAAACCAACATGTGGAGAAATCTACATATTTCTAATGAGGAAGGATCTATTTTAAGGTGCAATTAGATCACTTCCTCAGCAGTAAAGGATCCGTGGTTTCAAAATAAGAACTTTAGACAGCAGACAACATGGTGAAGTCTCGAGGAGCAGCATTGAAAAATGCTTGAAAAGCCATTATTTAAACTAAATTTCAATAATAAATCTGATACCACTGAACTGCCTGAATGAGAATCCTAAGAGAAAGCATGAAAAATTTTGAAATAATTGTGTAGTCTACTACCTAATGTGATCTATCACTGTTTACATGGTAAAAATACATATCTAACTGTTTGCAACAAATTCAACTGTGCTATTGCCTGAAAGATGTCACTACTGCAATTTTGTCCTTAGATCACACCAGTTAAGACTAAACAAGTAATAACACAGGTTTATCTCAGTGAGCGAACAATACAAATATATCACAAGTGCAATTTATTTTAAATCTGTATAGTAGAGAACATCTGTTCTATGTTTGTACATTTCTTTTCCATGGCTGCATACGATGAAATAAATCAGAGATTCTGTCAGAGCCTGTTCTCCTAAGACATAAAAAATACGTAACTGCCATAAGTCAGAAATGTAGAATGAAGATCTGTGAACACAGAAGTCAGTGATTATGAATGTGATGCTGGACCATTGGAAGTTGTTCACAATACTGTCAGTGACACTAAGTACAGTATCAGGCCCTCTAGGCTACCACATCATTGTACTGAAGAATTACTGTTGAGACCAGGAGTGTATTCAGATGCATGAAGGCACTGAGTACCTTGGCTTGTAAGGGTGGAGCCATTTACCTGTAGTCCCAATTAGAAGTTGTCATTTTTCTTAACTCTTCTCCTAGATTCTGTACGATGTACATCTAAAGCATGCAAATCAACACCTTAATTGTGATTATGTATATATATACAAACACATTGTATATAGATATATATATTTACACAATCACAATATAGATATACACACATATTTATTAATGTACATATCTTAAAGTTTAATTGCTGTGGCTCTGTGCTTAAAGAAAAGGTCTTCCACACACACCTAAATTCTTTCTGAAATCTAGTCAACCTTTTGACTTGTTCTAACAATTTAATTAACAAAAGTCAAAAATTGAATGAAAGAGTAAGGGGCGAAAATATCTCTTATGTCAAATGATTTGCTGAACTGATCACACCAGTGTGTTGTTTTTTTTTCAAAAGACTGCTTCACCAGCCTACAAAAGTAAGAAAGATTACAGCCAGCATTAAACATAGACAGAAATTGATGTCTTCTTTCAAGCATCAGTCGGAGATCTAGGTGACTATTAACGAAAGTTCAACATGACTAACAAATAACTACTAAGGGTAATAACAGAGGTTCATCTCAATATTTTGAATTTTACTGAGTTATTTAGTGATACTTAAGGAACGATATAGCAGAATGCAAGTATAAAGAGTTATTTTTGTTGCAGCATCCTCCTTAGTTCTTTAATTGTAATTTAGGAGGATTTTTGGGAGGAGCTTACTCTGTTGAGCTTAATAACACTCCTTTACACTGTTCCATCAGTCTGATCATGTTTTATATTCATTCATAATTGTAAAATAAAAAATATGCTGAGGTAGTGAGATCCCCAATTAAAATATGCATAATGTGATGAAGAAAATAATGTTGTTTATCTCTTTGTTGTTTCATTTGAAGCTCCACTTTTTTAAATCACAGGAAATATGAATAATTGTTCCCTATTCTCTACTCAGTGATTTATTTTCTGAACTGAAATGCTTTAATGCCAGAGAACTGCAAAGGGTAACTCATAAAGGTACTGCCTAAAAATCTGGAGCTACATGCAATTATTCAGCAGCAAGGGAATTATCAGGGATAATTCTGAAAAGGCTGAAATCCATATGTAAGAACTGAATGGGATATTCATGCAGACTTTCAAAAGCTACAAAGAACCAGACATTTAAATGGGCAGGGATGTGTACAACCCTTTCTGAACAACTTTGGTGAGAAATCTGCATTAATTCTCTGAATTCTCAGAAGGAAAATCAGAACAGAACCACAATATGGTAGGGATCAACAGAGATCTATGTGTCCATCTGTCCCAACCTCTGCTCCAGGAGGGACACTCAGAGTAGGGGGCCCAGGACTGTGTTCAGGCAGCTTTTGAAGATCTCCAAGAAGGAGAAACCACAGCCTCTCTGGGCAGCCTGTGCCAGTGCTCGATCCATCATCTGTACAGCACAGAAATGCTTTCTGGTGCTCAGACAGAACCTCTTGTGCTACAGCTTGTGCCCATTGTGTCCATCGTGCCTACATGCTGGGAAAAAAATTCAGAGAGCAGCAAAAAGTCTTCTTAGAGGGTTAAAAATGCAAGATCAAGGGAAAAGGATAAAAGAGACATATAGCTTATTTAAATTTTGTCTCTGGAAAAAGCAAATACAGAAACTTCCTCAGAAACCTTAGAAGGATATAAATACTGCTAAAAAAACTTAGTATGAGAAAAATAAGAAAATCCAAAATTTAGGAAAAAAAAAAAGGAAGAAAGGAAGTTTTAAAGGTGTTATTGCGAATAAAGACAGCTTATATGATCAGCTGAAGGAAAGTGGGAGTCATTCATTGCAGTCTTGAAAGTGAAATTGGACTATGCATTACAGAAATATGCTGTGGAAAATGTTCTTGCATTGATAAAGGACATGACCCAGCGAGATCTTTTTCATTTCTGATTTCTACAGTCTTTGATCTTGATTGATCAAGTACACCTTACAGAAAAAAAAAAAAAAAAAGCTTAAAAACAACAATAATAATAATAATGAAAAAACAACAGAAAAAAAACCCTATGAAACCTTTAATTCCAGGACCAAAGTGGAATTATGCAAAAAGAGGTCTGCAGTCGTAATTTATTTAAAATCAATTTTACTTTGTGCTAATCATGTACAGCTTTTCTGTGTAATACCATAGCAACTTTAAACTCTGCTCACTAGGGGACAAAAATAGAACACTGAAGAATAATTTCCATACAGCAGCATGTACTAATATGCTGGCACCAGGAAGGAGCTGCTCTCTCCAACAGGCTAATAAAATCCCTCTCCATCTCTGTAAAATGACAAATGCCTGGTTTCCTCCTTATTCTAGTCTGCATTACACCACTACCTGATTAATTACATGAGACACTCCTGAAAATATATTATATTGTGTGAAGTATAATTGAAACCAGAGATAGCATATTATAGTGTGGGTTATAACCATGCTTCCATTAATATAAAGCCTTATTATCAGCAGTTTATAATTCACTCTGAGATTAGGTTTGACATACAAGATCTTAGCCTGGGGAAGATTTTTTCCCTGAACGAAATTAAAGGAGAATCTCTTTTGGCCCTCAGAGATATAAAAGTGGAATGTGAGTTTTGATTTAAAATATCTTTTGTAGGTATTTAACTGAAGAAAAAGCTTAGTTTCTGAACAGAAAATTACATTGGCTATTAGTTTACAGTATGAGCTAGATATGAAACAAAAAAAGTAGATGAGCTCTTCGATGTGGGAGTTCTAATTTGTGTAAATCTACTAGCAAATTTCAACACAGTACAAACATAACTTCAGAGATCCCATACTAAAACTGTTCCAGCATTTTTTTTTTCAGGTTTGCCACTCCTTTTTATATAGGATAACTGACATATTTATTTACTCAGTAGAGAAAAAATACTTGTTTTGTGTTTCTGAATGTCACTGGGGAAAGTATAGCATTTCTTTAATGGACAAGCAATTGACAGTATGCTTCCTAAGGATAACTTGTAGTTAAGATAAATGTCTGTAGTATAAAAAAATGAAATATGCACTGCACTCTGTAATGCTGATTAAAATTTATGTTCTTCACATCTTCAGTTACTAAAATCACCTCTGCCTGATTCTATCCCCATTCCTGTCCAACAGTCCAAGGATACAATGCAACAGTGTCTCAAGTCAGAGGAATTTCAAACCTCTTCACTCAACCAAAAGAAAGAGTGGGCTGTTACAGGTCTAGAATTCATTTCACCGAGAGTCACAAAATTGGCAAGAACTGTCTACACAGCTTATTGAAGAATGAAATGAGGAATGGAAGGAAGATAAATCTGAGATAGCAAAAGCCTGAAAATAAATACTGTGTGGAAATATGATGAAGGGGAAGTTTCTGTAGTTCTTGCCTCTCTATTTGTTTTTTTTTTTTTTTTTTAATTTACTTCATTTCTTTTTAACTTCTCATATCATAAATCAAAATGACCTCACACTATTTTGCTTTTATTCTGTTCTAGCTCTTTATTGACAAGATTGACTGCTTTTTACCATATATTTCTTCTTGCTTCTCTGGGATTATTTATTTTTATTTTATTATTTATTTTTTATTAACGTGCCTCTCCATTTCTGTCTGCTTTCTCTCCTTTCTATCAATACTTCTATATTTTCTTTGCACTCACTACCTTTAATGTATCTCTTTATTTTCTTTAATCTCTGTATTTGCTTCCTGAAGTCCTAAGTCAATGATTTGGTCAAAAAGCTCTGGAGACGACTTTATTTGAATGTATTAGAGCTCTCATGAGTGAGTACAGAAGAGTTATTTTGGTCATACTTCCTATTCAGGGGTTTGATGTCTTTTCCCACACAAAGATCTCCTATCAGAAAACAAGACAGAAAAACTAACAAGGAAAACATGAAACTGGGAAGAAAACTCCACTCCCAACAATTTGGGAAGCTGTTTCCTTCTTGCTCTTATAAAGCCGAAGCTCTTTTTTCCATTTAATAAATGTTTCTATTATCTATATTCACATGGCCTTCTTTTGATAAATATTCTTTGTCTTCTTTCAGCAGTTTTCCATTGAAGCATAAAGTGACCATGCACTAATAGTCCCTAGAAAGGACCCATCATTCCTGTCCCATAAATCTACCAATACAAGTCTCCTCACATATAGACAGGAAGCAAGTGACCTAATTCCTCTTGCATTTATTTTTTCCATAATAGGAGAAGAATTACTTCTCCTGGAGGTATGTTGCACCGATCAACTTCCTCCTCTGCACTTAAGCCTTCTATCCTTTCCTTGCACTCCAGTGATGGGGATTGTACAACTTCATTTCATTTTAATGAGTACAGCACTGAGTGCATAATTTCAGAACAAAAAGCATTCCAAAAGAGTGCATTGAGAGTGCTTTCTTCATTAAAATGAAAACACTTTGAACTGAAGGAGCACACTACAAGCCACTTTGATGCCAAGGTAGCAGAGCCAATTTTAATCCATGCATATAAGGGATGTGCAGGAGATTAAGCAGATGTTCAATTAGTCCTGCTCAGAAAATCAGTGATGTACCAGTATGCCTGCCTGTGCCTGTAATCATGTGAGTTCTGTTGGGTACATGCCAAATAAAATAAAAAAAACACTGACTTGCTTGCTAGGAAACTGCAGATCCTTAAGTTTATATTTACTTGGGCAACGTATTTATGTAAATACTATGGCATTCTCCAGCAATCTTTTGAAAGTTGAAATTTTCCCATATATAATATAACATTTGATTGCTCCTAATTGAGAATTTTCTTTTGAAAAACATTATGTAGATGTAAAAACTGGGAGAAAGATTGTAACATACTGTAGGATTCATCTGACTAAATTTAGAACATAACCTTTTTGATGTTCATGTCTGACCCACTCATTTTGTCCTCCTCTATGGTATCTGTAGAGAGAAAGCTGCACTGAGGGCATATGATTTACTTCATCCTGGAACAGATGTCTGAAAGTGGCCTAGAAGTGTCTATTTCTCTCTGATGACACTGAAGAGAAGCCTGATGGGGAAAGCTCCATTCCAGATCAGAAGGGAAATGCCTGCATTTAAATATTTAATAGTAGGCATGATGGATCCGCTTTGGAGAGTTAAAAGTCAGAACATAACATTGTGCTAAAACTGCAGGTCTGTTCCAAAACATCCATCATAATGAACATGAAGTCTAAATAAAAGAGAACAAAAGCAGACCTTACATTTCAGCTTTCCCATTCAGTAACTTTAATTTTTTGGTTGTTTGTCTCTCTACAGGTTTTAATTTCTTGAATAAACACATGTTATTCCAAGGGCTCATCATCTCTTGAGATGTGTGAAATCCAGAAAATGATTGGCTTCACAAACTAATAAGCATAACGGTAAAAAAGCCAAATAAAAAAAATCTAAATGTTGCAAATATATTAGTTTATTGCAACAGAATACTCTAGTGTTTCAGTACTAAAATGGACATGAAATTTAGAATAAATCATTTGATTTTATGATTTGAAAATACTTAGTGCTTTATGCTTTCTAAACTATCCTCTAATTCTGCTGGTTTAGTTTTATGGCTAGTACCTGCCATAAAGTGATGGGACTTCAATAAACTGCATCTTACATGGCATCCAGCTGCAAACAGTTATGCCTACAGTATTTCTGTGCCTAGAGGTGTTTGTGAATTCAGAATTACACTGCTGAAATCAGATGCTGGGCTGACTCTTGGCTGAAAGTGGGCCAAACAATATCTCAAACCATTCTGGTAAGATGACAAATACTTTCTGTAACCATCACTTAAAGTACTGTCATTGTTATATGTTTAGTAATTACAGACTTTTGAAAAAAATGAAGAATTAAGTTAACACAGGACAGAGTTGCCTAAGGGTATTTTAGTGATATAGTAAATAATAATTACTGTATATAACTACATGATAAAAAGAACAGTTGTATGGTAATTTCAGAGAAAGCAGCAGGAAATTCCTAATGACACATAGTGGAGGTATCATGTAGAGAACACTAAGAAAGTACTCCTTTCCTTTGGAATGGAATCCTTGTTCCTTTGGGTCAACAAAGGTGGAACTTCTTGTACTGAACAGAAACCCTCGGGCTTCCATGTTAGAGTTTGGGTGGGACAGAATATCATCTGATAGCAGAGGGAGGCTTCCTATTGCATAGAAGCTTCTACATTGTGATTTTTTCCAACACTATCTTGAAAAATGTGGGCATAATGACTGTGCATGTTCTGCTGCAGATTTCGTTTCTTCATAGTGCCTGACAAAATCTTAAAAAATCTCAAACTTTTCTAAAATCATATTGTACTCAAAAAATATTTGGAAAAGAATACAACCTCCATGCCCTCCCTGCCTTATTTTGTTTCTGATAGCAATAAATGATAATCCAGCTAATCAGACAATACCTTTATGGTGCTTTACCTCAAACTCTTCTAGCATACTGGAAGCATGAAAACACACTTTCCGTACCTGGCTGGATCTGCTTCTTTTGACCTGCCTGAAACTATGACTTTCTTCTATGTACTTTTTTTTTTTTTTTTCATGCTCCTATCCTCAGTTCATTGCAGCATTTCCTTATCAAAACATAAAATATTGCTATATAATCAAGAGGCACTGAGAATGCAGAGGCAAACACAGAAGCCGAAACAGTTCCTTTCAGTTGTGATCTGCCTGAATATTTGGTTTTGCTTAACGTGTAGAATGATGCTTGGTTCAGTCAGGTTAAATAACCTAACTGTTCACATATTTCTGGACTAAAACATAGCTTTCTAAATTTAATATGTTTATCAAGTTAGAATAAACTACATATTTGTTACTGTGTTTTATGCTTTTTACTATATTTTCTAGTACATACTTTGTATTGTCTTCTGAATTTAAAATGATATACATTATGGTGATTCAGATTTGCTATCTATGCTGCATATTAGAGGGAAGCTTAAAATATCATACGAATACAGTCTAAAAATTAACTCTAAGAGAGCTAAATGTCTTAGGTTGCCTTTATCACCAATAGAAAGAATGAAAATCAGTGAAGAGCAATTTTGACCACAGGTGGAGATGATAGTATGATGCCAGATATTGTGTCTTAAGGAATTAGGATTCTCCCATTGAAATCTCACCCATATGCCTAATCTTAACCAGGTTGTTTTTGAGCTTTTATATCTGACTAAAAATAGTTAAAATAGGGTGTTGTAGATACGGAGAAGGGGATACTACTGGAAGGTGGCTTTAACTATTCTATTAGTGCGTTGCATTAAATTGCAGAACTCTTCTGCACCATGTAAGATCTATTAACTAATACGGCTGAGCTGCAAGTAGTAATATTAATTATACAAGCTTGCTTTGAAAGAGCCTGTCCATACACTGAATCGGGAAGTACTGAAGTTATGTTCTAGAAATTCTTTCAAAAAATCATTCCAGAACTACACAAACTTATTCACTCCAAAAGAACACACAAAAAAGTGGACATTATTTGCTTACTTGTAAAGCTCCGTATTTCATTTTGTAATCAATTATTTGTTTTCAGCTATGTTACGTCTTTCAGAAGTTCGTGATAGCACACAAACAATAAAAACATCATGGGAAACATTTCACAGTTAGTGAATGCAAAGCCATCTCTTGAAAAGAAACTAAGTCTGATCTGCCAAAATTCATACATAAAACTCCATTTTCAAAGACATATTGACAGGCATCTCCCATTCTATGAAGTACAAGGTACAGACAAATGTCTAACCATTAAAAAATCAGGTAAAGTCCCTGTTTCACTGCACAGATAGCTCCTTGTGTCATAAAATAATAGCTAATGGCTTGAAGTCTAAATATTCAGTAGCCTTTTTTTCCCTTTTTTTTTTAATTCTGAAAACGAGTAAATATCACATTTTTCTCATTTGTCTTTACCATACCTACCAAATAGTGTATTTTATAACATTTAAAATGCTGATGAAATAGATCTTCAATTCTTAAAGGGGACCATGCGTGAAGTTAACTCCACCTCGCTGATGCATAAGTACTCAATAGGAATTACAATATCTGACACGTAAGTCTTCAATTACTTCTGTGATACTTAAGTTCTACAGAATGATGGTAGTAATGACTGCTACCTCTTGTAGTAAAGGCTTTTCAGTTCATTTTTACAATCTGACTGTCATCTGGGATACACTGCAAGAAGTCTACCTCTACTTACTGCTTGTCACACGTACCACTGCCTACATACTCATGCAACCATGCAAACGTGCATGTAAAGTAAATTTCTAAATAGTGAACTAATGGATGGAAGAATCCAATACTTACATTAGTGAAAGCAGAATTAGACCCATCATATCTCTGTGAGTCATGATTTTCATTGGAAAAATGGGTACAATTTTCAATTGCATGTGCTTATGGGTAGGGTCAATGATTTGTGTCTTGCAGGAGCAGTGTTTGCTTAGCAAAATAGTATTTTTCAGTGGTTTTCACCTGGTGAGTCATGAAATCCTTAGTTGTGTGGAATGCCAAATCTCCAGAATTGTACAGCTTTGTACAGACTGGTTCTGAAACTTTGTCTTCTAGGTATAAACACTGACGATATCAAGAGAAATAAGAACAGCGATGCATGATACCAGACAATAAATTAGTCTGAATTAAAACCTTAGCTTAGACTCCTAAGAAATAAGCCACAAAATTTTGTCTTAGCATATGATTAGAACAACAGACCATACAATTTGTTTGTGTCACTGACCTCTAGAGAGCTCATTGATATTGTGGATCCAGTTTCACTTCTCGATAATCCTGCATTGTCATCCAGCTCTGAGGCAATGAAATTCTTTACTGCTGTGCGGGGCTCAAATGGCAAACTCTGCATATGTTCCTGGGTGGGAAGATGCTGGTCTAAATTGATATTAAATTGGTCCATTACAGAAGGATTCATATTGAATTCTGGATTAACTTTGTAGTGCAACAGCCTTTCATGAGGCAATGTATCCATGCCTATATTGATTTTGCTCTCATCTTTCAGTGACGGCTGAGTATTTACTGAGCTCCTGGGCATGACTATGTAGTCACTTTCTATCATTCGTTCTTGAGGATGGACTATGTCCATATCTGCACCTCTCAAATTATCATCAGTGCATAAATACACAGTCCTCCGTAACTCACTGTTGTCTTTTTTCAAGCACTGATTAGCCAGTTCACTCATACTCATAGGCATATGAAGACCTGTTGGTTGCTGGATGATGACTTTGGAGATGATGTTTCCAGGCAAGGTGGAATAGCTCATTCCTTCAGGGTTTGGTCCCTTCTCTTCTTCTTCATCATTTAGTGAAATTCTAGAAAGTGTTCCTGTTATAGTAGCTGCTCTGCAAGGTCCAATGTCTTTATGCAGAACTGTGGGTCAGAGAACAGACTTCTTACAACATGAAACCATGACTGTCAAACACTACTTTTGCTTGTGGCATTCTGTAATATCCTTTACCATTACATCTTCTTAAACTCTTTTCCTGTTTGTTAATTTTTATTCTAGAAACTGCCTTAGAAAGAGTTTGCATGAACTGATATATACTCTAAGCCTTAATCATTTACATTAAAAAAAAAAAACACCAAAAAAAAACAACAAACAGTCCTTTGTTTCTTCCTACTTCCTTGTGTATATCTTATGTGACCTGCAGCTTAAGCAAGTCTTCCATGTGGAACTCAATTTAGGGTTTTCCCAAAAAATACACTATGACTTCTGTATTGCCATTATTAACTCCACATAACCTCTTGGAAAATGTCAAACAGACTGTAAGGTAGAATAATTTTGTCAATATGTCATAATGATCTATTGTAAGGTTATAACTACGGACATGTACTCCTGAGCCAATAAATGCTCTTTTTCACTGATTTTTTTCCTAATCCTTTTCTGTGTTCAATTATTTTTAAAATAAAAATGAGAAAAAAATTATCCACATTAGTAAGGAATTCCATTGCTATCAGAAAGACATAATTTGCTACATCTGGAAAGGTTACAAATAGAATCACAGAATCATAGAGTCATAGAACAGTTTGGGTTGGAAGAGATCTTTCAGATCACCTAGTTTTAACCCCCCTGCAGTAGGCAGAGACACCTCCCTCTAGACCTGGTTGCTCAAAGTCCCATCCAGCCTTGGATTGAATGCTTCCAGGAAGGGGACATTCACAAACTTCACTGGGCAACCTGCTCCAGTGTCTCACTATCTCCACAGTAAATAATTTCTTCCGAAGTAAATATATATTGTAAAACATTCATAATCCACTTTTGATGAAGTCCTTCACGGTAGAAGTTATAGCAACATCTGGCATTTTTTTTTTTAGAGTAACCTTCATATCTGAGTGTTATCAATTCCAGCACAAAATGCAAAAATGTCAGTAGCACTAAAGGATTCATTCAATAGCAAAGTATTCATCACAGTAATTTCTCTTACAATTAAATACAAATTTACAGTTCAAGATCTGTAATGAAAGAAAAAGTTAAGGAAGTAAGAATGAAAAATATTAGAAGTATCCAGTTACCGAGCTTGTTCCAACTGGGCGCAAGAATTTTTCCTGTCCTGATTTAAAATAATATTTTAACTCACATCAATACCAGCTTGTGCAGTAAAATCTTTCTCATGGGCTGAGACAGTAAGATGACTAGAAGTATCTCAGGTATTACATTCACATCGCTTTTGGTAGCCTGAGGGCTCTAATGACCCAGATCCTCCAGTACTTGACAGTTCATTGCCATGTTCCACAGTAAGCAGCTCATAAAGCAACCCACTCCTACCTCACACAAAACTGGTGTAGATTTTTCAATTATGTAAAGAACAATTTGCCTGTAAACAACTGTAAGCAAATATCTGACTGTTAAATTTACATCCCACACACCCTGTCACCTGAGCCCATTTTGTTCAATGCAATATGGCTGTTGCATTCTTTCCAACCAGACACATCAACCAGCGATCTATTAATTTAATTTCTCATTAAAAGGAAATGAAGTTAATTTCTAACTAGTAAAATCTGTTCATAGATTTATTCAAAATCAATTTCCTTAAGGCTGGCTGTACTGCAGAACTATGGTGACAAAAGGTAAGAAGTGGAAGCAATGTAGATCAAAGCTGAATTTTTCTCTGCATTAGATGACAACAGACATACATTTATGTTACAATGGATTACCCAGTTCCACCAATATAATGTGAATATTAAAACTAACTTATACAGAGAACTATTACCATATTGCAAGGAACAGAGCTGGCAGTTTTTTAAGGTGTTTGACTGGAAACACAAACTCTACCTTAATGAGATCAATTTTGCCTTGCCATACAGACAGCAAAGACAGACTTCAGGTGGGTGACACAAGACAGCTAAGTCCTGCATCTCCTTCCCTGACTCTCTCTGCAGAGAAGTCACCCTCTCCCTTTTTCTCTCTTCAATGAAAATAGAGGGTGTCTAGGTAAACTTACCTCCCTAGGAAAAAATTCTCTTTGGGATAATCTCCAAGAATTAAAATTTTCTATAGGGCTTGGAGGATTTTTTTCGCTGTGTTTTACTTAAGCAAGATTGGAAAAAGAAAACTAAAAAAAAAGTTATTGCTTAAAATGTGTTTTTAATGTAGAGAAAGGCAAAGCTGACAACTTGAAAAACACACTACTGAAATATCTTGAAAAGAAAGTCGAATCATATTACATTTTCTTGACATACTTTTCCTTAAACTACTGTTGGCTTCACTTAGAGCCCTAGAAAACAGGATTTTTAAAACTAATACCTACCCATGCATCCTTCATACACACAGGTTATATATTCATGTGTGGCATCAGTTCTTTTTTTTTGACATTTATAAATCTATGTTGTGAACAGTTGACACATGGTATTTTTTATTTACTTCAGAAGGCAGTAGCAAAATACTTATTTTTGTTAGTGAAATACTATCCCAGGATTCTTACCTGACCGACAAGCAATGTCCACATCCTTTTCAAAATCAGTCTGTAATAAGAAACAATGAATAACATTTATTAATTGAAAACTAAATCACAATACCTTGTTGCCAACTAGCGCTTCCAAAATATCCTACTTACAGGGTCATAGTCTCTTAAAAGTGGTTTCTTGTTGCTGAGAAGGTGAAGTATATTGTTTTACAACAGCAGAGCTTTACAAAGTTTCCTAAAGTATAACTGGGTGGTTTTCAAAGTATGCTTGCCTGACCAGAAAAAATAAAATAAAATAGGTGGAGGTAGAGTATATAGCTTTCGTAAAATTATACAGTGTATTTTTTTTCTAATATATGTGAAAGAGTAACTTCTACATGTCATGGAAGGTTCATCTCTAAGGAAGCTTTTCATAGTTACGTTATAAACAGGAAAACAGAAAACAGTCTGCAATACAAATTACTGTGAATAACTGTAATCCAATTAGTCCACCCTGTCTGAAACTTCATTAATTTATTATGGAGTGTTTATTTGTTATATAACATTCTGCCCATCCTGGCTACTAATGCAATAAAGTAAACTTTGTATTCCTTGAAAACAAAATTTATTTCAATAAGTAAAATTGTATTCTGAGTAGTATGAATGATCATTAACAGTTGAAAATCTAAACACACTTTTCCCAGTTAAATGAAACTATTTATTCTGGTCTAGATTTCAAATACTTTTCAACAACTTTTTTTTTTTTTTTTTTAAATTTCCATGAAAATTTATTAAATTACAAAAAAAAAAAAAAAAAAAAAAAAAAGTAACTAAACTGACCTCCTTCTTCCTTATGAAGTCCAAAGGAAAACTCTTATTTAATTTGTCATTTTTTCAAGGGCAACTGACTGCATGTTTTAGGGTATGATCCTATCTCCATCCATTATAGTCAATGACAGTCATTGAAAATGAAAGGAAAAATGTGCAACATGCTTCCTAACAATACTGCTAAATCCAAATTGTCATCATAATCCATTCACTATCTTGATAATCCAAGTCACTAAATAGATTCCCATTTGAAAATCTCTATCATTTTCTCCTTGTTTGAATCAGTTTTGACAATAACATTTTTCAAAAATTTTTGAAGGGAAGATTCCCAGATGCATCATTTGGTAGTCTTGCTCTTTACACCAATGTTAGAAAAAAATCATTGTATGTCATCAGATTATATTTTCCCTATTCATATGTAAAAATCTTATGCAATGATGAAAAGCAATGGAGGATTCCAATGTATTGTGCTCAACAGGCTGATGAAATCAATAATTTAAAACTTGTTAAGTGGTTTAAGAAAGTAGGAAATGACCTAAGCAGAATAATGCTTAAAAATATTGTTAAAATTCCAGCTGTGGTACTTGCCACGTACAGTAGTGCAAGTCCTTTTTTTTTTTGGCTAAGAACAGTAGTCAAAGATGAAAAATAAAAGCTAACCATGATTTGAGCATGTCCATTAGGAAAAGAACTTGAAGAATCTGCATTGATTGGATCCTGGCAATTTCTTAGTCGACATCTGAATGCATCTTGAACCTGTGAAAACAACAACTTACACTGATTCCTGTGAAACATCATATACTCTGCACAAGCACATTTGAGGAAATATCTTTTTACTGAGAATAGTTTTTGTTTTTGAACAGAACGCATATCTAAATAAATATTACTATGCAATCCCTTTGTAAGAAATATGTGGCTCAGCACAGAGACATATCTAAAACAAAAACGCAGTTTCTGTTTTCTGTCAGTTGAAAGCAAATATATTTTGCTGAATTCTCACACATACCACAGAACGGACAACAAGGTAACTTTGGGAAAGGAAAGTTTTTATCAACAGTTTAAAAGTATACAGAGAATATTTCTTTGAATGCAAAACCTAATTTGTTTCATTTCTTTATGTATCCTCAGATGTATTCCAAGACAGAAATAAAATCTAAATCTAAATACTTGAATTTCTATTTCATAAATACAAGTATCCATGTTAGCAAACTGTTGGCAAGATGTGACTTGGAAAACAGGATCTTCCTTGAGTGACTTCTGGTCATGACAAACAAGCATCATGTATTGTTTGAATACAAAAATATTCTGAATGGAATGACTAAAAAAAATCTACATTTCATTTATTAACTGTAGAATTTGCTTGATGTCTAATTCAGAATAATTAAATGGTAGAAAATCATATCCTACTCATGGACATTTTGTGAATAGCAGAAGACGATAATTCAATAATTGTTGCTGATGAAAAGGCATCCCCTTTTAATACATCATATTCTACTGCAAACTGTTTAAAAGCTTTCACAAAAAGAAAAAAATAAATTAGAAAAAAAAATTGTAATTAGGTGGCATTATTTTAAAGTACTTAACTCTTAAATGAGTTAGCATGCTCTGCAGTAACTGGTGCATTTGGAGAAAGAATAATACAGAGTAGGAAGAAGAATAAAGCAAGGTGAGAAGTTTTGGATTGTTTTCAGAACACCAACATCAACTTGTAGTAATGTAGAGTGTGTTTGACCCGTATTGTGACTCAGATTCTGATTTTAGGCACTACACTTACTGTGGTTATGTTTGACAGTAATTTAATTTGTCATCTTGCAATTGTTGCAAATTTAATCCAAGACTTCTCTCACTTTATCAATGCTGAAGTCAGGTCACACTCCAGAATTCATGCTTGTGGATGAGCACTGGCACAGTGGTTCAACAGAAAAACAAAAAAATCTCATCTTCTAAAGGATGCTGAATCTTACTGCAAACCTCATGATAACCGACTCCAAAGAACTGTTACTTCAGAACATACTATGTGATCCCTCACCTTGTGCAATGATCCTCTTTATTTTTGGGTCTGGTGTTGGGATCTGTGTTCATGTAGCTTCCCTGGTTCAGGTAGCTCCAGAGTTCACAAAAATCTCCTTCTCTGCTTTCCCTACTTTCTAGTAGTGAATCCTGACATGAGGATTCTCTTATATGCATGCACCTTACCGTATTTCTGAGGGGCAACCGACATATGATTTGAGCATGCCAACAGGATGTCAAATATTGCTGTGTTCATCATACTGACATGTGCTGCAACTTCCATGCGTCCTCACAAAAGTCAGAACAGAAAGCTGAGCTGCCTAAATACTGGTTGTTCTGAATGGCTTGTTAAAACTTGTTGCTAGAATTGGCTAATATTGTGCAGTCTTCACATCCTCGAAGCATAATCTTGTTTCCCCCATGCCTTCTAACATCAAGTTACAAGATTTTCTTAGAGCAGAGCACAAGAGACAGATGTGATGAACGTGCAGATACCATGGAAGTAGTTTCCTTAGCAACAGTAACCCTAAGCTTTCATAACTTACTCTCTCTCTACTCATGTACTTTTTCTTTCTTTTTTTTGTTTTCCTGCAGTAGATGCCAATGATGTATTTAATCTAAATGCGCTGCAGTCAGCAAAGCACAACTAAGGGAGAAAACATGTGTGGGTTACTCCCATCACCAGAAGGAACAGGAATTACACAGCATGGTTGAAATTAGCCTTAGATATTCTCATGCTCAAGCAGGTCAGACAAAATATTTTGCACTGATGGAAAAATAGCTTCAGCATTCTTCTCTCCTGTCATTCCTCTTCCAGTGCTCAATTAGAGCAAGAAGAGAAAAAAACAAATACCAGGCTCTCTGTTATATAAAGGAGACTTTTAGCAATAATACCTGAGTCTTACTTTACATTTTTCTTCCCTACTTTCCAGTTGATTTATAAGAGGTCTTGTGCTTAATAAGTATAACATTTATCTTATAAGTTATAGAAATGAAGTATAGAAAGATTTAATGCCTTTCCAAAAGATCCTGAATTGATAAAGGGCAGAAATAGACACAGCACATCATGCAGTTCTCTTCCAGTTGTATGTCTTAGTCAACTTCCCTGGCTCCTCAGTGCAGACCTTGTCACACAAGATCATTCATATAGTATACAACTGAAAGGAAAAAATGTTTCTATCATTTATGTTTATATCTATATGACTAAAGGGAAATAAGAGGGTTTTATCTATATAGCTTTAAAAGTCTTTGTCTTTTTGTAATTCAACAACAAGGGCATAGTAAAACAGGGCTGTCTTTTTCTTTGTTTGAATTTTATGGTGATTTATTCTGCTTCACATTTTTTTCCTGACAGTCAGAATTACTGTTTTGCCTGTGCTGGTATGCTATAAATATTAGATCAATCCTATAGGCTATAACTGAGATAGCTTTGTAGCTGTCATCAAGAATGACAAATATGTTGGCAGAGTTTCCCTGACATGCACTGGCAGAGCAAAAATCTTTTGCAGACAACAGAAGGTAACAGACTACTCTTTCATCTACGGAGATACCCTGCGAAGTGCAAAGACTGCATTGTACACTGTGCATGATGGCCTGTCTTGGTTTCTATGAGGACTCACCAGAGGGTCTCTAGAACTAGACCAGAAAGCAAGAGTTGCTAGAGTCAGATTGAAACACAAATTAGGTATGTCTCCTTCTCACTTCTCAAAACTAACAAATGTGTCTTTACTGCTGAAAAGTGGTCCAAACAAGTGCAGACCATACACATCTTTGTAAAAAAAAAAAAAAAAAAAAAAAAAAGTTTCAGGTGCAGTAAATCTTACTTCTTTCCTCTTCTTGAAGAACTATTTGATTATTTTCTTTTCACATAAGAAAAACTGACTTTAATTAATTCCTTGGATATTTTGCCTAATCTACACTTTAAACCTAGAGGATTAGAGAAGATGTAATATGCTATGTGAAATACAGTTCAAGCAGCAGTACGTCTGTGCTTCTTTGTCTTTCACTACTGTCAACATTTTGGTTTCGGCTAATTTATTTTTAAATGTGGTGAAATTGTCTCTATATCTTCACTTCTGCCTAACCTGTCATGATTGAAAATAAAACTCCATCTTCTATTTTTTATAAGAGGCAATCATATCAAACATAGGGGCTTTTGGGGCATCATATTCCTCACATGGGAATGGAAAATGCTGTAGAAAATAATGGACATGAGCTCTGTAAAAATATATGTTGGTGAAATAGGGCTGCTGCTCCCCAGTGCATCTCCATTCAACACATTTTTCACAGATGCTCCCACTGCCATGGATCTAAAAAACTTATTTCAGTACAAGTGCTGGGCTGGTTAGTAGTTTACATTGTTAATGAAATTGTCATCAGAGATAGGTTAAAGAGCACCTGCATAGTTACTCTGACATTAGATTTTAGCTGCAAAGGCCAGGCCAGGGATACTAACTTTTCCTTGCTGTTCTCTAGATGTTATCTCCCTTTGACTTCATTTGAATACATTATCCCTAGAACGCATAGAAGATGAAGGGATAGCTCTCCTCAACAACCCGTCATCTCTATGACTCCTCTTCCAGGGACAGTATGTGCAGAAATAATTTTGTATTTGAATCAGTGTAAGAGATTTTATAAATCTATAGCTTTTACAGTTCAAGAAAAGGACATTCGTGTTAGCATTTCCTGTATCATGATATTGGAAATGCCTAACACTTGGAAATAAACTGAATCTGAGATTGACTGAAAGCCACTTTTAATCAAGTGGGTACAGTTTTATACTGAATCTGCCAATCTGCTTTTGGAATTAACTGATCCTTCCTACTCTCTCTTTCACACATTCCTCTTCATCTCTTCATAAAACACTTCAATCTTTCTATGAAACATATTTCTGCAGAGGAAGCTCAACATAACATTAAAGAACAGTTCAGAGATTATCAGGAACACAGCCCATTAGAAAACTGGGAAGCCATTCCTCACCTCCCTTCGGAGAATACAATGGACCATGACAATAACAAAGCCTTGTAATGAATCAAATACTGCAAAAAGTATCTGAAATAATATTGATCTTTTGTCTGTCATAGCCAGAACTGCAGACATCCAAGTCAAGGCCAGAAGTGGCAGTACCACACAGGAGCTCCAAAGGGATGCCCTATTGAAAGAAAAAGAAAAGCAGCACTGTAAAATTATTAAAATAAAAAATGAAAAATACGAACGCTCATTTTTAAAATAAAACATATTAAGGAAAGCACTATATCAAGTTGACTTGAGAATCACAAACAAGTATGTAACAGTGTTGGTACTTTATGTTCTAAAGAACATCCTGTATTCAGTTAATAAAAACAGTTGCAATATATTTTGTTGTTGTTAAAAAGTATTTAAATGTGCTCAGCACTCTATACAGTGTTAGCAAACACAGTTGTCATCATCAAACTATTGTCTCACATGCACTGTATAAAATTTGTAACAAGAAGATGTAAATGATCAGGACTAACATGGCATTACTGGCGGTGGTGGCTGACAAAGCTGTTGTTGAAACTACTCCACACTTGGCACATTTGAGCGTCAAACCGCTATGAGGCTCACTCATCTGACTGCAAACAAACAGAACACCCACAAAAAAGAACAAAATATTGAATTGTCACCAAAAAACGTTGCTACTGAAATTTAGCTTTTAAATATGATGTCATGCAGAAAAATAAGTAGACTTATTCAGGATGAATGCTCTATGTCGTTGCAGAACTGTATGCTGTACTTTACATTCTTATTAGCTTTAAATATTAATGCTATGGGGCTTCATTTCATGCAGACTCTATTTCTTCCATTTAGTCTAAAAAAGGCCCCAGATCAAAACTGCTCAGTACAATGAAGTAAACATAAGCACGTGCTAGGATTGACATATAAAGTGAAATCCCTCTATTCAGACCTGTTACGAGTGTTGTACTTGAGAAAGAGTATGACACAAATAAGAGGAGCATGAAGTACACATCAGTACAGAGCACTAACAGGGAAAGAAATCCACAAAATATATTCAAACATCAAACCAGTATGGGCATACAGTTTAGTTAGATTTGAATAACCCAAAAATATCTGGAGTTATTTTAATCATGCCAAATGATGGTCTGAATACAGGGCTTGAAATGTATGGATCTAATGAAAGAAATATCAGTTGGTACTAAAAAAAAGGTGAGCTGTATTGTATTTTAATAAAACACAGTACACAAGCATTAAGCTCAAAGTGTTTTGTATGGATAATTGTACCTCAGCACCTGTCAGAAGAGTTAAAGGGCAAAACCTGGAATTTAATATTTTTTTCTAAATACTGCACATACACAGCTTCCTGAATTGACTAAATAAATACTTTTGCTATTCCTTCTTCGTCTGCTGTCAGAACCAGGAATAACCATAGCTGACTAAGACATGAGAGGAAAGATATTCTGAGCTGGAAAATGTGACCATAATGAAAAAAAAAAAAAAAAAAAAGTAACATTTCAGGTTATTTCCAAATTATTTCAACTAAATGAATGTCAAATATAGCCAAACTCAAGATTCACGTGACTTCTAACACCGACCTTCAGTAGCTTCAATTTAGATAAACCAAATGAAGATTTTCTGTACAATCATGCAGAGCCATGACCGTGTGTATGTTGAATATGGGGATTGAAGAGAAATTTGTCTCTATATCAATTTACACTAATTAAAAATCTATGTTAATGAATAAGCCAGAATCATGCCATGAGAAAGTTAAAACTAAATTTTGGGAAGCACTCTCCGTCTTTGCTACACAGTACTTCACTGTGATTGGACTGTCATCTCTTTAGAGAGAATAGATTTGTTTATAAATCTGTTACGAATCTTGTAAAGAATAATAGAGCTTGATGTGTGTGTTAACACAATCTTTCTGTCTGGATTTACACATGCACTATATCATATGACAGAAGGATGATTGAGATCCATCAATACAATACACTGTATTCTTCTATCACTTGTTTGTTCACACTGTGCTTATTAAGGGGAGAAAAGCACGTGGAGTCACTATATTCCGCCTGATTCAATGCTTCAAATTCTACATAAATGATTTCCATAGCTAAACATTTGACAAATGTTGAGTCCAACATGTGCCATAAAGAAAAAAGTTGCCCTTCTGAACAAAAGATATTTGAGAAATGAGTAGCAAGGCCCTTCCTACCAGAGGCCCGATTCTGCATAAGTTCCTGTGTCCCAAAGAATGACTCAAGACTCCTCATCTACCACCTAGTAGCAAGCAATGGTGCTATCAAACCACCATCTCATATTATCAGAGGAGTTAAACACACAATTACAGAATCACAGGTGTTGGAAGGGATCTCTGAATAGAGTCCGACCTCCCTGTTAAAGCAGGTTCTCTAAAAAAGGTAAAAAAAGTAAACAAAGGTAGGCATCCAGATGGGTCTTGAATATCTCCAAAGGAGAAGACTCCACAAATGTTCTGGGCAGCCTGTTCTACTGCTCTGTCAACTTCACCAAAAATTTCATTTGTGTGGAACACCCAGTGTTCCAGTTTTTGGCCATTGCTTCTAGCCCTGTCACCACACACTACCGAAAAGAGTATGGCCTTGTGCAGTTGCCTTCCACACTTCAGATATTTATTAGCATTGATCACATCCCTTCTCAGTCTTCTCTTCTCCAGGCTTAACATTCCCAGGTCTCTCAGGTTTTTCTCGTATGAAAGATATTCCATGCCCCTCATCATCTTTGTCACTCTCTGCTGGATTCTTTCCAGGAAATCCCTGATTGTTTCTTGATCAGAGCATCTTTATATTTAGAAAAGCTGGATTGTTTCTGACAATGATTTGTAGTTACTTAATCCATTTACTTTAAAATAGAATACCTCTTCACTAAGTTGCTCACTGTTAGAAAGCAAGTTACTTGTTTCATCAGGAAGTAGACTATAGGCAAATAGATTTATATAGCCTACACTCGAGCAGCTGAAAAAAATGATTCAGTTAAATTTAAGCTTAGACACCTTCAGAAAACCTATAATGCAAAACCTGTGGCTGATCCAGCTTCTGAAATCACTAGAATTAGAGCAGATATGAATGTGATTTTCTGAGTAATAAGTTAGTACTGATGTTATAATACTCTAGTTTTCATTAGAGTTATTACAAAATTAGGGATATTGATGGAGCAATGTAGACAAAAATAAGGTTAAGAAGTTAATACTTTGTAATGAAACAGAATGGAGTGAAAGCTTCTGGCCCATACTTATCAGAAAGACAGTGAAAGTACTTAAAACCAGAATGATTTAATTTAATTAATATTAAATGTGAATCACACCAGCCAAACTATCATAAATCTGCTCATTCAACCAATGAATTGAAATTAGTAGGAATGGTATTGTTAATGGAATGGCAAAACAATTTGAAGTGAAACTTTAAAAAATTTACCAACAGCCATAACACATAGTAAAACGAAGGTACCATTGCTTATCATTGCTAGAAAGGCAGAAATTGGTGCTGCTAACTACAAGCTTGTCTGAAAGACAGTACCAGAATACGTATATGTATGAAATGATTACGCAAAGTTTTAGTACAGTTTTATAAACATTAAAAAAGTGACGAGGAAACTGTGAATATTTTTTGTAATAGGTTTGCTGTTGCAGTCCTTCAAATCTTTGTCATCCACTGTTTTTTGATACCATCACTATTATATTTTTTCTCTTCATAACTGAGATAATTTGAATGTAAATGCAAGTAAACAGTCAGTAGCCCAGAACTTACATTTACTTATTCTTTTTACTTTTGAACTTTTATATAAAAAAAAAGAATTCTGTTACGTTAATTTGGAATATAAATGTAGACATGGATGTCAGAAAGTAGGTAAATTATTCACAGTCAAAAGTAGCAGAATAGCACTGACCTCAGTAAGAAGTATGTTGCTGTAATGTGTATTTTACAACAGTTTACGCAAATGAGTAACATTTCCCACCACAGCAATTAAAGTTGGCAGCCAGACAGAAAAATAATCAGTTCCTTCAGTAAGCATTGTTCATGAAACTATTTTTCTAGATGCAACAAGTTTCAGTATATGACAGTCTTCTGAATTCCGCTCAGATTTGTTTAATCTTCATTCTTAATACTGCTGTACTTGTGTTTTATTATCATTAGTTTATTTAGTTGCATTCCTTCAAAATAATGCAACTGCAGCTTTTGAGATGAATGGAATCTGTTAGACACGCTATTACACTGGTATAAACGTTCAAAGAACAATCAAATGCATTTTTGGGGAATATCTGTAATTGGAAATCATTGCTACGATTTGAATATGCTTTAAAAATAACCCCAATTTTGTTGGAAAAAACCCA
Organism: Callipepla californica brunnescens; assembly: GCA_023055505.1. Lineage (NCBI taxonomy): Eukaryota > Metazoa > Chordata > Aves > Galliformes > Odontophoridae > Callipepla > Callipepla californica. The sequence continues at coordinate 22,045,711 of JALIRH010000007.1, read as the reverse complement.
CAATTGTTTCTTACCCCGCTCTGTGTTTGAGCTTTTTATCTAGGATTCCATCTCTGGAAACAAGTTTATTAAATACCAAAATGCCAATCACCATGTTGACCTGTCAAACAAACAAACAAACAAACAAAAACAGCAAAACAGTTGATCTTTTACAGAAAATACTTTATCCTGTTACATCAGTAAATAAGCCCCTTGTTACACTTCTGAGTATGTCAGGAATGATGTGACACCATCCCCAAACACACAAGTGTGTATTCTCAAGTGGGTCATACACAGGCCTGCTGCAAGACACTTATTTTTTAATCTTAAATTATATCTGTTATCAAGTTATATACAGGTTTGCTGGCCAGAAACTCAAGTGCTATAGATATAATACTTCTCAAATGTAATTGCAATTATATTTTCTATTCCAGGAAAATCACATAGCATTGCATTTGAATAGACCAGGGCAGACCTGGTCAGTGCACATGAATGACAGTAGCCATCCTCCTTTTCAAGTACCTAACGTCCACATGGATGTCTTCACTTATGTAGAACCAGCTTGTGGTTTTCCATATCCTTCTGCACATCAGTCACTGTCCCTGTCGTTCACTAAAATGCCAGTCATAAGCCTTTCAATCTCCTCTTTTGGGGGGAAGGGGTTGTGGTGGTGTATATGAATGTCTTGGGTAAATCTGTTTAACCCCATTAAAGTACAGGGTATTGTGCCCGCATACATCACTTGAGAGCTTAAACTAAAAAAAAAATTCCAAATGTTTTGTCAGTCAGACTTTGGCACTTGATGAACATAGTAATGACACTTAATGGACAACCTAATGACTGTTATTATCCATTTGTTAAATTGAACAGAATTCAGCGATGCTATCCTGCATAGCCCCATGAGAAGGTAGTATCAAGCATTCAATGTATTAAAAAAATGATTTTTGTTTTTCTGATAATAGAAGTGTGATCCTTTTTTCTCTCTCAAGCAGATTTTCCAAGACATCTGCCAAAATCCCTAATTGTTGCCAGTCTGTCCTGCCAACTTCTTTTCAGTTTTTCTTATCATCACTTTATTTTCGGCATTTACATTTTTCAGCTGATGCTATACAATTCTTTTGCTTCATACACTTAAGTTTAAGTGGCTGCATAGAATAGCTCCTTGCACAGCCACGAGCTAATGGCAGGGAATACTGTGACTGTGAACTTCAAACGTCTCTGAACAAAGCTTGCCAATTACAAAGAGAACACACAGTTCCATGTGAAAATTATGCCTGGCTTTTTGTAAACATCCTTGGTTCCTCTCTCTTGGTGGGGGACTGTGAGTTGTACAAAAGGATCCTGGCTTGACTCCAGACAACGATGAGACAAACTCTATGGAAGTAGTAAACACCCATTTCGGTAAAATCTTTGTGGCTAAATGGCTTTATCTTTGATGACTACTGTGACTGATTCACTTTTGAAAGTGAAAATCTGAGCTAACTGTTGTTGATAGAGCTATCCTAGTATAAAACCGGTGCAAGGAAAAAAAAACTAGATCCAAAATCTGTAATCTACTTCCCAGAAAAATGCGAAACAAATTATTGAACAAAATCTATACAGATTGCAGAGCATACAACTGATAGCTAGTGGCACGCCTAGGGTGCAATAAATTCAATAAATAATAAAATAAATTCGATAAATTCGATAGTTGAAATACTTCTGACAATTTGAGCCTTAAAAATGCATATTTTTCTCCACTGACATTGATAAACATCTAGAATAATTAGCATAGATGCAGAAATCTACATTGCAGATGTCTACAATTAGCCAAAGTGAATCCTACAGCTAAATGAATTTCCAGAAATGTGGAAGATTAATACACAAATGAGTAACATTTCTGAGTTATGATGTTTTCTTTTTCTTCTCCTCGAAAAGCAGTAGCCATGGAGAACTAGCTGGCTGGTTCCACTCCTCCTGCTGATTTTGCTGGCACAGCGTTACACTGCCAAGCAGCACTCTATCAAGACTGTCACTGAACTTACAAGGCAGTGACAATTGTGTAGATGCTACTGATAATAACTAAGTGATGCCTGTAACAAGTTTACTGTGCCACCAATCAGTACGTAATTCTTTCACATCTTACTGTGCAAACATGAAGTTAAAACTGCTATAACAAGGTGATACAATTAAATGAATCATGCATTCAAAATAGAGGAGGTATGTTCAACAGAGCTCAGTATTTACGGCAAAACTGAACGTTATGGAATGGCTAAGCCTTTATAATTTAAAGAACATATTCCACCATTTCATATGAATACACTGGAAATGATATTAATGTTTACCAAGACAACAGCAGCTGCAGGTCCAACGAAAGCGTAAAGTAGCCCTCCTTCAAGAGACAGCCAACAGCTAGAAAGAACATTAGAGAAGAACTAACACAAATTAAAAATAAGTAAAACAGGTTGTCAAGAAAGCATTAATAATTGCTACAGTATAAGCTTGTTTTGTATTGTTCTCAATGAATATGTCATTTAAGAATTGCTGTTAGGACTAGGTCATACAGACAGTATTCCTGTTAAAGAAAATTCATTATACATGGTTTATCTGCTTTATATTCTCTGGAATATTTTGCAAACAATTTAAATGAGTATTTTAAAGCATATGAAAACTGTATTTTCTGGTGAGCTACTCATCTTGCAGTCTTTATCACACTGCATCAGAGCTTTCACTAAAATCCATCAGATTTCTAAACACAGAGTGCTTACAGATTCAAATTCTAAATATTTGATACATTATGATATAAAGCTTTACATATCTGCAAAAGATCAGGAGCTTCAAACACTGAAATAAATGCAGCTGTGCTATTTTTCCACTGATTACATATTCAAAGAATTGCATGTTTATTTGAATGCATGATCACACCTACATATAAGAAAACTCAAATATATGCATTCAAATAATTAACTTGGATCTCACATTCAGAAACATTCACATCAGAACCATACATATATTATACGTATATATTTTCCAGTGCTCTTTCTGTGCTTTTGAAAACAACATAAAGTAAATGCAAATGCTTCGTAATAATCTGTTACAACTGAAATTTCAACTGCAAAGAATAAAACTGTTACCCATTGCGCTGAAGATGTGAAATCTGCCTCATGAACCTAGCTGCATCAACATGCTAAATTCTGGAAAAATACACTGATGTTTAATAAACTCGTGTTTATTATTAGATAGAAACATCAATCCGTGAAAATTCTTGACTTATTTTGATTTATAATTCCAGTTGCCAATGCTGAATAAAATGTCAGTGTTTACTTCTAATACAGAGGAAAATGTTTTCACTGCAAAAGCCTTTAAGACAAGGAGATAATTCTTCCTGCCTTATACTCTCAGTGAAAAAGACAGTTCAAAAGAGTGACTTCCGATTAGGAACTGGGCTGGAAGAAAACACAGAGGTTGTATTCTTTTCTTTTATAGTCTGAATTTTCAGCGATTTTCAGCAGTCCTTTGTGTGTTGGTTTTTTTTTTCCTTTTTTTTTTTTTACTACGTTTCCAATATCTGCCAATTGATGTTTCTGAAATGCACTTTTCCCAACTTTTTCAACTGAATTTTATGTTCTTTCTTGTACTATAAGGCAATTGCTCCCGACTCTTTTAGCATTTTTCATTCTTCTCTTTTTCTTTGATCTAATAGCATTTTTTTTTCTTCAAAGCTTCATAGTTGTTCTTATTGTATTCTCCCGTCTTGTCTTCTTTCTCCCTGCTCTGCACATGCCAAAAGCCATATAAATTGATTAGTATAAGAGCATCTACTGGTTGTTTTATGGTACCCTGTTACATGGTCATAAAATTTTGCTGAGTGTTGAAGCATCTGTAGACTTGCTCTTGTGTCCTGTACATTTTGTGTATCTTGTAGAGTCTGACGTTCTATGGGAGAATGGATTCTTCTCTTGGGATAATACAACTATAGTAGAATTTTAAATTTTGCTGATACAGCAAATTCCTGAAAGTTATCTGTATCACTGATTAATATTTCTCACTAAATGTATACATGAGTGGGTCTCACAGGTTTACTATCTTTAACTTGCAGTAGTGGTACAAAAAGTAGTTCTCATCATCTGAGGAGAGGTACTGAAAATATTTATTAAAAACACAGAAACAGTTTGAAAAAGTGTCCAAGCCTTTACATTAATATTTTCAAACATCTAAAAACTTGTTACTGTGTTTTTTTCTTTTTCAAATTATTTTTTTCAGGAATTCCATCTGTTACTGTATTTTATCACTACAATGTCTGCTTGAAATAAAGTTTTCACATGTGGTTTTGAATGTACAGTAATGTAACTGTCCAGTAATTATGGTTGAATGGAAAACACAGAAATCAGATACTGTTATCATGAAGTTGGGTCAAAGATGAGCAATTCAAGCCAAACTCTTCAGCCACACCATAAGATGAACCTGGGATTTGCTTTAAAGACCTTTGGATCTCCTTTCCAGTGGGGGACTGGAATCAACTGCTTTTTTTTTTTTTTTCTTTTCACTTAATTTTTTCTACTAGGAAGTTTTTTTTTTTTTTGTTTGTTTGTTTTTGTATTTTTTTTTTTCAAAAAGTAGCATCTTAAAAATTAGGAATAGTTTGCAACAGGATGTACTTCTGATGGTGGCATATGCTTAACTGAATGTAGCCAAATGGGCCAAATATGTATTAGCATAAGCAGTTCAAATACTTTAAAAAGTGCTTTTGAAAATAGCACATGTGCTCTGCTTTCACATGGCCAAACAGTTATAGGCCATAATTCTTCATTATGTTCTACAGTGGGACAGCACATCAGCTGGTGACAAAGGAGGGAATTCCATTCCTTTATACCATTGTGATGTCAAATGGTAAGAAAATGTTTTGCAAGTGAAACAAGATCTGCATTATGATTCCATTTGTTCTCTATACACCTCCGTTTCTGCTTTTGTTCTATGGTCCGGGAGGAGCTGGTATGTGTACAGAGACCTCCTCTATTCCACTTTTCAGGTTACCCTTAATGAATGATTTGTTGCTTTGTCTGAATATTTCATATCTTCTGTTAAAAATATTTACATCCCATGGAAGACACAAGAAGCAACACTAAGTGAAGCAAAATGTCAAACATGAATAATTTCAGTAGAGAAAATGTAATGGGATTGATCCTGCATGAGGCAGACCTACATTCCCAATGGGGTCTGTACACTGTAATGTCAAAATTCATAATTCTCACAGCTGAACAGGCACTTCAGTACTGGTCAAGGGATCAAATAATAAAAAAGCCAGTAAGATGAGAACTTATTAGCTATAAAAATGCCAGAGTCGCATGTTCTCAATATAACTCCTGAAAGGCAGCTAAGACATTTTTATCACTAATGATTCCCAGCTGTAAGTGCTGTCCTGCAGTTAAGAACATTAGCTAGGTAAGCCATTCCTCATTAACAAAATGCAAGAAATGTGGTCACAATTCAAAACTAGAGAGCTCAGTGGATAGAGCAGGTAATCAGGAGCAGATTTGGAGCCTCACCCACCCAGAGCAAGGGCTTGAAGCCCCCTCTGCTATGTGCCTCAAGGGTGGGACATGTGGCAGGGAGGGGGAACCCTGATCTCATTCAGTGATGATGCTAAGGAGAGTAATTAAATATTCACCAAAGCAAGGACTTGACCTAACTCATCCACATCTCTGATGAATGTCCTCATTAGCAGGCTACAGTCATATTTCCTCTCTTGCTGTCCAGATGCATACTTAATTTCTTAGGCAACACGAGGAGAGCTGCAAATGGAAAGACTGAAGGAAAAGAACCCCAGTACATAATGTCTCAGCGGTTAGAAGCTTTTGTGGGCAGGACTGAGACTCAGGTCAAGCTCCTTTGGCAAGAGACAGGGGAAGGGCAAACTTGCTGAGCTGTGATTTTTTTGGGGTGCTAAATATGCACTGTAATCATGCAGGTGGTTAAATAGAACCTGTATTAATAATGTGTATATGATCTTCTTCTTGTCTCTCACATACAGTTCAGTTCATGAAAAGGGTTGGATCAGGCACTCCAGGAAAGAGGAATGAATGGGAGATATTTGGAGGCATCTGCAGGGCTTTGGCTCCATGCAGCTCAGGGGCAAAAAATGTTAGGTAGCACCTTACATACTTGGTGGGTAAAAACCTGAGTGCCAAAGAAACTCTTGCCAGTACAGTTTTAGATATGTTTAGAGGTTGGCAACCACAACATTTAATGTTCTCTTTCATAAATTTCCATAAATATAAGCAGTCCTGATCTATAGGGCTTCTAAATGGCTTGCTGATTCAAATGCTCACAGGAAATCTAGGATCCCTGGCATTTTGCTGAGTTTAGTCCAAGACTGACATATGGTTTCCTTTTGTACTTCTGTGGATCACTCAGTGACTCCTAGGACATTTCCAAATGTGAATGAACTCTTGTAGGGAGGGCCTCCAAACCCTGCTATATACTTCCTGATGGGTATGAGAACCCTGTTAATTAAAAATGTACTTTAACATTTCAGACTGACTTACTAGTGAGCTGTTCCATATCCTTTTGTCTTGGTAAAGCCTATTGATATTGCAACCACTAAGGCTGGTAAACCTGGAAAAAAAACATCACAAAACAGTAAAAATCATTATAGGGTGATCAAAATACTGCTGTTCTGTCTGGACAAAAAAAGACAGGGCAAACTAACAAAAAATGATCAATTTTACATGGAATGAATCATCTGATTCTATCCTGCACTGTGCTATACAGGATTTGTTTTTCTCAAGCACTGTTAGAGATGTTTTCTGTGTTACTTCAGTGTAGCTAAATTACTGGTACCTCCAATATGTCTTAAAGTGAACTAGTAACAGTCTTCGTGAAATTCGGTAAATGATTTTTTTGTTATTGTATTTTTATTTCCTGATATTATACAACTTGGCCGAAAACTTCTAAAATTATGTTAAAACATATTTATTACAGAATGCTAAAATAAACATCAGCATGGCTTGAGGTAAATGATTATACTTAAGCTAAAGTGGAAGGACTCCAAACCTATTTCTCTGTTTATTAATGCACTGTCTACTATCTTTCAAGTTCATTGGGGAAAATGATAATACTTCTGGCATTTATCACTGCATTAAATGTTTCATTCCAATGACTCTAAGTAAATGGGTTTTACAGACTTACCCCATCCAAGGCACAGGAAACGTTTCCTTATGAGCCGTGTCCTAATTTTTCCAGTAACAGCCATATATGACTGCCACGCTTCCGTCAAGACCCAACAGAATGAAGCTAAGAAGAAGAAGTGCAAAAATGCGGTCGTTGTGGTGCAGATGCCCTGCAGGGATCAAAGAGAAGCTCATGCTGAATACTTAGGGACACTTATTTATCTTTTCATGTAAAAGAGCTGTCATATTCTATCATCTTGACCTTTAACATCAGCTCTCTCTAATTGGTGTAGTTGCCACAGAGAGAGAAATAAAGAGATGTTGGTTTGGATTAGGCAGAAGGGGTTTGGACTGTTTTCTACAACAATGAGTCTGCAGAGCAGGAACAAAGAACATACAAATCATACCAACAGATTTTTCTCAACATCTTTAGTTTGACCAGAAATTTCCAAAATGCCATAGTAGTGAAATAACAAAGTTACTGGTTCTAAAATCTCATATAGGCATATGAAGTAAACATGGGAATACCAGTGCTTCTAATTGCCAGCTACAGTTTCTCTCCTTCCATGCAGAAGAATTTAAACTCTAAATCTGAGATTTTGGCTCTAGATTAAGTTTAATTTATCTGTTTTTGCACATAAATCAGATAGAGTGTTAACCTATGAGAATATACAGCCTAAAATCTTTTTAGTCAGGTTAAAGTATCATAACCTTACCAATTACTTTGGATATTGTTTTTTATGGGTGTCAGACATTTGTCATCTGAAAAGTATTTTGAGTGCATGCAGTCAGCTCTCCTTTGTCACTGCAGCCCTTAATTAAACTTGACGTTGTCACTTATATAAACGAGCTTGCCTCTTTCTTGAAATAAATTATGATCTACCTTTCACTGTGTTGCTTGAAATGCCAGTTGCAGGCTATAAAATAAGTGTCCATTGTATCACTCCATCAAACCCACACCAGTAATATTGAGAGCAAAGTGCCTTTATCCTCATCACAATTTAAAGTGTCAAAATCACATCAATATTAAAAAAATTCGCACTATCAATGTAAGATCACAATTCTGAAATGAGGATGTTATAATTCTTTCTTTATGCAACATACAACTGATTGCTGTCTTAAATGCATATAAGAAAAGACTGGCCAACAGTTTTACTAAAATCCCAGTTAAGAAAAAATATTGAATCAAGGCTATGAAAGTTTGGAAAAGATAATGTATATATATATCACCAGACTTATATTTTAGTTCATTTCATATTGTTTATTAGTTACAGATTCTGTTGCTTTGAAATTTCTATTGTTAATTTTCCCGCATTCTTATATACTTGCCTAAAATACATAGTTCACCTGACATCAACCTCAAAAGTTTCAAGGCATGCACTTAAAGACTCAATCATTTCATTTCCTGCTATGATTTTACAGATATGAAAAACACCTTGCCTGCTAATTCTGGATCAAATAATCTATTTAAGTTGCGGGTAGGGGTAGGCAGTGTTTCTAAATTATTATATGCAACATAATTATTCTTTATGTTTAAAAAGTGAAATGTAAACTGGGAAAAAAAAATCTACATAACTCAAACAAAAAAACTAGCAAATCCTGAAAATGCATTAGTCATTTAATCTTAGATTTTGCCTTTATTTTTTACATTCAAATGTCCCCAGTGTATTTGAATTCATAAAATCTATCCTGTTAAAGCCTGACTGATAACAGTACTTCCTGTTTATGATGAATATTTATTTATGACGAAGGCTATGCAGCAAAATGCACAGTAAACATTATAGAAAATGCATAAATGTTCTTTTTTTTCTTGTTGACTCTTTTTTTTTTTTACTTCCTACAGTGCAACCTCAATTTGCCTTCCCACCAATGCTTTTGTTAAAATTGGCGTATGTTGTTGGAACTAGAATTTAAAAAAAAATGACTTTTCAGGAACAATGAAGAGTCTTCTAGGAAGAAGCTGCAGAGTTAAAACACTTTAAAAATGTGACTATACTATTTGTCTTATAAATATCCAAATTTGAACAAATCCTGATCTGTCTTGGTGAAATCAGTGCTAACTCTTATGGATGACTGAGTGTAGATTGCAAATTTTAGCTTATTTTATCCACTGCATTGAAAGAAAGACAGATTATGGTAATCTGATATAAATGTGGACATGGCTTTGTGGAATAAAGAAGCATGATTAAAATGTTAATGATCATGTTGATCACAAAATGAGAAGAGGGAAGCAAGTTTTATTAGGAGCAATCTGTGTTCAGCTGGAATATACGACTGCTGATTATAGCTAACTTTTCTGAATGGCAGATGGGGTTCTAATGAACACTGATGGTAAGTCATGTAACAGCATATCTGCATCACATACTAGCAGAAGGATGCAAAACAGCCTCAGAATAACACCTACAACCACTGGTGGATCATGTTGACAGAATCATGTGAAGGCAGTGCTCAAAATGTATTCAACATCCCTCCATCCTCAGCAAGAGAACAAGCTCTGGCAGCTGGTGTGCACCCAGGTATAGCCATGGACTTGGCATGTTTGAACAAAATCCCCATGGAATCCTGGCTTTTAAGTAATGCTGTATTCATCCACTTTGATAAATAAATAAACAAACCACATCGTGCTGATTGGGAAAATACTGTATTTGGGATGTGTATTCCCAAACAGAAAAATAATTAAAAAAAAAAAATCACCATCATTAAATTGGGTATTATTTTTAGCCAGGGAGCCATAATTTTAAAAGTACTCCATTCCCATTTATTTTTGTCTGTCTCACCAGGCCCTGGACTACTCCTAGGCTCCTCCCTCTTCTCTTCTGTTTTGGCAAAGGATCATCACTTCATCACCTGCCCCCCACCCTACTGCACCTGCAGCCCATAATTTACAAAGCCACAGCACGTCAAACAAGTTCTACACATCCTCCCCAATTCCTTATTTGTTTTTCATTCTAGTATGTTAAAACTCACCAGTTTAATTACCTGTGCTGAACGCCTTTCAACTTGAAACAAAATTAATTTTAACAGCATAATTTATTCTCACTTTCTTCATTTTCTGAAATTAAGTTGGCTCTGTTACACTAACCTCTTCTTACTCCCATAGCTGCTGTTCTCAGCTCCCCAGATTTGGTTCTAATTATAAGTAGGGGGAAGGAGCTTTTCTGTCCTCAGAAAACACAATTTTGTTAGCTGTAATTGAGCCTCAAGCATTTAGCTAGCTTGAATATCTAAGTAAGACAAAGCTTCTTTATAAACAATATACTATTAAAGACAAAAATCACATCAGGCTTCAAATTATATCCATCTTTCATTCTTGTAAGGGATGCACTCATTTGAGAAGAGTAAAAAAAACAATGGAAATTCCAATCTACTTATTCTAAAATTTAGTTTTGTAATGTAATAATCATAAGTAACACTGAGAACACATATCTATTTCAAGGGCCTCTAGGAAGAAATCATAAGCACGTCCTGAAAACCAGCATTTATCAAATTTCTAGACCCTCTGATTTTTTTTTAAAAAAAAGAGCAAATTTTCCACACAAAGAGATTTACCTAAAGGCGCCAGATTTTTCTTCTTGCCCTGAAACAGGTTCTTTTTTCTACATCAAAACTAGTCATCTGTCTCTGCATTCTAATAAATATTGTAAGAATCAAAGCAAGTGGAAAATAGATGTGAAAAATGCAATCTATACTGGTGATAACAAAGTGAGTAGGGCTAAAATCCACTCAGATGGAATTTGTTGTGAAGGAGATATAGGAATTACTATAAAATCATGTAAATTGTTAAATTTCATGGAGATAAAAGAACAACAACAAAAAAACTTGTCTTTAGTTTAACTCTAAAGAGATAAATTGAGTAGGTGCTACTTTTATTCTTATGAAGCCTGACCATGGATTGAATCCACAAACAGGAAGCACTTTAAGAGCACAACAAAATAAAAAATGAAACAAAGAATAAAGAAAACAAAGACAAAGCAAAGATCACAGCAAAGAACAGAAACATAATTTCATGTTAAAGTTGGCATTCAGTTACTGGCTTTTTGCAATCCTCAAGCCTATAAGCAGGCATAGAATAAATCATCTTTTCCAAGTTCATGTTAAATGTATCAATCCATAAAGGCAAATACTACTAATAATTCTCTATTTGCTTTCTTTTACTGACTTTTTTGAATGACTTGAACAACAGAATACCTTTGTCTCAGGAATGAAGAACAGTCACTATTCTCAGATAATACTAAATTCTTGATTAAATGCTACTTTCTAGAGTAAAACACCAAGAAGTAATAGATGAGCTTTCAGAAACTGTGAGGCAAACAAGCAGGGGCTTGCATTACAAGACTGTTTTTTTGGAAGAGGAAATGCATTTTGACAGTAAATATGGGAAGTATGCTTGTCTTTTAAGTTTCAAACATATTTGAAATTGTTAATTTCATAAATGCTTGAGAAATCATAACTGCTGACTTTCAGGTTTCCCTTACAGAATCATTAGTAATACTGGCACCACAAAACATTGGGGTATTATTTCGATTAAAAAAAAAAAATCCATGTTCTTTTCTTTTTCTGCACTAGCATACTTCTAATATCTTTTGTTCAAGAAAGGAAAACAGGAAACCTGAAACCCACATTGAAAATATCACTCTAATGTAAAGATTTTGTTCTAAAATCACAGAATCATCAAAACTGGAACAGACTTTCAATATCATTAAGTCCAACCACCAACCAGACCTGTTGAGTCCCATCACTAAACCATGTGCCTTGATGTCACACCCACACATGAAATACCTCTGGGGATGAGGACAGTATCACTTCCCTGAGCAGCCCATTCCAATGTTTGAGTAAGCTATCTGTGAAATAATGTAATTCGTATTTTTACCTCAACAGTTGCAAAGCTTCTTTTATTAACTAATAGACTTTTTGATATTCTAAAACTCTCCTCCACTGTCCTTAAAAGCTAATGGTTCAAGTGATTTGGCTTCACTATGTTATGCTCTGATTTCTTTACAAGACAACCTAAGATAATTATCATTAGACTTCATGAACATTTATATGAGAGGTATGCACGGCTAGTTATTGTACTGTGAGATTCTATACATGGTGCAAGACAATGTGAATGGTAGCCTTTACTGGAATTTTGGATCAATTTAATTTTTTAGTACAACAGTTGCAGATTTTGAATATTGATGTATCTGCCTCCATATAAGTCATGAGGGATAACTGAGGACAATTAATTTTTCTTCTAGTCAACCATTTTTGTTTTTTCACACCAAATAAGATGACTTTCTAGGTTCTGAGATAACTACCTTTAAAGTGACTCAGTTTCTGTAATTCTTTTAGTTTAGTTTATGGCTACTGCTTCACAAAGAACGTCTGTATCAACAGCATCAAAATTCCACAGGTAGATGGATTCAGAACTGAGTTTTCATTACTTTTTTTTTTGCATTTTGTATGAATTATCACAAAAGCTGTTAAAATTTGGGACTACTACATGCTCTCACTGTCAGGGTGCAGCATGATCTGTTCAGCTGTTTTGGTTTAAGGTTTATTTTTCTGTAGCATCTAATCTTTTGTCCTGGCTGGACCCCCACAGTCAGTGCTGTGGCTAATACTCTTTAATATCTTCATTAATGACATTGACAGTGGGGTCAAGTGCATCCTCAGCAAGTTTGTTGATGACACCAAGCTGTGGGGTGTGGTTGACACACCAGAGGGATGAGATGCACACAGAAGAACCAAGACAGGCATGAGCAGTGGGCCCAAGTGAACCTTGTGAGGTTCAACAAATCCAGACGCAAGGGTTAAGGCAACTCTCACAACAAATTCAAGCTGGGGGACAAAAGGATTGAGCACAGCCCAGATGAAAAAGACAAGATGGTGATACTGGTGGATGGCAATCTGGACATGAGCCAGAAATCTGCTCTCACAGCAGTTGGTTTTCTACCAACTCTATCCTGGGCTGCATCAAAGGAAGGGTGGCCAGCAGGTTGAGGGAAGTGATCCTGACCATCCAGAGAAGGACCACAAAAGTGATCCAAGGGATCACTTATCCTACAAGGACAGGCTGAAAGGGCTGAGGCTGTTCAGCCTGGACAAGAAAAGGCTCCAAGGTGACCTGAGAGTGGCCCATCAGTATCTAAAGGAGAGATACAAGAAAGGAGACATACTATTAGCAGGGTCTGTGGTGAAAGAACAAGGGGAAATGGTTTCAAGCTTAAAGAGTGTAGATTTAGGCTGGATATAAGAAGTCTTTTACAGTGAGGGTGGTGAGGCACTGGAACAGGTTGCCCAGAGATGTGGTGGATGCCCCCATCCCTGGAGATTTTCAAGACAAGACTGGACCAGACTCTTGGTAATCTGATCCAGCTGTGATGTCTCTGTTCATTACAGGGGAGTTGGACTAGATGACCCATAAAGATCCCTTACAACTCTAAGGATTCTCTGATTCCTTCCTCACCTTGTACAGCATAACGATAAAGGGTGTGGAACATCTCCCTTGTGAGGAAAGGCTGAGATACTTGGGTCTATTCAGCCTTGAGAAAAGAAGACTCAAAGGGGATCTGATCCACATCTATAAATATCTAAGGAGTGGGAGGCAAAGGGATGAGGCTGGACTCTTCTCTGCAGTGTGTGGTGATAGAACAAGGGGAAATGGCCGCAAACTGAAGCATAGGAAGTTCCACACAAATGTGAGTGGGAACTTCTACACAGTGACGGAGCACTGGCACAGGCTGCACAGAATGATGGTGGAGTCTCCTTCTCTGGAGATGTTCAAGACCCGCATGGACGCCTGCCTGTGCAACCTGGGCTAGGGAGCTGCTTTGGCAGGGGGTTGGACTCCATGATCTCTAGAGGTCCCTTCCAACTCCTACAATTCTGTGGTTCTGTGATTCTGTGATAATCCCAATGACTCTAGCACAAAGCTAAACTGTAAGTTTTGTTAACATTTGCCCTTTCCCATTAGACTTTCAATATCTACCATCTAGTTTTCATCTCTATATGCTTTACCAATAGCTTCAGTTCCTGATCATCTTCTTTCAAAGCTTACTTCAAATGTATTTTTGAAATTAACTCCTCTATGAAAAAAGCAGTCACAATCATTATTCACAGATGATGACAAAGGAGATCAGTCAGAATGTCTCTTATTTTTCACCAAGTACAGACTTCAGCAACGCAAGTGCTGTTTGTGATCTACAAAAAATATGCAGTCACCCCTACCGCTCATATCAATAACCTCTGCATTTTAATTTTATACCATGTATCAGTACTTTCACATCCCTCTGTTATTTCTATAGAAAGAACTGTTTTGTTGTTTTTTTTCCTAACCAAATTCCTCTACTGGCCATTATTCTTTGCTAGACCTTAAAATGCACATAGCACAAAAGCATTCCATTAACTAGATGTGAGGGGATATTCTACTATTTTTGGCATAGAAGAGTGTAAAAGTTCACTTTTGCACCTGAAAACCTTCCCTGAATTGTCTTATGTAAAAAACAGTCTACACTAGCAAAAACAATAGCATCCTTTATGTGCTGGAATGTGAGCATGTGATCCATATCAGTTAATTGTTAGTGTATTCTTTGGCACAGTTCTGATATGAGCCAAAAGGTGCTCTCTCAAACCAGGCTCAACCACAGATTGAAGGAAAGTCTGGGCCAGGATGCCTGCCCTCTAGTCAGCCTGCAGGCAGCTTAACTCCTGCCCTAGAGGGCTCAGCTGTGTGCCTGCAAGCCCTCTTGTGCCTGTTTGCCTCAGGGCTATAGAAGTATTTGTGGCCAATTGTAGTTACTGGTTTGGACACAGGCAAGAAGTACAGTTGGATAATTCATAACATGCTAAGCTATTGCTACCATATGAGACAATAAAATCCATTCTGTACTGTTTACAACATTCTCTAGGGACTGTCACTGCAGTATGCAGGTTTATAATGTGTTAGCTCAGAATTGCTTTCTTCATTGCATGCTTACTATAAATTGAAAGCCAGTTGGAAGAGAGTTCTCATACTCTCACACTCATTTTAGCTGTTCTCCCAGTTTGGATTGTTACTGCTAGGCTATATGCAAGCAAATGAACCCACCAAAGCAATATCAGAGAACAGATTAGAGAGGCAATTCAATCTCTTTGATTGTAAAGCCTGGTAAAAAAATCTCTTCCCTTTTTGCCTTTGTCCTGTGAACATGTACATATTTCTGGACATTCAGACATGGAATGAATAAACAGGATCCTCTAGTTGTTTATAGGGCTAATTCAAAAGTTAGTGCAAAGATTTTCCTTAATTACATTACACCTAAGGAATAAGGGATGGTAAATAGGTGAATAGAGGATAGTAGCCTCATTCTGTATCTTGAGTATTTTAAATGCTTACAAAAGTATTGGACTAATAATTTTTCTAGTAAGTGAATACGGTCAACTTCACCTCATGAATCACTTCCGCTGGCTTTGATGTTGAACACTTTCAACATGGTAAATGCCAACCATTGGGACAAAATAACAGTATTTTAACTATGTATTTATATGTGTTGTGAAGTTTATGAAGTTTGGAACAACAGGTTTTCAGATAGAACATAAAAAAAAACAAGGAGCCCTTTTCAATTCAGAAGCATAAAACCCATTCATTTAGATACATGATTTTCAGTTTCCTCCTGTCTTCTTAGGCTCCATTTCTCATCATGGTTTTCTAACAATGAAGTTTCATTGCTAGAGAATACCTTTTCCTAGTTCCATTTTTTACCCTTTGTTTCTAATCTTCTAATAAATCAAACTTTTACACTGTGTATAATAATAAATAACTTTGTTCAATAATCAAATCACTGTCATGTTTTGTAGAAAAAACTTCTTCATTACAGAGGAATGAAATCTTAAAAATGAAGTTGAAGGCCATGCTATCCAGAAAAATTACTCTATAAAAACAGTATTACGAGGTTTTGCATTTACCTCATCTGAATTATTTCTTATTTTAAAGTGGACTTCTTATTTTAAAAAGCATAGATTTGTGGATAAATCATAAATTAGTTCTTGTATTAATGTGCAAATAAGACCAACCTCACCTTCGAAGAATAGATGGCATTCTTATGTTCTTACATGTAATGGAGGGTAATACTATTATATGATCAGAACTGAGGGTACAGTCTGAATTTAAGGGACTTGTTTTATAGGAATAAAAGTGTAATTTGGGCCAAAAAGTCTCTACAACTGGCTGTGGCTCATAAGAAAACAGGGAGTGCACACTAGCAGAATGATTACAGTGCTCTGTCAGAAACAACTCTACTTACTTGGAAAATATGCAACTTAAGGTGGAGATTATAGTAAAATAATAAATAGGCTTCACTGGTATTATTTACTCTTTGTTTTTCAGTACAGCAATTTTTCAGAAACTGTTTTTAGACTAAAAATTCCACACAGTTTAAAATATGGAATGTGCAGTGTCCTTTCATAAATGAAGACAGTTGCTCTTGGCAGGTTTGAAGAGACATAACAGACAATTGGGTTAGCACTGAAGCAAAAGCTGTTTGGAATATTTAGATGCATTACCATAAGAATGGCTATACATAGTTGGAGAAGAATGGAGGATGCAAGAGCCAACAGTCAATTAGAATGATGAGTAATTCATGCCAGCGTATTCCAAAGGTCCTGAGTCTTCCTAAGCTTAATTTATTTAAAAGTTCACTGTGGGCACTGTGTGAGTAGCTAGGGGCAATGAGCCAGAATTGATAATGAAGGGGTGGCTGAGCTAAGCACAAGGGTTACTCATGAGTCAGCAATGACTGCAGCTAATGAAAAGGGTAGTTTATAGTTCATTTGTGAGGGAGGTCCCTATGTACTTTGGAGGAAAATAGGATAAAGTGCTTGGATACTGACAAAGGCAGGGAATCAAAGGTGTTTTGTTGAAGAGATGATGTAACGTAAGAATTAACAAAAGGTACTGGTAGATTTGAGACAGAAGAGTCTGGTATTTGAGACTTTTTGAGTTTCCTATTGGAGGATCCAAATGCACCCAGTGCAAACTGATGTCCTGGTGGAAAAATTACTAGGCAAAGCCCCAGTTGGGCAGATGGAAAACAGTGATTTGTGTTGCTCCTCAATGATATATTGTTAAAAAGCTTGAAAAATAATTATGCTTATAGAAAATTATGATCAGCACTTTAGTATCCTTACTTTCAGCTTAAATCAGATCATGTTTGTTCAATTTTCAATTTTGATCTCATTTGCTAACTAACAATTAAAGTGGTGAAATTTTAGGTTTTGACAGTTATCAAAATGATGACAAGAAAGAGAAGTTCAACAACAAAGCTTGCAGTTGACTTGCATTTAGTCTGACTGTGATAACTATAACCTTGCCATATGAAAACAGTCCATCTTCTCGTCTGGGGTACTGATATCAACAAAGACACCTTCTTTCCATTGCTGTAAGAGTTCCATCTAGTTACTTTAAACTACTGAAGTAATAGCAGCTTTGCAACACCATTTCAATATTATCAGATATAACCTACCCTTACTCTTCTAATGTTTATTTTTTAATCACAGCTATGAGTATTTATTTAAGAAGAATGACAACAGAAAGAAGATGATTTTGCCTGTATGTGCATCTCTAGTTTCAAGCATACCTATCTTTGCCTGTTTTGGTTATTGCATACCATGGGTACTGAGATGTTGAGTAATTAGATAATTGAGTATACTTGAAAGAAAAGCAACAGTATCCACAAGCAAAGAAAAGAGGAGATTGTGACCATGAGTACATGAAAGACTGTCTAAGAACAGGAGTAAGAACAATATGTTAAAAAGTCAGCTTCTTCACTTCATAGCTTCCATAACGTAAAATGTCTTTTTTTTTTTCCTTTCTTAATAAATAAAATGTGAAACCACTTATGCTACTTTTATTTTTATATTGTCTTCCAGAAAGAAGAAAATTCTGTCAGGTATCACATTCTCTTAGCTCTATCTTCCTGCTATGCTAAACCAGAAGGATAAAAAAGTCTGTGGTATCAATGAAACAAACAAAAAAAAAGATGAAGTAATGTAAAATCTTTCACAATGATTTCTTTATCGTGATTATACATTTTTTAAGTTGTAATTATTAGAGGGACACTGTAACAACCTGTCCATTTTAAAGGAGCAAAGAATGAAATGACAGACAAGAGGAAGTAGGAGGAATAAAAGCAATAATAGCTCTTCTATCATATTACTTCAAGCCAAATTTCTGGATTAAAGAAACCAGCAACCATTCTACTGGCCATGGCTTTCTTTCCTGTATTCATATCTACTCCTTTGACCTTAGCTTAATTCATAGGGAGTCTCCTGATGGATAGTAAGGGGTTTCCAGATGAAGAAGGAAATATTTTTTTGGAGGAACACTGGAAAGCAGGCACAGAGATTTCAGCAAGGTGAAGTACAGAGGGAACTATCACATAACAACGTGGCAGCTTTCTGCAGGTGGGCTTCAGATAATGCTTTCCAAGTGATTTGAAGGGCTCTAGAGAGACAAAATGAACCAGAAAGGATCCATGATAAGTTTGAAAATGATCATATAATCTTCTGAGCTCTGGATGTATAAGCAGCAAGAGGAAGCACACTGCATACAAAGCCACCACTATGGAAACTCATTTAAAATGTACAGTGCATATGTATATTTTTCATACCAAACAAGCTGGTCTAAGATTCCAGTGAATTTTTTTTTTGATTATTTAATCTTCAGCTCCACTCATAACAGAATAGTGTCCATTTGCACATATACAAATGAAAGAGATAAATTTAATAAGAAGATAAATTATATTTCTTAATGAAGTGTATGAGGTCACTGTGTGGAAGAACATTTATCTTATCACAGAGAAGATCAACTTAAATAAAACTACATCTTTATTGCCTCGAGGTTAGTGTTTTGAATTATATCTGCTCTGTGATTTAGAATGCAGTCTCCTTGATACTGGAGCACCCAGTGCTCTCTCAGTGTTGGTACAGAGCAGCACTCCAGGACACCTGATAGATATGATTGCCAATCACATAATCATTCATTCAGGGTGTTGCCTTGACATAAATTTAATCTCAATAATGTCTTGCCCCAAAGAGATTTGACATAGCTTTGGATAAGTACAGAAGTGAAAACCTGGTAAGAAAAGACCAAACGCATTTCTTGAAGGCTTGTTTTATATATTACTCAAAGGGCAAGCAGAAAAACTCAGTTTACAAAACTGCTAATTTATCTTCACCCCACATATCACAAGCTGGTCTATTTACCAAAATCTATTACTGGTTAATAAATTACTCATGTGTTTCAGACTGCCTCTTGTCATTAATTTTAGCTCTAGTTAGCTTTGAGTGCCCTGCTATTTCCTGGTTTGTTCCTTCATTAATATTACCTTCTCAGTCCATTCTAGGCTTAGTTTCTAAAGATAAATTGTTTTCAACCTTTGAAGGTGGTAATGCTGTGACAGCTTTATGGTAAGTGCTCATTACTAATTATTTTAGAACTACAGTTAAATCAACTTCAGCCAGATAAGGTAGATGTTTTGTGGATCAATTTTTTTACCCTCTTCTCCTTTTCCTCCTTTTCTTGCACCTAACATTATTATTTTTAGCCATTAAAAATGTTAATAAGATTATTTGTGACTATTTATTTTACATTAAGTTTGCCAACGTAAGATAGCTTGCCATCTCTGTGTGGCTCAGAAATACTGGTTGACTAGTGCTTGTAGATCTTTTTAAAAAATTCTTTGTTGAGAACACTCATTTTAATTACTCAATTGATCTCAATAAACTATCACCATATATGTTTCAAAACTTCCTTTTTCTTATTCTTATTCTAAGTTACAAATCATCTAACTATTTTTTCTCATTTTAACAGATTACAGAGGCTAAAATATTCATAAGAGAATTGCTGGCTCAAAAATATGTACATTCTGAATAAGCTGAAATGGTGACAATTTGATTTGTGTTACAAAACTCGTTTTTTTTTTTCTTGAAAAAACACAACAGGATGGAGCAGATCATCTGCAGTTTTGGGTCTGAGTGTTGGATACATGTGCATCTGTTTTATCTGCAGTCTTTTTTTCTGAAAAAATACAGTTATTGAGAAAGGCTGTGCAAAGGCAATTGTGATCAGGATACAGACAGTGTGATTTACAGTAACTAAAATTGGAAGTCTTAGAACGAGGATGCTCACTATATTACTTTATGTCTTTGAAAAATTACAAAATTGCAACATGGGACTCACTGCTATAGAATTTGAAGGTAGCCAAAGGAATATATGAGTTTAAAATCAGTTAGAGAACAGGCTAACTGCTGGGTGCGTTGGATGCAGTGGTGGCTCCGAAAATCTTTAAATTGCTGACTGCAAAAAGTTAGGGAGGTGTATCAGAGAAAGGGTCATTAATTCTCTACCCTTCCATGCTTCCACACATGTCTGCTTAATGTAGACACCACAGCAAATAAGACAGATCACTGAGCTGATCTAATACTGCTGTTCCTATGATCTAAAGCTGACAGGTAGCAAAATTACATCAGATAATTTTAAAAATCAGGCCAAATCACTATGGATAAGAGTTCTGTCTGTGTAAAGAAAATCCCTTTCATCTATGTAGTCATGAGGAACAGACACTCCTCTCTTGCTCTATTTAAACAAAGGTCCAAGATTTTCAGTACAACTTTTGTGCATGTCACCCAAGCAAGTGCCAATTGCTTTCACTTCCAAGTTACCCAGGAATATCATCCTTTCTCCTTTATGTCCATAATCCTTCAGTCTTATCATTTTTTTTTCCTTCAAGAAAGAACGTACATTTTAGATTATTGCTTTACGTGAAATACTTTGATTTAATATAAATGAGCAGCATTTTATAAAACCAGATTTCCTCTACTCCCATACTGATTTCTCTGTGAAATTAATGGCATTTTGAGGGAGTTAGTTTAGTAGTTCTCAAGGTGTAGTCCTAATTCCTGCTTATTCGTGTGCAATTTTCATATAGAAACAGAAAGGAAACATAAAGAACAGAAATGCTTTCCAAATATGGTGAGCTTAGGTATAAAGTGTAGTATCAGTGGTACTGTTAAGATACTGAAAATCCACAAATCTGCTACTAGAGTGAGTGAAACTCTTAGCTGGCTCACTGATCTTGGATGTTTTTTGTTTGTTTTTTTTCCTAGTTTGTACTTGCCTCCCCCAGCTATATGACAGTAGTGATGACAAGCACCTCTCATTAAACATTCAGACTCAAGGATGAAAAGCATATATTTACAAATAATTGGAGTAATTGAATTTCAAGTTGAATGTATCGTTCTTGTTTTGAACAACATTTTCTCAAAGAAAATAGAAGAAATGTAGCAGAAAATCTTTGAACCATCTGTTAAAAGGAAAGGCCAAACATAAAGCAAACTACTACCTACTCTTCCAAGCTCAACATGTGTTTGTATGTGGATGTGAAGTTTTGTCTTTTTATCAATATCTGTCATTCAATGGAATAACGTGACAATGGCAGAGACAGAAAGATAAAAAATAACAAAACCTAAATAGGCTAAAAAGTGTTGCCATAGAAACCAATTCAGATGCTATGAAAATAGCTCTTTCTATTGTTGGTGTCATTATTTTCCTGTCCGGTATTCTACATGACTGGAGCAGACAGGCTGAACAAGATCCTCAAAGTCATAAAAAACAAAGGAAAATGTCTACTGAGGATCTCCAAAGTTGCTTTGAATCTATGGTTACCTGCAAACTTTAATCACCAGATTAAAAAAGCTTAGTAACATAGCTCCTGGCTTCCAAGAGCTAAGACTTTTTGCATTTCGCAGCTCTTTCATTTTATAGCAGTTTTCTGGCAATTATATAAATTGCCTTCTTCTAAAATTGAAAAGAAAAATGTCCCTTTATAATTACTGAAGTTGTTTCAGAGGCCATTCTTGTTTTGTGTATGTCTTTTGTGCATGTAGGTGTGAGTTGATGAAAGAAGTAGCAGAGATTTTACTAATGTTACACTTTTGTTGCCAGTAAAAGCTAATAGGAGTCGTATTTATTTATTCATTTGTTTAGAAATGGTTATTTAACAAATTGATGAATAGGACATTAATTTAAAATTAATTTTCTTTTAACTGTAATATTGAGTTTTCTAATCAATTTTCATATGAGAATAATTGCCCAGTCATTACTACATACGCTGGAAACATTTCTTAGAATCTTACTTTCATAAATGAGTTTCTAGTTATTTATTTTGTACAAAAAAGAGTTTTTAGGAAAAGTTTTCAGTCAATGAAACAGCTCTCTTCAGAAAAACATTTTTGTTGCAAATATAAAAAGCAGTAATTAAAAAAAAGAAAGAAAATCTGAGAATTATTCCTGCTTTCCACCCTTCTATTGTCTTAAACTCATTAAGTAAGACTGTGTGAGCCTCGAGCTTGCCTAGCTTATCCTGGCTGTTGGACTGGTTCACTTTTGTTCTAATCCTATTTCTCTAGTCCCTGTTTTAAAAACTTCTAAGATGAATGTACTCGTAGATCATTTATGCCAGAGATGAGAGACTTGAGGTACATGTTTTATTGCATTAGCAAAGTGATTAGAATTAGTTGAATTATATCTGCCAAAAAAGGGTGATACATTTTAATGAAAAAAATCTTCCTAGTGTGACTGAAATTGAGTGGGCTAGATCTTTGCTCTCTGTGGCTTTTTCTACTGACAAGGAAGTTGTTCACCACAGGAAATTCTAAATCCATGGTACTGACAGACATTTCACCCTCTTTCACTGTAGTACTCTGGTTTGGTCAGGTTAGCTTTGCAAGGCTCCTAGAACCCTTATCACTGGGGCTGGGTTGGGCTTCCATCTTACTGCAGATGGACCTGAGGGCACAGCTCACCACAACCAGCAGGTTTTTGTTCATTATTTCTAGGCAATGGATTTGTTTTGATTGTTATTTCTACTGTGATATTTCTGGGAGCAGTCTGTTTGACCCCTAGAAATGAGATCTGTTTATATAAAGTACAGAGCCGAAATGGTGGATTGGCAGTAGTCTGTGCAGTGGTGTGAAGGAGAGAACTACAAAATGCAGGAGGATAAAGAAAATAATTGGAATTTCCCAAGTGAAGCTCAAATATTAGGCATCTTTGTTTACACTGTCACCCAATATGATGTGAGGAGTAGAAAGAAGCATGCTTATAAAGGAATAAAGAAAAATCAACCTCATGGCAATGCTGCATGGGTGTGTTAACAGGGAAAGAGGAAACCTGTGAAGAGAACAGCTCCAGATCACTTGAGTAATGAATCCCAGTTCACAAATGGCTGAGAGATAAAAGCCACTGTGAGGGCCTTGCTTCATCTGGAGACTTGAGCAATATCAGTGGCCTGTAGTATAGTGGGGAACATCAGGCAAGTATTATGATGCATGCCACAGGTGACATTGCTGAAGACCTTATGTGTCCCTTCCTAGAGTGAAAAGGAAAGAAAATGATAGAACAGAATACAAAGGACTTGTCATGTTAATGGCCTAGGCAGAAAGAATGCTAGATATGACAAGGCCAAACTTATTGGAAGGTCCCAGGAACACGTGGGAAAAAATGAAGCTTTTAACTGCTACAGTTCACAGTCTTGATGAACCCTGAAATACAGTGTTAAAAGAGACTAATAAAAGACAAGATAGCTGCTAGCATGAGATACACTCGTTTGCCAGATCACTAGCAAGATTTCACCTAGGAAAAGTGAGATCTCATAAAGCCTTAAAAAATGGCAACATGGTTTACATTCTAACTGCATAAAAAGAGGTTTTTTTATTAGGCAACACTGAGGAAAAGAGAAAGCCACAACTGTGAAAGAATTAACTGAAATCCAACAGGGAAGATGCACATTTCAAAGGACAAGCAGAAAGGAACATGTGCTTTTTTTAGCGCACTGGGCATTAATTTGAATGCCATTGTCCAAAACATTATCACAGTCAGATGTCAGTGAAAGTTCCTGGCAAATCCACCTAGCTAAATAATCTGTTTCATTGTACGCTTATGTCAAACCCCCTGTCAGAAAGGTGTGCATCTGATGAATGCTGCCTGTAGATCTTTGCCACCTAAACACCTCCAATGCAGTCATTCAGACTGATGAATTGCTGGTGTCTTTCCAGTCTTCTAAAAGAGAACTGGTCACGGCTCAAGCAGCTTCATCTGGAGGTACAAGCATTCTAACATTTGATCAGGATGTGTATCATTACAGGAGAGAAAATAATGAGTACAGTAGATAAATACATGCACTTTTCAGGCTCAGTAAGCTGACATTTCTCTGAATAAGATATAAATTAGAAAATTCATGAGCACAACATTAGTATACAGGAAATTTAGCCACTTTTAGGCAAACTTCTTCTATCTAGGATGTTTCAATGTTAAGATGATACCTGATTAAGAAAAATACATGGAGAATTTTTTACAAAGTATTTTCATTTCTTACATTCATGGCACTACACTTAGAAATGTACAGGAAAAAAAAAAAACCAACAACAACAGCACAACAGCAGTAAGAATCTT
This sequence comes from Callipepla californica brunnescens, assembly GCA_023055505.1. Classification (NCBI taxonomy): domain Eukaryota; kingdom Metazoa; phylum Chordata; class Aves; order Galliformes; family Odontophoridae; genus Callipepla; species Callipepla californica. Next base: position 22,021,114 of record JALIRH010000007.1, on the reverse strand, counting down.
TTTGTTTTTTATAAATTTCAAGGAGTGATTCAAAAGCAGTGTTGGTGGGTACACCTTTGCATGATCAGTGTGTCAAAAATAAAAACTGACGAGCTTGAAGAAGACCAGGCACCATATGAAAGGACGGTCTTAAGTGGAAAAGGAAACATTAACAGTCAGGTTATTTTTTTTCCTTTCTTTTTAAGATAGAAAGAGCCATCAATATTTGGAATTCTTGGGTTTAAAATTATTGCACGATGTTCTACATTAGAGTTCAGGATTTTGTATCATTTTTTTCAGTTCTGTACATACAAGCAAAAGCACTCATGGCAGAGACAGCAGTCCACTGCTTAAATTAAACAGCTACCAGCAAAAGAATAAAAGGCTTTACAGAAAGATTTCAGTTCTACATTTACCTTGTCCTGGCAACAATCCCAGCATCTGACAGTTAATTTCAACAAATTAGAGATGAATTACTAATGGAATAGACTTGCCAAAAACCTAAGTTTGCCAAAGAGGAATATATCAGTGAAGTCAGCATCTAAAAAAACTACTATTGCACTGGATAGACTGAATGGATTTGCACAAAACTGATGGCCAAATTTTGAAGAGACAGCATGTCTAATCACTGTCATACTAGGCAGAGATCTATTCCAAATGTTAAGTGACATGGGATACAAGGAAAGGCAGTGAACTGACTACACCTGTGTTCTAGCTTGTCATGATTAAGCATGTTCTGCTATTGTTCAGAGACTTCAAGGTAAATAAAGTGAGGAACGTTGTCAAATTAAAAGAAACAAACAAACAACAAAAACAATAACAAAATCTCTCAGAGTTCTAGAAGACTCTGACAAGTCTTGCATAGCTACAGCCTTTATAGCATTCCTATTTTAGGCTTCATGGTATTACTTTTTCATAAGAAAAACATGACATTTCCTCTAGCTGTGAGTTGGCTAAGTACTTTTGGATTGGTTACATCCAAAAGCATCACACAGCATTAAAAACACACACACACACAAAAAAAAACCAAAAACAACAAACCAAGACAGTATTTGCAAAATGTAATCTATGTCTACACCAGCAAACTAAGCAGAACCAGGTTATAGACTCAAGCACCTGACAGGTGATGATAAACTGTCAGCAAGTGCTGCTGAACCATCACCACCATGCACTCTGCCATGGCCTCTTCCAGAGTGTAACACCTGGACATTAGCTGGCACACATCAGGGGATAGCACAGGCAGCAAGCAGCATGGATGCAGCATGTCTCTGCTGAAGAAAGGCAAAGGTCTGTATGGGTAAGCTGTGCAGCACTAGTTGTCCCCAGGGCCAGAGAACATTTCCTGGCCTGTTTAATTCATTATAGATTTAATATTGACAAAACTATGGAGTTTCCGAAATCCTTGTAACAAAACATGGATCTCATTTTGTCTCTCTGAAAACATTGACTCATGCTTCCCTAATTGCCTCAAAGCCTAACACAGAAGCCAGAAATTGTTAAAAGGTTTCTACCATTTGTTTGCTCATACATGCCTGGCTTTATCCCATGCAATATCATTGCTGGTCCTTAGTATCCTCTGTCTCATCTGTGAAATGAGAAAACCATTCATTCCCTCCATTATCAGAAACACTCTAAGGATAAAGTAGTGGAGGTGAAGCTTCCAGATGCTGAATTATGATACATACACGTTTGACTGAGTCTGAGGATTATATGGACTTCTAAGACAAAATTTTACGAAGACTAAAATAAATACATTTCTTAATCTTCACCATTGTCTTAATGGAAAATATTATGCAAACAGCGTGCTTTGTCTTCTTTCACAGGCAAATTTTAATGAAACAATCTATGCATTAAATTATGTAAAAATAATGTATAGGCTTTATATTAAAATAATCAATTGTTTTTCATTTTTACAGATTCAGCAATGCTTACATTTCTATTTTTCCCTTTACTTTGACTTTGTGTTATCCGTGTGTGTTTCAACTAAAGATGGGAACTTTTCATACATTTTAGTACTTGAACCTCTCCAGCCCTCATGCCTTAGTGCTTATCCATCTACCTGATGAAAAACGGTAAGTGCCTTTGATAATTTTTTTTTTTAAAGCATGTCTACTATGAGTGCAAAGTGGGAGTAAATGCTATTGTTCTGTGTTTAGTGAGACTTAAAACCATTTTGTACAGGAACAGATGATTACATGGAACATTTGACAGTAAAGAATCAAGATCTTTATTTAAGGCTTCCAAGTAACTCTATGTCAAATCATTCTCAATGTAAACTTTCAAGTAAAATGTTTTTGGTGTCCACAATGTATCTGGCAAATCCTCCTAGCTTAAAAAGACCCCCCTCCTCACCCCCATATAACTATGTGAGATCAGCCTGAATCCCTTCTGTTTATTACTCTTCTTAACTGCTAATATTATTCGAAACATTCTAAGGTACTAGTGCAGAAGCAATAAAGTAGGGGTACTATGACAAAGTGCTTTGACCTTTCCTACTAAAATATCAGGGGTCAATTATTCTCTTTATTCACTATAGGCAGAAATATAAAGCATATATGAAAGCAGAAAAAAAAAGTCAACTAATCGGAAAAAGCTTTTGGCAATGTAACACATTCAATGGGCAATTACAGAAGCATCAATATTGAAAAATAGACATTGTTTCTGCAGGAACAATTCAGGAATAATTAAGTAATTCCAGGTGTAATGTGATGGATAAGGCAACATCAAACATGATGTAAAATTGAAGAAAGATTTAATAAGCTGCTGCAATTTAAAACATTTTAACTTCTGCACTATTCTCGTCATTTGAAAGCTATTCATAGAGTCAAAATCATAGAATGGTTTGAGTTCAAAGGAACATTGAAGATCATCTAGTTCCAACTCCCTGCTATAGGCAGGGACACCTCCCTCTAGACCAGGATGCTCAATGCCCCATCCAGCCTTGCCTTGAATGCTTCCAGAAAGCGGGCATCCACAACCTCACTGGGCAACCTGTTCCTGTTTCTCACCACTCTCACAATAAAGAATTTCCTCTTAACGTTCATTGTGTGTGAATTATATGACCATTACTATAGTTAGTACTCTCATAAAAAAGCAAGGAAGTGAGAGAACCAAAGCAGAAATAAGAAGTTCAAACCAGAATCTGTAGGCTGATCTTTTCATTGATACCTCTCTGTACCTCTCAGACACCTTTAATAATTTGGTGATGTGACTTCTGAAAATCTGACAAGCCCTGATACACATGAATTTAAGTTCTTTTTGGAGGATGTATGTATATGAGTGGGTGTTATTTCTGATTTTAGTATAACTTGTTTCTCCAAACTGGTGGATGGATCTCAGTTGTGGCAGACAGTTCTGTTATACAAGAAAAGTAGAAACACCATTTCTCTCTCTACTATATTCGTTAGTTTTGCTTGAACTTGATTGCTGGTTTAGCAACTTCAAATTAAATTACAGTTTGTTAAGACGAATGTGTCATACAAAGCAACTGAAAATATTTCCAACATATTCATGATAAGTTTTATATTTATAATTAATTAATTATATAATATACAACATTTAATATATTAATATATATTGACTATATTTTTAATTATTATATAATTTTAAAAATAAAGTGCAGGATAGCTTACTCAAGATTAAAAGGTACATTAATTAAAGTCACTTGGCAATTATTGTTATTCTTGGTCATTTTGTGCAAATATTGTTCCTCCGTCACTTCAACTGACATTTCTATCTCTTCTTTCTAGGATTTTGTATTCTTAATTTCTTGTTGCGTATAGAAAAAGCACAGGGTAGCTCTGGAAACAATAAAAATTGATGTCTGGTTTTAAGATTTTGGAGTACTTTTGCTCCTGGTCTTGGGGGTCTAATAGTGGTTTACCGCATTAATGGAATTCTGTGCACTTTTTACATCAACATTAACTTCTTAAAATCAAATTTCATTATATTTTTTCTTACATTTTAATCACCTTACCTTTAATCTTTTTAGTTTTTATTTAACTGTTATTGCATACCTTCCTCTATTTCAGTTACAATTGTCAATCTTGGGGCTAGATTCTTCAGTACTGCTTCTCTCTTCCTCCTCTCTGTATCCTTTTAGACTCATTTGCCCCAGGCATACTCCTCTGTCATGCAAAACCAACAATAATGTGCATCAGGGAACTCTCAGATCCCTAATCAGGGAGATTGCAAAGAAAGGGTATTTATCTAAAGTTTCATTCTGGGAAGACAGATTTACAATTTATATCCACCACAAAAAACTCATCTTTTACCATCCAAGAAATATGATCATAGGCAATCTGATCCTGTAATCATTAAAAAAGGACAATACTCTGCTACTCTAATATTTAGTCCAAAATGTCAAAGGCTTGTGTATTCAGCTGTTAGCTACTTTTTTTTTCTTTTTTTTCTTTTTTTTTTCCTGTGTGTTACTGCATTTGTTCCAGAAAACAGCTTCGATGAATGATGGATAATGCATCATTGTACTGGGTGCCAAGTCAGCTAGCTGAGGCATTGAGAGATTTCTTGTTTTAATGATCCACCCATTTTACTTTACTTTTTTTTCTGCAATATCACTTGAAACTTGATTCTCTTTCCGTCATTCTCCATGTATATTACTGTCATCTCATGTTAGACTTCTTTCAATTGTCATGATTACCTTGGTACTTAGGCAGGAATTTAAGTGGGTTCTATTCATCAACCTTTTTTTTTTTTTTTTTTCTGAAGAATTGGCTTGCTTTGTGGCATAAATGGTAATAAGTGTGATGTGCTGACACAGATAA